>CP106727.1:51440095-52753845 GCA_025506655.1 Gossypium rotundifolium
AAGACTACTTGCCGTTGGCAGAATTTGCTTACAACAATAGTTACCAATCTAGTATTCAGATGGCACCGTACAAGGCATTATATGGTCGCAGGTGCCGTACCCCTACTTGTTGGACAAAATTAGGTGAGCGGTAATTGTTGGGTCCAAAGTTAATTTCTGAAACAGAGGAGAAAGTTAAATTGATCCAGGATCGATTAAAAGAAGCATCTGATAGACAGAAGTCGTACGGTAACCTAAAGCATAAAGAGATAGAGTTCGCGGTGGGGGATTATGTCTTCTTGAAAGTTTCACCTCGGAAGAAGATTCTGAGATTTGGACGAGAGGGCAAGTTAAGCCCCAGATTCATCGGGCCTTACCGAGTATTAAAACGTGTTGGATCGGTCGCCTATCAGTTGGAGCTGCCCTTTGAGTTAAATCGGATACATAACGTATTCCACATTTCAATGCTGAGACGCTACCGTTTGGATCCTTCTCATATAGTACCGGTAGAGGAGATCGAGGTAAGATCTGATCTAACATTTGAGGAAGAGCCAGTACAGATTTTGGATCATGATGATAAAGTGCTGAGAAAGAAGTCCATTCCATTAGTCAAGGTACTATGGCGTAATCACGGATCAGAGGAAGCCACATGGGAGCCTGAGGAGGTAATGTGGCACCAATACCCTCATCTCTTTTAATCAGGTAAATTTCGAGGCCGAAATTTCTTTAAGGGGGTAGAATTGTAACATCCCAAAAATTAGGGGTTTGTGATTTTTGCATAATTGCATTTGTTGGGTTTGCTTAGCTAATTATTTGAGGGTGTTTAGAGGTTCTAGGGAGGCCTGGGTTTGAATCCAAGCCCCGTAAAAAATTTGGTTTTTGGGCCTTTAGTGAAGAGGGCTGTTGGAAGCAGGACTTAAGGGAAATTGCGTGTGTTTTATTGACACAGGTTGGCCATGTGGTAAGTTGGTTGTGGCGTCACGAAGGGACAGGGGGGAGAGGAGTTCAATTCCCTTGGCCAGCAATTAAAGGTAATTATTTTATGCTTTGGGAGAGGAGGAAGCAGATTTGGGATCAAACTCTGCTATGGGAGTTGGAGAATGGGTCAAATGTTTCAAATGGATGAAGAAAAGGGATTGTAGGAGGAAAAAGGGGAGAAAATCATGGAAGTGATGGGTGTGGGAGGTGTTGGCCGAAAGTAGGGGTCTTGCTAAGGGGAATTTTGGCTGTGGAGGAGTTTGGGAGTGCATTTTCGGTCATTGGGTGTAAGGGGAGAAACTGAAACTCTTCTTTGCTTCTGAGTGTCTTCTTTCGGGTTCTTTTCTTTGAGGGTGACATTTTGGGTACTTTCACTTGTTCTTTTCCTTTTTCCTACTCGTTTCTTACCTCTCGTGTATCTTGAGCAATTCTTCTTTTTTTTTTGTTGTTAGTCGAACCTTTGGAGTTGGCCGAATCTCTAGTCTTCCTCTCGTTTCTTATCACACTTTGCTCATCCCTTGGTTGTCTAGTTAAACCTATTCTCCATTCTTTTGTTCTTGAACTAACTTCTTGTCTTCTTGATGCTCCTCTCTTCAAAATACAGAGCTAGCCAATTTAGGGGTAAGTCGAATCTTTTCTCTTCTCTTTAGTCTTTGATTGGTGCTTCTTCTTTTTCCTTCTACTTCATTCGATTTTCTTTGCAGTTTATTTCTCTTAGCCGAACACCCTCTATTTCTTATTGTGTTGGGCATACTCACTGCATCTGGTGAGTTAGTTCTTGGCTAAATCATAGTCCTGTTCTTTCCTAGGGTGGCGCTGCAAGGAATTGGAAAATCGGGTTCATTCAGGTGAAGGAGCACAAGTGATTGTTTTAATCAATTTTTTATCTATAACTCATCAAGCAAGTAAGGGACTTGATAGCTAAGAGAAAGGCTGATTGTTGGTACAAAAAAAGGAGACAGTGTTCATGGTGTTTTGGAAATGTTAGGAAACACAACTCGTAATCAGGTGTGTAATCTCACACCATTGTGGTGATAGCATGTGATGTTCTGTGATTTGGCCATAAGTCAGAATGCCGGAAGGCTGAAAAACTGGCAATCGTAATCACTTGAGCGTGCGAGCACTCGTAGTGGTAAACTGAGCCACTGGTGAAGGTGGTAGACCGCTGAGAGTGTCATGAACACCCTCGTGTACATGAGAATGGAATGGGCTTTATCGAGCTGAAACGGGCTAAGTGGGCCCAATGGGCTAACGGGCCCACATGAGCAAAACTGGTGGAAACTGTCGAATGATTGATGCGACTGCGAAGTCAGCAAAACTGAGATGAAAACGTGCTAAATAGGCCATACGAGCACATGGGCCCGTTTGGGCTAGAAATGGATATTAGGCCCAGTTACACCATAGAAACCCAAAAGGGGCCCATGTCGCTCGAGGTGACAGTAGGCCTCCGAAAAGGCCGTTAGATGATTGAAATTACTAAAATACCCTTGTAAGGTAAATTACTAAAATACCCTAAAAGGGTGAAATTACTGGAATACCCCTGAGGGTTAAATTGTTGTTTTACTCCCGATAGACCGATTGACCATTATACCCCTAGTGGTAGAGTTAGTGTGTTTGTGCGTAATCTATTCAATTACTATGATGATAGTTTATTGCATACACTGAGTTAATATGTCACGACATGTTGCATGGGGTTGGGTTATGTATTTGGAGGAAGTACTGCACTAGTGGCTATGCCACGTTATACTAATTCAGTGGCTCTGCCACGATATACTAATTTTAGTGGCTCAGCCACGTATATATACTGTTACTGGCAGCTTTGCTGCGTTGATATTAGCAACTCGACTGCGCTCTTGGTGTGTAGGGCTGGGTGGGTTGACTTGGTCCCCACATGGTGTGTAGGGTTGGTACGAGTGGTGTGATGGTTGGATTGGGTTGGGCTGCATTTTTGTTGCATTACCATGATTTTGGGGCTTAGGCCCAGACTGATATTGCATGGGCTTGGACCCAGACTGTGACTGTAACTAGGATTACACACTGAGTTCTTGTAACTCACCCTTTTTCCTTTAACTGTGCAGGTAATCCCTAGCCTTAGAGGATTTGGAACCGCGAGGGACTCAGAGGTGGCCACACGTACTACAAGTTTCGATGGTGAATTTGGTATTTCAGTTTGGGATTACTTTACTTTAAATTTTGGGTTTATCATTGTTGTAATAAGGCCTTTGGAATTGTTTTAACTTTTATTGGGATTTTTTAAACACTACAAAGTTAATTAACATGGGGTTTTCAAAGAAATAAACAACTGATTTTCAAATATCACGCTTTCGTAAATATTAAGACCAAACTTCTGCAACTGACGCGGTTTTTAATAAACAAGATAATACGTGCATTTTTGAAAGGGTATTAATTCGGGTAAACTTCTTCTGTGAATAAGCAACGAGAAACGAAATTTTGAACGTTTAAGTTGGATTTTGACAATGATTTTTCAAATAACTATGAGGGTTTTTTTAACAGCACCTGACGTGGCATGCTAGATCCGGTCGTAACGTTTGGGCTGGGTTTGAGGTCTTACACATGGACACTTTCAAAAACACTTTATCACCAACCTCAAATTCAATATCTTTTCGTTTCAAGTCTACATTAGACTTCTGAAGATATGACGCTACTTTTAAACTATCACGAATCACATTCACTTTCTGCTCAGTCTCTTTTATCAAATCAACCCCGTGAATCTTGTTCTCACTCAGTTTGGTCCAATACAATGGAGTTCGACATTTTCTACCATAATGAGCCTCATACGGTGCCATATTAATACTAGATTGAAAATTGTTATTGTATGTGAATTCAATCAATGGTAAATGCTTTTCCCACGTACCTTCAAACTTGAGAACACAACATCTCAACATATCTTCGAGAACTTGAATGATCCGCTCGGATTTTCCATCTATTTGCTGATGAAATACAGTATTGAAATGCAACTTTTTGCCTAACGCCTCTGGCAATTTCTTCCAAAATCACGAAGTAAATCTTGGATCTCTGTTAGATACAATAGATAGTGGCACCCCATGCAATCTCACAATCTCAGAAATATATAATTCAGCTAATTTTTCAAGGAAATAATCTGTTCTCACTTGAATGAAATGAGCTAATTTCGTCAATCTATCAACTATTACCCAGGCCGCATCTTTCTTTCTTGAAGATAAAGGTAATCTCGACACAAAGTCCATCGTGATTCTCTCCCATTTCCACTCAGGAATCATAATTGGTTGTAATAAACTGGATGAAAGCTGATGTTCAGCTTTAACTTACTGACAAATTAAACATTTCGACACAAAGTCAGAGATGTTTCTTTTCATGCCATGCCACCAATAAAACTATTTTAGATCATTATACATTTTCGTACTTCTCGGGTGAATAGCTAAACGACTACTGTGAGCTTCATTCAAAATCATCTGAATTAACTCTGAATTTCTCAGAACACAAATCTGATATCTAAATATCATACAATCATCACTATCAACTCGATATTCTGAATCGACATTCAATCCTCATCGATCTCGTTTAGCCATCATTTCAACATCAGTTTTCTTGGCATCACAAATCTAACGTACGAACATTGATCTCACTTTCAATTTAGCTAGAACTGAGTCATCTTCACATAGATCTATCCAAGTACTCATAGCTCACAAAGTATATAAAGACTTTCGACTCAAGGCATCAACAATAACATTAACTTTACCCGGATGATAATTAATAACAAATTCATAGTCTTTCAACAGTTCTAACCATCTTCTCTGCCGCAAATTCAATTCTTTCTAAGTCATCAAGTACTTAAAACTCTTGTGATCAGTAAAAACATGACATTTCTCACCAAATAGGTAGTGGCGCCAAATCTTCAATGCAAATACAATTGCAGCCAATTTAAGATCATGCGCCGGATAGTTCTTTTCATGCAACTTTAACTGCCTCGAAGCATAAGCGATGAATTTGCCTTCTTTCATCAACACACAGCCCAAACCATTCAACGATGCATCACTGTAAACTATAAATTCTTTATCAGACTTAGGTTGAACTAACACAGACGCCTCTGTCAACAATGCTTTCAACTGTTCAAAACTCTGCTGGAACTTTTTTGACCGGTCGAATTTAACTTCTTTCTGTAACAACTTCGTCAATATAATCACAATCATCGAGAAGCCTTTCATAAACCGTCTATAATATCCTGCTAGTCCTAGAAAACTACGGACTTCTGACACATTTCTCGAAGGCTTTCATTCTAGAATAGCTGACATTTTACTCAGATCAACTTGTATTCCCGCAGCTGATACAATATGACCCAAAAAACTAACCTCACGCAACCAAAACTCACATTTCCTGAACTTTGCATATAATTTTTTCTCACGCAGAGTCTGTAACACGATTCTCAAATGCTCGGCATGTTGCGTCTCATCAAAGGACTAAATTAGAATATCATCAATAAACACCACAACAAAGCGATCTAAGTACGGTCTGAATATCTAATTCATTAAGTCCATAAACACTGCAGGAGCATTCGTTAGTCCAAATGGAATAACTAAGAATTCGTAAAGTCCATGTCTCGTTCTGAAAGAAATTTTCGGCACATCTTATTCCTTAACTCTCAACTGATAATAACCCAACCTCAAATCTATTTTCAAAAACACTGTAGCTCCTTTCAATTGATCAAACAAATCATCTATACGAGGCAATGGATATTTATTCTTTATCGCCACTTTGTTCAACTGACGGTAGTCAATACACATTCTCATAGTTCCATCTTTCTTTTTCACAAATAACACAGGAGTACCCCAGGGCGAGAAACTCGGTCTTGCAAATCCTCGATCAGTCAACTCTTACAACTAAGACTTTAATTCTTTCAGTTCCACTGGTGCCATTCCATACGGAGCTATCGAGATAGGACTCGTTCCCGGTACTAATTCAATACCAAACTCAACTTCTCTGATCGGAGGTAATCCCGGTAGTTCTTCAGGAGCATCAGGGAATTCACAAACCACATGCACTTATTCAACTTTCTTTTCATTACTTTTGTATCAATCACATATGCTAAATAAGCTTCACAACCCTTTTTCACATAGTTCAGAGCTTTCATCGAAGATATAACAGTCAGCAACCCAGTCAACTCACTGTATTCAATTCGAACTATCTCACTGGTCTGACTTTTGAAATCAATACTCTTTCGTTTACAATTCACAATAGTATGAGCAAAGTGAGCCAATCCATGCCCAGAATGATATTAAATTCTTCAAAAGGTAGCAACATCAAATTAGCCAGAAAGCATGTATCTGGAAACATCAATGGGCAATTCTTGCACACTTTATCCACTAAGACACGCTTGCCTAAGGGTTTGATACTCTAATCACAAATTCAGTAGACTCAAAAGGTAGAGTCTTACTTGTTACTAGATTTACACACACATAGGAATGAGTAGAACCTCGATCTGTCAATGCAATCACATCAGTATCAAATAGAGTAAAAGTACCAGTAATGACGTCTGGAGATGATGCTTCCTCACCAGCATGAATAGCATAAGCTCAGGTAGGTGCTCTCACCTCTGATCTCACAACTGTATCCATAGTTCCTCTTTGACTTCCACTCACATTTCTGGTATTTCTCGGTGGTCTACCCCTAGCCGTCATATTACTTGGTCTCACACTCTGAACATTTTCTTCCTCTGCTAACTTTGGGCAGTCTCGAATGAAATGATCCCATGATCCACACTTATAACAAGTTCTATTGTTGTATTGCCCCAACATTCTCTAACATGTCATCTTCCACACTGTCTACACTCAGGCTTGTTGCTTTTAACACTTCCAACACTTGATTCAATTGGAGCTTGAGTTCTTGGACCAACACTTTGTCTAGCACGGTCTCTACTTAAATATCCAAACGAAACATTTGATCGGTTGCTTGCATCTCTAAATCTCTTCGTTGAAGGTTGAGACGACTTACTCATTAATCTTTTTCTTTCATCTTTGGCCTTAGAATCTGCTTTCTTCTTTTTTTGTTAAGCTCCTCGACTTTGTAGTCTCTTTCAACTAACACAACAAATTCATCTATGTCAAGTATTACAACTAGCAATTTAATATCTTCATTCAACCCTTCTATGAAACGTTTGCACATAGTAGCTTCAATCAAAACACATTCCCGTGCATATTGGCTCAATCTCACATACTCCTGTTCATATTCTGTAACTATCATATATGTAACACCCCAAACCCTACCACGAGTCCCACGGATCGGTATATTCTTGGGTAAAATAATTTGAGTCAATTTGAAAGTTTGGTGAAACTTCGATAAAATTTGGCAAAGGTGTAAAAAGGGTGTTTGAAAACTCAGTTGGGCTTTTTATAAATATAGTTGGGTTGATAAATCCTTTGAAAACATCTGATCATGTAACATTTAATAAATCAGGGTTATAATTTACTTGGTATAGTTTGTTACCCGATGGTAACATCTTTTTAAAACCCATAGAAGTTTATTAAGTTTGAAAAATTACTTTTAACCTGTTCATTTAATATTTATAAAATTCCATTTTGTAACATAACATAAGTAAAATAAAGATAACATCCACATAATAAATAGCGGCCTTGTTACAATCCCAAAATAAAAACTTAGAAAATAATTTTAACTAAAGCAAAGTAAAAATAACTCCAACGATAAGCATGGCCACCTCGAGTCCTCTCCGGCTCCATCTCCGCGATCTATTCATCTGCAAAATGTTAAGGGGTGAGTCACCAAGACTCAGTGTGTAAATCCCCTACCCGGAATGTACTCATACACAAAATATTAATTAACATGCAAATATGCACCCAACCTAACGATCCATACTCCTTAACTACCCCGTGTGGTCAAAACCACTGATGACTTAGAGTCACAATTTAAATGATAGGGCCAACCCATCGTGTGGTTAAAACCACTGATGACCATAGGTCACAAATAATCAAGTGTGGTCAAAACCACTGGTGGTACCAAACCACTGGGACTTAGTCACAAATAATCAATCGATGTGGTCAAAACCACTGATGACCATAGGTCACAAATAATGTGATGGGGCCAACCCATCTTGTGGTCAAAACCACTAACGACAGTCCATAATTCATCCTCCTCCTCTCATCAATCCCACCATCACATGCTTTTATATCAATTTTCATATATCATGTCATAGCATTTAATATCATGTGATAGCATGCAAATCATATATCAAAAGTCACAAGTTAGGGGACTTACCCGAAAACCATGATTATACCACAAGCTAATCACAACCAAAAGATTAAGGGCGAACAATAAAGTCATGAAATTAATAAAGTGTGTATTGAGATCTTACACACCTGTTACTATCGAAATTCCTAGATCCCGAAAAGCCGATCTACGATGCTAGATCTTGACCCTACATTCGGCCAATTGTCAGTGTTAATACCAAAGGCCTATTCGGCCATATCTACTCAATACCAAAAGTTCTTACCTTGAACGGATTTGATTTCCAAACAAATCCCGAAGCCTTAATTAGTCCCTAAATCCATGGCACATATTAGTTCCGGCATTTAACACTAGACTTTTTAATAGATGGCCCTTGGCGAATGATGTAAGCCCTACCATCACTTACCAAACCGATTGCTAGGGGTTGTATTGAGTACATCAAAATCCCTGAGTACCTTATGGGAAATCGGTTCCTAAGAAGAGAAATAGTTAACCATACCATCAAAAATGCAGATTTGGTAAGCCATAACAAGAACAAAGATTTAACACAAGAGAGTCCCTTACCACACCTATTGAATTCAAGAAAGACCCTTGGTTAGGGAAAGATTCTGCTTAGGCACAATTGGAAGGGCTGGAATTTTAGCGAAGGAGGAGGGTGTATTCGCCAAGAAGAAACAACAATCTTTGGAAATTTGAACAATTTTGGCTAAGAATTTAAGGAGAATTCTAAACATAATGAAGGAGAAAGAAGAAAAGAATTTGTTTGGAAATTTTGGGCACTTCTATGTCAGAACAAAATCAAATATAGACACCCCAAGGAGTCCAAAATCGGCAAACACCCTCTTATTTTGTGATAGTTTCCAGCCTTAAATTATCACCAATAAATCTAGCTTTATCATATTTAATCTCCTAATCCCCTCAACAATTTAATAGCAAATAAAACACTAATAGCTCCCCCTCTTCCAGCCAAAAATAGGCAAAAAAATAAGCTTAATCTTATCACTTGAAGAGTCCAAATAGCAGCCATCTCCCTCTCTTTCACGCCAGCAGCAAAAAGGAAAAAAATAAAACACATTTGCTGCCTCATAAGGTCAAACCAGCGACCTGGTGAAGGCAACAACAGCAGCCTCCCTTAACGCCCCTTTCCAACTCTCCCAATTGACTTTCATGTCAATTTACCCCACCATTTAATTATAAGCCTTCTTCCTGGCCCTTACTCCTTTAACGCCAAAGCCCAAAAAATAAAACTCCTTGCTTTCTTCATGTCTCGAACCCGAGACCTTAAACTAAAGCCCCTTTAAGTGGCGCCCCAAGCCACTCCACCTTCTTGACTTTCATGTCCGATCCTTACCCAAAAATTATTTAAGGCCTTCCTTACTTGGGCCCTTCCTTTAACGCCCCAAAAGAAAAAAAAACATATCCCCTTGTTACTTCCACGGATCGAACCTCCTCCCTTGCAACCCCCTTAGGCGCACCAAGCCACCACGCCAATTACATTCTCGTGTCGTGTTCCTCCAAAATTTTATTTAAGCCCTAACTTCACCTAGCTCCCTCCTTTTTAAGCCTTAAAAAGAGATTTTTAATTCCAAATCTGACCTAAATTGGGGTTATGACTAGACCCTTAAAACATGTCTAGCAATCAAAATATTTATTTCTTGAAGCCCACATGGAAATTTATTTAAATTACAAATAACCCCTAATTCAGGGTGTTACAGTTCTACCCCCTTAAAAAGA
The DNA here is from genome assembly GCA_025506655.1 of Gossypium rotundifolium. Taxonomy (NCBI): domain Eukaryota; kingdom Viridiplantae; phylum Streptophyta; class Magnoliopsida; order Malvales; family Malvaceae; genus Gossypium; species Gossypium rotundifolium. The sequence continues at coordinate 51,450,023 of CP106727.1, forward strand.
ATTTGACCTCGAAATTACAGGATCGAAAAATCAGGGTATTGTCGCATCACATCCTCGGGTTCTCATGTGGCCTCCTCCGTACCATGATTCCGCCATAACACCTTCCCCAAAGGCACAGACTTCCTGCGAAGAACCTTGACATCCCGATCCAAAATTTGTACTGGCTCCTCCTCGAAAGACAAGTCCGAGCTCACCTCAATTTCCGCTACTGGCACAACGTGTGAGGGATCTGATCGATAACGCCTCAGCATTGAAACATGAAAGACATCATGGATCTGGCTCAATTCCACCGGTAACTCAAGCTGGTAAGCTACCGGTCCCACATGTTTCCACACCGTGTACGGTCCGATGAATCTAGGGCTTAGCTTGCCCTTCTGGCCAAACCTTAGCACCTTCTTCCAAGGTGATACCTTCAAGAAAACCTTATCGCCTCGCATACTCAACCTCTCTGCGCTTAAGATCGCCAGAGGATTTACCTGTCTGACACCTCCTTAAGACGATCCCGAATCACTTTGACCTTATCCTCTGTCTCTGCTACTAACTCTGGACCCAACATCCGACATTCTCCTAGTTCTATCCAACATATGGGAGTACGGCATTTCCGACCATACAGTGCCTCATATGGTGCCATCTGAATGCTCGCTTGATAACTATTGTTATAAGCGAACTCTGCCAAAGGTAGGTACTTCTCCCAACTACCACGAAAATCCAAAACACAGCCCCTCAACATGTCTTCCAACACTTGGATTACCCTCTCAGATTGTCTATTAGATTGTGGGTGAAAAGTCATGCTGAAATTTAACTTGGTGCCTAACTCCTGATGTAAGGCCTTCCAAAATCTTGACGTGAACCGAGGATCCCGATCTGAAATAATGGTCATCGGTACTCCATGTAACCGCACTATCTCAGCGATATACAGCTTAGCTAGCTTTTGAAGCGAGTAGTCAACCCTTACCGGTATGAAATGAGCCGACTTAGTCAACCGGTCTACTACCACCCAAACAGCATCTTTCTTACTGGGCGTAAGGGGAAGCCCACTCACAAAATCCATAGTAATCTCCTCCTACTTCCACTGTGGGATCTTTACCGGCTGTAGCAGCCCCGATGGCAATTGATGCTCAGCCTTAACTTGTTGGCATGTCAAACACTTGCCCACTAACTCGGTCACTTCCCGCTTCAGACCCGGCCACTAAAACTGCTCCCTCAAATCACGATACATCTTACTGCTTTCTGGGTGCATAGCGTACGCACTGCTATGAGCTTCTTTAAGAATTCGCTGTCTCAACTCATCATCCTTAGGCATGCACATTCTCCCTTGAAAGTACAATACTCCATCACTGCCCAAACTGAAACCTTCGGCCTCACCATTCTGTACTTGCAACCTTCGAGTATTCAAAGCTTCGTCGGTCAACTGCCTCTCTTTGACCTCATTGATCCAAGATGGCTTCACTTGCAATTCCGCCAAAAGGCTCCCATCCTCATAAAGACTTAGATGAGCGAACATAGCTCGCAAATCTGCTACCACCTTTCGGCTCAACGCATCAGCTACTACGTTAGCCTTCCCCGGATGGTATTCGATTGAGCAATCATAGTCCTTTAATAACTCAATCCACCTCCGTTGCCTCAGATTCAAATCCTTCTAGGTCAGGAGGTACTTCAAACTCTTATGATCTGTGTACACCGCTGACCTTTCCCCGTACAGGTAGTGCCTCCAAATCTTCAAGGCCAATACCATAGCAGCCAATTCCAAGTCATGTGTTAGATAGTTAACTTCGTGAGGCCTCAATTGCCGTGACGCATAAGCGACCACCTTTCCTTCTTGCATCAGCACACACCCTAGTCCGGTATGCGATGTATCACAGTACACAGTGAACTCCTTTTCGGCCTCAGGCTGAATTAAAATCGGTGCTTCTGTCAGAATCCTCTTCAGTTTGTCAAAACTCTCTTACTGCTTCTCGGACCACACAAACGAAACACCTTTTCTCAGTAGCTTAGTCAATGGCGCTGCAATCAAGGAGAAGTTTTCCACAAATCTCCTATAATATTCGGCCAATCCTAGAAAACTCCAAATTTTCGTAACAGACTTGGGTGGTTTCCATTCCAACACCGCCTCAATCTTACGGGGATCCACCCTGATTCCCTCGGCTGGAACAACATATCCTAGAAAAGTCACCTCCTTGAGCCAGAACTCGCATTTGCTGAACTTAGTGTACATCTGTTTCTCCCTTAGAACTTGTAGAACCACACGAAGATGTGCGTCATGCTCCTCCTCCGACCTTGAGTACACCAAGATGTCGTCTATGAAGACCACGACGAACCGATGCAGATAGGGTTGGAAAACCCAGTTCATCATGTCCATAAATGCGGCCGGTGCATTTGTCAAACCAAAAGGCATTACCAGAAACTCGTAGTGTCTATACCGAGTACGGAATGCCGTCTTATGAACATCAGCCTCCTTCACCTTGAGCTGATGGTACCCTGACCTAAGGTCGATCTTAGAAAACACCGATGCCCCTTTAAGTTAATCGAACAGATCATCAATCCTGGGCAAAGGATACCGGTTCTTTATAGTCAACTTGTTCAACTGCCGATAGTCGATACACATCCTCATTGTCCCATCCTTCTTTTTGACAAACAGCACTGGAGCTCCCCACAGCGATACACTTGGTCGGATGAACCCTCTATCCAACAATTCTTGAATCTGCACCTTCAACTCCACCAATTCTTTTGGCGCCATCCGATACGGAGCTATAGATACTGGCGCGATTCTGGGCAACAGATCTATCCCAAATTCAACCTCACGGTCCAGAGGTAGACTCGGAAGTTCCTCTGGAAACACATCCACATAGTCACTTACCGTCCGAACATCTCCCACAACGACATCCTTAGCTTCCAAGGCACAGACATGAACCACATAAGCTTCACAACCCTTCTTCACCATCCTTTCCGCCTTTAATGCCGAAACCAAGTTAGATAGGTAATCTCTCCTTTTACCTATCATCACCACCTCTGCTCCTTCCTCGGTCTTTAACACCATGCGCTTAGCCGCGCAATCTAAACTAGCCTGGTACTTAACTAGCCAATCCATTCCGAGGATTAAGTCGAACTCTCGGAACGGTAGTTTCATCAAATCAGCCAAGAACACGACCCCTTAGAGTTCTAGGGGTACGTCCCTATAAAGTTCACTTACTTCTACGGAGTGACCTAGAGGGCTTACTACAGTCATCTTCCTAGAAGCAAGTTCAAAGTCTAGATGCAAAGTTTCCACTACACTACTAGCAATGTACGAGTGAGTTGAGCCAATGTCTATCAAGGTATTATAAGGCACACCAAAGATCAGGAACATACCGGTTATGACGTTCGGTGCGTCGCCCTCCTCTTGACGCCTCGGCATAGACCAAACCAGTTGTCTAGCCTCGGTACCACCGATATTTCCCTCGGTGCCCTACGACCTCTGCCAAAGACCATTACCTCCTCTACACGCACCATGACCCTCTGAAGTCATTGGTTGTCCTTTACATTTGGTGCACGATCCGACCCTCTCCCTCGGTCTAGGCGCCTTCTTGAGACAAATCCCTAACGCGATGCTCCATAGACCCACATTCAAAGCATCCACGATTACCATTCCAACACTCCCCCTTGTGAGACTTTCCACACCGATCACACCGTGGCGGACATTGAGAATTAGCAAAGGCGAAGAGCCTAGCGACTTGATCGGACCCACCAAACCTTGTCCTCTTTTGCTGATTACCTGAAAACTTTGAAGGTCCGAAGCTCCTCTTATTCCAATTTCTATCCAGGTTCTGTCTAACGAACTGCCTTACCCCTTCAGAAACTTTAGATTTCTCCACTAGGACAGCAAACTCCCTTTCCTGTTGTGGAGCTATCATCATTCTCAGCTCATCTCTCAGGCCATCTTCAAACCTGACACAGCGTTCATGCTCGGTACCCACAATACCCTAAGTATATCTACTCAATCGAAAGAACTCGGCCTCATACTCGTACCACTGTCTTATTTCCTGAACCGAGTTCGGAAAGCTTTCATTGCGCATTTACGTAACTAGTTCCGATATATTTCTTCTGGTAAGCATCCCTGAAGAATTCCCAAGTAAGATTTTCTGCCACCGTTCCATCCCTTACGGTGAGCCACCACCGATATGATTCATCCGTAGCGAGAGATGATACCTTTAGCTTCTCCTCGGTGGTGAAATCCAAATCACCCATAATTCTTTCGAAGGATTCTAGCCAATATTCCGCAAGACCGGGCGCCACTCCCGACACTCCTTTGAATATTTCGCTCGTTAGCACGAGTCATTCACCCACGATTCTGGGTTCTCAGACCACCAAACCTTCATCTACTCGTTCTAACACTCAGTAGCACCTCCTCGATACTACGTCGTTACCACCGTCGATCTTGGAACTCGGTTTCGCCACGCAAGAACCGACATTTCATTTTCGACCCATGACCAGACCTCGCGGGCTCAACAAGGTCATCCTACCTCTACCACGGCCACGCCGGGCGTCCTCGACCTCTTGAACTCATTCTAACGATTGCGCTTATCTGTTTAAAAATTTTATGTATTAGTACATGTTTCACTGGATTATCCGCGAAGGAATTTTATGATAAGAGTTTTAAGGGTGGTTCTTTCGTAAACATACAAACACACAGTTTTCCATTCATTCATCCAAAGAGACATTGTTGATTTCATGGTGATTGTTTTTCCACTACCCGGGGGTATTTTCGTAATTTGTCCTACAGGGGAATTTTTGTAATTTTTTAAAAATAAAATTTTCGAATGGTTTTGTCAAAAAGTATTTTGAAACTCTTAAATTTTTGGTGTATTTTGAAAAATTTTTGAAATCCGGGGGTATTTGGGTAATTTCGAGATTCAGGGGCATTTTGGTAATTTTTCACAAATCAGGGTAAATTTGTAAAATTTATCAAATCAGGAATATTTCAAAAGTTGTAAAATTTTGAGGGCTCTTTTTGATAATGGTATTTTCCAAAATAGTGATGTTGCAAAATTTGAAAGTCAGGGGTATTCTCGTAATTTTGTAGGTTAGGGCAATTTGTAATTTCCTAAAATTATGACGTTTTTGCAATTTAAGGTTTTTGAGCACTTTTTATGTGATGAAATTTTTGATTAAAACTGTGGGTATTTTGGGAATATCATAGATCAAGGGCATTTTTATAATTTTACCCCTAAGGGTATTTTAGTAATTTCTTACATAATCAGGGAATTTTCACAAAATGATTTCCAAAAATTGGGTTCTAAGTGATTTCACAAAAGAATAATACTTTGAAAATTTCTATTTGAAAAATTTTCATAAGGAGGGTATTTTGGTAATTTACAAACCAGGGGTATTTTTTTTTCTTTTTTCTTTTTTCCTTTTTTTTTAAAAAAAACTAAAGTTTTATTTATTTCAAAAATCAAAATGGCTAGTCGCTTTCGGGTTTTAGTTATCAAGTTTAGCCTGTGAGCTCGTCGTCTCAGCTAGGATGAACCGTTACTATGCACCAGGTAGGATTCAAGTGAGTAGAAGGTGAGTCACGAGGACTGCTTAAATACCAGGCCCCCACCGAATCCAATCCTAGACATGCGTATAACGATTGCCACATCCTTTGCTCAGTGACAACTCACAGGGTTTGTTTAGGGAATTTATTAAATCTTATGCAATATCTATTGAGTATGCTAGCCTTAGGGTTCAACAGTTCTACTCTAATAGTCTACGTTCCCCATTTTACCCTTCTACCCCACATCAAATATTCACAGAAATGGATAGAAGTACTTACCTAGGCGGATAGGTGCCGGAGACTCGGTGCCATGCTGTTCAAGCCAAACCAGTTTCTCAAAACATCATAATAAGGCCTACTATCCAAAAACCAAACATTTTGGGCCTTGGGCCCCCCACAGCCGAGTTTTGAACTGGGCTCTGATACCAAAAATGTAACACCAAAACCCGGCCCACGAGTCCTAATCGGATCTGGTATGTTACTGGGTAAAAATAATTTGAGTCAATTTGAAAGTTTGGTGAAAGTTCGATAAAATTTGGCAAAGGTGTAAAAAGGGTGTTTGAAAACTCAGTTGGGCTTTTTATAAATACAGTTGGGTTGATAAATCCTTTGAAAACATCTGATCATGTAACATTTAATAAATCAGGGTTATAATTTACTTGGTATAGTTTGTTACCCGATGGTAACACCTTTTTAAAACCCATAGAAGTTTATTAAGTTTGAAAAATTACTTTTAACCTGTTCATTCAATATTTATAAAATTCCATTTTGTAACATAACATAAGTAAAATAAAGAAATCATCCACATAATAAATAGCGGCCTTATTACAATCCCAAAATAAAAACTTAGAAAATAATTTTAACTAAAGCAAAGTAAAAATAACTCCAACGACAAGCATGGCCGCCTCGAGTCCTCTGCGGCTCCATCTCCGCGATCTATTCATCTGCAAAATGTTAAGGGAAGGGGCGAGTCACCAAGACTCAGTGTGTAAATTCCCCACCCCTAATGTACTCATACACAAAATATTAATTAACATGCAAATATGCACCCAACCTAACGATCCATACTCCTTAACTACCCCGTGTGGTCAAAACCACCGATGACTTAGAGTCACAATTTAAATGATGGGGCCAACCCATCGTGTGGTCAAAACCACGATAACCATAGGTCACAAATAATCAAGTGTGGTCAAAACCATTTGGTGGTACCAAACTCTCGACTTAGTCGCAAATAATCAATCGATGTGGTCAAAACCACCGATGACCATAGGTCACAAATAATCGATGGGGCCAACCCATCTTGTGGTCAAAACCAGCGACGACATATCCATAATTCATCCCCTCCTCTCATCAATCCCACCATCACATGCTTTTATATCAATTTTCATATATCATGTCATAGCATTTAATATCATGTGATAGCATGCAAATCATATATCAAAAGTCACAAGTTAGGGGACTTACCCGAAAACCATGATTATGCCACAAGCTAATCACAACCAAAAGATTAAGGGCAAACAATAAAGTCATGAAATTAATAAAGTGTGTATTGAGATCTTACACACCTGTTACTATTGAAATTCCTAGATCTCGAAAAGTCGATCTACGATGCTAGATCTTGACCCTACATTCGGCCAATTGTCAGTGTTAATACCAAAGGCCTATTTGGCCATATCTACTCAATACCAAAAGTTCTTACCTTGAACGGATTTGATTTCCAAACAAATCCCGAAGCCTTAATTAGTCCCTAAATCCATGGCACACATTAGTTTTGGCATTTAACAATGGACTTTTTAATAGATGGCCCTTGGCCGAATGATGTGTAAGCCCTACCATCACTTACCAAAACCGATTGCTAGAGGGTTGTATTGAGTACATCAAAATCCCGGAGTACCTTATGGGAAATCGGTTCCTAAGAAGAGAAATAGTTAACCACACCATCAATAAATGCCAGATTTCGGTAAGCCATAACAAGAACAAAGATTTAACACAAGAGAGTCCCTTACCACACCTATGAATTCGGCAGCACCCTTGGTTAGGGGGGAAAGATTCGGCTTAGGCACAATTGGAAGGGCTGGAATTTTAGCGAAGGAGGAGGGTGTATTCGACTAAGAAGAAACAACAATGCTGGAAATTTCAGAACAATTTTTGGCTAAGAATTTAAGGGAGAATTCGACAGCACAATGAAGGGAGAAAGAAGAAAAGAATTTGCTGGAAATTTTGGGCACTTCTATGCTGTAACAAAATCAAATATGAACAGCCCCAAGGAGTCCAAAAATCGGCAAACACCTTCTTATTTTGTGATAATTTCCAGCCTTAAATTATCACCAATAAATCTAGCTTTATCATATTTTTAATCTCCTAATCCCCTCAACAATTTAATAGCAAATAAAACACTAATAGCTCCCCCTTTTCCAACCAAAAATAGGCAAAAAATAAGCTTAATCTTATCACTTGAAGAGTCCAAATAGCAGCCATCTCCCTCTCCTTCACGCCAGCAGCAAAAAGGAAAAAAATAAAACACATTTGCTGCCTCATAGGGTCGAACCAGCGACCTGGTGAAGGCAACAGCAGTAGCCTCCCTTAACACCCCTTTCCAACTCTCCCAATTGACTTTCATGTCAATTTACCCTACCATTTAATTATAAGCCTTCTTCCTAGCCCTTACTCCTTTAACACCAAAGCCCAAAAAATAAAACTCCTCGCTTCCTTCATGTCTCGAACCTGAGACATTAAACCAAAGCCCCTTTAAGTGGAGCCCCAAGCCACTCCACCTCCTTGACTTTCATGTCCGATCCTTACCCAAAAATTATTTAAGGCCTTCCTTACTTGGGCCCTTCCTTTAACGCCCCAAAAGAAAAAAAAACATATCCCCTTGTTACTTCCACGGATCGAACCTCCTCCCTTGCAACCCCCTTAGGCGCACCAAGCCACCACGCCAATTACATTCTTGTGTCATGTTCCTCTTAAATTTTATTTAAGCCCTAAATTCACCTAGCTCCCTCCTTTTTAAGCCTTAAAAAGAGATTTTTAATTCCAAATCTGACCTAAATCGGGGTTATGACTAGACCCTTAAAACATGTCTAGCAATCAAAATATTTATTTCTTGAAGCCCACATAGAAATTTATTTAAATTACAAATAACCCCTAATTTAGGGTGTTACAATATAGCCCTATTTTAGCTCTAGAAACTCTTTACGTTTCTGATCTATAAAACATTGACTAATATACTTCTTTCAGAATTCAACTTGAAAGAAATCCCAAGTGATTCTCTCTCTCGGAACCATGGATATCAATGTTTTCCACCAATTATAAGTCGTATCTCTCAACAAGGAAATAGCACATCTAATACATTCTTCGGGTGTCAACGACATCTCATCAAACACTCGAATGGTATTCTCGAGCCAAAACTCAGCTTGTTCAGCATCATCATCAGCTATGGCCCTAAACTCTTCGGCCCCATATTTTTGAATTTTATCTACAGGTGGTTTATACAATTGGATCGGGTCTACGACTTGTGGCACAACAGGTACTTTTGGGGTGGAGGTTGTGAAGCAGTCGGATTCGTTCGAACGAACTCCAAAAACTGCTCACTCATCATTCTAAAAATGGCTTACTTAGCCTCTCCCTCTTGGCTACTATCATTTGGCCTAGATGTGGCCGGCACTATCCCTTGAGTGGGAGCAGGCGCATTACTCTCTACATCGTCAGCAACTGCTCGATCAGGATCCATTTGCTATATAAAAACACATTTGTAACTGTTAGGATTCATTACACTATCGCAATTATATATATATGGCATGAATAGCTAGACTCACAATCGCTACGTTAGTCCAAGAATCGACTAAACTGTAGCTCTGATACCAATAAAATGTAACACCCTTAACACGAAACCATCATCAAAATAGGGTTAAGAGGCATTACCGAATAAGCGAAACATTTTATATCCATTTCGCGACACCAAGTCAATTGTCATTCAATCATATTCAAACATAATTATATAGTCCCTTAATGAGGTCAGCGAGACCTTAAACATGCTTTAGAATATGGCCAGGACTAAACGGAACACTTACGAAAATTTCTAAAATTCAAACATTTTTCTAAGTTATAGAGGTCATACGACCGTGTGGGTAGGCCATGTGCATCACACGGCCTCGGACACTCCCATATGTCCAAGTCGTGGCAAAACAGAGTATACCTATTGACTTGACTGCACAGCCTGAGACACGCTCGTGTGCCTCACCCGTAGTCGAAACTGACTTGCACCACACGGCTAGTCACACGCCCGTGTGTCTAGCCTGTGGTCGAGCCTGACTTGTTTCACTTGGAAAACTTAAACGACACGGTCGAGCCACACGTCCGTGTGCTCAATCGTGTGGGCAATTATAGGCCATTTCAAGGCCAATCTTGCCTCCCACACCTTGAATTACCTACAAGCCTCAATTCAAAACCAATTCATGTTTCAAAATGCAACCAAACATACCAGTACGAGCATCATTCCATCATTAACCATACCATCTATAGCCATGCTCAAAATCATCTCAAATAAATCCATCTAAATACAAATTTCACATCCTAAATCATGCAAAACAAGCATCATACAATTTCTATCATAATTTCAGATTAAACCTCATTCTCAACAGCGAAATTTAACTTAAACAAACCATACTTATCATACACTTATCCCACACATATATTACTACATTATTCAACCTTTAAACCATGTCTCATGGTAATATTTACACAACTCAAAACATACCACATTTAGTAGCCTATACATGCCATATACCAGAAATAAAAATATTTCTAAAGTACCAAAATAGATTACCGATAGTGTGATTGGGTTGCCTGACGATCCCCGAATCTGAGCTAGCTTTACTGACACTATAAAATAGAGAAACACATCACACAGTAAGATTAAGAGCTTAGTAAGTTCGTAACATAATACATTCAATTTAATAGCTCAAATACAATGTACAGGAAAAGAACTCATCACATAGATCAATTACCAAATGTTTATACCATATCATTCATAGGCAATAATCTTACTTAACCATTCATGAAATCATATACAATCTTATCAAACACAAAGGTTCAATACATACCTTAGCCAACACATAGTTACTCACCATCCAAGCTAATTTATGCTCTATATTGCATTTCGATTCAACCTTCATTATTCATTAGGTTTAATCGCACACTTAGTGCCCAATTTATAATCGAAACTAAATTAACATCGTACACTTAGTGCTTCAATTCATAGCCGAAGCTTAAATAACATCTCACACTTAGTGCCTCAATACAAAACTAAATGTAATTCGGTATTGCACACACAGTTCCATCGACGAAGCCAAAGCTTCTGTTATTTCGCACACACATTGCTAATCATTTTGGTGTCATTTCCAAATAAGCACACTTAGTGCCACATAACTCGATTCCTCACATAGCATTTACAATTCAATAATATCATCCCATTCATTTTATAACATTAAACATAGCTAAATTCACGTATTATGTCCAAACTTACCTCGGACGTCGAAATACCGAAACTAGCCGATCAATCAAGTACTTTGGCTTTGCCTCGATCTCGATCTGAATCTCTTCTTTTTTGGTCTATACATATTCAAATTCAACTCATTCAATTACCAATTCATTCAATTTAACTCCAAACACACATATTCAGGGCATTTTACAAAATAGCCCTCATATTTTCACATTTCGACACTTTAGTCCGTAATTCATAAAATCATTAAATACATAAAATTTGACTTCACCCGTGCCTAGCCGAATTTTCTCTATGTTCATACCAGCTCACACATTTCATTTATTTTACATTTTAGTCCTCCTATTTCTCATTTTCACAATTAAGCCCTAATTACTCAATTTCACTAAAAATTCAGAGACAAAATATGTTAATCTTTTATCTATCTTTCATTTTTCATCATCAACTATCACAAATCTCATATATTCATCAATGGCATATCTCAAAACCACCATTAATTTCTAAGATTTAAGCATGGGTTTGATAGTACACTAAGCAACGATCACAAAAACATAGAAATCATCAAAAATCGAAACCAAATCATACCTTAATTGAGCTTAGTAAAGGCCGAATATTCAAAAGCTTTTAAAACCCTATTTCTTTCTTCTACATTCGGTGTAAAAAGACAAAAAACATGTATTTTCTCTTTATGTTTTGTTTAATATCATATAATAACAAAATTACCTTTTTAGCCTTTTTATTAAACATATAAATATACTATGGTTATTCTAGTCCATTGCCACCCACTATCACTAATAATGGCCAAATTGCATTATGAAGCCTCCATGTTAAAACGACAGCAACAATTAGACACTTATAAATCAGCACACAGCTTTTGCATTTTATGCGATTTAGTTCTTTTTCATAATTCGACACCCAAACGATAAAATTTTCATACAGAATTACATGCTTGATCACATATTATAAACACAAAAAATAATATTAAAATATTTTTTTGACCTCAGATTTGTGGTCCCAAAACCACTGTTTCGACTAGGGTCTAAACCAGGTTGTTACAACTCCCCCTTAAGGATTTTCATCCCAAAAATCTTACCAGTAAATAAGTTTGGATATTACTCTCTCATAGTATCTTCATGCTCCCACGTAGCCTCTTCAACTCTATGTTTGTGCCACAATACTTGCACCAATGGTATCCTTTTGTTTCTCAACTCTTTAGTCTCTTGTGCCAGAATTCGGATTGGTTCTTCACTATACGACAAATCAGACTGAATATCAACCTCAGTAGGAGTAATCACATGCGACAGATTAGATCTGTACCGTCGAAGCATCGATATGTGGAACACATCATGAATTTTCTCTAATTCAGATGGCAACATAAATCTATAAGCAACCAGTCCAATCTATTCAATGATCTCATACAACCTGATAAACCTCGAACTTAGCTTGCCTTTTCGGCCAAATCGAAGTATTTTCTTCCACAGGGACACTTTCAAAAACACTTTATCACCAACCTCAAATTCAATATCTTTCCGTTTCAAGTCTGCATTAGACTTCTGACGATCTAGCACTGCTTTCAAACTGTCATGAATCACATTCACTTTCTGCTCAGTCTTTTTTATCAAATCAACCCCGTGAATCTTGTTCTCACTCAGTTCAGTCCAATACAACAGAGTGCGGCATTTTCTACCATAATGAGCCTCATACGGTGCCATTTTAATACTAGATTAAAAATTATTATTGTATGCGAATTCAATCAATGGTAAATACTTTTCCCACGTACCTTCAAACTTGAGAACACAACATCTCAACATATCTTCGAGAACTTGAATGATCCGCTCGGATTGTCCATCCGTTTGCGGATGAAATACAGTGCTAAAATTGTAGTATCCAGGATTTAGGGGTTATGCATTTTTACTTAATGTATGTAATTGCATGCTTGAGTATGATTTGAATGTGATTTGGGGGCTTCAAGAACCTTGGGATGTAGGTAGGAGCCTTAGAAGTTATTGGATTTTTTTAAGCTTAAAAAGGGGAACTAAGGGAGCTAGGCCTTAAGGAGATTATTGTGTGGTTTAGAAAACAAAGAACTCAGTTAGTAAAGTGGCAAGGAGGCGCCACTTATGGCATTGTAAGGTGACGCCACAGGGAGTGAGAAGGGCCTAGGTTCGAGCAGCAAGGGAAGCGTTTTGGAGTTTTATTTTTTAGCAAGGAAGGGCAGTGGTGGATGGCATAGGGACTCTGATGGAGGAGGTATAGATTGGGTCTGACAGCTTAGAGATTCGGCTAAGGTAGAGTGAAAAGGGGGATTGAGTGGAGAGAGGGAGAGTTGGCCGGCCAAAGGACTTCTTAGATGACAAATTTGGTCACCAAAATCCCTTAAGTCGAATTCTTGGTTAAGCCTCACCAACACTTTTCTTTTTCTTTTTCTCTCAAAGCATACCATTGCCGAATTCTTCTAGCCTTCTCCTATACTACTCAATTCTATACCTATTCTTTTGGTGGCCGGACATTCCATCTCCATTTGGGAGTATTAGCTGAATATTATGTCCCTCATTCTCTTTTTTTTTTCCGTAAATCCCTAAAGCCGAAACATTCACCATCTAGCCAATTTCTTCATCTATTTCTCCTTCAAAGTCAATCACTTTTCTATAGTAGCTGAATTCCTATGTGGTTCTAAGCAAGAGTGCAATCAATTTCAACATTAGGGGTAAGGATCAACAGCCATTCATTTTTCTTTCTTTTTCTTTTGGATTAGCCGAATCTAAGGATCTAATCCCCCTTATTCTCAAATTGGCCGAAACCTTGAAGGGGGATTTTGGGATTTGTTTGTAGTCGTCTATAAGGGGAGATCATTCGGGATTTGTATATCCAAGGTAAGTGAAATGTGATCTTAGGCCGAAGGCCATTTACTTTAATTTATTAAATGTTAGAATCGAATCTAACATATACCATATAGGAATTTCGACAGACTCCACAGACAAGTGACGGGCTCGGGATTTAGACGATCAAGGTAACGGATATTAATATTCAGCCAAGGGCCACTTTTTGTTCCAAGACTATGCCGATTCTAACTTTGGTGTCTTAGGGGGTTTTTGACAGATTTTCGAGATTTGGCTAAGCAATCTAGGTAAGGTCTCTAGTGTTTCAGATCTATTTCCTATTCGTTCAAAAGCCGAAAACTAACCGTTTGAGTGTACTAATGCTTAGCCGATTGTAAGGGGGAATATCACAAAGTTTCGGGATTTGGTTGGTAACCAAATCAGTAGCAAGGAAAAAAGGGATCTAGAGCGTTAGATCAGGATTTTCAAGATTTTGATTAGATCTACGAGTAATCAAGTGTGTAACCCACCCTAAATTCCCAATTAACAATAATATTGATTTGTATATGTTAATAAGGCTATGCATGAATAAGGCTAAGGGTACCATTCCATGGTACAGTGCATTCAGGTACGTTACCCCTAACTCTCAGATAATTAAAGTTTATGAAATATGAATATGGATGTATGAGAAATATCGTTATGACTATGGGGTAGGGTATAATGCATGTTATTCGTATGTTTTGTATGTTGCATGGGCATATAGGTGATTATTTGAAAGGGGAAGTGATCTGGTGGTTCCTACCACAATATCTGGTGACTCTGTCACATTATCTGGTGACTATGTCACATAATATGAATTTGGTGACTCTGTCACATTATTTGGTGGCTATGCCACAATTATAAGGGCGATGTGCAGTTGACTGCAGTGACTGCCTTCGATGGTGTGTAGCGGATGGAGGGTCAATTTAGTAATCCCCACGGTGTGATCGGTAGGTACGGGTGATGTGTAGAGGTTGGATCTAGGTGGTTTAGGTTGGATCTAGGTGATTTGGGTTGCATCATGGTTTACAATTATTTTATGAGATTTATTATGCCTTGTATGATTTGGGAGTCTGTGATGGTAGTTACACACTGAGTCTGTTGACTCACCCTTCATGGGCTAACTTTTTGCAGATGTCACTCAGTACATGGACCGGGTCGGTAGGAACTTAGTGGTGGCCATGCACAGCTGAATTTTTCTTCAGTTTTCTTACTAAGTTTATTTTGGTTTATTTTGATATATAGTTTGATGTAATAAGGCCATTATTACTTAACTGTTTTATTTTCTTTGCGTTTTAAATTTCTATTATGTTACAAACAACATCAATTGTTTTGAAACTCAAACACCTACAATTTTTTTTCAAGTTAACAAAAATACTAAATTCTAAAATTCGGTATTTTTTTAACTTATAACTTTTGAAATATGAAATTATCGATTTAGTACAAAATTAAATTACAACTCAATTTTTAACTTGAGAACAACCCAAATCTACTTTCCTCGAAACCACCACGATTTTCAAAATGTCATACGAGACTTGACTACGTTTTGCTTAAGGAGCATGCCAGATCCGGTCAGGGCTTGTGGACCGGGTTTGGGGTGTTTCACTTTAGTATCAGAGCCCGATTCAAAACTCAGCCTTGAGGGCTTTTGGGCCCAAAATGTTTTTTTTTTATTTTGAAATTGAGTTTTACAAAAGAATGAGCAGGAATTTCTGGCATGGCGCCTGAGTCTCTGGCCCGAAGTCCACCAGGTAAGTACCCTTAACCATTGTGTGTTTTGTATGTGGGTATTATGGGGTCGTAGATTAGTAGATTAGGAGTTAATGAACCCTAGGATTTGCTTACTCCAACACAGAATTACATAAAATTTAAAGTCTAAACAAACAAACATGTGAGTGAGTCACCGAGTAAGGGTGTGGCAACCGTTGTACGCATGTCTAGGATTGGATTCAGGGGGAGCTTGGTATTTAAGCAGTCCTAGTGACTTACCTCCTCTCCGCTCGAATCCTACCTGGTGCTTAGTGACGATTCACCCTAACTAAGAGGACTTAATCACAGGCTAAATTCAATAATTAAAACCCGAAAGGGACCAGTCACCTTGTTTTGTACAACCTTAAAACTAAACCTTGGTTTCAAAATTACCAAAGTACACTTGATTCGAAAAATGACCAAAATACCCCTGATTTACAAATTGACCAAATTACCCCTGGTTTGTAAAACTACTAAAATACCCTTAGTTTATAAAATTGCCATACTACCCCCAAACTTTATCAAAATATTCATATTTTCGTAAAAATACCAAAAACCCCTATTTTGTAAAATTTCAAGATACCCTGATTTGGAAAATTACTGAAATACCCTCGGATTTCCAAAATTACCGAAGTACTCCGGGGATCACAAAATTACCAGAACACCCTTATGTCACAAAATCACCAAGGACCCTATTTTGGAAAAAATTATGAAAATACCTCAGAGGATAAAATTATGAAAATACCCCTGGGTAGTGAAAAACAACAACAATGACAATCACAACACTTTTCTGTAATGAACGCAAGTTCATGAATAGTGATGATTGAATGAATGAACTTGAGACTGTGTGTGTGTATGAATTCAAAAGAACTACTTTTTAGAACTATTAATCATAAGACTGTTCGCGATAAATCAGTGGAATGAAATAATGATTCATAAAACTCTTAATCAGATAAATACAACTCGAAAGAATGAGTTCTAGAGGACGTGGTCGCAATGTGCGTGCCCGTGGTAGAGGCTGAATGACCGTATCAGAACCCGTTAGGTCTGGTCAAGGGTCCGAGAATGAGATGCCACCACCACCAGCTGCTGGTATGGAATATCAGGATCAGACGGGGGATGATGCAGTATTGCAGGCGATGCTGCAAGTTCTTGAGAGGGTGGCTAGAGCAGGCGGAGGTATGGGAGCTCAAAAATCTGTACCCGAGCGACTCTGAGCCAATGGAGCTGAGGTGGTTCGAGGTATATCTGGTGTGGCGCCTAATACGGCTGAGTATTGGTTGGAGGCGATGGAGCAAATTATGGATGATTTGGACTTGACTGCTGAGGAGAAACTAAAAAGGGGTAGTGTTGCTTCTCCGCGATGAGTCATATCAATGGTGGCTCACGATTCGGGATGGTGCTGCAGCAGATGATCTCACTTGGGAGTATTTTAAGGTGGCGTATCAGAAGAAGTATATTGGAATCGACTATATTGATGCGCAGAGGAAGGCGTTTCTGAGGCTGGTTCAGGGGAATAAGTCTGTGGCAGAGTACAAGGCAGAATTCCTAAGGTTGAGCCGATACGCTCGAGGTATAGTGGCTACGAAGCATGAACAATGTGTCCGATTTAAGGACGAACTGAGGGATAACCTGAGATTGTTGATTGCTCCACAGCAGGAGTGGGAGTTTGCCGTGTTGGTAGAAAAGGCTAAGGTTGCTGAAGGAGTTAAGGAGTCTGTGAGACAGAACACGGACAGGAATAGACAAAAGAGAGGTTTTGGAACATCAGGGTCATCCGGGAATGTTCAAAAGAGACCTAGAACGGATGGGTTGCGAGGTCAGCAAGTTGCTACGGGAGGACAGTACCGTACTTGTGCTCAGTGTGGAAAGATGCATTTGAGAGAGTGTTGGAAGAAGACGGGAGGATGTTTCAAGTGTGGGTCCAAGGATCACATGATTAGGGACTATCCCATGAAAATAGACGGAGCCACCAAGAAGTCGTGGTCTTAATCAGCGGGAAGGGTGGGCAAAGAACCACCGCGGGGTCGTGGTTCGACTGGCAGAGGTAATGGTTCTGGAAGAGGATGGGGAATACTGGGCAGAGGTGTTGGTAACATGGAGGCAAGGCAACCGGGTCTAGTGTATGCAGTTCATCGGAGGGAGGATGGTGATGCACCTGATGTCATAACGGGTATGTTCCTTATCTTTGGATTACCCTTTATTGCGTTGATAGATATTGGGTCATCTCATTCATACATTGCTAGTAAGGTGTCTGGAACTCTGCATGTGAATTCTAAAACTGTACCTAGGAAGATGACTGTACTTAGTCCTTTAGGGCAATCAGTAGTGTTAGACAAACTCTTTAGGCGCACCTTGGAAGTTCGAAGTGCGGTTTCATTGACTTAATGGAGTTGCCATTTGAGGAATTTGATCTAATCTTAGGCATGGACTGGCTAGTGAAGTACCATACGAATGTGGATTGTGCTGCTAAGCGCATGTTGTTAAGAACTTCTGACGACAAAGAGGTTGTGGTAATGGGCGAGAGACGGAATTGCTTGTCAAATGTAGTATCTGCCCTTAAGGCAGAGAAAATGGTGAGAAAAGGGTGTGTAGCTTTTTTGATGTTGATTAGTGCCTTAGAGGCTAAGGAAGCAGCTGTAGGAGGAGTTAGAACAGTAAGGGAATTTGTGGATGTCTTTTCAAAGGAGCTGCCTGGGTTACCCCCAGATAGGGAGGTGGAGTTCGAAATTGACTTATTGCCAGGTACAACTCCTGTGTCAATTACTCCATACCGAATGGCACCAAAGGAGCTAGTAGAGCTCAAGGCCCTGATCCAAGAGTTACTTGATCGTGGGTTTATTTGACCTAGTATGTCTCCATGGGGAGCACCGGTCCTATTTGTGAAGAAGAAGAATGGGACTATGCACATGTACATAGATTACCGGCAGTTGAATAAGCTAACCATCAAGAACAAGTATCCATTGCCAAGGATAGATGACTTGCTCGATCAGCTTAAGGGGACCGTAGTATTTTCGAAGATAGATCTAAGGTCAGAATATCATCAGCTTAAGGTGAAGGAGGCTGATATCCATAAGACAGCTTTCCGAACAAGGTACGGGTATTATGAGTTATTGGTAATGCCGTTCGGATTGACAAACGCCCTAGCTGCGTTCATGGACATGATGAATTGGGTTTTCCAACCCTACCTGGATCGGTTCATCGTTGTGTTCATAGACGATATCTTAGTGTACTCCAAGTCTGAGGAAGAACACGATGAGCATCTTCGGGTTGTGTTGCAAGTGTTAAGAGAGGAAAAGCTTTATGCCAAGTTCAGCAAGTGCAAATTTTGACTGAAGGAAGTTATTTTCTTAGGGCATGTGGTGTCTGTCGAAGGAATAAGAGTGGATCCTCGAAAGATTGAGGCAGTATTAGATTGGAAACCACCCAAGTCTGTGGCTGAGGTTCGTAGTTTCTTGGGGTTAGCAGGCTACTATAGGAGATTTGTTCAGGGGTTCTCGTCAATAGTAGCACCTTTGACAAAGTTGTTGAGAAAGGAAGTACCTTTCGTATGGATGGATAAGTAGCAAGAGAGTTTCGAGAAGCCTAAGCAAGTATTGACAGAAGCTCCGGTTTTGATTCAGCCGGAAGCAGGGAAAGATTTTGTGGTGTACTGTGATGCTTCCCATACAGGATTGGGATGTGTCCTAATGCAAGACGGGAAGGTGGTCGCTTATGCATCTCGACAATTGAGGCCACATGAGGTTAACTATCCGACGCATGACCTAGAGTTGGCGGCAGTAGTATTCGCTCTAAAAGTGTGGAGGCACTATTTGTATGGAGAAAGGTCAGTGATTTACACGGACCACAAGAGCTCAAGTATTCTTGTGTGAAGGAGCTAAATTTGAGACAGCGAAGGTGGGTGGAGTTGTTGAAAGATTACGATTGCTCAATAGAATATCGCCCGGGCAAGGCGAATGTGGTGGTAGATGCCCTAAGTCGGAAAGTAGTGTCGGAGTTAAGGGTAATGTTTGCACATTTGAGTCTCTATGATGATGGAAGTTTGCTAGCGGAATTGTAAGTGAAGCCGACGTGGCTAAGTCAGGTAAAGGAGAAACAATTGTTAGATGGTGAACTAAGTACGAAGCTACTACAAGTACAAAATGGGGAATTGAAAAAATTTGGTGTAAACAAAGAATGGAGTCTTTGTGTTTTCGGGCAAGGTCTCAGTATCTTAAGGATGAGGAGTTGAGGCAGAGAATTCTTCGAGAATTGCATAATAGCCCTTATGCTATGCATCCTAGTCTTAAGCGGGAAGTTACAGAGTTTGTAGGGAAGTGCTTAACGTGTCAGCAAGTCAAGGCTGAACACCAAGTACCATCAGGGTTGCTTCAGCCGATAAAGATTCCGCAATGGAAGTGGGAGAGAATTACCATGGACTTCGTTAGTGGGCTTCCCCTTACGCCTACGAAGAAGGACTTGGTATTGGTGCTAGTAGATCGGTTGACGAAGTATGCACATTTTATACCGGTGCGGGTTGACTATTCTCTACAGAAGTTGGCAAAGTTGTATGTAGCATAAATCATGAGGCTGTACGGAGTGCCGGTGTCGATTATCTCGAACAGGGATCCGAGGTTTACGTCTCGGTTTTGGAGAGCACTACACCAAGCTTTGGGCACCAGATTGGATTTTGCTATGGCATTCCATCCACAGTCGGACGGCCAATCTGAACGGGTAATTCAAGTGCTAGAGGATATGTTGAGAGGTTGCGAGATAGACTTCAAAGGAAGCTGGGAGGAGTTCTTGCCTTTAGCGAAATTTACATACAATAATAGCTATTAGGCAAGTATTCGAATGGCACTCTACGAAGCGCTGTATGGACGAAAGTGTCGCACTCCTACGTGTTGGACGGAATTGGGAGAACGTTAAATTTTGGGTCCAAAAATTATGGCAGAATCGAAAGAAAAGGTTAAGGTAATTAGGACACAGTTGAAGGAGGCAACTGACCGGTAAAAGTCATACGCAGATCTTAAGCGGAAGGAGATTGAGTTTGCTGTGGGAGATTATGTGTTTCTCAAAGTTTCACCGTGGAAGAAGGTAATGAGATTCAGTCGCAAGGGAAAGTTAAGTCCTAGGTTTATAGGGCCTTACCAGATTCTAAAGCGAGTTGGACCAGTAGCGTATCAATTACAATTGCCTTCAGAGTTGAAGCAGATACACGACGTATTTCATGTTTTGATGTTACGTCGTTACCGATCGGATCCATCTCATATAATACCGGTTGAGGAGGTGGAGCTGAGACTAGATCTGTCCTACGAGGAAGAGCCGATTCAGATTCTGGAACGGGATGTGAAGATGTTTCAGAGGAAATCGATCCCTTTAGTCAAAGTGTTATGGCGTAACCATAGATCGGAGGAAGCTTCATGGGAGCCAGAGGAAACAATGCGATAACAATACCCTCATTTATTTTAGCCAGGTAATTTCGAGGTCGAAATTATTTTAAGGGGGTAGAACTGTAATATCCAACATTTAGGGGTTATGCATTTTTACTTAATGTATGTAATTGCATGCTTGAGTATGATTTGAATGTGATTTGGGGCCTTCAAGAACCTTGGGATGTAGCTAGGAGCCTTAGAAGTTATTGGATTTTTTTAAGCTTAAAAAGGGGAACTAAGGGAGCTAGGCCTTAAGGAGATTATTGTGTGGTTTAGAACACAAAGAACTCAGTTAGTAAAGTGGCAAGAAGGCGCCACTTAGGGCCTTGTAAGGTGACGCCACAGGGAGTGAGAAGGGCCTTGGTTCGAGCAGCAAGGGAAGCGTTTTGGAGTTTTATTTTTCAGCAAGGAAGGGCAGTGGCGGACGACACAGGGACTCTGATGGAGGAGGTATAGATTGGGTCTGACAGCTTAGAGATTTAGCTAAGGTAGAGTGAAAAGGGGGATTGAATGGAGAGAGGGAGAGTTGGCCGGCCAAGGGACTTCTTGGATGACAAATTCAGTCACCAAAATCCCTTAAGCTAAATTCTTGGTTAAGCCTCACCAACACTTTTCTTTTTCTTTTTCTCTCAAAGCATACCATTGCCGAATTCTTCTAGCCTTCTCCTATACTACTCAATTCTATACCTATTATTTTGGTGGCCGGACATTCCATCTCCATTTGGGAGTATTAGCCGAATCTTATGTCCCTCATTCTCTTTGCTTTTTCGCAAATCCCTAAAGCTAAAACATTCACCATCTAGCTGATTTCTTCATCTATTTCTCCTTCAAAGTCAATCACTTTTCTATAGTAGCCGAATTCCTCTGTGGTTCTAAGCAAGAGTGCAATCGATTTCAACATTAGGGGTAAGGATCAACAGTCATTCATTTTTCTTTCTTTTTCTTTTGGATTAGCCAAATCTAAGGATCTAATCCCTCTTGTTCTCAATTGGCTGAAACCTTGAAGGGGGATTTCAGGATTCGTTTGTAGCCGTCTATAAGGGGAGATCATTCGAGATTTGTGTATCCAAGGTAAGTGAAGTGTGATCTTAGGACGAAGGCCATTTACTTTGGTTTATTAAATGTTAGAATTGAATCTAACATATACCATATAGGAATTTTGATAGACTCCATAGACAAGTGACGGATTCGGGATTTAGACAATCAAGGTAAGGGATATTAATATTCGGCCAAGGGCCACTTTTTGTTCTAAGACTATGCCGATTCTAACTATGGTGTCTTAGAGGGTTTTCGACAGATCTTCGGGATTTGGATAAGCAACCTAGGTAAGGTCTCTAGTGTTTCAGATCTGTTTCCTATTCGTTCAAAAGCCGAAAACTAATCGTTTGAGTGTACTAATGCTTTGCCGATTATAAGGGGGGAACATCACGAAGTTTCGAGATTTGGTTGGTAACCAAATCGGCAGAAGGAAAAAAGGGATCTAGAGCTTTAGATCGGGATTTTCAGGATTTCGATTAGATCTATGAGTAATCAGGTGTGTAACCCACCCTTTTTTTCCCAATTAACAATAATATTGATTTGTATATGTTAATAAGGCTATGCATGAATAATGTTAAGGGTACCATTCCATGGTACAGTGCATTCAGGTACGTTACCCCTAACTCTCAGATAATTAAAGTTTATGAAAAATGAATATGGATATATGAGAAATATCATTATGGCTATGGGGTAGGGTATAATGCATGTTATTCGTATATTTTGTATGTTACATGGGCATATGGGTGATTATGTGAAAGGGGAAGTGATCTGGTGGTTCCTACCACAATAACTGGTGACTCTGTCACATTATTTGGTGACTATGTCACATAATATGAATCTGGTGACTCTGTCACATTATCTGGCGGCTATGCCACAATTATAAGGGCGATGTGCAGTTGACTGCAGCGACTACCTTCGAAGGTGTGTAGCGGATAGAGGGTCGATTTAGTAATCCCCACGGTGTGATCGGTAGGTACGGGTGATGTGTAGAGGTTGGATCTAGGTGGTTTGGGTTGCATCATGGTTTACAATTATTTTATGAGATTTATTATGCCTTGTATGGTTAGGGAGTCTGTGATGGTAGTTACACACTCGAGTCATTGACTCACCCTTCGTGGGCTAACTTTTACGATGGCACTCAAGATAGATGGACCGGTCGGCAGAACTTAGTGGTGGCCATGCACATCTGAATTTTTCTTCAGTTTTCTTACTAAGTTTACTTTGGTTTATTTTGATATATAGTTTGATGTAATAAGGCCATTATTACTTAACTGTTTTATTTTCTTTGCGTTTTAAATTTCTATTATGTTACGAACAACATCAATTGTTTTGAAACTCAAACACCTACGATTTTTTTTCAAGTTAACAAAAATACTAAACTTTAAAATTCGGTATTTCTTTAACTTATAACTTTTGAAATATGAAATTATCGATTTAGTACAAAATTAAATTACAACTCAATTTTTAACTTGAGAACCACCCAAATCCACTTTCCTCAAAACCACCACGATTTTCAAAATGTCATACGAGACTTGACTACGTTTTGCTTAAGGAGCATGCCAGATCCGGTTAGGGCTTGTGGGCCGGGTTTGGGGTGTTTCAAGAATGCAACTTTGTGCCTAACGCCTCTTGCAATTTCTTCCAAAATCACAAAGTAAATCTTGGATCTCTGTCAGATAAAATAGATCGTGGCACCCCATGCAATCTCACAATCTCAGAAATATATAATTCAGCTAATTTATCAAGGGAATAATCTATTCTCACCGGAACGAAATGAGCTGATTTCATCTATCAACTATTACCCAAACTGCATCTTTCTTTCTCGAAGATAAAGGTAATCCCGACACAAAGTCCATCGTGATTCTCTCCCATTTCCACTCAGGATTCGTAATCAGTTGTAATAAACTGGATGGAACCTGATGTTCAGCTTTAACTTGCTGACAAATTAAACATTTTGACACAAAGTCAGAAATGTTTCTTTTCATGCCATGCCACCAATAAAACTATTTTAGATCATTATACATTTTCGTACTCCCCGAGTGAATAGCTAAACGACTACTGCGAGCTTCATTCAAAATCATCTGAATTAACTCTGAATTTCTTGAAGCACAAATTCGCTCTCTGAATCTCACACAATCATCACTATCAACTCGATATTCCGAATCGACATTCAATCCACACCGATCTCGTTTAGCCATCATTTCAACATCAGTTTTTTGGGCATCACAAATCTGACGTATGAACATCGGTATCACTTTCAATTCAACTAGAATTGAATCATCTTCACATAGATCTATCCGAGTACTCATAGCTCACAAAGTACATAGAGACTTTCGACTCAAGGCATCAGCAACAACATTAGCTTTACCCGGGTGATAATTAATCACAAATTCATAGTCTTTCAACAATTATAGCCATCTTCTCTACCGCAAATTCAATTCTTTCTGAGTCATCAAGTACTTCAAACACTTGTGATCAGTAAAAAATGACATTTCTCACCAAATAGGTAGTGGCGCCAAATCTTCAATGCAAATACAATTGTAGCCAATTCAAGATCATGCGTCGGATAGTTCTTTTCATGCGACTTTAACTGCCTCGAAGCATAAGCGATCACTTTGCCTTCTTGCATCAACACACAACCCAAACCATTCAACGATGCATTACTGTAAACTATAAATTCTTTGCCAGACTCATGTTGAACTAACACAGAGGCTTCTGTCAATAATGCTTTTAACTGTTCAAAACTCTACTGGCACTTTTCTGACCACTCGAATTTAACATCTTTCTATAACAACTTCGTCAACGGAATCACAATCATCAAGAAGCCTTTCACAAACCGTCTATAATATCCTACTAGTCCTAGAAAACTACAAACTTCTGACACATTTCTCGGAGGTTTCCATTCTAAAATAGCTGAAATCTTACTCGGATCAACTCATATTCCCGCAGCTGATACAATATGCCCCAGAAAACTAACCTCACGCAACCAAAACTCACATTTGCTGAGCTTTGAATACAATTGTTTCTCACGCAGAGTCTATAACACGATTCTCAAATGCTCGGCATGTTGCGTCTCATCACAAGAATAAATCAGAATATCATCAATAAATACCACAACAAAGTGATCTAAGTACGATGTGAATATCCGATTTATTAAGTCCATAAACACTACAAGAGCATTTGTTAGTCCAAATGGCATAACTATGAATTTGTAAAGTCCATACCTCATTCTGAAAGTAGTTTTTGACACATCTAATTCCTTAACACTCAACTGATAATAACCCGACCACAAATCTATTTTCGGAAACACTGTAGCTCCTTTCAGCTAATCAAACAAATCATCAATATGAGGCAACATATATTTGTTCTTTATCGTCACTTTGTTCAACTGACGGTAGTCAATACACATTCTCATAGTGCCATCTTTCTTTTTCACAAATAACACAGGAGCACCCCAAGGCGAGAAACTCGGTCGTGTAAATCCTCGATCTGTCAACTCTTGCAACTGAGACTTTAACTCTTTCAGTTTTGTTGGTGCCATTCTATATGGCTAGTACTTATTCAATATCAAACTCAACTTCTCTGGTCAGAGGTAATCCCGGTAGTTCTTCAAGAAACACATCAGGGAATTCACAAACCACAGGCACTAATTCAACTTTCTTTTCAGTTACTTTTGTATCAATCACATATGCTAAATAAGCTTCGCAACCCTTTTTCACATAGTTTAGAGCTTTCATTGAAGATATAACAGCAGGCAACCCATTCAACTTACTGGATTCAATTCGAACTATCTCACCGTTATGACTTTTCAAATCAATACTCTTTCGTTTACAATTCAGAATAGCATGATACAAAGTGAGCCAATCCATACCCAGAATGATATCAAATTCTTCAAAAGGCAGCAACATCAAATTAGCCGAAAAACATGTATCCCGAAACATCAATGGGAAATTCTTACATACTTTATCCACCAAGACACACTTGCTGTAACAGCTTGATTTAGGGCCTAGTCGGGATACTGGTGCAAGGCCACGAACCCGAGGTGAAATTATGAGTTTTCCAGGTTTATGCCATGTTTGCATGTTAGTATGAAAGTTTTGTAAAGCAATTTTATTAAGTTGAGGTCAATTGGTCCAAAAAGGACTAAATTGCAAAAGTTGCAATATATGAGTTTCTAGAAGCTTTTTGCATGAAATATCTTTAGAATAATAATTATGAGCCCTTAAATAGTAATATGCCCAAAATTTAATTTTTAGACAAAATTGGCCTTAAGAGACTACTATGGAAATTTTTAAGAGGAAGGGCATTTTGGTCATTTAGCCTCATTAGTGATTAAAATAGGATAAAGATGAGAAAAATTCACTCATCTTCTTCCTTGCTATTTTTGAAAATTGGAAGACACCATAGCTGGGGTTCTTCATTTTTTTTCAAGCTCATAGTAAGTTCATCTTAGCCCCTTTTTTAATATTTTTCGTATTTTTGAAGTTCCCATATTATGAATTAGCTAATTTTAGCAATAAAATGAGCTAAGATGCATGTTCAAAAATCTACCCTTGAATGACATGCTTGTTAAATGATGTTTTATGGAAGTTTAAGAGAGTTTGATGTTAGATAAACATCCATTCCTTAATGAATTTCATGAAAAATGGTAGTAGGGACCATTTTGTAATAGTTATAAAATTGGTCATACCTACTAGAAATAGTGAGAATTGATGATTGTTATAGAAGAGAAAATGATTCAGTTGAGCATGAAGTTTAAGAAAGTTGCATGAAAATCATTTTACGAGAATTGGGGCAAAAGTGCAAATATTAGAAAGTATAGGGGCAAAATAGTAATTTTCCAAAGTATGAGTTATGAGTCAATTTAGTCAATATGGTTATTAAATGATCGATTTATGATTATATATCAAGAAAAATGAAGCCCGGATCGAAACGAGGCAAGAACAAAGTCGAGGACTAAAATTGCACATTTACATACATTTTGTATATTGAGGTAAGTTTGTATGATTTCTAAGTTTTATGATTTTTATCATTAATTTGCTTAGTATAATGTACAATAATTGTATGAAATGATCATGTTATGTTTAAGCAAGAAATCATGATGATAAGTACGAGCAAGTCCCGATGGAAGATGAATTTCTCAGGATACTCGATCGAGCAAGCAAGTTATCATGTAAGTCCAAGGCAAGCTTGGCATTGATCAAGTTAGCAAGTAAGTTATCATGTAAGTCCAAGGCAAGCTTGGCATTGATCAAGATATCATGTAAGTCCAAGGCAAGCTTGGCATTGATCAAGATATCATGTAAGTCCAAGGCAAGCTTGGCATTGATCAAGATATCATGTAAGTTCAAGGCAAGCTTGGCATTGATTAAAATATCATGTAAGTCCAAGGCAAGCTTGGCATTGATCAAGTTAACAAGCAAGTTATCATGTAAGTCCAAGGACTCAAGCTTGGCATTGAGTATGTTATCAAGAGCAAGACTTCATATAAGTCCATGTCAAGACATGGCTATGAAACCAAGAGGAGATAACCCATGTAAGACCATGTCTAGGATATGGCTTTGGCATCATATTATGTGGGAAGAGATTTAGTATCCTCGGTTATTCACAGAAATTCATGGGGCAAATGAGTAAGCTAAAAAAAGATAGCAAGAAAGTTAAGAAAGTAAAGTTAGTATCAAGATGAAGTTAGATGAAGTTGAGTATTATTCATGTTGTGAATGAGAAAGTAGATATCATTTTTATTGTTATTATAATATACTGATCAATGCGATCAAGTGATACAGGTATCATGGTTACCTTACAAGTATGATAATAGTAAGTGTCATGAGACATGTAAGAATCTATATGAGTAAGTAAGCTCTTTAGCTAAAATTCATGATACCATTTTTTATGTGAAATGGTTTATATTAAGCAATGATGATGCTATGAGATGTTACATGCAAACTTACTAAGCTATATGCTTACATTATGATTCTTTCTTTCTATGCAGTCCCGCCAAGCTAACTCGTGGATCATTAAAGTCGGAGCTCGCAACACACTGTCAACTCTTATTTTGGTATAGCCAAGTTACTTTACTAAGTATGGCATGTATAGGAAACATTCATTTTTTGGACATGTTTTAAGAAGGGCCTTTGTAAAGGCTATCAAGTCTATTATTCTTTTGTATATGGCTAAGTGATTGGCCAAATTGGACTAAGCATGTATATTTATTGAGATCAATGAAGCATGTAGTATTATTCATAAAATTGGGTTGTTATTGCATCATTGAATTGTGTATGGATATGATCTTCATTTCAGGGTGGCTAACGGCTTGGTAAATAGCCTATAAGAGCCCACACGGTTGGACACACGGGCGTGTGTCAAGATCGTGTTAACCCTACGCCTTAGTATTATTAATCAGAATAGGCCACGGGCAAATCCCACGGCTGTGTGTGTATTTCGTGTAAGACATACAGTTTGGACATGGGCATGTGCCTAGACCATGTTAATTTAGTCAGTATATCAAGGATTAGCACACGGTCTAAGCCCACGGGCATGTCATGGTCGTGTGAAATTAGTCAGTAACCTCCCACGGTTGGTAGACATGGGCGTGCTTAAGGGTACACGGGTGTGTTCCAAGTCACACATGCGTGTGAACCCTGCTTCAAAAATGAGTTATTTGATTTTAATTCCAAAAGTTTTCTAACATGAGTAAAAGGCCTCGTAGGCCCTCGTTATATGTGTTGACTAATAAAGTGAAGTTTTTAAGTTGGAATAAAATTTTATAGCCCGTAAGTACATGTTGCACTGAGTTCAAGCATAGTAATGTCTCGTATCCAGACCCAGTATTGGTCTTGGGTGCGGGGTGTTACACTTGCCTAAGGGGTTCGATACTCAAATCACAAATTCAGTAGAATCAACAGGTACAGTCTTACTTGTTACTAGATTCACACACACATAGGAATGAGTAGAACCTGGATCTATCAATGCAATCACATCAGTATCAAATAGAGTAAAAGTACGAGTAATAACGTCTGGAGATGACGCTTCCTCACGAGCGCGAATAGCATAAGCTCAGGCAGGTGCTCTCGCATCTGATCTCACAGCTTTATATGTAGTTCCTCTTTGACTTCCAGTCATATTTCTGGTGTTTCTGGGTTGTCTACCCCTAACCATCATATTACTTGGTCTCACACTCTGAACATTTTTTTCCTCTGCTAACTTTGGACAGTCTCGAATGAAATGATCCCGTGATCCACACTTATAACAAGTTCTATTGCTGTACTTGCCCCAACACTCTCCAACGTGTCATCTTCCACACTGTTTACACTCAGTCTTGTTGCTTTTAACACTTTCAATAGTTGATTCAATTGGAGCTGGAGTTCTTGGACCAACACTTTGTCTAGCACTGTCTCTACTCGAATTTCCAAACGAAACATTTGATCGATTGCTTGCATCTCTAAATATCTTCGTCGAAGGTTGAGACGACTTACTCATTAATCTTTTTCTTTCATCTTTAGCCTCAGAATCTACTTTATTCTTTTCTTTATTAAGCTCATCAGCTTTGCAGGCTCTTTCAACTAACACAACAAATTCATTTATGTAAAGTATTCTAACCAACAATTTAATATCTTCATTCAGCCCTTCTATGAAACTTTTACACTTAGTAGTTTCAGTTAAAACACATTCCCGTGCATATTGGCTTAATCTCACATACTCCTGTTCATATTCCATAACTGTCATACGACCCTATTTTAGCTCTAGAAACTCTTTACATTTCTGATCTATAAATCGTTGACTAATATACTTCTTTCTGAATTCAAATTGAAAGAAATCCCAAGTGATTCTATCTATCGGAACAACGGATATCAATGTTTTCCACCAATTATAAGCCGTATCTCTCAACAAGGAAACAACACATTTAATGCATTCATCGGGTGTCAACGACATCTCATCAAACACTTAAATGGTATTCTCGAGCCAAAACTCAGCTTATTTAGCATCATCATCAACTGTGGCAGGAAACTCTTCGGCCCCATATTTTCAGATTTTATCTATAGGTGGTTTATTCAATCAGATTGAGTCTGCGACTTGTGGCACAGCAGGTAGTTGTAGGGGTGGAGGTTGTGGAGCAGCCGGATTGATTCGAATGAACTCTAAAAACCACTCACTCATCATTCTGAAAAAGGCTTGCTTAGCCTCTCCCTCTTGGCTACTATCATTTGGCCTAGATGTGGCTGACGCTGTCCCTTGAGTGGGAGCAGGTGTATTACTCTCTACATCGTCAACAACTGCTCGACTGATATCCATTTGCTATATGAAAACACATTTGTAACTATCACGATTCATCACACTATAGCAATTATATCTATGGCATGTACAGCTAGACCCAAACACGCTACGTTAGTCCGAGAATCGACTAAACTGTAGCTCTGATACAAATAAAATGTAACCCTCTTAACCCAAAACCATTACTGGAATAGGGTTAATAGGCATTACCGAACAATCAAAACATTTCATATCCGTTTCACGACACCAAGTCAATTATCATTCAATCATATTCAAACATAATTATATAGTCCTTTAATGAGGTCATTGAGACCTTAAACATGCTTTAGAATAGGGCCGAGACTAAACTGAACACTTACGAAAATTTTTGAAATTCAAACATTTTTCTAAGTTAAAGAGGTCACACGCCTGTGTGGGTAAGCCGTGTGAGGCCACACGCTCAGACACGCCCATGTGTCCAAGTCGTGGCAAAACAGGGCATACCTACTGACTTGACTACACGGCCTGAGACACGCCCGTGTGCCTCACCCGTGGTTGAAACTGACTTGCACCACACGGCCAGTCACACGCCCGTGTGTCCAGCCCGTGGTCGAGCCTGACTCATTTCACTTGGAAAACTTAAACGAAACGGTCGAGCCACACGCCCGTGTGCTTATCCGTGTGGGCAATTATAGGCCATTTTCAAGGCCAATCTTGCCTCCCACACCTTGAATTACCTACAAGCCTCAATTCAAAACCAATTCATGTCTCAAAATGCAACCAAACATACCAGTACAAACATCATTCCATCATTAACCATTCCATCTATAGCCATGCTCAAACTCATCTCAAATAAATCCATCTAAATACAAATTTCACATCCTAAATCATGCACAACAAGCATCATACAATTTCTATCATAATTTCACATTAAACCTTATTCTCAACAACCAAATTTAACTTAAACAAACCATACTTGTCATACACTTATCCCACACATATATTACTACATTATTCAACCTTTAAATCATGTCCCATAGACATATTTACACAACTCAAAACATACCACATTCAATAGCCTATACATGCCATACACCATATATACACATATTTCAAAAATACCAAAATAGATTACCGATAGTGTAATTGAGTTGCCTGATGATCCCCGAATCCGAGCTAGCTTTACTAACACTGTAAAACAGAGAAACACATCACACAGTAAGCTTAAGAACTTAGTGGGTTCATAACATAATACATTCAATTTAATAGCTCAAATACAATGCACACAAAAAGAACTCATCACATAGATTAATTCCCAAATGTTTATACCATATCATTCATAGGCAATAATCTTACTCAACCATTCATGAAATCATACATAATCTCATCAAACACAAAGGTTCAATATATATCTTAGCCAACACATAGTTACTAACCATCCAAGCTAATTTATGCTCGATATTGCATTTTGATTCAACCTTCATTATTCATTACATTTAATCGCACACTTAGTGCCTAATTTATAATTTTGAAACTAAATTAACATCGTACACTTAGTGCCTCAATTCATAGCCGAAGCTTAAATAACATCGCACACTTAGTGCCCCATTACAAAACTAAATGTAATTAAGTATCACACACACAGTGCCAACCACGAAGTCGAAGCTTGTAATATCCCAGATTAGGGGTTATGCATTTGGCGCATAATTCATGAATTAATAGGCTCAGTGTGTGGGTGAGTGTGTTTAAGGGGTTTGGAGAACCTTAGGAGATGGGGAAAATGCATCGAAAAAATATTGGAATTTTAAATGAAAAGAGGAAACTAGGCAAAGAGGCCTTAAGGATATTTGCGTGGGATTTATGACACAAGGAAGTCATGTGGTAAAGTGGCTTGGGACGCTACCCTAGGGAGCATGGAAGGTTGCGTCACATGGAGTGCCAAGGGGAGGAGGTTTGAGATGCAGAAATGGCACTTGGAAGCTTTTACTTTTGGCGTTAAAAAGGGGAACTGGGCTTCAAAGGCCTTAAGGAAAATTATGGGCGCTTTTGGACATGAAAGAGGGCTTGGTAAAGTGGCTGCAAGGCACCACTTAGGGCCTTGGTGAATGACGCCATGAGCAGGGGAGAAGGGCCTGGGTTCGAGTCTTGATGGCAGCATAAGTGTGTTTTTATTTTGCTCTTTGCGTCAAGAAGGGAAACTGGGCTAAGGAGGTTTTAAAAGAAATTCTGTGGAGTTTATGTCACAAAAAAAGGCCTTGGAAAAGTGGCCTGGGGCATTACCTGCAGCTTGCGTCCAATGGCTCCAACAGGTCTCGGGTTCAAAGCTTGTGAGCAGCACGGAGAGTGTTTTATTTTGCTTTTGCGTCAAGGTAGAGTTGGAAGGAGTTGGACGGCATGGGCTTCCAAAAGATAAGGATAAAGCTTGTTTTTATTTTAATTTTTGGCTGGAAGGAAGGGATAAAGATTTGTTTAATTCAAATTATTTTTGAATGAGTTTTGAAGAGATAAATGATGGATAATTGAAGGATTATTTTATTAATTTTAAACAAAGTGATAAAGGAGGAAAATATGGAAAAGTGATGGCCAAGTAAGGACACTAAGCTTAGTAATTTCGCTAAACTAGTAGAAGGGATAGCCAAATTATCAAAGAAAATATTCATCTTTCTTTTTTTCTCTTTCTCTCAACTCTTGCCTAGTCAAATCTTTTCTCCCTAAAAGATCACCATTACCGATTTCTCCCAAGTCCTATACTCTTTCATTTAAGCCAATCTCCATCATAAATCTTCTTCTTCTCCTTTGCAAACCCCAATCAAAAGTCAAGATAAGTTTCAAGACCATAGCCGATTGTTCATTAAGTCTCTAAGCTGAATCTCTGTGGTGCCAGGAAGAAGGTGTAACCGATTTCATCATTAGGGGGTAAGAGCAAGTTCGATTTTTATTTCTTTTAGACTTGCCGAAAACAAGGTACTAATCTCCTTGGGGTGCTTTGCCGAATCTTTGAAGGACCTCTCGGGGATTGTTTGCCTATTGTCAACTACAAGGAAGGGATCTATCGGGATTTTAAGATCTAAAGTATTTTGACATCTCCATAGTCAAGTGGTGTTTTCGGGATTTAGATCCACAAGCCGATTGCAAGGATAAAGCATTACAAAGTTTCTAGATTTGAGTGATAGGCAAATCGGCACCAAGGCAGTTAAGGATCCAAAGCTTAGATTGGGATTTTCGGGATCTTCAATAAAGCACTAAGTAAATCAGGTGTGTACCCCACACTATTTCTTAATAAGTTTAAGGCACTATTTAATATGTATGTACATTATACGAATGTGGAAAATATGGCTAAGTACCATGTTATGGTACACAGTACTAAGGTACGTTTTCCTACTCCTGCTATGAGTATGATAAGACTTGTTATGCCATGAATATGAATATGATAAGAATGTGAAATCGGGCCTAAGGCATTATGTTGCTTGATTTTGTATGACATGGGCATATGGGATATTATGAAAAAGGGGAAGTGAATGTGGTGATCTAAGACCACGATATCTGAATGTGGTGACCTAAGACCACGATATCTGAATATGGTGTCTCATGACACAAAGTATGTATCTGGGTGGCTATGCCACAAATTTTATAAGGGCGATGAGCACGTCGACTGCAGCGACTGCCTTCGATGGTGTGTAGCGGATGGAGGGTTGGCTTAGTCGTCCCCACGGCGTGCAGGTTGGTACGGGTGACGTGTAGCGGATGGTAACTAGGCTTGGGTTCGGGATTGCATCATTATTTATGTTATTATATCTGTATGTATGATTTTGTATGCCTGAATCTGTTTGAGACTTAGTGTTGATTGTACACATTGAGTCTGTTTGACTCACCCCTTGTGGGACTATTTTTCAGGTGATGATCAGTGATGGAACGGGTCGGTAGGAGCTTAGGGATGGCCATGCAAAGCTCAAGGATTGATTTATTTTTATTTATGTTTAAGTTTTGAATTATTCGGGTTTTTATTTGATGTAATAAGGCCAAAGTATTGAATCGTTTATGCATGCTTTTAAGTTACTTAATATGATACAACTATTATCGAATTTAAAGTTTAAAAGTTAAATTTTCTTAAGTATATTTATTAAATGTTTTGACACCAAATCAACGAGGTGTTTAATTTTCAAACCCAACCCAAATCAAGAGTTTTCAAAAAAAAAAAAATAATACACAAGTTTTAGCAAAGTTTTCAAACAAGTTTCGAATGGATTTTCTTTAGAAGCATGCCAGATCCGGTCAGGGCTTGTAGGCGGGGTTTAGGGTGTTTCAGTTTGGTATCAGAGCCCGGTTCAAAACTCAGCCTTGAGGGCTTTTAGGGCCCAAAACGTTTTCTGTCTTTTGAAAATGGACTTTTCTGAGAAATAAGCAGGTTTTTCTGGCATGGCACTTGACTCTCAGACCCGAAGTCCACCAGGTAAGTACTCCTAACCTCTTTGTGATTTGTATGTAGGGATATATAGGGACGTATACTAGTGGATTAGGAAATAAACCCTAGGACTAGTTTACCCCAACAATTACATAAAACTTTAATGCACAATTAAACAAACCTGTGTCTAAGTAGTCGAGTTAAGGTGTGGCAACCGTTGTGCGCATGTCTAGGATTGGTTTCAGTGGGAGCTTGGTATTTAAGCGATCCGCGACTCACCTCCTCTCCACTTGAATCCTACAGTGCGCGTAGTGACTGCTCACCCTAGCTAAGAGGACTCACCACAAGCTAAACCCAATAACTAAAACCCGAAAGAGACTAGCCATATTTTTATGGAAACCCTAGTTTTAAAAGTCAACAAACTACCCTTTTGAAATTTTGAAAATTATTATTTTAGAAAAAATTCCTAAGAATTTTTGATTTACAAAATTACCTAAATACCCTTAGTGGTAAAATTACTAAAATGCCCTTGATTTTCCAAAATTACCATACTACCCCCGATTTCAATAACAATTTCTGATTTTGCACAAGTATTCAAAAACTTTACAAAATATCAAAGACATCCTGATTTGGAAATTTTTTTTACCAAATTACCCCTAACCTGTACAAATGACCAAAATACCCTCAGTAAGGAAAATCAAGGAAGTACCCTCAAATTAGAAATTTTAACAATGCCCTTGTTTTGAAAAGTCACCAAGAACCATGTTTTTGTGAAAAATTACCGAAATAACCCTGGCTTGTGAAATTACAAAAATACCCCTAGTGTATAAATTACCATTTTACCCTTGAAATTTTTCAGCAAGTAAATTTAATTTTGTGAAACATCAACAATCTCTATTTTGCAACATTTTCAAATACCCTAATTTGAAAATTACCAAAATACCCCTATAGGATAAAATTACGGAAATACCCCTGGGTAGTGGAAAACATCAAACAACGACAAATACAACATTTCTCTGTAATGAACGCAAGTTCATGTGTATGACTAAATGAATGGTGTGAGACTGTATGTGTATGAATTGAAAGAACTACTTCTTAAAACTATTAAACATAAAACTGTCCGTGGTTAATCAGTGGAACAAAACTAATTCATAAAATTCTTTAAATCATATAAACGCAAAGCGGAAGTATGAATTCAAGGGGACGTAGTCGTAACGTACGTGGCCGTGGTAGAGGCCAAATGACCGTGTCTGAACCCGTTAGATCGACTCAAGGATCTGAGAATGAAATGCCACCACCACCCCCAGCCACTGATGTGGAATATCAGGACCAAACGGGGGATGACGCAGTGTCATAAGTGATGCTGTGGGTCTTGGAAAAGGTAGCCGGAGCAGGTGGAGGCATGGGAGCACGAAAGTCGGTACCTGAGCGACTCCTAGCCAATGGAGCAGAAGTGTTTCGCGGTGTATCAGGTGTAGCACCCAATACCGCTGAGTATTGGTTGGAGGCGACTGAACGGATTATGGATGAGCTCGACTTAACTGACGAGGAAAAGCTGAAAGGATTGGTGTCGCTTCTCCGTGATGAGTCATATCAATGGTGGCTCACGGTGCGGGATGGTGCTACAGCTGTGGAACTCACGTGGGAGTATGCTAAAGCAGCATACTTGAAGAAGTATGTTGGCACTCATTATATTGATGCCCAAAGAAAGGCTTTTCTAGGTCTAGTTCAGGGAAACAAGTCCATAGCTGAGTATGAAGCTGAATTCTTAAGGCTGAGCCGTTATGCTCGGGGCATAGTATCTACTGAGCATGAATGGTGTGTCTGGTTTGAAGACGGACTAAGAGATGACCTAAGGTTATTGATAGCCCCGCAACAGGAGCGGGGGTTTACTGTGTTGGTGGAAAAGGCCAAAGTGGCCGAGGGTATCAAGGAGTCTGTGAGGCAGAGCTCTGATCAAAATAGGTAGAAGAGAGGATTTGGATCGTCAAGGCCATCTAAGAATGAGCAAAAGAGGTCTAGAGTTGAAGGGCCGCGAGGTCAACAAGCTGCTACTGGAGGGCAGTACCCTACTTGTGATCAATGTGGGAAAAAGCACTTAGGCGAATGTTGAAAGAAGACAGGGGGATTTTCAAGTGTGAGTCAAAGGACCATATGATTAAGGACTGTCCGATGAGACCAGATGGGAATCGACCAGTAACTCAGAATGTTAATCAGGCTGGTAGAGGTGGACAGCAGCCTCAGCGAGGTCGTGGTCCGAACCATGGAGGAAATGGTTTCGGCCGAGGTCGTGGAGCACCAAGCAGAGGTGCTGAAGGTCCAGATGCAAGGCAGCCAAGGTTGGTTTATGCAGCCGGCCGTCGCGAGGAGAGTGATGTGCCAGATGTGACAATGGGTAAGTTTCTTATTTCCGGAATGCCTTTATTGCCTTGTTTATTATAGAGCTAGTTCGTTCTTGTATTGCTAGTGAATGGTATGAAACCTTGGATGTGAACTTTGGAATTGTGCATAGGAAATGTGTTAGTTTTATTAAGATCAGAGTGCACAGCAATAGCGTAGTGTGGTGAGTTAGATTGTACGATTGTTCATTAGTAAGTAATTTTAAGGATGAAATTATTTTTAAGAGAGGTAGAATTGTAATATCCCAGATTAGGGGTTATGCATTTGGTGCATAATTCATGAATTAATAGGCTAAGTGTGTGGGTGAGTGTGTTTAAGGGGTTTGGAGAACCTTAGGAGATGGGGAAAATGCATCGGAAAAATATTGGAATTTTAAATGAAAAGAGGAAACTAGGCAAAGAGGCTTTAAGGATATTTGCGTGGGATTTATGACACAAGGAAATCATGTGGTAAAGTGACTTGGGACACTACCCTAGGGGGCATGGAAGGTTGCGTCACATGGAGTGCCAAGGGGAGGAGGTTCGAGCTGCAGAAATGGCACTTGGAATATTTTACTTTTGGCGTTAAAAGGGGAACTGGGCTACGGAGGCCTTAAGGAAAATTATGGGCGCTTTTGGACATGAAAGAGGGCTTGGTAAAGTGGCTGCAAGGCGCCACTTAGGGCCTTGGTGAATGACGCCATGAGCAGGGGAGAAGGGCCTAGGTTTGAGTCTTGACGGCAGCATAAGTGTGTTTTATTTTGCTCTTTAAGCGTCAAGAAGGAAGTCGGGCTAAGGAGGTTTTAAAAGAAATTGGGGAGTTTATGTCACAAAAAGGCCTTGGCAAAGTGGCTCAGGCGTTACTGTGACTTGCATCCAAGGGCTCCAACAGTCTCGGGTTCAAGCTTGTGAGCAAAGAAGGGAGTGTTTTATTTTGCTTTTGCATCAAGGTAGAGTTGGAAGGAGTTGGACGGCATGGGCTTCCAAAAGATAACGATAAAGCTTGTTTTTATTTTAATTTTCAGCTGGAAGGAAGGGATAAAGATTTGTTTAATTTAAATTATTTTTGAATGAGTTTTGAAGAGATAAATGATGGATAATTGAAGGATTATTTTTATTAATTTTAAACAAAGTGATAAAGGAGGAAAATATGGGAGAAATGATGGCCAAGTAAGGGACACTAAGCTTAGTAATTTCGGCTAAACTAGTAGAAGGGGATAGCCGAAATTATCAAAGAAAATATTCATCTTTCTTTTTTTTTCTCTTTCTCTCAACTCTTGCCTAGCCGAAATCTTTTCTCCCTAAAAAGATCACCATTGCCGATTTCTCCCAAGTCCCATACTCTTTCATTTAAGCCGAATCTCCATCGTAAATCTTCTTCTTCTCCTTTTACAAACCCCAATCAAAAGCTGAAGATAAGTTTCAAGACCATAGCCGATTGTTCATTAAGTCTCTAAGCCGAATCTCTGTGGTGCTAGGAAGAAGGTGTAACCGATTTTATCATTAGGGGGTAAGAGCAAGTTCGATTTTTATTTCTTTTAGACTTGCCGAAAACAAGGTACTAATCTCCTTAGGGTGCTTTGCCGAATCTTTGAAGGACCTCTCGGGGATTGTTTGCCTATTGTCAACTACAAGAAAGGGATCTATTGGGATTTTAAGATCTAAAGTATTTCGACATCTCCATAGTCAAGTGGTGTTTTCGGGATTTAGATCCACAAGCTGATTGCAAGGATAAAGCATTACAAAGTTTCGGGATTTGAGTGATAGGCAAATCGGCACCAAAGCAGTTAAGATCCAAAGCTTAGATTGGGATTTTCGAGATCTTCAATAAAGCACTAAGTAAATCAGGTGTGTACCACACACTATTTCTTAATAAGTTTAAGGCACTGTTTAATATGTATGTACGTTATACGAATGTGGAAAATATGGTTAAGTACCATGTTATGGTACACAGTACTAAGGTACATTTTCATACTCCTACTATGAGTATGATAAGACTTGTTATTCCATGAATATGAATATGATAAGAATGTGAAATCAGCCTAAGGCATTATGTTGCATGATTTTGTATGACATGGGCATATGGGATATTATGAAAAGGGAAGTGAATGTGGTGACCTAAGACCACGATATCGAATATGGTGACCTAAGACCATGATATCTCGAATATGGTGTCTCATGACACAAAGTATGTATCTGGTGGCTATGCCACAAATTTTATAAGAGGCGATGAGCACGTCATTGCGCATGAACGCCTTTGATGGTGTGTAGCGGATGGAGGGTTGACTTAGTAGTCCCCACGGTGTGCGAGTTGGTACGCAGGTGACGTGTAGCAGATGGTAACTAGGCTTGGGTTCGGATTGCATCATTATTTATGTTATTATATCTGTATGTATGATTTTATATGCCCGAACTGCTTTGAGACTTAGTGTTGATTGTACACATTGAGTCTGCTTGACTCACCCTTGTGGGACTATTTTTCGGTGATGATCGGTGATGGAGCAGGTCGGTAGGAGCTCGGGGTGGCCATGCAAAGCTCAAGGATTGATTTATTTTTATTTATGTTTATGTTTTGAATTATTCAGGTTTTTATTTGATGTAATAAGGCCAAAGTATTGAATCGTTTATGCATGCACTTAATATGATACAACTATTATCGAATTTAAAGTTTAAAAGTTAAATTTTCTTAAGTATATTTATTAAATGTTTTGACACCAAATCAACGAGGTGTTTAATTTTCAAACCCAACCCAAATCAAGAGTTTTCAAAAAAAAAAATAATACACAAGTTTTAGCAAAGTTTTCAAACAAGTTTCGAATGGATTTTCTTTAGAAGCATGCCAGATCCGGTCAGGGCTTGTGGGCCGGGTTTGGGGTGTTTCAAAGCTTCTGTTATTTCGCACACACAGTGCTAATCATTTTGGTCACATTTCCAAATATGCACACTTAGTGCCATATAACTAGATTCCTCACATAGCATTTACAATTCAAGAATATCATCCCATTCATTTTATAACATTAAACATAGCTAAATTCACGTATTATGTCTGAACTTACCTTGGACATCGAAATATTGAAACTAGCCGATCAATCAAGTACTTTGTCTTTGCCTCGATCTCGATCTGAATCTCTCTTTTCTTGGTCTATACATATTAAAATTCAACTCATTCAATTACCAATTCATTCAATTTATTCCAAACACACATATTTAGGGCATTTTACAAAATAGCCCCCACATTTTTACATTTCAACACTTTAGTACCTAATTCATAAAGTCATCAAATACACAAAATTTCACTTCACCCATGCCTAGCCGAATTCCCTCTATGTTCATACTAGTTCACACATTTAATTTATTTCACATTTTAGACCTACCATTTCTCATTTTCACAATTAAGCCCAAATTACTCAATTTCACTAAAAATTCAAAGACAAAATATGTTAATCTTTCACCTATCTTTCATTTTTCATCATCAACTATCACAAAGCTCACATATTCATCAATGGAATATCTTAAAATCACCATCAATTTCTAAAATTTAAGCATGGGTTTGATAGTACACTAAGCAACGATCACAAAAACATAGAAATCATCAAAAACTGAAACCAAATCATACCTTAATTGAGCTTAGTAAGGGTCAAATATTCAAAAGCTTTTAAAACCCTATTTCTTTCTTCTACATTTGGTGTAAAAAGATAAAGAAAAACATGTATTTTCTCTTTATGTTTTGTTTAATATCATATAATAACATAATTACCTTTTTAACCTTTTTATTAAACATATATAACCTTTATATTCTAAGGTTATTCTAGTCCATTGCCACCCACTATCACTAATAATGGCAAAATTGCATTATGAAGCCTCCATGTTAAAAAGACAACAACAATTCAACACTTACAAATCAGTACATAGCTTTTGCATTTTATGCGATTTAGTCTTTTTTCATAATTCGACACCCAAACGATAAAATTTTCACACAAAATTTTCACTCATGCTCAATCCCATATTATAAACACCAAAAATAATATTAAAATATTTTTCTGACCTCAGATTTGTGGTCCCAAAACCACTATTCTGACTAGGGTCTAAACCGGGCTGTTACAATTCTCATACCATGTCAAGAGTTTTATGTCCTTTGAATCATTGAAATTTTGATGGATACTCAAGTGGTACACTCGAGGTGTACGATTCAATAGCCCATAAATTCTTTTTGAAGAGTACCCATTAGGGCACTTAATCAAGGAACACACCCTCGAGCCACATATCGTATAACATGATTACCAGTCCAGGCTAAATCCTTTATGTAATGTATGCTCAGAAGAGCTCAATTAGGATTACCAATCTAGGCTAAACCCTAATCGTAATGTATACTCGAGAGGTATTATATCAAGATTACCTGTCCGGGCTAAATCCTTTCTATAATGGGGTCAATAGGATTACTTATCTGAGCTAAATCCCGTCTGCAACAAATGCAGGACCTTATTCATTTAGGGAAAGCACATATATATTCATCGAAATTTAATATTCAATCGGGACTTAACCCCTTTTTCACCATTTCAAGCATGTATTAAGTTTTTCATTATAGCATTCAAATAATGTACATCAATATAAGTTACATTCTATACAAACACAACATTCAATTAAACATATTTACATGCTCGATTAAGTTACACGAACTTACCTCGACACTTGTTCGCGTAAGTAATATACTAATGCAAAACCTTTTCTTTTCCTCGATCTAACCTCGAATTTGTCTTGTCTGAATCTATATAAATAGCTTTAATCATTAATTTCTCATATTTCATGCTCATTTGGACTCAATTTACGTTCTAGGAAAAATTACGACTTTGCCCCTAACTTTTCCATAAATTCCAATTTAGTCCCTAGGCTCGAAAAATGAAACTTGTGCAATTTACTCCCTATTCCAAGCCTAACCAAAATGCCATTACAAAATTTACAGCACATGTATTCATAAAAATTCAGCATTTTTCTATTTTACAATTTTACATTTTAGTCCCTAAATCATGTTTTCATAAAAAATCACTTTGTAAAAGTTGTTTATCTATCAACAACCTTTCAGTTTTAATCATAAATTTCTAATTTTCAGCATATTCATTCATGACCCAAATTTCATACCTTGATAACTTTTCAAATTAATCCCCCAAATAGATAAATTAAGTTATCCCAGTTTCAAAAAGATCAAAATTACTAAAAACGGGACAAGGAAACTTACCAAATTAAGCCATGAAAGTTTCTTCTCTCTCTCCTAGGGTTTCCATGTATTTTATGTAACAGCTCGGTTTAGACCCTAGTCAGAATAGTGGTTTCGGGACGAAAAATTTGAAGTCAGAGAAATAATTTAATATTATTTTTCATGTTTATGGCATGTGATAAAGTATGTGTGAAAGTTCTGTGTGAAAACTTTATTGTTTGTGTGCCGATTTGTGAAAAAGAACTTAATCGCGTAAAATACAAAAGCTGTGTGCTAGTAGTTAAAAGTGCTTAATTGTTATGTCTCTTTAAATGTGAGGTCCTTATGTTGTAAATGGACCATTGGTTTAATGAATGGATAAATGTGGTCATGAATTAGTGGATTTTAATGACATTAATAAGGCTAATTTAGTAATAAGCTAAATAAGTGTAAATTAAATA
Organism: Gossypium rotundifolium; assembly: GCA_025506655.1. Classification (NCBI taxonomy): domain Eukaryota; kingdom Viridiplantae; phylum Streptophyta; class Magnoliopsida; order Malvales; family Malvaceae; genus Gossypium; species Gossypium rotundifolium. Next base: position 51,492,782 of record CP106727.1, read on the forward strand.
AAACAAAGGCTAAATTCATGCATTCATCTTTGTTCTTACCGAAAATTGAAAGAAAAAGAAAAGAAAAAGAGCTAGCTAAGGTTCAGCACGCTCAAGTTTCAAGTAGGTATGTGTTTTGATCCATTTTTGATGATTTTTATGTTTTTGTGATTGTTGTTAAGTACTCTAGCAAGCCCATGGTTAAATTTCTAAATTTGATAATGATTTCGAGATGTGCCATTGATGAATATGTGAGCTTTGTGTTGATAGTTGGTGAAATATCAAAGCTTGATGAATGATAAATATGTTTTGTATTTGGAATTTTTGATGAAATTGATTATTAAGGGCTAATTTGTGAAAATAAAACTTTGAAGGGTTAAAATGTGAAATAAACGAAAGATATGAGCTAAAATTCGGCCAAGCTTGGGTGTGAGTAAATTATGTGTATTATGTGTAATTGTGAAGTAGGGATTAAAATGTCAAAATGTGAAATTATAAGGGCTAAAGTGTAAAATACCCTAACTATGTGTTTGTGAATTATTTTGAGTGAAAATATGAATGAATGAGTTGAATTTGATATTATATAGATCAAGAATGGAGAAACTTGAACCTAGATCGACTAATCTCGTTGTTTCTAAGTTTGAGGTAAGTTCGTGTATAATACGTATTGTTTAAACAATGTTCATATAATGAAAATGTGATTTTAGAGTTTGGTAATGTGAAATGTGAGTTACAAGATATGTGGCACTAAGTTTGCTTAAATAGAATAGTTACAGTGATGAATAGCACAAGTGTGCGAGATAAAGAAAGCATCGGCTATATTATTTCGCACTACGTGTGCAATACTGAGACAACTTCGGTTTAATGTGATGGCACTAAGTGTGTGATATTATTATAGCTTTGGCTAATTAATTGGCACTAAGTGTGTGAGTTCATCGAATGTTTAAAGAAGATCAAATGAATTATGGCATCGAGCATTAAAGTGGTAAATATGATAAATAAATACGTGATGGTACATGTATGTATAAAACCTATGTGGTTGACGATATTGTGTATGAAATAGATGGAGGATTATGTGAATGAATGGTGAAAAGGGTTGGATATTGCAACATTATAAATGCTTGTACATGAATCTATAGATGTGGTATGAAAGTGAGTAATAGCCTTGGGTGAGATTGAGTTGTGATGTGAATTGAACAAAGTATTAGTTAATTTTGCATATTGAATTTGAATTGTTGAGTTAATTGTGTTATATTACGAACTTACTAAGCTTTAAAGCTTACAGTGTGAAGTCTTTCTCTGTTTTACAGTGTCATTAAAGCTAGCTTAGATTCGGGGATTGTCAGCGACTCAATCACACTATCGAACATCTATTTTGGTACCTTTTGGAAGTTTTATTTATGGTATATGGCATATATAGGCTAGTGTGGTTGTGGAATGTTTTGATATGTACAAATCTTGCCATGTCATATGGCTTGATAATGGATGAGACTTTGGATTGATTTTGGTATATATTTTGCTATGTGAAAATGGTGTATGTGATGTGTATATACGGTCTTGTATGAATATCATTACGATATGTTTTGATGAAATAGAAATGGTATGTTTCATACTTGATTTGGTATTTGAGATGGTGAATGATTTGTATGTTATTTGATATTGGAATTGAACATGTAGGGATGACCCAAATTGGGTGGCAATTTGGCCTGGTAAATGGCCTATAGTTGCCCACACGGGTGAGCACACGGGCGTGTGTCTCAACTGTGTCTTTCAATGTCCCTATTCAAAGCAGGTCAGGCTTGCACACAGGCCAGACACACGGGTGTGTGATAGGCCGTCTGACCCAAGTCAGTGTTGCACACGGGCGTGTGACAAGCCGTGTGACCCTAGTCAGAGTTACACACGAGGTAAGACATGGTCTAAGGCATGGCAATGGGAGGCACACGGTCTAGCCACACGGGGGTGTGCCCTATTTTAAAAGAAAATTTTTCTAATTTCGTAAAGTTTTCGTAGGAGATCAGTTTAGTCCCGAACCTTCTTGAAAGCATGATTAAGGTCTCATAGACGTTCTAAAGGGACTTTGTGTTATTGAATAACTATGATATGTTGATGTGTGAGCCATGGTGGTTTAAATATTATGATTCGACCGGTAATACCTCGTAACCCTAGTCTAGCGATGGATACGGGTTAAAGGTGTTACATTTTATTGGTATCAAAGCTACAGTTTAGTCGATTCTAGGAATAATTTAGCATGTGTAAGATTAGCTATACATGCCATATATATACGAACTGTGATAGTATGATGAATCCTGACAAATAAAATATGTTTTCGTTTAGCAAATGGATCCTGAATGAGCTGTAGCTGATGCTGTTGAGAGTAATGCACCTACTCCCGCTCAAGGGACAGCGTTGGCTGAATCTAGGCATATTACTAGTAGATACGAGGGAGAGGTCAAAGCAAGCCTCCTTCTAAATGATGAACAAGTGGTTCACGGAGTTTGTTCGAACGAATCCGGCTGCTCAACAACTTCCACCCCCGCAAGTTTCACTTAGCGCCACAAGTTATAGACCCAATTCGATTGAGTAAACATCCAGTTGATAAGATTCGTAAGTATGAAGCAGAAGAGTTCAGGGCCACAGTTGGTGATTATGCCAAACTAGCTGAATTATGGCTTGAGAATACTATTATAGAGTTTGATGGATTATCATGTACTCCTGATGAATGTCTTATGTGTGTTGTTTCACTGTTGAGAGATACGATATATCATTGGTGGAAAACATTGATATCTGTGGTTCTGAGAGAACGAATCACCTAGGATTTCTTCCAAATTGAATTTCAGAAGAAATATATAATTCAACGATTTATAGATCAGAAACGCAAAGAGTTCCTTGAGCTGAAACAAGGTCGTATGTCAGTTAAGGAATACGAGCAAAAATTTGTGAGATTGAGCCAATATGCACGAGAATGTGTCTCGACAGAAATTACTATGTGTAAACGATTTATTGAAGGGTTGAATGAAGATATTAAACTTCTAGTCGAAATTCTTGACTTGAATGAATTTATGGTATTGGTTGAAAGAGCTTGTAAAGCCGAGGAGCTCAGTAAAGAAAAGAAGAAAGCAGACCCAGAAGCTAGAGACGAGAGAAAAAGGTCGATGAGTAAGTCGTATCACTCTTTGTCAAAAAGATTCAGAGATGCAACTAGTCGTTCCAATGCTTCGATTGGACATTCGAGTAGAGATCGTGTGAAACAATATACGAGTCCAAAAGCTCAAATTCCAATGGAATCAAGTGTTGGCAGTGTCAGAAACAATAACCTTAGTATAGACAGTGTGGGAGACGTCATATTGGTGAATGCTGGGGAAAGCATAATAATAGAATTTGTTATAAATGTGGATCATGAGATCACTTCATTAGGGATTTCCTAGAGTTGGCTGAGAAAGATAATGCTCAGAGTGCAAGGCCAATTAACATGGTAGCTAGGGGTAGACCACCCAGAAACACAAGAATTGTGAGTGGTAGTTAGAAAGGAACAATGGATACAACTGTGAGATCCGAGGCGAGAGCACCTACCAGAGCCTATGCTATTCACGCTCGCGAAGAAGTGTCATCTCTAGACGTCATTACTGGTACTTTCACTCTTTATGATATTGATGTGATTGCATTGATAGATCAAGGATCTACTCATTCATATGTGTGTATGAACATAGTATCTAGTAAGACTCTGTCCTTTGAGTCTACTAAATTTGTAATTAGAGTATCGAACCCTTTAGGCAAGTGTTTTCTGGTTGACAAAGTGTGCAAGAATTGTCCATTGATGTTTCGAGATATTTGTTTCCCAACTAATCTGATGCTACTACCCTTTGATGAATTTGATATAATTCTGGGTATAGATTGGCTAACTTTGCATAATGCTATTGTGAATTGCAAACAGAAGACTATTGATTTGAGAAGTTAGAATGACGAGATAGTCCAAATTGAATCTAGTGACTTGAATGGGCTATTAGCCGTAATATCTTCAATGAAAGCTTTGAATTATGTGAAAACGGGATGTGAAGCTTATCTTGCATATGTGATTGATACAAAAGTGACAAAAAAGAAAGTTGAATCTGTGCCTGTGGTTTGTGAGTTTCCTGATGAATTACAGGGATTACCTCTGATACGAGCAGTTGAGTTTGGTATTGAGTTAGTGCTGAGGACGACCCTATCTCAATAGCTCTGTATAGAATGGCTTCGACAGAATTGAAAGAATTGGAGTCTCAGTTGCAAGAATTGACAGACAGAGGTTTCGCATAACCGAGCTTTTCTCCTTGGGATGCTCCTGTTCTGTTTGTGAAAAAGAAAGATGGTACGATGAGAATGTGCATTGATTACCATCAGTTAAACAAAGTAATGATAAAGAATAAGTACCCTCTATCACAAATTGATGATTTGTTTGATCAGTTGAAAGAGGCTACAGTGTTTTCAAAAATAGACTTGAGATCAGGTTATTATCAATTGAGAGTCAAAGAATCAGATGTGCCAAAAATTGCTTTCAGAACGAGGTACGGGCATTATGAATTTTTAGTTATGCCTTTCAGACTAACAAATGCTCCTGCTGACTTTATGGATTTGATGAATCGGATATTGAGGCCGTATTTGGATCGATTTGTCGTTGTGTTTATTGATGATATTTTGATTTATTCTTGTGATGAGACGGAACATGCCGAGCATTTAAGAATTGTGCTACAAACTCTACGTGATAAGCAATTGTATGCAAAGTTTAGTAAATGTGAGTTTTGGTTGCGCGAAGTTGGTTTTCTTGGACATATAGTATTAGTTGTAGGGATACAAGTTGATCTGAGCAAGATTTTAGCAATTTTAGATTGGAACCCATCGAGAAATGTCTCTGAATTTCGTAGTTTTCTGGGACAAGCATGATATTATAGACGATTTGTGAAAGGCTTCTCGATGATTGCAACTCCATTGACGAAATTGCTACAGAAAGATGTTAAATTGAGTGGTTAGAAAAGAGTCAGCAGAGTTTTGAATAGTTGAAAGCATTGTTGACAAAGGCACCAGTGTTAGTTCAACCTGAATCGGGTAAAGAATTCATAGTTTACAGTTATGTATCATTGAATGGTTTAGGCTGTGTGTTGATGCAAGAGGGCAAAGTTATAGCCTATGCTTCGAGACAATTAAAACCACATGAAAAGAACTACCCGACGCACGATCTTGAATTAGCAGCTATTGTATTTGCATTGAAGATTTGGCGTCACTATTTATTTGGTGAGAAGTGTCACATTTATACTGATCATAAGAGCTTGAAATATCTGATGACTCAGAAAGAATTGAATTTGCGACAGCGGAGATGGTTAGAATTGCTAAATGATTATGAATTAGTAATTGACTATCATCCGGGAAAAGCTAATATTGTTGTTGACACTTTGAGCCGAAAGTCTTTATTCGCTTTCCGAGCAATGAATACTCAGATAGATTTGTGTGATGATGATTCAGTTATAGCTGAGTTGAAAGTGAGGCCGTTGTTTATACAGCAGATTTGTCATGCTTAGAAAATTGATGCCGAGATGATGGAAAAACAATCTCAATGGGATTTGAATCCTGATTCAGAATTTCGAGTTGATGATGATGATTGTTTGAGATTCCGAGATAGAATTTGTATTCTGAGAAATCCAGAGTTAATTTAGATGATTTTGGAAGACGCACATAACAGTCGCTTATCGGTTCATCCTGAAAGTACAAAGATGTATAATGATTTGAAACAAATTTACTGGTGGCCTGGAATGAAAAGATATATCTCTGATTTTGTTTCTAAATGTTTGATCTGGTAGCAAGTTAAAGCTGAACATCAGGTGCCATCCAGTTTGTTACAACCGATGATGATTCCTGAATGGAAATGGGAGAGAATCACGATGGGCTTTGTGCCGGGGTTGCCCCTGTCTCTGAGGAAGAAAGATGCAATCTAGATGATAGTTGGCAATCAATGAAATCAGCTTATTTTATTCCAGTGAGAACGGATTATTCACTTGATAAGTTAGCTGAATTGTATGTTTCTGAGGTTGTGCGATTGCACGTGGTACCATTACCTATTGTGTCTGACAGAGATCCGAGGTTTACTTCGTGATTTTGGAAGAAACTACAAGAGGCTTTAGGTATGAAATTGCACTTCAGTACTGCTTTTCTTCCGCAAACGGATGGTCAATTCGAGTGGACCATTCAGATTCTCGAGGATATGTTGAGATGTTGTATTCTTGAGTTTGAAGGTACGTGGGAAAAGTACCTACCGTTGACTAATTTGCATATAATAGTAGCTTTCAATGAAGCATTAAAATGGCATGATATGAGGCTCTTCATGGTCGTAAATGCAGAAAACCATTATACTGGACTGAGCTTAGTGAGAATAAGATTCACGGTGTAGATTTGTTCAGAAAGACTAAGAAAAAAGTGAAAGTGATTCGAAACAGTTTGAAAGTGGCATCAGATCGTCAGAAGTTTTACGCAAATTTGAAACTAAAAGACATTAAATTTGAGATCGGTGATAAAGTGTTTTTGAAAGTATCTCCGTGGAAGAAAGTACTCCGAATCGGCAGAAAAGGCAAGTTGAGTCTGAGATTTATCGGGCCGTATGAGATTATCGAACGTATTGGGCCGGTTGCTTATAGATTATTGTTTCCACCTGAGCTAGAGAAGATTCATAACGTATTTCACGTATCTATGCTTCGATGATATAGATTTGACCCATCATACGTGATTGCCCCTACTGAAGTTGAGATTCAGTCAAATCTATCGTATAGCGAATAACTAATAAGAATTTTGGCTTGTGAGATCAAAGAGTTGAGAAATAAGAAAATTGCTTTAGTGAAAGTGTTGTGGCACAGACACGGGGTTGAAGAGGCTACATGAGAGCCTGAGGATGCTATAAGAGAGTAATACCCAAATCTATTCACTGGTAAGAATTTTGGGGACAAAAATCTCCAAGGGGGATAGTTGTAACAGCCCGGTTTAGACTCTAGTTAGAACAGTGGTTTCGGGACCACAAATCCAAAATCAGAGAAATAATTTAATATTATTTTTGATGTTTATGGCATGTGATAAAGTATGTGTGAAAGTTCTGTGTGAAAATTTTATTGTTGTGTGCCAATTTGTTAAAAAGGATTTAATCGCGTAAAATGCAAAAGCTGTGTACTAGTAGTTAAAAGTGCTTAATTGTTATGTCTCTTTAAACGTGAGGTCCTTATGTTGTAAATGGACCATTAGTTTAATGAATGGATAAATGTGGTCATGAATTAGTGGGATTTTAATGACATTAATAAGGCTAATTTAGTAATAAGCTAAATAAATGTAAATTAAATAAAACAAAGGCTAAATTCATGCATTCATCTTTGTTCTTACCGAAAATTGAAAGAAAAAGAAAAGAAAAAGAGCTAGCTAAGGTTTGGCAAGCTCAAGCTTCAATTAGGTATGTGTTTTCGATCCGTTTTTGATGATTTTTATGTTTTTGTGATTGTTGTTAAGTACTCTAGGAAGCCCTTAAATTTCTAAATTTGATAATGATTTTGAGATGTTCCATTGATTAATATGTGAGCTTTGTGTTGATGGTTGGTGAAATATGAAAGCTTGATAAATGATAAATATGTTTTGTATTTGGAATTTTTGATGAAATTGATTATTAAGGGCTAATTTGTGAAAATGAAACTTTAAAGGGTTAAAATGTGAAATAAATGAAAAATATGGACTAAAATTTGGCTAAGCTTGGGTGTGAGTAAATCATGTGTATTATGTGTAATTGTGAAGTAGGGATTAAAATGTCAAAATGTGGAATTATAAGGGCTAAAGTGTAAAATGCCCCAACTATGTGTTTGTGAATTATTTTGAGTGAAAATGTGATTGAATGAGCTGAATTTGATATTATATAGATCAAGAAAAGAGAAATTCAGACCTAGACCGAGGCAAAAACAAAGTGCTCGAATGATCGACTAATCTCGTCGTTTCTAAGTTCGAGGTAAGTCCGTGTATAATACGTATTATTTAAACAATATTCATATGTGATGAAATGAATGGAAATGTGATTGTAGAGTTTGGTAATGTGAGATGTGAGTTAGAAGATATGTGGCACTAAGTGTGCGTAAATAGAATAGTTATAGTGATGAATGGCACTAAGTGTGCAAGATAAAGAAAGCATTTGCTATATTATTTGGCACTTCGTGTGCGATATCGAGACAAATTCAGTTTAATGTGATGGCACTAAGTGTGATATATTATTATAGCTTCGGCTAATTAATTGGCACTAAGTGTGCGAGTTAAAAGAATGTTTAAAGAAGATCAAATGAATTATGGCATCGGGCATTGAAATGGTAAAAGTGATAGATAAATACGCGATAGTACAGTTATGTATAGAACCTATGTGGTTGATGATATTGTGTATGAAATAGATGGATGATTATGTGAATGAATGATGAAAAGGGTTGGATTGAGTAGCATTATAAATGCTTGTACATGAATCTATAGATATGGTATGAAAGTGAGTAATAGCCTTGGGTGAGATTGAGTTGTGATGTTAATTGAACAAAGTGTTAGTTAATTTTGCATATTGAATTTGAAATTGTTGAGTCAATTGTGTTATATTACGAACTTACTAAGCTTTAAAGCTTACTGTGTAAAGTCTTTCTCTATTTTACATTGTCATTAAAGCTAGCTCGAATCCAGGGATTGTCAACGACTTAATCACACTACCGAACATCTATTTTGGTACCTTTTGGAAGTTGTATTTATGGTATATGGCATGTATAGGCTAGTTTGGTTGTGGAATGTTTTGAGATGTACATATCTTGCCATGTGATATGGCTTGATAATGGATGAGACTTTGGATTGATTTTGGTATATATTTTTGCTATGTGAAAATGGTGTATGTGATGTGTATATATGGTCTTGTATGAATAGTCATTATGATATGTTTTGATGAAATAGAAATGGTATGTTTCGTACTTGATTTGGTATTTGAGATGGTGAATGATTTGTATGTTATTTGATATTGGAATTGAACATGTAGGAATGACCCAAATTGGGTGGTAATTTGGCCTTGTAAATGGCCTATAGTTGCCCACACAGGTGAGCACACGGGCATGTGTCTCTACTGTGTCCTTCACTATCCCTATTCGAAGTAGGTCTGACTTGTACATGGGCCAGACACACGGGTGTGTGACAGCCTGTGTGAACCAAGTCAGTGTCGCTCACGGGCCAAACAAACGGGCGTGTGACAGGCCGTGTGACCCTAGTCAGTGTTGCACACGGGGTAAGACATGGTCTAAGGCATGGCTGTGTGAGGCACACGGTCTAGCCACACGGGTGTGTGCCTTGTTTTAAAAGAAAAATTTTCTAAGTTTCGCAAAGTTTCCGTAGGAGATCAATTTAGTCCTGAACCTTCTTTAAAGCATGTTTAAGGTCTCGTAGACCTTCTAAAGGGACTTTGTGTTATTGATTAACTATGATATGTTGATGTGTGAGACATGGTGGTTTACATGTTATGATTCGACCGGTAATACCTATTAACCCTAGTTTGGCGATGGATACGGGTTAAGGGTGTTACATTTTAGGTTGAAGAAGATGAGAAAATAAGATTATATTTTCTTTTCATCTTTTAATTAATTAAATGTTTTTTAAATTCCAATTTAGTCCTTGCCCTTTTTCTAAATTTCCGTGGATGAGTCCCCAAAAATCTACATACTTTTCTTTAATGGTCTAATTACCATATAAGGACCTCAAGTTTTGAATTCCATAGCTATTTAATTCTTATAGCTACAAGAAATCAACTTTTTCATTTTATGCGATTTAGTCCTTCTCGTAATTAAGCACACAATCAGTAAAATTTTCTTATTAGAATTTTCACATGAAATTTCTAACATATTACAGACCATGTAATAAAATAAAAATAAATTTTGATTTCGGATCGGATTTGTTGTCCTGAAACCGCTGTTCTGATTTCATTGAAAAATGGGCTGTTACACCATCAAATTTGTTTGCTCATATTGGTCCTCGCCATCCTGGCGGACCTATTTTGATTTCCCCTTATACTGGGTCACATGTGATTGGATTACTTTTCTCGTAATCCACATTAGGCACAAGACAAACATGGGACCTCACTTGTCCTACGTAATAAACATCTGACTAACCATCCTGGCAAACTATTACTCATAAGACTACACGAGTCTGCTTCCCTGTAACACCCCAAAATTAGGCATAAGAGTTTTAGGGGTATTTTATGGATTTTAGCTTTAGAGTGCTCGAGAGTTTTGTAAGCATGGTAATCGAAATTTTTTTCCTCTATGGCTTTTAGAAAATTAATACAATTTTTGAAAATAAGGTTGAATAGATATTTAATTTTAAAATAAGGGTTGATTTGTAAAAGGGTCTAAATTATGAGTTTTTAAAAGACAATTAAACCAAAATTTATTTTTCACCCTATTTTTCCCATTTATATTCACAAAACCCACGTTAGTTCTTCTCCATAACTTCTTCTGCCCGTCCCTTTGTTCTCCCAACTCTTCCATTCGCTAGTGATGGTTCTACATCATCTATAGCAGACTCTAAATGACACAATTGTAACACCCCAAACCCGGTCAATACACCACGACCAAATCTAGTATGTTACAGGGAAAAAGGTATTTGAGAGGTTTAGGTTTCCGTTTAAAGGTTTGATGAAAACTCTTTCGTATGTTTTGTTCTTGTAGAAAACTTGAGCATGATTGTTTAAAAGCGATAGTGTATGTGAAAACCCGAAAATTTTGAAAACTTAATCAGTTATGTAAGTAAAACAAGTTTACCTCATTTAGAAATTTAAGTAATCCTTGTTGTTGCTTAAACACGCTTTTATTTTTTTTAAGTTAATAAGAAATCACATTCAAGTTTGGAAGACAATTGAGTTTCATTTAATTTGAATTATAGCGTGATACCCAATGGTAAAGTTTAAAACATATCGCTTTGTAGTTTTGAAAACCTTATCTTTCCAAGTTTTATCGAATATTACCCAGTAATTTGTTAAGGCATATTTAAAATCCAATCTAAGCAAGTAAATAACAAAATATAAGTTTAAAATTTTTAAAGAGGCCTTTTACAATCCCAACATAATCAAATGAAATTAAATAAGGTAAAGTACCAAGTTTGGAAATCAGTGCAAGTCTGAATTTATTTTTGGCATGGGCACCTCGAGTCCACCCCGGCTCCGTGTCCGCGATCTAAGTGTCACCTAAAATGATAAGGGAGAAGGTGAGTCGCAAGACTCAGTGCATAAATCCTCTCCCAAAGATAACATGCTAACACACATCATAACAAAGCAATGCAAGTAATGCACCCGATCCTAACCATCCATATCACCTTTTCTACCCCGTGTGGTACCAAACCACTGGTGGTGCCAAACCACTGGTGACCCAAAGTCACGATATCCATAGATATGGTGCCAAACCACTGGTGACCCAAAGTCACGAAAGATCCATCTGTGGGGCCAACCCACGTGTGATACCAAATCACTGGCGACGATCCCATATCTCAAAAGTGGGGCCAACCCACGGTGGCGTTAACCATAGGGACGAGTCGCTATGAGGTGCCAAACCTCGGTGTCCCAAAGACACAAGTGTGATACTAAATCACCGTGACCGTAGTCACAATTAAAATGATGGGGCCAACCCATCGTGTGATACCAAATCACTAGCGTCAATCCCAGATAATCAACCGTGGGGCCAACCCACCGTGGTACTAAGCCATCGGGACGAGACGCAGAGGTGCTAAACCTCCGTGACCCAAAGTCACAATAATTAATCTGTGGTACCAAACCACTGGAGGTGCCAAACCTCTGGTGTCCCAAAGACACGGATATCATATCCCCCTCCTCTCATATCACCCAATAACATATCATACTAATGCAAAATCGTGCAATCATGCTATCATGCTCACATGCTTAATATGACATCTCAAAATACATACACCATAAATCATGCTATCACATATCATCACATATCTCGTAATGAAACGGACTTACCCGAATCCGTATCCTTACCCCATTGGGTATCAAATCAGTCAACCACACTGTTTCACTCACACAATCAGGTTATTAATACATTACTCAGTTAAGAAGGTGTGTTAGTTTACACACCTGATAGATCGCACGCTTAATCCCGAAGAACCGGTTTAAACCCCTCGATTAATTTGCTCCTAAAGTCGGCCAAACACCAGATTAGTCACCCATAACTTTTCGGCCAAAACCAATAAACCAAAAGGGTTTGCGTTAAACCTTACCTCGCAAATGGTTTGGTTTCCTACCAAACCCGAACCAACAATGGTTCCCTTACCAAACAGTCACACCCTAGAAATGAAAATGGTTAATCTCTTAATAACTTGGCTTAAAGAAAACTAAACGAAACCGACTAAAAGAACTTGTTCTTACCACCACTTATCGATTGCTTAATAGAGAAAGAAGGCTCCTCATGATCGTTCCCAAAATCCTGATGTCCTACACTAAAATCGGTTTAGACACAAAAGATTAACTCCTTCAACAAAAGCCCAAAATCGCCACATAAACAAACCTAAACCGAATAAGAACATGAGAGAGAAGATAACCATTCGCCAAACTCTTACCTATCCCACCGATTGACAACAAGTGCCCCAACAAGATGACCACCCTCCTAGGATTTGGCCAAGATGCACCCAAAAGAAGAAGGGAAGATTCACTATATAGGTGCACAACCCAACCTATGTTCGGCTTTGAGTAAAAAGAGAAAAGAAAAGATGCGGACTGAGAGTATAGTTTCACTAATATGGTTTTGAGAAAAGAAAATGAAGGTTAGGGGAACAAGGTAAGGTTTCGGCTTAAAGAAATGGTAAGAAACAAATGGAGAATTCGACTAAGAAGGAAATGTGAATTCGGCACAAGAGTTGTAAAAAGAAAATGTGAGAAGGAAGGATCACTAGTTTCGGCTTCAACAATTGGAAAAGAGAGGGAGAGAGATGAACATTCGGCTACCAAAGTTTTCAAATAAGGAAAAACTGTGAAGAAGAAAGTGTAGTAGTTTCGGCTTACTCAAATGAAAAAAAAGAAAAACACATGGAAAGGAGCATTCGGCCACAAGTACACAATCAAGAAGAACAAGACAAGTTTTGGCAAGTAAAGGTGCTTGAGGTTTCGGTTTCAAGAAGCAAAAATGGGAGAGTTTTCCCGAAATTTGGCTTACCAAAAGACCAAAAGAAAGACTTGCTTGACACTAACTATGACCGAAAATGCATAAATTGCCTAAGTGGAAATTCGGCACACTCCCCCACTACACTTACCAAGCCGTTCACTCCCCCAAAAACCTCTCCAAAATCTGGCCAAACACCTTCAACCACTCCAAGCCACTAATTCAAATCAATTTGAATTAGTCCACTTCCTACAATCACTCTCCACCCACCATTTGAACTTTTGACTTGGTCCAAGGCAGAGTTTGAACTGCCTACAACTCCTCCCCTCCATGCCGTCAAAATAGAAACCAAAATGGAGCACTCTGCAGCTTGAACACAGGACCTCCTCCCTCCTACAAGTGACGCCAATCCAAGCTCTTAGTGGCGCCTTGCTTGCCACTCCACCAGCTCCTTTCTTATGCTAAAAATTCACCCAAAATATTTATAAACCCCAGCTCCTTCAGCTCCTCTCACCTAAGCCTAAAAATAAAAAATTTTCCCACCACTCAGGCTTACACCTAGCTTATAACTAAGCCCCAACAACATCAAAATAACCACATAGCACACCATGCACATGCAACAAGCAAAAAAATAAAATAACCCATAACCCGGGATATTACAATATACTTATTACAATTTACTTGAAGGAAATACTCCTTCCTTTCAAATGTGTCGCAGTTAAATGCTTCTACTGGTTCATTCTTTCTTTTCATTTTGGTGGATCCACTGTATATGTACGCTTACCTGCATTTTTAAACACACCATGATCATCTTGTCAAACTACTCGCTATGCAAGTCATACAATAACCTCCCTTTTTGTGCCCTGACAAGCTTCTTTGTTTACTATCCTAGCAGACTCCATCTTTGCCATACTAAGTACCTATTCACCATTGGATCATGCCATGACTACCCATGGACTTTTGATTCCAAAGAATCAGTAAACCCTACTTGAGGTGTCACCCTGAAGGACCTATATATCATTTACACGGTGTTGTCCCAAAAGACCTATATACTGTTTACGTGGTGTCGCCCCGAAGGACCAGTAGATAATGTTTTACATGTTATCGCTAAACTCCTTTGAATTACATCACAATCTGCCCATTCCTCCATTACACCAATTTCCCTATCCTCATCTACCTCATCAAAGTAGCTCCCTCTGAACACCGCATTTTATAAAAACACATTTTGTAACACCCTATACCCGATCTGGCCGTCGAGCCTGAATATTAGAATGTCACACCACTGTCTCATGTCATATGCAACAATTAAATGCTCATTCTAAAAGAAACGTCTTCCATTTTAGTATTCGTATAGGTTTAAGTCAATCTTACTCTTTATTTATCATCGGTACATGCTAAACTGTAACAGCATGATTTTAGCTAAATCAGAATAGTGGTTTTGAAACCATAAATTTGAGGTAAAAAATTATTTTAATATTATTTTTAGTGTTTATAGCATGTGATTATTTATGTGTGAAAGTTTCGTGAAATAGTTTGTGTTTGAATGCTTAATTTGATAAAAGGACTAAATCGCATAAAATGCAAAAGTAGCATGCTATAAGTTAAGAGTGTCTAATTGCTATGGTTTATTAAATGAAAGGTCCTTATGATGATATTAGACCATGGATAGTGGGAATAGACATAAATGACCATCCATTATATGTTATTATATGTTTTTATTACAGGTTAATAATGTAAATTAGTTAATAAGTTACATTAGATAAAACAAAACATAAAGTTTCTTTTATCATCATCTTCCACCACTGAATATAGAGAAAAGAAACAGACATTGAAGCTTCATTAAGTTCGGCCCTTGCATGATTTATTAGATATGTGTTTTGAGCTCGATTTTTGATAATTTTTATATTTTTGAGATCGTTGCTTCATATACTAGCTAGCCCATGCTTTAATTTTTTGATTTGATGATGAATTTGTGATTTGCCATTGTTGACAGCTTGATGTTTTTGTTTTTTGATGATGAAAAATAAATATTTGTTATTAGATTATCATAGTTTATTAAGTGATTTTTGATAAAAATGCTTATTAAGGACTAAATTGTAAAATTTGTAAATCGAGGGGTCAAAATGTGAAATAAATGAAATTAATGGGCTACTAGACCTAAGGAAAATTCGGCCTAACATGTGCATGTTGAAGTTTTGTGTATTTTGAGTTGTTTTGAAATAGGGACTAAAATTGAGAAAATGTGAAATGTTAGGGGCTAAAATGCAAATTACCCATTTATGGGTTTTTGGGTGAAATTGAATGAATATGTAATTAAATAAGTTAAATTTAAATTGATTTTGATCAAGAAAAGAAGAAATCGGATTTGGATCGAGGGAAGTCGAAAGTTGTTAAACAGTCGTTTCGATCCGTTCGTTTCCGTGCGAGGTAAGTTCATAAGCAATTAAATGTTCTTAAATTCAAATGTATATATATATTATATGTAGCTAAATTGAATTGTATGTATTAAAATATATGTTGCCGAATTGATTTGAGCATTGGTTGACTAGTTTCGTGCATGAATTGATTTAATTAATAATTCATAAGCCCCAAACGAACCTTAGGAAATGTATCGGATACTGATGTCATGACATAAGGCTTTAGAGATGTGATTTAGTGTAAGACCATGTCTGGGAAATTGGCATCAAAGTGAGAAAGCGTGTAAGACCATGTCTGGGACATTGGCATCGTATATGGTTCGTATAAGACCCTGTCTGGGATAGTGGCATCGATATGTGTTAACATGTAAGACCATATTTGGGATATGGCATTGTATGAGCTTTATATGATTTTCGTGTATCCCTAACAATTCTGAACGATTCATCGGGCAATGTCAAATCGAGATCGAAGGTGAATTTGATCTAAATAATTCAAGTACGTATGAGGTTTATATGTTCATTGAAAAATAAGGTAAGTAGAGTTCATTGATGTGGTAATATGGATTATATGAGAGAAGTGATTGTATATGTATATAAGATTAGCTAAAATTTGGCCTATTCGAATTGTGTTATATGTGTTCTTGTGATGAATTATTTGCTTATGGCTTACTAAGCTTTCAAAGCTTAATTTGTGCATTCTTTCTCTGTTTTACAGATATATAAAGCTAGCTTTAAGCTCGGGGATCGTCAAAGATCATCGTCACACTATCGACCATTATTCGGTACTTTTGAAGTTTGAAACTAAGATATATGGCATGTATAGGCTAGTTTTGTTATGGTTAGTTTTGAATTGTTTATAAATAGCCATGCGAAGATGGCTTGATAATGATGTTCCACATGATCTATTTTCGGTCATGATATAAGCTCATTTTGGAAAGTATGTTTCATCGTATATATGTATGGTGTGTTCAGTTATATGATTTGGCTTGAGTAATGATTAGTTGATGGATGTGTTTTTGATATAATGCATATTTTCCTATAAGCTAAGTATGTATAAGTGATTGCTTATGAAAATGGTCATTTGGTACGGTATTTAGTGGCAACAAATGACTATGTTTTATGGATGTTTGGTTGGTCATTTGAGCAAGTATAATATGTCTAGTTAATAAAGTTAATTAACTATGAAATGGTATAACCTATTGAGGCTAAATTTGATGACTGAATAGATAGCTAATTTATTGGTTGGGAATGTGTATTTTTGGGCATGATAATTAGTTTGCGAATAAAGTGTACTTTGATTTGTTATTTGTGTTTAAAATCTTTAATGTGGCTTTAGTGTAATGCGCATGAGTTGGTAATAATTATAATTGTATTTGGTTATTAAGTGATGCTTGTTTATGTGTTATATATATGTATGACTATAAAGACATGTGGATAGTTTAACTTAGATTAATGTGTGAATGTGCATAATATCTGAATTGGTTTGTTCATTAAATAGTTAATAGAGTGGGATAATTATGTCTTGGTATTTGAGATTAGAAATGACTTTTGTTTTTAGGATGATATGCATATAATATGAAAGCATTAAAAGTATAGTTGGTCATGATGTAATGTTAACTATAGTCTTATATGTTAATGAACATTATGCCATGTGATATGGTTGGTATGGATTAAAATGTAGATGTGTATATATAAGCAAAATGGTATGTTTAGTACTTAGTTAAAGTAATGAAATTGTACTAAAGGGAGTATTAATGCATGTTTGGTACATGAGATGAAAATTGTTGGTTAATGATTTAGTCATTGCATGCTATGAAATTTGATGGTCATAAGGTTCAAATTATGTATTTATAAATCATACGTAGTATGGTTTTGATGCAAGTTAATTGGTTCAAAAATTTGATTATATCCATGATATTGATATGGTTGAATTTTGAAGCATGGTTCAGATATGTAATATGATTAATAATGCATGTTTAATTTTAATTGGTTATGTTATTTATATATACGAATTTGACTTGTATGAATAAGAGGATCGTTATTAATTTGAGTATGGAAAAAAATTGTAAAGGAAAATATATCACTTTATGCATGAATAGTAATGAATGACTGTTCTGAACTATATTTTGATCGGTAATGCCTTGTAACCCTAATCTGGTGACGTATATGTGTGAGGGGTGTTACATTTGATTGGTATCAGAGCAACAGTTTAGTCAATTCTAGGACTAACGTAGTGTGTGAGAGTCTAGCTATACATGCCATATATATATACTACGATAGTGTGATGATTCCTGACAATTAAAATGTGTTTTTGTATAGTAAATGGATCCCGATCGAGCCGTAGCAGATGATGTGAAAAGTAATGCGCCCACTCCCGCTCAAGGGATAATGCAGTCTAATTCTAGACTTGTTACGAGTAGCCACAAGAGAGAGGCTAAGCAAGCCTTCTTCCAAATGATGAATGAGTGGTTCACTCAGTATATTAGAATTAATCTGGCTGCTCCACAACCTCTACCCCCGCCTAATCCTCTACAAGTCCCTGTCATGCCACAAGCTGTGAATCCGATTCAATTGAGTAAGCCTCCGGTTGATAAAATTAGAAAATATGGGGCTGAAGAGTTTAGTTCTACTACTGAAGATGATGCTGAGAGAGCTGAGTTTTGGCTCGAGAATACGATACGATTGTTTGATGAAATGTCATATACTCCTGATGAATGTCTTAAATGTGTTGTTTCACTTCTGAAAGATACGACGTATCATTGGTGAAAAATGTTGATATGGTTCCAAAAGAACGAGTCACTTGGGAGTTCTTTCAGACTGAGTTTAGAAAGAAGTACATCAGTTAGCGATTCATAGATCAGAAAAGAAAAGATTTTCTTGACCTGAAACAGGGCCGTATGTCTGTTATGAAATACGAGCGAGAATTTGTGAGATTAAGTCAATATGCAAGAAAATGTGTCTCGATCGAAGTCATTATGTGCAAGAGATTTGAAGATAGCTTGAATGAATATATTAGCTTATTAGTCGGGATTCTGGAAATAGAAGTGTTTGTTGTGCTTGTCGAACGAGAGTGTACAGTTGAGGAACTTGGGAAAGAGAAAAGAAAAGCAGACTTAGAAGCTAGAGAGGTACGGAAAGATCATCAAGTAAGTCATTTCAGTTAGCATCTAAGAAGTCCTGAGATGATTATAGCCGCTCAAAGGCTACTATGGGTCATTCAAGCAGAGATCGAGTAAAGCAACATTCGAGCTTTAAAGCTCCATCTATTTCTATAACTAGTGTAGGGAGTGCGAGACCTAATCAACCCGAGCACCGACATTGTAGTAAAAGACATCTCGGTAGTGCAGATTGAATGATTGGGCTTATTTTAAGTGTGGATCCCAGGATCATATCATTCGTGATTGTCCCGAGTTAGCTGAACAAGAGACACTGCAAAATATGAGATCGGGTAACACTGCAGCTAGAGGTAGACCACCCAGAAACACGGGTAATGTGAGTGGTATCTAGAGAATGACCAAAGACACGGCTATGAGATTTGAAGCCCAAGCACCTGCCAAAGCCTATGTTATTCGCGCTCGCGAAGAAGCTTCATCTCCAGATGTTATTACCGATACTTTCACTCTCTATGATACTACTGTGATTGCATTGATAGATCTAGGATCAACTCATTCTTATGTATGTGAGACTTTAGTATCCAGTAAGACTTTGCCTATAGAGTCTACTGAATTTGTGATTAGAGTATCGAACCCCTTAGGTAGATGTGTCTTGGTTTATAAAGTATGCAAGAAATGTCCATTGATGATTCGAGATTCCTATTTTCTGGCCGATCTGAGGTTGTTGCCATTCAACGAATTTGATATAATTCTGGGTATGGATTGGTTAACACTGTATGATGCGATAGTGAACTACAAACGGAAGATGATTGATCTGAGATGTTAGAAAGATGAGATAATTCGGATTGAGTCTAATGATTTGAATGGTTTGCCGGCAGTCATTTCTTCGATGTTTGCTCAGAAATATGTGAGAAAGGGTTGTAACAGTCCAGTTTAGACCCTAGTCAGAATAGTGGTTTTGGAAAGACAAATCCAAGTCAAGAAAATATTTTAATATTATTTTTTGTGTCTGTAGAATATGATTAAACATGTGTGAAATTTCTGTGAAGTAATTTTGTTGTTTGTGTGTTTAATTTGAGAAAAAGACTAAATCACGTAAAATGAAAAAGTGGCTAATTAATGTGTAAGTGTTAATTTGCTAATGTCTTTATAATATGAAGTCCTTAATAGGCAATTAGCCTACTATTTAAGTAAGTGGACGGCAATGGTCAAGAATGACCTTATAGTATATGGTTTATATATTTTGAATCAAAGGTTAAATAGGTAAAATTTGTTATTAAGTTAGTATAATTAAAAAACAATTAAAAGATGAATATCATCATCTTATTTGGCCAAAAATATCAAGAAAAGAAAAAGAACAAAGAACATCTAGGTTTTGGCTAGCTTTTGGTTTGATTCAAGGTATGTTTTGCTTTGATTTTTGATAATTTCTACATTTTTATAATCGTTGCTTAGTGTTCTTCAAAACCCATCTTTAATTTTTTTCAATTGATGAATATTTTGAAAAGTGCCATTGATGAATTCATGAGCTTTGTGATGTTTAAGGACAAAATATGAAAGACATGTGATAGATTAACATAGTTTGTCTTTGAATTTTTGATGAATTTGAGTAATTTGGACTTAATTGAGAAAATAAAATTATGAGGGACTAAATTGTAAAATAAATGAAATGTATGGATTTGTATGATTATAGTGAACATTCGACCAAGCATGGGTATAAGCAAATTATGTGTAGTTTGTGATTTTGTGAAATAGGGACTAAAATGTCAAAATGTGAAAATGTAAAGGCTAATTTGTAAATTGACCTAAATATGTGTTTTTGGATTGAATTGAATGAATTAGTGAATAAATGAGTTAAATTTGAATATGTATAGATCAAGAACCGAAGAAAATAGACTTAGATCATGGGAAATCAAAAGTAATTGAGTAGCCGAGTTCATTTCCGTATATCCGAATCCGAGGTAAGTCTGTAACACCCCTAACCCATATCTGTCGCCAGATTTGTGTTTTGAATAAAATGGCATTCCTAAATAACTTGTTAATTGAATGTTTTCTAAATTCACACAAATTATCGGGTTTTTCTAAAACTTCACCTTCGGATAGATTATCAAACTTGTAAGATTAACAAAGTATCGAGAATTTTTATTTGAAGCTAAATTCAAAACAGTTTTGCAATACTTTTAAATCAACTCGGTTTTTCATAACATCAAAAGTTTTCCTTAAATTAGAGATAGCAACTTGTTTTCAAAATCGTTTCCTTCCCTGTGACATGCCAGATCCGGTCGTAACGTTTAGGCTGGGTTTGGGGTGTTACAATTTTGGTATCAGAGCCAAGTTCAAAAGCTCGACTGTGGACTCGAGGCCCAAAAATATTTTAAATAGGTTATGAAAAGGTTTTTGTGGGAAAAGTACAGTTGGAAAAGCATGGCACCGAGTCTCCGGCACCGATTCGCCCAGGTAAGTACCCCTATTTGTTGCTAATATGTTTGTAATATTGATGTTATGCATAGTAGTAATAGGGAAGTACTTTAGAGCCTTCAACCATCCATAGAATTGTGTGAACTTACGAAACAATCCCCGCATTAAATCATTCATAAGACTGTGCTTAATAAACAGTGGAATAAGTCTAACGCATAAAACTGTTAAATCAGATCAATTCATATCGGCAGTCATGAGTGCTCGAAGATGTGGGTATAATATACGTGGACGAGGTAGGGGTAGGACGACAGTATCTGAATCGGTAGGGTCTAGTCATAGGTCAGAGAACGAGGTACCACCGCCGCCAGTTGTGGGCGAGGAATTTCAAGATTAGACGGCTGGTGACGACGCAGTGTTGCAGGCAATGCTGTGAGTTTTAGAAAGAGTCGTGGGTGCAAGCATCGAAATGAGAGCTCGAAAATCTGTGTCTGAATGACTCTGGGCTAATGGGGAAGAGGTATTCAGAGGTGTATCTAGTGTAGCTCCTAGTACGGCGGAATATTGGCTGCAGGCGACAGAACGTATCATGGACGACCTAGATTTTACGGCTAAGGAGAAGCTGAAGGGTATAGTATCTCTTCTCCGAGATGAGTCATATCAGTGGTGGCTCACGATTAGGGATGGAGCAATGGCCGACGATGTCACTTGGGATCTCTTTACAGCAGCCTATCAGAGGAAATACGTTGGGGCTAGTTACATTGATGCACAGCGTAAGACGTTCCTGAGTTTGGTTTAGGGAAATAAGTCAGTATCGGAGTATGAGGCAGAATTTCTTCAATTAAGTCGGTATGCACGGGGTATTGTGGGCACGGAATATGAGCGTTGTGTCAGATTTGAGGATGGGCTGAGAGATGAGCTGCGGATGTTGATTGCTCCACAGTAGGAAAGAGAATTCTGATCCTAGTAGAAGGCCAAGGTTCTTGAGGAAGTGAAGCGCCGGTGAGATGTAACCGAGATAAGGCTTGGAATAAGAGGAATTCTGGGTCTTCTGAGTCTGCTGAGAATCAGTAGAAAAGGGCTAGATACGGTGGGCCGAATCAAGCTGCAAGGCCTACTGCTACTACTACATAGTGGCCGCCACGGTGTGCACGGTGTGGGAAGTCTCACACGGGGGAATGTTGGACTGGAAACAAAGGGTGTTTTGAGTGTGGGTCATTGGGACATCGAGTGAAGGATTGTCCGTAGAGGTCAGCTAGGCTTCATCAGGAATCGAGGTCGTATCTGATTCGGGAGGATGGTCGGCAACCACGAGAGGGTTGCGGCTTCGGCGAGGAGGTAACATTACGGGCGAGGCCACGGAGCATCGGGTAGAGTCTTTGGAGCACAGATACAAGACAGCTTGGGCTGGTTTATGCAGCGAGGCGTCGAGAAGAGGGTGACGCGTTAAGCGTCATAACGATCGTTCTTAATTTTTGACCGCCTTATCTTGCTTTGATAGATGTTGGTTCGGCCTTTTCGTATGTGGCGATGAGTATAGTGGAAACTATGAACTTAGATTTTGAGATTACTTCTAGGAGATGATGAATAAGCCCTCAGGTCACTCTATAGAAGTAAATAAACTATATAGGGATGTACCCTAGAACTTCAAGGGTAGTGTTTTGGTGATCGATGGAGCTGCTGTTAGGGGAGTTCGATCTGATACTCGGGATGGATTGGCTAGTGAAGTTCTAGGATAGTTTGGATTGCGCAGCTAAGCGCATGATTTTGAGGATAGTAGAAGGTGAGGAGGTGGTAATGATAGGCAATAGAAGAGATTATCTATCTCATGTTGTGTCAGCTTTGAAGGCCGAGAGGATGATGAGGAAGGGTTGCGAGGCATTTTTAGTGTATGTCTGTGCCTTGGAGGGCAAGGAATCAGTTGTGGGGAAGGTTCAAACGGTGAATGAATTTATCGATGTATTCCCAGAGGAACTTCCGGGTCTGCCTCTGGACCGTGAAGTTGAGTTTGGTATAGATTTATTACCCGGAACCGCGCCAGTGTCTATTGCCCCCTATAGGATGGCGCCGAAGGAATTGGTGGAACTGAAGGCACAGATTTAGAAATTATTAGACCGTGGTTTTATCCGGCCGAGTGTATCACCTTGGGGAGCACCTGTGCTCTTTGTTAAGAAGAAGGACGGTACAATGCGGATGTGTATAGACTACCGCCAGCTGAATAAGTTGACGATCAAGAACAAGTATCTGTTGCCCAGGATAGACGACTTGCTTGATCAGCTTAAGGGTGCATCGGTATTCTCTAATATAGACCTTAGGTCGGGGTATCATCAACTCAAAGTAAAGGAGGCTGATATCCACAAAACGGTGTTTTGTACTCGTTATGGGCACTACGAGTTCTTGGTAATGCCGTTTGGGTTGACTAATGCACCGGCAACATTCATGGATATGATGAATCGGGTGTTTTAGCCGTACTTGGATCGGTTTGTCGTGGTGTTTATAGACGACATATTGGTGCACTCGAAATCGGAGGAAGAACATGATAAACATCTCCGTGTGGTTTTATAGATTCTAAGGGAGAATCAATTATTCGCAAAGTTTAGCAAATGCGAATTCTGGTTGAAGGAGGTAACTTTCTTGGGTCATGTGGTGTCAGTTGAAGGAATTAGAGTGGATCCTCGGAAGATTGAGGCGGTGTTGGATTGGAAGCCACCTAAGACGGTAGCAGAGATTCAGAGTTTTCTGGATTTGGCAGGTTACTACAGAAGATTCGTGGAAGGATTCTCTTTCATTGCGGCTCCATTAACTAAGTTGTTATGGAAAGGGGTTCCATTTGTGTGGTCCGATAAGCAACAGGAAAGTTTCGACAAGTTAAAGAAGATTCTGACAGAAGCTCTGATTTTGATTCAGCCTGAAGCTGGGAAGGAGTTCACGGTTTATTATGATGCATCACATACTGGTTTGGGGTATGTGCTGATGCAAGAAGGGAAAGTGGTGGCGTATACGTCTCGGCAGTTGAGACCTCATGAAGGTAATTACCCGACGCATGATTTGGAATTGGCTGCAGTGGTTTTCGCCTTGAAGATTTGGAGGCATTATTTGTATGGGGAGAAGTCTATCATCTACACGGATCACAAGAGTCTGAAGTATCTGTTGTCACAGAAGGAGCTGAATTTGAGGCAGCGAAGGTGGATCGAATTGTTAAAAGACTATGACTGCTCGATTGAATACCATCCGGGCAAGGCTAATATAGTGGCTGAAGCGTTGAGCCGTAAGGTGGTAACGGACCTGAGAGCAATGTTTGCTCATCTTAGTTTGTATGACGACGGAAGCCTATTGACAGAATTGGAAGTAAAACCGATGTGGATGGATCAGGTTAAGGAGAGGCAGCTGGTGGATGAGGTTTTGAGTGCTTGGAGGCTGCAAGTGCGTAATGGTGGTTTGCGAGGTTCTGACTTGGGCGATAATGGAGTCTTGTGTTTTCAAGGAAAGTGTGTATCTTAGGGGCGTTGAGTTGAGACAATGAATTCTTTATGAAGCTCATAGCAGTCCATACGTTATGCATCCTGGAGGTAGCAAGATGTATCGAGATTTACGCGAGTAGTTCTGGTGGCCGGGTCTTAAGCGAGAAGTAAATGAATTTGTGAGTAAGTGTCTGACATGCCAACAAGTCAAAGCGGAGCATCAGTTACCGTCAGGTCTATTGCAGCCGATAAAGATTTCGTAGTGGAAGTGGGAAAAAATTACGATGGATTTTGTCACTGGGCTACCCCTTACGCCTAGCAAGAAGGATTCAGTTTGGGTGATCGTGGATCGTTTGACAAAGTCAGCCCATTTCATACCAGTTCGGATTTATTATTCACTCCAAAGGTTGGCTACATTATATATAGCAGAGATAGTGTGGTTGCATGGGGTACCGGTGTCGATTATTTCAGATTGGGATCCCAGATTCACGTCAAGGTTCTGGAAAGCTTTGCATCAGGCATTGGGTACGAGGTTGGATTTCAAAGACGTTTTCATCCGCAATCAGTTGATGATCGAGAGGTAATTCAAATCTTAGAGGTTATGTTAAGGGGTTGTGTTCTGGGTTTCTGCGGTAGTTGGGAGGAATATCTACCATTGGCAGAGTTCGTGTACAACAATAGTTACCAGGCAAGTATCCAGATGGCACCATATAAAGCAATCAGATGGACGAAATGTCGTACCCACTTGTTGGATGTAAGCTGGGTGAGCGGCGGTTGTTGGGTCGAGCTAGTGGTGAAACAGAGGATAAGGTTAGGCTAATTGGGCTCGTCTCAAGGAGGCTTGAACGAGCAAGTCTTATGCCAATCTCAAACGTAGGGATATAGAGTATGCATTGGGTGACAAGGTCTTCCTGAAGGTATCGCCGTGGAAGAAAGTGCTGAGATTTGGTCGGAAGGACAAGCTAAGCCCTAGGTTTATTGGGCCATATAGGTGTTGAAGCGAGTGGGACCAATAGCTTACTAGCTCGAGTTGCTATCGGAGTTGAGTCAGATTCATGATGTATTTCATGTTTCAATGCTTTGGCGATATCGATCTGATCCGTCACATGTTTTGCCAGTGAAGGAGATTGAGGTAAGTTCAGATTTGTCTTTCGAAGAGGAACCAGTGCGAATTTTGGATTGGGATGTCAAAGTTCTACGCAAGAAGTCAGTTCCTTTGGTAAAAGTATTATGGCAGAACCATGGTCCGGAGGAGGCTACGTGGGAACCAGAGGATGTGATGCGACAGTAATACCCTCAGCTCTTCTAACCAGGTAATTTCGAGGCCGAAATTATTCTTAGGGGGTAAAACTGTAACATCCTTAAATCGGGGTCTCTGTATTTTGTGTGTTGCAGGTGATAATATGTCTGTGGTGCTAGTTTAGGGTGTTTTGGCGTCCAGGCATGAGCTCGGGATAGGCCTTGGTTTTGGTAAATTTTTTTTGTTTTGGGGTACTTGGAAGGGGGGAGCCAAGAGAGTTAGGTGTTAAGAGTATTGTGTAGCAAGTTTTGGCACAAGAAGTGCCTTGGTGAAGTGGCAAGAAGGCGCCACTTAGAGCTCAGGGAGGTAATGCTACAAGCAGAGGGAGGGAGCCTAGGTTTGAGCTGTAGGAATCCCTCTTTGGGGTATTTCTTTTTGGTGTCAGAGCTAAGAGGAGTTGTGCTCAGGTGGAACTCTGGTGGGTAGTTGTTGAACAAGTCAACAGATTCAAAATGGGTGGAAGGGAGGAAATGGTGGAGGTTGACTCGTTCAAATTGTTTGAATGGGTGGAAGAGAGGGTTTCAAGGAGGAAGAAGGGGGACGGCTAAGAGATTGAAGGGAGTGGGAGTGTGGCCGATTTTGGTAGTGGCTAGGAGAGCTTGGAGCAATCGGTTGAGTGGGGCTTGAGTGGGGTGGCTTAATGTGCTTAGTGTGTAGGGTGTGTGCTTTCGGTTGTGGAGAGTGGCTAGGTGAGGTGCATGTGCCGAATTTGCTTAATAGCTTTAGGAGCATTCTTTTTGGTGCTTTTTCTTTTGGCAAATCACTCATAACACTTTGGCATTATTCCTCTCTTCTCTCATTTACAAACCAAAACCTCTCTTAGGCAACTCCTCTTCTCATTTTCTCACTTTTTGTTCTATTATTGAAGCCATATTGATTATTTGTTCTTCTTCTCTTCTTTTTCTCTCAGCAAACCGTAGGCAAGATTACTCAACCTTCTTGTGTTCTTTTCTCTTTCATTTTGAACCGAAGCCGTGAGCACCTCTCATCTCTTCTTCTCTTTTTCTTCATCTCAAACCGAAAATCCCCTAACCCTTATCATCTTCAACTTCTGCAAAGGGCCGAATATCTCCTGTCTATATTCTCTTTTCTCTTTAGGCGTTTTTCCTCTTAACCTTATCTGGTGTCGAAATTCATCTCTTTTTTGGTTCTCAAAGAACGAACTACAACCCATAGCCCGATAAGATGCTGTTGCTTTCTTTTCTTTTCTTTGCTCTTATGGCCGAATCTTCTTAGTACTCTAACATCTCTATTTCTTTCCTCAATTTTGATCGCTAGGTGGGGAAATGCTGAATCTATGGCACTCAAACTTTCTTGATTGGACTGTTGTTGTAGTGGAGCGATAGTGTAGGATTATTATTTTTCCAAGCGAATTTGTTAGGGCAGTGGTAAGCGTCTCTACTATTCAATATTTCCTATTGTGTTAAGTGCCGAAGGCAGTAACTAATCCTGTAGATTTTGGCCGAATGGAGGGTGCTAGGAGGCTTGACGTTAGGCGACTGAGTATTCAAGTGGTACTTTGATCTAAGTCATTGGTCATCGGGAAGTGATCGATCTAGGTAAGGGATTTAATTTCGGGTCTTGATTCCTTACAATTTTTCACTGCTTTGATTCGGTTAGTGACTAAGGTGTGTTATGGACTCGAAGGCTAATCAATTGCTTGGTGAGGTTGGATCTGGAACCCCAGCCCCTAAGTTCAAGAAGAGGGCAGTGTCAGTGATTTGTGATTGGCCACCGGGGTGTGGACCAGCATCTGAACAAGAGAGTAGACAAATTGCAGTTGTGTCGATTAACGACAGTGCCGACGTAGAAAGTGTAGTTTTGCGCGTTATTAGGTGTGTAACTCTTACACACTCCATTAGTTAAATTGCTAATTATGTTTATTGATTGAAAGCCGAAATCGCTATTGAAATCGGTGTGTTACCCTTGCAGGTATGGGCATGGACTCCGGGTAAGTCCCCTGTGGATTGACTATCGATATATGTTGTTATACTATTGATTATGCTATGCTATGTGATACCACATGACATGTTATTATACCACGGTAAATGTGTTCATGAAAATGGGTATGATAAGAGGAGGGGGAAGGATGATTTAGACTGTCACCAGTGGTTTTGACCACACAGTGGGTTGGCCCTACTTTTCTTATTATTTGTGACTAGTCTCAGTGGTTTTGACCACCAGTGGTTTTGACCACACATGGATTATTGTGACTCATCCTAGTGGTTTGGTACCACAGTGGGTTGGCCCCACATGTTGATTACGGGATTGTCATCAGTGGTTTTAACCACATGGTGGGTTGGCCCCACCATATGATTTGTGACTATGGTCACCAGTGGTTTTGACCACACATGGATTATTGTGACTCGTCCCAGTGGTTTGGTACCACAGTGGGCTGGCCCCACATATTGATTACAGGATTGTCATTTGTGGTTTTGACCACACGGTGGGTTGGCCCCACCACATGATTTGTGACTACGGTCACCAGTGGTTTTGACCACACTTATGTGATTTGTGACTACAGTCACCAGTGGTTTTGACCACCAGTGGTTTTGACCACACGAGGTAGACACAGTTGGGTTTGCATGATTTGCATATTAACTTATGAGATGTGTAAGTGCCTTGTTATTATCGGGAGGGGGATTTATACACTGAGTCTCGGTGACTCACCCCTTCCTCTCGCATTTTGCGATGATTCAGTAGATCATGGATGCGAGTCGAAGGGACTCGAGGTGGCCATGTGCATTTTCGTTTGGGTTTTGTTTAAAACTTCTATTTCGGTTTTACTTACTTTAAAATTTGGTTTTGGGTTGTAATAAGGCCATTAAATTTTATTTTATAATTTATTTATCTGTTTTATTTTCATAGAAATTGGTATAATTTAAATAAAATGGCATGCCTAAATAACTTGTTAATTGAATGTTTTCTAAATTCACACAAATTATCGGGTTTTTCTAAAACTTCACCTTCGGATAGATTATCAAACTTGTAAGATTAACAAAGTATCGAGAATTTTTATTTGAAGCTAAATTCAAAACAGTTTTAGCAATACTTTTAAATCAACTCGGTTTTTCATAACATCAAAAGTTTTCCTTAAATTAGAGACGGCAACTTGTTTTCAAAATCATTTCCTTCTCTGCATTTTGTGTGTTGAATGTGATAATATGTCTGTGGTGCTAGTTTAGGGTGTTTTGGGGTCCAGGCATGAGCTCGGGATAGGCCTGAGTCATGGTAAACTTTTTTGTTTTGGGGTACTTGGAAGGGGGAAGCCAAGAGAGTTAGGTGTTAAGAGTATTGTGTAGCAAGTTTTGGCGCAAGGAGTGCCTTGGTAAAGTGGCAATGGGGGCGCCACTTAAGGCTTAGTGAAGTGACGCCTAAGGAGAGTGAGGGAGCCTTGGTTCAAGCAGTAGAAATCCCCAAAATTACAACACCCCAAACCCGACCTAAACGTTACGACCGGATCTGGCATGTCACAGGGAAGGAAACGATTTTGAAAACAAGTTGCCGTCTCTAATTTAAGGAAAACTTTTGATGTTATGAAAAATCGAGTTGATTTAAAAGTATTGGTAAAACTATTTTGAATTTAGCTTCAAATAAAAATTTTCGATACTTTGTTAATCTTACAAGTTTGATAATCTATCCAAAGGTGAAGTTTTAGAAAAACCCGATAATTTGTGTGAATTTAGAAAACATTCAATTAACAAGTTATTTAGGCATGCCATTTTATTTAAATTATACCAATTTCTATGAAAATAAAACAGATAAATAAATTCTAAAATAAAATTTAATGGCCTTATTACAACCCAAAACCAAATTTTAAAGTAAGTAAAACCGAAATAGAAGTTTTAAACAAAACCCAAATGAAAATGCACATGGCCACCTCGAGTCTGCCCCGGCTCCGCATCCGTGATCTACGAATCATCTGCAAAATGCAGAGGAAGTGGTGAGTCACCGAGAGTCAGTGTATAAATCCCTTCCGATAATAACAAGGCACTTACACATCTCATAAGTCAATATGCAAATCATGCAAACCCAACCTAACCAACCAAACTCCTGTGGTTCACCCCTGTGGTCAAAACCACTAGTGGTCAAAACCACCGTGACCGTAGTCACAAATCATATAAGTGTGGTCAAAACCACTTTGGTGACCGTAGTCACAAATCATGTGGTAGGGCCAACCCACCGTGTGGTCAAAACCATCGATGACAATCCGTAATCAACATGTGGGCCATCCCACCGTGGTACCAAACCACCGGACGAGTCACAATAATCCATGTGTGGTCAAAACCACCGTGACCGTAGTCACAAATCATATGGTGGGGCCAACCCACCTGTGGTCAAAACCACTGATGACAATCCCGTAATCAACATGTGGGGCCAACCCACTATGGTACCAAACCACTGGGACAAGTCACAATAATCCATGCGTGGTCAAAACCACTGGTGGTAAAAACCACTGAGACTAGTCATAAATAATAAAAAAGTGGGGCCAACCCATTGTGTGGTCAAAACCACTGGTGACAGTCTAAATCATCCTTCCCCCTCCTCTCATCATACCCATTTTCATGAACACATTTACCATGGCATAATAACATGTCATGCAGTATCACATAGCATAGCATAATCAATAGTATAACATCATATATCGATAGTCAATCCACAAGGGACTTACCCGGAGTCCATGCCCATACCCGCAAGGGTAACACACCGATTTCAATAGCGATTTCAGATTTCAATCAATAAACATAATTAGCAATTTAACTAATGGAGTGTGTAAGAGTTACACACCTGATAACATGCAAAACTACACTTTCTACGTCGGCACTGTCGTTAATCGACACAACCGCGATTTGTCTACTCTCCTGCTCAGATGCTGGTC
This sequence comes from Gossypium rotundifolium, assembly GCA_025506655.1. Taxonomy (NCBI): domain Eukaryota; kingdom Viridiplantae; phylum Streptophyta; class Magnoliopsida; order Malvales; family Malvaceae; genus Gossypium; species Gossypium rotundifolium. The sequence continues at coordinate 51,523,512 of CP106727.1, forward strand.
CACACCCTGGTGGCCAATCACGAACCGCTGACACTGCCCTCTTCTTGAACTTAGGGGCTGGAGTCCTAGATCCAACCCCACTAAGCGATTGATTAGCCTTCGAGTCCATAACACACCTTAGTCACTAACCGAGTCAAAGCAGTGAAACAATTGTAAGGAATCAAGACCCAAAATTAAATCCCTTACCTAGATCGATCACTTCCCGATGACCAATGACTTAGATCAAAGTACCACTTGAATACTCAGTCGCCTAACGCTAAGCCTCCTAGCACCCTCCATTCGGCCAAAATCTACAGGATTAGTTACTGCCTTCGGCACTTAACACAATAAGAAATATTGAATAGTAGAGACGCTTACCACTGCCCTAACAAATTCGCTTGGAAAAATAATAATCCCACACTATCGCTCCACTGCAACAATAGTCCAATCAAGAAAGTTTGAGTGCCAGAGATTCGGCATTTCCCCACCCAGTGATCGGAATTGAGGAAAGAAATAGAGATGTTAGAGTACTAAGAAGATTCGGCCATAAGAGCAAAGAAAAGAAAAGAAAGCAACAGCATCTTACCAGGCTATGGGTTGTAGTTCGTTCTTTGAGAACCAAAGAAGAGATGAATTTTGGCACAAGAGAAGGTTAAGAGAAAAAACACCTAAAGAGAAAAGAGAATATAGATAGGAGATATTCGGCTCTTTGCAGAAGTTGAAGATGATAAGGGTTAGGGGATTTTTGATTTGAGATGAAGAAAAAAAGAAGAAGAGATGAGAGGTGCTCACGGCTTCGGTTCAAAATGAAAGAGAAAAGAACACAAGAAGGTTGAGTAATCTTACCTACGGTTTGTTGAGAGAAAAAGTAGAGAAGAAGAACAAACAATCAATAAGGTTTCAGCAATAGAATAAAAAGTGAGAAAATGAGAAGAGGAGTTGCCTAAGGGAGGTTTCGGTTTGTAAATGAGAGAAGAGAGGAATAATGCCAAAGTGTTATGAGTGATTTGCTAAAAGAAAAAGCACCAAAAAGAATGCTCCTAAAGCTATTAAGCAAATTTGGCACATGCACCTCACCTAGCCACTCTCCACAATCGAAAGCATACACCCTACACACCAAGCACATTTGGCCACCCTCTCAAGCCCTACTCAACCGATTGCTCCAAGCTCTCCTAGCCGCTACCAAAATCGGCCACACTCCCACTCCCTTCAATCTCTCAGCCGTCCCCCTTCTTCCTCCTTGAAACCCTCTCTTCTACCCATTCAAACAGTTTGAACGAGTCAACCTCCACCATTTCCTCCCTTCCACCCATTTTGAATCTGTTGACTTGTTCAACAACTACCCACCAGAGTTCCACCTGACCACAACTCCTCTTAGCTCTGACGCCAAAAAGAAATACCCCAAAGAAGGATTCCTGTAGATCAAACCTAGGCTCCTTCCCCCTGCTTGTAGCACCTTCTTGCCACTTCACCAAGGCACTTCTTGTGCCAAAACTTGCTACACAATACTCTTAACACCTAACTCTCTTGGCTCCCCCCTTCCAAGTACCCCAAAACAAAAAAATTTTACCATAACTTAGGCCTATCCTGAGCTCATGCCTGGACCCCAAAACACCCTAAACTAGCACCACAGACATATTATCACATGCAACACACAAAATACAGAGACCCCAATTTAAGGATGTTACGCCTACCCCTTAAGAATAATTTTGGCCTCGAAATTACAGTTAGAAGAGTCGAGGTATTGCTACCGCATCACATCCTCTGGTTCCCACGTGGCCTCCTCCGCACCATGGTTCTGTCATAATACTTTTACCAAAGGAACTGACTTCTTGCGTAGAACTTTGACATCCCGATCTAAAATTCGCACTGGTTCCTCTTCGAAAGACAAATCTGAACTCACCTCAATCTCCTCTACTGGCACAACATGCGACGGATCAGGTCGATATCGCCGAAGCATTGAAACATGAAATACATCATGAATCTGACTTAACTCTGACGGTAACTCGAACTGGTAAGCTACCGGTCCCACTCGCTTCAACACCGTATATGGCCCAATAAACCTAGGGCTTAGCTTGCCCTTCTGACCAAATCTCAGCACTTTCTTCTACGATGATACCTTCAGGAAGACCTTGTCACCCACTGCATACTCCATATCCCTACATTTGAGATCGGCATAAGACTTCTGCCTGTCTGAAGCCTCCTTCAGATGAACCCGAATCAGCCTAACCTTATCCTCTGTTTCAGCCACTAGCTCCGGACCCAACAATAGCCATTCACCCAGTTCTGTCCAACAAGTAGGGGTACGACATTTCCGTCCATACAGTGCTTCATATGGTGCCATCTGGATACTTGCCTGGTAACTATTGTTGTACGCGAACTCTACTAATGGTAGGTATTCTTCCCAACTATCGTGAAAATCCAGAACACAACCCCTTAACATATCCTTTAAGATTTGAATTACCCTCTCTGACTGTTCGTCTGACTGCGGATGAAAAGCCGTGCTGAAATCCAACCTCGTACCCAATGCCTAATGTAAAGCTTTCCAGAACCTTGACGTGAATCTGGGATCCCTATCTGAAATAATCGACACCGGCACCCCATGCAACCGCACTATCTCCGCTATATATAACCTAGCCAACCTTTGGAGTGAATAATCAATCTGAACTGGTATGAAATGGGCTGACTTTGTCAAACGATCCACGATCACCCAGACTGAATCCTTCTTGTTAGGCGTAAGGGGTAGCCCAGTGACGAAATCCATCGTAATCCTTTCCCACTTCCACTGCGGAATCTTTAGCGGCTGCAACAGACCTGATGGTAACTGATGCTCCGCCTTGACTTGTTGGCATGTCAGAAACTTGCTCACAAATTTAGTTACTACTCGCTTAAGACCCGGCCACCGGAACTGCTCCCGCAAATCCTGATACATCTTGCTACCTCTAAGATGCATAGCGTATGGACTACTATGAGCTTCCTGAAGAATTCGCTGTCTCAACTCAATGTTCCTCGGCATACACACTTTCCCTTGAAAGCATAGCACTCCATCACTGCCCAAGCTGTAACCCTTCAAACCATCATTCTGTACTTGCAGCCTCCGAGCACTCAAAACCTCATCCACTAGCTGCCTCTCCTTAACCTGATCCATCCACGCCGATTAACTTGCACTGCCAATAGACTTCCGTCGTCATACAAACTAAGACGAGCAAACATTGCTCTCAGGTCCGTTACCACCTTACGGCTCAACGCGTCAGCCACTACATTAGCCTTACTCGGATGGTATTCAATCGAGCAGTCGTAGTCTTTTAACAATTTGATCCACCTTCGCTGCCTCAAATTCAGCTCCATCTGTGACAACAGATACTTCAGACTCTTGTGATCCGTGTAGATGATAGACTTCTCCCCATACAAATAATGCCTCCAAATCTTTAGGGCTAAGACCACTGCAACCAATTCCAAATCATGCGTCGGGTAATTACCTTCATGAGGTCTTAACTGCCGAGATGCATACACCACCACTTTCCCTTCTTGCATCAGCACACACCCCAAACTAGTATGCGATGCACAATAAACCGTGAACTCCTTCCCAGCTTTAGGCTGAATCAAAATCGGAGCTTCTGTCAGAATCTTCTTTAACTTGTCGAAACTTTCCTGCTGCTTATCAGACCACACAAATGGAACCCCTTTTTGCAACAACTTAGTTAACGGAGCCACAATCAAAGAGAATCCTTCCACGAATCTTCTGTAGTAACCTGTCAAACCCAGAAAACTCTGAATCTCTGCTACTGTCTTAGGTGGCTTCCAATCCAACACCACCTCAATCTTCCGAGGATCACTCTAATTCCTTTAACTGACACCACATGACCCAGGAAAGTTACCTCATTCAACCAGAATTCACATTTGCTAAACTTTGCAAATAATTGCTTCTCCTTTAGAATCTATAAAACCACACGTAGATGTTTATCATGTTCTTCCTCTGATTCCGAGTACACCAATATGTCATCTATAAACACCACGACAAACCGGTCCAAGTACGGCTAAAATACCCAATTCATCATATCCATGAATGCTACCGGTGCATTAGTCAACCCAAACAACATTACCAAGAACTCGTAGTGCCCATAACAAGTACGAAACGCCGTTTTGTGGATATCAGCCTCTTTTACTTTGAGTTGATGATACCCTGACCTAAGGTCTATCTTAGAGAATACCGATGCACCCTTAAGCTGATCAAACAAGTCGTCTATCCTGGGCAACGGATACTTGTTCTTGATCGTCAACTTGCTCAGCTGGCGGTAGTCTATACACATCCGCATTGTACCGTCCCTCTTCTTAACAAAGAGCACAGGTGCTCCCCAAGGTGATACACTCAGCCAGATAAAACCACGGTCTAATAATTCCTAAATTTGTGCCTTCAGTTCCACCAATTCCTTCGGTACCATCCTATAGGAGGCAATAGACACTGGCGCAGTTCTGGGTAATAAATCTATACCAAACTCAACTTCACGGTCAAGAGGTAGAGCCGGAAGTTCCTCTGGGAATACATCGACAAATTCCTTCACCGTTTGAACCTTCCCCACAAATGATTCCTTGCCCTCCAAGGCACAGACATACACTAAAAATGTCTTGCAACCCTTCCTCACCATCCTCTCGGCCTTCAGAGCAGACACAACATGAGATAGATAATCTCTTTTATAGCCTATCATTACCACCTCCTCACCTTCTACTGTCCTCAAAATCATGCGCTTAGCTGCGCAAACCAAACTAGCCTGGAACTTCACTAGCCAATCCATCTTGAGTATCAGATCGAACTCCCCGAACGGTAGTTCCATCAGATCAGCCAAAAATAATACCCCTTGAAGTTCTAGGGGTACATCCCTATATAGTTTATTTACTTCTACAGAGTGACCTAGAAGGCTTATTACTGTCATATCCCTAGAAGTAATCTCAAAATCTAAGTTCATAGTTTCCACTATACTACTAGCCACATACGAATGCGTCGAACCGACATCTATCAAAGCAATATAAGGCAGTCCAAAAATTAATAACGTACCGGTTATGACGTCCGGCAAGGCCGCCTCCTCTCGACGCTTCTTTGCAGAGACCAGCCAGTCATCTTGTATCTGTGCTCCCAAAGACTTCTACTCGATGCTTGCGACTTCGTCCCGTAACGAATTACCTCCACAGCCGAAGTCGCGACCCTCCGTGGTTGCTTGACCATCCCTCCCGAATCAGATACGACCGATTCCCGATCAAGCCTAGCCGACCTTTGCGGACAATCCCTCACTCGATGTCCCAATTACCCACACTCAAAACACCCTCTGTTTCCAGTCCAACATTCCCCCGTGTGAGACTTCCCATATCGTGCACACCGTGATGGCCACTGTGTAGTAGTAGCAAGAAGCCTCGCACTTGATTCAAATTTCCATCAGATCTAGCCCTTTTCTCACGATTCCCAAGCAGACCAAAAGACCCTAATTCCTCTTATTCCAACCCTTATCCTAGTTCCGTCTCACTGACAGTTTCACTTCCTCAGCAACCTTGGCCTTCTCTACTAGAACTGCAAATTCTCTTTCCTGCTGTGGAGCAATCAACATCCGCAGCTCATCTCTCAGCCCATCCTCAAATTTGACGCAACGCTCATGTTTCGTGCCCACAATACCCTGTGCATACCGACTTAACTGAAGAAATTCCACCTCATACCCCGATACTGACTTATTTCCCTGAACCAAACTCAAGAACGCCTTACGCTGCGCATCGATGTAACTAGCCCCAATGTATTTCCTCTGATAGGCTACCCTAAAGAGATCCCAATTGACATCGTCGGCCATTGCTCCATCCCTAATCGTGAGCCACCACTGATATGACTCATCCCGGAGAAGAGATACTATACCCTTCAGCTTCTCCTCAGCCGTAAAATTCAGGTCGTCCATGATACGTTCTGTCGCCTCCAGCCAATATTCTGCCGTACTAGGAGCTACACCAGATACACCTCTGAATACCTCTGTCCCATTATCCCGGAGTAGTTCGGACACATATTTTTGAGCTCTCGTTCTGATGCTTGCACCCGTGACTCTTTTTAAAACCCGCAGCATCGCCTGCGACACTGCGTCGTCACCAGCCATCTGATCTTGAAATTCATCGCCCACAGATGGCGACAGTGGTACCTCATTCTCTGACCCATGACCAGACCCTACCAATTCGGATACTGTCGTCCTACCCCTACCTCGTCCACATATATTACGCCCACGTCCTCGAGCACTCATGACTACCAATACGAATTGATCTGATTTAACAGTTTTATGCGTTAGACTTATTCCACTGTTTATTAAGCACAGTCTTGTAAATGATTTAATACGGGGATTGTTTCGTATGTTCACACAATCCTATGGTTGGTTGAAGGCTCTAAAGTACTTCCCTATTACTACTATGCATAACATTAATATTACAAAAATATTAGCAACAAATAGGGGTACTTACCTGGGCGGATCGGTGCCGGAGACTCGGTGCCATGCTTTTCCAACCGTACTTTTCCCATAAAAACCTTTTCATAACCTATTTAAAATATTTTTGGGCATCGGGCCCACAGCCGAGCTTTTGAACTTGGCTCTGATACCAAAATTGTAACACCCCAAACCCGGCCTAAACGTTATGACCAGATCTGGCATGTCACAGGGAAGGAAACGATTTTGAAAACAAGTTGCCATCTCTAATTTAAGGAAAACTTTTGATGTTATGAAAAATCGAGTTGATTTAAAAGTATCGCTAAAACTATTTTGAATTTAGCTTCAAATATAAATTCTCGATACTTTGCTAATCTTACAAGTTTGGTAATCTATCCGAAGGTGAAGTTTTAGAAAAAACCCAATAATTTTGTGAATTTAGAAAGCATTCAATTAACAAGTTATTTAGGCATGCCATTTTATTTAAATTATACCAATTTCTATGAAAATAAAACAGATAAATAAATTCTAAAATAAAATTTAATGGCCTTATTACAACCCAAAACCAAATTTTAAAGTAAGTAAAACCGAAATAGAAGTTTTAAACAAAACCCAAACGAAAATGCACATGGCCACCTCGAGTCTGCCCCGGCTCTACATCCGCGATCTATGAATCGTCTGCAAAATGCAGAGGAAGGGGTGAGTCACTGAGACTTAGTGTATAAATCCCCCTTTCGATAATAACAAGGCACTTACACATCTCATAAGTCAATATCCAAGTCATGCAAACCCAACCTAACCAACCGAACTCCTGTGTCTACCCCGTGTGGTCAAAACCATTGGTGGTCAAAACCACTGGTGATCGTAGTCACAAATCATATAAGTGTGGTCAAAACCACTGGTGACTGTAGTCACAAATCATGTGGTGGGGCCAACCCACCGTGTGGTCAAAACCACTGATGACAATCCCGTAATCAACATGTGGGGCTAACCCACTGTGGTACCAAACCACTGGGACGAGTCACAATAATCCATGTGTGGTCAAAACCACTGGTGACCGTAGTCACAAATCATATGGTGGGGCCAACCCACTGTGTGGTCAAAACCACTGATGACAATCCCGTAATCAACATGTGGGGCCAACCCACAGTGGTACCAAACCACAGGGATGAGTCACAATAATCCATGTGTGGTCAAAACCACTGGTGGTTAAAACCACTGAGACTAGTCACAAATAATAACAAAAGTGGGGCCAACCCATTGTGTGGTTAAAACCACTGGTGACAGTCTAAATCATCGTTCTCCCTCCTCTCATCATACCCATTTTCATGAACACATTTACCGTGGCATAATAACATGTCATGCAGTATCACATAGCATAGCATAATCAATAGTATAACATCATATATCGATAGTCAATCCACAGGGGACTTACCCGGAGTCCATGCCCATACCCGCGAGGGTAACACATCGATTTCAATAGCGATTTCGGCTTTCAATCAATAAGCATAATTAGAAATTTAACTAATGGAGTGTGTAAGAGTTACACACCTGATAACGCGTAAAACTATACTTTCTACGTCGGCACTGTCGTTAATCGACACAACCGCAATTTGTCTACTCTCTTGCTCAGATGTTGGTCCACACCCCGGTGGCCAATCACGAACCGCCGACACTGCCCTCTTCTTGAACTTAGGGGCTGGGGTTCCAGATCCAACCCCACCAAGCGATTGATTAGCCTTGGAGTCCATAACACACCTTAGTCACTAACCGAATCAAAGCAGTGAAACAATTGTGAGGAATCAAGACCCAAAATTAAATCCCTTACCTAGATCGATCACTTCCCGATGACCAATGACTTAGATCAAAGTACCACTTAAATACTCAGTCGCCTAACGCCAAGCCTCCTAGCACCCTCCATTCGGCCAAAATCTATAGGATTAGTTACTGCCTCCGGCACTTACACAATAGGAAATATTGAATAGTAGAGACGCTTACCACTATCCTAACAAATTCGCTTGGAAAAATAATAATCCCACACTATCGCTCCACTGCAACAACAGTCCAATCAAGAAAGTTTGAGTGCCAGAGATTTGGCATTTCCCCACCCAGCGATCGAAATTGAGGAAAGAAATAGAGATGTTAGAGTACTGAGAAGATTTGGCCATAAGAGCAAAGAAAAGAAAAGAAAGCAACAACATCTTACCGGGCTATGGGTTGTAGTTCGTTCTTTGAGAACCAAAGAAGAGATGAATTTTGGCACCAGAGAAGGTTAAGAGAAAAAAACGCCTAAAGAGAAAAGAGAATATAGACAGAAGATATTCGGCTCTTTGCAGAAGTTGAAGATGATAAGGGTTAGGGGATTTTCGATTTGAGATGAAGAAAAATAGAAGAAGAGATGAGAGGTGCTCACGGCTTCGGTTCAAAATGAAAGAGAAAAGAACACAAGAAGGTTGAGTAATCTTACCTACGATTTGCTGAGAGAAGAAGAAGAGAAGAAGAACAAACAATCGATAAGGTTTTAGCAATAGAACAAAAGGTGAGAAAATGAGAAGAGGAGTTGCCTAAGGGAGGTTTCGGTTTGTAAATGAGAGAAGAGAGGAATAATGCCAAAGTGTTATGAGTGATTTGCCAAAAGAAAAAGCACCAAAAAGAATGCTCCTAAAGCTATTAAGCAAATTCGGCACATGCACCTCACCTAGCCACTCTCCACAACCGAAAGCACACACCCTGCACACTAAGCACATTCGGCCACCCCACTCAAGCCCCACTCAACCGATTGCTCCACGCTTTCCTAGCCACTATCAAAATCGGCCACACTCCCACTCTCTTCAATCTCTCAGCCGCCCCCTTCTTCCTCCTTGAAACCCTCTCTTCCACCCATTCAAATAGTTTGAACGAGTCAACCTCCACCATTTCCTCCCTTCCACCCATTTTGAATCTGTTGACTTGTTCAACAACTACCCACCAGAGTTCCACCTGAGCACAACTCCTCTTAGCTCTGACGTTAAAAAGAAATACCCCAAAAAGGGATTCCTGCAGCTCGAACCTAGGCTCCTTCCCTGCTTGTAGCGTCACCTCCCTAGGCTCTAAGTGGCGCCTTCTTGCCACTTCACCAAGGCACTTCTTGTGCCAAAACTTGCTACACAATACTCTTAACACCTAACTCTCTTGGCTCCCCCCTTCCAAGTACCTCAAAACAAAAAAATTTTACCATGACTCAGGCCTATCCCGAGCTCATGCCTGGACCCCAAAACACCCTAAACTAGCACCACAGACATATTATCACATGCAACACACAAAATACAGAGACCACAATTTAAGGATGTTACAGAGGCATTACCAAACAATACACAATTCAGAACAGACATTCAGATCAAACATTCATTTCTTTCATGCTTCATAAATGAACCACATCAATACACTTATCCTATTTAAATTTAAAACCTTAATACTTCTAAGTTCACATCAACCGCATATTAAAATTTTGTTTGTTTCAGTCATATAACATTACATATCATATTTCATGCATATATCAAATATATATTGCATAAGAAAAACATACTATTGCTATTGCCAAATATTCACATATCAATTATTAATTCTACGCTTGCATATAACAAACCAATCGAACATATTTTCTCTTTATAATAATAATAGTCAATCACATATATAATCATAGTTCCAATTCAAATTAATCATATCTTACTAATCATAATTCATAATCAACACTTTTCAAAATTTCCAACTAATACAATTCGCACTTACATCAAAATAATTGAACATGTTCCATACTAATTTAATTCAACCAAAATGTATACAACTTAAAGTTCGATCATATAGGCAACATTAGCAACATTATAATATAGTCGTATATACCTTTAATATCATTTGCTTTCTTTATATGCCTATAACCAAATTAATATATAACAACTCAAATCAACATATGCACAAGTTATAAACCCAATGATCTATTACTCACCTTCCATTAACCAAGCATTTGTACAACTTTGTTAACAAATTACAAGACTAAACGTACCAAATTGGACATCATATATTTATATGCATTACTGATTTATGTGCAATTTACCTACAACATCTTTAATCATTTTCGAACATCAAGACATTTCATAGTATCTATCCACATGCACAAAACAACCAAACCATATATTTTACCATTTAATTAATAATTTGACTAATTGATTTAAACCATCATTATGTATATATCCAACACATAACCGAATACACAAGCACATTATAACCCATTTTGTAGTAGTCCTATAAAACTGGATATGCACATATTATTATACATCATATACTGAACTTAATTAACATTCCATCAATAATTTTCGTAGCATTTCAAGATTATACAATTCACCATAGCCAAGCATACCAAGCTATTATACTTATATACCAAACATGAACTTATACCACAGACAAACATGCATAAACATAAACTCCATTTTAAGCCATTATAAACATAAGCATAGAAACCAAACTTAACCAAAAAGAGGCAAGCCATTTTCGCATGGCTTTTAATTACATAACTTAAAATAAATCTTTTTATCTAGAATATACATGCCATAAACTCAAATACAATTTAGCAAAATACAAAAAATAGTCAATAGTGTGATAGACTTTGCTAACGATCCCCGAGCTCGTAACGTGGCTCCAAAATCTATAAAATAGAGGTAAACAAGAACACACACAGAGTAAGCTATTTAAGCTTAGTAAGTCTTAAGCAAAAACATATATATATATATATATCAAAATTACATATTAATATTTTGTTAACAAGGCTGAATATGCTTAATATCAAATACAAGTTTTCATTTACTACCAGATCACATTTGAACCTCACATACATATACCATATGGCCAAACATAATCAATCATATACAAATATACAATTTCACTTTCATTATTACAATTATATAAATAAGCCGAATCATGTATACGTTCAAATAGGTTAGCACATTATTCATATTCACATAACCATTTATCATTTCAAATAACCAACTTACCTTATTTCCATATAAACAGCTAACTAACACATACTTGAACCTGTAATTCAATTTCACATTTGGTCTTTACTTCACATTGCTCGTTGAACCGTTCGTAATTAAAAAGGATACGCGGATAGTCGAAAGCTCGTACAATGCCAATGTCCCAGACGTAGTCTTACATGTAATCACATATCGGTGCCACTGTCCCAGACAGGGTCTTACACGAATCAAATACGATGCCAATGTCCCAGACATGGTCTTACACGTAAACACAAGTCGATGCCAACATCCCAGACGTAGTCTTACACGATAACACATATCGAAAATCTTATGCCATGACATATGTATCCTATCTATTCCTAAGGTTCATAGAAGGCTTTCAGACATTGGATCTCAATCGGATCAAACTCAAAATATAGCTCATTTGCTCAATACACATTCGTCCATACATAAATATATTCACAAAAATTCCATTCATCATGTAACATATATATATTATCAAATTTAATGACATTTATATGCTTATTGACTTACCTCGGATATCGACATATGAAATCAACTACTCGACTACTTTTGACTTCCCCCGATCTAATTCTATTTTCTTTCGTTCTTGATCTTAATCAAGATGAATAGAAGCCAAACCCTAAGCTTGGGTTTCTTTCTTTTTTTCTTTTCTCTTGTTTCGGTCATAAGGTAAAACAATGATAATGGCTTACTTTTCTTTTTTTTGTTTTGTTTTATTATAACATTATAGTATGTTATTATTATTTTTAACTTTTATTTTTAATATATAAAAACCATATATTATTCAATGTGTCGTCCACTATCTTTTATTATTGGCTAAATTACAACATAAAACCTCCATATTATAAAAATAACAACAATTAGGCATTTTCATATTTAACCATCAAATTTTTATTTTACACGATTAAGACCTTTTATCAAATTAAGCACACAAAAAATAAAATTAATTCATGAAACTTTCACACATGTAAATTCACACATGATTAGCACAGAAAATAATATTAAAATATTTTTCAGACTCAGATTTGTGGCCCCAAAACCACTATTCTGATTAGGGTCAAAATCGGGCTTTTACAAAGTCTATATACAAATAAATGTATTTACATTGATATATGTATGTTCATAAGAAAAATTATATTGATGAATGTGTACGAGATGACAAGTACATGAAATCTGATATAGTAACGACATGGTGCCAACATCTGAAAAGTCCCATACGAACCTAGGAGTAGATAGGATTGTATATGTCATGACATAAGTTTTCGATATCTGATATCGTGTAAGACCACGTCTGGGACGTTGGCATCGATTTGAGATTTACGTGTAAGACCATGTCTGGAACATTGGCATCGTACTGATTCGTGTAAGACCCTGTCTGGGACAGTGGCATTGATATCTGGTTACGTGTAAGACAACATTTGGTACGTTGGCATTGTACAACCATTCTTAGTATTCTGAGCTTTCTATTTAATTTCGAATGGTTCAACGGGCAAATCTAAGATATGAAAGATTACGTGATATATATAAACGAGTCAGGTACATTTGAAAAGTACACTATGTATGTGTATGAAAGGTAAGTGTATGCATATGAACTTATTAAAATGAACATGTGTATGGAAATGATGAAATAATATGTAGTTTGTGTTTGAATGTGATATGAGCATAAGTGATGCTTTGAGATGGTTATGCTAGCTACCTATGGCTAATCAAATGAGCCAAAGAATATCTTATGAAATTACAAATGAGAATTATTAATGACATTGTATTAAAATGATTATGTGCATTTTATGTTATGTTTATTTGTATATGGCTTACTAAGCTTTGGAAAGCTTACTTTGTGTGTGTTTACTCTGCTTTACAGATCGTCAAAGCTACGAAAGGCTCGGGTATCGTCGAGGATCATCACCATACTATCAATCTCTATTTTGGTGCTTTTGAATGTGTATATAGCTAAATATGGCATGTATAGACTAGTTATTTTGAGGTATGTTTGATATAAGTATATGGCCATGTGATATGGCTAGATATATGGTTTAGTTATGAATGGTTATTTATGTCCTATGATGTTAGTTTTGATATAGCTTGATAGTAAATGAAATGGTCATATGAATGGTAAGTTTATTGATGAATAACTAGCACATTATTGATGGTAAGTTTGTGATGGATTTGTCTTGAAGTGCTTGTGGTTATGATGAGTCAAATAGCTATTAATTTGGTATGGTTTTTAGGCTCATAATTGAGTAGATATGGTGTATAATTTGATGTGTTTTGGTTACCAAATGTGTATAGGATGATGCTTGAATGTGTATGGAAGAATGACTGAAGTGTGGGTGGCATTTTGGCCTTGCAAGGGGCCTATATTTGGCCATACGGTTGAGCACACAGCTGATGATGATGCTGAGCGAGCTGAGTTTTGGCTCAAGAATACCCTTCGAGTATTTGATGAGATGTCACTGAACCCTGATGAGTGCATTAAGTGTGTAGTTTCCTTGTTGAGAGACACGGCTTACAATTGGTGAAAAAATTAATATCTGTGGTTCTGAGAGAGAGAATCACCTGGGATTTCTTTTAAGTCGAGTTTAGAAAGAAGTATATCAGCCAACGATTCATTGATAAAAAACGTAAAGAGTTTTTAGAGCTGAAACAAGGCCGTTTTTCTATTGTTGAGTATGAACGAGAATTCGTACGATTGAGTCAATATGCTAGAGAGTGTGTTTCTACTGAAGCTACTATGTGCAAACATTTCGTAGAGGGATTGAATGAAGACATAAAGTTGTTGGTTAGGATACTAGATATAAATGAATTTATTGTACTTGTGGAGAGAGCATGCAAAGCTGAGGAACTCAGTAAAGAAAAGAAGAAAGTCGATTCTGAGGCTCGAGATGAAAGAAAGAGATCGATGAATAAATTTTCTCAGCCTTATTCAAAGAGATACAGAGATGTAAGCAACCGTACAAATGCTTCGTTTGGACACCCAAGTAGAGATCGTTCGAGACAAAGTACTGGTTTACAAATTCAAGCCCCAAATGAATCTAATGTTGATAGTGCCAAAAGTAACAAACCTGAGTGTAGACAGTATGAAAGACGACATGTGGGAGAATGTTGGGGAAAATACAATAATAGAATTTACTATAAATGTGGATCACGAGATCATTTTATTAGAGACTGTCCAAAGATGACTGAGGAAGAAAATATTCAGAATATGAGATCGAGTAATGTGATGGCTAGGGGTAGACCAACCAAAAATGTCGGGAACATTAGTGGAAGTTAAAGGGGGACCATTGATACAACTATGAGATCAAAGGCAAGAGCACCTGCCCGAGCTTATGCTATACGAGCAAGAGAGGAAGAGTTATCTCCAAATGTCATGATCGATGCTATAACTCTATTTGATACTGATGTGATTGCATAAATATATCAGGGATCAACCCATTCCTATGTGAGTATGAATTTAGTATTGCATATGACTCTACCTGTTGAGTCTATTGAATTTGTGGTTAGAGTATCGAACCCCTTAGGCAAGTGTGTCTTAGTGGATAAAATATACAAGAACTGTTCATTGATTTTTGGGATGTTTGCTTTTCGGCTAATTTGATAATGCTATCATTCGATGAAAGTTGAGTTATATGATAAAAGATTGTGAAGATTATTTTGCATGTGTAATTGATACAAAGGTGTCAGAAAAGAAAGCTAAAGAATCTGCTGTGTCGAAAATTATTTTTAGAACGAGGTATAGATATTATGAATTCTTAGTAATGTCCTTTGAACTAACGAATGATTCTGTAGTGCTTATGGATTTGATGAATTAGATATTCAGACCGTATTTGAATCGTTTTGTTGTAGCATTGTGATAAGACATAATATTTCGAGCATTTGAGAATTTTGTTATAGACATTGCGTGAGAAACATCTGTATGCTAAGTGTAGTAAATGTGAGTTTTGGTTGCGTGAGGTTGGTTTTGGAGCATGTTTCATCAGCTGCAAGAATAAGAGTTGATCCGAGTAAAATCTCTGCTATTATAGGAATGGGAGCCTCCGAGAAACGTATTTGAAGTCTGTAGTTTTCTGGGACTAGCAGGATATTATAGACGATTTGAACAGTTGAAGGTGTTGTTAACAAAAGCACCAGTGTTGATTCAACCTGAATCAGGCAAAGAGTTTATAGTTTATAGTGATGCATCGTTGAATGGTTTGGGCTGTGTGCTAATGCAAGAAGGAAAAGTCATCGCTTATGCTTCGAGACAGCTAAAGATGCATGAAAAGAAATGTCTGACACGACCTTGAATTAGATGCAATTGTGTTTGTGTTAAAAATTTGGCGACGCTACTTACTTAGCAAGAAATGTCGCGTTTATACCGATCATAAGAGTTTGAAGTACTTGATGACTTAGAAAGATTTGAACTTGCGACAGAGAAGATGGTTAGAATTATTAAAAGATTACGAATTTATGATAGATTACGGTTGATAGAACTATAATATTATAGCTGATGCTTTGAGTTAGAAATCGTTATATACGTTACGAGCTATGAGTAATCAGATAGATCTGTGTGATGATGATGCGGTTGTAGCTGAATTGAAAGTAAAACCGTTGTTTATACAGCAGATATGTGAGACTCAGAAGATTGATAATGAATTGTTAGCAAAAAAGAGTTCAATGTAATTAAAATGCGGAATCAGAGTTTGAATTGATAGTGTTGATTGTTTGAGATTTAGAGACCAGAATTATGTTCCAATGAATTCAGAGATGATTCAGTTAATATTGAATAAAGCTTATAATAATCGTTTGACTATGCATTCGAAGAGTATGAAAGTGTATAACGATCTGGAACAATTTTATTGATAGCATGATATGAAAAGAGACATCTCTGACAATGTGTGGAAATGATTAGTTTGTCAGCAAATTAAAGTTGAACATCAACTTTATCTGTTATTATAGACTTTGTGTCGGGATTTCCTTTGTCTCTGGAAAAGAAAGAATGCAATTTGTGTGATAGTTGATAGATTGGTGAAGATTGCTCATTCCATTCTGATGAGAAAAAATTATTCACTTGATTGATTGGGGTATATTGCTGAAATGGTGAGAAACGCGAAATTGAAGAGGCTACGTGGGAGCCTAAGAACGTTATGAGAGAGCAACATCCACAACTATTCACTGGTAAGATTTTCGGGGACGAAAATCCCTAAGGGGGAGAGTTGTAATAGCCCGGTTTAGACCCTAGTCAGAACAGTGGTTTGAGACCACGAATCTGAGGTCGTAAAAATATTTTAATTATATTTTCTGTGTGAATGATATATGACATAGCCTGTGTGAAAATTTTGTGTGATGATTTGATCGTTCTAGTGTCGAATTAAAAGAAAGGACTTAATTACATAGAAAGTAAAATCTTTGTGTCTGATTTGTGAGTACTTAGATGTTGTTGGCTTTTTAAGGACGAGGTCTTATGTTGTTAATAAACCATTTTCAAGTCAATGGATGGTTAAATGACAAATTATCCTTAGATTATATTTGTTTTATATGTTTAATAGAAGGGCAAAATGGTAAACTATGTGTTAATGTTATCATAACAAAAACAAAAAGAAATTAAATGGCCATTTTTATCATCTTCTTTGGCCGAATGTAACCAAAGAAAGAAAAGAAAGAATTGAGCTAGGTATTCGTCACTTACAAGGCTAAATTCAAGGTATGTTTTTGGTCGGTTTTCGATAATTTCTACGTTTTCATAATCATTGCTTCGAGCTCTAGCTAACCCATGTTGTAATTTTACGAATTGATGATATTTTTGTGATGAGCCATTGATGAACACTTGAGCTTTGTGATGTTAGTTGGTGAAATATGAAAGCTTGATGTTGGGTTAACATAGTTTGTATTTGAATTTTTGGTGAAATTGAGCATTTTGGGCTAAATTGTGAAAAGTGTATATTGAGGGACTAAAATGTAAAATAAATGAAATGTATGGGTTTGTATAGACATTAGTAAAAATTCGGCTAAGCTTGTGCAAGGTGGAATTTGGTGAATTTGATGATTTTGTGAGATAGGGACTAAAGTGTCAAAATGTGAAAATGTGAGGGCTAATTTGTAAAATGTCCTGAATGTGTATATGTGGACTAAATTGAATGAGTTAGTGATTGAATGGATTGAATTTGAATGTGTATAGACCAAGAGAGGAGAGGTTCGGAGTGAGATCGAGGCAAAGATAAAGTGCTCGATTAGTCGACCGTTTCGGTATTTTGACATCCGAGGTATGTTCGAATATAATATGTGTACTTAGCTATGTTTAAATGTTGTGAAACGATTGGTTATGATATTATTGGTTTATAAATGTTATGTGAAAAATGAATATATGTGGCACTAAGTGTGCGTATTTGGGAGGGTAACCGAGAAGATTAGCACTTTGTGTGCGAAATAATAGAAGTTTCAGCTTTGTAATTGGCACTGTGTATGCGATATCGAATCGATATCGATTTTGTATTAAGGCACTGAGTGTGCGATTATAAGAAAGGAATAGCACTGTGTGCAATGATCAAAGCTTGACTTATTGAATTGGCACTTGTGTATGCGACATCGAGGCAAGTCGAATAAAAGGATAGACACTAAGTGTGCGATTATAATTAACGACTAGCACTATGTGTGCGAAACAATAGAAGCTACGGCTTTAATGAATAGCACTGTCTGTGTGAAGTAATAAAAGTTTTGGCTCATCGAAATGGCACTGTGTGTGCGCTACCAATATAAGTTCTGTTTAACCTATCGGCACTAAGTGTGCGATGACAAGTAGGCTTCGGTTGTCAAATTTGCACTAAGTGTGCAAATTCATTTGAGTAATAGCAGAGGTTGAAATAGAGGTAAAATTGAGGAATTGAGTTGTATGAATGGTGACTAACTTCGTGTTGATCAATGTATGCTTGAATCTATGTGGTTGATGATAGATTTAAGAGTTGAATGAATAGTTAATTAAGCATGTGGTTGAGAGTGATATTGTGCTTGGTTGTGTCATTATCTATGTGATGGTTGGATAGTATGATTAGTGATTAACTAAGTGTTGGCAAGGTAAGTATGATACATATATGATTGGTGAAATTTGAAGTGAAAGAATGGAATGCTATGTGAGTATTGAATAAAGTTGAACTTGTGTACCATTGATAAAATATCTATGTGATGGTTAAATGTGTATATTGACTTGGTTCATTGAGTTAATTGTTTTATAATTCGAACTTACTATGCTTAGGAAAGCTTACTGTGTGATTTGTTTCTCTGCCTTGCGGTGTCAGTAAAGCTAGCTCGGATCTGGGATCGTCAGCTTCTCAATCACACTATCGGCATTCTATTTTGGTACTTTTAAAAAAGGTGTATTTAGTAAGAATATGGCATGTATAGGCTAGTAAATTGAATTATGTTTGAGATTGTAATTAGCCATGAGATGTGGCTAGATATATGATAGGTTTGGCATGAATGAATGTGATATGTGTGATGCACCTTTTGGCATGATTTGTGTATTGATAAATTTGCTATCAAGTGGTAACTTTGTGTTGATAATTGCTAATAGGGGTTAGTGAAATTGGGAATGAATTATGCTTGTGATAGAATAAGTATTGGTACTGAATTTAGTATGAATAGAGTTGAATGCATGAGTTGAATGACAATATTGGCATGTTATGGTGATAATATGAGCATGAGATGTTGTAGTTGTATGGCTTGTAGGTTGGACCCTTATGGATGGCATTTTGACTTTGCAAAAAATGGCCTATAATGTCACATGGTTGGGGCACACGGGCGTGCCTCAGACCGTGGGTAAATTGGCAGAATGTGGCTTGAACTGCACACGGCCATGGCATGAGCGTGCCTACAGGTCGTGCGAGAAATGGTAGTATATGACCTTATAGGACACAGCCTTAGCACATGGGTATGCTTGTTAGCCGTGTTGATTTTGGCAGTATGTAACCATAGGGAGGTCACACGGGTGTGTCATGTAGCTGTGGGAGAGGCACGGCCTAGCCCCACGGGCGTGTCTCCCCTGTATTTTAGAAAAGTTTTAAATTTTCATAAAATTTTATACGTCTTCTGGTTTAGTCCCGATTCAGTTTATAAGTATGCTTAGAGTCTCAATGACTCATTTAAGGGACACTATGATTATATATGAATGTGTTTGATGATGATTGACTTTGTGTCGTGAATGCGATGTAAAATGATCCTATTGTTTGGTAATGCCTCTAAACCCATTTTCGGCGACGGTCTTGGGTTAGGGGTGTTACAATTTTATTGGTATCAGAGCTACGATTTAGTCGATTCCCAGACTAATGTAGCGTGTGTGACTCTAGCTATACATGCCATATTGTAAAATTACGATAGTGTGATGAAATCTGACAGTTGAAATGTGTTTTAATATAGTAATAGATCCCGATCGAGCAGTTGCTGACGATGTAGAGAGTAATGCACCTGCTCCCACTCAAGGGACAGCGCCGGCCACATCAAGGCCAAATGATAGTGGTGAGGAAGGTGAGGCTAAACAAGCCTTCTTTCGTATGATTAGTGAATGGTTTTCAGAATTTGTTAGAACAAATTTGACTGCCCCACAACCTCCACCCCTACACGTACCTATTGTGCCACAAGTTGTAGATCCGATCAGATTGAATAAACCTCCTATGGATAAGATTCGCAAGTTTGGGGCCGAAGAGTTTAGGGCCACAACTAATGATGATCTTGGCGTCTTTGAGTTTTGGCTCGAGAATACCCTTCGAGTATTTGATGAGATGTCGCTTTGAACCACGATGAGTGCATTAAGTGTGTAGTTTCCTTGTTGAGAGACACGACACAATAGGTGGAAAACATTGATATCGTGGGTTACGAGAGAGAATCACACGGGATTTCTTTCAAGTCGAGTTTAGAAAGAAGTATATCGATAGCGCTTCATTGATCGAAACGTAAGGAGTTTTAGAAATGAAACAATGCCATTTTCTATTGTTGAGTATGAACAAGAATTAAATGCGATTGAGTCAATATGCTAGAGAGTGTGTTTCTCTGAAGCTACTATGTGTAAATGTTTAGTAGAGGATTGAATGAAGACATAAAGTTATTGGTTAGGATACTAGATATAAATGAATTTGTTGTACTTGTGGAGAGAGCATGCAAAGCTAAGGAACTCAACAAAGAAAAGAAGAAAGCCGATTCTGAGGCTCGTGATGAAAGAAAGAGATCGATGAATAAATTTTCTCAGCCTTCTTCAAAGAGATATAGAGATGTAAGCAACCGTTCAAATGCTTCATTTGGACACCCAAGTAGAGATCATTCAAGACAAAGTCTTTGGTTTACAAATTCAAGCCCCAAATGAATCTAATGTTGATAGTGCCAAAAGTAACAAACACGAGTGTAGAGCGGTGTGAAGGCGACATGTGGGAGAATGTTGGGGCAAATATAATAATAGAGTTTACTATAAATGTGGATCACGAGATCATTTTATTAGAGACTGCCCAAAGATGACTGAGAAAGAAAATGTTCAGAATATGAGATCGAGTAATGTGATGGCTAGGGGTAGACCAACCAAAAATGTCGGGAACATTAGTGGAAGTCAAAGAGGGACCATTGATACAGCTATGAGATCAGAGGCGAGAGCACTTGCCCGAGCTTACGCTATACGAGCAAGAGAGGAAGAGTTATCTCTAAATGTCATGATCGGTACTGTAACTCTATTTGATACTGATGTGATTGCATAAATATATCAGGGATCAACCCATTCCTATGTGAGTATGAATTTAGTATTGCATATGACTCTACCTGTTGAGTTAGTATTGCATATGACTCTACCTGTTGAGTCTATTGAATTTGTGGTTAGAGTATCGAACCCCTTAGGCAAGTGTGTCTTAGTGGATAAAATATGCAAGAACTGTCCGTTGATTTTCGGGATGTTTGCTTTCTGGCTAATTTGATATTGCTATCATTCGATGAAAGTTGAGTTATATGATAAAGGATTGCAAAGACTATTGGGTATGTGTGATTGATATAAAGGTATCAGAAAAGAAAGCTAAAGAATTTGATGTGTTGAAAATTATTTTCAGAATGAGGTATAGATATTATGAATTCTTAGTAATGTCTTTCGAACTAACGAAAGATCCTACAATGCTTATGGATTTGATGAATCAGATATTTAGACCGTATTTGAATCGCTTTATTGTAGCATTGTGATAAGACACAATATTTCGAGCATTTGAGAATTTTGTTACAGACATTGCGTAAGAAGCATCTGTATGCTAAGTGTAGTAAATGTAAGTTTTGGTTGCGTGAGGTTGGTTTCGGAGCATGTTGTATCAGCTACGGGAATAAGAGTTGATCCGAATAAAATCTCTGCTATTATAGGAATTGAAGCCTCCGAGAAACGTATTTAAAGTTCGTATTTTTCTAGGACTAGCGGGATATTATAGACGATTTGAACAGTTGAAGGTGTTGTTAACAGAAGCACCAGTGTTGATTCAACCTGAATCAGGCAAAGAGTTTATAGTTTATAGTGATGCATCGTTGAATGGTTTGGGCTGTGTGCTGATGCAAGAAGGAAAAGCCATCGCTTATGCTTCGAGTTAGCTAAAGACGCATGAAAAGAACTATCCGACATACGACCTTGAATTAGTTACAATTGTGTTTGTGTTAAAAATTTGGCGCCACTACTTACTTAGCGAGAAATGTCGCGTTTATACCGATCATAAGAGTTTGAAGTACTTGATGACTTAGAAAGATTTGAACTTGCGACAGAGAAGATGGTTAGAATTATTGAAAGATTACAAATTTATGATAGATTATCACACGGGTAAAGCTAATATTGTAGTTGATGCTTTGAGTTAGAAATCATTATATACCTTATGAGCTATGAGTAATCAGATGGATCTGTGTGATGATGATGCAGTTGTAGCTGAATTGAAAGTAAAATCATTGTTTATATAGCGGATATGTGAGACTCAGAAGATTGATAATGAGTTGTAGCAAAAAAGAGTTCAATGTAATTAGAATGCGGAATCAGAGTTTGAATTGATAGTGTTGATTGTTCAAGATTTAGAGACTGGAATTATGTTCCAATGAATTCAGAGATGATTCAGTTAATATTGAATAAAGCTTATAATAATCATTTGATTGTGCATTCGAAGAGTATGAAACTGTATAACAATCTGAAATAGTTTTATTGATAGCATGCTCTGACTATGTGTGGAAATAATTAGTTTGTCAGCAAATTAAAGTTGAACATCAAGTTTATCTGTTATTATAGACTTTGTGTCGGGATTTCCTTTGTCTCAGGGAAAGAAAGAATACAATTTGTGTAATAGTTGATAGATTGGTGAAGATCACTCATTTCATTCCGATGAGAACAAATTATTCACTTGATTAATTGGGGTATATTACTGAAATGGTGAGAAACGCAGAATTGAAGAGGCTACGTGGGAGCCTGAGAACGTTATGAGAGAGCAACATTCACAACTATTCACTGGTAAGATTTTCGGGGACGAAAATCCCTAAGGGGAAGAGTTGTAACAGCCCAGTTTAGACCCTAGTCAGAATAGTGGTTTGAGACCATGAATATGAGGTCGTAAAAATATTTTAATGATATTTTCTGTGTGAATGATATGTGACGTAGCCTGTGTGAAAATTTTGTGTGATGATTTGATCGTTCTAGTGTCGAATTAAGAGAAAGAACTTAATTGCATAGAGAGTAAAATGCTGTGTGCTGATTTGTGAATACTTAGATGTTGTTGGCTTTTTAAGGAGGAGGTCTTATGTTGTTAATAAACCATTTTCAAGTTAGTGGATGGTTAAAAGACAAATTAGCCTTAGATTATATTTGTTTTATATGTTTAATGGAAGGGCAAAATGGTAAACTATGTGTTAATGTTATTATAACAAAAATAAAAAGAAATTAAATGGCCATTTTTATCATCTTCTTTGGCCGAATGTAACTAAAGAAAGAAAAGAAAGAATTGAGCTAGGTATTAGGCACTTACAAGGCTAAATTCAAGGTATGTTTTTGGTTGGTTTTCAATAATTTCTACGTTTTCGTAATCGTTGCTTCGAGCTCTAGCTAACCCATGTTGTAATTTTGCGAATTGATGATATTTTTGTGATGAGCCATTGATGAACACTTGAGCTTTGTGATGTTAGTTGGTGAAATATGAAAGCTTGATGTTGGGTTAACATAGTTTGTATTTGAATTTTTGGTGAAATTGAGCATTTTGGGCTAAATTGTGAAAAGTGTATATTGAGGGACTAAAATGTGAAATAAATGAAATGTGCGGGTTTGTATAGACATTAGTAAAAATTCAGCTAAGCTTGTGCTAGGTGGAATTTGGTGAATTTGATGATTTTGTGATATAGGGGCTAAAGTGTCGAAATGTGAAAATGCGAGGGCTAATTTGTAAAATGCAATAAATGTGTGTAAGTAGACTAAATTGAATGAGTTAGTGATTGAATAGATTGAATTTGAATGCGTATAGACCAAGAGAGGAGAGGTTCGGAGCGAGATCGAGGCAAAGATAAAGTGCTCGATTAGTCGACTGTTTCGATATTTTGACATCCGAGGTAAGTTCGAATATAATATGTGTACTGAGTTGTGTTTAAATGTTGTGAAATGAATGGTTATGATATTATTGACTTATAAATGTTATGTGAAAAATAAATCTATGTGGAACTAAGTGTGCGTATTTGGGAGGGTAACCGAGAAGATTAGCACTTTGTGTGCGAAATAATAGAAGTTTCGGCTTTGTGATTGTCACTGTGTGTGAAATATTGAATCGAGTTCAGTTTTTTATTAAGGCACTGAGTGTGCGATTATAAGAAAGGAATATCACTGTGTGTGCAATGATACGAAAGCTTCGGCTTATTGAATTGGCATTGTGTGTGCGGCATAGAGGCAAGTCGAATAAAAGGATAGACACTAAGTTTGTGATTATAATTAACGACTAGCACTGTGTGTGCGAAACAATAGAAGCTACAGCTTTAATGAATAGCACTGTGTGTGTGAAACAATAGAAGTTTTGGCTCATCAAAATGGCACTGTGTGTGCGTTACCAATATAAGTTTTGTTTAACCTATCGGCACTAAGTGTGCGATGACAAGTAGACTTCGGTTGTCAAATTGGCACTAAGTGTGCAAATTCATTTGAGTAATAGCAGAGGTTGAAATAGAGGTAAAATCGAGGAATTGAGTTGTATGAATGGTGACTAACTTCGTGTTGATCAACGTATGCTTGAATCTATGTGGTTGATGATAGATTTAAGAGTTGAACGAATAGTTAATTAAGCATGTGGTTGAGAGTGATATTGTGCTTGGTTGTGTCATTATCTATGCGATGGTTGGATTGTATGATTAGTGATTAACTAAGTGTTAGCAAGGTAAGTATGATACATATATGATTGGTGAAATTTGAAGTGAAAGAATGGAATGTTATGTGAGTATTGAATAAAGTTGAACTTGTGTACCATTGATAAAATATCTATGTGATGATTAAATGTGCATATTGACTTGGTTCATTGAGTTAATTATTTTATAATTCGAACTTACTAAGCTTAGGAAAGCTTACTTTGTGATTTGTTTCTCTGCCTTGCAGTGTCAGTAAAGCTAGCTTGGATCTGGGATCATCAGCCTCTCAATCACACTATCGACATTCTGTTTTGGTACTTTTGAAAAAGGTGTATTTAGTAAGAATATGGCATGTATAGGCTAGTAAATTGAATTATGTTTATGATTGTAATTAGCTATGAGATGTGGCTAGATATATGATAGGTTTGGCATGAATGAATGTGATATGTGTGATGCACCTTTTGGCATGATTTGTGGATTGATAAATTTGCTATCAAGTGGTAACTTTGTGTTGATAATTGCTAATAGGGGTTAGTGAAATTGGGAATGAATTATGCTTTTGATAGAATAAGTATTGGTATTGAATTTAGTATGAATAGAGTTGAATGCATAAGTTGAATGAAAATATTGGTATGTTATGGTGATAATATGAGCATGAGATGTTGTGGTTGTATGGCTTGTAGGTTGGACCCTTATGGATGGCATTTTGACTTTGCAAAAATGGCCTATAATGTCACACGGTTGGGGCACACGGGTGTGCCTCAGACCGTGGGTAAATTGGCAGAATGTGGCTTGAACTGCACACGGCCATGGCACGGGCGTACATACAGGTCGTACAAGAAATGGCAGTATATGACCTTATAGGACACGGCCTTAGCATACGGGCGTGCTTGTTAGCCTTATTGATTTTGGCAGTATGTAACCACGGGGAGGTCACACGGGTGTGTCATGTAGCCGTGGGAGAAGCATGGCCTACCCCCATGGGCGTGTCTCCCCTGTATTTTAGAAAAGTTTCAAATTTTCATAAAATTTTATACGTGTTTCGGTTTAGTCCCGACTCGGTTTATAAGTATGCTTAGAGTCTCGATGACTCATTTAAGGGACACTATGATTGTATATGAATGTGTTTGATGATGATTGACTTTGTGTCATGAATGCGATGTAAAATGATCATGTTGTTCGGTAATGCCTCTAAACCCTATTCCGGTGACGTCTCGGATTAGGGGTGTTACAGAAATGGTCAAGTTATGAATAAGCAAATGGATGATTTATGCTTGTAATGATATGAGTTTTAGTTTGTAATTTGGTATGTTTTTTGTTGCCATATAGGAATGATATGTGATGGAAAATGTTGCTTGTAGGTATGACCCATTTGGGTGGCATTTTGGTCTTACAAATGACACAGAATGTCCTGACGCCATAACACACAAAGCGTGCCTAGTGACCGTGGGGTAAAGTCGATAGCTAGCTTAAGAGCACACACCACAGGCGTCTGAGAAGCCGTGTTAGAAAGTCAATATATGGCTTTGTAGTACACGACCTTAGCACACGGGGGTGCTTGGTAGCCGTGTGGGTTTGGCAGGATTGACCACGGTTAGGGTACATGGGCTTGCTTGGTGGCCGTGGTGAGAAGTTAGGTTTGACCACGGGGAGGACACACGGGTGTGTCTAGCAGTCATGGTGGGCATACATTCTGCTCCCACGGGCGTGTATCCCTTGTATTTTAGAAATGTTAATTTTCTGAGAAATTCTGTGTATGTTTCGTTTTAGTCCTGACCTGGGTTATAAGCATGTTTGAGGTCTCGTTGACCTATTTAAGGGACATTGTATGTATGAATGATGAATGAAATGTATGAAATGTTATATATGTTTCCGATCTATTTGGTAATGCCTTTGACCCTATTCTGGTAACGGTTATGGGTTAGGGGTGTTACATTTCGTTGGTATTAGAGCTACGGTTTAGTCGATCCTTGGATTAACGTAGCGTGTCAAAGTCTAGCTATACATGCCATATATCTGAAATGTGATAGCGTGATGAATCCTGACGTATAAAATGTGATTTCTGTATAGCAATGGATCCCGAAAGAGTCGTAGCTGATGACATAGAAAGTAATGTGCCTGCTCCCGTGCAAGGGACAGTTCTTTCTGATCTGAGATCGGTTATGAGCGGTTAAGGCAAGCTTTTTTCCAGATGATGAATGAATGGTTGACTCAATTCATGAGAAATAACCCGACTATTTCGCAACCCCCGCCCTCGGTTAATCCCCTTCAGGTATCTGATATACCTCCGACTGTAAATCCGAATCTATGGAATAAGCCTCCGGTTGATAAGATTCGTAAGTATGGGGCCGAAGAATTACGAGATACTAATGATGATAATGCTGAAAAGATTGAGTTCTGGATTGAAAATACTATCCGAATGTTCAATGAAATGTCCCTGACTCCGGAAGAATGCATTAAATGTGTGGTATCATTACTCTGAGATGCAGCTTATCAATGGTGGAAAACCTTAATTTCTATTGTTTCAGGAGAACGAGTTACATGGGATTTCTTTCAGATTGAGTTCTGGAAGAAATATATTAGTGAGATATTCGTTGATCAGAAACGGAAGGAATTCATAGAACTTAAACAGGGCAGAATGATTGTTTTTGAGTATGAACAAGAGTTTGTACGATTAAGCCAGTACGCTCGAGAGTGTATATCATCTGAAGCTATAATGTGCAAAAGATTTGAAGACGGTCTTAATGAAGATATCCATTTGTTAGTCAGGATTGTAGAGATAAAAGAGTTCGTTGTACTCGTTGATCAAGCATGCAAAGCTAAAGCACTTGGGAAAGATAAAAGAAAAGCTGAGACCGAAGCCCGGGATATGAGAAAGAGATTTACGAGCAAATCATTTTAGTCTGCTTCGAAGAGATTCAGAGATGATCAAAGTCATTCTAGGGATAATGTGAGACATTTGAACAGGACTCGAGATAGATCGCAGATGAGTTTCAAAACTCCTGTAACTTCAATGGCCAGTGTTGGCAATGTTCAGACTGACAGACCAGAATGTAAACATTGTGGAAAAAGGCATCCGGGAAGCTGTAGATTAAACGACAGAGCTTGCTTCAGATGTGGATCGCTTGACCATTTTATCTGTTATTGTCCTGAGTCCCTCGAGCCAGAGACTGTTCAGAATCTGAGACCTGATAATGCACCTATGACGGGTAGACCTTCAAGGAATGTAAGAAATGTCCGTGGTAGTCAGAGAACTACGAGAGACACTATTGTGAGATCTGAAGCTAGAGCGCTGCTAGAGCGTATGCAATTCGAACTCGTAAGGAAGCTTCATCACCTGATGTTATAACTGGTACTTTTATACTTTATGATACTTATGTGATTGCATTAATAGACCCTGGTTCTACGTATTCATATATATGTATGAATTTTGTTTACAGTAAGACTTTGCCTATAGAGTCTACTGAGTTTGCTATAAAAGTATCGAACCCCTTGGGTAAAAGTGTCTTAGTTGACAAAGTATGCAAGAACTGTCCGTTAATGTTTGGAGATAATTGTTTCCCTGCTGATCTGATGCTTCTGCCATTTGATGAGTTTGATATTATTCTGGGTATAGACTGGTTGTCTTTACATGATGCTGTTGTAAACTGTAAGAGAAAGACTATAGATTTGAGATGTTCGAATAATGAAATTGTACGAGTTGAGTCTAATGATTTGAATGTTTTTCCTGCTGTGATATCGGTTTTGAAAGCTCAGAGTTATGTGAAAGAGGGATATGAGGCATATATTGCTTATGTAATTGATTCAAAGTATGTGAGTTTTCTGATGTGTTCCCTAAAGAGTTATCGGGTTTACCTCCGATTCGTGAAGTTGAGTTCGATATTGAATTGATGCCTAGTACGACACATATTTCAATAGCTCCATACAGAATGGCTCCAACCTAATTGAAAGAGTTGAAATCTCAGCTGCAAGAATTGACTGACCGAGGATTTGCACGACCGAGTTTCTCACACTGGGAAGCTCCTGTGTTATTTGTGAAAAAGAAAGATGGAACTATGAGAATGTGTATTGATTATCGACAGTTGAACAAAGTGATGATAAAGAACAAATATTTGTTTCCACGTTTCGATGATTTGTTTGATCAGCTGAGAGGAGCTACAGTGTTTTCTAAGATAGATTTGAGATCAGGCTACTATCCGTTGAGAGTTAAAGATTCAGACATTCCTAAAACTGCTTTCAGAACGACGTACGGGCATTATGAGTTTTTAGTTATGCCCTTTGGACTAACCAATGCTCCTACTGTTTTTATGGATCTGATGAATAGAATTTCTAGACCGTACCTAGATCAATTTATTGTAGTATTCATAGATGACACATTGATTTATTCACGAAGTGAAAATGAGCATGCTGAACACTTGAGGATTGTGTTGCAAACTTTGAGAGAAAAGAAATTGTACGCAAAATTCAGCAAATGTGAATTCTGGTTGCACGAGGTTAGTTTTCTGGGACATATTGTGTCAGCTTTTGGGATTTGTGTTTATCCAAGCAAGATTTCTGCTATTCTGGATTGGAAACCTCCAAGAAACGTGAAACACCCCAAACCCAACCCACGAGCTTTGACCAGATTTGGTATGTTCCTCAAGTAAACTGGTTTCAAGTTCTTTTTGTAACTTAGAGAAAACTTGTGTGATTTTAAAGAAAAAAAAGTGTCTTGGGTTGGGCTTGTGTTGAAACGGATTAAATTTTATTTTGAAAACCCCTTTCTAAAATTAAGTGATAAAACATATAAGGTATATAAAAAAATGAATTTCTTAGTCTTTAACTCAATAAAACTTTGTAACATAATTAAACAATAAACAGAAATAAAATGGTTCACCATGGCCTTATGGCCTTATTACATCAAATAAATCCAAATAGTTCAAAGTACTTAAATAAAAATGTCCATAAAAACTTCCAAGTTGAGCATGGCCACCACAAGTTCTGCCGTCCTGGTCCATCACTTATTCATCACGAAACATGGTCCCTAGCGGGGTGAGTCAACAGACTCAATGTGTACACAAACACTAAATCATAATCGAATCGGGCATAACAATTATTACACATTCATATCATAGCATACAAATTATGATGCATTCCCAAAACCCAAACCTATTAAGCCATCCGCTATACTCCCCCATACCAACCTGTACACTGTGGGGACTACTAAGTCGACCCTCCTTCCGCTACACTCTATATCGCGGTCTTAGGTCACCGCATTCGTGGTCTTAGGTCACCAAGTTCAGATTTCTATGGTCTTAGGTCACCACATTCAGATTACTGTGGTCTTAGGTCACCACATTCAGATATCACGGTCTTAGGTCACCGTGTTTGTGGTCTTAGGTCACCACATTCACTTCCCCAAAAATAAACCCATATACCCCATATAATAGTAATATGCATAAATATGCCAGAGTTCACATTCTTATTCTTATTCTCATGTTACAATTAACATATTTCATAATCCTAGTAGGAGTAGGAAATGTACCTGAGTACTTTGTACCATAACATGGTACCTTAGCCACTTTCATATTCTTAATATCACATATATTAATTAAACGTAGCCATAAAACATATTATGATATAGTGTGGGGTACACACCTGATTTGCTTAACGAATTCCTTCAAATCCCTGAAAAATCGATCTATTGCTTTAGATTTTTAAGTCCCTACATTCGGCCAACATGGTAATATTTAGCAAAGGCCTATTCGGCCAAACTTAGTGTTTTTCTTTTAAAGCCTAATCGGCTATAACCCAAATCCTGAAGGATTTATGTAGTCAACTTCTTACCTTTGGTGCCGATTTGATGACTATTCAAATCTCGAAATCGCTGCTATGTTTCTTCTTGTATTCGGCCAAGCCTTGAATCACTTAAACAGATTAGTTTCGGCTTTTTAAACGATTTTCAAATAGATCTAGATATCAAATTAGGCCTTGGCCGAATATACCTATGTGCTTACCTTCCAAATCTTAAATCCCGAAATTGATCTTTTGTCTTAGGTGCCTATCGAAATCCTTACAATCATATGTTAGATCTAATCTAACATTGAATCATAATTATATAGCTAATGGCCGAATGGTATTCATAGCTTACCTTAGATCTTAGAAATCCCGGAGAACTCCTCTTTCTCTAATCGACACCACCTAAATCCCGAGATTCCCTTCCATAGTTTCAGTCAAAATACAATATGAGGGATTAGTCCCTAAATTTCGAGAGGCTTAAAAAGAAAAGAATGGAAACCGAGTCTAGATCTTACCCTTACCGAAGAATTTGATGGAACTCTTACTTGAACTCTAAGCACTATTCGGTTATGGCCCTGATGTGTATCACAATTTCGGCTCTTAAGGCTTAGTGAGAAATTGGCTAGGGTTATTGGTACCTTCGGCTTTTGATTATGTTTGTAATAGAAGAAGAAAAGAAAAGAGAAAAAGAGATCAATGGCAGAGAGAATTCGGCAGAAGAAGGAAAGAAAAGAATGGAGAAATTTGCTAGAGAATTTCGGCAGAGGCTTTCTTGAAGAGAAAAGAATGAATGAAGAATGGCCTTATCTTCCTTCTATTACCAAAATTCCTAGGCTAAAGTCCCCTACTTGGCCACCACTCTTCCTATGTGATAATTATCACTTTATCAAAAGAATTAATCCAACAATTATCTCCTATTTAGCCAAAATTCTAAAGGAAATAAAACTCCTCTTTTAAGAGCCCTCATGCCATCCACCTCTCTGCTCTTTGTAGCAAAATAAAACTTCTTTTATTTGCTTCCTAAGTGACTCGATCCCTGGCCCAAATACACTTGCATGTGGCGCCATTTCCAGAGGCCTTAAGTGGCATCTTGAGCCACTTTTCCAAGCTTGTTTGTGTGCCAAATTTCACATACTTTTCTCTTAAGGCCACCTTGCCTTAATTTCCTCTTTAAACTTTAAAACTCGACATTTCTAAGTCATTTCTAAGTTTCCAAAAATTTTCGTTTGGCTCTTTAAACTTGACATTTCCTTACATTCCCTAGTTTCCAGAAATGTTCACTTTCCTTTTTTGAATCATTTCTAAATCATTTTCCTAGTTTTCATAAATGTTCACTTTCCTCTTTTGAATCATTTCTAAATTATTTTCCTAGTTTCCATAAATGTTCACTTTCCTCTTTTTAACTTAGCATTTCCATACATTTTTCAGGTTTCCAAAAATGTTCAAAATTTATTCTTAACACATAAAACATGTCACATCGTACAATGAAACCGAAGATGCATAGGCCTTTTTCAGGATGTTATAGTTCTACCCCCTTAAAATAATTTCATCCCCGAAATTTCCTAACTAAAATAATTGAGGGTATTGCTGTCGCATTGCTTCTTCTGGCTCCCATGAAGCTTCCTCCGATCCATGATTGCGCCATAACACTTTGACTAGAGGAACTGACTTCCTCCGTAGTACTTTCACATCACGTTCCAATATCTGAATCGACTCTTCCTCGTAGGATAAGTCTAGCCTTATCTCCACTTCTTCAACTGGTACCACATGAGATGGATCCGACCGGTAATGACGTAGCATGGATACGTGGAATACGTCGTGCATCTGCTGCAACTCTGGTGGCAACTCTAACTGGTATGCCACTGGTCCAACTTGCTTCAGTACTCGATAGGGCCCTATAAACCTAAGAAACTTCGGATCTCAGCCACAGACCTAGGTGGTTTCCAATCCAACATTGCTTCTATCTTCCTAGGATCTACTCTTATTCCCTCTGCAGATACCACATGCCTTAAGAACGCCACCTCCTTGAGCCAAAATTTACACTTGCTGAATTTGGCATAGAGCTTCTTCTCCCTTAACACTTGCAGCACAACTCAGAGATGTTCATCATGCTCCTCTTCAGTCTTAGAGTACACCAAAATATCGTCGATGAACACCACGACGAACCTATCCAAGTAGGGTTGAAAAACTCGGTTCATCATATCCATGAAAGCGACTGGAGCGTTCGTCAACCCAAACGGCATTACCACAAACTCAAAATGGTCGTATCTTGTCTTAAAAGCTGTCTTATAGATATCTGCCTCCTTCACCTTTAATTGATGATATCCCGACCTTAAGTCTATCTTTGAGAATACTGCGGCTTCCCTCAGCTGATCGAACAAGTCATCGATCCTTGGCAAATGATACTTGTTCTTGATGGTCAGCTTGTTCAATTGACGGTAATCTATACACATACGCATAGTTCCATCCTTCTTCTTTACAAACAAAACATGTGCTCCCCACGGAGACACACTGGGCTGGATAAACCCACGATCAAGTAATTTCTGGATTTGAGCCTTGAGTTCAACCAACTCTTTTGGCACCATTCGGTATGGAGCGATTGACACAGGAGCTGTTCCCGGTAGCAAGTCTACTCCAAATTCCACCTCCCTATCTGGGGGTATTCCTGGTAATCCCTCTGGGAACACATCCTCAAAGTCCCTTACCATTCTAACTCCATTGACACCTTCCTCCTTTCCATCCAAAGCACTTACGAAGGCTAAAAATGCCTCGCACCCTTTATGAACCATCTTTTCAGCCTTAAGCGCCGAAACTACATTAGACAAGTAGTTTCTTCTTTTTCCTATCATAATGACCACCTCATCGTCTAGGGTTCTTAATTCCATTCGTTTAGCCGTACAATCCAACACGGCTCTGTGTTCTACTAACCAATTTTTGACCGTACTGAGTGCTACACTCGATACGCCACGAAACACTTCAGCTCCGTTGGCTCGGAGTCACTCAGGTACAGATTTTTGACCTCTATTATTTCGGTAGTGCGACCACCATTTCCAAAACTCGCGAAGACTGCGATCAAAGATCATCCCCGCCTGAGGCACATTGCTTAGACCGACAACCTGCAGTGGTGGTGGTGGTAACTCATTGTCAGACCCTTGACCCGAGCTAACGGGTTCTGACACAGTTATTCTTCCTCTATCGCGTCCTTGACATCCGCGTCCTCTAAAACTCATATCTAATGATGCGCTTTAATCTGATTTAAGAAAGTTTTATGAATTAGCCTTATTTCACTGATTATCCACGACGAAGTTTTATGAAAAGAATTTTAAGAGTGGTTCTTTCGTGTTCATATATGCACACAGTCTTCACATTCATACATCCATCAATCAATTATGAACTTCCGTTCATTCAGAGAAATGTTGTAGTTTTCATTGTTGTTGTTTTTCCACTACCCAGGGGTATTTGCGTAATTTGTCCTACAGGGGTATTTTCGTAAGTTGTCAAATAGGATTCCTTGGTGATTTTGTCACAAAGTATTTTAGTATTTTTTAAATTCTCGGGGTATTTTGGAAAATTTTTGAAATCCGAGGGTATTTCAAAAATTTTGGACCTTGGGGGTATTTTGGTAATTTTTCCACAAACCGGGGTAAATTGTAAAATTTTAATAAATCAGGGATATTTTAGAAGTTGCAAAACTTTGAGGGTTCTTTTTGAGAATTGTACTTTCCAAAACGGTGGTGTTGCAAAAATTTTGGAAATTAGGGTCATTTTGGTAATTTTGTAAGTTAGGGGCAATTTTGTAGTTTTTCCAAAATCAAGGTATTTTTGATAGTTTGCAAATTAGGGTTTTTTGAACATTTATAAAATAATGAAATTTTGGCAAAACTGTTGAGTAGTTGGACATTTTATAAACCAATGGTATTTTTGTAATTTTACCACTAGGGGTATTTTTGTAATTTTATAAATCAAAAATTTTTTGAAAAATTGTGTAGGAAAAATAATTTTCACAAATTAAAGAAAAATTATTTTTAAAATTAGGGTTCTTATTTAAAAAAAAAACATGGCTAGTTCCCTTTCTGGTTTTAGTTATTGGGTTTAGCCTATGACCGAGACTTCTTGGTCAGGGTGAACCAAAGCTACGCACCAGGTAGGATTCGAGTGGAGAGGAGGTGAGTTACACGGACTGCTTAAATACCAAGCTCCCACTAAAACCATTCCTAGGCATGCGCACAGAGGTTGCCACACGTACTGAGCCCTCTGGATTAGGGTGAACTGAAGCTACGCATCAGGTAGGATTCCTGCGAAGAGGAGGTGAGTCACTAGGACTGCTTAAATACCAGGCTCTTCCGGATCCAATCCTAGACATGCGTACCATGGTTACCGCACCCTAACTCGATTGACTTAGCCATAGGTTTGTTTAGTGTATTAAGTCTTATGTATTTGTGTTTGAGTAGACTAATCCTAGGGTTTCAAGTTCCTATCATGCTATTCTATGTTCCATTCCTTTTCTACCCTTCTATAATTCACATAATCACACAGATAGTTAGGGGTACTTACCTGGTGGACTGCAGGTCGGAGACTTATGTGCCATACCAGAAAAACCTGCTTATTTCATAAAATACTTTATAAAGCTTATTTGGGCTCGATTTGAAAACGTTTTGGGCCTTAGCCCACAGTAGAGAGTTTAAAATTGGGCTCGATACAAACCGAAACACCCCAAACCCAAATTTCACGAGCTTTGACGGTTGGTATGTTCCTCAAGTAAACCGGTTTCAAGTTCTTTTGTAACTTAGAAAACTTGTGTGATTTTAAAGAAAAATATTGTCTTGGGTTGGGCTTGTGTTGAAGCGGATTAAATTTTATTTTGAAAACCCTTTCTAAAATTAAGTGATAAAACATATAGGGTACATAAAAAAATGAATTTATTAGTCTTTAACTCAATAAAACTTTGTAACATAATTAAACAATAAGCGAAATAAAATGGTTCACCATGGCCTTATGGCCTTATTACATCAAACAAATCCAAATAGTTCAAAGTACTTAAATAAAATGTCCATAAAACTTCCAAGTTGAGCATGGCCACCACAAGTTCTGCCGTCCCGGTCCATCACATTCATCATCACCAAACATGGTCCCTAGCAGGGTGAGTCAACAGACTCAATGTGTACCTGACACTAAATCATAATCGAATCGGGCATGACAATTATTACACATTCATATCATAGCATACAAATTATGATGCATTCCCATAACCCAAACCTATTAAGCCATCCACTACACTCCCATTACCAACTTTGCATACAAGTGGGGACTACTAAGTCGACCCTCCTTCCGCTACACTCCATATCGCGGTCTTAGGTCACCGCATTCGTGGTCTTAGGTCACCACGTTCAGATTTCGTGGTCTTAGGTCACCACATTCAGATTCTTGTGGTCTTAGGTCACCACATTCGAGATATCACGGTCTTAGGTCACCGTGTTTGTGGTCTTAGGTCACCACATTCACTTCCCCAAAAATAAACCCATATGCCCCATATAATAGTAATATGCATAAATATGCGAGTTCACATTCTTATTCTTATTCTCATGTTACAATTAACATATTTCATAATCCTAGTAGGAGTAGGAAGCGTGCACGAGTACTTTGTACCATAACATGGTACCTTTGCCACTTTCATATTCTTAATATCACATATATTAATTAAGCGTAGCCATAAAACATATTATGATATAGTGTGGGGTACACACCTGATTTGCTTAACGAATTCCTTGAAATCCCTGAAAAATCAATCTATTGCTTTAGATTTTTAAGTCCCTACATTCGGCCAACATGGTAATATTTAGCAAAGGCCTATTCGGCCAAACTTAGTGTTTTTCTTTTAAAGCCTAATCGGCTATAACCCAAATCCCGAAGGATTTATGTAGTCAACTTCTTACCTTTGGTGCCGATTTGATGACTATTCAAATACCGAAATCGCTGCTATGTTTCTTCTTGTATTCAGCCAAGCCTTGAATCACTTAAACAGATTAGTTTCGGCTTTTTAAACGATTTTCAAATAGATCTAGATATCAAATCAGGCCTTGGCCGAATATACCTATGTGCTTACCTTTCAAATCTTAAATCCCGAAATTGATCTTTTGTCTTAGGTGCCTGTCAAAATCCTTATAATCATATGTTAGATCTAATCTAACATTGAATCATAATTATATAGCTAATGGCCGAATGGTATTCATAGCTTACCTTAGATCTTAGAAATCCTGGAGAACTCCTCTTTCTTTAGTCGACACCACCTAAATCCCGAGATTCCCTTCCATAATTTCAGCCAAAATACAATATGAGGGATTAGTCCCTAAATTTCGATAGGCTTAAAAAGAAAAGAATGGAAACCGAGTCTAGATCTTACCCTTACCAAAGAATTCGATGGAACTCTTGCTTGAACTCTAAGCACTATTCGGCTATGGCCCTGTTGTGTATCACAATTTTGGCTCTTAAGGCTTAGTGAGAAATAGGCTAGGGTTATTGGTACCTTCGGCTTTTGATTATGTTTGTAATAGAAGAAGAAAAGAAAAGAGAAAAAGAGATCAATGGCAGAGAGAATTCGGCAAAGGAAGGAAAGAAAAGAATGGAGAAATTTGCTAGAGAATTTCAGCAGAGGCTTTCTTGAAGAGAAAAGAATGAATGAAGAATGGCCTTATCTTCCTTCTATTGCCGAAATTCCTAGGCTAAAGTCCCCTACTTGGCCACCACTCTTCCTATGTGATAATTATCATTTTATCAAAAGAATTAATCCAACAATTATCTCCTATTTAGCCGAAATTCTAAAGGAAATAAAACTCCTCTTTTAAGAGCCCTCATGCCGTCCAGCTCTCTGCTCTTTGTAGCAAAATAAAACTTCTTTTATTTGCTTCCTAAGTGACTCGATCCTCGGCCCAAATACACTTGCATGTGGCGCCATTTCCAGAGGCCCTAAGTGGCATCTTGAGCCACTTTTCCAAGCTTTGTTTGTGTGTCAAATTTCACATACTTTTTCTCTTAAGGCCACCTTGCCTTAATTTCCTCTTTTAAACTTTAAAACTCGACATTTCTAAGTCATTTCTAAGTTGCCAAAAATTTTCATTTGGCTCTTTAAACTTGACATTTCCTTACATTTCCTAGTTTCTAGAAATGTTCACTTTCCTCCTTTGAATCATTTCTAAATCATTTTCCTAGTTTCCATAAATGTTCACTTTCCTCTTTTGAATCATTTCTATATCATTTTCCTAGTTTGCATAAATGTTCACTTTCCTCTTTTTAACTCAGCATTTCCATACATTTTTCAGGTTTCCAAAAATGTTCAAAATTTATTCTTAACACATAAAACATGTCACATCATACAATGAAATCGAAGATGCATAGGCCGTTTTCAGGATGTTACAAAATGTGTCTGAAGTTCGTAGTTTTTTTGGTCTAGCTGTTTATCGTCATCGTTTTGTAAAAGGATTTTCAGTGATAGCTACTCCATTGACTAAATTACTTCAGAAAGATGTTAGATTTGAGTGGTCAGAGAAATGTCAAAAAAGTTTCGATCAGTTAAAAACTCTGTTAACAGAAGCTCCAGTGTTAGTACAGCCAGAATAGTGTAAAGAATTTGTTGTATACAGTGATGGTTCGTTAAACGGTCTGGGATGTGTTTTGATGCAGGAAGGCAAAGTTGTAGCTTATGCCTCAAAACAATTGAAGCCTCATGAAAAGAACTATCCGACGCATGACCTTGAGTTAGCTGCGATTGTGTTTGCACTTAACATTTGGCGCCATTATCTGTATGGTGAGAAATGTCATGTATTTTCAGATCATAAAAGTTTGAAATATTTGATAACCCAGAAAGATTTGAACATGCGTCAAATAAGATGGTTAGAATTGTTAAAAGATTATGAGCTTGTGATAGATTATCATCCGGGGAAAGCAAACGTTGTTGCTGATGCTTTGAGTCGAAAATCATCAATGGCATTACGTGCTTTAATTGATCAATTAGATTTGTCTGATGATAGTTTTGTGATGCCTGAATTGAAAGAGAAACCGTTTTTCTTACAGCAGTTATGTGATGCTCAGAAGGTTGATTATGAATTGTTATCGAAACGAGCTCAGTGTGAATTGAATTTTGAATCTGAATTTTGAATTGTTGATGATTGCTTGAAATTTCAAGATCGTATTTGTATTCTGAGAAATCCGGAGTTGATTCAGTTGATTTTGAGTGAAGCACATAACAGTCGTCTATCTGTTCATTCGGGAAGTACAAAGATGTATCATGATTTAAAGCAACATTATTGGTGGTCTGGTATGAAACGAGATATTTTTGATTTTGTTTCGAAATGTTTAGTCTGTCAGCAAGTAAAAGCTAAACATCAAGTTTTGTCTGGTTTGCTACAACCGATTCTAATTCCTAAGTGGAAATGGGATAGAGTAACGATGGACTTCGTTTCTGGATTACCCCTAACTCCGAGAAAGAAAGATGTGATTTGGGTCGTGGTTGACCGATTGACGAAAACTGCCCATTTTAGTTCGGTAAGATCTGACTACTCACTTGAAAGATTAGCTGAGTTATATATTTCTGAGATTGTGAAATTGCATGAAGTGCCACTATCCATTGTGTTAGATAGAGATTCGAGATTCACATCGCGATTCTAGAAGAAATTGTAAGAAGCTTTGGGCATGAAATTGTATTTCAGTACAGCTTTTCATCCGCAGACAGATGGTCAATCCGAGCGGATCATTCAGCTTTTAGAGGATATGTTACGATACTGTATACTTGAGTTTATTGGTTCGTGGGAACAGTATCTGTTGTTGATCAAATTTGCATATAATAATAGTTTCCAGTCAAGCATCAAAATGGCACCTTATGAAGCTTTGTACAGACATAAATGTCGTACACCTTTATATTGGACCGAACTTAGTGAAAATAAGCTTCACAAGGTTAAATTGATAAAAGATTCAGAACAGAAAGTGAAATTGATCCGATATTGTTTAAAAGCAGCATCTGATCGTCAGAAGTCTTATGCGGATTTGAAACGAAAAGATATAGAGCTTAAGATCGGTGACAAAGTATTTCTGAAAGTGTCTCCGTGGAAGAAAGTGCTTTGATTCAGACATAAAAGCAAATTGAGTCTGAAATTCATCGGACCATATGAGATCATTGAACGTGTCAGACCTGTTGCATATAGATTAAAGTTGTCGTCTGAGTTAGAAAAGATTCATAATGTATTTCACGTTTCGATACTCCGTAGATATCGGTCTAATCCGTCACATGTGATTGCTCCGTCTGAAATTAAAATTCAATCTGATATGACATATGAAGAGGAACCGATTCGTATCTTAGCTCGTGAGTGAAAGCGTTGAGAAATAAGAAAATGTTGTTAGTAAAAGTACTGTGGAATCGACATGGA
Organism: Gossypium rotundifolium; assembly: GCA_025506655.1. Lineage (NCBI taxonomy): Eukaryota > Viridiplantae > Streptophyta > Magnoliopsida > Malvales > Malvaceae > Gossypium > Gossypium rotundifolium. The sequence goes on from CP106727.1 coordinate 51,563,487, forward strand.
ATAGAATAGGCTACGTAGGAGCCTGAAGACTCATTGAGATAGCAATATTCGACTCTGTTTAACGATAAGATTTTCGGGGACGAAAATCCTTAAGGGGGAGAATTGTAACAATCCAGTTTATACCCTAGTCGGAACAGTGGTTTCGAGAACACAAATCCGAGTCAATATAATATTTTAATATTATTTTCTGTGTTGTTGATATGTGACTAAGCATGTGGTAAATTTTCGTAAGTTAATTTGTCCGTTTGTGTGTTTAATTTGACAAAAGGATGAAATTGCATTGAATGTGAATGTTTCTTGCTATTTGTTAAGGTATCTATTTGATGTGGCTTTTAAAATAGGAGGCCTTATATGGCTATTAAACCACTTTTAAGATAGTGGATAGTAGTTGGACAAATATGCCCTTATTGTTTAATTGTTGTAATTATATGAATGAAGGCTATTTTGGTAACTTAATTATTAACATTAGATTAAAGAAATAAAAAGATGAGTGTTCATCTTTCATTCTCTCCATTTGACCGAAATTAGCAAAGAAAGAAAAGAGAAAATTTAGCTAGGCATTCGGCACTTACAAGCCAAAATTAAGGTGAGTTCTGATTTCGGTTTTTGATAATTTCTACGTTTTTGCAATCGTTGCTTTGAGAGCTACAAAACCCATACCTTGATTTTGTATTTTGATGATGTATGTGAAATATACTATTGATGAATTCATCAGATATGTGATGTTTGATGATGAAAAATGAAAGATTTGAGGCAGATGAACATGTTATGTTATTGAAGTTTTGATGAATTTAGCTAAATAGGGCTAAATTGTGAAAATAGCAAATTAAGGGACTAAATTGTAAATTTGATGAAAAGTATGGACTTATATAGTCCCTAGGGATATTCGGTTATACATGTGTGTGAACAAATTTTGTGAAATTGATGTTTTGAGAAAAAATAAACTAAATTGATAAATTGTGCAAGTATGAGGGATAATTTACAAATAGCCCTAAAAATTTGTCCTTGGATTGAATTAATGAGTTAGTAAATAAAAGAGTTAATTCTGATATGTATAGATCAAGAACCGAGGAAAATAGACTTAGATCGCGGGAAAACGAAAGTGACAGAGTAGCCATTTTCATTTCGATAAACTGAATCCGAGGTAAGTCACTATGCAAATAAACGTATTTGTATTCAATTGGATATATTTGTATGATTATCATTGATAATGAATGTGTATGAGATGCTACGTACATGAATTCTGAAATAAGTTTGTTACAGTGATAAAGTCTAAGAAGTCCCGTACGAACCAAGGAATATATAGGATTAGCTATGTCATGACATAGGAATTTGTTCTATTTTATCATGTAAGACCACGTCCGGGATGTTGGCATTGATTTGTGATTTTGTGTAAGACTACGTCTAGGACGTTGGCATCGATATGTGCTTTACAAGTAAGACCACGTCTGGGACATCGGCATCTATATGTGCTTTAAGAGTAAGACCACGTCTGGGACGTTGGCATCGATATGAGCTTTACGTGTAAGACTATTTCTGGGACATCGGCATCGTATTGATTCGTATAAGACCCTGTCTGGGACAGAGGCATCGATATCTGAGTGCATGTAAGACCTCGTCTGGTACATTGGCATTGTACGATAATTCCAGATTTCTGAGTATCCTACTAGATTTCTATTGGTTCAATGGGCAAGTCTGTGATACGAATTACAAATTCGAGCTATGAACAATTTGGTGATTATAAATCTGTTTCAGGTACGCTGATTATACACTAATTGTGTTTACAAGGTAAGCATCTATGTGATATTACTATGAAGTTATGTATATGAAATTGATGATAAGATATGTAAAGTTTTGGATAGATGAGCTATGTGCTTGTATGATTCTTGAATTATGAAAATGGTTAAGTGGATGATATGTGCCAATGTATCTATTTGTAAATATGCTTTCCATGCCAAGTTTGTTTGTATATTGACTTTCTAAGCTTTTGGAAAGCTTACTCTGTGTGTGTGTTTTCTCTATTTTATAGGTCGTCAAAGCTACTGAAGGCTCGGGACCGTCAAGGATCATCATCACACTACTAAACTCATTTTTGGTACCCTTTTGAAAATGTATATAGCTAAGAATCCGCAGACACAAGCAGATAGACATTTATGGCATGTATAGGATAGATATGTGTATATGTTTATGAAGTGAAATTAGCCATGTGTTTTGGCAAGTTTTGATTTGATAAAATGCTAAAATGAATAAGTTATATGAAGAATCTGTTTTGGTATAGTTTGATGCACATGAAATGGTCAAGTTATGAATAAGCAAATGGATGATTTATACTTGTAATGATATGAGTTTTAGTTTGTAATTTGGTATGTTTTTTGTTGCCATATATGCATCATATGTGATGGAAAATGTTGCTTGTAGGTATGACCCATTTGGGTGGAATTTTGGTCTTACAAATGACCTATAATGTCACACGGCCATGGCACACGGGCGTGCCTAGTGACTGTGGGGTAAAGTAGTAGCTAGCTTAAGAGCACACGGCCATAGTACACGGGTGTACCTAGAAGCCGTGTTAGAAAGTCAGTATATGGCTTAGTAGTACATGGCCTTAGCACACGGGGGTGCTTGGTAGCCGTGTGGGTTTGGCAGGATTGACCACGATTAGGGTACACGGGCGTGCTTGGTGGCCGTGGTGAGAAGTCAGGTTCGACCATGGGGAGGACACACGGGTGTGTCTAGCAGCCGTGGTGGGCACACGTTCTGCTCCCACGGGCATGTATCCCCTGTATTTTAGAAAATTTTTTAAGTTTTCGAGATATTCTGTATATGTTTTGTTTTAGTCCCGACCTGGGTTATAAGCATGTTTGAGGTCTCGTTGACCTATTTAAGGGACATTGTATGTATGAATGATGAATGAAATGTATGAAATGTTATATATATTTTTGATCTGTCTGGTAACGCCTTTAACCCTATCCCAACAACGGATATGGGTTAGGGGTGTTACAACGGGCGTGTCCATGGTCGTGAGAACAAGTCAGTATGTATGCCCTATTTTCACACGGCTTAGACACACATGCGTGTCTGAGGCCGTGGGAGGCACACGGCCTGCCCATACAGACGTGTGACCTCTGTAACTTTGAAAATTTTTAAATTTTTGAGAATTTCCATATGTGTTCGGTTTAGTCCTGGCCCCTTTCTAAAGTATGATTAAGGTCTCATTGACCAGTTAAGGGACTCTTTGACTTGAATGGTTCAATTAAATTATAAATTGTCCGTAAAAGTTTTCGTATGTCTAGAAATGCCTTTAACCCTATACCGGCGATGGTTACAGTTTAGGGGTGTTACAGGGGTTGTAAAGCTTACTTTGCTTATGTGCTCAACTCTAAAGTGACCGAAAAGAAGATTGATCAGTACCAGTTGTGTGTGAATATCTGGATGTGTTTCCTAAAGAGTTACTGGGTTTACCACCGATCAGGGAAGTTGAATTTGGTATTAGGTTAGTGCCAGGAACAACTCTAATATCTATAGCTCCGTACATAATTGCACCGACCTAATTAAAAGAGTTGAAAGCTCAATTGCAAGAGTTGACTGATAGAGGTTTCGCACGACCGAGTTATTCTCCCTGGGGTGCACCGGTTTTGTTTGTGAAAAAGAAAGACGGAACTATGAGAATGTGCATCGACTATCGACAGCTCAATAAAGCGACTATCAAGAATAAATACCCTCTGCCACGAATAGATGATTTGTTTAATCAGTTGAAAGGGGCTACAGTGTTTTCAAAGATAGATTTGAGATCAGGTTACTATCAGTTGCGACTTAAAGACTCTAATGTGCCGAAAACTACTTTTCGAACGAGGTAAGGACATTATGAGTTTTTAGTTATGCCTTTCGGATTAACGAATGTACCTGCTATTTTTATAGACCTAATGAATCGGATCTTCAGACCGTATTTAGATCGATTTGTTGTTATGTTTATTGATGACATCTTGATTTATTCCTGTGATGAATCCGAGTATGCCAAACATCTGAGAGTAGTGTTACAAACTTTGCGAGATAAGTAGGTATTTGCAAAGTTCAGTAAATGTGAATTCTGGTTGCGCGAAGTCGGTTTTTTGGGGCATATTGTGTCAGCATCGGGTATTCAAGTAGATTCGAGTAAGATTTCGATAATATTGGATTGGAAGCCTCCAAAAAATATATCCGAAGTCCGAAGTTTTCTGGGACTCGCTGGTTATTATAGACGATTGGTCTCAATGATTGCAACTTCGTTGACGATACTACTTTAGAAAGATGTTAAGTTCGAGTGGTCAGACAAGTGCTAGAAAAGTTTTGATCAGCTGAAAGCTTTATTGACTGAAGCTCTAGTGCTAGTTCGGCCAGAATCGGGTAAAGAATTCGTAATCTATAGTGATGCATCGTTGAATGGTCTGGGCTTTATTTTGGTGTAGGAAGGCAAAGTCATAGCTTATGCCTCGAGGCAATTAAAGTCGCATGAAAAGAATTATCCGACGCACGATTTAGAATTAGCAGCTATCGTCTTCGCGTTGAAGATTTGGCGCCACTATCTATTCGGTGAGAAATGTCATGTTTATTCGGATCAAAAGAGCTTAAAATATTTGATAACTCAAAAGATCTGAATCTACGATAGAGAAGATGGTTAGAATTGTTAAAAGATTGCGAGCTAGTGATTGACTACCATCCAGGAAACACTACACCAAAATAGACTTTTAACGGCGTTTTTTTTTAGCGGCATTTTTAAGTGCCACTAATAGTATTTGCGGCACTTCAAAAAGCGCCGCTAAAGATGGGGACTTTTAGCGGCATTTTTAACACAAACGCCGCTAATTTGCACAGATTTGCAATACTCTTTTTTTCTAATATTCTACCCTCACTACATTAAAACCAACCAAAAACAGCATCAATTGCATATAATTTCTACCCAAGACAGCAAATAAAACATTTAAATCTCACCAAAAGCATTAAATCTAAACGGTACTTCAAATTTAATAAAGGATATATGATATACATTAATAAATGAAGTATAGTTCAAACAATTCTTACAATAATGTTAATTGTAACAATATTAAAAATCATCTTACAACAAGAAAAGAAATGTCTAAGATGGCGGCCTCTGCGACTGCTGGAACAACTTCATCATAGTCCAAGTCATTCTTTGGAGTTCTTCATACTTTCTATTTTGCTCTGCCTCCCTCGCCTCCCTCGCTGTTGCCTCCGCTCTAAGTTCAGCAGTATGCTCCCCCTCCCTCACTGCTGCCTCCACTCTAAGCTGAGAAATTTGCTCAGCTATGCTTGCTTCCATCTGAGATATCTGGTCTTTTAGTTTCTGAACTTCAACACGAGATTGACTCCTGGAAGGCATGTATTGTTGGGAGCCGGATCCAAAATATTGGGTCGGAGTAACACCAGATCCTTGACATCGAACCCGACCATACCTTTTAATACCCAAAACATTAGTGATAATTCTATTATAAATATACTCAAGATTAACAGAAGTATCAATCGAAGTAGTCGTACCTTTCAGGACCCAAAACATTAGTAATAATTCTGTTATCTGTAAGCACTAAATTTTGTCCGGATTTATTACGGGTTTATTTAAAAAAATAATTTTAAAAAAAAATTTAAAAAAATTAATTAAAAAAATTACATTTTAACCCCTAAACTTTCTTGAAATTACATTTTGGCCCCAAAACTTTTCAAAATTACATTTTTACCCTTAACTTTCTTAAAATTACACTTTGGCCCCAATAATTTTACTGTGTTTACAATCTGGTCCTTCATCAAAAATCTCCAAAAATCCGTGGATTTCAACACCCACCCCCGATTTTTGGCCACCACTAAGGGATGGCCTCCCATACCCCTAGCCACCGCCACTGCACAAAAACGCTATAAAAGGGATTTTTCCCAAAATCGAACCCCATCATCAAAAAAAAGCCACAAAAAGAAAGAAAAAGAGAAAGAAAAGAGGAGGAAGAAGAAGAAGAAGAGAAAAGAAGAAGGCGTTGCACCGGTGAAGGAGGCGACCACCACTGACAAAGACTTTGGCGAAGAAGAAAAGAGGAGAAGAAGAAGGAAGAAGAAAAGAAGAAAGAAGAAGAAAAGAAAAGGAAAGAAAAGGAAAGAAAGAAAGAAAAGAAGAAAAAAAAAAAAAAAAAAGAAAAATTTAAACCGCTTGGCCGACCCACCCGTGACTGGACCCGGCCCAAACTCCACCGACCAGGCAGGGGACCAAAGAGTCAAGCCCACCAAAGAAGAGCCCATCGAAAAAAACAAAGCCCAAGCAAAAAAAAAAAAAAAAAAAAAGCCAAAATAGCCCAATTCCTCAAGCCCCAAAAAAAAAAAAAAAAAAAGAAGGAGCATTAACCCAAAAAAAGAAAGAAGAAAAAAAAAGAGAAAAAAGATAAAGAAAAAAATCGAGACTTGTAAACCATTCGATCGGCCCGTATTTTGGGTTTTCCGTAATTTCTTTTTACTCACTTTAGTTTAATTTGTGTATTTTGATGATATTTTGTTGTTAATATTATTAATATTTTTAAAGCATATTCTTATTTTGTATTTATATTTGTGTTTATATTTTAAATTTAATTTAATTTAATTTTATTATTATTCGATAATTTTTTAATAAATAAGGCAACGAATCGGTTTAACACTTGTCGTTGATTTCATCGCTATGTTGGGTGAATATCATCGGTTCGTGTTAAATACGATCATACTTTTAAAAAATAAAAAAAGACAAAAATAAAATAAAATTTGAGTTTCAAAACTTTTGTGTTTTAAAAAATTCTTATGTTTTAAAATTTCCGTGTTTTAAAAAAAATTTCAGATTTTCAAAATTTCGTGTTAAAAAAGAAAATTCTCGTGTTTTCAAAGTTTTCGTATTCTCAAAAAATTCATGTTTTTAAAACCAAAAAAAAATTTTCTTGTGCTTTAAAATTTTCGTGTTTTTAAAAAAAAATTTCGTGTTTTCAAAAAAAAAATTCTTGTTTCAAGAAAATTCTCGTGTTTTCAGAGTTTTCGTATTTCCAAAATTTCGTGTTTTCAAAATTTTCGGGTTTTAAAAAAATTTCGTATTTTCAAAATTTTTTCAAAATTCTCGGTTTTAAAAAAAATTTTCTAGTCTTAAAATTCTCTTGTTTTTTTAAAAAATTAGTGTCTCAATCGGATCACGATTAAATATTAAATTGAACTTGTATTTTGAAAATTAAGACAACGCGCTTTAACGGGATACCAATTTTGGGCGTCGCGAGGTGCTAATACCTTCCTCGCACAGAATCGACTCCGAACCCTATTTTTTTCTCTCGAATTTTGACGCAGACTTAAACCCAAATTTCTTCTTTTAAGAAAATTCAAAAAAATAATTTTTCCTTAAAAAGGAGGATTTATTAGGTGTCCGATCACACCTAGAAAAAGATCGGTGGCGACTCCTTTTGTAAATAAAATTGAAACTCTGTTTTCAAATTTTTAATAATTTCCTCAATTAGCGCCCAAGCAAAATTTTAGGTCGCTACAGCTGGCGACTCCACTGGGGATTTTTTTTTTTTTTTGAGAGTTGAGTCTGAAATTAAACGCGTGTTGTCAAAATTTTCAAAACTCTTGTTTAAATTAATACTTAGTCGTGATCCTTAAATTTCGTTTTTTAAAAAAAAAGTCATGCATTTGCATCATGTTGTAAATATTTTTCTAACTTGTTTTATCTTTTTGTTTTTCAGCACTAAGTTTTTACGGTTTTAGTTTTTTTAGTTTTAAAATAAAAACGAAAAGGTTTGTGAGTTTCTCCCCACACACTGTGCACTTGCATTTTTGCATAACATGAGCTCTCTACCCGGGCTCCGTCCGTTTAAGTGGAAGTAAACACTATGCCTTCGTGAGTTAAGTCGTCCCTCCGCACAGGCTAGTGAATACTTCCGGGTTACATATGACTTATGCTTTCGTGAGTTAACTTGTCCCTCCGCATAGGCATAAGTAAATGTAATCCCTCGAATTGAGCTCGCGAGCCTATGATGGGCGATAACCGAGGCTCCGTACTAGCCTTAGTAGGCGACAGTACGGACAATTCGAGTACCTTTTTAGAACCGAAACCGCATGTAGTGAACCGTATGAGCCACCCGATTAAAGCCATGCCGAACCTCTGTCCGTTAATAGTTACCAAAATAAGTACATGGGAGAAACGCTTCTTACCTTTTTTTTCTTTTACATATACACTTTTTATGCAAGCAAATCGAGTCCATTTAATAATTTAGAGAGGGTAGATTATCTGATAAGCATGTGGGGTAAGTTTATTTTGTAAATATGATGGGGTAAAAAAAAAAAGTAGGTCAGTTTCACCAAAATGCAAAATTAAATATCTTAATTTGTTAGATTTTCCATAGTTTTTCTCCATTTATACTTGTTGTAATTACTAACCAATGTTATTTGTCTTCATTTTTATTTTTCATCATGCATTATAGGCATCTTGTTAGGAAGGTGTTGATTAGAGATTGGTTGCCAAAAACGGGTTTCTGATGGAGGAGTCAATTACACAAGTGACCGAGAAAAACACCGTGGTTTGAGACTGGTCTTTGAAAACTCAGAAAGTAAAAGGGGATAGTTTAAAGGAAGGATGTATCTCCAATCTTCCCGAGCATGTGACCATGAATGTTCGTCGGAATAACCTCGAAGACTTGACTAGGATTTGGAAACAATGGGATTCGGACACTAGGGGCATCTTCACTTTGAAAAGTACGGGATATAGCTCACTTAATCGTCATCAACGTGAGCGAGCAGTTGATTCAAGCCATGGTTCAATTCAGGACCCGACTTATCAATGTTTTACTTTCAACCAGAAGATATGACTCGACCATAGAAGAGTATGCCGCCTTGCTTCGCGTTAACAATGCACAATTCAAAGAAGATATATGTGAAAGAGCCCAAACCAATGACCTTCAAGAAAAAGCTAATGAAGTTGACAGGAATGGCTGATACATGGGCTGAAAAATAGATAAAGAAAAAGAACGAAGTCAGTTGTATTCCATGGTTTTCTCTGCGAGACTTAGTTGAAAACCATCCAGACATTGTGAAGAGAGTGGATCTGTTTGCTTTAGCCATTTACGGATTAATTGTCTTCCCAAAAGTTCTTGGGCATATAGAAGTTGTGGTAGTGGATTTCTTTGAAAAGTTGAGACAAGGAATCAACCCCGTCCCAACTATCTTAGCTGAGACTTTTAGATCTCTAAATTGTTGTAGGAGAAAGGGGGAAGGACGTTTTATCGGATGTGCACAGCTACTCAATGTTTGGATTCTGAGCCACTTCTGGAAAGTGGAGCGCACACCTTTCCACATGTTTTCAAAAACATTCGTTCCGTTGGAAGCTTACCTTGAGAAAGATTGGCCGAAGGATGTCACTTTGAAAGACCTTTGGGTTTGAGCTTTTGAACCTCCGCCCAAGATATAACTTGAGAGCACCATGGATCCGTCCTTCAGTTCTGCTATACAAATGCGGAAGCCAAGATTGGGTACCTTTACTCGGGTTATGGGGAGGAGTTGGATATGCACCGTTAATGGTTCAAAGGCAGTTTGCTTCACGACAGTTCATACCAACTACCGGAGGATTAGCACGATCGAGTTTGCTTTTACAGTGAAGGTTACATGAAAAAGTCCGAGATCTTGCAAAGTCTTGGAAGGAAATTTACCTAATGGAGTTAGCTCAGTATGCTTGATACTATCACTCAAGATTATAAAATATGGAGACAAAGACGAGTGAATAGTCAACAAACCTCACCAACGGATTATACTTTCCAGAATCCTTTCTCAGAAGAAATGCCATCCGAACTGGAAATAGCAAGACATGAATTTGAACGTGAAAAGGCCACCACATTACGGGATATTAGTTCTCTTCAAGAGGAAAATTACCAATGAAGATAGATGTTCAAATTGAAAAATCCGAAACGAGAAGGTCCGAAAGAAGTGAAATCATGAGAAATGACTTAAAGGATCTTCATTTGGAAAATAAAAATTAAGAGGCACCATAAAGAATAGCGGTCGGGTAAATCACCGACGGAATGGAAAGAAGAACTAAGCAACATCAAAGGTGGAATGGAATTACGGAGAGGAAAGCGAAGAAGGAAGAGGAAAAAGCTGCTCGTGCTATGATAGAGTTAAGGAAGAAGAATGTTGAATCTGAAATGCGTCTGCAGAATTAATGACTAGTCGATCCGAAAGGTCAAGAGTTAAGAAGGAAAATACAAGATTTAGAAAATACACTGCAAGCTCATCAGCAACACTTAGATACTCTCCTAAAAGCCCTAGAAGAAAAGAATGGCCAGCATGACAGAGATATTCGTGCCTACGAAAGAGCTCTCCAAGAAAAAGATATGTATCTTGGTGGTTTGATTAATGAAATTCGCAAGGCGGCTATGCAAATTGTGCAACTATCAGATGAAGCAGAAGATCTCAGTTACCAATTCCCTCCGAGGCAAGGATCAAACATGTCAGAATTCCTAGAGCGAGTGAAAAAACAAGGCGATGTGGCTAGGAAATTTGTGTAACTATTAAATCAGAGACGGCAAAACTTTTTGTAATAGACTCTTTTGATTAATGAAATGCCTAAATATGGGGCTATCTTGAAATCAACACCAAACTTTTGCATATTTATTCATAATTAACATCCATTTGTCATTTATTCATTCATCCATTCATTACATATGCATATCACTCTAATCATTCACTAAGGCTGAAACCGTATAATCCACAGTTGCGACACTACGAATCTGGAATCACGACATTCTTATAGGACACGTCTAAGAGCTAGAACTATGGATGCTGAACTCAACGAAAGAATTGAAAGGATGGAAAGGACCCAAAGAGAGTTGCAAGAGCAGTTGGCTAAGTCACAACAGGAAGCAAGAGATCTGATGGTGAGATCTCGAGAGGAATCGCTCGAGCAAAGAGATCAAATGGCCAAAATGATGGAGATGATGACAGCTTTGGTCAAAGGAAAAGGACCCATGCAGAGCCCTGACATCACAGAGCCCCAATCAAGAGTTAATCAGGATCCGCTTTATCCTCCAGGATTCACTCCACCACACGTCCATGCAATGCAAAGAGGACATCCTCAAGGGGAGCCTGCAGGCCTAGAGCAACGACCTGTGCCACCTACTCATCTAGGGCAAGGTATATTCGTATCAAACCCCGGAGCTAATCCTATTGACCCGATTGTTCCAGATTTAGATGATCCGGTAGAAATAGCCAGGTTGAAAATGGATGATCATGATGTTCAAGATAAGTATAGGAGTCTGGAAGAAAGGCTTAAGGTGATAGAAGGTACTGAAGCCTTCTCTGCACTGAGTGCTAAAGAGCTCAGTTTGGTGCCCGATCTAGTTCTGCCTCCGAAATTTAAAGTACCAAATTTTGAAAAATATGATGGAACGAGATGTCCAAAGGCGCATCTTATCATGTTTTGTCGAAAGATGACTGGTTACGTAAATGAGGATAAATTACTAATACTGCTTTTTTCAAGATGACTTGATCGGATCGGCCCTTCGATGGTATAATCAACTCAGTAGAGAAAAGATTCGATCATGGAAAGACTTAGCATCAGCATTTTGTGAACAATACAAGCATGTATCTGACATGGTGCCTGATCGATTAACTCTGCAGATGATGGAAAAGAAGTCGACAGAGACTTTTAGACAATACGCTCAAAAGTGGAGGGATATCTCGGCCCAAGTAGAACCCCCATTAACAAAAACAGAGATAACAGTCCTCTTCATCAACACTTTGAAAGCGCCATTTTACGACAAATTGGTAGGAAGCGCCACGAAAGATTTCGCAGATATTGTAATATCCGGGGAACTTATAGAAAATGCTATCAAGAGTGGAAGGATGGAAGGCTCAGGGTTCGAAAAGGCGTACCATAAAGAAAAAAGAGGCGAAGCCCATATGGTGGGAACCGAGAGACACTACACTTCTAATCCATACCCAACCCAATCACGACCCGATCTTACCTTTAAACTTCTATTTTCCTCTCCAAAGCCCTTACTATCAAGCACCTCCTCCTTACCCCGTCTATGCCACAAATAACCAAAGACCATTCACCATGTTCCCACTAAATACCATGCCTACTCAAAGCCAACCCAAAAATGAATAAAAACCGACAAGACCCAATCTTGAAAAACCTCAATTCACCCCTATTCCCGTATCATACAGAGAGCTGTGCCCGAAGTTATTGGAAAAACAATTAATATCCCCACATTATATGGCACCCTTGAAGCCTCCATACCCAAAATGGTACGATCCTAATCCTAGTTGCATGTACCATGCTGGAAACCAGGGGCATTCTATAGAAAATAGTATAGCCTTTAAAAGAAGGGTTCAAGGTCTTATTGATGCAGGGATTTTACGATTTGATGGCACTAGTAATGTGGCTGAAAATCCACTCCCTAACCATACTGAAGGGAATGTGAATGCGGTGACAAAAGAAGACATGCGGCAAGCTAAAAGTTATGTTTCTGAAATAAAGACACCTCTGCGGAAGGTTTGGGAGGTAATGGTTAAAAAGGGGCCGTTTTGTTATCCCAATAAAATTTTCAAAGAAAGAAACACAAAGAGTCAATGTTTTGTGATTTTCACGGTATGGAAGGGCATGACATCCAGGTCTTGTGAGGATTCGAAAAATTACTTCAGGACATGATGGATAACAATGAGGTCAAGATCTTTGATAAGATGGATGAGGCCGAGGAAAGGGAAATATGCGCATCTGATAATCAACCATCAACTATCCCTTATAGTGCTGATCGGCCTCTAGTGATTTATTACGAGGCCAAGAAGAAGGAAGTCAAACCAAATGTGGTGATTGAAGTGCCATCTCCTTTTCCTTACAAGGACAATAAGGTAGTACCATGGAAATATGATGTTAATATTGTAGTACCCGAAGGTAAAAAGTCAAAGGCTGTGATTGGAGATATTAGCAGAGTAGGACACTTCACCCGCAGCGGGAGGTGATATTCTCCCGAAATAGGTGAACCAAAGAAGAAAGCTGTTGACTCGAATCAGAAAGGAAAGGCACCAATGCATGATACTGAGGTTGATGTTGAAATACAATCTGAGCAAGAGATTAAAAGACCTGTGAATGAGGATGAAGCACATGAATTCTTAAAGTTCATCAAACACAGTGAATATAATGTCGTGGAGCAGTTGAACAAGCAGCCGGCAAGAATCTCGGTGTTATCTCTACTGTTGAACTCAGAACCGCATCAAAATGCTTTGCTGAAAGTGTTGAATCAAGCGTATGTGGCGAGCAACGTATCTGTTGAAAAGCTTGATAGGTGGGTGAACAACTTAAATGCGGATAATTTTATTTCCTTTAGTGATGACGAAATACCACCAAACGGTAGGGGCTCCATAAAAGCATTGCACATTACAACCAGTTGCAAGGGTTATATAATACCGAATGTGCTCATTGACAATGGGTCTGCACTAAATGTCATGCCTTTGGCCACGTTTTCTAGACTGCCAATTGATATGTCTTATCTGAGGCCTTGTCACTCTACAGTAAGGGCATTTGATGGGATACGATGAGAGGTCATGGGGAAGATCGAGATTCCTCTAAAAGTGGGCCCATGTACATATGATATCGAGTTCCAGGTCATGAACATCACGCCTTCGTATAATTGCCTTTTAGGGAGGCCTTGGATCCATTCTGCTGGGGTAGTTCCTTCATCTCTCCATCAAAAAATAAAGTTGATCTTGGATAACCGCTTGATCACGATCGCTGGTGAAGAAGACATTGTTGCATCTATCTCTACTGACGCACCCTACATTGAAGTAAACAAAGATGCAGTAGAATGTTCCTTCCGTTCCTTTGAATTTATCAATGTTACATTTGTTGCTGAAGGAAATAAGATTCCCACGCCCAAGCTATCAAGGAATACCAAAATGGGAATTAAGCTGACTGTGGGAAAGGGAGCCCGAGCGAAGAAAAGTTTGGAAAAATATCAGCAAGGGATAGTTAGAGCACTAAAGCCAGTACACCACAAGGCTTGATACGGTTTAGGGTTCAAGCGGATGTACGACAAAGAAGAAAACGATTCGAAAAGATTAAGAAAGGAGGATTGCAAGAGCCTCGGGCCGAGAATTAGGATGGGAGCCCATAAGCGTATCCTCCTTTGTCAAAAACATTTACATCTGCGGGAATGATGTACCTGTATGCGAGATAATTCACGAAGCATCTTGTTATTGATTGAAAGGGGTCTTGAGCGTCGAGATAAATGTTATTGACAAAGGAGATGATGCAATTGAAGATGTTTCAATGATCGCCCTTGTCCTCCTGGATTCATTTTGAACAATTGAATGCTTGTGGATCTTCTTGTAGTTTCTAAGTCCTCTCGAGTAATGCTCAATGTTAACTCTCCTTTTGTGTGCCCCTAAGTAATAGTGGGATTCTTTTGTAAGAGCTTATGTTTGCTCTTTATTATTTAAATGAACATTAATGGAGATGCATTTTGTCATAATCTTTTCATTCTCACAGCCTATCCTTACATATATCTCATATCATGCCATAACATATACTTGTGGATTCTAATCCTTTGATACTCCTCTATAGTTTTCTTTTCCATTCACCTTTCGGTGCTTAGATATCAACGATATGAGCAATCCGTTACAAGTCCCGAAATCGATTTCGAGAAAGCCATTTGTTTAGGAGAATTGAAGTCGAGGAAAATCTTTGAAGATTATGTCTCGTCTCGACTTACAAAGAATGATAGAACGAGAAGATAAGCAGATCCTACACCATCAAGAATCTGTTGAGACAGTGAACTTGGAAAATGAAGAAAATAAGCAAGAAGTGAAGATTGGGACCTCCATTTCGATAACACCAAACATGATTTGATCGCCTTGCTTTGTGAGTATAAAGATGTATTTGCATGGTCGTATCAAGACATGCGAGGTTGAACGAGGATGTAGTGGTCCATAGACTCCCATTGAAACCGAATGCAAACCTATTCAATGTAGTAAGACGAATGAGACACGAAATCTTGTTAAAGATAAAAGAAAAGTCAAGAAACAATTTGATGCTGGCTTCCTACAAGTCTCCAAATACCCAGAATGGGTAGCTAACATAGTCCCAGATCGAAGAAAGACGGTAAGGTACGAATGTGTGTGGATTATCGCGATCTGAATCGAGCAAGTCCTAAAGATAATTTTCCCTTGCCACACATTGATACGTTGGTGGATAACACAGCAAAACATTCATTGTTTTCTTTCATGGATGGATTTTCAGGTTATAATCAGATAAAGATGGCTCCCGAGGATATGGAGAAAACTACCTTCGTAACAATGTGGGGAACATTTTGCTACAAGGTGATGCCGTTTGGATTAAAGAATGCTGGAGCAACATATCAGAGGGCAATGGTGATGCTATTCCATGACATGATGCACAAAGAGATAGAAGTGTATGTTGATGATATGATTGCCAAATCTCGGGGGGAAAGATAGCATATTGGGAACCTCAAGAAATTGTTCGAAAGACTAAGGAAGTTCCAATGAAGCTTAATCCGATGAGTGTACTTTCGAGCTACCTCGGGAAAATTACTCGGCTTCATTGTTAGTGAGAGAGGTATTGAGGTTGATCCGGATAAGATAAAAGCCATACAAAAATTACCACCTCGCGTACACAAAAAGAAGTCGAGGATTTTTAGGAGGTTGAACTACATCGCTCGATTCATTGCTCAACTTACCAACCAAGTGTGACCCAATTTTTCGACTCCTTGAAAACATAATCCGGAGAGTGGAGCGATGAGTGCCAAGTGGCTTTTGACAAGATAAAATAGTATTTGTCTAACCTCCGTGCTAGTACCGCCAACTCCGGAAGACCGTTAATATTATATCTAGTCAGATTCGAAAACTCAATGGGTTGCGTCTTTGGGGCAACATGATGAGTCGGGGAAAGAGAAAGGCGATCTACTACCTCGAGAAGAAATTCACGAATATGAAGCAAAATACCCGTCAATTGAAAAATTCTGTTGTGCTTTGGTCTGGGTAGTTCGAAGGCTCAGACAATATATGTTGTATCATACGACGTGGTTAATTTCAAAGCTGGACCCAATAAAATACATGATGGAATCACCTGCACTTTCAGGAAGAATGGCACGATGGCAGATCCTACTATCAGAGTACGACATTGTATATGTGAGTCAAAAGTCGATAAAGGGGAGCGCAATAGCCGACTTCTTAGCAACTCGAGCCATGGAGGAATATGAGCCTTTGAGATTTGATTTCCCAGACGAGGATTTGATATGCATTGCAGAAAAAGAGTGTGAGTCATCAAAAGAGAAAGCATGGAAGATGAGCTTTGATGGTGCATCGAATGCATTGGGGCATGGGATTGGAGCAGTCTTAGTGTCACCAGAAGGGAACCATTATCCACTCACTGCCAGATTAAATTTCTTCTGTACCAATAATGTAGCAGAATATGAGGTTTGCATCATGGGCCTTCATGCAGCTATTGAACGAAGCATCAAAATCTTAGAAGTATATGGGGACTCAGCGTTGGTGATTTACCAAATTCGTGGAGATTGGGAAGTGAGAGATTTTAAATTGGTCAAATATCGCGATCTCGTGGCGGAGTTGGTCAAAGAATTCAAAGAAGTGACTTTTAACTACTTCCCACGAGAAGAAAACCAATTGGCTGATGCCTTGGCCACCATGGCTTCAATGTTTAAAGCAAGCAGAGAAACGAAAATAATGCCTCTCCAAATGAGTATATATGAGGTCCCTGCACATTGTTTTAGCATTGAAAAAGAGAGATGGGCGTGGTTCCATGATATCTTAGAATATGTCAAGAATCAAAGGTATCCGAGCAAGCAAATGAGAACGACAAAAGAACAATCGGAAGAATGGCGGTGGGATTTGTCCTTGATGGGGATATCTGTACAAAAGAAGAAAAGATCAAGTGCTCACGAGATCGTGGATTCTGCTTGAAGCGGAAAAATACTTGAAGATGTCCATGAAGGAATTTGTGGGACGCATGCCAATGGTTTCACTATGGCGAGCGATTATGAGACTCGATTATTCTTGGTGACGATGGAAAGCGATCGCATTAGTTACGCATGAAGGTGCCACAAATGTCAAATTCTGGTGATAAAATTCATGCAAACCTTCGCCCTTCATGTCATGACTTCTCCGTGGCCTTTTTCTATGTGGGGCATGGATGTTATAGGGCCAATTTCTCCAAAAGCTTCTAATGGCCACGGTTCATTTTGTGGTTATAGATTACTTCACAAAATGGGTAGAAGTCGCTTCATTTGCTAATGTGACGAAGACTGCAGCTTTGCGAGTTCTTAAAAAGGAAATCATATGTCGATACGGTTTGCTCGAAAAATTATTTGAGATAACGCTTTAAATCGAACAACAAGATGATGAAAGAAGTGTGTGAGCGCTTTCAAATAAAGCATCATAATTCCTCACCCTATCGCCCAAAGATGAACGGAGCAGTAGAAGCGGCTAACAAAAACATTAAGAGGATTATTGGGAAAATGACCGAGACATATAAAGATTGGCACGAGAAGCTACCATTCGCTTTGTATGCATATCGCACATCTGTGCGAACATCTACGGGAGCAACTCCTTTCTCCCTGGTCTATGGAATGGAAGCTGTGCTGCCCATTGAAGTTGAGATCCCCTCTCTACGAGTCTTAATGGAATCGAAACTAGAAGAATCAGAATGGGTTCAAGCTCGATATGATCAGCTAAATCTTATCGAAGAAAAACGCTTGAAGGCAATTTGTCATGGATAGATGTACCAGAAGAGAATGATCACGGCTCATGATAAGAAGGTGCGGCCAAGAGAATTCCGCGAGGGGGAACTTGTACTGAGAAAGATTCTCCCAATACAAAAAGATTTTCGAGGAAAATGGGCACCAAATTGGGAAGGGCCGTACGTTGTAAAGAAGGCTTTCTCGGGAGACTTTGATTCTCACCGAGATGGATGGGAAGGAGTTACCTAATCCAAAGGAACTCAGATGCCGTGAAAAAGTACTATGCCTAAAAAAAAAAAGAAGAAAAAGATCAAGATGAAAACCCGAAAAGGGCGTCTTGATAATAATAAAAAAGGAAAAAAAAAGAAAAAGATCAAGATGAAAACCCGAAAAGGGCGTCTTGATAATAATAAAAAAGAGGAAAAAAAAAAAAGATTAAGATGAAAACCCGAAAAGGGCGTCTTGATAAAAAAAAAGATCAAGATGAAAACTCGAAAGGGCGTCTTGATAAACAAAAAAGATTAGGATGAAAACCTGAAAGGGCGTCCTAATGAAGGAGGTTCAGACAAAAGGAGCAAGACGATTTGAACGGGGAGTCATGTGGCGAGATTACAATATTTGAAGCGATCCGGAAGCTCAAATCTTCTACACAAGAAGCCTTGCTCAAGAGATCCGGGATGAAGAAATGTGGAGAAGTTCATGCGTTGAATATCTAGAGCATTTGTGACAATTGAATCGCTTTCCTTTCTTTATAATGTTTTCTTTATTGAGCTTTTCCTTGTCAATTTTCTTTGCTTATTGCTTTTGGAATAAATATGAATGTGAGGTATTTCTTTCATACCTACTTTCCTAATTTCATGCATCTCATGTGTGGTTCGTCTGAATGATAAATAGTGAAAGGACATACTCTAAACAAAAGGAATGTTGAGTATTACCCGGATGAGAATTTGGTAAGTGCAAGAGCCTCAAAGCAAGGACAAAGTTCAACAAGGGGTAAAAGGGTGATACACGAGAAACGCAGATTACTCGAGGATGGGTACAAAACACGAAGGGAAATCAAGAATCGAAGCAATGAATGCAGTCATCATGAGAGTCGAATAAAAAGAGATATACTGCAAACAAGCCTGTATGTATGGCATAATCATATAGGCATAAAAGTATTTAAGACCAAACATGTGCATATCATGATAACATCATGCATGACATATACAGGTATTCCAATAAAGCAAAAGGTTTTGATGATAACTGTACCGAACCAAGGACAAGGAAGACATTCGAGTTCCACCAGATGATATGTTTTGAAATTTGGATACTTTTTAAAATTATTTCAATTTCTATTTTTCAAAAATCAACTCATATTGCGAGAGGTGAGTTGAGCCTCGGGTCACACGCCGAGGTATTTTTCAATTCATTTTTCAAAAAATCAACTCATATTGCGAGAGGTGAGTTGAGCCTCGAGTCACATCTTGAGGTATTTTCAATTCGATTTTTCAAAATCAACTCATAATGCGAGAGGTGGGTTGAGCCTCAGTCACACGCCGAGGTATTTTTAATTTTCGTTTTTCAAAATCAACTCATATTGCGAGAGGTGAGTTGAGCCTCAGTCACACTGAGGTGTTTTCAATTTTTCAATTCTGTTTTTCAAAAAATCAACTCATAATGCGAGAGGTGGGTTGAGCCTCGGGTCACACGCCGAGGTATTTTTTCGTTTTTCAAAATCAACTCATATTGCGAGAGGTGAGTTGAGCCTCGGATCACACGAGGTATTTTTCAATTTTCGTTTTTCAAAAAATCAACTCATATTGCGAGAGGTGAGTTGAGCCTCGTGTCACACGTTGAGGTATTTTCAATTTCGCTTTTCAAAATCAACTCATAATGCGAGAGGTGGGTTGAGCCTCGGGTCACACGTCGAGGTATTTTTCAATTTTGTTTTTCAAAATCAATTCACATTATGAGAGGTGAGTTGAGCCTCAAGTCACACACTCGAGGTATTTTCAATTTTGTTTTTCAAAGATCAACTCATATCCAGAAGTGAGTTGAGCTTCGTGTCACATGTCGAGCTATTTTCGATTTTATTTTTCAATAAAGAATAAATATTGGACATCGAACAAAATTTAAGCTTTTAAGTCTTTGCTCTATCCTGCTTTCACAAATGATGAGCAAAGAGGGCAATTGTAAGCACTAAATTTTGTCCGGATTTATTATGGGTTTATTTAAAAAATAATTTTAAAAAATTTAAAAAATTAATTAAAAAATTACATTTTAACCCCTAAACTTTCTTGAAATTACATTTTGGCCCCAAAACTTTTCAAAATTACATTTTACCCTTAACTTTCTTAAAATTACACTTTGGCCCCAACAATTTTATGCACACACAATCTGGTCCTTCATCAAAAATCTCCAAAATCCGTGGATTTCACAGACCCACCCGATTTTTTTGCCACCACCTAAGGGATGGCCTCCCATACCCTAGCCACCGCTACTGCACACAAAAACGTTATAAAAGGGATTTTTCCCAAAAATCGAACCCCATCATCAAAAAAAAAAGCCACGAAAAAGAAAGAAAAAGAGAAAGAAAAGAGGAAGAAGAAGAAGAAGAGAAGAGAAAAGAAGAAGGCGTCAGACACCAATGAAGGAGGCGGCGACCACAGTGATAACACTTTGGAGAAGAAGAAAGAGGAGAAGAAGAAGGAAGAAGAAGAAGAAGAAGAAGAAAAGAAAAGGAAAGAAAAGGAAAGAAAGAAAGAAAAGAAGAAAAAAAAAAAAAAAGAGAAAATTTAAACCGTCGGCCGACCCACCCGTGACCTGACCTGCCTAGCCCGACCCGACCGGGGACCCAAGAGTCAAGCCCACCAAAGAGAGGCCCATCGAAAAAAACAAAGCCCAAGCAAAAAAAAAAAAAAAAAAGAAGCCAAAATAGCCCAATTCCTCAAGCCCAAAAAAAAAAAAGAAAAAGAAGGAGCATTAACCCAAAAAAAAAAGAGAAAGAAGAAAAAAAAAAGAGAAAAAAAGAGAAAGAAAAAAAATCGAGACTCGTAAACCATTCGATTAGGCCCGTATTTTTGGGTTTTCCGGTAATTTCTTTTTTACTCACTTTAGTTTAATTTGTATATTTTGATGATATTTTGTTGTTAATATTATTAATATTTTTTAAAGCATATTCTTATTTTGTATTTATATTTGTGTTTATATTTTAAATTTAATTTAATTTAATTTTATTATTATTCGATAATTTTTAATAAATAAGGCAACGAATCGGTTTAACACTTGTCGTTGATTTCATCGCTATGTTGGGTGAATATCATCGGTTCGTGTTAAATACGATACGCCCTTTTAAAAAAAAAAAAAAGACAAAAAAATAAAATAAAATTTCGAGTTTCAAAACTTTTTGTGTTTTTAAAAAATTCTTATGTTTTAAAATTTCCGTGTTTTTAAAAAAATTTCCGTATTTTCAAAAATTTCGTGTTAAAAAAAAATTCTCGTGTTTTCAAAGTTTTCGTATTCTCAAAAAATTCATGTTTTTAAAACCAAAAAAAATTTTCTTGTGTTTTAAAATTTTCGTTTTTAAAAAAATTTCGTGTTTTCAAAAAAAATTCTGTTTCAAGAAAATTCTCGTGTTTTAGAGTTTTCAGATTTCCAAAATTTCGTGTTTTCAAAATTTTCGGTTTTAAAAAAAATTTCGATTTTCAAAAATTCTCGGTTTTCAAAATTCTCGGGTTTTAAAAAATTTTCTAGTCTTAAAATTCTCTTGTTTTTTAAAAAAATTCGTGTCTCAATCGGATCACGATTAAATATTAAATTGAACTTGTATTTTGAAAATTAAGACAACGCGTTTAACGGGATACCAATTTTGGGCGTCGCGAGGGTGCTAATACCTTCCTCACAGAATCGACTCCGAACCCTATTTTTTTCTCTCGAATTTTGACGCAGACTTAAACCCAGCCCTTCTTTTAAGAAAATTCAAAAAAAAAAATAATTTTTCCTTAAAAAAGGAGGATTTATTAGGTGTCCGATCACACCTAGAAAAAGATCGGTGGCGACTCCCTTTTGTAAATAAAATTGAAACTCTGTTTTCAAATTTTTAATAATTTCCTCAATTAGCGCCCAAGCAAAATTTTAGGTCGCTACAGCTATCAATCTCCTTGAGATTAACAGAACTATCAGACGAAGCAACAGCTTCATACTCCGCGTTCTTCTCCGCCTTCTTCTCCTTTAGTTTATCCTAATAAATCAATTAAAGAGTTAGAAACGAAATATATAATAAAAAGGAATATAACATAACTTAAAATTATAAATTTAAAACTACAAATGATGAATTAAACTATTGTAATTAAACATTATAAATATTTATAATAAATCAAATTTTATTAAGTAAATATACCAAAATTTTTGCAGCTTCGAATGTCATCGGAGATCCATCCTTCTTCCTATGCGTAATGTCAAAAAGCTGAAGGTGTCTAACTTTTTGACCAGACGAAGCTTCCTACGTTATAGTAGAAAAATATAATTTAATAGTATAAAGTCATTATATATGAAAGAAATAATAAATTATAATGCCTCGGCCTCATACGAGCAAAACTTCGGAACTCGTTTGTGTGCGTGAATTTTTATTTTGTTTGTCGCTTGTTCCAACTCGCTCACACCCTACATAATGAAATTTGAATTATGTATATAATAAATATTATAAACCGAAAAATTTATAAGACTTTAAAAGTACGTAATACCTCTCCTTTCTTTGAATTCCAAAATCTAACTTGATCTTCCCATTGGTACCTCAACATTCCCGGTGGAACATTGCTTAATTTTTCGTCGAGGCTTATTTCTTTCTTAAAATATTGTTTTTCAGCGTGCTTTTATTGTCTCTCCATCTTTTACCCAAAGTTTTCCTAACATAGTCATCGGAGACCTCTAAAGCAAATCTCTCCTGAACAAAAATAGTTTAAAAAGTTAATATAAACAAAAGTTAAATCAAAGTATTATAAATTACATTCACGTTTTGTTACCTTAATATTATCCGAGCTTGATTTTGTTGACGACAGTACATGTGATGCCATAATTAAGTAATTAATGGGCAACATATTGGCATTTCGTGCTAAAATGCCCAAATAGCCTGCTAACAGTCGAGCTTTAGATCCAACAGGCTGGCCATGATTGTTTCTCCTTACTTTAACACGATCGACAGGCTCTAAGTCGTATAAATCTTTAAGCAAAGTACATCCCCGACCTTTGCGCGTCCCACCACCTTCAGCTGAAAAATGATATATTATTATATTAAAATTAAAAATGAATCAATAATAAAATTCAACATGCATGAAAAATAAACTTAACATTACTTTGAAATTCGCAGCTCGCCATCTATGTCCGTGAGTAGAAGATCCAACAACTGTTTGCTCTTCGCTATTTGGTTCTTCTGAATTTGGAGTATTGTGGACAATATTTAAATATCGTAATCGTCTTCTAGGCATTTTTCCTGCAATACACATGAAATAGTTCAAAATTTTAGTAACAAATAACAATAATAATAGTACATTTAAAATAGTTAAATTATATAACATGACCAACATTAAAATTATAATATTACATATAAATAATAAATCGTAAAATCTTACTAAGTCATATTTCGTAAATATCTTCGTCCACATACTGACGAACCCATTGAAATTATTGACTAGTACTAGGGATATTTTCATTTAAGTTTTGTTCTGGAAAAGGCAAAGTTTCTGATCTTTCGACTATGTCATCTCTACTTCCACTGCCAATGTCGAACAAGTCTCTAGGGGTGTTTCGAAGTACAACGTACCAACCCTCATCAGTTGGATCTTCGGAGTAAAATACTTGTTTAACTTGAGAAGAAAACACATACGGCTCGTCCATCAGTTGTTTTTCGGTGTGAATCAATCGAGAGAAATTCACCATGTAAAGCCATATTGATCGTTTTTAATTTCGCAAGCCGTATTCACATCAGCCCAATCACCTCGAAATAAGAAAACTTTGCATTTGCCATAATAATCCAACTCAATGATGTCAGTATTAAGTCTGTAATACTCCAGATTCCCCTTGACAGGATTACTATCCCTAGCACTAGCATAACTTGTAATTGAAGAATTAACCACAATTCCACAATTTTGGGTTCTCCTCAATCTCTCGCGATACCTTGTATGAAATATGTATTCGTTGATGAGGAAGGCACTATATCTTTTCACTGTTCTGTTTGGACCTTGTGAAAGCCATTTAACTTCGTCATTTACTTCATTCTGACTCCAAACCTATGGAATTAAAAGTAAATCGAGTAATTATGAATGTTCTGAGAAAACATTATTACTTGTCAATGAAAAATTAAATTGCATACCATTTGGCTTAACCATTCATGGAATGATTCTGCGAACAACTTATTAATTTCTCGTTGATTTAATCTTCGGGATCGTGAACGAGCTCTTAATATTTGTTTGTACTCACTACGGTCAAAAATCCATTTTTACTTTGTTAGAAGATAAACAAATTATAATTGATGAGTATTTATCAAATTCTAGAACTTACTTCCGAAATGGTTCCATTGAATCGTGATGAAAAAGAACGTATTGATTTGCTTGGACCCATGATCTATTGTCTAATTCTGCAATTTTGACTTTGTCAATTGGTTCTTCGAAACTTTGAAATAAATAAGTTTCGGCTAAATTATGACCTGTGAGCCCAACATTTCTACTTGGTCTGTTCATTCTTGTTTCAACATCTTCCAAATACCTCGAACAGAAAGTCATACATTCCTCTGCCAAGTAGTCCTCGGCAATTGATCCTTCCAGATAGCACTTATTGCGGCAGTATGACTTCAATTTGGATAGGAACCTAAACACGATTACTACATTATCAAAAGTTGCAACTAAAGGAATTGAGGTGAATGAAGGAATATTTTGCAAATAAAGTAAAACCTTTTAATGGGATACATCCATCGATAGAAAATGGGTCCACCAAGTATTGCTTCACGCGGGAGATGAATTAACAAGTGCACCATAATAATGAAGAAAGAAGGCGGGAAGATCTTCAAATTGCATAAAGTTAATGCGGCTTGATCTTGCAGTCTCTCAAGTTCTTGAACATTCAAAACTTTACCACAAATGCCTTTCATTATATTTGACAGTTCAATTACAGAAGCCATCACTTTGTCGACATACAACACCGCATAGCAACTGGCAGTAAGTCTTGCATCAAGATGTGATAGTCATGCGATTTTAAGCCATATAGTCTTCGATCCTTAAGACTCACACATCATGATATATTTGATGCATACGCATCCGGGACCTTTATGTCCTCCAACACCATAAAGAACACTTCTTTCTCCGTCTTCGACATTGAAAAAATAGCAGGCGGCAACCGATATTTCATATTCGAAAGTGCTTGGGGATGAAGCTCACGCCGAATTCCCATGTGGACTAAATCAAGTCGACTTTGAAGATTATCTTTCGATTTTCCATCGACATTCAAAATAGTCCCAATGATGTTCTCGCAGACATTTTTCTCAATATGCATGACATCAAGATTATGGCGTAAAATCTGATGCTCTCAATAAGGCAACTCAAAAAAAATACTTCTTTTTTTCCACAAGTCCGCCTCATTAGGATCATCCTCTTCATCAGATTCATCATCGGATTCATCCCTAGATCTTCTATTTCTTTGCGGATTGGTCGGTTGATTCATCTTCCCATAAATAAAATTTATATCTTTCAACATTAAGAATATTTTGGATCCACCGGTCTGCAAAGGAGCTTATCTGAACTCTTCAGTACCGTCAAACTGAGCACTCTGAAATCTAAATCTATGATTTTTCGGTAACCACCGACGATGCGCCATGTAAGAGAACTTCTTCCCATTATATAACCATTGCGAACATGTCTGCACAGCACAACATGGACAAGCATAACTCCCCTGGTACTCCAACCAGATAAATTAGCATAAGCCGAGAAGTCATTAATAGTCTACATCAAAGCTGCACGTAAATTAAAGTTCTCTTTTCTCATTGCATCGTATGTTTGAACACCAGCCCATAGTTGTTTTAACTCTTCAACAAGTGGCTGGAAATAGACGTCAATATCATTCCCGGGCCCTTTCTCTCCAGGTATAATCATAGACAAGATAAAAGATAATTGTTTCATGCAAACCCATGGAGGCAAATTGTAGGGAACAAGCACCACGGGCCAAGTACTGTACGTTGTGCTCATGAGTTTGTAAGGGTTAAACCCATCGGATGCTAGCCCAAGCCTCACACTCCGAGGATCGCTTGTAAAGCTTGGAAATTTGGAGTCAAAAGATTTCCAAGCTAAAGAATCTACAGGATGCCTTAACAATCCATCATCGGTTCATCCATCACGGTGCCACGTCATTGACTCGGCTGTCTTCGATGACATGAAAAGCCGTTGAAGCCTTGGTATTAGCGAAAAATACCGCAAAATCTTAACTGGTTGCTTCCTTGATTGTGTATCGTGATCTTCCTCGTTACCACCCTTTGTATTTCTATTAATCCAACGAGATTGACCGCATACATGACAGCACTGTTGGTTTATCCGGTCGCCTCAATACAACATGCAGTCATTTGGGCAACTATGAATTTTGTTGTAGCCAAGGCCCAAATCCTTAATCAGTTTCTTCATGTCTTTGAAAGATTGAGGGATTTTCGCAAACGGGAACATTTCTTGCAGAAACTCTAACAACATTGTGAACGAGTTTCCTGTCCATCCTCCCAAACATTTCAAGTGAAAAAGACGAATACAGAACGTCAGTTTGGAAAATTTTGATCCCTCATACGCTTCTTCATTCATTTCACCAAGTAACGTGTAGAACCTCACCGCTTCTTCATTTGGTCGTTCATCAGTACACTTCTTCCCCTTCGGTGAAAGTATTTCCACCATAATTATATTCATCGGTTGCACCCAAGTCGTGGAAATGACCAAACCATCATCACAAGATATTAAAAGCATCCCGCAACATGCCTTCCATGTTATCATCTCTAACATTCTGATTGTAAGCACTATGAAGATAACCCAGATTCATCGATTAAGATGCTCCACTAGATGTACACTCTCCATGAAAAACCCATTTTTTGTACCCCCAGACAAAGCCATCAACAACTAGATGTTCGTAGACAACTTCACGATAATGCCAATTGATATTGTAACACTTCTTACACGGGCAAAGAATCATATTCTATTGGCTTGCATTTTGAAATGCGAAATTCAAAAAAGTTTCTACTCTATTTCGATAGCCGTTGCTTACCCTTGACAATTTCATCCAACTCCTATCCATTTCGTAGCTGTTGAAGTCTAAAGTTGACAATAAATTACACGGCTAAATTGTTAATATATAACTTAAGTAATGATATGATCATATATATAACTGAGTACTATGTAAGTTATGTAAATTATGTAAGTTATGAAGTTTGATCTTAAAATTATGTAAGTTATGAAATTTGATCTTAAAATTAAGTAAGTTATGTATTCTTTAAGATTCATCATACGTGGCATTGTTACACCTAGGGAGGATCCATTACATCTACCAGTGAGATATAAGGCAACCCGTCAGGTTTCCAGCCTATATACTTTGAATCTTTTTTTTAAAAGAATTTAAATTTTAAAACGAATTTTTTTAAGGTTCATCATCCATGGAATTGTAAGTTATGAAATTTGATCTTAAAATTATGTAAGTTATGAAATTTGATCTTAAAATAAGTAAGTTATGTATTCTTTAAGATTCATCATACGCTGCATTGTTACACCTAGGAGGATCCATTATATCTAATAAAGGAGATATAAGGCAACCCGTCAAGTTTCAAATTATATACTTTGAATCTTTTTTTTTAAAGAATTTGAATTTTAAAACGAATTTTTTTTAAGGTTCATCATCCATGGAATTGTAAGATATGTATTATGTAAGTTATGAAGTTTGATCTTAAACTTATGTAAGTTATGAAATTTGATCTTAAAATTAAGTAAGTTATGTATTCTTTAAGATTCATCATACGTTGCATTGTTACACCTAGGATGATCCATTATATCTAATAATGAGATATAAGGCAACCCGTCAGTTTCCAAATTTATATACTTTGAATCTTTTTTTTAAAAAGAATTTGAATTTTAAAACGAATTTTTTAAGGTTCATCATCCATGGAATTGTAAGTTATGTATTATGTAAGTTATGAAATTTGATCTTAAAATTATGTAAGTTATGAAATTTGATCTTAAAATTAAGTTATGTATTCTTTAAGATTCATCATACGTGGCATTGTTACACCTAGGAGGATCCATTATATCTAACGGTGAGATATAAGGCAACTTTGTCGAGTTTCCAAATTTATATACTTTGAATCTTTTTTTTAAAAGAATTTGAATTTTAAAACAAAATTTTTTAAGGTTCATCATACATGGAATTGTAAGTTATGTATTATGTAAGTTATGAAGTTTGATCTTAAACTTATGTACGTTATGAAATTTTATCTTAAAATTATGTAAGTTATCTATAATGTACGTTATGAAATTTGATGAAATTTTGAAATTTGATCTTTAAACTAAATGCTTATATTTTAATTATTACATTAAACTACATGTATTATGTAAGTTATGTATGTTGTGTGAGTTATGTCAATTATGTAAGTTATTTAAATAATCATCATTATTATTATATTGATAAAAAGATTATAAGTTAAAATTACTTCAGAAGTTTTAAATAATAATTATTTATTTAAATAATAATTATGTAAGTCTTAAATTTTCATTTTAAGAAGTTTTTAAATCACTTTTTAGAAAAAGAATTGATTTTATTCTATGAAATCAAACATTATTCTATGAATTTAGTTAACATAGATTATATGAATGTGTAATATTTTACGTAAGAACAAAATAACACAAACTTTAATACAATTATAACTCTTTTAAACATTAGAGCTCTTTTAAATTAAAACCATAAGTTAAATAATAATTTAATCCATTTAAATTTAAATTTAAATTTAAAATATAGTTTAAACATTGCAACTCTTTTAAATTAGGAATAAATAATTTATTCAAAATTATTTAAAATTTTATAACGATTAAGATTAAAATTTAAAAATTATTAAAATATAAATTTATTTAAAATTCGCTTAATATTAGAATTACAAAACAAGTTTTTAAAATGTTAATTTTATATGATAAAAATATCATAACTAATTATAATATTTTTCTAACATGGTAACAAAACATATTTAAGTTGTTAAATAATATAATTAAAATTAGTTTTGTTTTCAATAAGAAATAAAATAGTTGATTTAAATCATACCAAAAAATAAAATAATTAATTTAAATATGTTTAAAAACTTATACCGCTCATCATCAAAATTATTAATAACAACTATTTTAAATATCTTGCAAAAATTAAATTTGTTTAAAACCTATTTAAACATGATATAAAATTACTTCAAACTGCTTATAATTTTAAGATTATAATATATGTTTAACATATACTTTTCAAAATGTACCTAAAGAATAAAAAATAAAAAAATTACATTTCAAATCGATAATACTTTTATAAATATATATGTATTTTTTAGTACATACTTATTTTCGGAAAATGTTTAAAAAATTAGAACTTAATAATTATTTTAAAGTTTATTAAAACTGTTATAATGTTTCAAAATTTGAGAATTATATAACATGTTTAAAATTAATTATGATCTTAGACCTTTGCCTAACAACATGGCCTCTCTCGCTGACTATATATTACAGGTGTGTGTGTAAGAAGAGGTGTTTGGAGTAGTCAAGTTATATTTGGACCATGTAAAGCACTAGGAATAAACAGCAAAAAAAAAAAAAAATGACATTGACAACCAAAAAGTTTGGGGTGCGATAAGAGGGTCCAAACTATATTAAAAGGTACAAATTGGTACGAATCAGTTGATAAATTAAAAGCTGCAAGATGGTGTAAAATCAATTTTCAATAGTTTAATGTGTTTGATACTTACCCGGTAATTACAACTTTTTGTCAATCCTTTAGAACTTAAGCTTCAGGTACTATATAAAATATGCAAACGAGACAGTTGAATTAGAATGATCCGTAAAAGCAAATATTACTACATGTTACCTAATAAATTATTGTATCTAATTTTAAATTAGCAAAGAATTTTGAATCGGAAGTCATCTCGATGTTGCTGCTACCTAATACAACTTAAGAGGCTTTAAAGTTGGAGTAGCAATATTTTTATTTTTCTTTGACGTAACAAATTGTCTTGAATCGAGAAAATAAGCGTTACCAAAATTTTGAGTTAAAAATGACCGAAGAAAAATTTGCTAACCAAAAGAGAAGAGGAGAACAATCTTGCGAAAGCGGCGCTTGCAAAGGAATAGGAATTGATCTTCAATCAACTCAGTGATGTAAGCTTGGCGATGTAGCGACCAAATGGGAAAGGACTCTATGGCCAACCAACACAAGGATAGCTCCCAAGAAACCAAGTAGTTTCAAGTGTTTGTAATAGATCCAACTGCATCCACAATATACATATATACAAATAATGTTAATGAATTATATATAATTACCAAAATGGCAATCCCTTTATCTCAAAGATTTGTTTAAGTGTTAAATAATAAATAATAAAATATAATATAGAACTAACCTTCAACGGAAGAGCACATAGAGCGACAGAACGGCATCGGAAAGAAAGTTCTTCAAATTCACCCCCAATTGTAATAGCTATCCAAGTAACCACCAAAAAGTTCAAATAATAACATTAGCACAATTTTGAAGCAAATATACTTTGCATAAGCAAGTATGCATCTATTACAATTATGCCTAAAAAATTGCAACCCTTTACAGATGGAAAATTGAAAAGCTTGACTTCTCCTTCTGAGATATCAGTTATGAAAAGGCAAGCGAAACCAAAAGAACCTAGTAGCCCCAAAAAATTATGTTAGACTTCTCTATTTTCCATCACAATAAATCCTTGTTTCTAAGTGACACGAAGCACCCAATGACTCAATCCCCACCCCCCAAAAAAAATATTTAACTATTGGTCAAAAATCAGAGGTAATTTTCGCACCTTTTAAAGTATATTTAAGAGCAATATCCGCACTTCAAACTTTGTCCAAAATCAGAGGACATTTCCTGCATGCAAAAAAAAAAAAAAAAAAGTGAAAATAAAACAGAAATACTCAACAAAAAAATACATATATATTTATAAAAGTACTATCAAAATTAGGCAGTTTCGAATCACATTCCAATTCCATGAAACAATTCAATGGAAACCATAATTTAAGTTTTACACAAAATACAATTCATTTTAAGCATCGAATACTCAAACTGCTATAAACAACAAAACAAAATCCAATCGATGTGGGAAAAATGAACTAATTCAAGGGGAAAGCAACATTTGAGATTACAGTAGTTAAACAAGATCTAATTTTGTTGTTTATAGCTGTCATCAAGCACCAAAATATCAACAAACAGAAAAGAAAGTAGTCCCTCATCCTACCACCAAACACCAGAGAATATATTCAAGTCACCATGAAAATGACTGTACTTGAAGTCCAAGAGAAAGCTTGTCTACATATACCTATACTTGAGGTCTAAAAGAAAGCTTGTCCAAAAGAAACCTTGTCTAATAACTGCATTGAAGCAAAGGAGGAAGATAGAAAATTATGATCAAATCAGAAAGTACTAAATATCAGTTAGCAAGGTGAAACATGATAGTAAGCAATGGAATTTTGGCATATACCTTGATAAATTAAGCCTTTTTGGTGAAGTCTAATAAACGCCTATATAATAGCTCCTGCAATTGGAATACAAGGTTCAGAACACAAACTTACCCTACAAAAAAGTTGCTTGATATAAATGGTGATTTATCAAGAAAATTAGCCATCGATAAAAATGAAAAAATTAGCTAAAAGATTCAAGCAAAAAAAAAAAATCTAGCCTACCGTCTATAGACATAATACCCAATCCGAAGAGGAGCCAAAGGATTTTCTTTATCCACCTTCTGACATTCTAACTCTAAAAGATTCATGGTTTGACTTGACATTTGACAAAAATGATAAAGAAGTAATTCAAATGAAAGACTCAGGCATTGTCAAAACAGTAATGAAAAATTTGAGACTCACTACTCAAAAAATGAGACTCAGAAACAGTAATGAAAAAGTTAAGACTCATTACTTATGATTAAGATGAAGATGTTGAGACTCACTACCCAAAAAAAATAATGAAAAAGTTGAGACTCACTACTCAAAAACAGATATTGACGGTGCCGTCAGGGAGGACGGAGCCGAGAAGTGTGCCGATGTCGAGCTCGGCTTGGTCGGGACGCCTGACGTAGCAATCGCAGATGTTAAATATGACGAACCAAATCTAAAGCAGAAAAAAAACTTCATATTTTTTGAATCGAAAAAAAATCTACAAATTACAAGTGAAGAAAAACAAAAATCAATGAATGAAATAGTAAAGAACACAAACAGATGTTAGGCTCGTCCGTACCTTTCACGGAGGAAACAGAGAATGAAGACAGGTTCTCGAGATTTCCAATGAGAGCGGTAGGGGATTTGGGGAGAAATTAGTGATTAGGAGTTCATTTTGGGGGGGAGAGGGGGATGACTCGGGGTAATAACTGTAACACCCCTTACCCGAAACCTTTGCCGGAGTCGAGTATGTGGCATTACTAGACTTGACTACTAATCTGGGGTATAAAAATTTAAAGCTGTCCAACTGCGTCATGCTGAATAAATTGACCATAACTCGAGTTACAAAACTCGAAATTTAGATCCGTAAATTTTCCTTGAAACTAGACTCATATAAATTTTTACCATAATTTTTCCAGAATTTTTCATATGGCCAATTAGTACAGTTTATTCATCAAAGTTACCCCTATTTCACTGTTTGAGAATTCTGACCTATCTTTACAAAAACTCAGTTATTTCATTGTACAAAATTTCAAAAATGTTCTTGTTTATTCCAATCAAAAATAGACTCATTAAGGATTCTAAACATATAAAATATCCTCCATAATTATTTTTGTACAATTTTTAACAATTTTTCCAAGACAGAACAGGGACTCACGAATTCATTCAGGACAAATCTCACTAAAACTTAAATATCTCATAATATATAATTCCTTTGCCTACTCTATTTCTTTCATATAAAAATAGACACAATAAGATTTAATTCTATATTTTATTCACTTTCTAATTCAATTTATCCTCTTTTTGGTGATTTTTCAAAATAACATCTCTGCTGCTAACTAAAAACTATTTCATTGCAGAATATGATTTACTAGTTTATAATCGAACATACCCACATACAACTCATACTGTCCATGCATTTTAAATCCTTTATGCAAATTAACTTATACCTAAAACATTCACATAATATCCTAATTCAAAGGTTCATTTCATAAACATACACTTCCTTACCAAAAACGATTAAACTTCGACTAAAAATGCACGAACATTACCAACATAAACCGACATTGTATCAAAAGCACAAAAGCATACTTAACTAAAACTTTAGTCATATTCGCATTGCTATTATATACATGAACCAAAAGTTTTCATCAAACAAAGACAAAATCTTTCCTATACATGCCTCTATCCAAAAAACCAAAATGAAAGAGTACCAAAATTTGATCGATAGTGTGGTCGACTGTCTTGACGATCCCATTGAGCAGGTAGCCTTTACCTAATCTATAAAACAGAGGAGAACATTACACACAAATAAGTTTACTAACTTAGTAAGTCCCAAGCTCATAATAATAATACTACATTCAATTACTTAAACACTTAAATCATTCAACTCAACCATGTTATCATATTAAAATTTCTTTCACCTTTAGCACTACTATTTGAAAACCGAATCTCCATGATAGTACATTCAAGCTCAAACTCAATCATAAAATACTTGTGCACATCAATCGTAATCTCAAATGTACATAACACTGTACTCGTAATATTAGTTAAACTCTAGTAACATTAAACATATCATACCTTACTTACTTACTTGAGCCTTTAACTAGACTCATTAGCTACAATTTACCTTGAACAACAATTCGGTTTCTCCTTTGTAAAACACATCACCGGCATAAAGCCTGCTAGGCATTAAAGCCCGAAATAAATCACCGGCACAAGGCCTGCTAGGCTCGAAGCCCGAATATGTCATCGGCACTAAGCCTGCTAGGCATTAAAGCCCGAAATAAATCACCGGCATAAAGCCTGCTAGGCTCGAAGCCCGAATATGTCACCGGCACTAAGCCTGCTAGGCATTAAAGCCCGAAATAAATCACCGCATAAAGCACGCTAGGCATTAAAGCCGAAATAAATCACCGCATAAAGCACGCTAGGCATTAAAGCCCTAATCACATCAATACGATAAATCATTTCACACACCATTCGTAATTATATCACATATCCAACTCAACTAAATTCATTTACGTACATTAAAGCCGAATCACATCAATACGATAAATCATTTCACACACCATTCGTAATTATATCACATATCCAACTCAACTAAATTCATTTACAGGCATTAAAGCCCGAATCACATCAATACGATAAATCATTTCACACACCATTCGTAATTATATCACATATCCAACTCAACTAAATTCATTTACATTAAACACCTAAAACATTTCAATATGCTTATATATATATTCGGCCATGACATAATTATGTACTAAAATTTATCAAACATTATCAGATTATAGGTCCATAAGTAATTCTTCAATACATTATAGCTTAAGGACTTACCTCGGTTGTCGATAAGCCGTGCAGATCGGCTATTCGAGAACCTTCGTCTTTCCCCGATCTAAGTCCGTTTTTCTTTGCTCTTGATCTAAAACACATTAAAATTTAGCCCATTCAAGTACATTTCATCTCAATTTAGTCCCTAAGCACATAAATAGGCAAATTACCATTTTAGCCCTAGGGTTTCACCTTTTTACAATTTTGTCCAAATTTCATAAAATGCAAAATACACAAAATTTCCCTACAACACTCAAGGGCCGAATGTCTATAGAGATTATACAAGTCTATATTTTTAATTTATTTCATGTTTTAGTCCTTTAAGAATTTATTCTTCTCAAATTAGTCCCTAACATTTGATTTCACCAAAACTTCTAATTCAAAAATTGATGATCTAACACATACAATTCATAATCTACTATCAAACATTACATGGCAAAAATGTACCACCATAGCCGAATCTTGATGTGCCAAAATCTCAAAAATTGATACATGGGTTATCTAGTATTCAAAGTAACAATTTCAAAAATGTAGAAACTATAAAATACTAAGCAAATTTCATACCCTAATTGAAGCCTCCAAGTTGCCGAAATTAAGCTCCAACAATGGAGTTTTTCATCCTCCACATTCGGCCAAGAGAAGAAGAACAAGGTATGTTCTCTTTCTTCCCACTTTCTTTCATTATTTTATGCTTTAAAATTAAAGGAAATTTTATTTATTCATTACCTAATATAAAACATATAATTATTAAAACAATTTTTTTTGTTTTTATTCCTCATATATGCCGTCCACTAACTAAAGGAATGGACTAATTGTCCTTTTAGGACATCCACTTTAAAAGCCACAATCAAAAAGGTACATTTCACTTTAGCATGCCACTTTTACTCTTTATGCGATTAAGTCCTTTTATCAAATTGAGCACTTAAACAATAAAATTTTTCTCTAAACTTTCACACCTTTTAATTCACACATCATAAACACAAAATAAAATATTAAAATGTTTCTGGACTCGGATTCATGGTCCCGAAACCACCGCTCGACTAGGGTCTAATTCGATTCTCATTACAACTCTCCCCTTAAGGATTTTCGTCCCAAAATCTTACCATTAAACAACGCTCGGATATTGTTGCCTCATTGAATCTTCAGGCTCCCATGTAGCCTCTTCAACTCATGCCTTTTCCACAGTACCTTCACTAATGGGATTTTCTTGTTTCTTAACTCTTTCTCTTCCCGAGCTAAAATACGATCGGTTCTTCCTCATACGTCATATCGGGTTGTATCTCAATCTCGACGGAGAAATCACATGTGACGGATCTAATCAGATCTACGAGCATAGAAACATGAAACACATCGTATCTTTTCTAATTCGGAGGTAGCTTCAATCTATAAGCAACAGGCCCAACGCGTTCAATGATTTCATACGGTCCAATGAACCTCGGGCTCAATTTGCCTTTCCGGCCAAAACAGAGCACTTTCTTCCACGGAGAAACCTTTAAAAATACTCGATCTCCAATCTGAAATTCAATGTCTTTACGTTTCATATCACTATAAGACTTTTGACGATCCGAAGCAGCTTTCAAATTGTCTCTAATAATAGCTACTTTCAGTTCAGTTTCTTTAATCAAATCAACCCTGTATCTTATTCTCACGAGCTCATCCAAAGATAATGGTGTTCGACACTTTCGCCTGCACAAGGCTTCGTAAGGTGCCATTTTGATACTAGATTGAAAACTATTATTATAAGCAAATTCAATCAAAGGTAGGTATCGCTCCCACGCACCTTCAAACTCGAGAACGCAACATTTCAACATGTCCTCAAGTATCCGAATAGTTCGCTCGGATTGACCGTCTGATCATGGATGGAAAGTCAGACTAAAATGAAGTTTAGTACCTAAAGCATCTTGCAACTTCTTCCAAAATCGCGATGTAAATCTTGGGTCTCTATCGAAACAATGGAACTCGGTACACCATGCAATCTCACAATTTGCGATACATACAATTCAAAAAGTTTATCGAGTGAAAAGTTTGTACGAACCAAGCACAAAATGAGTGATTTAGTAAGTCTATCAACTATAACCCGATAACATCTTTCTTACTCGGTGTCATAGGAAGACCGGATACAAAATCCATTCTATCCCATTTCCATTCGGTATCATGATTGGTCAAGTAATCCGGATGGCACTTGATGTTCAAATTTTATTTGTCGACAAATTAAGCATTTCAAACAAATTCAGATATATCCGCTTTCATGCCCTACCACCAATAGAACTGTTTCAAATCATTATACATCTTTGTGCTACCCGGATGAATTGATAATTGACCACTATGGGCCTCACTCAGAATCACCTGTATCAAATCTGAGTTTTTTGGAACACACATTCGACTTTTAAAATTCAAACAGTCATTTGCATCAATCTGAAAATCTGACTCTGCATCTTTTCCACACTGAATTCGTCTAGCGATCAAATCTTTGTCAACTTTCTGTGCATCACAAATTTGCTGAATAAACATCGGTCTTGCTTGTAACTCGGCTATGATCGAACCATCACCAGACATAGCTATCTGTGTGTTCATTGCACGAAGAGCAAACAATGATTTTCGACTTAACGCATCTGCAACGACGTTAGCCTTTCCCGGATGGTAGTCAATCACCAATTCATAGTCTTTCAACAATTCTAACCATCTGCGTTGTCTCAGATTTAGATCCTTCTGAGTCATTAAATACTTTAGACTTTTATGATCTGAATAAATGTGACATTTCTCGCCAAATAAATAGTGACGCCAAATTTTCAATGCGAAAACAATGGCTGCAAGTTCTAAGTCATGCGTCGGGTAATTTCTTTCGTGTGGCTTCAGTTGTCTTGAAGCGTAGGCTATGACTTTGCCTTCCTGCATCAAAATGCAGCCCAAACCATTCAAAGAAGCATCAGAATAAACAACAAATTCTTTACCCGATTCAGGCTGAACTAACATTAGAGCTTCTGTCAAAAGAGCTTTCAACTGATCAAAACTTTTCTGACACTTTTCTGACCACTCGAACCTAACATCTTTCTGCAATAACTTTGTCAACGGGGTAGCTATCATAGAAAAATCTTTCACAAATCGTCGATAGTAACCCGCAAGTCCCGAAAAATTTTGAATCTCTAAACATTTTTCTATGGCTTCCAATCAAGTATAGCCGAGATTTTGTTCGGATCAACTCGAATGCCCGATGTTTGAAACAACATGTCCCAAAAAGTCGACCTCTTTCATCCGAACTCACACTTACTAAACTTCGCATACAGCTGATGATCTCGCAAAGTTTGTAGCACTAACCTCAAATGTTCAGTGTGTTCAATTTTATCTTTGGAGTAGATCAATATGTCATCAATAAACACCACCACAAATTGATCCAAAAACTGTCTAAAAACCCGATTCATCAAATCCATAAAAACAAAGAGTGCATTAGTAAGCCCAAAAGGCATAACCAAAAACTCAAAATGTCCGTGCCTCATTCGGAATGCAGTCTTTGGCACATCTCGTATCTCGACTCATAGAATCGATAATAACCCGATCTCAAATCTATTTTTGAAAATATGAAGCCCTTTCAACCGATCAAACAAATCATCAATCCGAGGTAACGGTACTTATTCTTTATAGTTACCTTATTCAATTGCCGATAATCAATACACATTCGCATCGCTCCATCTTTCTTTCTCACAAAAGAACTGGTGCACCCCAAGGAGAGAAACTTGGTCGCAAAGCCCCTATCTGTTAACTCTTGCAATCTGTATTTTCAACTCTTTTAGCTCAAGAGGTGCCATCCGATATGGAGCTATTGAGATCGAGTCGCTCCTTGAGCTAATTCAATGCCAAACTCAATCTCTCGTCTTCGGGGTAAACCCGTAGTTCTTTAGGAAACACATCCGAGTATTCACATACAATCGATCTGATTCAATCTGCTTCTCGTGCAACTTATTATCCAAAGACATAAGCCAAATAAGCTTCGCACCCTTTTCTCACATACTTCCGGCTAACATTGAGGATATAATCGTAGGAAATCCACCTAAATCATCGGATTCAATTCTAATGATCTCACCGCTCGTGTCTCAAATCAATAAGCTTTCTTTTGCAATTCACCACCGCATCATGCGGTTAACCACCCATTCCCAAAATTACATCAAACTCATCGAAAGGCAACAACATTAAATCGACTGGGAAGCAAAAATCCCGAATCATCAATGGGCAACTTTTACACACTTTATTAACAAACACACATCTACCCAAAGGGTTGGATACACGAATCACAAACTCAAGAGACTCAATCGACAGAGTCCCATCAATACCGTAGTTTCACATACGATGAATGGGTCGAACCAGATCAATCAATGCAATCACGGTAGTATCATAAAGGGTGAAAGTACCAAGTAATGACATATGGAGAAGCGGCATCCTCCCTAGCTCGAGTAACATAAGCTCTAGCTGGAGCTCTAGCCTCAGATCAAACTGTTGTGTTCTTCGTCCCTCTCTGACTACCACCTACATTGCGGAATGCCCGGGTGGTCCGCCTGCTTCGATGCAATCGCTTTGGTCTAGAGTTCTGCATCAGATTCTCGCTTCGGCTAACATCGGGCACTCTCGAATAAAATGGTCTGAAGATCCACATTTAAAATAGGACCGATCACGAACTCTACAACTCCCAGAATGCCATTTTCCACAATGTTTGCATTCAACTTGATTTTGTGGAACATTATCAACACTGGCCATCGAGGTAGCTCGGGAGCCCACGGAAGGTTGATCATGTCTAGGTGAATCTGAAGTAGTTTTATGTCGGCTGAAGTCATCTCTAAACTTCTTAAATGTGGAATGGAAATTCCTACCCAACGGTCTTTTACGAGTGTCTCTAGCTTCTGTCTCAGCCTTTCTTTTCTCTTTCCTAAGCTCTTCGGCTTTGCAAGCTCGCTCGACTAGTGTCACAAACTCTTTGATCTCAAGAATACCAACTAGCAACTTTAAATCTTCATTCAAACCGTCTTCAAACCTTTTGCACATAATGGCTTCATTGATACACACTCCGAGCATATCGGCTCAATCGATAAATTTTCGCTCATATTCGATCCACGGTCATTTTCCCTGTTTCAATTCAAGAAATTCTTTTCGTTTCGGTCGATGAACCTCGATGATATATTTCTTGCGAATTCATTCGAAAGAAATCCCATGTCACTTTTTCTTTTGGAACCACCGATACTAGTGTATTCCACCGTGATAGGCGGTGTCAAAGTAAGGATATAGCACATTTCAAACTTTCGTGCAGGTGTGGGATAGCTCATCAAGTACCGAATAATGTTATCAAGCCACATTTCAGCTCGCTCTGCATCATCATCATCATTAGCCTCGAATTCCTCGGCCCCAAATTTCCTGATTTTATCAACAGGGGGCCTACTAGATCTCATTGGATCTATTATCGGGGGTGCTGAAGGTACCGGAGTTGGATTATTCGGGGGTGGAGGTTGTTGTACAGTCGGATTATTCTGAACAAATTGGGTAAACCATTCATTCATCATTTGGTAGAAGACTTGTTTAGCCTCTCCCTCTTGGTTACCCGTAACTGGTTGAGAGTCTAATGGTGCTGATCCATGTGCGAGACCAGGCGCAACACTCTCCACATCATCAGCTACGGCTCTATCGGGATCAGA
This sequence comes from Gossypium rotundifolium, assembly GCA_025506655.1. Taxonomy (NCBI): domain Eukaryota; kingdom Viridiplantae; phylum Streptophyta; class Magnoliopsida; order Malvales; family Malvaceae; genus Gossypium; species Gossypium rotundifolium. The sequence continues at coordinate 51,603,645 of CP106727.1, forward strand.
ATCCATTTACTATATTAAATACAATTGAAATCGTCAGAAGTCACCACACTATCACATATAAAATTCAGAGGCATGTATAGCTAGACTCTTACGTACTACGGTAGTCCTAGAACCGACTAAACCGTAGCTCTGATACCAATCAAATGTAACACCCCTTACCCGAAACCTTTGCCGGAGTCGAGTATGTGGAATTACTAGACTTGACTACTAATCTGGGGTATAAAAATTTAAAGCTATTCAACTGCATCATGCTGAATAAATTGACCATAACTCGAGTTAAAAAACTCAAAATTTAGATCCGTAAATTTTCCTTGAAACTAGACTCATATAAACTTTTACCATAATTTTTCCAGAATTTTTCATGTGGCCAATTAGTACAGTTTATTCATCAAAGTTACCCCTATTTCACTGTTTGAGAATTCTGACCTATCTTTACAAAAACTCAGTTATTTCATTGTACAAAATTTCAAAAATGTTCTTGTTTATTCCAATCAAAATAGACTCATTAAGGATTCTAAACATATAAACTATCCTCCATAATTATTTTTTACAATTTTAACAATTTTTCCAAGACAGAACAGGGACTCACGAATTCATTCAGGACAAGTCTCACTAAAACTTAAATATCTCATATTATATAATTCCTTTGCCTACTCTGTTTCTTTCATATAAAAATAGACACAATAAGATTCAATTCTATATTTTATTCACTTTCTAATTCAATTTATCCTCTTTTGGTGATTTTCAAAATAACATCTCTGCTGCTAACTAAAACTATTTCATTGCGAATATGATTTACTAATTTATAATCGAACATACCCACATACAACTCATACTGTCCATGCATTTTAAATCCTTTATGCAAATTAACTTATACCTAAAACATTCACATAATATCCTAATTCAAAGGTTCATTTCATAAACATACACTTCCTTACCAAAAACGATTAAACTTCGACTAAAAATGCATGAACATTACCAACATAAACCGACATTGTATCAAAAGCACAAAAGCATACTTAACTAAAACTTTAGCCATATTCGCATGGCTATTATATACATGAACCAAAAGTTTTCATCAAACAAAGACAAAGTCTTTCCTATACATGCCTCTATCCAAAAAACCAAAATAAAAGAGTACCAAAATTTGATCGATAGTGTGGTCGATTGTCTTGACGATCCCGTTGAGCGGTAGCCTTTACCTAATCTATAAAATGAGGAGAACATTACACACAAATAAGTTTACTAACTTAGTAAGTCCCAAGCTCATAATAATAATACTACATTCAATTACTTAAACACTTAAATCATTCAACTCAACCATGTTATCATATTAAAATTTCTTTCACCTTTAGCACTACTATTTGAAAACCGAATCTCCATGATAGTACATTCAAGCTCAAACTCACCATAAAATACTTGTGCACATCAATCGTAATCTCAAATGTACATAACACTGTACTCGTAATATTAGTTAAACTCTAGTAACATTAAACATATCATACCTTACTTACTTACCTGAGCCTTTAACTAGACTCATTAGCTACAATTTACCTTGAACAACAATTCGGTTTCTCCTTTGTAAAACACATCACCGGCATAAAGCCTGCTAAGCATTAAAGCCCGAAATAAATCAAAGACAAGGCACCGCTAGGCTCGAAGTCTGAATATGTCACCGCAGACTAAGCACGCTAGGCATTAAAGCGAAATAAATCACCGGCATAAAGCCTGCTAGGCTCAAAGCCCGAATATGTCACCGGCACTAAGCCTGCTAGGCATTAAAGCCCGAAATAAATCACCGGCATAAAGCCTGCTAGGCATTAAAGCCCGAATCACATCAATACGATAAATCATTTCACACACCATTCGTAATTATATCACATATCCAACTCAACTAAATTCATTTACAGACATTAAGGCCGAATCACATCAATACGATAAATCATTTCACACACCATTTCACACACCATTCGTAATTATATCACATATCCAACTCAGATAAATTCATTTACAGGCATTAAAGCCCGAATCACATCAATACGATAAATCATTTCACACACCATTCGTAATTATATCATATATCCAACTCAACTAAATTCATTTACATTAAACACCTAAAACATTTCAATATGCTTATATATATATTCGGCCATGACATAATTATGTACTAAAATTTATCAAACATTATCGATTATAGGTTCATAAATAATTCTTCAATACATTATAGCTTAAGGACTTACCTCGGTTGTCGATAAGCCGTGCAGATCGGCTATTCGAGAACCTTCGCTTTCCCCGATCTAAGTCCGTTTTCTTTGCTCTTGATCTGAAACACATTAAAATTTAGCCCATTCAAGTACATTTCATCTCAATTTAGTCCCTAAGCACATAAATAGGCAAATTACCATTTTACCCCTAGGGTTTCACCTTTTACAATTTTGTCCAAATTTCATAAAATGCAAAATACACAAAATTTCCCTACAACACTCAAGGGCGAATGTCTATAGAGATTATACAAGTCTATATTTTAATTTATTTCATGTTTTAGTCCTTTAAGAATTTATTCTTCTCAAATTATTCCCTAACATTTGATTTCACCAAAACTTCTAATTCAAAAATTGATGATCTAACACATACAATTCATAATCTACTATCAAACATTACATGGCAAAAATGTACCACCATAGCCGAATCTTGATGTGCCAAAATCTCAAAAATTGATACATGGGTTATCTAGTATTCAAAGTAACAATTTCAAAAATGTAGAAACTATAAAATACTAAGCAAATTTCATACCCTAATTGAAGCCTCCAAGTTGCGAAATTAAGCTCCAACAATGGAGTTTTTCATCCTCCACATTCGCCAAGAGAAGAAGAACAAGGTATGTTCTCTTTCTTCCGACTTTCTTTCATTATTTTATGCTTTAAAATTAAAGGAAATTTTATTTATTCATTACCTAATATAAAACATATAATTATTAAAACAATTTTTTTTGTTTTATTCCTCATATATGCCGTCCGCTAACTAAAGGAATGGACTAATTGTCCTTTTAGGACATCCACTTTAAAAGCCACAATCAAAAAGGTACATTTCACTTTAGCATGCCACTTTTACTCTTTATGCGATTAAGTCCTTTTTATCAAATTGAGCACTTAAACAATAAAATTTTTCTACGAAACTTTCACACCTTTTAATTCACACATCATAAACACAAAAATAAAATATTAAAATGTTTCTCGGACTCGGATTCGTGGTCCCGAAACCACCGTTCCGACTAGGGTCTAATTCGGTCTGTTACAATAACTGAGGAAAAAACGGTTACGTTTTGTCAAAAGCAAAATACATTTTGCGGCATTTTTATACAAGCGACACTAATTGACATTTAGCGGCGTTTATCAAGTAGCGCCACTAAAACTGTTGCATCTTAAAAAAAATGACGTCTTCCCACTTATAAGGGGTTTCTGGATGGACGGTAAAAACGACATCGTTTAAATAAGAATTTTATGGCTTTTCAAAACGCCGCTAATGCACTACCTCGAAAAAAATGCCGCTAATGCATGAAACGACACAATTTTAAGCTAAGTTTTTTTGCGGCGTTTTTTGTTAAAATGCCACTAATCTCTTTCATATTAATAAATTTTAACAGCTTTTATTTTTATTAAATTCCTTTTAAACTAATTTTGCTTTGTTTCAAACAATATACCTTATTATTTGTAAAAAATAGTAATTTACAATGAAATTATTTTTAACTTAGCCAATAAAATTAATTTTTTAAATTGATTTCTAAGCAATCTAGTTTAATTAATATATGATTTCTTTTACGTTTAAATAATTAAAACTATAATGAAAATTTAATATAATAATACTAATATTATCTTTTTGCATTTATATAAGAAATTATTTAATATATAAATTTAAAATAAATCACCATATATATACCCATATATCTTTATTATTATTTTAAATAATTGTATTTTCATTTTTTCATTTTTAACAAATATTTTCTATGTTATTTATTTCATTTTTTTCTATGTGTTGTTAATTTTTGTAAAGATTTTAAATATTAAATTAAAAATATTACGTTTTAATTAATATAATTAAACTAGTTAAATAATAAATAGAAGAGGCTATATGAAAGAGTGCTTGACTTTTATTACAATTTTGGCTCATTTAGTCAAAACCCTAAACCGTAGACCTTGGCTAAACCCTAAACATTCAACCATAAGCCCTAAACTATGACTCCTAACACATAAACCCTTAACACTTAACCCTTAAACCCATAAACCCTTAATCTTAACCCCTAATAACTACCAGTACTTAAACCTTAATATCGTTAAACACTAAGATCTTAAACCCTCAAGATTAATCCCTAAATCATAAATCCAAGACCCTAGACATTATACCCTAAACCACAAACACCAAAACATAAACCTCAAACTAAAAACCCAAAACCATAAATCTTAGACTGTAACACCCCAAACCCGGTCTATGCATTAAGACTGGATTTGGTTTGTTACACAGATCGAACTATCTTAATAATTTCAGATGAATCGGTATTTCAAAACCCTTTTGAAATTAGAGTTTAATAAAAACCAAGAAAAATAATTTTAAGTTTGATGTATTTGAGAAATAAGAATAGTTAAAAATTTCTCGTATGTTTAAAAACCCAATTTATTTTAAGTAAACATCATATAATAATCATAAGCCCATATTAAAATATCCAAAACAAAATTTTAAACCAACCACACAAAAAAATCCATAAAATAATAATAGAGGCCTTATTACATCATACCCAAAATAGCAATTTAAAGAAAGTACTTATTAATAGTTCAAAGTTTATTAAACTCATGTTGCAGTATGGCCTCCACGAAGTCATCCTCGGCCCAAGTCCACATCAATTTCCATTACCTGAGAGGAAAGATTTGAGGGTGTGAGTTACTCAGAACTCAGTGTATAACTTACTTACTTAATCCACTGGGCCAGATCATCAAGTCATAATTTTGGGCTTAAGCCCATTATCAAGATTAATAATATAAATAATGGAATGCATGCAAAAAATGAAATTTTCCCACCCAAACCTAATTTCCATCCGCTACACACCACCCGTACCAACCATCACACCTGTGGGGATCAAGTCAACCCACCCCGCCATCACACCAATAGTAGGCATTAAGCCATTTTATATTTGTGGCAGAGCCACCGAACTAGATTGTGACAAAGTCACCGAACTAGAGGCATTGAGCCATTAAAATATTTGTGGCAAAGCCACCGAACTAGAGGCAATCAGCCGTTTAATTATTTTGTGGCAAAGCCCCTAACTAGATTTTGGCAACAGCCTTTCTTCTCTTCATCGTTAATCCCAACCCATGCAACATGTATGCAAAATAATCTATATTCATATGATGATTTTGCAAAAATAAATATATATATAAGTCAATATTTCAAGTTTTTATTAAGGCCCAAAAATTACAAAATAACATTTAGCCTATTTAGCAATTTAGCATCTTAGGCCCAATTAACGATCTAGCAAAGAGTTCGGCCCATTTAACAATTTGTCAGGGTTTTCGGCCCATTTAATGATCTAGCTGAGATTTTGGCCCATTTATTGATCTAGCAGAGATTTTGGCCCATTTATCGATCTAGCAGAGATTTTGGCCCATTTATCGATCTAGTAGAGATTTCGGCCCATTTACTATTTATCAGGGATTTTGGCCTATTTAACTATCTATCAAAGATTTTGGCCCATTTTACTAACTAGTATATTTATCGGCCCATTTACTAACTAGCAAACTTATCAGCCCATTTTACTAACTAGCAAACTTATCGGCCCATTTTACGATCTAACACATCTTTGTCCTATTTACACATGAGACATTTAATATACATTTTACCATTTACTCATCGAGGGCGTTTTCGTAATTTTCACATTTTTAACCATTTTCATGAAATTTCACCAAAATACCAATTATTTCGTATTGTACCGATTTTATCGTTTTTACGATTTTGCTCAATACTACGATATGACATCCAACCAGAGATAAGTGTGAAGTTACACACCTTGTTATCGTGAGTACTAAATCTTCCCTCTCGTCAACACCTAAACGTAATACAAACCATTAGAACACTATCATTTGTCAAAAAATACACTATTGGTATACGATCTAAATCCTTACCCCTTTGATTTTGAACCACTTCTATTTTTTGGTTTCTTCTCGTTTGTTGATTCGTTGCCCGATGAGAATCCACGAACGTACAAAGGCTCGGGAGTACGAATAACCTCGAACAGTTGATTCTCCTCGGTTGAAGGTCTGCAACCCGGTGGAAAATTCCAGATTCTTGAAACAGCCCTTCATTTATAATTAGGGGGATTTGTGGAACCGCCCCTCTTTCGTAGGCTATGGACTGCCCTTTTCTGCCCTATCTTGAATGTCTCTAAAGACATAAGATTATTATTAGTCCTATTTATTAGTATCGAAATATGACTAACGTTTATAAGATTTTAGATTTGACTTACCACGATTTGTCTTCGTTCCACGAGAATCGATCGAGCGATTGTGTCCCTAAAACGAAATCGATTAATAACTAACTATACTAAATGAATAAGAATCCTTAAAAGAAAATCACTTTACCTTGATTCTCGAAATCGATTCCAAAGTTTCTCACTAATGTCCACAATTGGAAAGATAATTGAGTAGGAAGAATTCGGTTATGATTAAAGGAAATCGATTGTGGTAAAAGAAAATGAAGAAATTTTGACACAAGAACAAGTTACATTCGCCATGGATAAAATAAAAGGAAAAGTTTGTTTGAGAATTCTTTTGTAAAGAGAAAGAGATGAAGAAGGGTAAAAGAACATATGGTGTTTATGTTTGGATTCTTTTCAAGAACGAAAGATGAACAAAGAATTGAAATTGAAGACTTGTGTGCATTCGGCAAGGGTGAAAGAAAAGAAAAAAATTAGCCTTCTTTGTGTGATGATGGTGTCGGCACTAGGGAAAAGTTTTAGAGAATAGGTGAAATAAGACCTAAATGTTCAAAACCGAATGACCAAAAGAAAAGAGAACAAAACAAAAAAAATATTGTTTACCTTTGTCCAAAAAGCATTCGGCTAAGGGGAGGGAATTTGAGAGAAACAAGCTTTGAGAGGAAAAGAAAAAAATTATCAAATGACCGAAAGAGGAAAAATGTGCACAACTAGCCCCTAATTCATCTAAATGCCTTCAAAATTTCGGCCAGCCCCTTGCCCAAAAACCGTCCAAGTACTTGGCTATCAAAGGCCAACTTTTGCCACCCTTTCTTTCCATAGCACACTCCCCAATTTAAGCCATTTGTTCCCCTTACTTACCTTATCCTATTGATTTCTTTCCTCAACTTAAATATTTCCTTAATCCTTTAGCCATCATACCAAAAATAAAGAAGTCAAACTTTCCATGTTTGCTTCTTGGCCGACACTTGATAGATGAAAGCAAAAAATAAAAATTTTCAAGTTGCAAGCTAGGAGATTCGAACCTCTTCCCTCATGTCTAACTCATGGCGCCATCACCACTATGCTATTAACTCATCTTATGCCTTCTTTTAGTGCTTAATTAACTTAAGTCTCAATGTCACCTAATTTCTTTGCTCTAAAGTACACTTAACTAATATTTTTATTCTAATTCCAAGTGAACCCGAACTAACATTTAACAACATAACGGTACTCAATTATTTAGGATGTTACAATTCTACCCCTCTTAAATAAAATTTCGTCCTCAAAATTTACCTGATTAAAAGAAGTGAGGATATTGCTGCCGAATAGCTTCCTCAGGCTCCCACGTAGCTTCCTCCGCTCCATGATTATGCCATAAAACTTTGACCAACGGCACAGTCTTCTTTCTTAGCACTTTAACATCCCGGTCTAAAATTTCTACTGGTTCTTCTTCAAAAGACAAGTCTGAATTTAATTCCACTTCCTCTACCGGTACTATATGATATGGATCCGATCTATAGCGTCTCAGCATGGAAACATGGAAAACATTATGAATTTGACCCAACTCCGGAGGTAATTCAATCTGATAAGCCACTAGACCAACACGCTTCGTCACACGATATGGCTCGATGAACCTAGGGCTCAACTTGACCTTCTTTCCGAATCTGAAAATTTTCTTCCAAGGTGAGACCTTCAGAAAGACCTGGTCTCCCACAGCAAACTCGATATCCTTACGCTTCAAGTCTGCATATGACTTCTGTCTATCTGAGGCTTCCTTTAACCGTGCTCGAATAACTTTTACCTTTTCCTCTGTTTCAGATATCATCTCAGGACCCAACAATTGCCCTTCGCCCAATTCAGTCCAACAAGTAGGAGTACGACACCTACGACCATACAATGCCTCATAGGGTGCCATCTGAATGCTAGACTAATAGCTATTGTTATACACAAATTCTGCCAATGGTAGAAAATCCTCCCAACTACCCCTGAAGTCGATCACACATCCCCTTAACATGTCTTCCAATATCTAAATTACTCTTTCTGACTGACCATCAGACTGAGGATGAAAAGCCGTACTGAAATTCAACTTTGTCCCCAAGGCTTCATGCAGAGCTTTCCAAAATCGTGATGTAAATCTAGGATCCCTGTAACATCCCGAAATTGGGCCTAGTAGGATTGGGCCTTGAGCTTTAGGAAATTAGAATAGTTTTTAGTATGGTTTATTTATTGAAGTGGATTAAGTGAACTTAGCACTTAAGTTAATTTAAGTGTTAAATTAAAGCACAAGGGGAATTAGTGGCAAGGTGGTGAAGGAGCTTGGAAAGTTGCTTGAGGGAAGTGGTTCGAGTAACAAGGAAGGCATTTTGAGAATTTTATATTTTGTGCATCCTAGCATTTATGGGCGGTCAAATTCAAATTTATGATAGGTTGAACTTTCATCTTTTGGCAAGTTGAATGTATGTTTAAGGTAAGTTAGATGTTTGGGAAAGAAATCAAGTGATTAAAGGTTGATGGGAGAGCATAAGGCATGACATAAGGAATTGGTTTTGGAAAGTGTTGGGTGGATAGATTTGACTTGGGAGACCATGTATGTGGACGGCATGTAAGGCTAGGGGGTGGCCGAATTTTTGATAGGTAGTTTGGGGGGGAATTGGTTGGTCATTTTAGCATTTTTGTGCTTTTTGTTCATCTTTGGCATTTTCTTTTCCTCCCCAAAAGCTCTCCTCTTTAGTCGAATATGTTCTTGGCATTTAGGTTCAATTTTGTTTTAGTTTTAGCCTTTTTCTTTGTTTTGTGTCTTAACCAAAAACCTATTCTTAAAGAACTTTATCAACTTTTCTCTAATGCACCAAAGTGAGCCATAACCGAATGTTCATTGGTGTTGTTGATATTTCCTCTTAGGCTTTTGGCCGAATCTTCTTTGGTACCTCCCTCTCATCTCTTATTTCTTTGTAGCCGAAAACAACCTCTCTTGTTCTCATCTCTCTTTTCATTCTTTTTCATATTGTTCAAAAGTCCACATTTCTATTTTATTTTCATTTGGCCGAATCTTCCTTCTCTCAATTCTCTTTTCTTTTCTTCCATTATTTGCTCTAGCTGAATCCTAATGGTGTCTCACTCAATCTCATTGTCGAAATTGTATTACCTTGAGTGGACTTTCTTTTTGACCGAAATTATTATCTCTTCTCTTTCAAACAAACTCTTTTGTTTTGGTAGTGGTATAGTGGAGTGTTGATCATCTATTTGTTGATAGTCGACCATAGTCATACTAAGATCGTGTGGAAAGGATTTTATCATACAAGGATTTTGACCAAATCCTTAGGCAAGTGACGATTTTCGGATTTGAATCAAAGTGTTAAGGTAAGGATCTTTATACTTGTTATATCATTTTAGATGGGCATTTGTTGCAAGGTTCTAACCATTCTAGGAACCGATTTCTTTTAGGCTCCTCGGGATTTTGGAAGCAATCATTCTAAGCCTCAAATCTTTGACAATCTTTTGGGGTAAGTCAATAGGTAAGACTTAGTATTTCGAAACGAAAACCCTTCGGGATTTGTTAGTGTGGCCGAAATGGCTTTGCTTATAATTTTGTGGTTTGGCCAAATGTTCTTAGTGCTATAAAAGGTGTTCTTTTGTGTTTAGCTAAAGGAAGGGAATCTGTGATTCGGGATTTGGTAGGAGACCAAATCGGCTTCTAAGGAGAAGGAAGAACCACATTTCGAGATCGTGTTAGATTCGAGTAGTTCGGGATTTCACTAATAGGCAGGTGTGTAGTTAGCCTACCATTTTCCGGGTTTTTGTGTTATATCTGTATGTATTAATTATGTGCTAACTTATGTAATGGAAATTGTGATATGGATACCCTCAAGGGGTATGTCGAAAATCCGGTAAGTACCAAATCGATAAAAGTGATTTCTATTATGAATATGTGATAATATGTTGATGAACATGCTCATGCATCATTATATTATGTCATTATGGAATGTTACATGGGCATGGGTTGGGATATGATATGAAAGAAGTACGGTGTACTTCAGTGCGTGGTTTGATGTTAGCCTTGAGCTACATCGTGGATTGACGTTGACTGAGGTCACGTTGTGGATTAAATGCGATTTAGTTCGCGTGGCTTGATGAGTGGCTGTGTGCCTCATCATGGTTGATATCGGCTTTGTGCCATATCGTGGTTGATGAGTGACTATGTGTCCCATCGTGGTTTTGGTGTTAGCTATGGCTACATCGTGGATTGGCGCTGACTGAGGTCGCGTTGTGGATTATTGTGCTTAATTGCACGTGGACGGCATTGATTGCCTTTTGGAGTGAAAAGGAGAGGGTGATTTGATAATCCCCTGGTGTGTGGTAGGCTGGATACGGGGGTGTGTAGAGGATGGACCCTAGGTTGGGGTTGGGTGCACTTTGCATAATTTTATTTGATATGAGTAATTGATGTGAAAATGGGCCAAGCCCAATATGTGTATGTGGATTAATTAGAAATGGGCCAAGCCCAGTATATGAATGTGGATCAGTGTAGAAATGGGTTTAGCCCGATATGTGGATTTATGCGATTAATTACCCTGTTACCTGATAAATGATATGAATATGGGCCAAGCCCAGAATGTGTTATTAAGTGAATATGATATCTTGTTATCGATATGGGTTAAAATGTGGTTAACATGTGGGTGGAATTTAGTGGATTAATTACACACCGAGTGCATGTGACTCACCCAATTTTTTCTTAAACCTTACGGTGATGCTCGTAGGGTTGGAGTGGATACGAGGTGGCCCATGCGAGAAGATATTTTATTTGTTTTACACATTTTATTTATGAAAGGTTATTTATTGTAATAAGAGCCACTTAAAGTATTTAAGGATTTTATTATGTTTTAAGTTGGATTGTCGATTATATTATTATTATTTAAAAATGTTTTATTTTAAACAACTCAATTTTATTTGGAACTTTAATTACACAATGTCTTAGTAAAGACAACAAATTTTATTTTATGTTTTTAACTCTAAGTCAAAAGTTTTACAAACGTTTTTCCGTAGTGGCATTTCAAATTCGGTCATGGCGTATTGGCCGGGTTTGGGGTGTTACAATTTGGTATCAGAGCCCAGTTCAAAACTCGACTTTGAGGGTTTTGGGCCCAAAAATATTTTTTTAGGTGGGCTTTTCAAAGATTGGGGCTTTCATAAATTTTTCAGGTTTATTCTGGCATGGCATTTCTAATTATTGAGTGAATTATTATATGATTGATATTTGGGCATACTTGGGCTCGTAGATTAGTGAACTAGGATCTATTGAACCTTAGGGCTAGTGCACTCAAACACATGCATAAGACTTAAAGGACAATCAAACAAACCTGTGAAGTAAGTCGCCGAGTTAGGGTGTGGCAACCATTGTACGCATGTCAGGAGTGGATTCAAGAAGAGCTTGGTATTTAAGCAATCCCTAGCGACTCACCTCCTCTTTACTCAAATCCTACAGTGCGTGAATTACGGTTCACCCTAACCAAGAGGACTTATTCACTGCTAAACCCAATAACTAAAACCCGAAAGGGACTAGCCATACTTGCTTTATAAAGATCTTAGTTTTAAATTTACCAAATTACCCCTCTGATTTATAAAATCCTTTTAGACTTGAAAATTTTCCAAAATACACTCGATTTAAAAAATTACTAAAATACCTCGAGCTGTAAAATTACGAAAATGCCCTTGGTTTATAAAATTACCATGTTACCCTCGATTTTTATGAAAATATTCTTACTTTACAAAAACATCAAAACCCCTATTTTGCAAAATGTTAAGATACCTTGAATTGGGAAATTTACTAAAATGCCCCTGACTTCTAACATTACCGGAATAACCCCGATTTCTAAAATTTCTACAATACCCTTAATTCGAAGAATATTGTCCAAAATACCCTCGAGACTTTGATATTTCAAAATTCTTTGATTTGTAAAGATTATTTTTAAAGTTGACCCCGATTAATTACGAAAATACCCCTGTAGGGAAAATGACGAAATTACCCCTGGGTCGGGAATGATCAGAAATGCCCATAATGATGTGTTGAATGTGTGTGTTGTGGATGAATGTGAATGTGAATGTGATTCTTTGAATTAGAATAGAAGCTTGAGTTGAAACTTTGATTGATCGAAAGAATTACCTCTAAACACTTCTTTCATAAAATTTGCTCGTGGATAAACAGTGAAACAAAATTTCTGATACATAAAACTTTTTAATCAGATTAAATTGCGAAGTAGACATGAGTTCTAGAGGACGTGGTCGTCATGACGTAGTAAAGGTAGAATGGCGATCTGGAACCCGGTAGGTCCGCCATGGGTCAAAAATGAAGTTCGCCGCTAGCAAGGGCGCGAGGATCAAGATCGAGCGGAGGCGATGACGCAGTATCGCGGGCCATGTTGCAAGTGCTCGAGCGAGTGGCAGGAGCTAGTGTAGGAAGCGGAGCTCGAAAGTCAGTTTCGGAATGACTCAGGTTGAATGGGGCTGAAGTTTTTAGAGGAATATCTGGAATAGCTCAAATGTGGCGGAGTATTGGTTAGAAGCAATCGAAAGAATAATGGACGATTTGACTGCATGATGAGGAAAAGTCGAAAGGTCTTTGTTTAGTTACTCGGATGAAGCTTATTGATGGTAGCTCACTGTTAGACAAGGTGTCCCGATAGATCGATTGGATTGGGATTATTTTAAGGTTAAATTTGAAGGAAAGTACATTGGAGCTAGTTACTTGGACTCGCAAAGAAAGGCATTTCTTAACTTAGTGCAAGGAAGTAAGTCGGTAGCAGAGTGAAGCGAAATTTGTGCGGTTAAGTCAAGACGCCAAAGGGATCATGACCACCGATTATGAAAGGTGTATGCGGTTCAAGATGGGTTACTGAGATGAGTTGCGAATGTTGATTGCTCCGCAAAGAGAAAGGGACTTTGCTGTTCTAGTAGAGAAAGCTCGGATCGCTGAAGAAGTTAAGAAGACTGTAAGGGAGAACCGAGAAAAGGATAGGAATTAGAACAAGAGGAGTTTTGGACCAGCAAAATTGCCGGAAGACTTTCAGAAAAGATCGAGGGTCGAGAATACTGTACGTGCATCTATACCAGTTGCTGAGAATCAGAATCGTTTATGTGCTCAGTGTGGGAGAACTCACACAGGAGAGTGTTGGGGTAATAGTAAGAAATGTTTCCGATGTGGATCTAAGGCTCATTTGGTTAAGAATTGTCCTCAGACAATGAAGGTTCGTGGTCCAAACCATGGAAGAAATGGTTTTGGTCGAGGTCGTGGAGGTGCTGAAGGTTCGAATGTAGGACACCCAAGGATGTGATAGCGGGTAAGTTCTTTGTTTTGCTTTAGAGATAGCTCATTCTTATGTTGCTAGTGAAGTGCTTGAAACTTTGGATATGAACTTAGGAACTGTGCCTAGAAGGTAAGATAGTTTTATTAAGATCAGAGTGCGCAGCATAAGCATAGTGTGATGAGTAGGATTGTACGACTGTTAGTTAGTTGGAAATTTCGAGGACAAAATTTCTTTAAGGAGGGTAGAACTATAACATCCCGAAATTGGGCCTAGTAGGATTGGGCCTTGAGCTTTAGGAAATTAGAAAGTTTTTAGTATGGTTTATTTATTGAAGTGGGTTAAGTGAATTTAGCACTTAAGTTAATTTAAGTGTTAAATTAAAGCACAAGGGGAATTAGTGGCAAGGTGGTGAAGGAGCTTGGAAAGTTGCTTGAGGGAAGTGGTTCGAGTAACAAGGAAGGCATTTTGAGAATTTTATATTTTGTGCATCCTAGCATTTATGGGCGGTCAAATTCAAATTTATGATAGGTTGGACTTTCATCTTTTGGCAAGTTGAATATATGTTTAAGGTAAGTTAGATGTTTGGGAAGGAAATCAAGTGATTAAAGGTTGATGGGAGAGCATAAGGCATGACATAAGGAATTGGTTTTGGAAAGTGTTGGGTGGATAGATTTGACTTGGGAGAACATGTATGTGGACGGCATGTAAGGCTAGGGGGTGGCCGAATTTTTGATAGGTAGTTTGGGGGGAATTGGTTGGTCATTTTAGCATTTTTGTGCCTTTTGTTCATCTCTGGCATTTTCTTTTTCCTCCCCAAAAGCTCTCCTCTTTAGCTGAATATGTTCTTGGCATTTAGGTTCAATTTTGTTTTAGTTTTAGCCTTTTTCTTTGTTTTGTGTCTTAACCAAAAACCTATTCTTAAAGAACTTTATCAACTTTTCTCTAATGCACCAAAGTGAGCCATAATCGAATGTTCATTGGTGTTGTTGATATTTCCTCTTAGGCTTTTGGCCGAATCTTCTTTGGTACCTCCCTTTCATCTCTTATTTCTTTGTAGCCGAAAACAACCTCTCTTGTTCTTATCTCTCTTTTCATTCTTTTTCATATTGTTCAAAAGTCCACATTTCTATTTTATTTTCATTTGGCCGAATCTTCCTTCTCTCATTTCTCTTTTCTTTTCTTCCATTTTTTGCTCTAGCCGAATCCTAGTGGTGTCTCACTCAATCTCATTGCCGAAATTGTATTACCTTGAGAGGACTTTCTTTTTGACCGAAATTATTATCTCTTCTCTTTCAAACAAACTCTTTTGTTTTGGTAGTGGTATAGTGGAGTGTTGATCATCTATTTGTTGATAGTCGACCATAGTCATACTAAGATCGTGTGGAAAGGATTTCATCATTCAAGGATTTTGTCCAACTCCTTAGGTAAGTGACGATTTTCGGATTTGAATCAAAGTGTTAAGGTAAGGATCTTTATACTTGTTATATCGTTTTAGATGGGCATTTGTTGCAAGGTTCTAACCATTCTAGGAACCGATTCCTTTTAGGCTCCTCGGGACTTTGAAAGCAATCATTCTAAGCCTCAAATCTTTGACAATCTTTTGGGGTAAGTCAATAGGTAAGACTTAGTATTTCGAAACGAAAACCCTTCGGGATTTGTTAGTGTGGCCGAAATGGCTTTGCTTATAATTTTGTGGTTTGGCCGAATGTTCTTAGTGCTATAAAAGGTGTTCTTTTGTGTTTAGCTAAAGGAAGGGAACTCTGTGATTCGGGATTTGGTAGGAGACTAAATCGGCTTTTAAGGAGAAGGAAGAACCACATTTCGAGATCGTGTTAGATTCGAGTAGTTCGGGATTTCACTAATAGGCAGGTGTGTAGTTAGCCTACCATTTTCTGGGTTTTTGTGTTATATCTGTATGTATTAATTATGTGCTAACTTGTGTAATAGAAATTGTGATATGGATACCCTCAAGGGGTATGTCGAAAATCCGGTAAGTACCAAATCTAATAAAAAGTGATTTCTATTATGAATATGTGATAATATGCTTGATGAACATGCTCATGCATCATTATATTATGTCATTATGGAATGTTACATGTGCATGGGTTGGGATATGATATGAAAGAAGGTACGGGTGTACTTCGAGTACGTGGTTTGATGTTAGCCTTGAGCTACATCGTGGATTGACGTTGACTGAGGTCACGTTGTGGATTAAATGTGATTTAGTTCACGTGGCTTGATGAGTGGCTGTATGCCTCATCATGGTTGATATCGGCTTTGTGCCATATCGTGGTTGATGAGTGACTATGTGTCCCATCGTGGTTTTGGTGTTAGCTACGGCTACATCGTGGATTGGCGCTGACTGAGGTCGCGTTGTGGATTATTGTGCTTAATTGCACGTGGACGGCATTGATTGCCTTTTGGAGTGAAAAGGAGAGGGTGATTTGATAATCCCCTGGTGTGTGGTAGGCTGGATACGGGGGTGTGTAGAGGATGGACCCTAGGTTGGGGTTGGGTGCACTTTGCATAATTTTATTTGATATGAGTAATTGATGTGAAAATGGGCCAAGCCCAATATGTGTATGTGGATTAATTAGAAATGGGCCAAGCCCAGTATATGAATGTGGATCAGTGTAGAAATGGGTTAAGCCCGATATGTGGATTTATGCGATTAATTACCCTGTTACCTGATAAGTGATATGAATATGGGCCAAGCCCAGAATGTGTTATTAAGTGAATATGATATCTTGTTATCGATATGGGTTAAAATGTGGTTAACATGTGGGTGGAATTTAGTGGATTAATTACACACCGAGTCTGTAACTCACCCAATTTTTTCTCAAACCTTACAGTGATGCTCGTAGGGTTGGAGTGGATACGAGGTGGCCCATGCAGAAGATATTTTATTTGTTTTACACATTTTATTTATGAAAGGTTATTTATTGTAATAAGAGCCACTTAAAGTATTTAAGGATTTTATTATGTTTTAAGTTGGATTGTCGATTATATTATTATTATTTAAAAATGTTTTATTTTAAACAACTCAATTTTATTTGGAACTTTAATTACATAATGTCTTAGTAAAGACAACAAATTTTATTTTATGTTTTTAACTCTAAGTCAAAAGTTTTACAAACGTTTTTCTGCAGTGGCATTTCAAATTCGGTCATGGCATATTGGCCAGGCTTGGGGTGTTACAATCCCTGTCTGATATAATAGACACTGGTACCCCATGCAACCTCACGATTTCAGATACATACAGCTTAGCCAATTTCTGTAATGAGTAATCCGTACGAACCGGAAGAAAATGAGCAGTCTTTGTCAAACGATCAACTATTACCCATACGGAATTTTTCTTAGTAGGTGTTAAAGGTAACCCACTAACAAAATCCATAGTTATCCACTCCGATTTACAAAGAGGAATCTTTACCGGTTGTAATAAACCTGATGGCAAATGATGCTCCGCTTTCACTTGTTGACAAGTTAAACATTTTCCTACAAACTCAGAAATCTCACGCTTTAACCCTTGCCACCAATACTGTTCACGGAGATCTCGATACATCTTATTTCCTCCAGGGTGCATAGCATAAGGGTTACTATGCGCCTCCCATAGAATCATTTGTCTCAATTCTGAGTCTTTAGGCATACAAACCCTTCCACGAAAACACAGCACTCCATTCATGTTTATACCAAAATCCTCTATTTCACCCTTTTCAACTCGTTGAAATAAAAGTCCCAACTTTTATCGATGTCCTTTTCCTTGATTTGTTCCAACCACGAGGTTTCACCAAGTTCGCTAACAAACTACCATCCTCATACAAACTCAAATGAGCAAACATTGCTCTTAAATCGAATCCGCCTTACGACTTAACGCGTCGGCTACCATGTTAGCCTTTCCAGGATGATATTCGATTGAGAAATCATAGTCCTTTAATAATTCCACCCATCTTCTTTGTCTCAAATTCAACTCCTTTTGGGTAAGGAGGTACTTAAGACTCTTGTGATCCGTGTAGATGATAGATTTCTCACTGCAGAGATAGTGCCTCCAAATCTTTAAAGCAAAGACCACTGCAGCTAACTCCAAATCATGAGTAGGGTAGTTAACTTCGTGCGGTCTTAATTAACGAGAATCATATGCTACCACTTTTCCATTTTGCATCAGCACACAACCTAGACCCGTGTGAGACGCATCACAATAAACAGTAAATTCTTTTCCAGCCTCCGGCTGAATTAAAATTGGTGCTTCCATCAGAATCTTCTTCAATTTCTTGAAACTTTCTTATTGTTTTTCAGTCCAAATATACGGAACTCCCTTCCACAACAGCTTTAGTTAGGTGCGAAGAATCAACTAAAACCCTCAACAAAGCGTCTATAGTAACCAGCCAATCCTAAGAAACTCCGAATTTCAGCTACCGACTTTGGTGGTTTCCAATCCAGTACAGCCTCAATCTTTCGAGGATCCACCCTTATTCCTTCAGCTGATACCACATGACCCAAGAATGTCACTTCCTTTAGCCAAAATTTGCATTTACTGAATTTGGCATAAAGTTGCTTATCACGAAGTAGCTGCAATACTATACGCAAATGCTTGTCATGCTCCTCTTCATTTCTTGAATAAACTAAGATGCCATCTATGAACACTACCACAAACCGATCTAAATATGGTTGAAAGACTCGGTTCATCATGTCCATAAATGCGGCTGGTGCATTGGTTAATCCAAACGGCATCACTACAAACTCATAATGTCCATAACGAGTTCTGAATGCTGCCTTATAAATATCTGCTTCTTTCACCTTAAGCTGGTGATAACCCGATCTCAAATCAATTTTGGAGAAAACTGAAGCTCCCTTTAATTGATCAAACAGGTCATCAATTCTCGACAGAGGATACCTATTCTTGATCGTCAATTTATTCAATTGTCTATAATCAATGCACATACGCATCGATCCATCCTTCTTCTTCACGAAAACAAAACTGGTGCTCCCCACAGAGACACACTCGGTCAAATAAATCCCCGATCCAGTAATTCTTGAATTTGAGCTTTAAGCTCTGCCAACTCCTTCAGTGCCATTTTATAAGGAGCAATGGACACTAGAGTCGTACCGGGCAAAAGCTCAATACCAAATTCTACTTCCCGATCTGGAGGTATACCAGGAAGTTCATCGGGAAATACTTCTGGAAATTCCTTCACCGTTCTCACATCATCCACAGAAAACTCTTTGGCATCCAAAGCACAAATAAAAGCTAGGAATGCTCCATACCCTTTTCGCACCAACTTTTCTGCCTTCAACGCCGATACCACATTTGTCAAGTAATTCCTTCGTTCACCTATCATTATTACTTCCATATCATCCGAAGTTCTTAATGACATCTGCTTTTCAGCACAATCCAATTGCGCCCGATGTTTAACCAACCAATCCATGCCCAAAATGAGATCGAACTCGCCGAAAGGCAATTCCATCAAATTTTCCAAAAATATCTCCTCTTGAATTTCTAAGGGCACATCTCTAAACAGTTTGTTTACAATTCATGTCATCTAAAGGACTAATTCATCGCATCTCACTATCGGTAATTTGATTCTAGATTCGTGTTTCGGATATGGCACTAGCAACATACTAATAGGTAGAACCAATATCTATTAAAGCGAGAATGGTACATCAAGATGAAGAACGTACCGATTATTACATCGTGCATTGCCACCCTCGCGGCGTCTAACTACATAGACCGGTCCTGGCTGTCTTGCATCCGTGTTACCTCTAGGACCATTACCTCGACCCGATGCACCTTGACCACGTCCAGCCCCATTACCACCACAACCTGGTCCACGACCTCTCGGTGGTTCTTGAGTACCTCGGTCGGTCAGGCATCAAGATACGAACTTCCCGAGTCATATCCATACGTTGAGGCGCTTTCTATCTTGGTGATCCATTGAACCGCATTTGTAACAAGCGCTGCTTTTCCTCCAAAGACTCTCTAGAATGCTTTTTTCCACATTCAGCACAATCTCGACCTCGATTATTAGTTACAGGTGCTCTACCTTGAGCTGATTCATCATTCTGAGGCCTCTTCTGAAACCTTTTTGAAGAACCCGACTACTGTATCTCTCTCTTGTTTCTAAATCTTTCTCGATTTTGATGTTATGAGTTCTTAGCCTCTTCAGCTATCTTGGCCTTCTCCACAAGTGTGGCAAAAGTTCTAACTTGTTGTGGGGCAATCAGAACCCGCAACTCATCATTCAGCACATCCTCGAATCGCACACAACGTTCATGATCCGTTGACACTATTGTTCGAGCATAGCGACCCAAGCGTAAAAACTCAGCCTCATACACTGCCACTGTCTTACTCCCTTGGACAAGATTCAGAAATTCCTTCCTTCGGGCATCCACATAACTTGTTCCAACATATTTCCCTTGAAAGGCAGCTTTAAAGAATTCCCAAGTAATCAGTGTAGCCTTGGTGCCTTCTCGAACAGTAAGCCACCATTGATACGCCTCGTCTCTTAGCAAAGACACAGCTCCTTTCAGTTTTTGCTCGATAGTGCATTCCATATCATCCATGATTCACTCCACAGCTTCAAGCCAATATTCAGCCACATTCGGAGCTACACCGGAAACTCCTCTAAAAACTTCTGCATTATTTGACTTGAGTCGTTCCGAAATTGACCCACGAGTTGTTGGCCCAATTCTAGTTCCAGCGACCCTTTCTAGGACTCCCAGCATTGCTTGTGTCAAAGCATTATCTTCTTCCATATGATCCTGTGATCCCGTCTCACTTACAAGTGACGCAGGTGCATCCATTTCAGGCATCTGATTTGGTACTTCAGTTGCAGCACCTCGTCCTCTACCACGGCCACGTCTACCGCATCCACGACCACGTCCTCTAGTGCTCATGATGACTAATTCAATTTAATCTGATTACAAGTTTTATGAATCAGAAAATTATTTCAGTGTTTATTAATGGTGTTTTATGAGATTTGAGAGATAAAGTTGTTTTTTGCAACACATCCTATAGTCTCAATCTCTACGATTTTTTTTAACATCTAAAACTAGAAGTTCTAGAGTGTTCCTATGATCATCATAATAATCATTAAGTAATAAATACTTACTTGACTTGTTGCCAGATGCTTGTGGTGCCATACTGATCTATAAAACTTAATTGAAATAATTTTATACGTAAATTATTTATTGAACCCAACCACAGTAGAAGTTTTTGAAACCTGGCTCGATATTATTAAATGTAACACCCCAAACCCGGTCTATGCATTAAGATGGATTTGGTTTGTTACACGATCGAACTATCTTAATAATTTCAGATGAATCGGTATTTCAAAACCCTTTTGAAATTAGAGTTTAATAAAACCAAGAAAAATAATTTTAAGTTTGATGTATTTGAGAAATAAGAATAGTTAAAATTTCTCGTATGTTTAAAAACCCAATTTATTTTAAGTAAACATCATATAATAATCATAAGCCCATATTAAAATATCCAAAACAAAATTTTAAACCAACCACACAAAAAAAATCCATAAAATAATAATAGAGGCCTTATTACATCATACCCAAAATAGTAATTTAAAGAAAGTACTTATTAATATTTCAAAGTTTATTAAACTCATGTTGCAGTATGGCCTCCACGAAGTCATCCTCGGCCCAAGTCCACATCAATTTCCATTACCTGAGAGGAAAAATTTGAGGGTGTGAGTTACTCAGTACTCAGTGTATAACTTACTTACTTAATCCACTGGGCCAGATCATCAAGTCATAATTTTGGGCTTAAGCCCATTATCAAGATTAATAATATAAATAATGGAATGCATGCAAAAAATGAAATTTTCCCACCCAAACCTAATTTCCATCCGCTACACACCACCCTTACCAACCATCACACCTGTGGGGATCAAGTCAACCCACCCCGCCATCACACCAATAGTAGGCATTAAGCCATTTTATATTTGTGGCAGAGCCATCGAACTAGATTGTGACAAAGTCACCGAACTAGAGGCATTGAGCCATTAAAATATTTGTGGCAAAGCCACTGAACTAGAGGCAATTAGCCGTTTAATAATTTTGTGGCAAAGCCCCCGAACTAGATTTTGGCAACAGGCCTTTCTTCTCTTCATCGTTAATCCCAACCCATGCAACATGTATGCAAAATAATCTATATTCATATGATGATTTTGCAAAAAGGCCCAATATATATATAAGTCAATATTTCAAGTTTTTATTAAGGCCCAAAAATTACAAAATAACATTTAGCCTATTTAGCAATTTAGCATCTTAGGCCCAATTAACGATCTAGCAAAGAGTTTGGCCCATTTAACAATTTGTCAGGGTTTTTGGCCCATTTAACGATCTAGCTGAGATTTCGGCCCATTTATCGATCTAGCAGAGATTTTGGCCCATTTATCGATCTAGCAGAGATTTCGGCCTATTTATCGATCTAGCAGAGATTTCGGCCCATTTACTATTTATCAGGGATTTTGGCCCATTTAACTATCTATCAAAGATTTCGGCCCATTTTACTAACTAGTATATTTATCAGCCCGTTTACTAACTAGCAAACTTATCGGCCCATTTTACGATCTAACACATCTTTGTCCCATTTACACATGAGACATTTAATATACATTTTACCATTTACTCATCGAGGGCGTTTTTGTAATTTTCACATTTTTAACCATTTTCACGAAATTTCACCAAAATACCAATTATTTCGTATTGTACCGATTTTGTCATTTTTACGATTTTGCTCAATACTACGATATGACATCCAACCAGAGATAAGTGTGAAGTTACACACCTTGATATCATGAGTACTAAACCTTCCCGCTCGTCAACACCTAAACGTAATACGAACCATTAGAACACTATCATTTGTCAAAAAATACACTATTGGTATACGATCTAAATCCTTACCCCTTTGATTTTGAACCACTTCTATTTTTTTGGTTTCTCCTAGTTTGTTGATTCGTTGCCCGATGAGAATCCACAAATGTACAAAGGCTCGGGAGTACGAATAACCTCGAACGGTTGATTCTCCTCGGTTGAAGGTCCGCAACCTGATGGAAAATCCCAGATTCCTGAAACAGCCCTTCGTTTATAATTAGGGGGATTTGCGAAATCGCCCCTCTTTCGAAGGCTATGGACTGCCCTTTTCTGCCCTATCTTGAATGTCTCTAAAGACATAAGATTATTATTAGTCCGATTTATTAGTATCAAAATATGACTAATGTTTACAAGATTTTAGATTTGACTTACCACGATTTGTCTTCGTTCCACGAGAATCGATCGAGCGATTGTGTCCCTAAAATGAAATCGATTAATAACTAACTATACTAAATGGATAAGAATCCTTAAAAGAAAATCACTTTACCTTGATTCTCGAAATCGATTCCAAAGTTTCTCACTAATGTCCACAATTGGAAAGATAATTGAGTAGGAATAATTCGGTTATGATTAAAGGAAATCGATTATGGTAAAAGAAAATGAAGAAATTTTGTCACAAGAACAAGTTACATTCGGCCATGGATAAAATAAAAGGAAAAGTTTGTTTGAGAATTCTTTTTGTAAAGAGAAAGAGATGAAGAAGGGTAAAAGAACATATGGTGTTTATGTTTGGATTCTTTTCAAGAACGAAAGATGAACAAAGAATTGAAATTGGAGACTTGTGTGCATTCGGCAAGGGTGAAAGAAAAAGAAAAAATTAGCCTTCTTTGTGTGATGATGGTGTCGGCACTAGGGGAAAAGTTTTTAGAGAATAGGTGAAATAAGACCTAAATGGTCAAAACCCGAATGACCAAAAGAAAAGAGAACAAAACAAAAAAAAATATTGTTTACCTTTGTCCAAAAAGCATTCGGCTAAGGGGAGGGAATTTGAGAGAAACAAGCTTTGAGAGGAAAAGAAAAAAAAATTATCAAATGACCGAAAGAGGAAAAATGTGCACAACTAGCCTCTAATTCATCTAAATGCCTTCAAAATTTCGGCCAGTCCCTTGCCCAAGAACCGTCCAAGTACTTGGCTATCAAAGGCCAACTTTTGCCACCCTTTCTTTCCATAGCACACTCCCCAATTTAAGCCATTTGTTCCCCTTACTTACCTTATCCTATTGATTTCTTTCCTCAACTTAAATATTTCCTTAATCCTTTAGCCATCATACCAAAAATAAAGAAGTCAAACTTTCCATGTTTGCTTCTTGGCCGACACTTGATATATGAAAGCAAAAAAATAAAAATTTTCAAGTTGCAAGCTAGGAGATTCGAACCTCTTCCCTCATGTCTAACTCATGGCACCGTCACCACTATGCTATTAACTCATCTTATGCCTTCTTTTAGTACTTAATTAACTTAAGTCTTAATGTCACCTAATTTTTTGCTCTAAAGTACACTTAACTAATATTTTTATTCTAATTCCAAGTGAACCCGAACTAACATTTAACAACATAATGGTCCTCAATTATTTAGGATGTTACATAGACCATTAAACTCGAACCCTAAACTCTAAACTGCAAGCCTTAAACCATAATCCGAGACCAACTTTTTGGGATTTCATGTGGCCAATGTTAGTGTAATACAAAACATATATTTTAATAGCTAACACATTAACCATAAATCCCTCATGAGGGATTTCAGTTTCGGGATTTTGGGTCATATAGCTAACAGTCAAAACCCTAAACCCTAAAATCCTAAATTTAAACTATAAACCCTAAACTCAAAAACCTAACACATTAACCATTTCACCCCAAACCCCAAACCCTAAACCCATAAACCATAAACTATAAAGTTTAAACCCAAAACCCTAACCAATTAACCATTTTCCCCTAAACCCCTAACCACTAATTAACACTTAAACATTAATACCAGTAAACACTAAGATATTAAACACAATACAATAAACACAAACAACAAACTTTAAAACACTAAACCCATACACCAAAATAACAAACCTTAAACCATGAAATTAACATACTAAACATTAAACCCTAAATCAATTTTAATAGCTTAATTTGTAACTTAAATGAAAACTTCTAAATTATTTAGTTAGCAATTTGTAACTTTTTATAATTAAGTAATAAAATGAAACTTTCTCATTGCTTATAAGTGAATTTATCAAAATAAAATATAATTCAAAGCAAGAATAAGAAAAAAATACGAAAAACTTTTAGCGGCGTTTCCTCAAAAGCGTCGCTAAAGGTCAGAGCATTAGCGGCGTTTTTTCAAAAGCGCTGCTAAAGGTCAGAGCATTAGCGGCGTTTTTTCAAAAGCACCGCTAAAGGTCGAAGCATTAGCGGCGTTTTCTCAAAAGCACCGCTAAATATCAGAGCATTAGCGTCATTTTCTCAAAAGTGCCAATAAATGTTTGAGAATTAGCGGCGTTTTCTCAAAAGCGCCGCTAAAGGTCAGAGAATTAGTGGCGTTTTCTCAAAAGCGTCGCTAAAGGTCAAAGAATTAGCGGCGTTTTCTTAAAAGCACCGCTAAAGGTCAGAGCATTAGCGGTGTTTGATCAAAAGCGCCGCTATAGGTCGGAGCATTAGCGGCTTTTGATCAAAAGCGCCACTATAGGTCAGAGCATTAGCGGTATTTTCTCAAAATCGCCGCTAAAGGTTGGAGCATTAGCGGCGTTTGGTCAAAAGCACCGCTATAGGTCGGAGCATTAGCGGCGCTTGCAAAAAAATGCCGCTATATATCCTTTTTAGCGGCATTTTTAAAATAAACGCCGCAATTGCTCATTTTGTTGCGGCATTTTCCTTCAAACGCCACTATTGTGTAATCTTGGCGGCATTTTTATTTAAAACGCCACCAAAAACGCAGCTAAAAGTCTGATTTGCTGTAGTGAAAGGCTAATTTTGTTGCTAATGCTTTAAGTCAAAAATCTTTATTTGCTTTACATGCGATGAATACTCAGTTGGCTCTATCTGATGACGACTCGATTGTAGCTAAGATAAAAGTGAAACCACTATTCTCATGGCAGATTTGCGAAGCTCACAAAGTTGATAATAATTTGTTAACAAAACGAGCTCAATGTGATTTGAACCCTGATTCAGAGTTTCAAGTTTATGCTAATGATTGTTTGAGATTCAGAGATCGAATATGTGTTCTGAGAAATTCAAAGTTGATTCAAATGATTTTGAATGAAGCTCATAGTAGTTGGTTATCTGTTCATCCAGGAAGTACGAAAATGTATAATGATCTGAAACAACTTTACTAGTGGTCGGGTATGAAGCGTGATATCTCCAAATTTTGTAACATTCCGAAATTGGGCCTAGAAGAATTGGGCCCATTGGGGCCTTGGGCACGGGATTGTTTAAAATTTTTAAGAATAAGAGAACGGCATTAGTGCAAGTTGGACCTATTAGGTGAGTGATTTTGGAAGGTTAGGGGGCTTCTATGAAGTCTCAGGTTCAAACTTTTGCTTTAGGAAAATTTTGGTTTTAGGTGAATAAAACCCTGAGAGTTAGTAGTAGGCTTTAAGAACAAAATGTGGAGAAAAATGACACAAGTGGAGTGTGTGGTGTAGTGGCAAAGTGACGCCACATAAGAGACAAAGGGGTAACGCCACAAGGAAGGAAGGAGGTCCAAGGTTCAAGGCTTGGCTTTTGCATTTTGGATTTCTTTTTAAATGGACTCTAGAATTTTGCCATAGGGTTATATTGAGTTGCACATGATTTTAGACACAAGAGGAGCTTATGGCCTAGTGGTTAGCGGCGTGGATTATGCTACAAGGGAGCTTGGTTTCAAATCTCATGACAAGTAAGGGAGTATTTATTTTGCGGATTGGGCGGGAAGAGTTTGAGTTCGATTTAAACTCTGCTAACGGAGGGATCCCACATCGGTAAGATATAAAGAAGGAAGGTGAGAAGCTAGCTATATATAGAGCATTCTATGAGGAGAGTTAATATACCTTGGTGGGCGTTTGGGTGCAGACCTAGAGGATAATCACCAATAGTAGTGAAGGAAGGGCTACTATAATAGGAGGTGTACGGTAAGGTTTCGGTGAGGTTTTGGTTTCCGATAAGTGTATATTAAGTTATGATTAATCGTTAAGTGATGTCGATTGTAGGTTCGTGACTAAGGGGTTTGTAGCACGTGTGGTTACCAAGTGTGTACAAACACTACACACACGATATCGGTAATGCCAAAAAGTCAAAAAGCTGAAAGTGGCTAAATGGGCCCGTTGGGCCCTGAGGCTAAGTTTGATGAAATGGTTTGGTTGGTTATACGAGTTGAGTTAGTCATGCATGATACATGAATTGGATTTGTTTTGGGCCTAATAGGCCATATAATGAGATTTGGGCCTAATGGGCCGTAAAGGAGTGATTTGGGCTTGATGGGCTTATGGGGACGTAGACATGTATGTTAGGGTTTATGGACCTTAGGTCTAGTTTGAACAACTCTTAAATTCCATAAGACTTAATTTCTCTAATTAAACATGTCTGTGAACAAGTCGCTGGGTTAGGGTGTGGCAACGAGCATACGCATGTCTAGGATTGGATCTAGGGAGAGCTTGGTACTTAAGCAGCTCTAGTGGCCCACCTCCTCTTTTTTGGAATCTTACCTGGTGCGTAGTGTCTGTTCACTTTAGCCCCGAGGACTTGTCGATGGGCCAAAGTTCATAGCTAAAACCCAAAAGGGACCGAAGTACCCTCGATTTGCAAAATTACCAAAATACCTTTGATTTGTGAAATTACCAAAATACCCCTGATTTGTGAAATTACCAAAATACCCCTAGTTAGTAAAATTACCGAAATACCCCTGGTTTGCAAAATTACTAAAATACCCCTAGTTTGTAAAATTACTGAAATACTCCTAGTTTGTAAAATTACCAAAATACCCCTGAATTATAAAATTACCAAAATACCCTTAGTGTGTAATTACCGTTTTACCCTTAAACGATAAATTATCGTTGTACCCTCGTGGTAGTACTAATGTTGTCTGTATTAATTGTATGATTGATTATGATCAAGATGCACTGCATACATGGATTAGTTATTAGTAAAATTATCGAATTACCCTTGGTAGGTAAATTACGAAAATACCCTTGGTGGGTAAATTACGAAAATACCCTCGATGGGTAAAATGACCAATATGCCCTTAGAGGGTAAAATGATGAAAATGCCCCTACATGTTATATGATTATTCTTGTATGTGATTTAAGATTGTTTTCGTATGATTATTATTGTATGTTGCATCATGTGTTACTATGTTGCATGGGGATGGGATTATTCGAAAGGGGAAGTGCAGATAGGATCGCATGGTCGCTGACGATGTGGATCCAAAGAAAGGCTTTAGCCACCGAAAGCGACTATCTTTGCCCGATAAGTTAGTGCCGCAACGGGTGCTACATAAGGAGTGTAGGGATGGGTGGGTCGATTAAATCCCCACAAGAGTGCAGGGTTGGACAGGAGACGGAGTGTAGGGTTGGTATAGGCATTAATGCATTGCATATGTCATATTATTTGAGATGGGCTCAGGCCCAGATAAATATGATTTGTGTAATTTATAGGTTAAGGCCCAACTGAAGCTATTTTGGGCAAAGGCCTAATTGCCACCGTTACTGTAATGGGCTTCAACTTGGATTGTTGTGATGCATGTTCTTACCGATGAGGGTTGTACACACTGAGTTTTCGTAAACTTACCCCCTCTTTTTATTAAATGTTTTAGGTAATTTCCAGTGATAGAGGATTGGGAGCCGTGGAGGACTCGAGGGTGGCTATACATCGGAGATACTACTCGTGAACTGTAGTAATTTCGATTTTGGCCTTTTCTTTTAGATTATTTATTTTGGGTTAATACTTTGTAATAAGGCCATTGGTTTATTTTTCCTATGTTTTCATTTATAACTGTTAAACTTATAAATACGGGGTTTTCTTAAAACATTAGCAATCATTTTCTAAAATATCATGTTTACGCAACGATGCAAGTTCAACTTTCATAACAAAATAGTTTTTCAAAATAATAACAACTCTTAAACGCTAATTTAGTAAATCACGTTTTTCTCAATCAAACAACAAACTCGGAGTTCAAAAAAATCTGATAAAACTTTTCTAAACAATTACTTAGCTTTCCAACTTCCTTCAATGTGACACGCCAGATTCGGGCCTAACATCTAGGTCGAGTTTGGGGTGTTACAATTTTGGTATCAGAGTCTAGTTGTAACACTCGGCTGTGGAATGGGTTCAAAAATATTTTTTCAAAGTTATTTGAAATTTGGTTTTTTTTTAAAAAAAGGATCTTTATTGGAAGTATGGCACCTGAGTCTCCGGCACGAAATCCGTAAGTCCCCTTACTTATTATTATATGCTACATTGATTGTATTTATTCTGTGTACGTTTTGGATGTGATGTTTGAATGAAAATTTTTTATGTATGAGTGTTAAATATCTTTTTACTTCTGTATTAGATATTTGGTTGTGTGAAGAGGTTCCAAGTTTAAGTTAGAAAGTGTATTACTATTTTAGAATCAGAGTACACAGCGTGAGTGTAGTGTTGTAGGTTAGGATGTGCGACTGTTTCTATAGTTAGAAATTTCGAGGATGAAATTTCTTTAAGGAAGGTAGATTTGTAACATCCCAAAATTGGGCCTAGAAGAATTGGGCCCATTGGGGCCTTGGGCATGAGAGTGTTTAAAATTTTTAAGAATAAAAGAACGGCATTAGTGCAAGTTGGACCTATTAGGTGAGTGATTTTGGAAGGTTAGGGGGCTTCTATGAAGTCCGGAGTTCAAACTTTGGCTTTAGGAAAATTTTGGTTTTAGGTGAATAAAACCCTGAGAGTTAGTAGTAGGCTTTAAGAACAAAATGTGGAGAAAAATGACACAAGTGGAGTATGTGGTGTAGTGGCAAAGTGACGCCACATAAGAGACAAGGGGGTAACGCCACAAGGAAGGAAGGAGGTCCAAGGTTCAAGTCTTGGCTCTTGCATTTTGGATTTCTTTTTAAATGGACTCTAGAATTTTTCCATAGGGTTATATTGAGTTGTGCATGATTTTAGACACAAGAAGAGCTTGTGGCCAAGTGGTTAGCGGCGTGGATTATGCTATAAGGGAGCTTGGGTTTGAATCTCATGACAAGCAAGGGAGTATTTATTTTGCAGATTGGACGGGAAGAGTTTGAGTTCGATTTAAACTCTGTTAATGGATGGATCCCACATCGGTAAGATGCAAAGAAGGCAGGTGAGAAGCTAGCTTTATATAGAGCATTCTATGAGGAGAGTTAATATACCTTGGTGGGTGTTTGGGTGCAGACCTAGAGGATAATCGCCAATAGTAGCGAAGGAAGGGCTACTATAACGGGAGGTGCACGGTAAGGTTTTGGTGAGGTTTTGGTTTTCGATAAGTGTATATTAAGTTATGATTAATCGTTAAGTGACGTCGATTGTAGGTTTGTGACTAAGGGGTTTGCAGCGCGTGTGGTTACCAGGTGTGTACAAACACTACACACACGATATCAGCAATGCCGAAAAGTCGAAAAGTCAAAAGTGGCTAAATGGGCCCGGTGGGCCCTGAGGCTAAGTTTGATGAAATGGTTTGGTTGGTTATACGAGTTGAATTAGTCATGCATGATACATGAATTAGATTTGTTTTGGGCCTAATAGGCCATATGATGAGATTTGGGCCTAATGGACCGTAAGGGAGTGATTTGGGCTTGATAGGCTTATGGGGACGTAGACATGTATGTTAGGGTTTATGGACCTTAGGTCTAGTTTAAACAACTCTTAAATTCCATAAGACTTAATTTCTCTAATTAAACATGTCTATGAACAAGTCGCTAAGTTAGGGTGTGGCAACAGGCATACACATGTCTAGGATTGGATCTAGGGAGAGCTTGGTACTTAAGCGGCTCTAGTGGCCCACCTCCTCTTTTCTGGAATCCTACCTAGTGCGTAGTGTCTGTTCACTTTAGCCGCGAGGACTTGTTGATGGGCCAAAGTTCATAGCTAAAACCCGAAAGGGACCGAAGTACCCTTAATTTGTAAAATTACCAAAATACCCTTGATTTGTAAAATTATCAAAATACCCCCAATTTGTGAAATTACCAAAATACCCGTGGTTTGTAAAATTATCGAAATACCCATGGTTTGCAAAATTACTGAAATACCCCTAGTTTGTAAAATTACCAAAATACTCCTACTTTGTAAAATCACCGAAATACCCATAAATTACAAAATTACCGAAATACCCCCGAATTACAAAATTATCGAAATACCCCTAGATTATAAAATTACCAAAATACCCTTAGTGTGTAATTATCGTTTTACCCCTAAACGACAAATTACTATTGTACCCTCATGGTAGTACTAATGTTGTCTGTGTTAATTGTATAATTGATTATGATCGAGATGCACTGCATACATGGATTAGTTATGAGTAAAATTACCAAATTATCCTTAGTAGGTAAATTACGAAAATACCCTTTGTAGGTAAATTACAGAAATACCCTCGATGGGTAAAATGACAGATATGCCCCTAGAGGGCAAAATGACAAAAATGCCCCTGCATGTTATATGATTATTCTTGTATGTGATTTAATATTGTTATCGTATGATTATTATTGTATGTTGCATTCATGTGTTACTATATTGCATGGGGATGGGATTATTCGAAAGGGGAAGTGCAGATAGGATCGCATAGTCGCTTGACGACTGTGGATCCACCGAAGGCTTTAGCCACTAGCGCCTATGTTTGACTTGATAAGTTAGTCATAACCGGTGCTACATAAGGAGTGTAGGGATGGGTGGGTCGATTAAATCCCTACAAGAGTGCAGGGTTGGCATGGGCATTAATGCATTGCATATGTTTGAGATGGGCTTAGGCCCAGATAAATATGATTTGTGACATTTATGGGTTAAGGCCCAATTGCCACTGTTACTGTAATGGGCTTCGGCTCGGATTGTTGTGATTGTAACATCCTAAATTTATGGGCCTATGCATTTAGTGTGGGGATATGTTTAATTTGTTAATTTAAGTGATAAGGGTTCAAACTTGGGCTTAGGATTAGGCAAAGGCCTTGATTGAATTATTTTAAGGTGGCGTCATTAACAATAAAAGAGGCCCAAGTTTTGGCTGCAAGAAGCCCATATTTTTAGGGCCATTTTTGGCACCTAAAATGAAACAAGGAGTGACGCCACACACAAGAAGTTAGGGGCCCAAAATTTAAGTTTAATAAAGCCCAAATCTTTTAATTTAAGTGAGTTAAATTTAGGCATTAAGATTTGACGAGGTTGATGGCTACAAGGCTCAAAAATAGGAAGATTTAGATGGATTTTATAATTGATAAAATAGTAGATAAAAAGTAGAAAAGTTAGGAGCTTATCTACAAGGGAGGTGATGGCCGAAAATCCATCACCTAGAGGAGTGTAGAAATCAGCTACTGCATGGCAAAGGGGGTGCCAAATTTTCCCTTTCATTTAGCTTGAATTTTAATTAATTAGGAAGGGTATTTCTGGTTTTATACATGAGGTGTCAAAATATCTATAAATAGGGGGGATAGCTCCTTGTTTCTGACACTAAAAACCCTAAATTCCTCTCCCATTGTGCTGAATTTCCCTAGCTTCTCCCTCTCCAATTTCTTTTCTCCAATTTCTTCAAAAGCCGAAACTCTTCTCCATTTTTTCCTCCTTGTGCCGATTTCTCTAAAAAGCCAAAGCATCCATAGTCTTCTCTTTTATTCATCCTATTTGAGAATTAGTTCTATTCTTTCGGCATTTAAAACTTTCCTTTGGCATTGTCAAATCTCCTTTCCAAGTGTTAGCCGAATTCCCTATACTAAGGTAAGTGCCGATTTCTGTTAGATCTCATATTCTATTTTGGTTCTTAAAAGGAAAAAGCTGAAAAATTAACAGTTTAATGATTCTATGTTGGGCGGCAATTCGGGATTTGAAGGAAGCTTGGTCAATTAGATCTAAAAGCCGAAAATAGCTAGTCTCCACATTTGGGATTTTTAAAGTAAGAAGATTTCCCTAGATTTCTATTAGATTTGATCATTATATGCAAGATCTTAAGGTTACAATGAGAATTAATGATTAAATATTGTGATAGTAGTTCTGATAAGGACTTGTGATGGAATTAAATATGGATCAGGCAAAGGAGAAATTCCCTAAGTTTAAGAAACGAGTAGTATCTGCCATTCGAGATTGGCCACTTGGTTGTGGATCGGCTTCTGAACAACACCTTAGGAAGATAGCAGTTGTGTCGACTAAGGATAGCGTCTACATAGAAAGTATCGTTTTATCAATAATCTGGTGTGTAGACCCTTAACACATAAGTTTTGTTTGTATTATATGTATGTTACGGGCTAAAAATCGGAAAAAGGTGTGTAGATCTCTATCACACTAAATAATCTTAATAAATCTGTGATATATATGTTATGGGCTAAAAAGTCGAAAAAAAGTGTGTAGATCTTTAACACACAAATAACCTGTATGTATATATATGTTTATGTTATGGGCTAAAAGCCGAAAAACAGGCTATATGAATAGTCGTTTTACCCAGAAAGGGTAGGCAAGGAATGCCAGGTACGCAATCATAGAAACCTCTATGAATATCAAATTATATGAAAGTATGCATGATGTTTTCTTTATGTATGTATGCATGGGATGGGATTGACATGAGGAAGGGGAGCAGGTCGCGAGGCGATCGGTGGCTTTGCCACATAGGTCACACAGTGATCGGTCTTTATGACAGGCAGCACATCTGTCGATATATTATTAAGGTCGCATAGCTATCGATGGCTTCGCCACATAGGTCACATAGTGATCGGTCTTTATGACAGGCAGCACAGCTACCGATATGGTGTGTAGCAGATGGAGGGTTGATTGTAGAAATCCCCTCGTGTGATGGTTGGTACGGGGGTGCGTAGAGGATGGACTCATAGGTTTGGGATGGGCCATGCTGCATATTTTGTTACCCTTGTATACGGGCCAAGGCTCATAATGTGTTTGTGGGCCTCAAGCCTTTTATGTGTTTTCGGGATTTGCACACTGAGTCTTGGTGACTCACCCTTTTATTTTTCCCAACATTTCAGGTGAGCAGTAGATCGTGGATTTGCACACTGAGTCTTGGTTTTCTTTTAAGATTCAATTTGGAAATATTGATGTAGTAAGGCCTCCATAACTTAGGTTATTGGTTTATATGCTATTATTCTTAGGTTATTGGTTTATACGCTATTATTTATTATATCACATTTTTTTTATAAACTTGTGTTCTAATTATTAAACGAGATGATAATGGGCTTTTCAAACGCCATCTACGCAATTAATGTTTCTTTCAAGAAACACAAAATTTTTTATTTGCCTGCAAAACAAGCTGAGATTTCCAAAACCCTTCAAAGAGAAGTTTTCAACTGTTAACCCGTAGCATACCAGATTCGGTCGTGACATTTAGGCCAGGTTCGGGGTGTTACATTTTGGTATCAGAGCCCAGTTCAAAATTCGAGGCTGTGAAATGGGCCTAGTAACTGTTTTAAAATTGAGAAAATGTTTTGAATGAAGATGTGGCTTTCGAGTCTACTGGCACCCGATCCACCCAGGTAAGTACTCTAACTCTTGTTGTGATATACATGTGGGCTTAATGGGCCTGATGGATGTAGGTTAGAATATTAGACATTGATGGACTTTAGGCTTAGCCGAAAACACTCTTCAATTTCATAAGACTTAGTCCAACCAAACCAAACCTGTAAACAAGTCACCAAGTTAAGGTGTGGCAATAGGCATACGCATGTCTAGGATTGGATTCAGGAAGAGCTTGGTATTTAAGCAGTCCTAGTGACTCACCTCCTCTTCGTTAGAACCCTACCTGGTGCGTAGTGACTGTTCATCTTAGCCAAGAGGACTTGTTGACAGGCTAAAATTTATAACTAAAACCCGAAAGGGACTAACCACCCTATTTCAAAAAATTACCAAAATACCCTTAGTTTGGAAAATTATCGAATTACCCCTGATTTGTAAAATGACCAAAATACCCCTGATTTGTAAAATGACCAAAATACCCTTGATTTGTAAAATGACCAAAATACCCCTGATTTGTAAAATGACTAAAATACCTTTGGATTGCAAAATTACCAAAATACCCCTAGATTACAAAATTACCGAAATACCTTGAATTGTAAAAATTATCGAAATACCCTCGAATTACAAAATTATCGAAATACCCTCGATTGATAAAATTACTGAAATACCCCTGAATTGCACAAATTACCAAAATACCCTTACTTTGTAAAATCACCAAGAAACTTTATTTTGGAAAATTGCGAAAATACCCCTATAGGTAAAATTACGAAAATACCCTTGGGTAGTGAAATGATGCAAATATCCCTAGGTGGTGAATGTAAGTTCATAATGGTATTTGTATGATTGTTATGTGATGGATGTTGAATGTGTGTGATTCCTAGAACTAGGAGATACAGACTTGAGACTGAACTAGTTGTGAACTCGAAAGAACTACTTTTAAAACTATTATTCATAAGACTATTCGGAGTTAATCAGTGGAAAGAAATTAATAATTCATAAAATTTCTAACTCAGATAATACGAGAATCAACAATGAGTGCTAGAAGAGGAAGAAGAGGCCGCGGCCGAGGCCGTGGAAGTGTTAGGACTGACGTGCTGACTCAACTAGTTAAGAAGGTACTGAAGGAGGTTAAAGAAATCGGTGAAACACTTCGGGTTGGGCGCGTGGACTATAAAAAAAAAAGAGATCGTAGTTTTCTAGGGTTGTAGTCTCATTCTGTGAAGCATGTTAAGGTACGTCTAAACTTTCAAGTTTGCGAATATTGCAAAAGGTGTCATCCGGGTGAATGTTGGAGGAAGTTAGGAACGTGTTTAAGATGCGGGTCTGAGGAGCATAAGGCTCGGGATTGTTCGATCACTATTAAGTCGGGTATGATTTGTGTGGATGTTATATTTTTGGGTATAAAAACTGTATGCGTGCAATGTTTATATAGTATTAAATTAGAGTACGCATCGAAAGCATAGTGGTGAGACTTGGGTAGTACGATTAGTAGTTAGTTGGAAATTTCGAGGACGAAATTTCTTTAAAGGGGTAGAACTGTAACATTCTAAATTTATGGGCCTATGCATTTAGTGTGGGGATATGTTTAATTTGTTAATTTAAGTGATAGGGGTTCAAAACTGGGCTTAGGATTAGGCAAAGACCTTGACTGAATTATTTTAAGGTGGCGTCATTAACAATAAAAGAGGCCCAAGTTTTGGCCGTAAGGAGCCCATGTTTTTAGGGCCATTTTTGGCACCTAAAATGAAGCAAGAAGTGACACCACACACAAGGAGTTAGGGGCCCAAAATTTAAGTTTAATAAAGCCTAAATCTTTTAATTTAAGTGAGTTAAATTTAGGCATTAAGATTTGATGAGGTGGACAGCTACAAGGCTCAAAAATAGGAAGATTTAGATGGATTTTCTAATTGATAAAATAGTAGATAAAAAACGAGAAAAGTTAAGAGCTTATCTACAAGGGAGGTGATGGCTGAAAATCCATCACCTAGAGGAGTGTAGAAATCGGCTACTGCATGGCAAAGGGGGTGCCAAATTTTCCCTCTCATTTAGCTTGAATTTAATTAATTAGGAAGGGCATTTTCGATTTTATACATGAGGTGTCAAAATATCTATAAATAGGAGGGATAGCTCCTTGTTTCTGACACTAAAAACCCTAAATTCCTCTCCCATTGTGCCAAATTTCCCTAGCTTCTCCCTCTCCAATTTCTTTTCTCCAATTTCTTCAAAAGTCGAAAGTCTTCTCCACTTTTTCCTCCTTGTGTCGATTTCTCTAAAAAGCTGAAGCATCCATAGTCTTCTCTTTTATTCATCCTATTTCAGAATTAGTTCTATTCTTCCGGCATTTAAAACTTTCCTTTGGCATTGTCGAATCTCCTTTCCAAGTGTTAGCCGAATTCCCTATACTAAGGTAAGTGCCGATTTCTGTTAGATCTCATATTCTATTTTGGTTCTTAAAAGGCAAAAGTCAAAAAGTAATAGTTTAATGATTCTATGTTGGGCGGCGATTCGGGATTTGAAAGAAGCTTGGTCAATTAGATCTAAAAGCCGAAAATAGCTAGTCTCTACTTTTGGGATTTTTAAGGTAAGAAGATTTCCCGAGATTTCTATTAGATTTGATCATTATATGCAAGATCTTAAGGTTACAATGAGAATTAACGATTAAATATTGTGATAGTAGTTCTGATAAGGACTTGTGATGGAATTAAATATGGATCAGGCAAAGGACTAAGTTTAAGAAACGAGCAGTATTTGCCATTCGAGATTGGCCACTTGGTTGTGGATCGGCTTCTGAACAATACCTTAGGAAGATAGCAGTTGTGTCGACTAAGGATAGCGTCTACATAAAAAGCATCGTTTTATCAGTAATCAGGTGTGTAGATCCTTAACACATAAGTTTTGTTTGTATTATATGTATGTTACGGGCTAAAAGCTAGAAAAAGGTGTGTAGATCTCTATCACACTAAATAATCTTAATAAATCTGTGATATATATGTTATGGGCTAAAAAGTAGGAAAAAGGTGTGTAGATCTCTATCACACTAAATAATCTTAATAAATCTGTGATATATATGTTATGGGCTAAAAAGCCGGAAAAAGGTGTGTAGATCTCTAACATACTAATAACCTGTATGTATATATTTGTTTATGTTATGGGCTAAAAGCCAAAAAATAGGCTGTATGAATAGTCGTGTTACCCAGAAAGGGTAGGCAAGGAATGCCAGGTACGCAATCATAGAAACCTCTATGAATATCAAATTATATGAAAGTATGCATGATGTTTTCTTTATGTATGTATGCATGGGATGGGATTGACATGAGGAAGGGAAGCAGGTCACGAAGAGATCGGTGGCTTTGCCACATAGGTCACATAGTGATTGGTCTTTATGACAGGCAGCACAGTGTTGATATATTATTAAGGTCGCATAGCGATCGGTTGCTTCGCCACATAGGTCACATAGTGATTGGTCTTTATGACAAAAGACAAATTTGTCGATATGGTGTAGCGGATGGAGGGTTGATTGTAGAAATCCCACGGTGTGATGGTTGATGCGGGGTGTGTAGAGGATGGACTCATAGGTTTGGGATGGGCCATCTTTGCATATTTTGTTACCCTTGTATACGGGCCAAGGCTCATAATGTGTTTGTGGGCCTCAAGCTTTTTATGTGTTTTCGGGATTTGCACACTGAGTCTTGGTGACTTAACCTTTTATTTTTTTCGAACATTTCAGGTGAGCAGTAGATGTGGACATGGGAGCTGATGCAGACTCGAGGGGCCATTAAGTCTTTTATTTTTCTTAAACTATTTCGGTTTTCTTTTAAGATTCAATTTGGAAATATTGATGTAGTAAGGCCTCCATAACATAGGTTATTGGTTTATATGCTATTATTTATTATATCACATTTTTTTATAAACTTGTGTTCTAATTATTAAACGAGATGATAATGGGCTTTTCAAACACCATCTATGCAAAAGTTAAAGTTTCTTTCAAGAAAAACAAAATTTTCAATTTGCCGGCAAAACAAGCTGAGATTTCCAAAACCCTTCAAAGAGAAGTTTTCAACTGTTAACCCGTAGCATACCAGATCTGGTCGTGACGTTTGGGCCGGGTTTGGGGTGTTACAGTGATACATGTTCTTACCGATGAGGGTTTTACAAATTGAGTTTTCATAAACTCACCCCCTCTTTTTATTAAATGTTTCAGGTAATTTCCAGCGATAGAGGATTGGGAGCAGTGGAGGACTCGGGGTGGCTATACATCGGAGATACTACTCGTGAACTATAGTAATTTTAATTTTTGCCTTTTCTTTTAGATTATTTATTTTGGGTTAATACTTTGTAATAAGTCCATTGGTTTATTTTTTCTATGTTTTCATTTATAACTGTTAAACTTATAAATACGGGGTTTTTTTAAAACATTAGCAATCGTGTTCTAAAATATCATGTTTACGCAACGATGCAAGTTTAACTTTCATAACAAAACAGTTTTTCAAAATAATAACAACTTTTAAACGGTAATTTAGTAAATCACGTTTTTCTCAATCAAACAATGAACTCGGAGTTAAAAAAATCTAATAAAACTTTTCTAAACAATTGCTTAGCTTTCCAACTTCCTTCAATGTGACACGCCAGATTCGGGCCTAACTTCTAGGCCGGTTTTAGGGTGTTACAAATTTGTTTCAAAATGTTTAATCTGTCAGCAAGTCAAAGCTGAGCATCAGGTACCGTCTGGGTTATTGCAGCTGGTTATGATTCCTGAGTGGAAATGGGACAGAATCACGATGAATTTTGTATCAGGTTTGCCCCTGTCTTCGAGTAAGAAAGATGTGATATGGGTGGTTGTTGATAGATTGACTAAATTGGCTCATTTCATTCCGATACGCACAGATTATACACTTGATAAACTTGCTGAGTTGTACATCTCTCAGATTGTGAAATTGCATGGAGTACCTATTTCTATTATTTCGAATAGAGATCCGAGATTTACATCGTGTTTTAGGAAGAAATTACAAGATGCACTGGGTACAAAGCTACACTTTAGTACTTCTTTTCATATGCAAAAAGATTGTCAATTCGAGCGGATTATTCAAATACTCGAGGATATGTTGAGATGTTGCATTTTTGAGTTTGAAGGTACGTAGGAATGATACCTGCCATTGATTGAATTTACATATA
Source organism: Gossypium rotundifolium (assembly GCA_025506655.1). Classification (NCBI taxonomy): domain Eukaryota; kingdom Viridiplantae; phylum Streptophyta; class Magnoliopsida; order Malvales; family Malvaceae; genus Gossypium; species Gossypium rotundifolium. The sequence continues at coordinate 51,643,082 of CP106727.1, forward strand.
CTAATAGTTTTCAATTGAGTATAAAAATTGCACCTTACAAAGCATTGTATGGTCGCAATTGCTGAACACCTTTGTATTGGACTGAGCTCAGTGAAAATAAGATTCACGGGGTCGATTTGAGTAAAGAGACTAAATAGGAAGTGAAAGTGATTCGTGAAAATCTGAAAGAAGCGTTAGATCGTCAGAAATTGTATGCAGACTCGAAATAAAAATATATTGAGTTTGAGATTGGGGATCGAGTATTTTTGAAAGTATCTCTATGGAAAAAATACTTAGATTTGGCAGAAAAGGCAAGTTAAGTCCGAGATTCATCGCGCCGTATGAGATTATCGAGCGTATCAAGCCGATTGCTTATAGATTGTCGCTGCCACCTGAGTTAGAAAAGATTCATAATATATTTCACGTATTGATGCTTCGACGATACATATCAGATCCCTCGCATGTGATTTCCCCCTCTGAGATTGAGATTCAATCCGATATGACATAAGAAGAAGAATCGATCTGAGTTTTAGACCACGAGGTTAAAGATTTGAGAAATAAGAAAATTTCATTAATGAAAGTCTTATGGCATCGAAATGGGGTTGAAGAAGCTACGTGGGAGCGCGAGGATGTTCTGAGAAAGCAATACCCTAATCTATTCACTAGTATGATTTTCGGGGACGAAAATTCTTAAGCGGGGAGAGTTGTAACAGCCTAATTTTAGCTAAATCGAAATATTGGTTTCAAAACCACAAATTTGAGGTCAAAAAATTATTTTAATATTAATTTTTGTGTTTATAGCATGTGATTATATATGTGTGAAAGTTTTGTGAAATAATTTTAAAGTTTGACTGCTTAATTTGATAAAAGGACTAAATCGCGTAAAATGTAAAAGTAGCATGATATAAGTTAAGAGTGTCTAATTGCTATGGTTCATTAAATGAAAGGTCTTTATGATGATATTAGACCATGGATAGTGGGAATGGACATAAATGACCATCCATTATATGTTATTATATGTTTTTATTAAAGGTTAATAATTTAAATTAGTTAATAAGTTCTATTAGATAAAATAAAACATAAAATATCTTTTATCATCATCTTCCACCACCGAATATAGAGAAAAGAAACAGCCATTGAAGCTTCATTAAGTTCGGCCCTTGCATGATTTATTAGGTATGTGTTTTGAGCTCGGTTTTTGATAATTTTTATGTTTTTGAGATCGTTGCTTTGTATACTAGCTAGCCCATGCTTTAATTTTTAGATTTGATGATGAATTTGTGATTTGCCATTGTTAATAGATTGATGTTTTTTTTTTGTTTGATGATGAAAAATAAATATTTGTTATTAGATTATCATAGTGTAACACCCCAAACCCGACCTAGACGTTACGACTGAATTTGGCATGTCACATGAAAGGGTTGTTTAAAAACTGCGCGCTCGTTAAAAACTTCGTATTCTTTTTGAAACTTTGTGCTTTGTTGTTTATGGAATTCAAATTTGCTTTTATGGTTTTCTTGTAAAAGCGTTGTTATTGCTATTAGCGAAAACTTTGTTTGTAGTAGAAATTAGGTCCAGTAATTTACGAAAACGTGATATTTTGAAAACAGTTTGTTAACTCTTGTAAAAAACTCTCGTATTAAACATTTATCAGTAAAAATAACAGAAAGAAGGTTTAAAAGGAAAATAAAGTCTAGAGGCCTTATTACAAAACAATAAACCCAAACTAATTAACTTTAAAAATAAGATAAAAAACTGAATTTACTAAGGTTTGCGAGAAATCTACGATGTATGGCCACCACTGAGTCCTTCACGGCTCCAAGTCCTCTATCACTGGGGATTACTTGTACGATTAAAGAAAAGGGGTGAGTTACGAGAACTCAGTGTGTAATCCCCTAAACCGACATTAACTGGGCCCGAGCCCATAAGACATCAATTTGGGCTTAAGCCCTATAATCATGAAAGTGCAAATGAAGTAGTGCAACCCAACCCAATCCAACCAACACACCCTCGACCAGCCAATCACACCTGTACGGATCAAGTCAACCCACCCCGCCACACACACCAATATTACAGTCAAGCTGCTATTTACAGAATATTTGTAGCTGAGCCACCGGAGTCATAATTATGTATAGATATATATATATATATATTATGGCTATGCCACTAGGCTACACTGCTCTTCATTCATTAACTCGCCCCATGCAACATGATAAAATGCAATATACATATCAACATATAAAAGTGTAGTATAACATACAATTATTACTAGACAACATTGAGGGTAAAATGGTCATTCAACCTATCGAGGGTATTTTGGTAATTTTCTAGCCCATGGGTATTTCGATAATTTACCCTCTAAGGGTATTTTAGTAATCTGAACCACTAAGGTATTTTGGTAAATCGGCCCACCAAAGGCATTTTGGTAAATCAGCCCACCAAGGGCATTTTGGTAAATTGGTCCACTAAGGGCATTTTGGTAAATCGGCCCACCAAGGGCATTTGTTTGCTTAATCAGTTAACAAAGATTTTAGTGAATTTAAAACTAAGGTTAATAAAGCGAGCTATTCGATTCCATGCAATATCCCAGATTATTAATCATGCAGATAACAGTGATTCAACTTTTACCAACATTATAGAGTATTACGAAACTACATGGTGGCAGTGTGAAATTACACACCTGTGTGGAAAATGTAACACGATACTCTCCAAATCACCTAAGGACACAATCGGTTATAGTTAGTCCTCCCATACGTAAAAACCCAATCTTTAAATACTTAATAGAAGACAAAGGAGAGTCCCAGTTACGCTTACCAACGAATATTTCCCTCCCTTCTAAAGAGGGTAATCGGTCCACCTTCTATTAATCCGAATTTCGTGCCCCTAGCAAAGAGATTGCATTAGTAATGTGTATTCGAGATAAGAGAAAGAGAATAAGAGAAAAGACATTTTCGGTTGCAAAGGCTTCAACCAAAAATAAGAGAGTTAACACCCCTATACGGTCATCCCACCACTTACCAACAAGAAGACGAGATTTCGAAGCAGATTGAACCAACAGGTTTTAAGTTTACACTTTGAAGGATTCAGTCCTATCCCAAAAGAGAACACAAGAGATTCAAGGCCGAATGAGTGGTTAAGTTTGACTTAAGCAGAGCCAAGAGAAAAAGAACGAGAGTAAGTGGAAGAAGAAGAACCATTACCTAACTACCAAGGATAAACTGAATAGAATGACAAGGTTCAACTACCACCACCACCAAGATTCGGCTAAGAGGTTAACCAAAATGAAGAATCCAGAAGAAGAAGAAACTAGCAAGCTTATTGAAAGCTAGAAGAAAAGAGGTAGGGGGTTTGGCTATTGAGAAGAAAAACAATTGAAAGGCATGGAAGGTTGAATAAGAATTGCACAAGTGGCCAGTTTCCAACGATAGAACAAGAAGAAAGGAAACTTACGAAGGGGAGAAAAATAAAATTCCAAAGGGAAAATCCGAAACACTTGAATAGAAATACCAAAATGCAAAAAGGGAAAAAGCCAAAAATGCAAAAAGAAAAGCTAAGAGTTACTAGAGAATTTTAGCACACACCAAGAGGTTTCCGATATTTCTCCCTATGCTACACACACAATGCCGAATTTGTTATCTTACTCTCTACTCTAGCTGAATTCTCACCCCCATGCACTTCCCATTTTCGGCCAACTATCACCACACTCCCAAATCCCTTGATTCACTCCACCATTTCCTCTTTGAAACACTCCTAGCCTCCCATTCAAATCTGTTGACCAAGTCTTGAACCATCCTTGTAGAGTTTGATCCCAACTCTACCTCTTCCCCGCCTTGAGCACAAAAATTAATCTCTCATATGCTGCATGCGTGATTCGAACCCTCTCCCACCTTGTTATCATACTGACGCCACCACCACTCCACCATGTGGCAATTTGTGTCTTACAATACACACAAAAAAAGGTAAACCTACAGCTAAAGTCTAATTCCCTTTTAAAAGAAATAATCTAAAAGAAAAGCAAGTACCAAGACTAGAACCCTAGATCCCCTTGATTCCCTATGGCGTCACTTCCTTGCTCCCTAAGTAGCGTCACTTTGCCACCACACCACAACTCTTTTTGTGCCATTTTTCTCCACATTTTATTCTTAAATCCTACTTACTAACTTCCAGGGTTTTATTCACCTAAAACCAAAATTTTCCTAAAGCCTAAGTTTGATCCCGGGACTTTATAGAGGCCCCCCTAACCTTCCAAAATCACTCACCTAATAGGTACAACTTGTAATAATGTCGTTCTCATATTCTTAAAAATTTTAAAACGCTCCTACACTCAAGGCCCAATGGGCCCAATTCTACTAGGCCCAAATTCGGGTAGTTACACATAGTTTATTAAGTGATTTTTGATAAAAATGCTTATTAAGGACTAAATTGTAAAATTTATAAATTGAGGGGTCAAAATGTGAAATAAATGAAATTAATGGGCTGCTAGGGACCTAAGGAAAAATCAACCTAACATGAGCATGTTGAAATTTTGTGTATTTTGAGTTGTTTTGAAATAGGGACTAAAATTAAAAAATGTGAAATGTTAGGGGCTAAAGTACAAAATGCCCATTTATGTGTTTTTGGGTGAAATTGAATGAATACGTAATTAAATAAGTTAAATTTAAATTGATTTAGATCAAGAAAGGAAGAAATTAGATTTGGATCGAGGGAAGTCGAAAGTTGTTGAACAGTCGTTCCGATCTGTTCGTTTTCGTACGATGTAAGTTCATAAGCAATTAAATGTTCTTAAATTCAAATGTATATATATTATATGTAGCTAAATTGAATTGTATGTATTAAAATATATGTTGCTGAATTGATTTGAGCATTGGTTGACTAGTTTCGTGAATGAATTGATTTAATTACGAAGTCGTAAGCCCCGAACGAACCTTAGGAAATGTATCGGATACTGATGTCATGACATAAGGGTTTTGAGATGTGATTTCATGTAAGAACATGTCTGGGACATTGGCATCGAAGTGAGAAAACATGTAAGACCATGTCTAGGATATTGGTATCGTATATGATTCGTATAAGACCCTGTCTAGGACAGTGGCATCGATATGTGTTAACATGTAAGACCATATGCGGGATATGGCATTGTATAAGCTTTATATGATTTTCGTGTATCCCTAACAATTCTTAACAGTTCATTGGGCAATGTCAAATTAAGACCGAAGGTGAATTTGATCTAAATAATTTAGGTACGTATGAGGTTTACATGTTCATTAAAAAATAAGGTAAGTAGAGTTAAGTGATGTGGTAATATGGATTATATGAGAGAAGTGATGGTATATGTGTATAAGATTAGCTAAAATTTGGCCTATTCGAATTGTGTTATATGTGTTCTTGTGATGAATTATTTGCTTATGGCTTACTAAGCTTTCAAAGCTTAATTTGTGTATTCTTTCTCTGTTTTATAGATATATAAAGCTAGCTTTGATCTCGGGGATCATCACGGATCATCGTCACACTATCGAACTTTATTTGGTACGTTTGAAGTTTGAAACTAAGACATATGGCATGTATAGGCTAGTTTTGTTATGGTTAGTTTTAAATTGTTTATAAATAGCCATGCGAAGATGGCATGATAATGATGTTCAATATGATGTATTTTCAGTCATGATATAACCTCATTTTGGAAAGTATGTTTCATGGTATATATGTATGGTGTGTTCGGTTATATGATTCGGCTTGAGTAATGATTAGTTGATGGATGTGTTTTCGATATAATACATATGTTCCTATAAGCTAAGTATGTATAAGTGATTGCTTGTGAAAATGGTCATTTGGTACGGTATTTAGTGGAAAAAGATGACTATGTTTTATGGATGTTTGGTCTGTCATTTGAGCAAGTATAATATGTCTAGTTAATAATGTAAATTAACTATGAAATGGTATAACCTATTGAGGCTAAATTTGATAATCGAATAGATAGCTAATTTATTGGTTGGGAATGTGTATTTTTGGGCATGATAATTAGTCTGCGAATTAAGTGTACTTTGATTTGTTATTTGTGTTAAAAAATCTTTAATGTGGCTTTAGTGTAATGCGAATGAGTTGGAAATAATTATAATTGTATTTGGTTATTAAGTGATGCTTGTTTATGTGTTATATATATGTATGACTATAAAGATGTGTGGATAGTTTAACTTAGATTAATGTGTGAATGTGCATAATATACGAATTGGTTTGTTCATTAAATAGTTAATAGAGTGGAATAATTATGGCTTGGTATTTGAGATTAGAAATGACTTTTGTTTTTAGGATGATATGCGTATAATATGAAAGCATTAAAAGTATAGTTGGCCATGATGTAATGTTAACTGTAGTCTTATATGTTAATGAATATTATGCTATGTGATATGGTTGGTATGGATTAAAATGCAGATGTGTATAGATAAGCAAAATGGTATGTTTAGTATTTAGTTAAAGTAATGAAATTGTACTAAAAGGAGTATTAATGCATGTTTGGTACATGAGATGAAAATTGTTGGTTAATGGTTTAGTCATTGCATGCTATGAAATTTGATGGTCATAAGGTTCAAATTATGTATTTATAAAGCATATGCAGTATGGTTTTGATGCAAGTTAATTGGTTTGAAAATTTGATTATATCCATGATATTGATATGGTTGAATTTTAAAGCATGGTTCGTATATGTAATATGATTAATAATGCATGTTTAATTTTAATTGGTTATGTGCATTATATATACAAATTTGACTTGTATGAATAAGAGGATGGTTATTAATTTGAGTATGCAAAAAAATTGTAAAGGAAAATATATCACTTTATGCATGAATAGTAATGAATGACTGTTCTGAACTATATTTTGATCGGTAATGCCTTGTAACCCTAATCTGGTGATGGATACAGGTGAGGGCTGTTACATAAACAAACATAAAATAGTCTTATAATAATAATTAAACATGCATAAGGTCCATTTAGCAAAATCTCAAAACTGACTACGAAGATATTAATACTAGAACATGGGTATCAATATTTTCCTTGCACGATATTGATGTCGTATGGAAAATCGATACCAAATCAGCATTCTATTTCTAAAAAAAATCAAAGTCTCAGAAATTATCGATACCTTTGTAAAAGCATAGATAAAATTACCTTGAGTATTTATACTCTTGTTAGGGTATCGATACCAAATTACGTTACTAACTCCCTGCACATTTCAAAATCACAGAGGTATCATTTTTACAACACGGATATCGATACCTCTGCTCCAAACCAGAAAAATACAACATACTTGAGCATATAAATCATTCCAATATTTTACTAATACTACCTTTTTATTTCTTAACTCTTTTGTTTCCCGAGCTAAGATTTTTATTAGTTTTTCACTGTAAGTCATATCGGGCTAGATCTCTACCTTCGTCGGAGAAATAACATGTGAAGGATCGGATCAATACCGTCGTAGCATTGACACATGAAAAACATTATGAATTCGATTAAGTTCTGGTGGTAAAGCTAATCGATATGCAACCGGTCTAATTCTTTCTATAATCTCATATGGTCTAATGAACCGTGGACTTAGTTTTCCTTTATGACCAAACTGGAGAACTTTCTTCCAAGGTGATACTTTCAAGAATACCTTGTCACCGACTTGAAAGTCTATTTCTTTTCGTTTGAGATTAGCATAAGACTTTTGACGATCAGAGGCTGCTTTCAAATTGTCTCGAATTACTTTCACTTTTTCCTTAGTTTCATGGACTAAATCAACTCCGTGTAACTTTTTCTCACTGAGTTCAGTCTAATACAATTGAGTTTTACATTTGCGACCATATAAAGCTTCATGCGGTGCCATTTTAATACTAGTCTGATAACTGTTATTATAAGCAAATTCAACCAGAGGCAAATACTTTTCCCAGTTACCTTCAAGCCTAAGTATACAACACCGAAGCATATCTTCCAAAATCTGTATTACCCGTTCAGACTGACCATCTGTCTAGGGATGAAATGCAGTGCTAAAGTGTAACTAAGTACCCAGAGCTTCTTGCAATTTGCTCTAGAATTGAGATGTAAACCGAGGGTCTCTATCTGAAATAATGGAGACAAGCACTCCAAACAATCTGACAATCTCAGAAACATATAATTCAGCCAATCTATCCAAGGAAAAATCCATACGTACTGGAATAAAGTGTGCCAACTTTGTCAACTGATCGACAATCACCCAAATGGCATCTTTCTTCTTTGGAGACAGGGGTAACCTCGATACAAAGTCCATGGTTGTAACATCCCAAAATTGGGCCTAGTAGGATTGGGCCCAATGGGCCTTAGGCGTAGGAATGTTTAAAATTTTGAGAACAAGAGAATGGCATTATTGTAAATTGGAATAATTAGTTAAGTGAATTTAGAAGGTTACAAGGTTTCTATGAAGTCTTGGGTTTAATTGGGCCTTAGGAAAAATTGGGTATTTTAGCACTTTAAGGAGAGATGATAAGTAGCTTCAAAGCTTATAGAAATAAATAAGTAATATGCTTGCATAAATGAGCTATTAGTAAAGAGGCTATGGTGTCACTTGTAGTACCTTGAGAGAAGGAGTTTGAATCACTTTGTGTGCATTTTGACTTTTATTTTTGCTTCCCTTCCTTAATGTGTTGGTCAAGGAGTATTTATTGCAAGGGTGGATTTCATTATTTTTGGTAAGGTGGCTAAAAGAATAAGGCAAGGTTGAGGTTGGGGAAAGGAATCAAAAGGAAAAGGCAAGTAAGGGGAACAAGTGGCTTATTCCATGGAGAATGCTATGGAAAGTATGGTTGGCAAAATTTTGACTCTTATGACTATGCATGTGGATGGTTTTGGGGGTAGATAGGTAGCTAAAATTTTACTTTGGCATTTGGTAGGGTCTTGGTATTGTTTTGGCCAAAAATCACATTTGTAACTTTAGTGTCATCTTCTCCCAATTTGCTATTCTCTTTGCCGAAATCTTCTAGCACAATAGTGCATTTTTCTTCTCTTTGGATTGGTTTCATATTCACCTTTTGTCCATCTTTCTTGATAGCCAAATATCAACATACAATTTCCTCCATAACTGAACTTTCATCTTTTCTCTATTTCTTCTTCTCATCTATATTAACATCCGTTTCTTGATCAATCGGTAAGTATTCTTCTCAATATTTTATGTTCTTTGGTTTTGGATGGTCATTTTGACCTAGACCATCACCTTACTTTCCCTCATTCGAAATCATTTTTCTTCCTCATAGAGATATAGTGGAAGGCCGAAACTTGGATTTTTCTGAAGTCATCGTACAATCGCTAGAAATCGAATCCAATATTAATAAGGTAAGGAGTTCTTATGGATTATTGATATTATTCAATATTCGATTGGTTGCTAACGGAGTAATAATGTGAAATAATTGACTACATATTTTAGGGACAAATCACTCGATATATTCTACCTTCGGACATAGTAGTAAGTGATTCAAGTGTAAGTGATACGAAATCTTTTGGAAATCCGAGGCTAACTTTTGGTTGGTATTGTTCTAGGTCAACGAGAAGTGGTTCGTTAGGAAATCAAAATTAGGTGTGTAATCCCGTACCATTCGTATACATATCTGAAATGGTGTGTAATCTCACACTTCTCAAAAAGTTTGTATGAAGTATTCTTTGAATCAGTCGAAATACCAAAGAAAATCGAAAACCGGCATTAGTGATCACACGGGCATGCGTATGATCGTAGTGGTAAACATATTTTGTAATAAAATAGTTTCGATTAGAAGCAGTGGTGTGTTTTTGAAAAATCACGAAAAATAAAATAAAGAGAATTAGAAAGTGAATGAGACATCGAATAAAATCTTACTGTATCTATTTTGATAAGGAAGAAACGGAGAAGGAAAATGAATTTTATATTCTGAGATATGTTAATTTTAGTGAGATTGGTTCTGAATGATTTCATAGTTCCCTGATCTGTCTTGGAAAAATCATATAAAATTATACAAAGTGAATTAAGAGTTATAGTTTATATGTAAAGATTTCTTAGTGAGTCTATTTTCAATAGAAATAAGTGGGAACAACATATGAAACCTGTACAGTGAGATATTTGAATTTTGGGTAAGATAGGTCAGAATCGTTGGACAGTGAAACAAGGGAAACTTTAAGGAATAAACTGTACTAAATGGTTAAGAAAAAAATTCTGGAAAAATTTTAGTAAGAAGATATATGAGTTTAGTTTCAAGGAAAATTTATGGATTTAGATTTCGAGATTCCTAACCTAGTTATAGTCAATTTAGTTAGTACAACGCAGATGGACAGTTTAAATTGTTATGCCCAAATTAGTAGTTAAGTCTGGATTTCGAAATTACCGAATTACCCTTAGTGGGTAAATTGCCGAATTACGAAAATGCCTCTAAAGGGTCGAAATATGGAAATGCCCCTAATGGGCCGATTTGCAAAAGTGTTAATGGGCTAATCTGCTATTTTGATAAATGGGCCAATCTGATATTTTGATAAATGGGCCAATCTGATATTTTGATAAATGGGCCAATCTGATATTTTGATAAATGGGCCAATATGATATTTTGATAATTAGGCCTATCTGTGATTTTGATAAATGGGCCAATCTGATATTTTGATAAATCGGCCAATCTGATATTTTGCTAAATGGACCAATCTGATATTTTACATTAAATGGGCTAATATGATATTTTTGCTATATGGGCCTAATTGATAATTTGTTATAATGAGCCATACTTTTGTAATAAATATCTGAATAAATTATTGTGATTTGTTATGCATTATATACATGATTTGCATGGGATGGGATAATGGTGAAGAGAAGTTCTGGTAGCTATGCTACATAAATCTGGTGGCTCTGCCACAAATCTGAAAAATGGCAATGCCATGTAAATTTTGTTAATCTGGTGGCTTGTCCACAAATTTGATATAAAAGGCTTAATGCCTACTTTTGGTGTGTTGGCGGGGTGGGTGACTAAAGCTCCCCACAGGTGTGTTGGTTGGTACGGATGGTGTGTAGCGGATGGAAAACTAGGATTTGGTTTGGGAATTGCATATCATATGCATATTATATAAGATACATTTATATTATTGTAAGCGGGCTTTGGCCCAATTAATTGCTTAATGGGATTTTGGCCCAGTGAACAATGGTAAGTAGATTTGTAACATCCTGAAGTTGTGGGCCTGTGAGTTGTGTGTGTTGTAGGTTTAAGGTGTCAATTTGAGATTTGGAGGTGCGAATCGGGCTCAGGTTTGGGCTGAGACCTGGGTTAATTTTCTGATTGGGAGCAATAGGGTTTGAAGGTAGGTATCTGTGCTTAAAAATTAGCAAAGTGGGCTTGTGACCCAAAGTCTGGTGGCGCGGCAAGGGAACCAGAGAGTGGCATCATTTAGTGGGTGGAGAGGGCCCAAGTGTGGCCACTTGGAGCCCATGTTATTGGGCCAAATTCGCCACTCAGGAAGGCCAGGGGAGGATGTCATAGAGGCTAGGAAATAGGAGATTAAATGCTTTAATTATGTGGATAATATGCTGATGTATGAGAGGAGGAGTTGGTGCTAAGTAGGCCTCTTTTGGAGGAGGTTGTAGATTAAGATAGCAAGGGAGGATGAGAGCTATTTTTTGGAGGCAGTGTTGGCCGAAAATCAAACTCTGGAGAGGGGGAGAAAATCGGTTTAGTATGCCGAAATTTGAAGGCAAGAGTGTTTATCTTTTTCTTGTGTTTTTCTTTCTTTTTCCTTTCTTATCTTCTCTCTTTCAAGGCTGAAATTCCCTTTCTCTTGTTGGGTTCCCTCTTTTCTCTCAATTGCTTCTCAAAACTGAAACTCTCTAACTCTCTCTTCTCCTCCTCAATTTCTTCCAAAAGCCGAACACCCCTTGCCCGTATTTTCTTCTTCCATAGCCGAATCTTTTAGCCATTTTCAATGGTGTTTTCTTAATCTCCCTAAGAGCTGAAACTCCTAAACATCCAATTAAAGACCTTTTTTTCTCTTTTTGATTTTTCTATTTTGATTTCTCTCCTATTCCAGCTCTTGCCGAATCATCTTTAAGGTGTTGTTGGGCTGAATCTTGCTAAGTGGTGATCAAATCTGTCAGGTGAAGGTAAGGGGGATGATTTCCTTTATTTCGTAATATCTCTTTCGGGTTTGCCTGCTAAAGCCGAATGGTTACTTAGTCTAATGGTTGGATGCTTGGTCGATTATAGGTGGAAGTGGTGTCGCTTTCTTTTAGAGATCTCTGAGAGTTGATTAGTCTGTGAATCAAGTCCCAGACTTTGGGATTTGTTGATCTAGGTAAGGGCCGTGGCTGTGAGCACCAATTTCTTTTAATTTTTTCTCACTGCTTTAATATGATTTAGTGACCAAGGTGTGTTCATGGACTCGAATGCCAGCCAGGCGATAGGAGGGGTTGGATCTGTAAACCCAGCCCCTAAGTTCAAGAAGTGAGCAGTATCAGCAGTGCGAGATTGGCCACCGGGTTGTGGGCTAGTATCGGAGCAAGATCGTAGGCAAATAGCGGTAGTCTCAATTGACGATAGTGTTGAAGTAGAGGGTGTGGTAGTGCGAGTAATCAAGTGTGTAACTTTTACACACTTCATATGTTTGATATATTAATGTTGTGTTTTGTCAAAAGCTGAAGAAACTGTGGGAAACATTATGTTACCCTTGTGGGTATAAGCAAGGACTCCGGGTAAGTCCATTATGGTGGATAACGTGATTTATCTATGTTAAACATGTGTGTGCCATGTTATATTCTTTTTAAGTATTAAGCATGATCATATTGCATGGAGAAGCATATACATGAAATATGGGTACGATGAGAGGAGGGGGAAGGCATGATTTATCAGACTGTTTGAAACACCCCAAACCCGGCCCACGAGCCTTGACCAGATCTGGTATGTTCCTCGAGTAAAAAACGATTCAAATTCATTTGTTCTTTGGAAAACTTTGAGTAATTTTTAGAGAAAATTGGGTTTGTGTTGTGTTCGAGTTGTAAAGTTATTTTTTTTTTGAAGCCTAGATTTTAATAAAACTTTATTATCAAAACAATAAGTTAAAAACGTTGCCAAGTTCTTAGAGTTCACTGTTTAAATTGAAAATCTCTTGAATTTAGGTGTCAAAACATTTTTCATTTATTATTAAGAAAAATTTACTTAACTTTAAATTAAACATTCGAAACATAGTAAAGAAATTAAAAACGCATGCATAAACAGTTCATACTTAGTGGCCTTATTACATCAACATAAAACCCAAATTAAATTCAAAGCGCTTAAAATAAAAAGTCCAAATAAAATAAATTCTTTGCTGAGCATGGCCACCAATAAGCTCCTCCCGACCCGGTCCATCACTAATCGTCACCTGAAAAATAATCCCATAACGGGGTGAGTCAAACAGACTCAATGTGTAACCATAACACTAAATCCTAAAAAATTTAGGCATATCAAATCATACATGTTCATATAGCATTCAAATAATATGATGCAAACCCGAGCCCAAACCTAGATAGCCATCCGCTACACATCACCCGTACTAACCTGCACACCGTGGGGACTACTAAGTCAACCCTCCATCTGCTACACACCATCGAAGGCAGTCGCTGCAGTCGATGTGCTCATCGCCCTTATAAAATTCGTGGCATTGCTACCAGATAATATTTTGTATCATGAGACACCACATTTAGATATCGTGACATAAGTCACCACATTCACTTCCCCTTTCATAATATCCCATATGCCCCATATCCTACAAATATTCACTAACCACGTCATATCCCTTATTCACATTCTTTTAGTTTCACATGTGCCATAATAGATCATATTATAATCCTAGTAGGAGTAGGAAAACATACCTGAGTACTTTGTACCATTACATGGTACCTTAGCCATATTCACATTATTTTAAGAGCACATATATATATATATTAAACGTTGCCATAGATATGATTAAGAGATAGTGTGTGGGGGTACACACCTGGTATTCTTAACGCTTTATTGAAATCCCAAAAACCCGATCTAATGCTTTAGATCCTTTATTCCTTGTTGCCGATTTGACTACTAATCAAAATTTGAAACTTGTAGTGTTTCCTCTTTATAATCGGCTAACCACTAGATCCATTAACTTGGTAAGTTTTCGGCTTAAACAAATAAGAAATAGATCTAAATACTAAATTTGGGCATTGGCTGAATATTCATGTATACTTACCTTACGATTCTTAGATCCCAAAAATTATCACTTCCTTGTGGTACTGTCGAAATCCCTATAGATATATGTTAGATAAATTTCTAACATCTAATCATAACAAATGGCCCTTGGCTGAATATTACACATGCCTTACCTTAGATATTGAAGTCCCGAAACCTCCTTATAGTCGACTAGAGACAGATCCCGAAAGAGTCCTTCATGGGTTTGGCCAAAGACAGTAATAGAGTTAGATTCCTAGTTTAAGCCTAAAAGAAAAAGAATGGAAATCGAATGACAATTGGCCCTTACCCTTAATACAAAAGTCGACAGCACCTTTGCTTGAAGCCCCTCAAAGATTCAGCTATGAAGACTAGCTAGTGGTCAAAAGATTTCGGCTTTTGGGATTTAATGGAGTAATCAGCTTCACAAGGATGAAAAGAGAGAGAGATATAAGCTTTAGGAAGAATCAGCAATGGTTATTTTAAAGAGGGGTTTCGGCTAGAGCAAGAAAAGAAAAAATAAAAGTGATAGCTTAGAAGGAAAAGAGAAAGCGCAAGAGGCTAAATTGCTTAATGACATTCGGCTATCCCCTTTACTACTCTTAGACGAATTTGCCACCAAGGACTCCCTTGGCCGGCCTACTCCTTCCCCCTATCCCATCCCTTGTTTTTTCTCCTTATCACTTTATTTAAAATAAAAAAAAACCACCATTTATCGTTACCTTAGCCGAAATTTTCAAGGGAATTTAAGCACATCTTAAACTCCTCTTAGAGACTCCCCATGCCGTCCATCTCTTCCTCATATTGCCACAAAAATAAAAGCTTTATTTAGCTTCCCATGCAACTCGATCCTAGGTCCTTCCTCATAGCCCATGGCGTCATTTCCAGAGGCCCTAATTGGTGCCTCCAAGCCACTTTTCCAAGCCCGTTTGTGTGTCATACTTTCCCTTCATTTTCTTTTAATACCACCTTGCTTTAGTTCTCCCCTTTTTAACTTAAAACGTAATATTTTCTAAGGCATTTCCCTATATTCCAAGGTTCCAAAAATTCACATAACACATTCATAATACATAAGACATGCTATTTCATATAATTAAGCAAAATGCAAGCCCATTTTCGGATGTTACGCTTCTACCCTTAAAATAATTTCGTCCTCAAAATTACCTGGCTGAAACAAGTGAGGGTATTGCTGTCGCATTGCCTCTTCTGGCTCCCACGAAGCTTCCTCCGATCCATGATTGCGCCATAACACTTTGACTAGAGGAACTGATTTCCTTCGCAATACTTTCACGTCCCATTCCAAGATCTGAATCGGCTCTTCTTCGTAGGACAAGTCTACTCCACCTCTTCAACTGGTACCACATGAGATGGATCCGATCGATAACGACATAGCATGGACACATGGAATATGTCGTGTATCTGCTTCAATTCCGAAGGCAACTCTATCTGGTATGCCACTGGTCCAACTCGCTTCAATACCCGATAAGGTCCTATAAACCTTGGACTTAACTTCCCTTTTCGACCAAATCTCATCACCTTCTTCCAAGGCGAAACTTTAAGAAACACTCGATCTCCCACATCAAATTCTATCTCCTTTCGTTTGAGATCTACATACGACTTCTGCCTATCAGATGCTTCTTTTAACCATGCCCAAATTACCTCAACCTTTTCCTCGGATTTTGCCACAATCTCTGGACCCAAAACTCGACGTTCTCCTAACTCTGTCCAACATGTAGGAGTTCGACACTTCTGACCATACAACGTTTGATACGGTGCCATCCGAATACTAGCCTGATAGCTGTTGTTGTAGGCAAATTTTGCTAACGGTAAATAGTCTTCCCGACTTCCTCTGAAGTCCATCAAATAGCCCCTCAACATATCTTCTAGCACTTGGATTACTCGTTCAGACTGCCCGTCCGATTGTGGGTGAAAAGCAGTAGTGAAGTCCAATTTGGTGCCTAACGCCTGATATAGCACTTTCTAAAACCGAGAAGTAAACCTTGGGTCCCTATCTAAGATAATTGACACTGGTACTCCATGCAACCTTACAATTTCCGCCACATACAACTTTGCCAACTTCTGCAAGGAATAATCAACTCTTACCAGAATGAAATGCGCGGACTTTGTCAAACGGTCCACTATTACCCATACCGAGTCCTTCTTAGTAGACGGAACCTGGTGTTCAGCCTTAACTTGCTGACACGTCAAACACTTGCTGACAAACTCTGTAACTTCCTTCTTCAGACCAGGCCACCAAAACTGTTCCCTTAGATCTCTGTACAACTTAGTGCCTCTAGGATGCATAGTATAAGGGCTACTATGCGATTCCTGAAGAATCCTCTGTCTTAGGTCCTTGTCCTTAGGTATACAAGCTTTACCCTTGAAACACAACACTGTATCACTATTAATACCATAATCCTTCAGCTCTCCATTCTGTACTTGCTGTATCTTAGCACTTAGATCTTCATCCAACAACTGACTCCCTTTCACCTCTTTCAACCATGTCGGCTTAACTTGCAGCTCTGCCAGCAGACTTCCATCATCATACAAGCTCAGATGTGCGAACATCGCCCTCAGATCCGACACAACCTTCCGACTTAGGGCATCCTCCACTACATTCACCTTGCCCGGGTGATACTCTATAGAACAGTCATAATCCTTCAGTAACTCCACCCATCTTCGCTGTCTCATATTCAACTCCTTCTGAGTCAACAAATACTTAAGGCTCTTGTGGTCTATGTAGATCACTGACTTAGGTGGTTTCCAATCCAACACTACCTCAATCTTTTGAGGATCTACCTTATTCCTTCTGCGGATATCACATGTCCCAAAAACGCAACTTCCTTCAGCCAAAATTCACACTTACTGAATTTGGCATAGAGCTTCTTCTCTTTTAGCACCTGTAACACAATCCGAAGGTGCTCATCATGCTCCTCTTCAGACTTGGAGTATACTAGGATGTCGTCGATGAACACAACGACGAACCTATCCAAGTAGGGTTGAAAAACCCGGTTCATTAGATCCATGAACGCCGCTGGGACATTCGTCAATCTAAACAGCATCACTAAGAACTCATAGTGCCCGTATCTTGTTTGGAAAGCCGTCTTATGGATATTGCCTCCTTCACCTTCAACTGATGATATCCTAACCTTAAATCGATCTTTGAGAAAACTGCGGCCCCCTTAAGCTGATCGAACAAGTCATCTATCCTTGGCAACGGGTACTTGTTCTTGATGGTTAGCTTATTCAATTGACGGTAATCTATGCACATATGCATAGTTCTATCCTTTTCTTTACATACAGAATCGGTGCTCCCTATGGAGACACACTGGGTCAAATAAACCCACGATCAAGTAACTCTTGGATTTGAGCCTTGATCTCAACCAACTCCTTTGGTGCCATTCTGTAAGGGGCAATTGACACAGGAGCTGTTCCCGGTAATAAGTTAATTTTGAACTCAACCTCCTTGTCTGGGGGTATTCCAGGTAATTCCTCCGGAAAGACATCCGCAAAATCCTTTACAGCTCTAACTCCAGTAACTCCCCCTTCTTTTCCATCCACCGCACTAATAAAGGTCAAAAACACCTTGCACCCTTTCTGAACCATCTTCTCAACCCTAAGTGCTGAAACTACATTAGACAAGTAGTTTCTTCTTTCTCCTATCATAATGACCACCTCATCCTCTGGGGTCCTTAACTCCATTTGCTTAGCTGCACAGTCCACCAAAGCCCGATGTTCCACTAGCCAGTCCATACCAAGTATGAGATCGAATTCTCTGAAGGGAAGTTCCATCAAGTCGGCAGAAAATACTACGCCTTGAATTTCTAAAGGTACACTCCGAAAGATCTTATTCACCACTACAGTTTGACCTAGTGGGCTTACTATAATCATCTCCCTATCAGAAAGTTCAGAGGCTATGTCTAGAGTTTCAACTACTCTACATGTAACATAAGAATGGGTCAAGCCCATATCAATTAAAGCAACATAAGGCTTGCCATAAATAAGGAATGTACCGGTTATAACGTTCGGTGCATCTCCATCCTCCCTCCGGCGAACCGCATAAACCAAACCTGGCTGCCTTGCCTCAGTATTAGCAACACATCTGCCCGGTGTTCCACGTCCTCTGCCAGTACCATTTCCTCTATTATTCAGACCACGACCCCACTGAGGCTGTTGTCCACCTCTACCAGCCTGATTAACATTTTGAGCTACTGATCGATTCCCATCTGGTCTCATCGGACAATCCTTAATCATATGGTCCTTTGACCCATACTTGAAACATCCCCCTGTCTTCTTCCAGCATTCGCCTAAGTGCTTTTTCCCATATTGATCACAAGTACGATATTGCCCTCCAGTAGCAGCTTGCTGACCTAGCGGCCCATCAACTCTAGGCCTCTTCTGAACACTCTCAGCTGATCCAGATGACCCAAAACCTCTCTTATTTCTATTTCGATCAGAGTTCTGCCTTGCAGAGTCCTTAATTCCCTCGGCTACCTTAGCCTTTTCTACTAATGCGGAAAACTCCCGCTCCTGGTGTGAGGCTATCAATAACCTCAGGTCATCCCTTAGTCCATCCACAAATCGGACACATAGCTCATGCTCTGTTGCCACCACTCCTCAAGCATATCGGCTCAACCTTAGAAATTCAGCTTCATACTCTGCTATAG
The DNA here is from genome assembly GCA_025506655.1 of Gossypium rotundifolium. Taxonomy (NCBI): domain Eukaryota; kingdom Viridiplantae; phylum Streptophyta; class Magnoliopsida; order Malvales; family Malvaceae; genus Gossypium; species Gossypium rotundifolium. The sequence goes on from CP106727.1 coordinate 51,661,911, forward strand.
ACTTGTTCCCTTGAACCAGCCCCAGAAATGCCTTCCTTTGCTCATCAGTATATCTGGTTCCCACATACTTCTTCTGATACGCTGCCTTAACATACTCCCAGGTTAGATCCTCAGCGGTGGCACCATCCCGAACTGTGAGCCACCATTGATATGCTTCATCGTGTAACAGCGCCACCATTCCTTTCAATTTCTCCTCAGGGGTCAGATCGAGCTCATCCATAATTCGCTCGATCGCCTCCAACCAATATTCAGCTGTACTAGGTGCCACACCAGATACGCCACGAAACACCTCAGTTCCGTTGGCTCGGAGTCGTTCGGGTACATATTTTTGAGCTCCCATATTCCTTCCAACACCAGCCACCATTTCAAGAACTCACAAAGACACTGTGATACAAAGATCCTCTCCCGTCGATCTTCTCGCCAACACCAACAGCTGGTGGTGGTGGTGGCGGTGGAACCTCATTCTCAGATCCTTGACCCGATCTAAAGGGTTCTGACACGGTCATTCTACTACGTCCGCGTCCTCGCACATTACGACCACGCCTCTTTGTGCTCATTCTTACGATTGCGCTTTAATCTGATTAAGAAATTTTATGAATTAGCATTTGTTCCACTGATTATCCGCGAAGAAGTTTTATGTAAAGAGTTTAGTAGCAGTTCTTTCTATCAATCAATGTTTCAAGTCTTCTATCCTAGTTCGTAGAAGTTCAATCCATTCAATATTCCTACCACACATTCTGCTCAAACATTTGTGTGCATTCCTATCCTGGGGTATTTTCACAATTGTCCTCTGGGTATTTTGGTAATAAATCGAGTAAAAAATCATAGTAAATCATAGGTCTTGTGAAATTCTCAAAACTCGAGGGTATTTCGAAATTTTTTTTCCCAAATCGGAGGTATGGCAGACATTTTGGAAATCAGGGTTATTTTGGTAATTTTATCAATCAAGGGTAATTTGGTAAATTTTAGAACCAAGGGCATTTTAGTAATTTTACCACTAGGGGTATTTAGGTAATTTTGTAAATTAAAAATTCTTAGAAAGTTTTTCCAAAATAATAAATTTCACAATTCAAAAGGGTAGTTTGTTGACTTTTAAAACTAGGGTTTCCATAAAAATGTGGCAAGTCCCTTTCGGGTTTTAATTATTGAGTTTAGCCCGTGACTAAGTCCTCTTGGTTAGAGTGAACCGAAGCTACGCACCAGGTAGGATTCAAGTGGAGAGGAGGTGAGTCACGCGGACTGCTTAAATACCAAGCTCCCACCGAAACCAATCCTAGACATGCGCACAAAGGTTGCCACACCCTAACTCGGTGACTTAACCACAGGTTTGTTTAATTAGGCATTTAAAATTTTATGTAATTGTTGGGGTAACCTGGTCCTAGGGTTCAAGTACTTATCATGCTAATCTACATTTCATTTCTACCCTTCTACATTCATATAATAAAATCATACAAGAGATAGGGGTACTTACCTGGTGGACTTCGGGCCGGAGACTTAGGTGCCATGCCAGAAAACCTGCTTATTTCTCAAAATTTTTCACAAAATTCTTTTGGGCTTAATTGTTTTTGAAAATGTTTTGGGCCTTAAACCCAAGGCTGAGAGTTTAAAAATTGGGCTCTGATACCAAGCTGAAACACCCCAAACCCGGCCCACGAGCCTTGACCAGATCTGGTATGTTCCTCGAGTAAAAAATGATTCAAATTCATTTGTTCTTTGGAAAACTTTGAGCAATTTTTAGAGAAAATTGGGTTTGTGTTGTGTTCGAGTTGTAAAGTTATTTATTTTTTTTTGAAGCCTAGATTTTAATAAAACTTTATTATCAAAACAATAAGTTAAAAATGTTGCCAAGTTCTTAGAGTTCACTGCTTAAATTGAAAATCTCTTGAATTTAGGTGTCAAAACATTTTTCATTTATTATTAAGAAAAATTTACTTAACTTTAAATTAAACATCCAAACATAGTAAAGAAATTAAAACGCATGCATAAATGCAGTTCATACTTAGTGGCCTTATTACATCAACATAAAACCCAAATTAAATTCAAAGCACTTAAAATAAAAAGTCCAAATAAAATAAATTCCTTCTTGAGCATGGCCACCACTAAGCTCCTGCCAATCTTGTTCATCACTAATCGTCACCGAAAAATAATCCCACAACGGGTGAGTCAAAGACTCAATGTGTAACCACAACACTAAATCCTAACAAATTCAGCATATCAAATCATACATGTTCATATAGCATTCAAATAATATGATGCAAACCCGAACCCAAACCTAGATAGCCATCCGCTACACATCACCCGTACTAACACACACACAGTGGGGACTACTAAGTCAACCCTCCATCTGCTACACACCATCGAAGGCAAGATCAGCAATGATGTGCTCATCGCCCTTATAAAATTCGTGGCATTGCTACCAGATAATATTTTGTGTCATGAGACACCACATTTAGATAATGTGACCGAAGTCACCATATTCAAATATCGTGACATAAGTCACCATATTCACTTCCCCTTGCATAATATCCCATATGCCCCATATCCTACAAATATTCACTAACCACGTCATATCCCTTATTCACATTCTTTTAGTTTCACATATGCCATAACAGATCATATTATAATCCTAGTAGGAGTAGGAAAACATACCTGAGTACCTTGTACCATTGTATGGTACCTTAGCCATATTCACATTATTTTAAGAGCACATATATATATATATTAAACGTTGCCATAGATATGATTAAGGGATAGTGTGAGGGGGTACACACCTGGTATTCTTAACGCTTTATTGAAATCCTGGAAACCCGATCTAATGCTTTAGATCCTTTATTCCTTATTGCCAATTTGACTACTAATCAAAATCTGAAACTTGTAGTATTTCCTCTTTATAATAGGCTAACCACTAGATCCATTAACTTGGTTAGTTTTCAGCTTAAACTAATAAGAAATAGATCTAAATACTAAATTAAGGCATTAGCTGAATATTCATGTATACTTACCTTACGATTCTTAGATCTCGAAAATTATCACTTCTTTGTAGTACTGTCGAAATCCCTATAGATATATGTTAGATAAATTTCTAACATCTAATCATAACAAATGGCCCTTGGCTGAATATTACACATGCCTTACCTTAGATATTAAAGTCCCGAAACCTCCTTATGGTCGACTAGAGACAGATCCCGAAGGAGTCCTTCATGGGTTTGGCCAAAGACATTAATAGAGTTAGATTCCTAGTTTAAGCCTAAAAGAAAAAGAATGGAAACCGAATGACAATTGGCCCTTACCCTTAATACAAAAGTTTGACTGCACCTTTGCTTGAAGCCCCTCAAAGATTCGGCTATGAAGACTAGTTAGTGCTCAAAAGATTTTGACTTTTGGGATTTAATGGAGTAATCGGCTTCACAAGGATGAAAAGAGAGAGAGATATAAGCTTTAGGAAGAATCAGCAATGGTTATTTTAGGGAGGGGTTTCGGCTAGAGCAAGAAAAGAAAAAATAAAAGTGATAGCTTAGAAGGAAAAGAGAAAGCGCAAGAGGCTAAATTGCTTAATGACATTCGACTATCCCCTTTACTACTCTTAGCCGAATTTTCCACCAAGGACTCCCTTGGCCAGCCAACTCCTTCCCCTATCTCATCCTTTATTTTTCTCCTTATCACTTTATTTAAAATAAACAAAATAAACCACCATTTATCGTTACCTTAGCCGAAATTTTCAAGGGAATTTAAGTACATCTTAAACTCCTCTTAGAGACTCCCCATGCCATCCATCTCTTCCTCATATTTCCACAAAAATAAAAGCTTTATTTAGCTTCCCATGCAACTCAATCCTAGGTCCTTCCTCATAGCCCATGGCATCATTTCCAGAGGCCCTAAGTGGCGCCTCCAAGCCACTTTTCTAAGCCCGTTTGTGTGTCATACTTTCCCTTCATTTTCTCTTAAGACCACCTTGCTTCAGTTCTCCCTTTTTTAACTTAAAACGTAATATTTTCTAAGGCATTTCCCTATATTCCAAGGTTCTAAAAATTCACATAACACATTCATAATACATAAGACATGCTATTTCATATAATTAAGCAAAAATGCACAAGCCCATTTTCGGGATGTTACACTGTCACCAGTGGTTTGGTACCACACGTGGGTTGGCCCCACATATCATTACTTTGTGACTAAGTTCAGTGGTTTGGAACCACTAATGGTTAGGTACCACATATGCTTATTTTTGTGATTCGTCCCAGTGGTTGGGTACCACAGTGGGTTGGCCCCACATATTGATATAAGGGATCGTCATCAGTGGTTAGGTACCACAAGTGGGTTGGCCCCATATATATATATTTGTGACTTCGATTACCAGTGGTTAGGTACCACCAGTGGCTAGGTGCCACAAGGGGAAGAATTGGGAGACTCGAATGGATATCTAGGTTGGATGGGTTGCATGACATGCATATTTCCATATGAATCTGTGTAAGAGCTTAACGTCTTTCGGGATGGGGAATTACACACTGAGTCTCGGTGACTCACCCTTTCCGTTATTTTTTTACAGATAATGCTTAGATCGTGGATTTGGAGCCGCGGTGGACTCGTGGTGGCCATGCTCAATATTTGTTTTCATTTCAATGTTTATTTCAGATTTAGTTTTTATTTACTTTAAGTTTGGGGTTTCAGCTTTGTAATAAGGCCACTTAGATTTTTACTTTCAGATTATTTGTTCGTTTTAGTCTTCATTAAATTTATGTTAAACGTTAAGATCATGCCTGTTAAATTACGACATGGACGTTTTCAAAACTTGGGTAAAATCTTTGGTTTTTCTAAAGTTGTACACCGAATAAATAACAAACGAGGGATAACAACAAGACAACTTTATTTCTTCTAAGTTAAGGTTCAAAATGTTTAACAGTTCACTCGATCCAAATTCATTTGTTTTAGTTTTACAAAAGTGTTTCTTCTTAAATCAAGTTGACAAAATCGTTTCCAAAATGTTTTCTTCCCAGTGACACGCCAGATTCAGTTATAGCATTTTGACTAGGTTTTGGGTGTTACATTTTTGGTATCAAAGCCCGGTTCAAAAGCCCGGTTGTGGGTATAAGGCCCCAAAATGTTTTCAATAAAGTGTTTGTAAAATGATTTTTAGGGAGATGCATATCTCGAAAAGCATGGCACCTGAGTCTCCGGCACCGATCCACCCAGGTAAGTATCCTAACCTTTGATGTGATATATATATGATGGGTTAATGGGTTTTATAGGGACATAGATAGGTATGCTAGGGCTTATGGACCTTAGGCTTAGTTACACAAACTCTTAAATTCCATAAAACTTAACTTCCCTAATTAAACATGCCTGTGAACAAGTCAGAAGGACTAGGGTGTGGTAACAGGCATACACATATCTAGGATTGGATTCAGGAAGAGCTTGGTATTTAAGCGGTCCTAATGACTCACCTCCTCTTTTCTAGGATCCTACCTGGTGCGTAGTGACTGTTCACCTTAGCCTCGAAGACTTGTTGACGGGCCAAACTTTATAACTAAAACCCGAAAGGGACCAGTACCCTATCATTGAAAATTACTTATATGACACTGATTTCGTAAATTATCCACATTACCCTAAGTTGAGAAATTTTACCGAAATACCCTTAATTGTGTAAAATGACTGATATACCCTTGTTTGAAAATTACCAAAGTACCTTTGTTTAAGAAATTATCGAAATACCCCCGATTTACAAAATTACCAAAATACCCCTATTTTGAAAAATCACCAAGATACCTTATTTTGGAAAATTTTTGAAAATACCCCTGTATGTTGAAATTACAAAAATACCCCTAGGTAGTGAAATGACGAAAATACCCATTGGTGATGGATGTGAATTCAAGGATGTACTTGTGTGTTGGATGCATGTATTAGTGCTCTGCTGGATGTTGATTGAATGTGAATTTCAGAGTTAGAAATACAGACTTGAGAACTGAACTATGTAGACATAGTTCGAATCCGAAAGAATCGCTATTAAAACTTCTTTCCATAAGACTGTCAGTTGTAATCAGTGGAAGAAAGAATTATTAATCCATAAAAATTTCTAAACAGATAAATCGTAAATGCTAGTCATTAGCACTCGAGGACGTGGGCGTAATGTACGTGGTTGTGAGAAGGGTAGGATGACAGTGTCGGAACTAGTAGGGTCTGGTTATGAGTCGAAGAATAAGGCACCAGCGCCGCCAGCTGTGGGCGCTGAGTTTCAGAAGTAAACGGGTGGTGATGATGTAGTGTCGCAAGCAATGCTACGGGTCTTGGAGAGAGTTGCTAGAGTTGCTAGAGAGGGAATTTGCCGTTCTTGTAGAAAAGGCTAATATTGCTGAGGAGGTGAAGCAAACCAACAAATAGAATTAGAATAGGAATAGGGATAAAAGGAGTTTTGGGCCATCAGGGTCTGCTGGGAGTTCTCAAAAAAAGGCTAGATTTGGTGGATCGAATCAAACTGGGAGGCCTGTTGCTACTACTCAGTGGCCACCACGGTGTGCCCGATGTGGAAAGTCTCATTCGGGGGAGTGTTGGATAGGTAATAGAGGGTGCTTCAAGTGTGGGTCAATGGATCACCAGATAAGGGATTGTCCGCGGAGGCCAGCTAGGACACAGGCTGAGGGTCAAGGATGTACATAATTTAAGAGAGATGGTCAGCAATTGCAGAGGGGCCGAGGTGCTACCAGGGTTGGTAATGGTAACGGGCGAGGCCGTGGAGCACCGGGTGGAGGTGCTGGAAATGATAATGCAAGACAGCCTGGGTTGGTCTATGTAGTGAGGTGTCGAGAGGAGGGTGACGCACCAGACGTCATAACCGGTACGTTTTTAATTTTTGGGTTGCCTTATACCGCTTTGATTGATATTGGTTCGACGCACTCTTATGTTGCTAGTAGTATAGTGGGAACTTTGAACTTAGCCTATGATGCTTCTTCTAGGGAGATGACGGTAGTTAGCCCTCTAGGACACTCTGTGGTAGTAAACAAACTGTATAAGGGTGTACCCCTAGAACTTCAAAGGGTAGTGTTTCGGGCTGATTTGATGGGACTGCCATTCGGGGAATTCGATCTGATCTTAGGGATGGATTGGTTGGTAAAGTATCAAACAAGTTTGGACTGTGCAACTAAGCGCATGGTGCTAAGGACGGTCGAGAGTGAAGAGGTGGTGATGATAGGTGAGAGAAGAAACTACCTATCTGGTGTGGTGTCTGCTTTGAAGGCGGAGAAAATGGTGAGGAAGAGATGTAAGGCGTTTGTGGCGTATGTTTGTGCCTTGGAGGTTAAGGGATCGACTGTGGGGAATGTCTGAACGGTGAAAAAATTTATCGATGTCTTTCCAGAAGAGCTTCCGGGTTTACCTCCAGATCGCGAAGTGGAGTTTGGTATAAACATTCTACCATGAACAGCGCCACTGTCTATTTCCCCATATAGAATGGCGCAAAGGAGTTAGTGGAGCTAAAAGCGCAGATTTAGGAATTATTGGATCGAGTTTTATCCGGCCGAGTGTATCGCCTTAGGGAGCGACTGTGCTTTTTGTTAAGAAGAAGGACATATCAATGCGAATGTGTATTGATTACCGTCAGTTGAATAAGCTAACAATCAAGAATAAGTATCCGCTGCAGAGGATAGATGACCTGTTCGATCAACTTAGAGGAGCCTCAGTCTTTTCCAAGATAGATTTGAGGTTGGGGTATCACCAGCTTAAGGTCAAGGAGGCGGATATCCATAAAATGACTTTCGTACTCGTTATGGTCACTATGAATTTTTGGTGATGCCGTTCGGGTTGACCAACGCATCAGCAGCGTTTATGGATATGATGAATTGGGTGTTTCAGCTGTATTTGGATCGGTTCATCGTAGTGTTTATAGATGATATTCTGGTGTACTCGAAATCAGAGGAGGAGCACGACGCACATCTGCAGGTGGTCTTGCAGTGCCGTTAACCAAGTTGCTAAGGAAAGGGGTTCCGTTTGTGTGGTCAGACAAGCAACAAGAAAGTTTTGAGAAGTTAAAGAGGATTTTGACGGAAGCTCCAATGCTGATTCAACCTGAAGCAGGGAAAGAGTTTACGATTTTTTGTGATGCGTCGCATACAGGGTTGGGATGTGTGCTGATGCAAGAGGGGAAAGTAGTAGCGTATGCTTCTCGACAATTGAGACCCCACGAGGTGAATTACCTGACACATGATCTGGAGCTGGCTACAGTAGTTTTCGCCCTAAAATTTGGAGACATTACTTGTATGGAGAGAAGTCTATTGTGTACACGGATCATAAGAGTTTGAAATACCTCCTTACTCAGAAGGAATTGAATTTAAGGCAGAGGAGGTGGATCGAGTTGTTGAAGGATTATGATTGCTCGATTGAGTACCTTCCAGGTAAGGCTAACGTGGTAGCTGACGCCTTGAGCCGCAAGGCTATGGCAGATTTAAGAGCCTTGTTTGCCCACCTTAGTCTGTATGATGACAGAAGTCTATTAGCGAAACTGCAAGTGAAGCCAACATGGGTAAACCAGGTTAAGGAAAAGCAACTGGTGGATGAAGTCTTAAACACTCGATGTTTGCAAATGCAAAATGGTGGATTGGAGGGGTATAGCTTGAGCGGCGATGGAGTGCTATATTTTTAGGGGAAAGTTTGCATGCCTAAAGATATGGAGTTAAGGTAGAAGATTCTTCAGGAGGCGCATAGCAGTCCATATGCTATGAATCCAGGAGGTAGTAAGATGTTCCGAGATTTGTGGGAGCAGTTTTGGTGGCCGGGCCTAAAGCGAGAGGTAACTGAATTTGTGAGTAAGTGTTTGACATGTCAGTAGGTCAAAGCTGAACATCAGTTACCCTCAGGATTGTTGCAACCGATAAAGATTCTACAGTGGAAATGGAAAAGGATCACGATGGATTTTGTTATTGGGCTACCCCTCACGCCTGCTAAGAAGGATTTGGTCTGGGTTATTGTTGACCGTCTGACGAAGTCTACTCATTTCATACATGTGCATGTGGATTACTCTCTTCAGAAGCTAGCTAGATTATATATAACAGAGATTGTGAGGTTGCATGGGGTGCCAGTGTCGATTATTTTAGACAGAAACCCTAGATTTACGTCAAGGTTCTGGAAGGCATTGCGTTAGGCATTAGGTACGAGATTGGATTTCAGTGCGGTATTTCATTCCAAGTCTGATGGGTAATCGGAGAGGCTAATTCAGATTTTGGAAGATATGTTGAGGGGTTGTGTCTTAGATTTCAGAGGAAGTTGGGAAGAATTTCTACCGTTGGTAGAATTTGCATACAACAATAGTTACTAGGCAAGTATTCGGATGGCACCATATGAAGCGTTATATGGCCGGAAGTGTCGTACCCCTACATGTTGGATGGAGTTGGGGGAGCGGCAGTTATTGGGGCTAGAGTTGGTTTCTGAGACAAAAGATAAGGTTAGGCTGATTCAAGTTCATCTGAAGGAAGCCTCGGACAGGCAAAAGTCCTGTGCCGATCTTAAGCGGAAGGATATAGAATTTGCAGAGGGTGACGAGGTGTTCTTCAAGGTGTCGTTATAGAAGAAAGTTCTGAGATTTGGGCAGAAAGGCAAGCTGAGCCCTAGGTTTATCGGGCCTTATCGGGTGTTGAAGCGAGTGGGACCAGTAGCTTATCAGCTCGAGTTGCCACCAGAATTGAGTCAGATCCATAATGTGTTTCATGTTTCCATACTTAGACGCTATCGTTCATATCCGTCTCATGTTGTGGCGGTAGAAGAAATTGAAGTGAGCCCAGACTTATCTTTTGAGGAGGAACCAGTGCAGATCCTGGATCGGGATGTCAAAGTATTGCGTAGGAAATCAGTCCCTTTGGTGAAGGTATTGTGGCAGAACCATGGATCAGAAGAAGCCACATGGGAGCCGGAGGATGTTATGTGGCAGCAATACCCTCAACTCTTTTGATCAGGTAAATTTTGGGGCCGAAATTTATTTTAAGGGGGGTAGAATTGTAACATCATGAAGTTGTGGGCCTGTGCGTTGTGTGTGTGTTGTAGGTTTAAGGTGTTAGTTTGAGATTTAGAGGTACGAATTGGGCTCAAGTTTGGGTTGAGAGCTGGGTTAATTTTCTGATTGGGAGCAACAGGGTTTGAAGGTAGGTATCTGTGCTTAAAACTTAGCAAAGTGGGCTTGTGGCCCAAAGTCTGGTGGCGTGGCAAGGGAACCAGAGAGTGGCGTCATTAAGTGGGTGGAGAGGGCCCAATTGTGGCCGCTTGGAGCCCATGTTATTGGGCCAAATTCGACACTCAAGGAGGCTAGGGGAGGACGGCATAGAGGCTAGGAAATAGGAGATTAAATGCTTTAATTATATGGATAATATGCTGATATATGAGAGGAAGAGTCGGTGCTAAGTAGGCCTCTTTTGGAGGAGGTTGTAGATTAAGATAACAAGGGAGGATAAGAGCTATCTTTTGAAGGCAGTGTTGGTCGAAAATCAAACTCTGGAGAGGGGGAGAAAATCGGTTTAGTATGCCAAAATTTGAAGGCAAGAGTGTTTATTTTTTTCATGTGTTTTTCTTTCTTTTTCCTTTCTTATCGTCTCTCTTTCAAGGCCGAAATTCCCTTTCTCTTGTTGGGTTCCCTCTTTTCTCTCAATTGCTTCTCAAAACCAAAACTCTCTAACCCTCTCTTCTCCTCTTCAATTTCTTCCAAAAGCCGAACACCCCTTGCCCATATTTTCTTCTTCCATAGCCAAATCTTTTAGCCATTTTCAATGGTGTTTTCTCAATCTCCCTAAGAGCCGAAACTCCTATGCATCCAATTAAAGACCTTTGTTTCTCTTTTCAGTTTTTCTACTTTGATTTCTCTCCTATTCAAGCTCTTGCCGAATCATCTTTAAGGTGTTGTTGGGCTGAATCTTGCCAAGTGGTGATCGAATCTGTCAGGTGAAGGTAAGGGGGATGATTTTCTTTATTTCGTAATATCTTTTTCGGGTTTGCCTGCTAAAGCTGAATGGTTACTTAGTCTAATGGTTGGATGCTTGGTCGATTATAGGTGGAAGTGGTGTCGCTTTCTTTTGGAGATCTCTGGGAGTTGATTAGTCTGTAAATCAAGTCCCAGACTTCGGGATTTATCGATCTAGGTAAGGGCCATGGCCGTGAGCACCAATTTCTTTTAATTTGTTCTCACTGCTTTAATATGATTTAGTGACCAAGGTGTGTTCATGGACTCGAATGCCAGCCAGTCGATAGGAGGGGTTGGATCTGTAAACCCAGCCCGTAAGTTCAATAAGCGAGCAGTATCAGCAGTGCGAGATTGGCCACCGGGTTGTGGGCCGGTATCGAAGCAAGATCATAGGTAGATAGCGGTAGTCTCGATTGACGATAGTGTTAAAGTAGAGGGTGTGATAGTGCGAGTAATCAGGTGTGTAACTTTTACACACTTCATATGTTTGATATGTTAATGTTGTGTTTTGTCAAAAGCCGAAGTAATGGTGGGAAACATTATGTTACCCTTGTGGGTATAAGCAAGGACTCCGGGTAAGTCCATTATGGTGGATAACGTGATTTATCTATGTTAAACATGTATGTGCCATGTTATATTCCTTTTAAGTATTAAGCATGATCATATTGCATGGAGAAGCATATACATGAAATATGGGTACAATGAGAGGATGGGGAAGGCGCGATTTATCAGACTGTCACCAGTGGTTTGGTACCATACATGGGTTGGCCCCACATATCATTACTCTGTGACTAAGTCTCAGTAGTTTGGAACCACCAGTGGTTAGGTACCACAAGAGGTAGAATTGGGAGACTCGGATGGATATCTAGGTTGGATGGGTTGCATGACATGCATATTTCCATATGAATCTGTGTAAGAGCTTAACGTCTTTTGGGATGGGGAATTACACACTGAGTCTCGGTGACTCACCCCTTCCGTTATTTTTTTGCAGATAATTGTTAGATCGTGGATTTGGAGCCGGGGTGGACTCGTGGTGCCATGCTTAATATTTGTTTTCATTTTAATGTTTATTTTGGATTTAGTTTTTATTTACATTAAGTTTGGGGTTTCAGCTTTGTAATAAGGCCACTTAGATTTTTACTTTCGGATTATTTGTTCGTTTTAGTCTTCATTGAATTTTTGTTAAACGTTAAGAGCATGCCTGTTAAATTACGACATGGACGTTTTCAAAACTTGGGTAAAATCTTTGGTTTTTCTGAAGTTGTACACCGGATAAATAACAAATGAGGGCAACAAGGCAACTCTATTTCTTCTAAGTTAAGGTTCAAAATGTTTAACAGTTCACTCGATCCAAATTTGCTTCTTTTAGTTTTACAAAAGTGTTTCTTCTCAAATCAAGTTGACAAAATGGTTTCCAAAATGTTTTCTTCCTAGTGACACGCCAGATTCGGTTGTCGTGTTTTGACCGGGTTTAGGGTGTTACAGGATTATACACTGAGTTCTTGTAACTCACCCCCTTCTCTTAACCCTTGTAGGTAATGCTCAGTGACGAGGACTTGGAGCCATGGATGACTCAGTGGAGGCCATGCTTCGGAAATATCATTTTCAAATTTAGTAAACTACCTTTCCGTTTTATTTGATTACTTTTATCGTTTCAGGTTTTAAAGTTTTAATAAGGCCTTTGGGCTATTTTTATTTTGCTTTATGTTTGGGATGTTTTTATTATTCTTCTTAAATTGTTTAAAAAGGAATATTCTAAAAATATAAATAATGGTTTTCAAAATTGATTAATAAATGGATTTTATAGAAAACTTTTATAAATAATTTAACTCAGATTCTCTTTCAAAATTTCAACGTCATTTTCAAAAGTCCTGATTTTAAAGTCCACTACTTCGATTTTTGACTCATCAACCAACCTCTCAAAAATACTTGTATTTTATCTACGTTTCCGCAATGTTTTCAAAATGCTTCTGCAACTCTATTTCCAAATGTTATATTTTCGTAAATTGTTATTTCAAATATGTTTTCGCAACCAAAAAGGTTTTTAAAGATAATTACGTTTTCAAGTAGATAACAATTGCTTAAGTGTTTTGGGTTTTAACAAAGAGGCTGTAATTCTCAAACAAGTTTTTAACAATCGCAAAGATGGTTTAAAAAAAAAAAACACTTCCATGTGACACGCCAGATTCGGGCCTAACTTCTAGGCTGGGTTTGGGGTGTTACATTTTATGGTATCAGAGCCCAATTGTAAAACTCGGCCGTGATTTGGGTTCAAAAGTATTTTCCAAAGCTATTTAGAATTTTGATTTATAAATATATGTTCTAAAGGAAGTATGGCACCACGAGTATCTGGCACCAAGTCAAGTAAGTATTTGTTTTCATTTTATGATTATTGTGTTATGAAAATTCTACAAAGTAGAATTCTCTAGAACTATTAGCTTTAGGAGTTGAAACTATAGAGACTGAGACTCTAGGATGCGGATTTGACTCTCAAAAATAACTTTTCTACTCATACTCCATAAAACATCGTTTAATAAACATCAAATAGCATAATGATTCATAAAACTCTTAATCAGATTATATCGACTTAGTGAATATGAGCGCTAGAAGACGCGGACGCTGTAGACGTGGACATGGTAGAGGCCAAGGTGCTAGGGCTAGATCTTCGGCACCAAGGCATGTGCCTGAAAGGGAGGCGCAGACATCGTTAGTGGCTGAGAAGGGATCTCATGATCGAGTTGGGGTTGATGAGCTAACTCAGATAGTTAAGAAGGTATTGAAGGAGGTTAAGGAAATCAGTGAAGCACTTCGATTTGGGTTTGTGGACTGTAAGAAGAAAGGAGATCGTGGTTCTTTTGGATCGCAGTCTCGTTCCGTAAAGCGTGTTAAGGCACGTCCAAACTTTTCGGCTTGCGATCATTGCAGAAGACGTCATCCGGAGGAATGTTGGAGGAGGCCAGGTGCATGCTTGAGATGCGGGTCTAAGGAGCATAAGGCTTGGGATTGTTACATCACCATCAAGTTAGGTATATTTTAGTTGGACGTGATGATTGAATGTAGAAAATTCTAAGTATAAATGGTAGACAACTGCTTGCTTTTGTGGTTAGATGTTTGGTTGTGTGAAGAGGATTCAAGATTTTGTTAAAAGTACATTGTATTTTTTTAGATTAGAGTGCGAGCGAAAGCTTAGTGGTGTGATTTGAGCGATGCATTTAGTAGATGGTTGGAAATTTCGAGGACAAAATTTCTTTAAGAAGGGTAGAATTGTAACATCCCAAAATTGGGCATAGTAGGATTGGGCCCAATGGGCCTTGGGCGTAGGAATGTTTAAAATTTTGAGAACAAGAGAATGGCATTATTGCAAATTGGACTTATTAGTTAAATGAATTTGGAAGGTTACAAGGTTTCTATGAAGCCTCGGGTTTAATTGGGCCTGAGGAAAAATTTGGTATTTTAGCACTTTAAGGAGAGATGGTACGTAGCTTCAAAGCTTATAGAAATAAATAAGTAATGTGCTTGCATAAATGAGCTATTAGTAAAGAGGCTATGGCGTTACTTGTAGTACCTTGAGGGAAGGAGTTTGAATCACTTTGTGTGCATTTTGACTTTTATTTTTGCTTCCCTTATTTAATGTGTCGGTCAAGAAGTATTTATGGCAAGGGTGGACTTCATTATTTCTGGTAAGGTGGCTAAAAGAATAAGGCAAGGTTGAGGTTGGGGAAAGGAATCAAAAGGAAAAGGCAAGTAAGGGGAACAAGTGGCTTATTTCATGGAGAATGCTATGGAAAGTATGGTTGGCAAAATTTTGACTCTTATGACTATGCATGTGGATGGTTTTGGGGGTAGATAGGTAGCTGAAATTTTACTTTGGCATTTGGTAGGGTCTTGGTATTGTTTTGGCCAAAAATCACATTTGCAACTTTAGTGTCATCTTCTCCCAATTTGCTATTCTCTTTGCCGAAATCTTCTAGCACAACAATGCATTTTTCTTCTCTTTGGATTGGTTTCATATTCACCTTTTGTCCATCTTCCTTGATAGCCAAATATCAACATACAATTTCCTCCATAACTGAACTTTCATCTTTTCTCTATTTCTTCTTCTCATCCATATTAACATCCGTTTCTTGATCAATCGGTAAGTATTCTTTTCAATATTTTATTTTCTTTGGTTTTGGATGGTCATTTTGACCTAGACCATCACCTTACTTTCCCTCATTCGAAATCATTTTTCTTCCTCGTAGAGATATTGTGGAAGGCCAAAACTTGGATTTTTCTGAAGTCATCGTACAATCGCTAGAAATCGGATCCAATATTAATAAGGTAAGGAGTTCTTATGGATTATTGATATTATTCAATATTCGATTGGTTGCTAATGAAGTAATAATGTGAAATAATCGACTCCATGTTTTAGGGACAAATCACTCGATATATTCTACCTTCGGACATAGTGGTAAGTGATTCAAGTGTAAGTGATACGAAATCTTTTGGAAATCCGAGGCTAACTTTTGGTTGGTATTGTTCTAGGTCAACGACGAGTGGTTCGTTAGGAAATCGAAACCAGGTGTGTAATCCCGTACCTTTCGTATACATATCTGAAATGGTGTGTAATCTCACACTTCTCGGAAAGTTTGTACAAAATATTCTGTGAATCGGTCGAAATACCAAAGAAAACCGGAAACCGGCATCCGTGATCACTCGGGCGGGCGTATGATCGTAGTGGTAAACGTATTTTTGTAATAAAATAGTTCGGTTAAAAGCAGTGACATTTTTTTGAAAAATCACGAAAAATAGAAGAAAGGGAATTAGAAAGTGAATGAGATATTGAATAAAAGCTTACTGTGTCTATTTTGATAAGGAAGAAACGGAAAAGGAAAAGGAATTTCATATTCTGAGATATGTTAATTTTAGTTAGATTGGTTCTGAATGATTTCGTGGTTCCCTGATCTGTCTTGAAAAAATTATATAAAACTGTACAAAGTGAATTAAGAGTTATAGTTTATATGTAAAGATTTCTTAGTGAGTCTATTTTCAATAGAAATAAGTGGGAACAACATATGAAAAATTTACAGTGAGATATTTGAATTTTGGTTAAGAGAGGTCAGAATAGTTGGACAGTGAAACAAGGAAAACTTTAAGGAAGAAACTGTGCTAAATGGTTAAGATAAAAATTCTGGAAAAATTTTAGAAAAAAGATATATCAGTTTAGTTTCAAGGAAAATTTACGGATTTAGATTTCGAGATTCCTAACCCAAGTTATAGTCAATTTAGTTAGTACGACGCAGATGGACAGTTTAAATTGTTATGCCCAAATTAGTAGTTAAGTCTGGATTGCAAAATTACCGAATTACCCTTAGTGGGTAAATTGCCGAATTACGAAAATGCCTCTAAAGGGCCGAAATATGGAAATGCCCCTAATGGGCCGATTTGCAAAAATGTTAATGGGCCAATCAGTTATTTTGATAAATGGGCCAATCTAGTATGTTGATAAATGGGCCAATCTGATATTTTGATAAATAGGCCAATCTGATATTATAATAAATGGGCCAATCTGTTATTTTGATAAATGGGCCAATCTGATATTTTGATAAATGGGCCAACCTGATATTTTGATAAATGGGCCAATCTGATATTTTTCTAAATGGGCTAATATGGTATTTTGCTATATGGGCCTAATTGATAATTTGTTATAATGAGTCTTATTTTTGTAATAAGTATCCGAATAAATTATTGTGATTTGTTATGCATTATATACATGATTTGCATGGGATGGGATAATGATGAAGAGAAGTTCTGGTAGCTATGCTACATAAATCTAGTGGCTCTGCCACAAATCTGAAAAATGGCAATGCCATGTAAATTCTGTTAATCTGGTGGCTTTTCCACAAATTTGATATAAATGGCTATATGCCTACTTTTGGTGTGTTGGCGGGGTGGGTGACTAAAGTTCCCCACAGGTGAGTTGGTTGGTACGGGTGGTGTGTAGCGGATGGAAAACTAGGATTTGGTTTGGGAATTGCATATCATATGCATATTATATATATGATACATTTATATTATTGTAAGCGGGATTTGGCCCAATTAATTGCTTAATGGGATTTTGGCCCAGTGAACAATGGTAAGTGAATTATACATCGAGTTCTTGTAACTCACCCCTTCTCTTAACCCTTGTAGGTAATGCTCGGATGTGAGGACTTGGAGCCATGGATGACTCGGTGGAGGCCATGCTTGAAATAGCATTTTCAATATTAGTAAACTACCTTTTCGCTTTTATTTGATTACTTTTATTGTTTCGGTTTTAAAGTTGTAATAAGGCCAATTGGACTATTTTTATTTTGCTTTATGTTAGGGATGTTTTTATTATTCTTCTTAAATTGTTTAAAAGGAATATTCTAAAAATATAAATAATGGTTTTCAAAATTGATTAATAAATGGATTCTATAGCAAACTTTTACAAATAATTTAACTCGGATTCCTTTCAAAATTTCAACGTCATTTTCAAAAGTCCTGATTTTAAAGTCCACTACTTCGATTTTCGACTCATCAACCAACCTCTCAAAAATACTTGTACTTTATCTACGTTTCCGCAATGTTTTCAAAATGCTTCTGCAACTCTATTTCCGAACGCCATATTTTCGTAAATTGTTATTTCAAATATGTTTTCACAACCAAAAAGGTTTTTAAAGATAATACGTTTTCAAGTAGATAACAACTGCTTAACTGTTTTAGGTTTTAACAAAGAGGCTGTAATTCTCAAACAAGTTTTTAACAATCGCAATGATGGTTTTGAAAAGAAAAGAAAAATACTTCCATGTGACATGCCAGATTCAGGCCTAACTTATAGGCCGAGTTTAGGGTGTTACAATGGTAATTCTTTCGCATCTCTATTCTGGTATCTAAACCAGCTGTAATAGCCCAGAAGGCGACTGATGTTCAACTTTTACTTGTTAACATATCAAACATTTAGATACAAACTCAAAAATATCTCGTTTTATTCACGGCCACCAGCACATCTTTTTCAGATTATTGTACATTTTATTACTACTAGGATGAATAGACATGTTACCATTACGAGCTTCATTCAAAATCTTCTGTACTAGTTCTGAACCTTTTGGTACACATACTCTGTCTCTGTATAACAAACAACCATCAGTCTCGATCTAAAATTTTGAGTTAGGAGTCAATTCAATTTGTATCCGTTTTGCTTGCAATTTACTATCATTTTTCTGAGCTTCAGAGATCTGCTGCAAAAACATTGGTCTAGCTTTTAACTCAGCTATGATTGAACCATCATCAGATAATAACAATTGGGTATTCATTGCTCGCAACGTATACATGGATTTTTTTCTCAAAGCATCTGCAACTACATTGGCTTTTCCCGGATGATAGCCAATAACAAGTTCATAATCTTTCAGTAATTCAAGCCACCTGTACTGTCTCAAATTCAAATCTTTCTATGACATCAAATATTACAAACTTTTATGATCAGTGAATATGTGATATTTTTCACCAAACAAGTAATGGCTCCAGATTTTCAATGCAAACACTATAGCTGCTAATTCAAGATCATGTGTCGGGTAGTTCCTTTCATGTGGTTTTAGCTATTTTGAAGCATAGGCTACTACTTTACCTTCTTGCACCAAAACACAGCCTAAACCATTCAATGACGCATCACTGTAAATTGTGAATTCCTTACCCGGTTCAGGCTGAACTAACACTGGTGCTTCTGTCAATAAAGCCTTTAATCTGTCAAAACTCTACTAGCATTTGTCAGTCCACTCAAACTTTACATCTTTCTGCAACAAACGGGCCATCGGAGAAGCTATCATTGAATTTTTTTACTAACCTCCCATAATAACCAGGTAGTCCTAGAAAATAGACTTCAGACACATTCCTCGGTGGCTTCCAATTAACAATAGCTAAAATTAATTCGGGTCTACCCTAACACCTTCAGCAGATACTATAAACTAACTTCCCGTAGCCAAAATTCACATTTACTGAATTTGGCATACAATTGTTTCTCTCATAGAGTTTGCAACACTATTTTCAAATGCTCAGCATGTTCATTTTCATTTTGGGAGTAAACCAAAATATCATCTATAAATACCACCACAAACTTGTCTAAATATGGGATGAAAATTCTGTTTATCAAATCCATAAACACTACAGGTGCATTTGTCAAGCCGAATGGCATCACAAGAAACTCATAGTGTCCGTACCTGGTTCTAAAAGCTATCTTGGGTACATCTGAATCTTTTACCTGTAATTGATAGTAACCAGAATAGAGATTAATCTTTGAAAATACAGTGGCACATTTTGACTGGTCAAATAAGTCATCAATACGAGGCAATGGATACTTGTTCTTTATTGTAACTTTGTTGAGCTGTCTGTAATTAATACACAACCTCAAGGATCCATCTTTCTTCTTTACAAACAAAATCAATGCACCCTAAGGTGAGAAACTGGGTTAAGCAAAACCCCTGTAATCAATTCTTGCAATAGTGCTTTCAACTCTTTTAATTCAGTAGGAGCCATTCTATAAGCTGCTATGGATATCGGTGTTGTTCCCAGAACAAGATCTATAGAGAATTCCACTTCTCTATCCGATTGTAAACCAGGTAATTCCTCTGGGAATACATCAGGAAATTCACATACAACTAGCACTAACTGGATCTTTAACTCAGGTACTTTAGTATCCAACACATATGCAAGATAAGCGTCATACCCCTTTTTGAATATTTCTATGCTGATATTGCTGAAATTACATTAGGTTATCCATCCAGTTTATCAGATTCAACATGAAGTAATTCACTATTGTGACATTTTAATACAATATATTTCTATTTACAATTCACCACTGCATTATATTGGGTTAACCAATCCATTCCCAAAATCACATCAAATTTATCGAATGGCAATAACATTGAGTCAGCCAAAAAGAAATAACCTTTTACCATAAATGGACAGTTCTTACAAACTTTATCCACCATAACACACTGGCCCAGGGGGTTGAAACTTTAACCACATATTTAGTGAATTCAATAGGTAAATTTTTAATAGTCACTAAGTTTGTGCATATATATGAATGTGTGGAAACAGGGTCAATTAAAGCAGTAATATCAGTATCAAGTAGAGAAAATGTACTAGTAATGACATCGGGTGCAGAGGCATCTTCTCTAGCATGAATAGCATATGTTCTTTATAACGCCCCGAATTTGGGCCTAGAAGTATTGGGCCTTGAGTTTGGGTCCGTAAGGAGGCTTTAGATAGGTATTTATGCAAGTAAATGACACAATTAAATGTTTCCTTCAGTGGTTAAGGGTCCTGAAAAGTGTTGGAGAAGTCCTGGGTTCAAACCTGGGCGTTAGCAAAAATTTTGGTTTTAAATGAATAAAACCCTAGATGCTTGGATGTAGGCCTTTTAAATTATTGTGTTAAAAAAAAATGACACAATGAAGCATATGGTCTAGTGGTTGTGGCGTCATAAAGTTGTAAGGGAGCCTGGGTTCAAGTCTTGGCTCTTGCAATTTATTTTGGTTTTTTCTTTTAAAGGAACCTGGATTTTGGCCTATACACCTTTTTATTAATTGAGGATATTTTGTGACACAAAAGAGCTTGTGGCAAGGAGGCAAGTGGCGTGTTGAGCTATTGAGGGGGGCTTGGGTTCTAATCCCCTTGCAAGCAAAGTACAATTATTTTGCTACATGGGGATGGTAATGGTTGAATTGGATTAAAACTCTGGAAGGTTGTTGTGGACTTGGTAAAAGGGTGAAGGTTGAATTGGTCATGGAGAAAATGTAAGAGGAAAAAGGGGAATTTGAATTGGATGGTGGAGAGGTTGGAGGAGGCATTTTAGGAGTGGATTACGGGTGGTGGATGGTTTGAGTGATTTAAGGGGGATTCAGGATTTTGAAAGGAAAGAGGGGTGTGTGCCGAATGAGAATTCTAGCTTAACAGAAATTGGCTTTGAGTAGTTTTTACTTTCTAATTCGGTGGCTTGAAACACTTTGGTTTTTTCTTTCTTTCTTGGAGGCCGATTTTTGCTAAAATTATGGGCAGTATCTTTTCTTTTTTGGTCATATCGAATACCTTTCGTGAAACACCCTAAACCCGGCCCAAAAAGCCTAACCGGATTTGGTATGTTCCTCGAGTAAAACTTTAGCAAAATATCATTTTGTTCAAGAAAACTTGATGATTTTAAGTAAAACGGATTAACTTAAAGATCGAGTTGGGCTTAGTTGAAAAATAGATTTGTATTTTCTTAAAACATATATATATATATATATATATATATACTGATAAAAACCTTTTAAATTATTTATCGAAAACCATTTAGTTATTTAATTGATAATTGTTCATGGCGTAATTTAAAATAAATCCAAACACAAAATCTAAAAGTAGTTTATAGTGGCCTTATTACAAAAATAGCAAACCCAAAATAAAGTCTAAGTAATAAAATTTAAATTAATAAGTTTAAGTTGGGAAATCTCCACAATACTTGATACGAGCATTGGCCACCTCAAATCCTTGTCAACCCGATCCATCGCACTATGAATTATCTCAAAAGTTTATCCCACAAAGGGGTGAGTCATAAACTCAATGTATAACACATACATTAAAATCCATTTTATCATATGGTTTAAGTTCAAAATTTCACATAAGGCCATAGGCCCATTTAACTCATATTTAGCCCAAAGGCCCATTTAGCTTATATTTAGCCCAAAGGCCCATTTAGCTTATATTTAGCCCAAAGGCCCATATCATAGTAGATCAAATAATAATCATTCAATATTACATGGTTATGTACATGAAATGAAATGCAAGCCCTACCACCTAAATATCCATCCGCTACACACCACCGCATTCAACCAACACACCTGGGGATTACTAAATTGACCCTCCATCCGCTACACACCATCGAAGGCGCTTGTCGCAGTCAACATGCACATCGCCTTATAATGTTGTGGCAAAGCCACCAAAACAGATGTGACCAAGTCACCGATCAAGTCCAAATTTCAAATACGTGACCAAGTCACCAGATTCACATATGTGACCAAGTCACCGGAGTTCAAATATGTGACCAAGTCACCGAGTCAAATATGTGACCAAGTCACCGAGTCGATATGTGACCGAAGTCACCGTAAATGTGGTAAAACCACCGAATACTTCCTCCTTTATCAACAATACCCATATGCCCATGCACATACATATCAAATCGATTTTCATGCTATTTACCCCACAAAACATAATATAATCATACTCATTTCATAGTTATGCATATAGCAAAAATAAACGGAATATTGGGGTAAACATACACGAATTTTGTATACCAATGATTGGTATCCACAAACAAACATATTGTCATATAATCACTTTTTAAAATATAGATCTATGGAAATTTTAATGTAAGGTTACACACCTTGTGACAAAGAGAACAATACCCTCTCGCTCACAACACCTAATTAATTAACACACTTGGTTAGTATACACTATTGTTAACAAAACTATACTTATTGACGAGAGATCTAATTCATTACCCTGATTCTCGAACAACGATTATTTGTGGTTTTCTCCACTAGATGGATCAAAACCATGATATTCCACCAACGTAAAATGGTTCGGTTGTAATGCACTACTTCAAATAACCGATCCTCGTTAGCGGAGGGTCCACAACCCTGGAAAGTCTCTAACCACCGACATGACCTTTCGCTTGTAGTTCGATGGTAAAGGAATACCTCCTCTCTCCCAAACACTCCGTACGGCTCTTTTCTTACCTATCTTGTTGATCTTAAATCGCCCCTAAAAATACGATCGATTAGTAGTCTATCTAAATAAATCGATATAATCTAAATTAATAACCTTACCTTGATGATTTGAATGGTCACTTAAAGGTTGTCTTCAACAAAGATCTTTGAAAAATCTTTTCAAATGATTCGCCTAGAGAGAAATTAAAAGATCATGATTCTAAATTTGCTAAAGTAAAAAGAATTGATGAAAATAATTGATAAAATCTTACTTTGAGTTCTTCAAGATTCTACCTTGAATAAGAAGAAAAGAATATGATGATTCGCCCTAACAAAAGAGAAGAGAAATGGTGGTTTCAATATGATGGTTTCGGTTTTGAGGGAAAGAAGAAAGATAATGGAAATGATAGAAGAGAGAGAAGAAAGAAAAGATGATGATAAAGAAAAGAAAAAGGGATAGGTTTAGAGACCTATGCACATTCGGCCAAAGAGGTAAAAAAAAATTGAAGAAAAATGGTTCTTGATACTTTGTAGTTTCGGCAAAGAGGGAAAGAAAAGAGAGAAATAAAATGAAAAGAAAAAAAAGAAAAGGAGAAATGATCAAAGAGAAAGGAGATTGGTTTTGGGGCTTAGATGCATTCGGCCAAGAGGGAGAAATGAAGAAGAAAAATGGTGCTTGAACCTTTTGGTACTTTTGGCTATGAGAGAAAAGGAAGAAAAGAAGAAAGGCTTTCCAACTTTTGAGGCTTTTGACAAGAATTTTGAGAGAGACTCATTTTAACCAAATGGTCAAAATGAGAACCAAAACAAAGAGAAGTTTTGCCTAATTCCCAAAGCAAGATTCGGCTAAGAGGAGAATTTTTGGAGAAATGAGAAAAGATGGACAAATTTTTTTGCTAGGATTTTTGGCCAACTAGCACCCTAATGGTTTTCGGTCAACCTAGCCAACATCATTCCCCTTTTTCCTCCTTGTTTCTTCCCCATCATATCCAAAATTTGCTACACAATTAAACCACTCCCTTAACCCTTCATGCCGTCTAGGTTCATGGTCAAATGACCATGAACACACTCCCCAAAACATTGCCCCAACTTATGCCTTTTGTCCCCCTCATCTTATCATCAACTTATGATTCCATACCATAAGTTCTTAGCTTCCTTTTCACTTGGTCAAATAGCCAAAATTAAGAGAACACTCATCCACTCTAGAACATTCTTGGCCGACACTTATAGGGAAGAAAACAAAAATAAAATCCTCTCTTATGCTAGCTAGAGATTCGAACCTCACTCCTCAAGCACACATCTATGCATCTTAACCACCTTGCCAATTACTCAAGTCATGCTAAAACCTCTTATCATTAAATCTTAAGGCCTAACT
The DNA here is from genome assembly GCA_025506655.1 of Gossypium rotundifolium. Classification (NCBI taxonomy): domain Eukaryota; kingdom Viridiplantae; phylum Streptophyta; class Magnoliopsida; order Malvales; family Malvaceae; genus Gossypium; species Gossypium rotundifolium. The sequence continues at coordinate 51,685,957 of CP106727.1, forward strand.
TGCTTAGCTCTCTAATTAATAGGATTTAAAAGTTTTACTAAGCATTCACTTAATTAATGAAGCTCAAATAACTTCAAAAAAAATACACTTAATAATAATTAAGCATGCAACATCATTCAATTAAGTAAGATGCATAACCCCTAATTATCGAGGATGTTACGCTCTACCTCTTAAAATAATTTCGTCCTCGAAATTACCCGGCCGAATAAGTGAGGGTATTGTTGTCGCATCGCTTCTCCTGCTCCCACGAAGCTTCTTCCGATCCATGATTACGCCATAATACCTTGACGAGAGGAACCGACTTTCTCCGTAAAACCTTTACATCTCGTTCTAGAATTTGAATTGGCTCCTCTTCATATGACAAGTCTGATCTTAACTCCACCTCCTCGACTGGCACTACATGAGATGGATCCGACCAAGAACAGTAACATTGAAACATGGAATACATCATGCATTTGCTTCAATTCCGAAGGCAAATCTAACTGATATGCTACAGATCCGGCCCGCTTCACAATCCAATAAGGTCCAATGAACCTGGGACTTAGTTTCCCTTTGCGACCAAATCTCATCACCTTTTTCCAAGGTGAAACCTTTAGGAAAACTTGGTCTCCCACTTCATACTCTATTTCTTTCCGCTTTAGATCTGCGTACAATTTTTGTCTGTCAGATGCTTCCTTTAACCGAGCCTGAATTATCTTAACCTTTTCTTCGGATTCAGCCAGTAACTCTGGACCCAAAATCTAACGTTCCCTTAATTCTGTCAACACGTAGGAGTGCGACACTTTCGTCCATATAGTGCTTCATATGGTGCCATCCGAATACTGGATTGAAAACTGTTGTTGTACGCAAATTCTGCCAACGTTAAGAATTCTTCCCAACTTCCCTTGAAATCTATCACACATCCTCTTAACATATCTTCTAAGATTTGGATTACTCTTTCAGATCGAATCCGACCGAGGATGAAATGCCGTACTGAAGTCCAATCTGGTGCCCAAAGCCTGATGCAATGCTTTCCAAAATCGTGACGTAAACCTCGGATCTCTGTCTGAAATTATCGACAACGGCACTCCATGCAATCTCACAATCTCAACCACATATAACTTCGCCAATTTCTGCAAAGAGTAATCAATCTGAACTGGAATAAAATGTGCAGATTTCGTCAATCGGTCCACTATCACCCATACAGAGTCTTTCTTAGTAGGCGTAAGAGGAAGCCCACTAACAAAGTCCATGGTGATTCTCTCCCACTTCTACTGCGGAATCTTTATCGGTTGAAGCAATCCCGATGGTACTTGATGTTCAGCCTTGACTTGCTGACACGTCAAGCACTTTCCTACAAACTCCGTAACTTTTCGCTTAAGTCCAGGCCACCAAAATTGATCTCTCAAATTTCGGTATAACTTACTTCCTCCAGGATGCATAGCATAGGGGCTACCATGCGATTCTCAAGTATCTTTTGCCTCAACTCCGATCCTTGGCATACAGACTTTACCTTTCAAACACAATACCCCATCACTGTTAATACCAAAATCTTCCACTTTCCCACTCTGCACCTGTCGAAGCTTTTCACTCAGGTCATCATCTACTAACTGCCTCTCTTTCACTTGACTTAACCATGTCGGCTTAACTTGAAGTTCTGCCAACAAGCTTCCATCATCGAAAAGACTAAGATGTGCAAACATCACTCTTAAATCTGATACCACTTTCTGACTTAAAGCGTCTGCCACCACATTCGCCTTGCCCGGGTGGTACTCGATGGAACAGTCGCAGTCTTTCAACAACTCTATCCACCTTCGTTGCCTCAAATTCAGTTCTTTCTGAGTCAGTAGATATTTCAGACTTTTATGGTCCGTGTATATCACTGACTTTTCCCCGTATAAATAATGTCTCCAAACCTTAAGAGCAAAGACTACAGCTGCCAACTCCAAGTCATGCGTCGGGTAATTAACCTCGTGTGGTCTCAACTGCCGAGACGCATACGTAACTACCTTTCCGCCTTGCATCAGAACACATCCTAATCCCGTGTGAGAAGCATCACAATACACGACGAAATCCTTTCCTGCCTCAGGCTGGATCAAAATCGGAGCTTCAGTCAAAACTTTCTTGAGCTTCTCAAAACTCTCTTGCTGCTTATCAGCCCATACAAAAGGTACTTCCTTTCTCAACAATTTCGTTAAAGGTGCAGCTATCGAAGAAAATCCTTCAACGAATCTTCTGTAGTATCTGGCTAAACCTAAGAAACTGCGAACCTCAGTTACGGACTTAGGTGGTTTCCAATCTAGCACAGCCTCAATCTTCCGAGGATCCACCCTTATCCCTTCCGCAGATACCACATGGCTTAAAAACGCGACTTCCTTCAGCCAAACTTCATGCTTACTGAATTTGGCGTAAAGTTTTTCTCCCTTAATATTCGCAACACAATCCGAAGATGCTCATCATGTTCTACTTCAGACTTAGAATACACCAGGATGTTGTCTATGAATACCACGACGAATTGATCCAAGTAGAGCTGAAAAATCCGGTTCATCATATCCATGAACGCAGCTGGGGCGTTCGTCAATCCGAATGGCATTACCAGAAATTCATAATGCCCATATCTAGTTCGAAAAGTCGTCTTATGGATATCCGCTTTTTCACTTTAAGTCGATGATACCCGACCTTAGATCAATCTTTGAAAATACCGCACTCCTTAAGTCGATCGAACAAGTCGTCGATCCTTGGCAAAGGATACTTGTTCTTGATGGTCGACTTATTCAACTACCGTAGTCTATACACATCCTCATCGATCCGTCCTTCTTCTTCACGAATAGGACCGGTGCTCCTATGGAGACACACTAGGTCGGATGAATCTACGATCAAGCAACTCCTCGAATCGAGCTTTAAGCTCAACCAATTCCTTCTGTGCCATTCTATATGGAGCAATAGAAATCGGCGCCGCTCTGAAAATAAATCTATCCGAATTCTACTTCACGATCCAAGGCAAACCCGAAAGTTCTTCCTAAAAACATCTACAAATTCCTTCACATCCGACTTCATTAATAGCTTGTCTCCTTAGCCTCCAAAGCATTCACTAACATCAGGAAGGCTTCACATCCCTTTCTAACCATCTTTTCCGCCTTAAGAGCGGATACTACATTAGATAAGTAGTTCCGTCTCTCGCCCAACACTACAACTTCCTTGTCATCAAAAGTTCTTAAGGACATTCTCTTAGCAGCACAATCCACATTTGCACGGTACTTCACAAGCCAGTCCATGCCTAAGATTAGGTCGAATTCTCCAAATGGCAACTCCATTAGATCAGCCGGAAACTATATCCCTTGAACTTCTAAAGGTACTTCCTTAAAAAGTTTGTCTACAACTATTGTCTGTCCTAAAGGACTAAGTACAGTCATCTTCCTAGGTACAGTTTCAGAAGTCACATACAAAGTCCCAGATACTTCACTAGCGATATAGGAATGAGTTGACCCTATATCTATTAAAGCAATAAAGGGCAACCTAGAAATCAAAAACGCATGCAGTGATAACATCAAAAGGCCATCGTCTTCTCTCGTGATTTAATCGCATACACCAAACACAGTTGTCTCGCCTCGAGCTACCATCGCCTCTCAAAGTTCCACGCCCTCTACTAGAACCATTGCCCTTCCATTTGGGCTACGACCTCTTATCTGCTGCTGTCCACCTCTATCAACCTGATTAGCACCCTGACTTGCTGGACGGTTCTTTTCTGAGTTCATCGGGTAATCCTTAATCATATGGTCTTTAGATCCGCACTTGAAACATCCGCTGGTCTTTTTCCAACATTCTTCCAAGTGCATTTTCCCACATTGAGAACAAGTACGATTTTGTCCACCCGTAGTAGTCTGTTGATTTCGTGGACCATCACTTCTTGATTTCTTCTGAAAATTCTCGGACGACCTTGAGGACCCAAAGCTTCTCTTATTCTTGCTCTGGCCTCTGTCCCGGTTCTGTCTCTCAGTCCGTTTAGCCTCTTCGGCAATTCTTGCCCTTTCCACTAAGATTACAAAATCTCTTTCACGGTGTGGAGCAATCATCACTCTTAGCTCATCTCTAAGTCCATCTTCAAATCTGATACACCGTTCATATTTCGTAGCCACTATCCCTCTGGCATAACGGCTAAGTCACAAGAATTCTGCTTCATATTCAGCTATCGACTTGTTTCCTTGGACCAAATTCAAAAATGTCTTCCTCTGGGAGTCGATGTAGCTAGCTCCAACATATTTTCCTTCAATTTAATCTTAAAATACCCCAATCCGCACGATCCACGAGGTACTCTCCTTTATAGTGAGCCACCACCGGTAGGCTTCATCACGGAGAAGTGAAATAGCACCTTTCAATTTCTCTTCATCGCTGCGATCTATATCGTCCATGATCCTCTCAACCGCCTCCAACCAATATTCAGCTACATTTGAGCTACTCTAGATACTCCTCCGAAAACCTCACTCCATTCGATCTAAGTCTCTCACCATCGACTTTCGAGACCCATTTTCGAACTAGCTTCGCTACTGCTCCAAAACTCGCAAAGACAACTTGTGATATGCGTCACCTCCTTCATTTTGTTCTTGAAAGTCCACCCCAACAATGGTGGCGAGCTTTATTCTCGGAACCTTGACCAGCTCGAATCGGTTTCAAATATCATCCTTCCTCTTCTATGTCCACGACGACCACGTCCCCTAGAACTCATGTCTACTACGTGTCTTATCTATTTTTATGAAAAGTCTTATGTATTAGAGTCTTTTCACTTCTTATTAAAGGAAAGTTTTATGAAATGATATTCAAGAGTTTTTCCGTAGTAGCACACAAACACCTAAGGTCCATGTCTCTAAAGTATAGTTTAAGTTTAAACTATCATACATATCACATATCGATAAAGTACATACCGATGGATCCGGGTCGAGAACTCGAGTGCCATGCTCTTATAAAACTATTTAACTTAAGAAAACTTTCAAAAGTCATTTGGGCCAACTTTAAAACTTTCAAAAGTCAAACTTTTGAAAACGCTAGGGCTTCAAAACCCAAGGCCGAGAGTTTAAAACTGGCTCGATACTAAGTTGAAACACTCCAAACCCTACCAAAAAGCCTAACCGGATTTGGTATGTTCCTCGAGTAAAACTTTAGCGGAATATCGCTTTTGTTCAAGAAAACTTGATGATTTTAAGTAAAACGGATTAACTTAAAGATCGAGTTGGGCTTAGTTGAAAAATATATTTGTATTTTCTTAAAACATATATATACATATTACTGATAAAAACCTTTTAAATTATTTATCGAAAATCATTTAGTTATTTAATTGATAATTGTTCATGGCGTAATTTAAAATAAATCCAAACACAAAATCTAAAAGTAGTTTATAGTGGCCTTATTACAAAAATAGCAAACCCAAAATAAAGTCTAAGTAATAAAATTTAAATTAATAAGTTTAAGTTGGGAAATCTCCACAATACTTGATACGAGCATTGGCCACCTCGAAATCCTTGTCAATTCGATCCATCGCACTATGAATTATCTGAAAAGTTTATCCCACAAAAGGGGAGAGTCATAAACTCAATGTATAACACATACATTAAAAATCCATTTTATCATATGGTTTAAGTTCAAAAATTTCACATAAGGCCATAGGCCCATTTAACTCATATTTAGCCCAAAGGCCCATTTAGCTTATATTTAGCCCAAAGGCCCATTTAGCTTATATTTAGCCCAAAGGCCCATATCATAGTAGATCAAATAATTATCATTCAATATTACATGGTTATGTACATGAAATGAAATGCAAGCCCAGCCCACCTAAATATCCATCCGCTACACACCACCGTACCAACCAACACACCGTGGGATTACTAAATCGACCCTCCATCCGCTACACATCATCGAAGGCGCTTGTTGCAATCAACATGCACATCGCCTTATAATGTTGTGGCAAAGCCACCAAAACAGATGTGACCAAGTCACCGATCAAGTCCAAATTTCAAATACGTGACCAAGTCACCAGATTCACATATGTGACCAAGTCACCGGAGTTCAAATATGTGACCAAGTCACCGAGTCAAATATGTGACCAAGTCACGAGTCAAATATGTGACCAAGTCACCAAAATGTGGTAAAACCACCGAATACTTCCTCCTTTATCAACAATACCCATATGCCCATGCACATACATATCAAATCGATTTTCATGCTATTTACCCCACAAAACATAATATAATCATACTCATTTCATAGTTATGCATATAGCAAAAATAAACGGAATATTGGGGTAAACATACCGAATTTTGTATACCAATGATTGGTATCCACAAACAAACATATTGTCATATAATCACTTTTAAAATATAGATCTATGGAAATTTTAATGTAAGGTTACACACCTTGTGACAAAGAGAACAATACCCTCTCGCTCACAACACCTAATTAATTAACACACTTGGTTAGTATACACTATTGTTAACAAAACTATACTTATTGACGAGAGATCTAATTCCTTACCCTCGGATTCTCGAACAACAGTTATTTGTGGTTTTTCTCCACTAGATGGATCAAAACCCGCCGATATTCCACCAACGTAAAGTGGTTCCATTGTACGCACTACTTCAAATAACCGATCCTCGTTAGCAGAGGGTCCACAACCCGGTGGAAAGTCTCTAACCGCTGATACAACCCTTCGTTTGTAGTTCGATGGTAAAGGAATACCTCCTCTCTTCCAAACACTCCGTACGGCTCTTTTCTTACCTATCTTGTTGATCTTAAATTGCCCCTAAAAATACGATCAATTAGTAGTCTATCTAAATAAATCGATATGATCTAAATTAATAACCTTACCTTGATGATTTCGAATGGTCACTTAAAGGTTGTCTTCAACAAAGATCTTTGAAAAATCTTTTCAAATGATTCGGCCTAGGAGAGAAATTAAAAGATCATGATTCTAAATTTGCTAAAGTAAAAAGAATTGATGAAAATAATTGATAAAATCTTACTTTGAGTTCTTCAAGATTCGGCCTTGAATAAGAAGAAAAGAATATGATGATTCGGCCTTAACAAAAAAAGAAGAGAAATGGTGGTTTCAATATGATGGTTTCAGTTTTGAGGGAAAGAAGAAAGATAATGGAAATGATAGAAGAGAGAAGAAAGAAAAGATGATGATAAAGAAAAGAAAAGGGATAGGTTTAGAGACCTATGCACATTCTACCAAAGAGGTAAAAAAACTTGAAGAAAAATGGTTCTTGATCCTTTGTAGTTTCGGCAAAGAGGGAAAGAAAAGAGAGAAATAAAATGAAAAGAAAAAAAAAGAAAAGGAGAAATGATCAAAGAGAAAGGAGATTGGTTTTGGGGCTTAGATGCATTCGGCCAAGAGGGAGAAATGAAGAAGAAAAATGGTGCTTGAACCTTTTGGTACTTTCGGCTATGAGAGAAAAGGAAGAAAAGAAAAAACGCTTTCCAACTTTTGAGGCTTTTGACAAGAATTTTGAGAGAGACTCATTTTAACCAAATGGTCAAAATGAGAACCAAAACAAAGAGAAGTTTTGCCTAATTCCCAAAGTAAGATTCGGCTAAGAGGAGAATTTTTGGAGAAATGAGAAAAGATGGACAAATTTTTTTGCTAGGATTTTTGGCCAACTAGCACCCTAATGGTTACACTAATTTTCGATCAACCTAGCCAACATCATTCCCCTTTTTCCTCGTTGTTTCTTCCCCATCATATCCAAAATTTGCTACACAATTAAACCACTCCCTTAACCCTTCATGCCGTCTAGGTTCATGGTCAAATGACCATGAACACACTCCCCAAAACATTGCCCCAACTTATGCCTTTTGTCCCCCTCATCTTATCATCAACTTATGATTCCATACCATAAGTTCTTAGCTTCCTTTTTCACTTGGTCTAATAGCCAAAATTAAGAGAACACTCATCCACTCTAGAACATTCTTGGTCGACACTTATAGGAAAGAAAACAAAAAATAAAATCCTTCCTTATGCTAGCTAGGAGATTCGAACCTCACTCCTCAAGCACACATCTATGCATCTTAACCACCTTGCCAATTACTCAATTCATGCTAAAACCTCTTATCATTAAATCTTAAGGCCTAACTTGCTTAGCTCTCTCTAATTAATAGGATTTAAAAGTTTTACTAAGCATTCACTTAATTAATGAAGCTCAAATAACTTCCAAAAAAAAATACACTTAACATCATTCAATTAAGTAAGATGCATAACCCCTAATTATCAGGATGTTACATTTCGGGTTCTTCTGTTCTCTACTTTGCATTCCTCTACAAACCTTCTGTCAAATCGATTCTTTTTCTCTCCTCTACCTCTTCACACTTTTGCCGAATATTTCTTTTCTCTTTCAATTGGTTGATGTTTTTTTGGCCAAACACATTGTTATCTCCTCTTTTCCTCCTTTTGGCTTTTCTCATTTCCTTACTCTTTTGCTAGAGCCGAATAACCTTTGAACTTCTGTGCTAGTCGAATACTTGGTCTCAAGGGAGTGCGATTGTTTCTTCTCGTGCCTTGGTTTAAGGGTGTGTTGTGGTGGTGGCCGAATACTTCTATCTCTCAGTCTTAATTCCACAGTTTGGGTAAGTTGCAATACTCCTGGTTCAATTATTTGTGTATATGATATTAGTTATTGAGTCGCGAATAGGATACAGGTAGTTTTTTTTAAGAACTTGAAATGAAGTGATCTCTTGCGATGGCTTGAGTGAGATTGATTAAGGCGAATGATAGGTAAGCCTCCGAATAGGAGTTTTGGGTTAAGGTTCTCTTCAATCGATTGATAAGCGACTAACCAAAGTTTCTGATTGTGTGAGGTTGGTGTTCTTGTGGGTTAGTCGTGCACGTTTGCAATCAGGTGTGTATTTTTACCTTGTACCTGATAGTCAGCTGATAAGCCGAAGGTGTGTACATACACTACTCAAGTTGTAGAACGACAAAAGTCGAAATGCCAAAAAACCATAATTACGGCTATTGAGGCCACATGGGTGTGTGACCACCCATATGGTGGATCGAGCCCACAAACATGGGTGTTAGACTGTTGAGGCCACCGCGAGTGTTCTCATGGACATAGGTCGTTCTGGGCCTCGATGGGCTGAAATGGGCCGTGTGGGGCCAATGGGCTCGTGGCCCCATACGGATAAAATATGCGATAAGTGACTAATAATGAACTGGACTATGGCGTTCACATAGCCGTAACTGATTTGGGCTAAATGGGCCACACGAGCCTGTGGACCCACTTGGGCTGAGTAAGGGCCTTAGGCCCATTTACATCGTTGTGACATCGTTGTTACTGTTTAGGTTACTTGAGTCGCTCGAGGCGACGGTAGACCTTCTGTAGGGTCATTGAGACCCTGATTTGTAAAATTATTGAAATACCCTCGATTTATAAAATTATCGAAATACCCCCGATTTGTAAAATTATTGAAATACCCTCGATTTCTAAAATTACTAAAATACCCTCAATTTTTAAAATTATCGAAATGCCCCCGATTTGTAAAATTAATGAAATACCCTCAATTTGTAAAATTACTGAAATACCCTCGATTTGTAAAATTACTAAAATACCTCGATTTGTAAAATTACTAAAATACCCTCAATTTGTAAAATTACTAAAATACCCTCAATTTGTAAAATTACTGAAATACCCTCGATTTGTAAAATTATCGAAATACCCCCTATTTGTAAAATTATTGAAGTACCCTTAATTTTATAAAATTATCGAAATATCCTCGATTTGTAAAATTATCGAAATACCCTCGATTTTTGAAATTATCAAAATACCCTCATTTTGTAAAATTACCAAAATACCCTTAATTTGTAAAATTATCGAAATACCCTCAATTTGTGAAATTACAAAATACCCCCAGTTTAAAAAATTACCGAAATACCCCTGTAGGGTAGAATTACAGAAATACCCCTGTAAGGTAGTGTAACAGTCCAGTTTATACCCTAGTCAGAACAGTGGTTTCGGGACCACAAATCTGAGTCTGTATAATATTTTAATATTATTTTCTGTGCCGTTGATATGTGAATTAGCATGTGGTAAATTTTCGTAAGCGAATTTGTTTGTTTGCGTGCTTAATTTGACGAAAGGATGAAATTGCATTAAAGGTGAAAGTTGACTGCTAATTGTTAAAGTACTAATGTGATGTGGCTTTGTTAATATGGAGGCATAATGTTGTTATTATACCACTTTATAGTTAGTGGATGAATGAAATACTAATATACCCTTATTCCATGTTTGTTTTATTTATTAATTGGGTGGGTATTTTAGTAAAAAGATTATTATTATATGTTTTAATGAAATAAACATGAAAGGTGGCCATTTCTATCCATCCACCACTGAAATTCATAAAGAAAAGAAAGGGTTTGAACTCTTCAAACATTCAGCTAAGTTTGATCCAAATTTAAGGTATGTTTTGCTTCTATTTTTGATAATTTATACGTTTTCGTAATCGTTGCCTCGAATGCTATCAAACCCATGTCTCAACTTGATGAATTGATAATGTTTGTGTGAGATGCCATTGATGTTATGTTAATTCTTGTGATGTTTAATAGTGAAATATGAAAGATATGTGTTTGATGAACATGTTTTGTTCTTGAAGTTTTGATGAATTTAGCTAAATAGGGCTAAATTGTGAAAATGGTAAATTGAAAGACTAAATAGCAAATTTGGTGATATATTTAGGCTTATATAGTCCCTAGAAAGGTTCGGCCAAGCATATGTGTGTGTGGATTTTGTGAATTTGATGTTTTGTGAAAAATGGACTAAATTGTTAAAGTGTGTAAATATTTAATTTGCAAATAGCCCTAAATGTGTGTCTATGGATTGAATTGAATGGAATTGTGAATAAAAGGGTTAATTCTGAATATGTTTAGATCAAGAACCGAGGAAAATAGATTTAGATCGCGGTAAAGCGAAAATAACCGAGTAGCCATTTTCGTTCGATAAACCAAATCCGAGGTAAGTCACTATGCAAATAAACTTATCTGTATTGAATTGAATATATGTATTCATATGTCTATCGATGAAAATGAATGAGTATGAGGTGCTAAATGCATGAATTCTAAAATAAGTTCGATATAGTGATAAAATTGAGAAGTCCTGTACGAACCTAGGAATAGATAGGATTAACTATGTCATGACATAGGTATCTGTTCTATTTTATCATGTAAGACCACGTCTGGGACGTTGGCGTTGATTTGAAATTTGTGTAAGACCACGTCTGGGATGTAGGCATCAATATGAACTTTATGAGTAAGACCATGTCTAGGACATCGGCATCATATTGACTCGTGTAAGACCACGTCTGGGAGTCAGCATCGTTATGATCTGTACGTGTAAGACCCTATCTGGGATAGTGGCATCGATATACGAGTGCATGTAAGACCTCATCTGGGACGTTGGCATTATACTACTATTCCGTGCTTTTTGAGTATCCTACTAGGTTCCTAAGGGTTCAACGGGCAAGTCTGCAATACAAATGGTATATCCGAGCTATGATCCATTAAGTGAATGAATATCTGATTCAGGTACGTTGAATGTGCAATAAGTATGCATGAATGGTAAGTATGCATATGACTTTGATTTGAAGAAAGGTATGTTTGAATAGGATAATGTGAATGAGATGCAAGGAAGATTATGAATGAGCTATGTGCTTCAAATGAGTTTTGAATGGATAAATATGACCAATGTAGTCGTAAGTATGAATCAAGCATATACATGATAAATTTTTAAGTGAATGAGATGCGCAAATGTATCAAATTGCATATATGCTTTTAATGCCAAGTTTATTTGTATATGACTTACTAAGCTTCTGGAAAGCTTACTCTGTGTGTGTGTGTTTTCTTTATTTTATAGGTCGTCGAAGCTACTAAAGGCTCGGGATTGTCAATGATCATCATCACACTACTAAACTTATTTTGGTACCCTTTTGAAAATGTATATGGCTAATTATGGCATGTATAGGCTAGATAGGTGTTTATGTTTATGAAGTGAGCATGGCCATGTGTATTGGCAAGTTTTTGAGTTGATAAATGTTTGAATAAATAAGTTATGAAGCATATATTTAGTATGTTTTGATGTATATGGAATAGTTAAGTTTTGGTTAAGCAAATAGAAGATACATGTTTGAAATGAGGTAGGATTTAGTTTGCAATTTGGTATGGATGTATGAATGAAGCGAACCATTTGATATGTTTTGGTATGTATTGCTTGTAGGTGAGACCCAAAATGGGTGGCATATTGGCCTTGTAAAATGGCCTATAATGTCACACGATTGAGGCACACGGGCGTGCCTAAAATAGTGGGTAAATTGGCAAAATGTGCCTTATATTGTACACAGCCTTGACACGGGTGTGCTTGGTGGCCGTGTGGGAAATGGCAGTATTTGAACTATTGTGCACGGCCTTAGCACACGGGTGTGCTTGGTGACCGTGTTGAATTTGGCAGTATACCATCACGGGGAGGACACACGGGAGTGTCTAGTAGCCGTGGGTGAGGCACGGCCTACCCCCACGGCCGTGTGTCCCCTGTATTTTAGAAAAGTTTTAAATTTTGATGAAATTTCTTATGTGTTTTGGTTTAGTCCCGACTCAGTTTATAAGCATGCTTAGGGTCTCGATGACCTACTTAAGGGATGTTATGATTGATATTGGTGAATTGTTGTACGACTAATTCTGTAAATGTTTTTGATCTTTCTGGTAATGCTTTTAACCCTAATTCGATGATCAGACACGGGTTAGGGGTGTTACATTTGGTTGGTATCAGAGCTACGGTTTAGTCGCTTCTCGAACTAACGTAGCGAGTCAAAGTCTAGTTATACATGCCATATATTTGAACTGTGATAGTGTGATGAATCCTGACCTGTAAAATGTGATTTCTGTATAGCAATAGATCCCAAAAGAGCCGTAGCTGACGACGTAGAAAGTAATGCGCCTGCTCCCATGCAAGGGACAGAGCCTTCTAATCTGAGACCGACTATAAGCGGTCAGGAGGGAGAAGCTAAACAAGCTTTCTTCCAAATGATGAGTGAGTGGTTCACTCAGTTCGTAAAGAATAACCCGACTGTTTCACAACCTCTGCCCCCAGTTAATCCCCCTCAGACTATAGTTGTGCCACCGGTTATCTATTTGAATCTATTTAATAAGCCTCTAGTTGACAAGATCCGTCAGTATGGGGCTGAAGAGTTCTGAGCTACTAATAACGATGATGCTAAAAAAGCTGAATTCTGGATTGAAAATACTATTTGGGTATTTGATTAGATGTCTCTGACTCTGAAATAATGCATAAAGTGTGTTGTATCGTTACTTCGAGATGCGGCTTATCAATGGTGTAAAACCTTAATTTCTGTTATTTCGAGAGAACGGGTTACATGGGATTTCTTTTAGATTGAGTTCTAGAAGAAATATATCAGTGAGAGATTCGTCGATCAAAAATGAAAAGAATTTTTGGAGCTTAAACAGGGCCAAATGACTGTCACTGAATATGAACGAGAGTTCGTGCGACTAAGTCAATATGCCTGAGAGTGTATATCTTCTGAAGCTATAATGTGTAAAAGATTCGAAGATGGTCTTAATGAAGACATCCGTTTGCTAGTCGGGATATTAGAAATAAAAGAGTTCGTTACACTCGTTGATCGAGCATGCAAAGCTGAAGCACTTGGGAAAGATAAAAGAAAAGCTAAAACTGAAGCCCGAGATATGAGAATGAGATTTAAGAATAAATCAATTTAGTCTGCTTCAAAGATACAGAGATGATCAAAGTCCTTCCCGAGAAAATACGGGACATTTGAACAGAAATAGAGCTAGATCGCAAATGAGTTCCAAAAACCCAGCAACTTCAGTGGCTAGTGTTGGTAATGTTTGATCTGAGAGAACCGAATGTAAACATTGTGGAAAAAGACATCTGGGAAGCTATAGATTAAATGACAGAGCTTACTTCAGATATGGATCGCTTGATCATTTTATCCGTGATTGCCCTGAGCCTATCGAACCAGAGACTGTTCAGAATTCGAGATCTAAAAATGCACCTGCGAGAGGTAGACCTTTAAAGAATACAAGAAATATTGGTGGTAGTCAGAGAACTACGAGAGACAATGTTGTCAGATCTGAAGCTAGAGCGCCTGTCAGAGCGTATGCTATCCGAGCTCGTGAGGAAGCTTCATCACCTGATGTGATAACTGGTACTTTTACTCTTTACGATACTACTGTGATTGCTTTGATAGACCCTGGTTCTATGCATTCATATATATGCATGAATTTAGTATTCAGCAAGACTTTGCCTGTAGAGTCTACTGAGTTTACTATAAAAGTATCGAACCCCTTAGGTAAAAGTGTCCTTGTTGACAAAGTATGCAAGAACTGTCTGTTAATGTTTTGAGATATCTGTTTCCCTGCTGATCTGATGTTTTTTCCATTTGATGAATTCGATATTATTTTGGAAATGGATTGGTTGTTCATGCATGATGCCGTTGTAAACTGTAAAAGAAAATCTATTGATTTAAGAAGTCTGAATAATGAGATTGTACGAATTGAGTCTGATGATTTGAATGGATTGGCTGCAGTGATATCCGTTTTAAAAGATCAGAGTTATGTGAAAAAGGGGTATGAATCATATTTTGCTTATGTGATTGATTCAAAAGTATCCGAGAAGAAAGTTGAATCAGTACCCATTGTTTGTGATTTTTCTGATGTGTTCCCTGAAGAGTTACCGAGTTTACCTCTGATTCGTGAAGTTGAATTTGGTATTGAATTATTGCCTGGTACGACACCTATTTCGATAGCTCCGTATAGAATGGCACCTATAGAGTTGAAAGAGTTAAAGTCGCAGTTGCAAGAGTTGACCGATAGGGGGTTCGCTAGACCGAGTTTTTTGCCCTGGGGGTGCTCCTATTCTGTTTGTGAAAAAGAAAGATGGTATGATGAGAATGTATAACGATTACCGTCAGTTGAATAAGGTGACTATAAAGAACAAATATCTATTACCCAGAATTGATGATTTGCTTGATCAGTTAAAAGGAGCTACTGTGTTTTCCAAGATTGACTTGAGATCGGGATACTACTAATTGAGAGTTAAAGATTCAGATATTTTGAAAAATACTTTTAGAACGAGGTACGGGCATTATGAGTTTTTAGTTATGCCATTCAAACTAACCAATGCTCTTGCTGTTTTTATGGATTTGATGAACAGAATTTTTAGACCGTATCTGGATCAATTTGTTGTTGTATTCATTGATGACATTTTGATTTACTCACGTGATGAGAATGAGCATGCAGAACATTTGAAAATTGTGTTACAAACTTTGAGAGAAAAGCAATTGTACGCAAAATTCAACAAATGTGAATTCTGGTTGAATGAGGTCAGTTTTCTAGGGCATATTGTGTCAGCTTTTGGGATTCATGTTGATCTGAGCAAGATTTTTGCTATTCTGAATTGGAAACCTCCGAAGAACGTGTTTGAAGTTCACAGTTTTCTAGCTTTAGCTGGTTATTACGGTAGATTTGTTAAAGGCTTCTCGACTATAGCTACTCCGTTGACAAGATTACTTCAGAAAGATGTCAGATTTGAATGGTCGGATAAATGCCAGAAAAGTTTTGACCAATTGAAAACTATGTTAACAAAAGCTCTAGTGTTAGTATAGCTAGAATCGGGTAAAGAATTTGTTGTATACAGTGATGCTTTGTTAAACGATCTTGGATGTGTTTTGATGCAAGAGGGCAAAGTGGTAGCTTATGCTTCGAGACAATTAAAGCCTCATGAAAAGAATTATCCGACACACGACCATGAGCTCGCTGTGATTGTGTTTGCACTTAAGATTTGGCACCGTTATCTGTATGGTGAGAAATGTCACGTGTTTTCAGATCATAAAAGTCTGAAATATCTAATGACCCAGAAAGATTTGAACCTATCTCAAAGAAGATGGTTAGAATTGTTAAAAGATTATGAGCTTGTGATAGATTATCATCCGGGTAAAGAAAATGTGGTTGCTGATGCGTTGAGTAGAAAGTCATTGTTTACACTACGTGCTTTAAATGCTCAGTTAGATTTGCCTGATGATAGTTCTGTGATAGCTGAATTGAGAGTGAAACCATTATTTGTACAGCAAATAGGTGATGCTCAGAAGGTTGATAATGAATTGTTGTTGAAACGAGCTCAGTGTGAATTGAATTCTAAATCTAAATTTCGAGTTGTTGATGATTGTTTGAGATTCCGAGATCGAATCTGTGTTCCAAGAAATCTGGAGCTGATTCAATTGATTTTGGGTGAAGCACATAACAGTCGCCTAGCTGTCCATCCGGGAAGTGCAAAGATGTATCATGACTTGAAGCAACACTATTGGTGGTCTGGTATGAAACAAGACATTTCTGACTTTGTTTCGAAATGTTTAGTTTGCCAACAAGTGAAAGCCAAACATCAAGTTTCGTCGGGATTGTTGCAGTCGATTCTGATTCCTGAGTGGAAATGGGATAGAGTAACAATGGACTTTGTTTCTGGTTTGCCTCTGACTTTGAGGAAGAAAGATGCAATATGGGTCGTAGTTGACCGATTGACGAAATTTTCCCATTTTATTTCGGTAAGATCTGATTTCTCACTCGAGAGATTAGCTGAACTTTATATTTTTGAAATTGTGAGATTGCACGAGGTGCCACTATCTATTATGTTAGATAGGGATCCGAGATTCACATTGTGGTTCTAGAAGAAATTGCAAGACACTTTGGGTACGAAATTGCATTTCAGTACAGCTTTTCATCCACAAACAGATGGTTAATCCGAGCGGATTATTCAGATTCTCGAAGATATGTTAAGATCCTGTATATTAGAATTTAATGGTTCGTGGGAACAATACCTGCTGTTGATCAAATTTACGTATAATAATAGTTTTCAGTCGAGCATTAAAATGGTACCATATGAAGCTTTGTATGGACGTAAATTTCGTACACCTCTATATTGGACTAAACTCAGTAAGAATTGGTTACATGGGGTCGATTTGATAAAAGATACTGAACAGAAAGTGAAATTGATCCAAGATTGTTTGAAAGCAGCATCTGATCGTCAGAAGTCCTATGCAGACTTAAAACGAAGAGATATAGAATTTGAGATCGGTGACAAAGTATTTCTGAAAGTGTCTCCGTGGAAGAAAGTGCTCTGATTCGAATGTAAAGGCAAGTTAAGTCCGAGATTCATCGGACCGTACGAGATCATTGAATGTGTTGGGCCTGTTGCATATAGATTGAAGTTACCCTCTGAACTAGAAAAGATTCACAATTTATTTCACATTTCGATACTCCGTAGATATCGGTCTGATCCGTCACATGTGATTGCCCCATCTGAAATTAAAATCTGATCTGATATGACATACAAAGAGGAACCGATCTGTATCTTAACTCGTGAAGTGAAAGAGTTAAGAAACAAGAAAATTCCATTAGTGAAAGTATTGTGGAATCGACACAGATTAGAAGAGGCTACGTGGGAGCCTGAAGATTCAATGAGACAACAATATCCAACCCTGTTTAACGGTAAGATTTTTGGGGACGAAAATCCTAAAGGGGGAGAATTGTAACAGTTTGGTTTATACCCTAGTCGAAACAGTGGTTTCGAGACCACAAATCTGAGTTTGTATAATATTTTAATATTATTTTTTGTGACGTTGTGAATTAGCATGTAGTAAATTTTCGTAAGCGAATTTGTCTCTTTGCGTGCTTAATTTGATGAAATGATTAAATTACATTAAAGCTGAAAGTTGATTGTTAATTGTTAAAGTACTAATGTGATGTGGCTTTGTTAATATGGAGGCCTAATGTTGTTATTATACCACTTTATAGTTAGTGGATGAATGAAATACTAATATACCCTTATTACATGTTTGTTTTATTTATTAATTGGATGGATATTTTAGTAAAAAGATTATTATTATATGTTTTAATGAAATAAACATGAAAGGTGGCCATTTCTATCCATCCACCACCGAAATCCATGAAGAAAAGAAAGGGTTTGAACTCTTCAAACATTTGGCTAAGTTTGACCCAAATTTAAGGTATGTTTTGCTTCGGTTTTTGATAATTTATACGTTTTCGTAATCGTTGCTTCAAATGCTATCAAACCCATGTCTCAATTTGATGAATTGATAATGTTTGTGGGAGATGCCATTGATGTTATGTTAATTTTTGTGATGTTTAATAGTGAAATATGAAAGATATGTGTTTGATGAACATGTTTTGTTCTTGAAGTTTTGATGGATTTAGCTAAATAGGGCTAAATTGTGAAAATGGTAAATTGATGGACTAAATAGCAAATTTGATGAAAATTTGGGCTTATATAGTCCCTAGAGAGGTTCGACCAAGCATGTGTGTGTGTGGATTTTGTGAATTTGATGTTTTGTGAAAAATAGACTAAATTGTTAAAGTGTGTAAATATGAGGGTTAATTTACAAATAGCCCTAAATGTGTGTCTATGGATTGAATTGAATGGAATGGTGAATAAAAGGGTTAATTCTGAATATGTTTAGATCAAGAACCGAGGAAAACCGATTTAGATCGCGGGAAAGCGAAAATAACCTTGTAGCCGTTTCCGTTCGATAAACCAAATCCGAGGTAAGTCACTATGCAAAAAAACTTATCTGTATTGAATTGAATATATGCATTCATATGTCTATCGATGAAAATGAATGAGTATCAGGTGATAAATGCATGAATTCTAAAATAAGTTCGATATAGTGATAAAACCTAGAAGTCCCGTATGAACCTAGGAATAGATAGGATTAGCTATGTCATGACATAGGTATCTGTTCTATTTTATCATGTAAGATCACGTCCGGGACGTTGGCGTTGATTTGAAATTTGTGTAAGACCACGTCTGGAACATAGGCATCGATATGAACTTTATGAGTAAGACCATGTCTGGGACATCAGCATCATATTGACTCGTGTAAGACCACATCTGGGACATCGGCATCGTTATGATCTCAGACGTGTAAGACCACATCAGGACGAAGGGCATCGATATATGAGTGCATGTAAGACCTCGTCTGGGACATTGGCATTGAACTACTATTCTGAGCTTTCTGAGTATCCTACTTGGTTCCTAAGGGTTCAACGGGCAAGTCTGCAATACGAATGGTATATCCAAGCTATGATCCATTAAGTGAATGAATATCCGATTCAGGTACATTAAATGTGCAATAAGTATGCATGAATGGTAAGTATGCATATGACTTTGATTTGAAGAAAGGTATGTTTGAATAGGATAATGTGAATGAGATACAAGGAAGATTATGAATGAGCTATGTGCTTCAAATGAGTTTTGAATGGATAAATATGACCAATGTAGTCATAAGTATGAGTCAAGCATATACATGATAAATTGTTAAGTGAATGAGATGTGCAAATGTATCAAATTGCATATATGCTTTTTATGCCAAGTTTATTTGTATATGACTTACTAAGCTTCTAGAAAGCTTACTCTGTGTGTGTGTTTTCTCTATTTTATAGGTCGTCGAAGCTACTAAAGGCTCGAGATTGTCAAGGATCGTCATCACACTACTAAACTTATTTTGGTACCCTTTTGAAAATGTATATGGCTAATTATGGCATGTATAGGCTAGATAGGTGTTTATGTTTTTGAAGTGAGCATGGCCATGTGTATTGGCAAGTTTTTGAGTTGATAAATGTTTGAATAAATAAGTTATGAAGCATATATTTAGTATGTTTTGATGCATATGGAATGGTTAAGTTTTGGTTAAGCAAATAGATGATACATGTTTGAAATGAGGTAGGATTTAGTTTGCAATTTGGTATGGATGGATTTGGTATTGGATGTATGAATGAAGTGAACCATTTGATATGTTTTGGTTGCCATATATGCATATTATATTTTGGTATGTATTGCTTGTAGGTGAGACCCAAAATGGGTGGCATATTGGCCTTGTAAAATGGCCTATAATGTCACATGGTTAAGGCACACGGGCGTGCCTAAGATCATGGGTAAATTGGTAGAATGTGCCTTATTTTGTACACGGCCTCAACACGGGTGTGCTTGGTGGCCGTATGGGAAATGGCAGTATGTGAACTATTATACACGGCCTTAGCACACGGGCGTGCTTGGTGACCGTGTTGAATTTGGTAGTATACCACCACGGGAGGACACACGGAGTGTCCAGAGTCAGGGTGAGGCACTGACCTACCCCACGGCCGTGTGTCCCTGTATTTTAGAAAAGTTTTAAATTTTTATGAAATTTCTTATGTGTTTCGATTTAGTCCCGACTCGATTTATAAGCATGCTTAGGGTCTCGATGACCTACTTAAAGGACGTTATGATTGATTTTGGTGAATTGTTGTACGACTAATTCTGTAAATGTTTTCGATCCGTCTGGTAATGCCTTTAACCCTAATTTGGTGATCAGACACGGGTTAGGGGTGTTACAGGTAGAATTATTGAAATACCCAAAGGGTAGGATTACCGAAATACCCTTATAGGGTAAAATGACTATTTTACCCTTGTGGGTAAATGATTGATTTGACTGTGATTGTATGACTATGTTTAAACTGACTTGACTGTGGTCGTGTCACCGATATGCTTTTAATATATGTCTAAATGACTGTTACTGGGCATGGCCCTTTTGCATACACGTGTAATGATTGAGCATGACATACACGACATATTGCATGGGGTTGGGACATTGATACGGAGGATGTTTTGATAGGGTCGCACGGGTCGCATGAGACAACTATGGATCCAGTGTTGATCTGTTAAGGTCGTACAGGTCATATGAGATGACTGTGGATCGATGGACGGCTTAAAGCCGCGTAATCTAATTTTGGCTCTGTAACATCTTGATTATGGCTTTGTGCCAATCGTATTTACCCGTGGCTATGTGCTTAACATATATACTGATGACTCTGTGTCGATCATAATTACCTGTGGCTGTGTGCCAATTATATTACCGTCGCTGATGGTTATGTGCCAAACTTATTATAGTTACCGATAGCTTTGTTCCATCCTAATTGTGGCTCTGTGCCATCCTGATTATGGTTTATAACCATTCTGTTTATGGTTTTTAGCCATTCCGTTAAGTGGCAGTGTTACTACGATATTTATGGCTTTTAGTCATTCTGTCTAAAGCGTCGAGCCGTTCTGTGGACTTAGTGTCGCAACCGGTGCTAAGCTTGGTGTGTTGGTTGGGTGGGTCAATTTTATCCCCACAGGAGTGTAGGGTTGGTACGGGTGGTGTGTTGGCTGGATCGGGGTGGGATGCATCCTCATACTGTTGCATATCTGTTTATAAGATCCGTCACTGTACTGGGCTTAGGACCACTTGTTCTGTTATTGGTTTGGGCTAGGCCCAATTGATTCTGTTATGGACTGTGACCCAAATGATATTGTAGTGGGCTTTAGCCCACGTTTGCTCTGAACCGAACTGTACAATTACTGTTAAAGGGCTTTGGCTTAGACTGTTTTAGTTTCTATTTCTATATACAGACTATTACTCTAGGAAGGGGATTACACACTGAGTTTTTGTAAACTCACCCCATTTTTAACTGTGTAGATAATCCCTAGCATTAGGAGGATCGGTGCTGCGAGGGACTCGGAGAAGGCCACACACTGATGATGTTTTTCGTCTTGATTATTTACATTCAAATATTTTGATTTGGGGTTGTAATAAGGCCTCTTTAAGTTCTGGATTTTAACTTTGGGTTTTTATTTACTTTGGTATATCTGTTAGAAGTAAGTCACGATTTTTCCAAAATGTTAATTGTTTTATTTTTCAACAACACTACGTTT
Source organism: Gossypium rotundifolium (assembly GCA_025506655.1). Classification (NCBI taxonomy): domain Eukaryota; kingdom Viridiplantae; phylum Streptophyta; class Magnoliopsida; order Malvales; family Malvaceae; genus Gossypium; species Gossypium rotundifolium. The sequence goes on from CP106727.1 coordinate 51,707,745, forward strand.
CCGCAACATTTTCGAAATGGTTTCGAGGTTTAATCTTTAAACATCATGTTTTCGTAAATTGGTTACTTTTAAACTTAGCTTCCGTATCTAAAAAGGAACTTTGGGAATAAATTTAATAATTTTTCTATGTACCATGTGTTAAGAATAAACTAACGTAACTGGGATTTTACTCAATCTTTTAAATAAGAAAGGTTTTAAATGAAAACATGGTTTTTGAAAAACACTTCAATGTGACACGCCAGATCCGAGCCTAACTTCTAGGCTGGGTTCGGGGTGTTACATTCTTGTAGGTGCTTGTGCCTCAGATCTAACTGATGTATCCCTGGTAGTACCTCGATTACCACTAACATTTTTAGGGTGGCGGGGTGGTCTGCCTCTTGAAACAAGATTACTAGGCTTTGGAGCTGGTTCTATTTCTTTTTCAACTCTTTCTAGACAATATTTGAGAAAATGGTCAAGTGAACCACATCCAAAACAAGGTCCACTTCTAGACCTACATTCCCCATGATGAAATTTGTTACAATGTTTACATTTTGGTTTGGGATTACTGGCACTACCCACACTGGTCATAGATGAATATGAAGACTTCGGGTTAGAACGTTGAAAGCCCCGCTCTCTTCCAGAATATCTCATAGAGGTGGTAACACGATCATAATACTTCTTTCATTTCTTAGAAGAAAATGATTGTGACTTACCCATAGTTATTTTTCTAGAAACCCGAGCCTCTTTTTTAGCTTGCTTCTTCTCTTTACTCAATTCTTCAACTTTATGTGCTCGTTCAGCCAGTACCACAAATTCCCTTATTTTGAGAATTTCGATCAACAATTTTATGTCTCTTCAAAGCGTTTACACATCTCGGCCTCAAACTGGATCCATTCTCTGGCATATTTACTCAACCGAACAATTTCTCGTTCATATTTAGACACAGCCATATTTCTCTGCTTGGGCTCTAAAAATTCTTTCTTTTTCTGATCTATAAATCTCTGACTCACATACTTCTTCCTGAATTCAGCCTGGAAGAATTCCCATGTAACATTCTCCCTTGGTACCACTGAAGTTATGGTATTCCACCAGTGATAAGTTGTATCTTTCAGTAATGATACCGTACATTTTAGACATTTAGTAGGCGTACAAGATAATTCATCAAAAACTCGGATAGTATTTTCTAACCAAAACTCAGCCCTTTCTGGATCATCATCTGTGGTAGCTCTAAATTCTTTCGCCTCGTATTTACGAATTTTATCTATCGGGGGCTTACCAGTTCTAGCAGGTTTAGCACTCTGTGGTACCTTGGGAACCAATTGAGGAGCAGGTGGGGGAGGTCGTTGTACAGTGGGGTTTGTACTCAGATACTATGTAAACCACTCATTCATCATTTGAAAGAAGGCTTGTTTTGCCTCCTCACTTCAGCCCTCAGACACGGGCATTTCACTACCAGACGTAGAAGCAACTCTTTGAACTAAAGCTGAAACATTGCTCTTAGCTTTCTCGATTCAGTTCTAGCTCGGTTGGATGACATTACTATATGAAAAACACATTTAAAATGACCAGGAGTCATCACACTGTCACAATTTATATAATGGCATGTATAGCTAAACTTGTGTTCGCTACGTTAAGTCCAAGAATCGGCTAAACCGTAGCTTTGATACTACTAAATGTAACACCCCTAACCTGTATCCATCGCCAAAACAGGGTTACAGAGCATTATCGAAACATTCAAAACATTTACAGATAATTTATGCAAGTTACTATTCAAATTCTAAAATCGTTCGTAACGTCCCTTAAATGGGCCCTCGAGGCCCAATACGAGCAGTAGAATCGAGTAGGGACTTAATGGAAAGATCTAAGAATTTTTTTGCGAAATTTTAAAATTTTTCCAAGGTGTAGGGCACACACGTCCGTGTGGTCCAGGGACACACCCGTCCTGCAGGCCGAGTTCGTTCTCGTGTAACTCTCTGACTTGTGCACACGACCATGCCACACGCTCTTGTGCTAGGTCGTGTGGTTAATTAATTCATTTCAAAATTAGGTGTAGTTTTCACACAGCCAAGACACACACCCGTGTTCTAGGCCATGTAGCACACACAGCTGAGATACACGCCCGTGTTTCTACCTGTGTGCTCAATTCTGAGCATTCTGTTTCTCAAAATTATGGTGCAGGGGACACACGGCCTACTACACGCCCATGTACCCGACTGTGTATCACACACGGTCTAGACACACACCCATGTGGACAAAATAAAGCCATTTCCTAGCCTCATTTGTCACCCAAATTTACCATTTTCTTGCACTAAAACATACCGAACACATTCTAACCATTTCAAGCATTCAAATTAAGCAATTTCTATCATTCAACATGGCATATCATTGCTTGCATACATATTTACTATCTTACTTTGGTTCAATCCACGTGTTAAACATGATTTGATCAACTACTTAACATATGTATATAGCTACCATAGCATGACATTACAAGTATATCAAAACAACCATTACTAGACATTCCAATGGCTAGGTTACAAACATCATTATCAAGCCACAAAAGGCCAAGTTGTCTTATACATGCCATTATACCAAAATGATTTTACTACATATACCAAAATACGCTAGTTGATAGTGTGACGATGCTCCAATGATCTCCAACCTTCGCGAGCTTCCGAGCACTATAAAACATGGGAAAGTAAAATGGAGTAAGCATTACATGCTTAGTAAGTTCGTATAACGAAAACTAAACTTAGCAATCCTGTTCATTAAATCTAAGCATACAATATCATGTTTTCCATCCATTTGACAAAATTGCCTAAACACATGCATCCAATCAACATGTTAGTCACAAACTTTACATATACTTCAAGTAAGGATAGATGAGCTTATCATGCAATATTCTTTCTAGACATTATCATTGCATCTCATAAATCTCATACCATGTCACAAGTTTTATGTCCATTGAATCATTGAAATTTCGATGGATGATTAAGTGGTACACTCGAGGTGTACGATTCAATAACCCGTAAATTCTTTTTCAAAAGTACCCATTAGGGTACTTAATCAATAAAAAAACTCTCGAGCCACATATCATATAATAGGATTACCAGTCCAGGCTAAATCCTTTATATAACGTATGCTCAGAAGAGCTCAATTAGGATTATCAGTCCAGGCTAAACCCTAATCGTAACGTATACTCGAGAGGTATTATATCAAGATTACTCGTCTGGGCTAAATCCTTTCTATAATGAGGTCAATAGGATTACTCATCCGAGATAAATCCCATCCGCAACAAATGCAGGATCTTATTCATTTCGGGAAAGCATATATATTCATCGGAATTCAATATTCAATCGTGACTTAACCCCCTTTTCACCATTTCAAGCATGTATTAAGTTTTCATTATAGCATTCAAATAATGTACATCAATATAAGTTACATTCCATAAAAACACAACATTCAATTAAACATATTTATATGCTCGATTAAGTTAAACGAACTTACCTCGACACTTGTTCTCATAAGTAATCTACTAATCTTAAACCTTTTCTTTTCCTCAGTCTAACCTCAAATTTGTCTTGTCTAGGTCTACATAAATAGCTTTAATCATTAATTTCTAATATTTCATACTCATTTGGACTCAATTTACGTCCTAGGCAAAATTACCATTTTGCCCCTAACTTTTCCAAAAATTCTAATTTCATCCCTAGGCTCGAAAAATGAAACTTGTGCAAATTACTTCCTATTCCAAGCTTAACAAAAATCCCATTACAAAATTTACAGCGCATGTATTCATAAAAATTCATCATTTTTCTTCAATTTCATAATTTTACATTTTAGTCCCTAAATCATGTTTTCATAAAAAATCACTTTGTAAAAGTTGTTTATCGATCAACAACCTTTCATTTTCTATCATAAATTTCTAGTTTTCAACATATTCATCCATGAACCAAATTTCATACCTTGATAACTTTTCAAATTAATCCCCCAAATAGATAGATTAAGCTATCCTGATTTCAAAAAGATCAAAATTACTAAAAACGGGACAAGAAAACTTACCCAATTAAGCCATGAAAGTTTCTTCTCTCTCTCCTAGGGTTTCCATGTATTTTAGGTTGAAGAAGATGAGAAAATAAGATGATATTTTCTTTTCATCTTTTAATTAATTAAATATTTTTCAAATTCCAATTTAGTCCTTGCCCTTTTTCTAAATTTCCATGGATGAGTCACCAAAAATCTACATACTTTTCTATAATGGTCTAATTACCATATAAGGGCCTCAAGTTTTGAATTCCATAGCTATGTAATCCTTATAGTTACTATAATTCAACTTTTCATTTTATGCGATTTAATCATTCTTGTAATTAAGCACATAATCAGTAAAATTTTCTTATCAGAATTTTCACATGATATTTCTAACATATTACTGACCATGTAATAAAATAAAAATAAAATTTGTTTTCGGATCAAATTTGTGGTCCCGAAACTACTATTCCAATTTCATTGAAAAATGGGCTGTTACACCATCAAATTTGTTTGCTCATATTGGGCCTCGCCATCCTGCGGACCTATTTTGATTTCCCCTATACTGGGTCACATGTGATTGGATTACTTTTCCTGTAATCCACTTTAGGCACAAGACTAACCTGGGACCTCGCTTGTCCCACGTAATAAACAACTGACTTACCATCTTGGAAAACTATTACTCATAAGTCTACACGAGTCTGCTTCCCTATAACACCCCAAAATTGGGCATAGGAGTTTCAGGGGTATTTTAAGGATTTTAGCTTTAGAGTGCTCGGGAGTTTCGTAAGTATGGTAATCGAAATTGTTTTCCTCTATGGCTTTTAGAAAATTAATATAATTTTTGAAAATAAGGTTGAAAAGATTTTTAATTTTAAAATAAGGGTTGATTTGTAAAAATGGTCCAAATTATGAGTTTTTAAAAGACAATTAAACCAAAATTTAATTTTCTGTAACACCCCAAACCCGGTCAATACACCACGACCGAATCTGGTATGTTACAGGGAAAAAGGTTTTTGAGAGGTTTAGGTTTGAGTTTAAAAGTTGGAGAAAAACACTTCTCTAGGTTGTGCATTTGAAGAAAAACTTGAGTAGGTTTGATTGAAATTTGATGATGTATTTGAGAACCCGGAAATTTTAAAAACTTACTTCGATGGGTAGACAAAACAGGTTTATCTCGTTAAGAAGTTTGAGTTTTTTCTCATTGTTACAAAAACATTTTGTCTTAGTGGAAAATCGTGTTAAAGTTAGAAAACATTTGAGTTCTTCTTTATTCCAAATCTTAGTGTGATACCCGATGGTATAGTTTAAAATGTCGCTTTTGTAGTTTTGAAATCGTTATCTTTCCAAATTTTAGCACATTATAACCCAATTAATTTGTTAAGGCATATTAAACATTTACTTTAAGCATAAACAAGCAAACCATAATTTTTAAAAAAAGCCTTTTTACAACCCAAAATAAAACCACATAGAAATAAATAACTAATGTACCAAAATTTTATAAAGTCCGAGCAAATCCTTTATTAGCATGGCATGAGCACCTCGAGTCCATCCGGCTCCATGTCCGCGTCTATGTGTCACCCGAATGTCAAAGGAGAGAGTGAGTCGCAAGACTCAGTATAATTCCCTCTCCGGTATAACATGCCAACACACATATCATAACAAAATAATGCAAGTAATGCACCGATCCTAGCCAACCATATCACCTTTTCTACCCGTGTGGTACCAAACCACTTGGTGGTGCCAAACCACCGTGACCCAAAGTCACGATATCCATCTTGTGGTACCAAACCACCGGTGACCAAGTCACAATAATCCAATGATGGGGCCAACCCATCGTGTGATACCAAATCACTAGCGACAATCCCAGATCTCATAAGTGGGGCCAACCCACGGTGGTGTCAAACCACGTGGACGAGTCGCAATGAGGTGCTAAACCTCGGTGTCCCAAAGACACAAGCAGATACCAAATCACCGGTGACCGCAATCCAAATCCGGGATGGGGCCAACCCATCGTGTGATACCAAATCATGGCGTCGATCCGTATAATCAATCTGTGGGGCCAACCCATCGTGGTACTAAGCCACCGGGACGAGACGCCGAGGTGCCAAACCTCCGTGACCCAAAGTCACAAAATACGTGGTACCAAACCACCGGAGGTGCCAAACCTCCGGTGTCCCAAAGACACAAGTGTCCCAAAGACACGGATATCATACTCCCCTCCTCTCATATCACCCAATCACATATCATACTAGATGCAAAATCGTGCAATCATGTTATCATGCTCACATGCTCAATATGGCATCTCAATGAATATACACCCATAATCATGATATCGTAGATCATCACATATTTCATAATGAAACGGACTTACCCGAATCCGTATCCATACCTCAATGGGTATCGGAATAGTCAACCACACTGTTTCATTTACACAACAGGTTATCACATTACTTAGTTAAGATAGTGTGTTGGTTTACACACACGAATAGCGAAGATGTTAATCCTAAGAATCGGTCTCACGCCCCTTGATCACCTCGACAACCCCGAGTCTACAATCGCCAACAAGAGATTAATACCTAAACCATTCGGCTATAACCAATTAAACCGAAGGGTATATCGATTAACCCTTACCTTAACTTGATTTGGTTTCCTACCAAACCCGAATCGACAATGGTTCTTCTTTGAACAATCGGCACACCCTAAAGAAAAATGGTTAATCTCTTATGACCTTACATAACAAAGACTAAATGAATAATCTAAAAGAAAACTACTCTTACCACCACTTACCGCTTGCTTATCGATAACAAGGCTCCTCCCACTTGTTCCCAAAATCCGAATGTCCTATAAAGAGATTGGTCTACACATTAGATCAATATCCTTCAACCAATAACAAACCGCCTTCATTTAAACCACAAAATATAAGAACGAAAAAGGAAAAATGGCCATTCGCCAAGCTCTTACCCACTACCAACCGATTGAAACCAAAGACCTAACAACACCCAATATTCGCCACCAAACACCATTAGAGAGAAGAAAGATTCGCTAACACCCTTTAATCAAGGTGGAAAAGAGGTTCGCCTAAGTGTTTAACACATACCTATGCTCGGTTTTGAGTGGAAAGAAAGGGAGTAGAGATGAGAAGAAATGAAGGTTACAAGACACACAAAAGAGATGAAGAGAAAACAATGGAGAAAAATCAGCTAAAGCTCGAGAAGAAGAAAGAAATAAAAGATTGAATAGAGAGGAGGGTATGTTCGGTTTGAACAAGAAAAGAATTGGAGAGAGTGTTTTGGAGATGAAAGCTTTGGCTACCAATGCTCAACAACGAAAGAAAAATGTGGAAAAAGAAAGACAATACCAAATTCGGTTTACACAAATGGAAAAGAAAGGAAAAAGAGAAAGGCATTCGGCTAACAACAAAATTGAAAGATACCAAGTAGTTTCGGCAAGGGTAAGGGTGTTGAAGCTTTCGGTTTAAGGAGAACAAAAGAAAAATGAAAAAGAGATGAAGCACTTTGGGTTTTGGTTTCAAGAATGCAAAAACAAAATGGGTGAAATTCGGCTTACCAAAAGACCAAAGGAGACACTTGTTTGACACTAGCTAGAGCCGAAAATGCACTAATTGCCAAAAATGACATTTCGGCACTCTCCTCCCCAACTTTCCAACCGGCCAAACTCCCCCAAACACTCCTCAAAACCACAAATTCAAATCCCCTTGACCAAGTCTTCCTCCACAATTTGCTCTCCACCCACCGTTTGAAAGAGTTGACAAAGTCCAAGGCAGAGTTTGAACTGCCTACAACTCTCCTCTCCTTGGTGTCAAAATGGATGCAAAAGTGTGGGATTTTCGCAGCTTGAACTCAGGACCTCTTCCTCCTGCAGTTGACGCCAACCACACTCTCCATGTGGCGCATGTCTTGCCACTCCACCAACCCCTTTGTTATGCCACAATTCAACAAATAAAATATATAACCCCCAACTCCTTCAGCTCCTATCATCTTAAGCCCAAAAACTAAAATTTTACCACCTACTCAGGCTCACTCCTAGCCTACAACTAAGCCCCGAAACCACACAAACAACAACATAGCAAGCCATTAACATGCAACAAATGCCAAAAATAAAATAGCCCTTAACTCGGGATATTACAGTTCTACCCCCCTTAAAAATAATTTCGACCTCGAAATTACCTGGTCAGAAGAGTTGTGGGTATTGCTGTCTCATCGTATCCTCGGGTTCCGAAGTAGCCTCTTCCACGCCATGATTCCGCCAAAGAACCTTAACCAAAGGTACAGACTTCCTGCGCAGAACCTTCACATCCCGATCTAAAATCAGCATGTGCTCTTCCTCCATGGTCATATCTGGTTTACCTCAATCTCTCCTTTCATTACCACATGTGACGGATCGAGCGATATCGCTCGAGCATCGAAGCGTGGAACACGTCGTGAATCGACTTAGTTCTGCTGGCAACTCAAGTCGATATGCAATCGGTCCCACTCATCTCGATACCTTATATGGCCCAATAAACCTCGGACTTAGCTTGCCTTTCCTCCCAACCTAAATACTTTCTTCCACGGTGAGACCTTCAGAAAACCCGATCTCCCACAAAAATTCAATATCTCTCCGCTTAAGATCGGCATAGGACTTCGCCGGTCCAAGCTTCTTTCAACCAAGCTCAATCAACTTAACCTTGTCTTGGTCTCAACAACCAACTCTGGTCCCAACAACCGACGCTCACTTAACTCGTCCAACAAGTAGGTGAGCGACACTTTCTACCGCATAACGCCTCATATGGTGCCATTTTGATACTTGCTTGGTAACTGTTGTTATAGGCAAACTCATCTAATGGTAGATATTCCTCCCAACTACCCCTGAAATCCAGAACACAACCTCGCAACATGTCCTCCAAGATCTGTATAACCCTTTCCGACCGCCCGTCTGTCTGCGGATGAAATGCCGTGCTGAAATCTAACCATGTACCCAGAGCCTGATGCAACGCTTTCCAGAACCTTGACGTGAACCTCGGATCCCTATCCGAGATGATCGATACTGGCACCCCGTGTAGTCTCACTATCTCTGACACATACAGCTTCGCCAACCTCTGAAGTGAGTAATCCACCCTCACCGGAATAAAGTGAGCTGATTTAGTCAGCCGATCCACAATTACTCAAACTGAATCCTTCTTGCTCGGTGTAAGAGGTAACCCACTAACGAAATCCATAGTTATCCTTTCCCACTTCCATTGTGGGATCTTCACCGGTCAAGCAACCCGATGATGGGCGATGCTCGACCTTGACTTCTTGGCATGTCGACACTTCCCACAAACTTCGGTCACCTCCTTTTTCGGACCAGACCACGTAATCTGTTCTCGAGGTCCTTATACATTTTGCTACCTCCGGGATGCATAGCGTAGGGCATTATGTGCATCTGAAGAATCTTTTGCCTTAACTTCGGTGTCTCTCGGCATACAAGCCTTCCCCGAAAACACAAAGACTCCATCACCCGACACACTGTAACCCTCCAAACCATCGTTCTGCACTTGTGTCATCTGCACACTCAGAACCTCATCCAACAACTGTTTTTCTCTGATCTGCTCAACCCAAGTAGGCTTAACCTGCAGCTCTGCAAGAATACTCCCGTCGTCATACAAACTCAAGTGGGCAAACAACGCTCTTAAATCCGAAACAACCTTACGGCTCAACGCGTCTGCCACAACGTTAGCCTTGCCCGGATGATACTCAATTGAGCAATCGTAGTCTTTCAGCAGCTCAATCCATCTGCGCTGCCTCAGATTCAAGTCTTTCTGAGTCAGAAGGTACTTTAGACTCTTATGATCCGTGTAAACTATCGATCTTTCTCCGTACAAGTAATGCCTCCATATCTTTAAGGCAAATACTACAGCCGCTAACTCCAGATCATGCGTTGGATAATTCACCTCATGTGGCCTCAACTGCTGAGATCGTAAGCCACAACCTTCCTTCTTGCATCAACGATACAACCCAAACTCAGTATGTGATGCATCGCATACACCGTGAATTCCTTACCACCTCGGGTTGAATCGAACCGAGCTTGGTCAAAATCTTCTTCAACTTATCAAAGCTCTCTTCGCTTCTCGCCTAAATAAACGGAACCCCTTTTCTCAATAATTTAGTCATCGGTGCATGATCAATGAGAAACCTCTACGAATCTTGGTAGTATCCTGCCAAGCCCGAAAACTCAATCTCCGCTCTCGACTTAGGCGGCTTCCAATCCAAAACGGCCTCTATCTTACGGGGTCCACTCTAATCCCTCACCGACACTACATGACCCAAGAACGTCACCTCCTAAGCCGAACTCGATTTCTTGAACTTCGCATAGAGTTGCTTTCTCCTCAAAATCAGAATACCACCCGCAAATGCGCATCATGTTCCTCCTCGGTCCTTGAATATACCAAGATGTCGTCGATAAAAACCACTACGAATCGATCTAGAATCTTTTGGAATACCCTATTCATCGATCCATGAAGGTCACGGTCGTTAGTCAACCCGAACAGCATAACCAAGAACTCAAAGTGCCCATCTTGAGTACGAAATGCCGTCTTACGATATCGCCTCCTTTACCCTTAATCGGTGATACCGGACCTTAAGTCGATCTTGAGAAAATCGACGCCTTTTCAAATTGATCAAACAAGTCATCTATCCGAGGTAGTGGATACTTGTTTTTGATCGTCGACTTATTCAGTTAGCGGTAGTCTATACACATCCGCATAGTACCGCTCTTTCTTCTTGACAAAGAGTACCGGCGCTCCCAAGGCGAAATACTTGGCCTGATAAAGCCTCGGTCTAATAACTCCCGGATCTGAGCCTTAAGCTCCACTAGCTCTTTAGGTGCCATCTCATGCGGAGCAATAGATACGAAGCGCGCAGCTCCGCAATGATTCTATCTCGAACTCTACCTCTCGATCCGTGGCAAACCCAAAGCTCCTCAGAAACACATCAAGAAATTCCCTAATCGTCCAAACCGTCTCCATAGCGTACTCCTTAGCCTCCAAGGCATACACATGAACCACATATGCTTCACACCCTTTCGACCATCTTCTCGCTTTGGAGCGAGATACCACATTGGACGATAATTCCTCCTATTACCGATCGAACTACCTCATCACCTCACTGTTTTTTGAATCATGCGCTTAGTGCAGAATCCAACTTCGCCGGTACTTAACCAGCCACCATCCCAGAATCGATCGAACTCCCCAAACGGCGGTTCCATCGATCGACCTCGAAAGATACCCTTGGAGTTCTAGAGGTGCGTCTCTATACTGACTTATCTACAACTACTGAGTGACCTAGAGGGCTTATGACGGTCATCTGCCTAGAAGATATTTCAGAATCTAAATCCATGGTCTTCACTATGCTACTTGCAACATATGAAAGTGTTGAACCCACATCAATCAAAGCGGTAAATGGAGAACCAAAGATTAAAACGCGTCGATAATGACGTCCGGTCGTCGCCCTCCTCTCTGCCTCGCGACATACACTAGCCCCTACCGTCGGCCTCGAACTACTGCACCTCTTGGGTGCTCCATGGCCCCGACCGAACTATTACCTCCTCTGCCATTACCTCGGCCCTCTGCGGTGGTGGTCCGTTATTTCAGATTGAGTACGGCCCCGATTCTCTGATGAATCTTAGCTAACTTGCGGACAATCCCTCACACGGTGGTCCAATGAGCCACACTCAAAACAACCTCTACCATCACCCAACATCCTCCCCAATGAGCCTTCCCAGCAGTTACATCAAGGCGGTCCACGCCTAGCAAAGAACAAACCTACCCGATCGATTCGCCCACTCGGTCTAGCCCTTTTCTGCGATTTCGATGACCCGGAAGATCCAAAACTCCTCTTGTGTGGTTCCTATCCATACCACCGCCTCACGATTCCTTAATGCCCTCGGCTACCTTCGCCTTTTCAACTAGGACAAATTCACGCTCTGCTTGGGCGCAATTATCAACCTTAATTCGTCCCGCAGCCATCCTCAAACGAACACACCTCTCATGTTCAAGAGCCACCATGCCCCAGCATACCGACTCGACCTCGAAACTCGCCTCGTGACTCAAACCGAGTTTGCTCCCGAACTAACCTCAAAAATGCTTTCCTCTGCTCATTAATGTAGTTAGCCCCACGCATTTTTTCGATAAGCGGCCGAAATAGTCCCAAGTCGATCTTCATTGCAGTACCGTTCCGAACAAAGAGCCACCACGGTATGACTCATCTCGAGAAGTGATACGATCCCCTTTAATTTCTCTTCAGCAGTTAGGTCTAGATCGTCCATGATCCATTCTGTCGCTTCACCAAGATTTCGGCGAGGCTAGGAGCAACACCCGAGACACCCCGAAAGAATTTAGCCCTGTTTGCCCGAAGTCGCTCAGGCACAGATTTCCTAGCTCCTACGCCTCCATCTACTCCAACTACCCGTTCTAAAACCCGCAGCATCGCCTGTGACACTGCGTCATCCCCAGTTTGCTCTTGGAACTCACCACCTCCACCGGTGGCGTAATCCCAGTATCTCATTCTCTCGAACCACGGCCACTGTAACCTACGGGCTCAGAAACTGTCATCCTATCGCGACCACGTCCACGACCACGTCCACCTTGGGTACTCATGACTAAATCTCGTCTGATTTAAAGAATTTTATGTATCAGTAGTTATTCCACTATTTAAAGGCAAAGTCTTATGAATTTTAAAAGAAGCTTTGTTTTCGCGAGTCCACAGAGTCCTATCAGTTTCAGTCTCTACGGTAGTCTTACTATCACAAGCCATTCCATCACATCAACATCATTATCACAAACAATGGTACGGGGTACTTACCTGGGCGGATTGGTGCCGGAGACTCGGTGCCATGCCTTTCAAACCATGCTTTTTAAAATAAAACACTTAAAACGGACTTTTAAAAACATTTTGGGCCTCGGGCCCACAGCCGAGCCTTTGAACTTAGCTCTGATACCACAATTGTAACACCCCAAACCCGGTCAATACACTACGACTGAATCTGGTATGTTATAGGGAAAAAGGTTTTTGAGAGGTTTAGGTTTGAGTTTAAAAGTTGGAGAAAAACACTTCGCTAGGTTGTGCATTTGAAGAAAAACTTGAGTAGGTTTGATTGAAATTTGATGATGTATTTGAGAACCCGAAAATTTTAAAAACTTACTTCGATGGGTAGACAAAACAGGTTTATCTCGTTAAGAAGTATGAGTTGTTTCTCATTGTTACAAAAACATTCTGTCTTAGTGGAAAATCGTGTTAAAGTTAGAAAACATTTGAGTTCTTCTTTATTCCAAATCTTAGTGTGATACCCGATGGTATAGTTTAAAATGTCGCTTTTGTAGTTTTGAAATCGTTATCTTTCCAAATTTTAGCACATTATAACCCAATTAATTTGTTAAGGCATATTAAACATTTACTTTAAGCATAAACAAGCAAACCATAATTTTTAAAAAAAGCCTTTTTACAACCCAAAATAAAACCACATAGAAATAAATAACTAATGTACCAAAATTTTATAAAGTCTGAGCAAATCCTTTATTAGCATGGCATGAGCACCTCGAGTCCATCCCGGCTCCATGTCCGCGTCTATGTGTCACCTGAAATGTCAAAGGAGAGAGTGAGTCGCAAGACTCAGTGTATAATTCCCTCTCCCGGTATAACATGCCAACACACATATCATAACAAAATAATGCAAGTAATGCACCCGATCCTAGCCAACCATATCACCTTTTCTACCCCGTGTGGTACCAAACCACTGGTGGTGCCAAACCACCGTGACCCAAAGTCACGATATCCATCTTGTGGTACCAAACCACCGGTGACCAAGTCACAAATAATCCAATGATGGGGCCAACCCATCGTGTGATACCAAATCACTAGCGACAATCCGTATCTCATAAGTGGGGCCAACCCACGGTGGTGTCAAACCACGGGGACGAGTCACAATGAGGTGCCAAACCTCCGGTGTCCCAAAGACACAATGTGATACCAAATCACCGTGACCGCGATCCAAATCCGGATGGGGCCAACCCATCGTGTGATACCAAATCACTTTGGCGTCGATCCGTATAATCAATCGTGGGGCCAACCCATCGTGGTACTAAGCCACTGGGACGAGACGCCGAGGTGCCAAACCTCCGGTGACCCAAAGTCACAAAATCGTGGTACCAAACCACCGGAGGTGCCAAACCTCGGTGTCCCAAAGACACAGTGTCCCAAAGACACGGATATCATACCCCCTCCTCTCATATCACCCAATCACATATCATACTAGATGCAAAATCGTGCAATCATGTTATCATGCTCACATGCTAAATATGGCATCTCAATGAATATGCACCCATAATCATGATATCGTAGATCATCACATATTTCATAATGAAACGGACTTACCCGAATCCGTATCCATACCTCAATGGGTATCGAATAGTCAACCACACTGTTTCATTTACACAACAAGGTTATCACATTACTTAGTTAAGATAGTGTGTTGGTTTACACACCTGAATAGCGAAGATGTTAATCCTAAGAATCGGTCTACGTCCCTTGATCACCTCGACAACCCTGAGTCTACAATCGGCCAACAAGAGATTAATACCTAAACCATTCGGCTATAACCAATTAAACCAGAAGGGTATATCGATTAACCCTTACCTTAACTTGATTTGGTTTCCTACCAAACCCGAACTGACAATGGTTCTTCTTTGAACAATCGGCACACCCTAAAGAAAAATGGTTAATCTCTTAACAGCCTTACATAACAAAGACTAAATGAATAATCTAAAAGAAAACTACTCTTACCACCACTTACCATTTGCTTATCAGATAACAAGGCTCCTCCCACTTGTTCCCAAAATCCGAATGTCCTATAAAGAGATTGGTCTACACATTAGATCAATATCCTTCAACCAATAACAAACCGGCCTTCATTTAAACCACAAAATATAAGAACGAAAAAGGAAAAATGGCCATTCGGCCAAGCTCTTACCCACTACCAACCGATTGGAAACCAGCACCTAACAACACCCAATATTCGGCCACCAAACACCACTAGGAGAGAAGAAAGATTCAGCTAACACCCTTTAATCAAGGTGGAAAGGAGGTTCAGCCTAAGTGTTTAACACACACCTATGCTCGGTTTTGAATGGAAAGAAAAGGAGTAGAGATGAGAAGAAATGAAGGTTCTGACACACCAAAAGAGATGAAGAGAAAACAATGGAAAAAATCGGCTAAAGCTCCGAAGAAGAAAGAAATAAAAGATTGAATAGAGAGGAGGGTATGTTCGGTTTTGAACAAGAAAAGAATTGGAGAGAGTGTTTTGGAGATGAAAGCTTTGGCTACCAATGCTCAACAACGAAAGAAAAATGTGGAAAAAGAAAGACAATACCAAATTCGGTTTACACAAATAGAAAAGAAAGGAAAAGAGAGAGGCATTGACTAACAACAAAATTGAAAGATACCAAGTAGTTTGGCAAGGGTAAGGGTGTTGAAGCTTTGGTTTAAGGAGAACAAAAGAAAAATGAAAAAGAGATGAAGCACTTGGGGTTTCGGTTTCAAGAATGCAAAAATAAAATGGGTGAAATTCGGCTTACCAAAAGACCAAAGGAGAGACTTGTTTGACACTAGCTAGAGCCGAAAATGCACTAATTGCCAAAAAATGACATTTCGGCACTCTCCTCCCCAACTTGCCAACCGGCCAAACTCCCCCAAACACTCCTCAAAATCGGCTAACCTCCTCCCATTCACTCCCAAACCACAAATTCAAATCCCCTTGACCAAGTCTTCCTCCACAATTTGCTCTCCACCCATCGTTTGAAAGAGTTGACAAAGTCCAAGGCAGAGTTTGAACTGCCTACAACTCTCCTCTCCTTGGCGTCAAAATGGATGCAAAAGTGTGGGATTTTCGCAGCCTGAACTCAGGACCTCTTCCTCCTGCAGTTGACGCCAACCACACTCTCCATGTGGCGCATGTCTTGCCACTCCACCAACCCCTTTGTTATGCCACAATTCAACAAATAAAATATATAACCCCCAACTCCTTCAGCTCCTATCATCTTAAGCCCAAAAACTAAAATTTTACCACCTACTCAGGCTCACTCCTAGCCTACAACTAAGCCCCAAAACCACACAAACAACAACATAGCAAGCCATTAACATGCAACAAATGCCAAAAATAAAATAGCCCTTAACCCGGGATATTACATTTTCACCCTATATTTCCCATTTATATTAGAAAAACCCACGTTAGTTCTTCTCCATAACTTGTTCTGGCTATCCCTTTGTTCTCCTAACTCTTCCATTCGCTAGTGATGGTTCTACATCAACTATAGCGGACTCTAAATGACAGATATTTATTACAATTTACTTGAAGGAAATACTCTTTCCTTTCACATATGTAGTGTTTAAATGCTTCTATTGGTTCCTTCCATCTTTTCATTTTGGTGGATCCACTGTATATGCACGCTTACCTGCATTTTTAAACAAACCATGATCATATTGTCAAACTAATCGCTGTGCGAGTCATACAATAACCTCCCTTTTTATGCCCTGATAGGCTTCCCTATTTACTATCCTAGCAGACTCCATCTTTTCCATACTAAGTACCTATTCACCATTGGATCATGCCATGACTACCTATGGACTTTTGATTCCAAAGAATCAGTAAACCCCATTTGAGGTGTCACCTTGGACGACCTATATATCATTTACACTGTGTTTTCCCAAAGGACCTATATACCGTTTACATGGTGTCACTCCCAAGGACCACTAGTGTAACACCCCAAACCCGGTCAACTCACCACGACTGAATCTAGCATGTTACAAGGGAAAACATTTTGAGGAAATTATTGAAAACTCATTCACCGTTCAGTTTGATAGAAAACGTCCATGTTTGTTATAACCCAAATGTATTATTCTTAATTATTTAAAAACCGTGTGCAGTTGAAATCGAGAAGAACCCTGAGCTTGGATGTCAATTAAAATGTCTTTGTTATCATTTCATGATTGCTGTTACCCGATGGTAACGATTAGAAAACTCGAATCGAGGTAAATTTTGAAAACTTTGGTTATCAGGTTGTTAAAACAAAACAAGTAGTTTACTTTGTCATATTTGAAGATATATCTAAAGCATGCAATATAATCCAAAAACATAATTTAAAGGCCTTATTACAAACCCAAATAAAAATTGAAATTTAAAGTAATACCCAAAGCAAAGTCTATGTAAAACCGAGTGTGTTTAATGCATGGCCACCTCGAGTCCATCCGGCTCTTCATCTGCGATCTATGAATCACCTGAAAAGATAAGGGAGAAGGTGAGTCACCAAGACTCAGTGCATAATCCCCCTCCCGGATAATGCAACATGCTTACACACAAGTCATAACCAAGCAATATATCATGCACCCAAACCTAGCTATCCATAACTCCGTTTGTACCCCGTGTGGTACCAAACCACTGGTGGTGCCAAACCACTGGTGACCCAAAGTCACGATATCCAATAGTAATGTGGTGTCAAACCACTGGTGACCCAAAGTCACGATTAATCCATTTGTGGGGCCAACCCACATTGTGATACCAAATCACTAGCGACAATCCCGTAATACCAAATGTGGGGCCAACCCACTGTGGTGCTAAGCCACTGGGACGAGTCGCTATGAGGTGCCAAACCTCTGGTGACCCAAAGTCACGAAATCAACTGTGGTATCAAACCACTGGAGGTGCCAAACCTCTGGTGTCCCAAAGACACGGATATCAAATCTTCCCCCTACTCTCATATCACCCATGACAATGCAATATTTATGCAAATCATGCCATCATGCTTTAATATGAAACATACAGCAATTATATCATAGATTATAGTATTAAACACCATATAGCAAAATCATATCGAAACAGACTTACCCGAATCCTTGCTCATACCCATTAAGGTATCATATCAAGATCTACAGTTTTTCGGCTTTTAACATATTCAGGTTATTAACATATTTACTAAGTTATGAAGTGTGTAAGTTACACACCTGTACTAACGCAAACACTAAATCCCAAAAATCCGATCTACCGCACTAGATCTCCTTATCCTACATTCGGCCCATACTAAGGTTAATAGCATAGGCCATTCGGCTATAACAATAAATCTCAAAGGGTGAGATTACGCATAAACAACACCACCCTTACCTTTCTGCCTTACGAAAACAAATCACAACACCAAAATATGTGAGACTGATCCTCCCCCTACATTTGGCCAACAATAAAGCTTAGTCTCAATAGCCTTCGGCTTTTCAACAACTTAAAGAATGATGAACCAACATAGATATCCTTACCACTTGACCTACCAAATTCAATTGTTAGAGAATAGAGGGCTTAGATTGACTGTTTCTAAAATCCCGAAGAACCTAGGAGAAATCGATTCCTATAGATGGTTAGCAAAACACCCACAAATGCCGAAGTTCAGCTTTTGTCTACACATGTCGACAGAGAAAAAGAGAAAGTGAGAATGAAGTTTCGATCAAGAACCCTTACCCCTTTTCAAAATCGATTAGAGAAAAACCAAAAGAGATCCACCCTTGTTTGATATTCGGCCAAGATAACACTAGGAGAAAGAAAGGAAAATTAGGCTATGGTTGATGGAAACAAACAAATAGGATTCGGCTAGAGTGGAGAAAGAGAAAGGAAAAGAAAAGTGAAAATAGGAGAGGGAGGATTCGACAATAGAAGAAAGAAGAGAATGGAGAGAAGAAAAGAAAATAGAATGAGAGAGGGATGCTTTCGGCTTTGAACAAAAAAATGGAAGAAAGAAAAAAGAGAGTTGGGGAAGAGGAAGATTCGGCCAAACACTAGAGAAGAAGAAAAAATAAATAAGCCTATAGAAATTTAGAGGAACATTCGGCTAGGTACTCTCAAAAGGATTCGACAGGTGCAAAAACAAAAAGGTATTTCGACTTTTGATTCACTAGATGCACAAGTACCTTCACTAGCCGAAAATGCACAACTAGGTGCCTAAGGAAATTCAGCACTCTCCTCTCCCTAGCTTCCCAAATCGAACACTCCTCTGCCAACAAGAGTTCGAAATTCAGCCACTTCCTTAAACTCCTCCTGGCCACTAATTGAAATGAATTTGAATTCCACAAGTTCCTAAATTTTCTCCTTGCCACCCATTTAAATTAATTTGACTTAT
Source organism: Gossypium rotundifolium (assembly GCA_025506655.1). Classification (NCBI taxonomy): domain Eukaryota; kingdom Viridiplantae; phylum Streptophyta; class Magnoliopsida; order Malvales; family Malvaceae; genus Gossypium; species Gossypium rotundifolium. The sequence goes on from CP106727.1 coordinate 51,726,943, forward strand.
TCCATGCTTATCTGACAGAGTTTGTGCTGAGCACAACTCTCCCCCCTTGGCGTCAAAATGGTAAGCAGAAAATGGAATTTCTGCTGCTCAAACCTGAGTTCTCCCACCTGCCTGTGGCGTCATTCTCTAGACACCTTAGTGGCGCCTCCTTTGCCACTTCACCAAGGTAGTTCTTATGCTTAACTTCCCCACGAAATATACTTAACCCCTAGCTCCTTCAGCTCCCTTTAACTAACACTTAAAAAACAAAATTTTTCCTACAGCTCGGGCCTACCTTTGGCTTATAACTAGCCTCTAGAACACCTCAAACAACAACACAACAACCACACACATGCAAAGAAGTTCAAACACAATAACCCCTACTTAAGGATGTTACAACTAGATAATGTTTTACATGTTGTCGCAAAACTCCCTTGAATCCCACAACAATCTGCCCATTCCTCCATTACACAATTTCCCTATCTTCATCTACCACGTCAAAGTAGCTCCCTTTGAGCACTGCATTTTATAAAAACAAATTTTGTAACACCTTATACTCAATCCAGCTACCGAGCCTGAATATGTGATGTCATACCATCGTCTCATGTCATACGCAACAATGAAATGCTCATTCTAAAAGAAACGTCTTCCATTTTAGTATTCGAATAGGTTTAAGTCAATCTTACTCTTTATTCATCATCGTTACATGCTAAGCATCCATCAAATAGTCTTATAATAATAATTAAACATGCATAAGGTCCATTTAGCAAAATCTCAAAACTGATTATGAAGATATCAATACTAGAACATGGGTGTCGATATTTTCCTTGCACGGTATCGATGTCGTATGGAAAATCGGTACCAAATCAACATTCTATTTCTAAAAAAAAAAATTAAAGTTTCAGAAATTATTAATACCTTTGTAAAAGCATAGATAAAATTACCTTGAGTATTGATACTCGTGTTAGGGTATCGATACCAAATTACGTTACTAACTCCCTACACATTTCAAAATCATAGAGGTATCATTTTTACAACATGAATATCGATACCTCTACTCCAGATAGGAAAAATTCAACATACTTGAGCGTATAAATCATTCCAACATGTACCAATCCATCATGGTATCACATCATCATTAAATAAACATCAAAATGGTTGTAATAACAGTCTCAAACATCAAATGTAAGTCCAAGAAATAATCAACATATTACGAAATGAATCTCATAAACTTAGGAACAAATAGTCTATGGAGGCATCCAAAACATCATGACAAATATCAGTAAAAGTCTACCACATTGCCTTATTCCCAAAACATATTTGAATAAACAATAACACCTACGAAATAACGAAAATGGACTTGCTTGGACCCCCTCAGAACCACACCGCTCATACTGTAATGCTACTAATCTGGAAAGGTTTAATAAGGGAGTGAATGAGCTTAACAAGCTTAGTGAATACCCAGAAAAACTACGTGCAAACAGTTCATCGAGCATTAGCGAAACCTACAAGTAGCATAATTATAGAAGCTCTATAGTTTATTTTACATAGTCAGTACATACATGTTCATGCATTCTTCTCAATACATATAATCATATTTATATCTAATTTGCATAGCAACCACATAATCATTTAGGCATACATCACATTACACATATATATAGTTTAATATAATTTGGCACTTGAGCTATGAAACATAAAAGTATGCTCTATCATCACTCATCGGATACACGGATCTCCAACACACCACATAGACTCATCGAGTCAAACATGTCCCAAAAGTGAAGCATAAAGTTAACGCTCTCCTTATTTCCCCTCACATGTCCCATTGAATGAAACTTAGCTCACATTCCCTTATCCCTCAAACATGTCCTAAGGCCTCAACGCCCAAATCATATAACATATAAGTGAGTACTCACAATCCTATAGCATGCCAACTATATCCAATGGTTTCAAGAATCACAAGGCCAAAATATCTGTTATTAAACATGTAACCGCTCGTTTTCAGTAAAATCAGAACAGTGGTTTCGAGACCACAAATTTGAGTCTGAAAGGAAAATTATTTTAATATTATTTCATGGTTCACGTTATGATAGGAATATCATATAAAAATTTCGTTAAGAAAAATTTTATCGATTACATGTTTAATTGATAAAAGGACCAAATTGCCAAACATGCAAAAGTTGAATTCTAGTAGCTAAAAGGATTAAATAGCTATGGAATTCAAAATTTGAATACCTTATATGGAAAATAGACCATTAAGATGAGTTAGTAGATAAGTATGATGATTCATCAATGGAAAATTAAATAAAGAAAAGGACTAAATTGGAAAGGTGAAATAATAAAAGATGATATTTTAACTAAATAGAAAATATCATCATTTTATATCATCTTTCCCAAATTATTCTACATGGAAACCCTAGTTAGAAGAGCTTGAAGGTAGCAAGATTATTTGGTTTAATTAGGTGAGTATTCAAGTCCCATTTTTAATTATTTTTATGTTTCCGAGATCGTAATAGCTTAATCTAGCTATCTCAGGGATTAATTTGCAAAGTTATCAAAGTATTAAAGTTTTCCATGGATGAATATGCATGATTTATGAAATTTATGGTAGAAAATGAAAGGTTGTTGATAGATAAACAACTTTTGTGAAGTGAATTTTTATGAAATTGTGATTTAGGGACTACATTAAAAAGATGTAAAATACATGGACTGCTAATGTTATATGTAAAGATTGGCTAGGATTGGAATAAGGATTAAATTGCATGAATTTCATTTTTCGAGCCTAGGGATGAAATCAAAATTTATTAAAAGTATAGTGGAAAATGGTAATTTTTCCTAGGATGTGAATTGGATTAAATTGAAGTTAAATTCATTTATATAGATTCTGATAGACGAAAAGAAAAAGTATTGATTTTACGTTTCGTGTAATTAAATTGTATATTTATATGTTTTAAATTGAATGTTGTGTATGTGTATTGTATAATTGACGTGTATGAAAATCGGTCACATATTCGATAATGCTCGATAAATATTAAGTCCCGATTGAATAAATGAAATTCGATGGATATATGGTTCCCAAATTGGTTGTGGTCTTGCATATGTTGTGGACACACCATAGCTTGAAAGAGCATCCCATTATTAGCTCTTATGAGCATTCTGATATATGGTCCTCTCGAGCTTCCCGTTATATGGTTATTGCGAGCTTCACGTTAATATCTCTTCGAAGCATCCCGATTGGTTGTGATTTTGCATGTGTTGTAGACATACCACAGCTCTTATGAGCATCCCGATGTATGGCTCTTCGTGAGCTTTTATAAGCTTCCTGTTACATGGCTCACATGAGCTTCACATTATATGGCTCGAGAGAGAGATTCTCGATTATGTGCTCTAATGAGCACCCCCAAATATGAATTGACAGATTTTAGATTCATACATTTCATGTGTACTACCCTTATATCCATTGATATTTTAAATGATTCTATGGGTAAAGTTCCAGTATGAGATGAAATGAATTCAAAGATGAATTACTATGAGACATATTTGAAGTAAAAAGATATGATATGTACATGTTCACGCATACTTGAAGTGATAAATACATGTATGTGGAAATTGAATATTGATGAGCTCATTCATGTTTCTTAGTATTTATGTGAATTATATATAACTAATATGCTTGATGAGGATATATGTTTACACAATTGGCCAAATTGGTTTGAGCACGTTTAGTTATCATACCTTAAAAGTGAAATAAATGGTAAGTTAATTTTCTATTATACGAACTTACTAAGCATTAAATGCTTACTTTGTTTTATTTCCTCTGTTTTATAGTACTTAGAAGCTCATAAAGGTTGGAGGTTGGTCGGAGCATCATCACACTATCCTTCGACACATTTAGGTATAAATAGTAAATTACTTTTGGTTATAATGGCATGTATAGGATAATTTGGCCAATGTGGGCTTATAAGTGTTGTAACTAGCCATTGGAATGGCTTGTGATTGACATGTTTTGATGTAAATATAAGAGGTTATATCATGTTTAATATGTGTGTTTGAAATGGTTGATTGATATAATCATATTGGTATATTAATGGTTATGGTATATTAATGATTAAATTGAGTTAGCATATTTGGTAAAATATGCAAATATGTGAATTTGGTAAGTTAGGTAAGTTTGTATACTTGGTTATAAGAGGTAATATATCATGTATAAAACTTGATTTTGAATGGATTTGAATGTCTTATATTGGCTTGAGAATATGTTTAAGTGTTTATGTAGGTGGAAGGAAAATTTGGGTGAGAAATATGGCTTAAAAATGGCCTTATTTCGTCTACACGAACAGAGACACGAGTGTGTGTGTAATAGCCCGATTTTGGGCTAAGTCAAAATAGTGGTTTCGGGGACACAAATTTGATGAGTAAAAATTTAATATTCTTATATTTTTATGATCTACAGTTTTACGGAATGATTTCGTGAAAATTTTGTTCAAAAATTTTGATGTTTGGGCACTCAATTTAGTCAAAAGGACTATATTGTAAAAAGTGCAAAACTTGAGTTCTAGAAGCTAGAGGTGTCTAATTTCTATGAAATTTTATATTGGAGGTCTTTAAAAGGTAATTAGACCATTGGTTAATTTCTTGGACAAAAATGGACATGAAATAGGTGAAATAGAATATTTTTAAGTTAAGGGCATTTTAGTAATTTGGTGATTAAATGAACTAAAAAGCCAAATTAAAAGCCAATTTTTGCTCATCTTCAACCTCTTGGCTGAAATTCACATGAGGAGGACATAGCTAGGGTTTTCAAGCTTCCAAGCTCGATTGTAAGTCCATTTTAGCCCCATTTTTAATGTTCATTACATTTTTGAAATCCTCGTAGCTCAGTTTACTTATTTCTACCATTATTTTGAGCTAGGATTTGTGTTTAAAAATTTAAACATGGATGAGATGCATGTATTTTGATGTTTTATGGAAGAATATGAATGTTTGGAGTGTGATAAACAACTTTTACTAAGTGATTTTTGATGAAATTGCATAAAAGAACTAGTTTGTAAAAAAGTTGTAAAATGTGTGTAAGTGTGTGAATAAGTGCAAATTGTGGACTGTTATAGTTATAAAAATGTTTCAGGTAGGCCTAAAATGCAAGGAAATTGAATAAAAATTATTTTATGAGCCAAGGGGCAAAATTGTAATTTTGTGAAACTTTAGGATGGTTTTGGGCTGGTTTGAATAAGTGAGCATTGAATAAGTCAGCTGTATTATTATTGATCAAGAAAGACGTGGAATCGACCTTGATCGGGGAAAGGAAAAGATTTTGGACTAAAATTGTAAAATTACTATATTTTGCACCGAGGTAAGTTTATATGTAAATAATACATCATTTTTTTATCATTTATGTTTTAATATTTTGTTATATTATATGAGATATGGTTGAATATGGAGTAATTATTTGATGTAAATTATGAATTGTGATTGATTATGGATGAATTGTAAAATGTTGAAAAGTGAGAATTCCAGCTTGAACCTTCGGAATAGAAAAGATAAGAATGAGGTAGCTAGGTCACATGTGTGGTACTAAGTGTAGGCCACTATGTGTACAAGAGAGCTACGAGATGGTTTTAGGTCACGTGTGTAGTACTAAGTGAGGCTACTACGTGTACCAGACGGATAGATAGCATGTGTAGTACCAAGTGCATGCTACTATGGGTACCCGATAGCTTCGATCACATGTGTGGTACTAAGTGCAGGCCACTATATGTAAGTGATGGTTTTGGTCACATGTGTAGTACTAAGTGCAAGCTACTATGTGCACCAGATAGCTTCGGCTACAAAGGTGGTACTATGTGCAGGCCACCGTCTATCTGTTATTATTTCGATGAGTTCAATGGGAAATTGACTAAGTGAAAATACATGTGATCATGTAACAAATAAGTGTAATTGAATATGATTATGTGATGAATAAGTGTAGGTATAAGTGTGAAAATTTATGAACAATGTGCCCGATATTTGATCGAACCTTCGGTAAGATGAAATGGAGTAAGTGAAATTATGAAAGAGTAAATTTAGCAGCAAAACAGTTTTGGACAGCAGCAGTTGTGTGACTTTGAAAAATCACCAAAAATGGTGGAAATCGAATTAGAGGTTGAATAAGATATAAAATTAAATCTAAATGAGTCTATTTTCACATAAAATAAATGGTGTAAACAAAAGAATTTCATATTCTGTGATATTTGAATTTTTGTTAGATAGGGTAAGAATGATGTCGGAATCCCCTATTCCTACTTTTGAAAATCATTAAAAATTGTATAAAAATAATTATGATTTATAATTTATATGCTTAAATTTTTTAATTATTCTAATTTCAAGAGAAACTAACAGGATCATTATCCAAATTCTGTACAATGAGATAATTAATATTTAGTGCAGAGGGGTCAGAATTGTCTTTTTTTTTAGCAAATTTTTTGAGCAAAAGAGGGGTCGGAACTGTCAAACAGCAAAATAGGGGAAACTTTAAAGAAATAAACTGTACTTATTGGCCGAGCCAAAAATTCTGGAAATTTTATGGTAAGGATATATGTGGGTCTAGTTTCAGGGAAAATTAGTGGATTTTAATTTGGAGTTCCGTAGCTCCACATAAAAATAATTTAATGACTATGACTCGAATAAACAACTTGTTTGAACTTGAATAAATAGTGAATCTATGTGTAGTTATGATTGTATTATTTTGAAAGCATGTTAGTAATTTGTTTATTTTTTACATACTTACTTACTAAGCTATATGCTTACTCCCCTTTCTTTTCCTTTGTTTTATAGTGTCACCAAGCTAGCTCGGGATTCAGAGATCGTCAGAGATCCATCCACACTATCAACTTTCTTTTGGTATTTCAAAAACATTATTTTGGAATTTTGGCATGTATAGAGGACTTGGTTATTTTTTTATATGTCATAATTGATGTGGACTAAAATGTTGGCCTCTAATATTTGATAGCTTATTTTGTATATGGCCATTGGTGTTGGCTAATATTGTTCAAGTTATATGCTTATGATGATGCGTTTTGTGGATGTGCAATCTTGGAAGACTTGGTTAAATGAGTGTGTAAATGTATTTGGATGGAATAAGGCTTGGTAAATAGCCTAATTTTTATCCACACGGCTGTGTGCTATTTTTTTTTTAAATCTTCCAAAGTATATTTTTGTAACACCCCTAACCCGAAACCGTCGCCGAAATAGGGTTAAGAGGTATTACCGATCAATCATAACATTTAACATCTAAATTTACGACACAAAGTCAATCATCCGTATATCATCTCAAATCATAACATATAGTCCCTTATTGAATTCTATAAGATCTTTATCATATGCTAAAGAGGGGTCGGGACTAAACCGAACATATACAAAATTTCTCGAAAACATAACAACTTAACCAAAATACAGGGGATACACGCTCGTAAGGGTAGGCCATGCCTCACCCACGGCTATTTGACACACTCGTGTGTCCTCTCTATGGTCATATACTGTCAAAATCAACACGGCCACCAAGCACCCCCGTGTGCTAAGGCCGTGTACTACTAGATCATATACTGCCAGTTCTCACATGGCCATCAAGCACGCCTGTGTCGAGGCCGTGTGCTGCTAAGCTACATTCTGCCAATTCACCCACGGTCTATAGGCACACCCGTGTGCCACAACCGTGTGACATTATAGGCCATTTACAAGACCAAATTGCCACCCATAATGGTCCAACCTACAAGCCATATTACCCAAGACATCTTAAGCACATATTACCACCAGAAACATACCAAATTAGTCATTCAACCCATGCATTAAATACCAAATCCTACCATGACAATTTCAAAAACTAAACTCACATCATCACAAACATTAACCATTCATTTGCATATCCAAAACTTAACCATTTCATATGCATTTCACCATACCAAAAATTGTAATCATAAAACTTATTCATCCAAGCATTTATCATCTCAAAACTTGCCAAAACATATGGCTAAGTTCACTTCATAAACATATACACATAACTAGCCCATACATGCCATATTTCAACTATATACATCCTTTCAAAAGTACCAAAATACAATGCCGATAGTGTGATTGAGAAGCTGACAATCCCGGATCCGAGCTAGCTATACTGACACTGCAAGGCAGAGAAACAATTCATACAGTAAGCATCACCAAGCTTAGTAAGTTCGTAACAAAATACATTAAATCAAAACATGTCATAACGCAGATTAATTCACAATCTAATATCTCATATCATCCAAAACTAGTAAATTCAATAAACCTTTCACAAAATCATTCGTAATTTCATCAACCACATAGGTTTCGAACGTACCTTAGCCAACACTTAGTTGTCAAATATTTAAGCTACTTAATACTGATGAATCACATAGATCGACATTCGTCCCTTCTTTAGTTTACTCGTACACTTAGTGCCTAAATAGTTAACCGAAGCCTAATTAGCATTGCACACTTAGTGCATCATATCAAGCCGATCTTAAATCGGAATCGCACACACAGTGCCAACAACAGAGCCTAAACATATATTACTCCGCACACACAGTGCTATTTATCTTGATCTCATTTCTGAATTCGCACACTTAGTACCGTTTAACTCAATCTATCACATAGCATCCATATTTAACAATATCATACCATTCATTTCATAACGTTAAACACAACTAAATATACGTATTATGTCAGAAACTTACCTCGGACGTCGAACTATCGATACGGTCGATTAATCGAGCACTTTACCTTTGCCTCGATCTCGATCTGAACCTCTCCTCTCTTGGTCTATACACATTCAAATTCAATCCATTCATTCATTTTAGTCCAAACACATAAATTTAGGGCATTTTGCAAAATAGCCCTCACATTTTCACATTTTGACGCTTTAGTCCCTAATTCACAAAATCATCAAATCACATAATTTCACCTAGTACAAGCTTAGCTGAAATATCACTATACTCATACAATCCCACACATTTCATTTATTTTACAATCTAGTCCTTTAAATTGTTATTTTCACAATTTAGCCCTAATTAGCTAAATTTATCAGAATTTCAAGAACAACACATGTTCATTAAACACATATATTTCATTTAACACCAACACTCATCACAAAGCTCCTCATTTCATCAATGGCACATTCCATAAACCTCATCAATTTAGAAAATTACAACATGGGTTTTGTAAAGAACAAAGCAATGATTACAAAAACGTAGAAATTATCAAAAACCGAGCTAAAATCACATACCAATTTGTGCCTAAGCTTGTCGAAACTTCAAAACTTCCTAGCCCTCTTTTTTTTTTCTATTTTCGGTGGGTAATAAGGTGAATACTCATCTATTTCATGTTTTGTTTTATTTAATATTAACTTATTAAACAAATACCAACTTTGCCCTTTTATAAAACATATATAACAAGTTAGTATTATGGCTTTCTAGTCATTCAACACTCCACTAACTTAAAATGGTTTATTAACAACATAAGGCCTCCTTCTTACAAAGCCAACAACATTTAAGTACTCACAAATCAACACACAGCATTTTACTTTCTATGCAATTAAGTCCTTTCTCTTAATTCAGCACTAAAACGATCAAATCATCACACAAAATTTTCACACAGATTATGTCACATACCATTCACACAGAAAATAATATTAAAATAAAATTTTGACATAGGGTTGGTGGTTTCGAAACCACCGTTTCGACTAGGGTCTAATCCAGGCTGTTACAATTTTGGGCCTCGTTGGTCCACATTAGGGACTTTGTGATGAAAATGGAAAAGTTTTAATTTGTACGAAATTTTATGTCTCGATATTGTACGATTGATGTGTTACGTTCTGGTAATGCCTCGTACCCTGTTCCAGCGATCGAACACGGGTAAGGGGTGTTACAGTGTGTCTCATCCGTGTGTGACACACGGCCTAGCACATGGGCGTGTGTTTTGGCCATGTGTCCCCTGTATCTTTAAAATTTCAAAACAGAATGCTCAGAATTGATCACACGGCCTGGCACACCTGCATGTGGCTTGGCCGTGTGACCCCTGCACCTACACACGGGTGTGTGACTTGGCCGTATGACCTAAGTCAGAGAGTTACACGGGTACAGACATAGGTTGGGACATGGTCTTGCGCCCTATTTTGAATGCGCACATGGCCTGAGACACGGGCGTGTCTTTTGGCTGTGTGGGACACATGACTTGACCACACGAGCGTGTGTACCCAGCACATAAGAAAAATTTTGAAATTTTACAAAAAATTCTCTAAGTACTCGGCTTAGTCCCGACTTGTTTCTAATGTATGTTTTGGGCCTCGGGGTCTCATATAAGGGACTTTATGAATAATATCTGACATGAATGTTAAATGATATGAAATGTCTATATTTGATCTATTTATTTCAATAATGCTCTGTAACCCTATTCTGGCGACGGATACGGGTTAAGGATGTTACAAAACACATATATATTACATATCGATTTACTGTTCACTATCACTACATGTTTACATCATAAGCACATAATTATCACTGTTACTTAGCATGTATGACATGCCTACATAGACACTTTCACAATAGTAATCATGGACACATAACACATGTAATAGCATCTCATCTCAATCCATATTTTCACAATAACAGAAAACACATATTTCAAAAGTTAAACATGAGTATAAGAAAGCTTACACTCTAAATTTAGTGTAGGGGTTTAGGCTACAACTAAATTTCCAAATAACGCATTAAATCTTATCCACAAGCAATTATTCCAAACACTCACAATTACGCTTTCACCAAAAAGCCGAAAGCTCAAACTAGCCTTTCCTAGCTCGTAGATGGCCCTAGCAAATTCGAAGCTTCAACATAAAAATTTCTCACAACAATACATTCAAAAAATCAACCAAAGACTCAACACAAACAATAAAAAACATAAGCCTAAACTAAGTTCTCATGTAACCGAAACCTTTAACATAACAAACTTAAATTCCAAATATCTCGGTATATACTCAATATTTTTGCACAAAACCAATCCCGCTCATCTTATAATTCACCTACGACTAATTTCCAACCTTTAAACTACAAAAAAACTATACAATTCATAGTATCGAAATTTTTGACATGTTTGTGGCAATTTTCACGAAAATTCTTGAAATCTTTAGAAATCCTTAACAAAAATTCAAACTAAGTTTCGAGACCTTCTAATCACATCAAAACTAATTGAAAATCACTTTGAAATATCATTTTTATGCAAAATCAAAAATTTCACCACTAATGACCTAAGTTTCGACTTTTATTCAAAACAAACGATTTAACGGTTAAAAACTCAGTTTAAAAGATTAGATAACATTAAAAACTAATAAGAAATTGATTTGTTACCTTAGATGACAAAAGTCCAAACTTGTGATCGACAACCTGAAAATCTCAAAAAGTTCAACAATGGAGAAATCTATGGTGTTTTGGGTGTTCTTCTTAAATATTTATGGATGTTTAATGCTTAGGGAATGATGGAAATCAAAAGGAATAAAGTCTAACAAACAAAATTGAAGGGGAAAATTGAGGGAGAACTTGGGATGGCAAACACAAAACAAAAGGGAGGGTTTTACATGAAATAGTTGTAGCTGGAGGAAGTATTAGGGGTATTTTTAAAATTTTGTTAAATTGCTTTATAAAAACTCAAAGTTTTAGCTCTTTTACAAATCAGTCCTATTTTCAAAATTAAAGGTATTTAAAACTCATTTTTAGAAATTGATTTAATTATCTAAAAACCATATTTAACACATCCACGGTGTACCATGTCACAAAATTCCAAACGCTCTAAGGTTAAAATTCCTAAAATTCCCCTAAAACTCCTATGATCTATTTTGGGGTGTTACAAATCTCCCCGTCTAAAAAGAATTTCATCCTCAAAATTCCTTGCTAACATGTTACTTACTTAATCACAGAATTTGCTTATTCTACTTCTAATTTGACCATCACATTTTCGCTACGCAATCTGATTCCTATTCTCCGTATCTTCCTACCATTTTTCTTAATGATTCTGTTCACTACCACGAATTATTCTATGGTAAATTTGCTAATAGCTTCCTCTATTCACTATGACCCTCTTATCTAAAGAACTCATAACTGTTGTTCCTAATTCAATAGCCTCTATCGAAATTCTCTACCTATTAGCTAAGTCACTCAAAATTTACAAAGCCACAGAACTTAATTCTACTAACGAGAATAAAGAATTAATCACAAGACAAAAATACACACAACTAGACAATCTAATCTTGATCCTAAAATTTCTTAATAGCATAAACTCGAGTTGGGCCTCTAGAATCAACCTGTGTAGCAATAGTATGAGCACAATTCGATACCCAACCGGTCTTCCATGACCTCTACCACGTCCACGACCTCTAACAGCCGCAGAAGCAAGTGCTGAATTTTGAGTCTGCGAAATCTCAATTCGGTTTGGACAATCCCTCAAAAATGTTCCTTTGGACCACACTTAAAATAACCACCTGTCAACTTACGACACTCACCCGAATGCCTACACTCACAATATGCATAAACCGGTCATCCATAACCACTCGGCAAACCACCAGTACTAACTGCAATACTATCTTGCTACCCAGACTAACTTGGTCATAACTCGTGTCATGCACTTCCATCAAAACCCTAAATATCACGTCATCTCTTAGAAGTTGTTTAGATGTACGATCAGAAGTGCTCTTGTAACATCCTAATTTAAGGCCTAGTTAGAATAGTGGTGTGAGACCACAAATCTGAGTTATATGTATGAGTTTTTAAGGTTTATGACATGTTTGCATGTTAGTGTGAATGTTTCATGAAGTAATTTTGTGAAATTGCGGTTGAATTGTCCAAAAAGACTCAATTGCAAAAGTAGCAAAATGTGAGATTCTAGAAGTTTTTTGTATGAAATAGCTTTAGAATATCAATTAAAGGTCCTTATAGAGTAATTTTCCCAATTTCTAATTTTTGGGCAAAATTGGGCATGGATGAGTTAAAATAAAAAGTTGTCAAAAAGGGCATTTTGGTAATTTAGCAATTAAATGATTAAAATGGGAAAAGATGATAGAATTTCATCCATCTTCCTCTCCAGGCTTCCAAAAATTGAGAGAAGCCATTGTTAGGGCTCTTCAACTTTTCAAGCTAGCTAGTAAGTGTATTCTAGCTCCATTTTTGATATTTTTCGTATTTTTGAAGTCCTAATAACATGAGGAAGCTATTTTTAGCTATATGTTGAGCTAAGATGGATGTTAAAAAATGTACCCATGTATGACATGCATGTATTTTGATGTTTAATGGAAGAATATGAAAGCTTGATGTAGTAGAAACATCTTTTGCTAAGTGATTTCCATGAAAAATGCATGTAAGGACTTGTTTGTGAAAGTCTCGAGTTTGGTCATACATGTGTGATTTAGTGAGAATTGATGATTACTTTAGTTGAGTAAATGGTTCGGCTAAGCATGAAAGGGAAGAAAATTTAATGAAAATCACTTTACGAGCCTTGGGGCAAAAGTGTAAATATGAAAAGATTAGGGCAAAATAGTAATTTTGCTAAAGTATGAGATAAGGGTCAATTTAGTCAATGTGTGTATTGAATGGGTTTATTTATCATTATAGATCAAGAAAGATGAAGCCCGGACCGAAATCGAGTTAAGAGCAAGGTGGTGGACTAAATTGCATGTCTCTATACTTTTGAGTGCCGAGGTAAGTTTACGCATAATCAATGCGATTATACTTATACATTCTTAATGTTAACTAGTGTGTAGCATGAATGAGAATGAATGAGAATGATTGGGAATGATTGAGAACATATGTGGTTCAAGTGGAATGAATGTGGTAGATATCATGAATGAATGAATGAGTAAGTAGATACGTGGATGTGTAGTGATAATATTTGATGGTGGGCTAAGTGCGATACCACCTTAATACTTAACAATGATGGGTTGTGTGCGATACCATAGTTAAGTATATTATTTAATGGGCTATGTGCGAAACCACTATGATTTCCTCTTGGTAGGCTATGTGCGATACTACCTTATTATCTGATTGTGGTGGGCTGAATGCGAAACCACTGAGTAATTTAGCTGTGTGGATGTATTAGTGTGGTAAAATGATGTGTTGTACTTTTGAGTAAATGTGGTATTGAGTGCAGGGGTGCATGTCGATGATTATGAGTATGTGACTCATGATGCGTTGGAAATGTAGTAAGGAATAGAAAGAGTAAGCATAATTGTGGATGTCAATTTATTTGGTAGTATAATGCTAATGTTTAAATTTTTTATGTGTAAACTTACTAAGCTCAAAGCTTTCTCCTTTTCTTTTCCCTTGTTTTATAAAGCAAAAGAGTTGAATTGAGATACGTAGATCAATTAGAGGATCGCCCACACTATCAGCACACTCAGGTACATGAGACTCAATGTTTTGTATATGGCATGTATAGAGGCTAGACAAGTTAGTGAATTTTGTTGTAAATGGCTATGATGTGTTAGCCTTTATATGGATAATCTATTTTGTATAATGCCATAGTTGTTGGCTATTTTATTATATGAAAAGATGTAGTTATCCATGTGAGATTGTACTTCAATATGAGTTGATTATAGATGGATTGGATGAGTGCATGTTGTGTATGAATGAGGAGTGAAAAGAACTTGGCAAATAGCTTAGTTCTTGTTCATGTGGATAGCCACACAGGTATGTGTCTAGGCCATGTGACACACGGCTAGTCCACGGGCGTGTGCCTTGGCTGTGTCACTTTGGCAGAATTGAGTAGTGTAGGCCACGGGCTAGCCACATGGGTGTGTTCCTAGACTCAAGGTCATGTGAAGTAGTCAGTGTTCACCACGGGTGGTGGGCACAGGCATGTGCTCTAGCCGTGGGTGCTCTAGCCGTGGGGCATTGACAGAATGCTTGAGTTTTCATGCATGGTTGGTGGTAATGGGCATGTGTGTCTACACACGGGCATGTAGTCCCTGTTTAGATGGAGAAAATTTTAAGATTTGAAAAAGTTTCGATATAGTCTCTAGAGCCTCGTGTGTAATACCCCAAACCCGACCTAGACATTATGGTCGGATCTATCATGTCACACCAAAGATAGATGAAAAGCTAAGCGATCGTTAAAAATGTTGCATCTCTTTTTGAAACTCCAAGTTTCATTGTTTGTTTGTAAAATCACGATTTGCTTAATGTCCTTTTTTGTAAGGTTGTTATTATTTTAAAAAACAAACTGCTTTTGTTGTGAAAATCGAACTTGAATAGTTGCGAGAACGTGATATTTTGAAAAACGGTTGTTAACATTTTAGGAAAACCCAGTATTTAAACGTTTAATAATTTAACAATAGTCGAAAAGAAAGTTTAAAAGGGAAAATAAAATACAATGGCCTATTACAAAATATTAATCCCAAAATAAATAATTTTAAAAATAAAGTAAAAATTGGATTTACTAAGTTTCAGAGAAATAACTCCGATGTATGGCCACCACCGAGTCCTCTGCAGCTCCAAATCCTCTAACACTGGGGATTACCTGCAAGGTTAAGAGAAAGGGGTGAGTTACAAGAACTCAGTGTGTAATCCCAGTACAAACACAGTTTGGGCTCAAGCCCATGCAGTATCAGTTTAGGCCTAAGGCCCTAAGATCATGGTAATGCAACAGAGAAAATGCAACCCAACCCAATCCAACCAACACACCTCCCGTACCAGCCCAACACTCTTGTGGGGACCAAGTCAACCCACCCAGCCCTACACACCAAGAATGTAGTCGAGCTGCCAATATAACGCAGCAATGCTACCAGTAACAGTATTTGTGGATGAGCCACTAAAATCAGTATATCGTGGCAAGCTACTGAATCAGTATGATGTGGCATAGCCACCAGTATAGTACTTCCTCCAATATATATATTCATATATATTTAAACATCCCAACCCCATACAACATGTCATGACATAATAATTCAATGTATGCAAAAATGTACCATCATAACAGTTAAATAAAATCCACAAACTCATACTAAATCAACCCTAAGGGTATAACAATAATTCTACCCACTGAGGGTATTTCAATAATTTTACCCACCAAGGGTAATTCAATAATTTTACCCACCAAGGGTATTTTAGTAATTTTACCCACCAAGGGTATTTCAATAATTTTCTCATTAAGGGTATTTTGATAATTCAGTCATTTAACGGCCTTTCCAGAGGCTTAATGTCACCTCGAGTGACACGGGACTCCTTTAGGGTCTCTATGGTGCCATTGGGCCAAAAATTCATTTTAGGCCTAAACGGGCCCACACGCTCGTGTGGCCCATTTAGCATAATTTCGATCTCACTTTTGCAAACTTTGCAATTGCATAAGTCATTCGAAAATTTTCTATCAATTTGGCCCATGTGGGCCCTTTAGCCCATTGGGCCCATTTAGCCCGTTTCGGCTCGCTCAGGCCCGTTACAACTTCAGTTTTGCGAGAGTGCTCGCGACACTTTTAATGACTTATCACCATCATTCGTGTCTTGGTTTACCACTATGAGCACTCGCACGCTCGAGTGGTCACGGTTGCCGATTTTTTGGCTTTTTGACTTTCGACCGATTCACAAAGCAATACATGCATTCATCAAGATTGGTGTGAGATTACACACCTGATCACGTAGAGCACTGTACAATCACGAACATCGTCACCTATACCAAACATAACGCACAGTTAACTCTATTAACAAAAAGAGTTGGGAGATTTTTAATCTAACCACCTAACTATGCGATTACTAACACTTGCCTTCACTAGATCGAGCAACTGCGATTTGCCTAGTTGAACTAGATGCCGATGCCCGTCCGCATCCAGGAGAAAAGTCCCAAACTGCTGACACCCTACGTCGCTTAAACTTGGGAGCCGGTGCTAGAGTCCACTTTCATTAGTCACTCTTCCTGATCCCCCCTCAGGCTGGCTATCACTTGCCTCCATGAAGAACTATTGATTCTCTTACCACTCCTCGAGTAATCCCACAGATTCGGCAAAGGCAGATTCTTTGAACAAACAGGTGTTGAACATGCACGGCCCTCAGAGATGATAATAAACTAGAAAAGAAAAGGAGAGATTAGTTTTGGCTAATGAAAGAATAGATTAGAAAGAACAAAAGAAATAGATTCGGCCTACCCCAAATCGACAAGCTTGAATCATGAAAAGAGGAGCATCAAGAGAACAATGACTTAGCTAAAGAATAGAAGAAAAGGAGATAGGTTCAGCTAAGGAGAGGAAAACAGTGGCTACTTGGTTTAACGAAAAGAGAGAAGGGAGAAAAGAAAGAAGTAAGAAATAAAGAGAATGAGAGAATGTTGTGTTCGATCATAGAAAGAAGAATAGCGTGAGGGAGAGAGAAAGAAAGGAAGTGAATGCAGAGGCTTACCAAATTCGACTATGGAGACGCACAAGAGGAAGAGATGAGAGGAAAATAGAAAAGAATGGATAAAAAGAGATTCAAGGAAAAGTTTCAGCCAAGAGGTGTTTAGGTAACAAGCAAAGAAAACAATGTGAAAAAGAGAAGAAATGCACTGAGAATTCGGCAAAAGTATGTTAAGGGAAAGAACCTGAAACGCTATAGTAAAAATGCTAACAAAAACACTTCTCCAAATTGGACTTGAGAAAAACAACACTCCTCCCCCCTCTCAAATCGAATGTGCACACACAAGTGACCACCTTGACCAAAATTCCCCTCTCTCCCTTCCCCACATTTGGCCAACTCTCCCCATACCCATCACTTCCACGATTTCCTCCCCAATCTCCTCCTACAATTCCTCTCTTCCACCAATTCAAATTGTTGACTCATTCTCCAACCTCCATGACAGAGTTTGATCCCAACTCTGCTTCCTCATCTCCCAAAGCACAAAATAAAAGCCACAAATTGCAGCTTGTGAGATTCAAACTCCCCTCCTCTATGTTTCCATTGTGACGCCACAACCATCCTACCACATGGCTAGCTTGTGTTAGTAAAACACATACCAATTTCTTTAAGTCTTGCTTCCAACAGCCCTCTTCACCAAAGAGCCTAAAAATCAAAATTTTTCCTATGGCCTAACTTGAACCCGAGACTTCATAGTACCCTCTAAACACTCCAAAATCACACACCTAATAGGTCCAACTTACATTAGGGTCGTTCTCTTATTCTCAAAAATTTTAAACGCTCTTACACCCAAGGCCCAATGGGCTCAATTCTACTAGGCCCAAATTTGAGGCGTTACATCGTGTGTATGAGTGAGGCCTCGTAAGTTAAGAATGAGGTTGATGAGGTGACTTAAGAGAAAGTAGTCACGATGAACCTAAGTGGCGATCATGTGGTTTTTATCCAGTAATACTTCAGGCCCGGTTCTGGCGGGAATTACGGGTAAGGGGTGTTACAGCTCTTACCCGATTAAGCAACCAAGTAAACCTGAACCTCACGATTAAGCCTAAATAAAAACCTTTTACAATGATCCCTCTTAGAAAGTATCATCTCAAAAGCATACTAACTAATTTGCACAAACTCAGCTTCACAATCAGCCACTAACAAATCACCTTGAGTCAAATCTAAAAACTCGGGCTTACGAGCCTCTATATATTGCTCGCCATAAACTTCCTCTTAAAAACCTAGAGAAAATAATTCCAAGTATTCTACTAGAAATAGTACCTCTCTTAACCGTATTATACCAACAATGAGCCTTTAACATTCAAAAATTTCAATTAACATCAATGGAAAATTTTCCAAAATTTAACCATTTTAAAAATGAAGGTACAATTTAGCTAGATTAAATTACAATGATCTCAAAAACATAAAAAATATGAAAAATGGGCTTCAAAAGGACTTACATGCAAAGAGAATAATTTAGATGAACTTGAAGCTTTAACAATGGAGTTTCTTGTTTTAATATTCGGTGAAGAAACCAAAAGAAGATGATGATTTTGGCGTTTTAATGTTTTTACCATTAATAATACTATTTTAACATTTATTAAATTACTAATTTAACCTTTACCATAACCAAAAATTAATCCACTTTCACATGTTGGACTGTCCACATTTAGCTCTAGGGTCAAATTGTCTCTTAAGTCCTTGTACAATCATTAATCATGCATTGTCACTTACATTAATCAATAGCGATTTACTTTTACAATTTTTACGATTTAGTTCTTGTACCTTAATTAACCAGGAAATCACTAAAATCTTCAGACCAAACTTCAATTCACCAATATAATAATGTTGTAAATATTCAATAATATAATTTACGGGCCCGCTTTATGTAAATGTGGTCCCAAAACCTCAATTTCAAAAACCACTGACTTTCGGTACAAACCACTTGCACCTTAACTAACAAACCAGTTAATAAAATCTATAAAATCAAAATTAATAATAACATCATATTTAACTCTTAAATATTAAATAATAATATTTATGGACTTATTCGTCGAAATTGTGGTCCCAAAACCACTATTTCTGACACTATTGAGAAATGGGTTGTTACACGTTATAATTCTTGTAACTGACTTCTCGACATGCAGGTCACTAAGAAACGAGTTTTTACACATAATAATTCTTGTAATTGACTTCTCATCACGCATGTCATATAATGGTTTTTGCAATTTTTCCTTGAAGGGCATCCCTTTTCACTGTCTTGGCAGACTTCATTTTGCCATAAGGCATACCTGTCCTCCACTAGATCATACCATGACTCGCCATGGACTTTTGACTTCGAAGAGTAAAAAAACCTCTTTCAAGGTGTCGCTTCATAAATCTTGTAGACCATTTTCATGGTGTCATTCCATAGAGCCAATAGGACATTTTCATGATGTCGCTCTGTAGATCCAAGACACCATTTATCCAACCAAACCTGCTCAAAACCCCTTTCAATCCATCCATTCATCTATTACGTCAATTTTCCTATCTTCAACTAACCTGTTAATACTTCCCTCCGTATTCCACATTTTATAAACATGCATAACATGCACATCACTACAAGCAATGCAAATTATTCATACCATAACAAGTAATACGTCACATTTTAGCCAACACACAAGTATACTCGTTTAACCGTAACATTCTTGAAATTTTCATACTTGCACAGAATTATGCATGCATATAATCTTCATACAATCCCATACAATAATATTCATACATAGCTATAGACTCAGACCAAATTCAGTACAAAACATGCAAGGAACAAAAAAATTAGAACAAACTAAAACAAAACCCAAATAGTGTAGTACAGAAATTCACTTACCATCCTTGGTCCCCCACCAACTTAGCGTTTTCAAGTTCTAGAGCCTCCTTCGTCTTGGTAGCTACGCATGAAAATTAGTATACCAATTGAACTGAAAGTATACAATTATTATACCAATTGAACTGAAAGTATACAATTATTAAAACCCAGAGTCCAATAACATGCAGAAGCTTTTCAAAAATTTCATAAACCATTACATCTCTTTTTTCTCAAATCCATGAATACAGAAAGATTAAGAAGCTTACTAGCATATCGGATTCTCTACTTTCCCAGCTTAAACCTCATAACCATTGCCCCATGTAGAGCTCTCCTCAACTTTCTCTTCTTTGGGGCTACTAGGGAAGATGATGCAGAAGAGAAGAAATATATGTAGAAATGAGAAGGATTACTGCTCCTAGAATAATCCTTCTCTTACAATTATATAACCTTTCACACACAGCCACCAAAGTCCCATAAACCATCCATCGATAATATTTAGGTTTCTCACCAAGGAACCCATTGATTTCAATTTAACTAAACCAGAATTGAAACTCAATTATATACCATTCAGCCACTAAAATTTCCATATTTTTTCAACAGAGTCCTCCGAACCTCTTATCTTTTTCAATTAACCCTCAAATCATCTTTAATTTTGAACCTTAATAGAAGCTAAGTGTGACATTATCAGCTGAGAAACACTTGATTGTAAAAAACCTGACATAATTATCTTAAGAAAAAACACAACTTAAAATTATGTTCAATATTATGCATCAAAAGATCAACACTTTATAAAATTATAACACATGATGAATCAAAAGAAAATAAATTATCATTCAATAAGTCTAGTACAATGCAAAAAAGCAATTCAAACACCACCAAAATTGATACATGAGTGTCAAAATCCAAAATTTATCAGGTACTGATAGTTAAAGAATTTGGTGATGTATTCTTGGAAGAACTACCAGGGTTGCAACTAGACAGATAAGTTGAAATTATGATTGAAGTTGCACTTGGAAAAATTTTGATTTTGATTACCCTAAATAGATTGGCTCCTACTGAATTGAAAGAGTTGAAAGCAAAGTTACAGAAGTTGTTAGATCGTGGTTTTATTTGACCAAGTGTGTCACCTTCGGGTGCACCAGTGTTAATTGTTAAAAAGAAATATAGGTCGATGAGATTTTGTATATATTATCGGTAGCTGAACAAATTTACCATAAAGAATAAATATTCATTGCCTCGAATTGACGATTTACTCGATGAGCTGAAAGGAGCTATAATATTTTCTAAAATCGATCTTTGATCTAGTTACTATCAATTGCGAGTTAAAGAGCCTGATTTTGCCAAAAAATAGGTTCAGAACTCATTACAGTCATTATGAGTTCCTTGTGATGTCATTTGGTTTGGCCAACACCCTTGTTGCATTTATAGACTTGATGGATCAGATTTTCCAGCTGCACTTAGACATATTTTTCATTATTTTTATTGATGATATTTTGATATATTTGAAAATTAGGTCCAATCATGTTCAACATTTGATAATTGTGCTATAGACTTTACGTGAGAAACAGTTATATGCGAAGTTTAGTAAATATGAGTTCTGGCTATGGGAGGTTGGATTTCTGAGACATGTAATTTTCATAGATGGTATACGAGTAGATCCTGAAAAAGTATTTACGATCGTGAATTGGAAAGCTCCGAGAAATGTTTTGAGGTACTTAGCTTTATGGGTTTCGTCTGGTATTATTAACATTTTATTAAGAATTTCTCGATAATAGTGTCACCGTTGATCAAGCTATTAGAGAAAGATGTTAATTTTTTTTGGTCTAAAAAATGTCAGTAGAGTTTCGAGTAGTTGAAAGTCATGTTGAATGAAGCTCTTGTTGTAACACCCTAAATTTAGGCCTAGTAGTATTGGGCCTTGTGCGTGGGAGCCGCTAGAAGACTACACATAAAAGTTTATGTGTGCAAGACTTATCGCAATTGATTGTTTTCTTTGATGTCTAAGTGATTAGGAGTGTTTGGGAGTGTTGGAGAAGCCCTGGGTTCAAACCTGGGCTTTAGCAAAGTTTTTGTTTTAAGTGAATAAAACCCCTATCTTTGGTTACTAGGGTTATAAATAAAATTTGGTAAAGTATGACACAAAGGGCCTGCTGGTCTTGTAGATAGTGGCATGTGTAGTGTGCTATTTGGTTTGAGGTTTGAATCCCTGCTTGTGCAAATGGGGATTATTTTTGCTGGTGGCCTTGGGAGGAAGTTGTGTTTGACCGAAACACCAAGAGTTTGAACAGATTTGAATGGGGTGGTTGTTAGCCAAATTTAAAGAGATGAAAGGGAAGAAATTAAGGAGAAAATCAAGCAAGTTCGAATTTGGAGAAGAGTCTTGCCGGGTTTGAACTCTGGCACTTAGTGTTTCAGTTGCGAAGGGGAGTTGGGGGGAAATTTAGTGTGTAGAAGGCTAAACGAAATTGGGGAGTTCTTTTGGGGTAAAATTTGACTAGGTATTGGTAATTGGTCATTCTCATTTCGGGATTTCGCCAAGTTGTGGTTTTGCTCTCCATTTTCGTGCTTTGCTTGATCAACTTCTTCTCTCTCCCTCACTTTTCTCCTCTTGAATATTATTGGTACTTTGCCTTTACTCACATTCGGTTTTGTGTAACCAAACATTTTCCTCCTTTGTAGCCGAATATTGTTTTGCTCCATCAATCTTTTCCCTAGTCCTTCATTGCCGATTCTCTTCTACTCTCCCTCTCTCTCTCTCTCTCACGATCTTATCCTCTTTTCCCTTTCATTAAATCAATTTTTGTTGGCTAAATATCGATCTATAAGTCTCTTTGTCTCTGTTTTTCAGCTTTGCTCCTCTTCTTCAGTAACAACCCGATTTAGACCCTAGTCAGAATAGTGGTTTTGGGACCAGAAATCTAAGGTCAAAAAAATATTTTAATATTTTTTTGGTGTTTATAATATACGATTGAGCATGTGTGAAAATTTTGTGTGAAAATTTTATCGTTTGGGTGTCGAATTATGAAAAAGGACTAAATCGCATAAAATGCTAAAGCTGTGTGCTGATTTATAAGTGTCTAATTGTTGTTGTCTTTTTAACATAGAGGCTTCATAATGCAATTTAGCCATTATTAGTGATAGTGGGTGGAAATGGACTAGAATAACCGTAGTATATAAAGGTTATATATGTTTAATAAAAAGGCTAAAAAGGTAATTATGTTATTTTATGATATTAAACAAAACATAAAGAGAAAATACATATTTGTGTTCATCTTTTTACACCGAATGTAGAAGAAAGAAATAGGGTTTTAAAAGCTTTTCAATATTCGGCCCTTACTAAGCTCAATTAAGGTATGATTTGGTTTCGGTTTTTGATGATTTCTATGTTTTTGTGATCGTTGCTTAGTGTACTATCAAACCCATGCTTAAATTTTAGAAATTGATGGTGGTTTTAATATATGTAATTGATTAATATGTGAGCTTTGTGATAGTTGATGATGAAAAATGAAAGATAAGTGAAAGATTAACATATTTTATCTTTGAATTTTTAGTGAAATTGAGTAATTTGGGCTTAATTGTGAAAATGAGAAATAGGAGGACTAAAATGTGAAATAAATGAAATGTGTGAACTGGTATGAACATAGAGAGAATTCGGCTAGGCATGTGTGAAGTGAAATTTTGTGTATTTGATGATTTTATGAATTAGGGACTAAAGTGTCGAAATGTGAAAATATGGGGGCTATTTTGTAAAATGCCCTAAATTTGTTTGTTTGGACTAAACTGAATGAATTGGTAATTGAATGAGTTGAATTTTAATATGTATAGACCAAGAAAGGAGAGATTTGGATCGAGATTGAGGCAAAGACAAAGTACTTGATTGATTGGCTAGTTTCGATATTTCGATGTCCGAGGTAAGTTTGAACATAATACGTGAATTTAGTTTTGTTTAATGTTATAAAATGAATGGGATGATATTATTGAATTGTAAATGCTATGTGAGGAATCGAGTTATGTGGCACTAAGTGTGCGTATTTGGAAATGTGACCGAAATGATTAGCACAGTGTGTACGACGAAATAACAGAAGCTTCGGCTTTGTGGTTGGCACTGTGTGTGCGATACCGAATTACATTTAGTTTTGTAGGCACTAAGTGTGCAATGTTATTTAAGCTTCATCTATGAATTGAAGAACTAAGTGTGCGATGATAATTTAGTTTCTATTATAAATTGGGCACTAAGTGTGCGATTAAACCTAATGAATAATGAAGGTTGAATCGAAATGCAATATCGAGCATAAATTAGCTTGGATGGTGAGTAACTATGTGTTGGCTAAGGTATGTATTGAACATTTTTGTTTGATGAGATTGTGTATGATTTCATGAATGATTGAGTAAGATTATTGCCTATGAATGATATAGTATAAACATTTTGGGAATTGATCTATGTGATGAGTTCTTTTTGCGTGCATTGTATTTGAGCTATTAAATTGAGTGTATTATGTTACGAACTTACTAAGCTCTTAAGCTTACTGTGTGATGTGTTTCTCTGTTTTACAGTGTCAGTAAAGCTAGCTCGGATTCGGGATCGTCAGGCGACTCAATCACACTATCGGCAATCTATTTTGGTACTTTTGAAATATGTGTATATGTGGTATATGGCATGTATAGGCTAGTGAAAGTGGTATGTTTTGAGTTGTGTAAATATTGCCATGAGACATAGTTTAAAGGTTGAATAATGTAGTAATATATGTGTGGGATAAGTGTATGATAAGTATGGTTTATTTAAGTTAAATTTTGTTGTTGAGAATGAGGTTTAATGTGAAATTATGATAGAAATTGTATGATGCTTGTTGTGGATGATTTAGGATGTGAAATTTGTATTTAGATGGATTTATTTGAGATGAGTTTGAGCATGGCTATAGATGGTATGGTTAATGATGGAATGATGTTTGTACTGGTATGTTTGGTTGCATTTTGAGACATGAATTGGTTTTGAATTGAGGCTTGTAGGTAATTCAAGGTGTGGGAGGCAAGATTGGCCTTGAAAATGGCCTATAATTGGCCACACGGTTGAGCACACGGGTGTGTGGCTCGACCGTGTCGTTTAATTTTGCCAAGTGAAACAAGTCAGGTTTGACCACGGGCTGGACACACAGGCGTGTGACTGGCTGTGTAGTGCAAGTCAATTTCGACTACGGGTGAGGTACACGGGTGTGTCTCAGGCTGTGTAGTCAAGTCAATAGGTATGCCCTGTTTTGCCATGGCTTGGACATATGGGCGTGTCGGAGGCCGTGTGAGGCACATGGCCTACCCACACGGGCGTGTGACCTTTGTAACTTAGAAAAATGTTTGAATTTCAAAAATTTTCATAAGTTTTTGGTTTAGTCTCGGCCCTATTCTAAAGAATGTTTAAGGTCTCGATGACCTTATTAAGGGACTATATAATTATGTGTGAATATGATTGAATGATAATTGACTTGGTGTCGCGAAATGGATATGAAATGTTTTGATTGTTCGGTAATGCCTCTTAACCCTATTTTGGTGACAGTTTTAGGTTAAGGGTGTTACATTTTCTCTAATGCTAATTCTTATCTTTTTTTTCTTGGTTATGGTGCTCATTCGGGTTTAAGTAATCCTCGAGGGTGAAGGAGTTCTCTAACGCTGCAGATACGATTGGAACCTTTTTGCTCATTCTTGACCGAAGCTAATGCTGTTCATTGTGATTAATCCGAACTAGATTATGTTGGCTTGGGTTGGTATTGGCCGAATGCCTTTTTCTCACTTTAGGATTTGCGTTTTCCATAGGCCAATATATGTCGATTCAAACCACAAGTTTAAGCAACATGAGTAATGAATTTGCTTAAAGTGCAGGTAACCATCAAGGAGGTTTTTAGCAATCTTTGTCAGCGTTTTGGGTGGGTTGAAATCACACTCAGTCAGTCAAGGTTTGTGGTCGTCGACTTCGACACGTTTCGTAAAAAAGTTGTGTACACATACCACCCAAACCGTAGATCGGCAAATGCCAGAATATCGGAATGCTGAAAAGTCAAAAGTACAAAAATGGTTGCCACATGAGCGTGCGATCGTGCGTGTGGTGAACCGAGCCCACGAACATAGGCGTTAGTCTGTAGAGGCCACTGCGAGCATTCTCATGGGCTTAGGCCGTTTTTTGGGCCAAATGGACCGGAATGGGCTGAGTAGGGCTAATGGGCTCATGGGCTCATGGGCCCTACACGAATAATTTTTTTGGTTGGAAAGGAAATTGTAACATCCCAAAATTGGGCTTAGTAGGATTGGGCCTAATGGGCCTTGGGCGTAGGAATGTTTAAAATTTTGAGAACAAGAGAATGGGATTATTGCAAATTGGACTTATTAGTTAAGTGAATTTGGAAGGTTACAAGGTTTCTATGAAGTCACAGGTTTAACTGGGCCTTAGGAAAAATTGGGTACTTTAGCACTTTAAGGAGAGATGGTAAGTAGCTTAAAAGCTTATAGAAATAAATAAGTAATGCGCTTGCATAAATGAGCTATTGGTAAAGAGGTTATGGCATCAAGTGAAGTACCTTGAGGGAAGAGGTTCAAATCCCTTTGTGTGCAATTTTTGACTAATATTTTTGCACTCTTTCCTTAAGTGTCGGCCAATAGGTATTTATGGCAAGTTTGACTTCTTTATTTTTGGTATGGTGGCTAAAGAATTAAGTAAAGGTTGGGGTTGGGTAAAGGAATCAAAAGGAAAAGGCAAGTGAGGGAAACAAGTGGCTTATTTCATGGAGAATGCTATAGAAAGTATGGTTGGAAAAAATTTGACCCTTATGACTATGCATGTGGACGGTTTTGGGGGTAGACAGGTAGCTGAAATTTTACTTTGGCATTTGGTAGGGTCTTGGTATTGTTTTGGCCAAAAATCACATTTGCAACTTTAGTGTCATCTTCTCCCAATTTGCTATTCTCTTTGCCGAAATCTTCTAGGACAATAGTGCATTTTTCTTCTCTTTGGATTGGTTTCATATTCATCTTTTTTCCATCTTCCTTGATAGCCGAATATCAACATACAATTTCCTCCATAACCGAACTTTCATCTTTTCTCTATTTCTTCTTCTCATCCATATTAACATCCGTTTCTTGATCAATCGGTAAGTATTCTTCTCAATATTTTATTTTCTTTGGTTTTGGATGGTCATTTTGACCTAGACCATCACTTTACTTTCCCTCATTTAAAATCATTTTTCTTCCTCGTAGAGATATAGTGGAAGGTCGAAACTTGGATTTTTCCGAAGTCATCGTATAATCGCTAGAAATCGGATCCAATATTAATAAGGTAAGGAGTTCTTATTGATTATTGATATTATTCAATATTCGATTGGTTGCTAACGGAGTAACAATGTGAAATAATCGACTACATGTTTTAGGGACAAATCACTCGATATATTCTACCTTCGGACATAGTGGTAAGTGATTCAAGTGTAAGTGATATGAAATCTTTTGGAAATCTGAGGCTAACTTTTGGTTGGTATTGTTCTAGGTCAACGACAAGTGGTTCGTTAGGAAATCGAAATCAGGTGTGTAATCCCGTACCTTTCGTATACATATCTGAAATGCTGTAATCTCACACTTCTAGGAAATTTTGTATGAAATATTCTGTGAATTGGTCGAAATACCGAAGAAAACTGAAAATCGGCATCCGTGATCACCCGGGCATGCGTATGATCGTAGTGGTAAACATATTTCGTAATAAAATAGTTTCGGTTAGAAGCAATGATGTGTATTTGAAAAATCATGAAAAATATAAGAAAGGGAATTAGAAAGTGAATGAGATATCAAATAAAATCTTACTGTGTCTATTTTGATAAGGAAGAAACGGAGAAGGAAAATAAATTATATATTCTGAGATATGTTAATTCTAGTGAGACTGGTTCTGAATGATTTCGTGGTTCCCTGATCTGTCTTGGAAAAATCGTATAAAATTGTACAAAGTAAATTAAGAGTTATAGTTTATATGTAAAGATTTCTTAATGAGTCTATTTTCAATAGAAAAAAGTGGGAATGACATATGAAAACTGTACAGTGTGATATTTGAATTTTGGGTAAGAGAGGTCAGAATCATTGGACAGTGAAATAAGGGAAACTTTAAGGAATAAACTGTACTAAATGGTTAAGAAAAAAATTCTGGAAAAATTTTAGTAAGAAGATATATGAGTTTAGTTTCAAGGAAAATTTACAGATTTAGATTTTGAGATTCCTAACCCATGTTATAGTCAATTTAGTTAGTACGACGCAGATGGACAGTTTAAATTGTTATGCCCAAATTAGTAGTTAAGTTTGGATTGCGAAATTATCGAATTACCCTTAGTGGGTAAATTTTCGAATTACGAAAATGCCTCTAAAGGGCCGAAATATGAAAATTCCCCTAATGGGCCGATTTGCAAAAGTGTTAATGGGCCAATTTATAATTTTGATAAATGGGCCAATCTGATATTTTGATAAATGGGCTAATCTGATATTTTGCTATATGGGCCTAATTAATAATTTGTTATAATGAGCCGTACTTTTTTAATAAAAATTCAAATAAATTATTGTGATTTGTTATGCATTATATACATGATTTGCATGGGATGGGATAATGATGAAGAGAAGTTCTGGTAGCTATGCTACATAAATCTGGTGGCTCTGCCACAAATCTAAAAAATGGCAATGCCATGTAAATTCTGTTAATCTGGTGGCTTGTCCACAAATTTGATATAAATGGCCTAATGCCTATGTTTGGTGTGTTGGCGGGGTGGGTTGACTAAAGATCACCCATAGGTGTGCTGGTTGGTACGAGTGGTGTGTAGCGGATGGAAAACTAGGATTTGGTTTGGGAATTGCATGTCATATTCATATTGTATATAATACATTTATATTATTGTAAGCGGGCTTTGGCCCAAAATATGTGCTTAATGGGATTTTGGCCCAGTGAACAACGGTAATAGGATTTCACACTGAGTTATTGTAACTCACCCCCCTTTTTCTCTTAACCCTTGTAGGTAATGCTCAGTGACGTGGACTTGGGCCATGGATGGCTCGGTGGAGGCCATACTTCAGAAATGGTTTTTATTGAACTTTAATTTCCTGATTTCGTTCACTTTATTATTCTTACTATTTTGGGTTTATTTTGTGTTGTAATAAGGCCTCTGGAATATTTTATTTTGCTTATGTTTTTTCGTACTTAGTATTATGCTTGAATTGCTTTTAAACCGGATTTTCTAAAAATCTTAAGTAAAGGTTTTCCAAAATAGATTAACAAATGATTTTCATAACAAACTTTTACAAATTATTTAACTCGAAATTCTCTTTCAAATTATCGATTTAAATTTTCAAAAGTCACGGTTAAAGTTCACTACCTCGATTTTTCACTCATCAATTATCCTCTCAAAATACTTGTATTTTATCTATGTTTCATAATGTTTTCAAAATGTTTCTGCAACTTTATTTCCAAACGTCATATTTTCGTAAATCGTTTATTTCAAATATGTTTTCGCAACCAAAAGGTTTTTAAAGATAATTACGTTTTCAAGTAGATAACAATTGCTTAAGTGTTTTGGGTTTTAACAAAGAGGTTGTAATTCTCAAACAAGTTTTTATCAATCGCAAAGATGGTTTTATAAGAGCAATAGTTCAAATTTATCAATTTATCAATCAATCTTCGAGGTCAGTAGTATTTTATCAAATGTCTCAAATCAAACTTGTTTTTCTTGATTTTCACAAAACTTATTTTTGTATGAATCACAAATCTTTTATACGTTTTCTTCAGTGTGACACACCAGATTCGGGTTTAACTTTTGGGCCGAGTTTGGGGCCCAATTAGTAAAAAGGTTTTTAAAGATAATTACGTTTTCAAGTAGATAACAATTGCTTAAATGTTTTGGGTTTTAACAAAGAGGCTGTAATTCTCAAACAAGTTTTTAACAATCGCAAAGATGGTTTTGAAAAGAAAAAAAAACACTTCCATGTGATACGCCAGATCCGGGCCTAATTCTAGGCAGAGTTTGGGGTGTTACAGAAATAAGGAGCCAAAAATTGCGATCACATGGACAAAGGAAATTTTAGGCTTAGTGGGCCACACGAGTTTGTGGGCCCACTTGGGCGAGTATTGGGCTTTGGGGCCAATTACACTGTTTGACGATATATGTTATGTGTTGCTCGAGGCGACTGTAGACCTTCAGGAAGGTTGTAAAATGATCGAAATACCCCACAAGGTAAAATGATCGTTATGCCCTTGAAGAACAAAATGACTAAAATGCCCCTACATATTATATGATTGTTACTGTATGCTATTTATGATATGGTTGCATTCATGTGATATTATGCTGCATGGGTTGTGCTATGTGATTGGAGAAAGTATTCTGTTCTGGAAGCACTGCTGCATATTTTGATGGCTATTAGCCTACCATTCTGGCAGCTCTGCTGCAAATTCTGTTTAGTGCCACATCGGTACTATTATGTGGTGTGTAGGGATGGGTGGGTTGATACTATATCCTACATGGTGTGTATGGTTGGACAGAGCTGGTCCATAGAGGATGGATGGATAGGGTTTTTACATGCTTGATTATTCTGATTCTGTGTTTTTTAGGGCTAAGGCCACACTGCATTTGTTCTGTAATGGGCTTAGGCCCAGTTGGACACTGCTTCTGAGATGGGCCCAGGCCCAAACTGAGCTGATTGATCGCTGTTTGTTTTTGGGGTGCACACTAAGTTTTCGCAAATTCACCCAACTGTTTAACTGTGTAGGTAATCCCCATACATAGATGGTTCGGAGCTACGAGGGACTTGGAGCTGGCCACACATTTAAACTTGCTTTGGAATTTATTTACCTTATTTACTAATTCTTGAGTTGTAATAAGGCCTTTCTAATTTCTGGGTTTTAAATTTGGAATCTAATTTATAGGTTTATAATTGCTAGAAGTAGAACACCAAAACAACAACTACTTTTCAAAATATCATGTTTCCACAACTGTTTTAAATTAAGCTTCCACAACATATAAGGTTTTAAATGTAATAGCATTTTACAAGACAATGACTTTTAATAAACCACGTTTTAAAAACAAGCAAACAAATTCTAAGGTTTTAAATGGCAACAAGTTTTAATTGTAAGAAGGGTTGTTCAATGGAAACCTGGGTTTCGAAAAACACTTCAATGTGACATATAGGATTCGGGTCTATTCGAAAAACACTTCAATGTGACATACAGGATTCGGGTCTAACTTCTAGGTCGGGTTTGGGGTGTTACACTAGTTCTAACTCAACTTGAATCTGGGAAGGAATTTATTGTTTATAATGATGCCTCGTTTAACTATCTGAGCTGTGCTCTAATGTAAGACAAAAAAGTTTATAGCTTATGCCTCATGACAGTTGAAACCACACGAGAAAAATTATCCTACGTATGATTTGGAGCTTGCAGTAGTTGTTTTTGCTCTGAAAAGTTGCGACACTATTTGTATGGTGAAAAAATTCATGTTTTTACTAACCACAAAATTCTAAATTACCTAATGACTTAGAAAGACTTGAATTTACGGCAACGTAGGTAGCTCAAGCTATTAAAAGATTATGATCTGGTTATTGATTATCATCTTGGAAAAGCTAACGTCGTAATTGACGCTTTAACCGAAAAATTGTTGTTTTCTTTGAGAGCTATGATTGCAAGCATGGCTTTAGAACATGATGGTTCTATTATGGCCGAGTTAAGAATTAAACTAGTGTTTTCAGTGAGAATTCAGGAATTATGGAAAAATGACTCAGATTTGTTAATGAAGTCGAAATCACTGAATGGAGAACAAACAACTTATTTCAGTATCAGTATTGATGACTACTTCTATTTTCGTGATCAATTGTGTGTACCGGATAATTTGGAGTTGAAATAGGACTTGCTGAATGAAGCTCACAGCTGTATATATTCAATTCATCCTAGAACAAATAAAGAGTAAAATGATTTATAACGACTTTACTGGTGGCCAGGAATGAAACATGAGATATCAGAATTCGTCTCTAAATGTTTGATAGATTTTGTTTCGGGGCTGAGAATCAACACTGCAACAGGCAATAATATAGATGTAACAAACCATCTTTCTATGGTATCGAAAATGGTGGTTTTGAAACCCCATTTTTATGATGATCGATTTACTAAATATTATTTATAATATTTACGAGGCTACTATAGTGTTATACAGAGTTTTGGTCTGGTAATTTTATTGAACGGTTAGTAATTAAGATACAAGGACTAAATCAAAAAAATTGTAGAACTTTATAGCTATTGATTTTTATTGTTAAAAATGGGTTAAAAGGTAAATATTTGTGTATTTAAGTTATGAATAACTAGCTTTGCATGATTATAAATAGTTAGTGCATATCTTTTAAGAAATTATATGTTAAACGAATGTTCACTAAGAATTAAAAATGTTAAAAGCATAAAAATCAAAACCCATAATCTTTTTCATGGTCTTTACACTATTTAAACAAACAAGAAGTGAAGAAGCCATTTTTAATAGGTCAAGCTTTCAACCTTGCAAGTAAGCTAATTCCAAACCTGTTTTTTGTAAATTTTATGTTTTTGAGATCTTGAAGCATAATCCAGCTAGCCCAAGGATTAATGTAACACCCCTATACCATGTTCGACTCAAGGAACCTGATATAGGAATATTACATTTGGTGCCAAAGTAATTCTTGGCTAATTACTATTATATTTGAACATAAAAACTGATAAATAATAAAGTTAAATAATTTAAATTTAAATCCATTACTACTACTTGGGACATACTTAATTTTTTCTAAGTACATGCCATTCTATTCAAAAATTTAAAACATACCCTGTTGTTGCTTGAAGATGTGATGAGATGAAAGCTTGCAATCTCAAATTCGACTCTCAAAAATTTTTGTACCTAATCTGCGCACGGAAACAAACCGTACGCTAAGTATACACCCAGTAGTATTACTATAATTCAAATACTTAAGGTAAAAACAATATATATATACATTAAATCTTACCACTATTTTACCTTCAATAAATCATTCATGCATTTAAACTTTAAATTTATTCTAATAATATGTATCTTAAATAGCTTTTCTTTATTTTAATTTATATACCTTCTTATTATATCAATATCCATTTCATGCATTTCATCAATAACCATTTCATAAAATCATTATTTCATATATTTCATTTCTATAACCTAATTCAATAACATATTCTATTCCATATCTAAAACCTTACAACATTAGTCTTTCAATAATTATTTAAACCAACATTTTTCAATAAAAATTAATTATAATTAATTCATAAGATTATATTCAAATAACTCATACACTATTTCATTATTTCCGATTCATTCTATTTTCACTTCTTATTTTGATATCTCAATTTCAATTCACATTTCAATTCATAATTTCACTTTCTCATACTTTCAATAGCTCAACCGATCAATTCATTCGATTTTCTCATTCCATTTATTCAACTGATTTCAATATCAATAATTCTACATTTTAGCAAATTCATTGAACCTTAAGTTCATGCTTCAAATCTCACATCTTAGTTCCATTCACAATTCAACTCATAATTTCTTTCTCATATTTTTAATAGTACGATCAATCAAATTTATTTAATTTTCTCATTTCAGTTATTCACCCTATTAACAAGCCCGGATTTTGATAGATACACGGATTCCAACCCAAACACACCAGTATGGCACATTGTACCTAAAACGGTGTCCATTGTCCCTTATAGAATGGCACCAAAGGAGCTCGTGGAGCTTAAGGCTCAGATTCAAGAGTTACTAGATCGTGGGTTCATTCGCCCTAATGTTTCTCCATAGGGAGCACTTGTGCTGTTTGTGAAAAAGAAGGATGGATCCATGCGTATGTGTATCGACTATCGCTTATTGAATAAGCTGACCATTAAGAACAAGTACCCACTACTGAGAATAGATGATTTATTTGACCAGTTCAGAGGGGTTTCAATGTTCTCCAAGATCGATTTACGATCTGGATACCACTAACTAAAGGTGAAAGAGACTGATGTGCATAAGACGGCATTTAGGACTCTGTACGGCCATTGCAAGTTCCTAGTGATGCCATTTGGACTGACGAATGCACCAACTACTTTTATGGATCTGATGAACCGAGTGTTACAACCCTATCTAGATTGGTTCGTGGTGATCTTCATTGATGACATTCTGGTGTATTTAAAGATTGAGGACGAACAAGATGAGCATCTCCGAGTGGTACTACAGACTCTTCGTGAGAAACAGTTGTACGCGAAATTTAGTAAATGTGAATTCTGGCTCCGAGAAGTAACCTTTCTGAGGCATGTAGTTTCTGCGGAGGGGATTCGTGTTGATCCTTGAAAGATTGAGGCTATGTTGAAGTGGAAATAGCTGAAGAATGTGTCTGAAATTCGTGGCTTTTTGTGGTTAGTGGGTTACTATCGACGCTTCGTAAAAGGGTTCTCTTTGATTGCAACACTATTGACCAAGCTTCTGCATAAAGGAGTTCCCTTTGTCTGGATCGGTAAGCAGTAAGAGAGCTTGAGAAGCTCAAATCTATTTTGACACAGGCTCCGATTCTGATATAGCCTAAATCTGGGAAGGATTTCGTGGTATACAGTGATGTGTCGCATGTGGGTCTAGGTTGCGTTCTAATGCAGGATGGTAAAGTGGTAGCTTATGCATCACGTCAGCTCAAGACGCATAAGGCTAATTATCCTATGCATGATTTGGAGTTGGAAGTAGTGGTCTTCACTCTGAAAATCTGAAGGCACTATCTATATGGTGAGCAATGTACTATCTACACTGATCACAAGAGCTTCAAGTATCTCCTCACCCAGAAGGAGTTAAATCTTAGGTGGTGTATTGGTTGAACTGCTTAAGGATTCTGACTGCACCATCGAGTACCATCCTGGTAAGGCTAATGTGGTGGCAGGTGCTTTGAGCCATAGGGAAATGACGGGTTTGAGAGCTATGTTCGCTCGACTCAGTTTATTCAACGATGGAAGTCTGTTAGCAGAGCTTCAGGGTAAGTCTACGTGGATTGATCAGATCAGAGGTAAACAGATGGGGGATAAGTCTCTCGAGTTGAAGTTCTGTCAGGTTGAGAATGGGGATACAACGATTTTGAAATTAACAGTGATGGGATACTTTGTTTTCATGGTCGAATCTGTGTGCCGAACGATGAGGATTTGAGATTCTGAGGGAGGCGCATAGTAGCCCTTACGCTATGCATCCCGATAGGGATAAGATGTACCGAGATCTACGGGAGTTATACCGGTGGCCAGGGTTGAAGTGTGAGATTATGGATTTTGTTGCTCGCTATTTGACTTGTCAGCAGGTTAAGACTGGGCACCAGTTGACTTTGGGGTTGCTACAGCCTGTAAAGATACTAATGTGGAAATGGGAGCGAGTAATTGTGGACTTTGTTAGTGGGTTGCCTTTAACACCCACTAAGAAGGATTCTGTCTGGATCATCGTGGACCGATTGACCAAGTCTACTTAGTTCATTCAGGTCAGGACGGACTTTTCACTCCAGAAATTGGCTAAGCTCTATGTATCTGAAATAATGAGACTGCATGGGGTTCCTGTCTCGATCATTTTCGATAGGGATCCTCACTTCATGTCTCAGTTCTGAAAGAAATTACACGCGGCTCTGGGTTCAAGGTTGGACTTCAATACTGCTTTCCATCATCAAACAGATGGTTAGTCGGAGAGGGTGATTCAAGTACTGGATGATATGTTGAGGAGCTGTGTTATAGATTTCTGAGGTTGTTGGGAGGAGTATTTACCACTGGCTGAGTTCGCTTATAACAATAGCTATCAGTCTAGCATTCAGATGGCACCTTACGAGGCCTTGTATGGTCGTAAGTGTCACACTCCCTTGTGCTGGACTGAGTTGGGTGAGCAACGTGTTCTGGGTTCAGAATTGGTTTCTGAAATGGAAGATAAGGTCTGGTTGATACGGGATCATCTGAAAGCAGCATCTGATAGGCAAAAATCCTACGCTGATCTAAGGAGAAAGGATATTGAGTACTCCATGGGAGACTTAGTTTTTCTTAAGGTCTCACCATGGAAGAAGGTTCTGAGGTTTCATTACAACGGTAAGCTGAGCCCTCGGTTTGTTAGGCCGTACCGTATTATGAAATGAGTGGGGCCAGTCGCATATCAGTTGGAGCTTCCTTCAGAGTTGGATAGCATTCATGATGTGTTTCACATCTCAATGTTGAGACGCTACCGCTCTGATCCCATGTATATTGTGCCTATTAAGGACATTGAGGTTAGACCAGATCTGACATTTGAGGAGGAGTCGGTTCAGATTCTAGAGCACGACGTTAAGGTTCTACGAAGGAAATCTATCCCTTTAGTGAAGGTGCTATGGCGGAATCATAGCATTGAGGAGGCCACTTGGGAGTCGGAGGATTCGATGTGTCAGCAGTATCCTCACTCCTCTGATCAGGTAAAATTTCGAGGATAAAATTTTCTTTTAGGGGTAGAGTTGTAACGTCCCTAGTTTTTCTTAATTTCAGCTTTTGGTAATTTTGCCATGAATGAGTGTCTGGTTTAGTGGGTATGTGTTCTGGGTGTGTGTGGGAGGTCCCAAGTTCAAGCCTCAACTTGGGTGCATTTTGGTATTTTTGTGAATGAAGCCCAAACTCTGGTTAGTAGGCCTATAAGTTAAAATGTGTAAATAATTAATAGAATAGGCCTGCTGGTCTGGTGGATAAGTGGAGTGTTGGTGAGATGGAGGTCATGAGTTCGATTCTCTATGTTAGCAAGGGTTAGTATTTTTGGTGCATTATTCAGCTAGAGATTGAGTTGTAGTAAAAGTCTAAATAGTGGGTGGTTGAGATCGTGTAAGTAGTGGGATTCAGGTTGAATTAGTTTTCCCCAAATTTCTCTTTGGAACCGACGTCTCTCTTCCCTCTTCTGCCCATTTTTTTCTTTCTTCTCTTTTTCCATTTTTGTGCTCTCCATAGTCGAATTTGACTTTTCTCTGTCCCCTACTCTTTTCATTTTCTCTCTTCCAACTATCATTCCATTTATTTAGTAAGTGGAATAAGGTGATTTTGGTTCTTGTTATTAACTTTTTATTAATGGGTGCCATTATTGTCGATTTGGGGAAGAATCGAGGACTCGAGGTCAATAGTTGGAGACTGACTATCGTGGAAGTTCAGTGGTTCGATTAAAGGTGAGGAATTCTCACTCACTAGATGAGCAATCCGATTTAGGTTTAGTTTTAAGTTTGTTTTCAAGTGATTAATTTAGTTTTTGCTGGTCAACTATAAGCAATGGAGTGCTAGGGATTGCGATTACAGCTCGAACCAGGAGTGTACCCGAAAGCACAGAAAATGAGGTTTCAGTAAAAGGTGAAAACCATTCTGTCGAGGCTACATGGGCATGTGGTCGCTTGTGTGGTAGGTCGTGTGCAAGACTGTTAGTCACCACACGGCTGTGTGATCGACGAGCCAGGCTATGCGTGAGCGACATGACCCTGTGATGGTTGGGCAAGGCCGTGTGTGACACACAGGCTCGACCAATTGGGCCATGTGGGCAACACGGGCTTGACCAATTGGGCCGTGTGGGCCATACGGGTTAACCACATAGGCTTGTGGGATTCTGGGCCAAGCCGTGTGATCCACATGGCCAAGGCCAATTTGGGCCGTGTGGGCCCACACGGGCAGGCCACATGGGCGTGTGAGCCCATTTTTTTAGAAAACTTTGTCAGGTTGCACGAGTCACCCAAGTCGACTGTGGACCTACCGTAAGGTCGGTAAGCAATGCTTAGACCCCTAAATAAATGATTTGACTGTTTGATTTCTATACTAAGCATGTATGCTGTTCTGAATGTATGATCTACTATCTGCATATTAGCATGACTTTTTATGTATGTTGCATTGCATTGAGGTGGGATTGATGATATTCGGAGGAAGTATCTGAAAGGCTTTTAAGCCTGATATCTAGTAGCTCAGCTACAAATTTTTGATTATGTGCCGCATTCAGTACAACATGGTGTGTAGGGCTGGGTGGGTTGATTTTATCCCCACATGGTGTGTAGGGTTGGACGGAGTTGGTGTGTAGAGGCTGCTGGGTAGGACTCTAATTCCTATATATTCTGTCTGAAATGGGCTAAGGCCCGATAATATGTCTATTTTTGTATCTGAGTGGGCTAAAGTCCACACCATTTCTGTAATGGGCTCAGACCCGAATTGTAAATATATGTTTGTTATCTGATATTCTGTGTGTATGTTTTCTATGGGGATTACATAGTGAGTTTGCGAAAACTCACTCTTTTTCTGTTTAATTTGTTTAGGTAATCCCCAACAGTAAACGAATCGGTGCAGCAGAGGACTCGACGGTGACCACGGTTCTGGACACCTATTTACGGTTTATTTTTAATTTTGATTTGTTTATATTTTTGGGTAAATTTTATGTAACAAGGCCTTTCAGGCTTTTGTTTAAAATTTGGGGTCATTAATTTATAAACTGCTAGCAGTAGGATCAGACGCAAGTTTTCAAAATAAACACATGTTTTATCAAAACGTACACGAACTTGCAAATCGCTTTAAAAGCTTCCGCAACGTATTAAGTTTTAAATATGGATAATGGATAAGTAAACGACATGTTTGACGATAGCCTAGGATACCAATAAGAAGATGGTTTTAACGTAGTTACGATTTCTAAAAGCACTATCATGTGACATCGCCAGATTCGGCTATAACATCCACGCCGGGTATGGGGTGTTACAATACATTTCAAATACTTACATATTTTCTTCATTCAATTCATTTTGATTCAATTCAAATCACTTTTAATTTCCAATTTTTTCACGTTCAATTTCAATAGCCATAAACATTTTTAAATCAATTTCATTCAAAACAATATAATTATTTCAATTACTTTCCTAAATTTATCTACCATACATTCTAATTAAAATATAACAATTAATAATAAATAGATTTGAATTATAGTAATACAAACCCGGATTTGTTCGATTACTCCTCGATAACTTTTCCTTTCCTTTCAGTGCTGATGCCTCGGTTTCTTTGCTAACTACGAAAATAATAATAATTTACACATTAATTACAACACTAATTTGTAATAAATGATTGAATTTCTATTCAATTTATACCCTAATTCCAATTTAATCCTAAATAACTCATTTACTTTTATAATTCAATTCATACTTCATTTCAATTCAATTTCCTTTCATATTTCACTTAACTATCTAATGTTCATAATAAAACTATAATTTAAAATTTCTTCCAATTTAGTCCTTTAAACACAAAACTTATAGCTTCTTTTACAATTCAATCCCTTACCAAATCTAACTTGAAATTCATTCAATTAAATCCCTAATTCATCTTTTTGTTCAACATGAACTATACTTATGAACCTATGAACTTTCAAAGTATCAACTTAATTTCATCAAAACATTGTTCTAAAGCTTCTAAAACATAAAAATTAAGTAAAAATGACTTAATTAACTTACCTATTAAAGCTTTAAACCTTCAAACCCTAGTTTTTCCCTTTTTCTTGTCTTTCCCTTTTCTTTCTTCTTGTTTTCGAATGGCTTCTACTGTTCTTTCTTTTACTTTCTTTCTTTATTTAATTTCTTTTATATCTTTATATATATATATATATATTAGTTAATAATGATAATAATTATAATAATAAATATAATAAATATCTTTTAATAACACACATGTAACACATTCACATTACATTTTCACCACTTAATTTATTTATCATACACAAAATCTCATAATATAATTATTTAATTAATAACTATCTTTTACTTAATTTTCAAGTAAATAAATAAATATAATACAAATGTATATATTTACATTATTACAATTGTCACTATCCAATTTATTTATTATACAAAATCTCACAATTTAATTATTTATCTAATAAATATCTTTTAAATAATAAATATCTATTTACTAATTAAATATAAGTATTACAAATGTACATATATATTTTTACAATTGTACAATATCATCACCATCCATTTGGCAAATTTTTTATTTATTCATATAATTTAATATTTTAATTTATAACTAATATAAATTACTATATAATAAAATAATTATATACATTATAATTTAATAATAATTAATATATAAAAATCTTAGATTTTATCAACATTTGCCGCCTCATTTATGGTGAATGGTATATTTCCCATTTTGGTCCCCCTTTCTTTTTATTAATCTATAATTCTACTTTTACCCCTTTTTCCTAATTTCTCTTAATTGAGATAAATTCACTAAATTAAAGCCTAATTAAACACACAACTAGCCTCACAAATATTCCTAATAAATATTTACGAACTCGGTTCACTAAGATGAAGGCCTTGTAACTCGCTTTTCAGGTGCCGGTGAATTTTAAGTCATTACATTTATCCCCCCTTAATAAATTTCATCCTTGAAATTTACGTAAAAAGAGATGGGGTACTGAGATCTTATAGTTACTTCCTATTCCCAAGTTGCTTCTTCCACATTATGACTTTTGCATCATACTTTCACTAAAGGAACCCGTTTGTTTCTTAACTCGTTTACTTCACCAATTTATCATCTTCTTACTGCGCTGACTTAATCTGATCAACACTACCGATTTGATTTTTAATTCATCCAATAAACTTTCATTATCATTGAAACTAAGCTGAGTAAACATTGTTCGCAATTCAATTGCTGCTTTCTTACTTAATGCATCAGCTATAACATTAGTTTTATCAGGGTAATAATCAATAACTGGAAGCACGAAAATTTACGTGTTTTTACATGCCCTTTTTAACTTAAAATCATGCTATTTCGGTTAAATTCTTATAAAAAATAATTAAATATTATAAATAATTAAATTGTGTTAAAAATATGAACATGATGAATTTTAATTAATTTTATTGTTAATTTTGATTAATTTTGACTATTTTCGACAGATTTGCACAAAGGGCGAAAATTACCTCGGCAGACACTATTCGAAGAATAAAACCGAGAAGCAATTTGAAGTATCTAGGCAAATTTATTTCCAGCCTAAGACGGTCCAATTATGAATATTAAATCATAATATAATTAATTTTAATTTATTCCCAATTTAATTTGGGCTAAATAAATTATTATTAATTAATTATGGAAAAAGAGTCCAGTCAAACCGCACTGGTTGAACGGAGTTGAATGAACCGAACCGGCCACCAATTGGGCTGCCCAAAACTGTCCATATGCTGACCCAAACCAGCTTATTAGCTGATTAATTAACCTTGCAAAGAGGCCCTTGAAGACTTGTCAAAGTTGCATTCAACCTGTAACATCCTGAATAGGGCCTATGCATTTTCAGTTTGATTGTATGAAATGACAAGTTTAAGCACTAAGAATAAATTTTGATTTTTTGGAAACACGGAAATGCATGAAAATGGAAACCTAAACATTTTGGAAACCTGAACATTTTGGAAACCGAACATTTTGGAACAACATTTTGGAAACCTTAACATTTTGGAAACTTGAACATTTTGGAAACACAAGATGTAAGAAAATGGCAAGTTCTGAACCGATCGAAAATTTTAGGAAACTTAGAAATAAGGCCGAATGACAAATTTTAAAGCCCAAAATAGGAAATAAGGGCAAGAGGGCCTTAAAAGAAAAAGTTGGTGAAATTTGACACACAATCGGGCTTGGAAAAGTAGCTGAAGGTGTCACTTAAGGTTTATGGAAATGGCACGAGTTGAGTCACTTGGAAAGCAAATAATAAAGGTTTTATTTTGCTTCCAAGGCTAAGAGGTTGGACGGCACAAGCATCTAGAATTAGAGGAGTTTTAATTCCATAAATATATGATAAAATAAGTGATAAATAAAGGATTTGCTTTTACTAAGATAAATGAGGAGTTAAAGGATGGATTAAATACTTTTAATTTAATTAGGTGATAATTAATGGAGATAAAATTATCACTTGTGGGGAGTAGTGGCCAAGTTATGGACTCTTGGTCTAGCAATTTCAGTTAAAAGATGAAAATTGAGACTATTCTCTCATCCATTCTAGCCTTGCTGAAATTTTGCTAACTCTCTCCCCCTCTCTGCCGAATTTTCCTTAAGCAAGAAACCATCCTCTCTTTTTCTATTTTCTTCTCCGTTTCTACTGTCAAAGCCGAATCTTTATTTGATTCTAAGTAAAGGAGCAATCAACTACAACATCAAAAAGGGTAAGATCTGTGGTCAATCAACTTCTATTCTTTTCTTTTTACCAAAATTCAGGTACTAATCCCTATTCTTGTTCATGGCCAAATCTACCATGATCTCTTAGGTTTCTACCATCATCAAATAGAAGGATCAAGAATCCAAGGTAAGTGAGTTCATTCGGCCAAGGCCAAATCTTAGATATTCAAATCGAATTAATCAAAAACTAACCCATATTGAGATTTAGGATTTGGCCAATTCCAAGGAAGAGGAAGGTGAAGTTTTCGGGATTTAAAGTCTATAAGGTAAGCATCTAAGAGTATTCGGCCAAGGCTTGATCAAGTTCTTTAATTATTAAAAAGCTGAAAACTAACCCATATTGAGATTTAGGGTTGGCCGAATATCAGGTAAAGGAAAAACCAACTTTCGGGATTTGAATAAACACCAAATCGGCAAAGGTGAGTCTTTTTACAAATCCTACTAGGATTTGGTTTTGTTTTAAGCCAAATAGGTTTATTAATGTATATTATATGATGGCCGAATATAGGGGTTAGCAGATCTAAAGTTAGATCGGGATTTTCGAGATCTCAAGGAACCTATTAAGCAAATCAGGTGTGTACGCACACTAACTTTCGATATTTCATATGGCAATTATTTTATTATGTGATTATACGTAAGAATATGAATATGGCTAAGTACCCTAATGTGGTACAAAAGTACTCAAGTACGTTTCCTACTTCTGATAGGATAATGAAATATGTTATTTTATAACATGTGAATATATGTATATGATTATGAAATTAAGTATGTTATGCATGATATATATTTTTGGGGCATTCGGGATTTATGTGAAAGGGAAGAAGGTGTTGACTTGGTCTCACCAACGTTAAAAGGTGTTGACTTGGTCTCACTAACGTTATATGGTGACTACGGTCACAAATATTTGAATTTGGTAACCGGTTACATTATTTGAATATGGTGTCTAATGACACAAATTATATGGGCGATGAGCACGTCATTGCGATGGATCGCCTTCGATAGTGTGTAGCGGATGGAGGGTTGACTTAGTAGTCCCACGGTGTATTGCCGATTCTGGTGGTGTGTAGCGGATGGACCATTAGGCTTGGGTTGGGTTGCATCATCATTTTATATGAATATGAAATTGATATGAATGTGTATGCCTGATTTGTTGAATGTTAGTACTGTGTGCACATTGAGTCTGTTGACTCACCCCGTTGTGGGAAATATTTTCAGGTGATGAACAGTGACGGACCGGGACGGTAGACCTTGAGGAGGCCATGATCCATTTGAAGATTCTATTTAAATTTGGACTTTATTTATGTTTAGTACCCTTTAATTTTATTTTTGGGTTTTATTTGATGTAATAAGGCCATAAGGCCCAGTGGATTTTCTTATTCTGCTTTTCTTTAAATTATTATGTTACGAACTATTATGATTAAAATTAAGTGATTTTTTTTAAAACCTTACAAAAATTTATTTTGTCACCTTAATAAAATTGGATTTATAAATTTAATCAAATGGGTTTCCAATCTAAGCCCAACTCAAAATAAGAGTTTTTCCAAAATTTTACAAATTTTCTCTAAGTACTGAAAATTCTCGAAACCGGTTTACTTTAGAAACATACCAGATCCGGTTCAAGCTCGTGGGCCGGGTGTGGGGTGTTTCAATTTTAATATCGAGCCCGCTTTTAAACTCTCTACACGTGGGCTAAGGCCCAAAACGTTTTGAATTGAGCCCAAATGATTTTCTTTGAAAATAAGCAGGCTTCTGGCATGGCCCCTAAGTCTCTGACCCGCAGTCGACTAGGTAAGTACCCCTAACTCTATGTGTGATTCTGTGAACTGTATAAGGGTAGAAGAGGCATGGAACGTGGAATAGAATGATAGGAACTTGAACCCTAGGATTAGACTACTCAAACACAAAACCACATAAGATTTAATACACTGAACCAACCTATGGCTAAGTCACTGAGCTAGTGGTGTGGTAACCCCTGTACGCATGTCTAGGATTGGGTCCCAAGAGCTTGGTATTTAAGCAGTCCTAGTGACTCACCTCCTCTTCGCAGAATCCTACAGTGCGTAGCTTCGGCTCACCATAACTCGGAGGGCCCAGTGGTGTGGCAACCTCAGTGCGCATGTCTAGGAATGGTTTCGATGGGAGCTTGGTATTTAAGCAGTCCGCGTGACTCACCTATGCTCCACACGAATCCTGCCTGGTGCGTAGCTTTGGTTCACCCTGACCAAGAGGGCTCGGTCATAGGCTAAACATAATGACTAAAACCCGAAAGGAACTAGCCATGTTTTAAAAAAGAGAGAACAAAACAACAAACCCTAGTTTTTCAAACCTTTAAAACTTTCTTTTAAATCGAGAAAATTATTTTACAACATCTTCGAAAAACTCCGATTTGCGAAAATTACAAAAATGCCCTTAGCAGTAAAATTACCAAAACGCCCCTGGTTTGTAAAATGTTCAACTACTCAACAACTTTACCAAAATTTCATGATTTCATAAACATTCAAAAACC
Organism: Gossypium rotundifolium; assembly: GCA_025506655.1. NCBI lineage: Eukaryota > Viridiplantae > Streptophyta > Magnoliopsida > Malvales > Malvaceae > Gossypium > Gossypium rotundifolium. Next base: position 51,771,876 of record CP106727.1, read on the forward strand.
CTAATTTGTAAAATATCAAAATACCATTATTTTGGAAAAATTACAAAATTGCCCCTAACTTACAAAATTACCAAAATGACCCTGATTTCCAAAATTTTTGCAACATCCCCATTTTTGAAGGAACCATTTTTGAAAAGAACCCTCAAAGTTTTACAACTTTTGAAATACCCAAAATTTATTAAATTTTACAAATTTACCCTAATTTGTGAAAAATTACCAAAATACCCCTGAGGTTAAAAATTACCGAAATACCCTCGGATTTCAAAATTTTTCCAAATTACCCTGAGATTTTGGAATTTCCAAAATAATTTTTGACAAAATCACCAAGGAACCTTATTTTGACAAATTACGAAAATACCCCTGTAGGACAAAATTACGAAAATACCCCGGGTAGTGGAAAACAACAACAACAACAAAAACTACAACGTTTCTCTGAATGAACGGAAGTTCATACTTGTTTGATGGATGAATGAATGAATGGAAAAGACTGTGTGTTTGTATGATACAAAAGAACCACTCTTAAATCCCTTTTCATAAAACTCCTTCGCTGGTAAATAAGTGGAACAATGACTAATTCATAAAAATTTCTTAATCAGATCTCGACATTAGAAAATGAGCTCTAGAGGACGTGGTCTTCGTGGTCGAGGAAGAGGAAGGATGACCGTGTCAGAACCCGTTAGGTCGGGTCAAGGGTCTAACAATGAAAGGCCACCGCCACCACCACCCCCAGCTGTTAATGTTGAGCAGCAGGCTCAGACGGGGGAAGATGATGTGTCGCAGGCTGTGCTGTGAGTTTTGGAATTGGTGGCAGGTGCAGGAGGAAATTCAAGAAACCGAAAGTTGGTACCTGAACGGCTCCAAGCTAATGGAGCGGAAATGTTTCGAGGAGTATCTAATGTGGCACCCAAGATAAATGAGTGATCTTGGTGGAAGCAACGGGCGTATCATGGATGAGCTTGACCGACTCGGAGGAAAAGTTGAAAGGGATGGTGGCGTTGTTACGCGATGAAGCGTATCAGTGGTGGTTAACTATTCGTGATGGTACTACAGCTGAAAATTTGACCTGGGAGTATGTTAAAGAGGCCTTTCAAAAGAAGTATGTGGGAACCAGGTATACAGATGAGCAAAGGAAGGCTTTTCTAGGGTTGGTACAAGGGAGTAAGTCTGTCGCAGAATATGAGGCGAATTCTTGAGATTGAGCCGCTATGCTCGAGGGGTAGTGGCAACCGAGCATGAACAGCGTGTGGTTCTTTTGAGGACGGATGAGAGATGACTGAGACTGATTGATAGCACCGCATCAGGAGCGAGAATTCTCGCTTTGGTGGAAAAGGCCAAGGTGGCCGAGGGGATTAAGGATACTACTAAGCAGACCGTGGATAAGAATAAGGCCAAAAGAGGATTTGGGCCATCTGAAAAGGGTTACAAAAGGCCTAGGGTTGATGGGCCACGAAATCAACAAGTTGGTACGGGCTGGCAGATTCGCCCTTGTGAGCATTGTAGGAAGAAGCACACGGGAGAGTGTTGGAGAAAGACGGGAGGATGTTTCAAGTATGGGTCCAAGGACCATATGCTTAAGGATTGTCCCAAATAATCAGATGAGAGCTGACCGCGCTTCGAATGCTAGCAGACCAGTGAGGCGCATGCTGACCTCAATGGGGTCGTGGTTCGAGTAACCGAGGTGGTGGTTCTGGCAGAGGCCGTGGAACACAGGGTCAAGGTACTAATGCTAATGCCAATGCAAGACAATCGGGTTTGGTTTATGCGGTTCGTCGAAGGGAAGATGGAGACGCGCCGGATGTTATAACCGGTACGTTCTTTATTTTTGACAAACCCTACTTTACTTTGATTGATGTGGGCTCGACCCATTCCTATGTTGCAAGTAGTGTAGTGGAAACACTAGGCCTAGACTCTGAGCTTCCTGATAGGCAGATGACTGTAGTAAGCCCATTAGGCCAAACTATAGTGGTAGACAAGATCTTTCGAAATGTACCCCTAGAGATTCAGGGAGTGAACTTTCGAGCGGACTTAATGGAGTTACCCTTCGGAGAGTTTGAGCTTATACTCGGAATGGATTGGTTAGTAGAACACCAAGCTGTGTTGGATTGTGCGGCTAAACGTATGGAACTAAGAACCCCGGAGGATGAAGTGGTAGTAATGATCGGAGAAAGGAGGAACTACTTGTCTAATGTAGTTTTGGCACTGAAGGCTGAGAAGATGGTTAAAAAAGGTTGCAAGGCGTTCTTAGCTTTCGTAAGTGTGATAGGTGAAAAGGAGGAAGTATTAATGGAGTTAGGACGGTAAGGGACTTCGTGGATGTGTTTCCAGAGGAGTTACCGGGAATACCCCCAGACAGGGAGGTAGAATTTGGGATTGATTTGCTACTGGGGACAGCTCCTGTGTCAATCGCTCCATACCGAATGGCACCAAAGGAGTTAGTGGAGCTCAAGGCTTAGATACAAGAACTATTGGATCGTGGGTTCATCCGACCCAGTGTGTCTCCGTGGGAGCACCGGTCTTATTTGTGAAGAAGAAGGGCCGGAGCTATGCGTATGTGCATAGACTACCGTCAGGTTGAATAAGTGACCATTAAGAACAAGTATCCCTTGCCAAGGATCGATGACTTGTTTGATCACCAAGGAGCCGCAGATGTTTTCGAAGATTGATTTACTGGTCGGATACCATCGGTTGAAGGTGAAGGAGGTGATATCCATAAGACCGCTTTTAGGACAAGATATGGCCACTTGAGTTTGTAGTGATGCCGTTTAGGTTGTGAACGCTCAACCGCATTCATGGACATGATGAATCGGGTTTTCCAACCCTACTTGGATAGGTTCGTCGTAGTGTTCATCGATGATATTTTGGTGTATTCAAGTCGGAGGAGGAGCATGATGAGCATCTCCAGTCGTGTTGGAAGTGTTAAGGAGAAGAAGCTCATGCCAAATTCACAAGTGCGAATTTTGGCTTAGGAGGTGGCATTCTTAGGGCATGTGGTATCCGCATGAAGGAATAAGAGTGGACCTTAGGAAGATCGAAGCAGTGTTGGATTGGAAACCACCTAGGTCCGTGGCTAAAATCCAAAGTTTCTTAGGCTTGGCAGGCTATTACAGAAGGTTCGTGGAAGGATTCTCGTCAATAGCCGCGCCTTTAACCAAGTTGCTAAGGAAGGAAGTACCCTTCGAATGGATGAATAAGCAGAAGGAGAGCTTTGAAAAGCTTAAAAGAGTGTTGACGGAAGCCCCAGTGTTAGTTCAGCCGGAGGCAGGAAAAGAATTTGTGGTGTACTGTGACGCTTCGCATACGGGGTTAGGTTGTGTGTTAATGCAAGAGGGCAAAGTGGTTGCTTATACGTCACGGCAGTTAAGGCCGCATGAGGTTAACTACCCCACGCATGACTTGGAACTAGCAGCAGTGGTTTTCGCCCTTAAGGTTTGGAGGCACTACCTTTATGGAGAAAGGTCAGTTATCTACATAGACCACAAGAGCCTTAAGTATTTATTAACTCAGAAGGAGTTGAACTTGAGGCAACGAAGGTGGGTGGAATTGTTGAAGGACTACGACTGTTCAATAGAGTATCATCCGGGCAAGGCGAATGTAGTAGCCGATGTCCTAAGTCAGAAGGTTGTATCGGATCTCGGGCTTTGTTCTCACTTAAGTCTCAGATGATGACTAAGTCTGTTAAGGCGAGTTACAAGTCGAGCCCACATGGCTAAAGGAAGTGAAAGAGGGACAGCTGGTCGATAACGACTTAAGTACTAAGTTGCGCAAGTACAAGAAGGGGATTAAAGGACTATGGCATCAATGATGAAGGAGTATTGTGCTACAAGGAAAGGTCGATGCCGAAAGATAAAGAGTCGAGACAAAGGATTCTTCGAAGCGCATGGTAGCCCTTATGCTATGCATCCGGAGGTATCAAGTCAGATAGAGATCCGAGAGAAACGATTACGGTGGTCGACCTAAAACGAGAGGTGACCGAATTTGTGGGGAAATGTTTGGCGTGTCGACAAGTTAAGGTGAACACCAAGTCCCATCGAGATTGCTTCAACCAATCGAGATTCCCCAATGGAAGTGGGAGAGAATTACCATGGACTTCGTTAGTTGGCTTCCCTTACGCCTACTAAGAAGGACTCGGTATGGGTGATAGTGGACCGTTTGACCAAGTCCGCACACTTTATCCCAAATAATGGATTATTCTCTTTAGAAGTTGGCTAAGTTGTATGTGGCGAAATTGTGAGATTACATGGAGTACCAATGTTGATCATCTCGATAGAGACCCAAGGTTTACATCTCGATTTTGGAAGGCACTTCATCAAGCTTTAGGCACTAAGCTAGACTTCACTACTTTTTCATCCACAATCGACGGGCGGTCTGAGCAGGTTATCTAAGTGTTGGAGGATATGTTGAGAGGTTGTGTAATGGATTTAGGAAGTTGGGAAGATTACTTGCCTTTAGTTGAATTCGCCTACAACAACGACTATCAAGCCAACATTCGGATGGCACCATACGAAGCATTGTATGGAAGGAAGTGTAGAACACCTACTTGTTGGACCGAGTTAGGAGAACGTCGAGTTTTGGGTCGAGTTGGTGGCGGCCAAGAGAAGGTTGAGTTAATTAGACACGGTTGAAGGAAGCCTCGATAGGCGTAAGTCATACACGACCTTAAGCGAAAGGAAATAGAGTTTGAAGTGGGAGACCAAGTATTCCTAAAAGTCTCGCCTTGGAAGAAGGTTATGAGGTTCTATCAAAGGAAAGTTAAGCCCAAGGTTTGTAGGGCCCTATCAAGTACGGAAGCGAGTTGGGCCAGTGGCATACCAATTAGAGTTGCCACCAGAATTGCAGTAGATGCACGACGTATTTCATGTGTCCATGTTACGTCGCTATCGATCAGATCTGTCGCATGTGGTATCTGTTGAAGAAGTGGAGCTAAGGCTAGACTTATCCTACGAGGAAGAACCGATTCGGATCTTGGATCGTGATGTGAAAGTATTATGAAGGAAGTCTGTACCTCTAGTCAAAGTGTTATAGCACAATCATGGATCAGAAGAAGCTTCGTGGGAGCCAGAAGAGACGATGAGACAGCAATACCCTCAACTATTTTAGTTAGGAAATTTCAGGGACGAAATTTTGTTTAAGGGGGTAGAACTGTAACATCCTGAATAGGGCCTATGCATTTTCAGTTTGATTGTATGAAATGACAAGTTTAAGCACTAAGAATAAATTTTGATATTTTTGGAAACACGAAATGCATGAAAATGGAAACCTAAACATTTTGGAAACCCGAACATTTTGGAAACTGAACATTTTGGAAACACGAACATTTTGGAAACTCGAACATTTTGGAAACTTGAACATTTTGGAAACACAAGATGTAAGAAAAATGGCAAGTTATAGAGCCGATCGAAAATTTTAGGAAACTTAGAAATAAGGCCGGAATGACAAATTTTAAAGCCCAAAAAAGGAAATAAGGGCAAGAAGGCCTTAAAAGAAAAAGTTGGTGAAATTTGACACACAATCGGGCTTGAAAAAGTGGCCTGAAGGTGACACCTAAGGTTTATGGAAATGGCCTGAGTTCGAGTCACTTGGAAAGCAAATAATAAAGGTTTTATTTTGCTTCCAAGGCTAAGAGGTTGGACGGCACAAGCATCTAGAATTAGAGGAGTTTTAATTCCATAAATATATGATAAAATAAGTGATAAATAAAGGATTTGCTTTTACTAAGATAAATGAGGAGTTAAAGGATGGATTAAATACTTTTAATTTAATTAGGTGATAATTAATGGAGATAAAATTATCACTTGTGGGGAGTAGTGGCCAAGTTATGGACTCTTGGTCTAGCAATTTCAGTTAAAAGAGGAAAATTGAGACTATTCTCTCATCCATTCTAGCCTTGCGAAATTTTGCTAACTCTCTCCCCTCTCTTTAATTTTCCTTAAGCAAGAAACCATCCTCTCTTTTCTATTTTCTTCTCGTTTCTCTTGTCAAAGCCAATCTTTATTTGATTCTAAGTAAAGGAGCAATCAACTACAACATCAAAAGGGTAAGATCTGTGGTCAATCAACTTCTATTCTTTTCTTTTTACCAAAATAAAGGTATCGATCCTATTCTTGTTCATGGCGAATCTACCATGATCTCTTAGGTTTCTACCATCATCAAATAGAAGGATCAAGAATCCAAGGTAAGTGAGTTCATTTGGCCAAGGCCAAATCTTAGATATTCAAATCGAATTAATCAAAACTAACCCATATTGAGATTTAGGATTTGGCCGATTCAAGGAAGAGGAAGGTGAAGTTTTGGATTTAAAGTCCATAAGGTAAGCATCTAAGAGTATTCGCCAAGGCTTGATCAAGTTCTTTAATTATTAAAAGCGAAAACTAACCCATATTGAGATTTAGGGTTGGCGAATATCGTAAAGGAAAAACCAACTTTGGATTTGAATAAACACCAAATCGGCAAAGGTGAGTCTTTTACAAATCCTACTAGGATTTGGTTTTGTTTTAAGCCAAATAGGTTTATTAATGTGTATTATATGATGGCGAATATAGGGTTAACAGATCTAAAGTTAGATCAGGATTTTCGAGATCTCAAGGAACCTATTAAGCAAATCAGGTGTGTACGCACACTAACTTTCGATATTTCATATGGCAATTATTTTATTATGTGATTATACGTAAGAATATGAATATGGCTAAGTACCCTAATGTGGTACAAAAGTACTCAGGTACGTTTCCTACTTCTGATAGGATTATGAAATATGTTATTTTATAACATGTGAATATATGTATATGATTATGAAATTAAGTATGTTATGCATGATATATATTTTTGGGGCATTCGGATTTATGTGAAAGGGAAGAAGGTGTTGACTTGGTCTCACCAACGTTAGAAGGTGTTGACTTGATCTCACTAACGTTATATGGTGACTACGGTCACAAATATTTGAATTTGGTAACCGGTTACATTATTTGAATATGGTGTCTAATGACACAAATTATATGGGCGATGAGCACGTCGACTGCAGCGACTGCCTTCGATGGTGTGTAGTGGATGGAGGGTTGACTTAGTAGTCCCCACGGTGTGACTGCCAGGTACGGGTGGTGTGTAGCTGATGGACCATTAGGCTTGGGTTGGGTTGCATCATCATTTTTTTATGAATATGAAATTGATATGGATGTGTATGCCTGATTTGTTGAATGTTAGTACTGTGTGCACATTGAGTCTGTTGACTCACCCCGTTGTGGGAAATATTTTCAGGTGATGAATGGGATGAGACCGGACGGTAGAGCTTGAGGAGGCCATGATCCATTTGAAGATTCTATTTAAATTTGGACTTTATTTATGTTTAGTACCCTTTAATTTTATTTTGGGTTTTATTTGATGTAATAAGGCCATAAGGCCCAGTGGATTTTCTTATTACGCTTTTCTTTAAATTATTATGTTACAAACTATTTTGATTAAAATTAAGTGATTTTTTTAAAACGTTACAAAATTTATTTTGTCACCTTAATAAAATTGGATTTATAAATTTAATCAAATGGGTTTCAATCTAAGCCCAACTCAAAATAAGAGTTTTTCCAAAATTTTACAAATTTTCTCTAAGTACTGAAAATTCTCGAAACCGATTTACTTTAGAAACAGACCAGATCCGGTTCAGGCTCGTAGGCCGGGTGTGGGGTGTTTCACAACCCCTCCACAATTAGTGGCTTTGTAGATTTGCCCCAAGCCATATTTAGCAAAGTTGAAGCCATCAACTTTGCCACATGGGTGGCCGGCCAAGGGGTGGCTCTTGGCTGCCATTTTTAGAAAATTTCAGTGGCCACATTCAGCTATAAAAACCCCCTTGGCTGATTATTCAAGTCATCCCGCATTCACATCTCTTCTCCCTTCTCTCACTTTTTCTCTCATTTTCCCATTCAAAGTTCCTTGCTCTTGTGCCGATTTCTCCTCTTGGAAAAGGGGTCTTCTTCAGCAATTTTGGAGCAGCAATTGATTGTTCACAGTGGCCTTGATCGGTGAGGACAACAAAGAAGGAAGAACGGAGCAACCTAGTCAATCCACGGAAAACCACCGGATTTGATTCTTGTTCCCTATCTCTTTAATTTTGTTGTTTTTATGATGAACATATCTATGAATATTTATGCTGTTGGAATGGTTAATTTAATCAGCTTAGCTTGAATTTAATTTGTGTTGGGTTGATTGCATTCGTCCTCTTGATTTGTTAAATTTATGTTTATATTGTTATAGGCCTCGGTAAAATGCTTGATTAAGTAAAATCATGCCTAAGTTATTCTGGCATTATAATTGTTTAGATAACTAAAGAATTAATTATTTAAACGCATTGAAATTGTAATTAATGGACACAGTACTTAATCAGTGCATGTTTAGTTCTTCTAAGGTAGCTGAAGATTAGATTAGCATTGTATTTGGCAATACACATGCCTTGCATAACTTGTAAGATTATTGTGATTAAAATGTTTCAAGGTAAGGATACTTTGTTACCTCACATAGTCTTTTATAGGCTTATTAGGTTGAATTAATCGTTTGAATCGACATAGGAATATGCGAGAGATTGTTTAATTTAATAAGTATGTGTGTGCAATAACATGTTTACCTTTATAAATCTATTTAATTAGTCGAATTGGCATAGAAATATGTACAAGAGATGAATGGATGTTGATTTGTAAATATGTTCATAAGTTAGCAAATTACCGAGTTGCCGTGATTTATTCGTAACAGGTATAAGCATAAGTTTAATAAGTATAAGGTAAGGAAATATAATTAATCCAACACAATTATATCATCTTGATTAAAATCAGCTTTTGAAATCGTGCATTAGAACTTTATTTTATTTTATTTTACTTTGTTTTCTAGTTTTTAATCATTTCTCAAACCCAAATATTTTTTTTCTTCACCAAAGTGTTTAAAATTACTTTCATAAACAATTCTTTTACAGTCCCTGTGGGTACGATAACTCGACATTTACTTGTCACTTTATTACTTGTTGCGATTGTGTACACTTGCACATTCCCACCGTTCCAATAACAAAATAATTTTTTTTCTAGGCTCTACTTTGTTATATTTTTATATTCTCATTTTCATTTCTTTTCTTTTCTTTCTCTTTTCGAGGCAAATAATGATTATTCCAGTTATGGATCAGAGTTATTACTCTTAATCCAAACCTCTTAGAAATCTATTGCCCCGGCCACTGCCAATAGTCTCCTCGAGGTAACTGTTTTTTCCAAAGTTTGCCTCTTTTATTACACAATTTACAACTTCACATAGTCCTTCTTCTTCTTCTTTTCACACTTTAAATCACTCTTTATTTACTAATTCTTAAAATCATTTTGCAACCTTTTTATGTTCTCTAAAGTACTTACACTATTTTTATTTTATTTATTTATTATTATTCATTTTCCGATCTTCGTAATTAGAAAATTTTACTATTCTATTTCGTTTCTCATATTTTTATTGTCTCTTCCATTTCCAAAAGACTAACATTATATTTATATACCAAACTTTTCATCCAAAAGCTCTAGTTTTTTTTTAATTCTCATTCTATACATGTACAACTACATATATACATATATACTCATTTTTCCTTTATATACACTAATCTATAATTTTTACTTTTAACCATTTAAATTTATTTATGTGTCTTCTTCCATCTCTAATTCTGTATCTTTTCCCGGATAATTCCCTATATTAAGTTCGAAATTCTCCACAAATTCATCTTGTACGATCCAATTTCGAAATTCCTCAGGATATTCTTTTTCTTCCTTTATAACGGGTACTGAACCTATATAGTCACTTATTAATTTCCTAACAACTAATTTTTCCATCCATGGCATATTAAAGACATTTTGTTTCCTAGTTAACTTTCGTGAACCTACACTTTGTCTCGCTATCTTTCTTGCTCCTTCAGAGATTATAAACTTCACGTAATTTATAACTAATTTCCAATAAGTTTGTGGTACCGATGCCTTCCAGAGTTGGTCTAAAATGATTTGATGCTCCCGTTCTAGTAATGTTCCTCTAAGGGTCAAATATTGCACTTTATTCTTCCTAATCAGTTCGTAACCCTTCCATATCACTTCTTGCATATTTCGATTTACAATAATAATGTGCTGAATTATATCTTCTTTTGGTTTCATTCTATAATTTTGTACTTCTCTCATCATCTTATAAACTTTCTCCCTCTGTGTTGAAGTTGTTATCTCATCAAACAATATCAGATTTATTGTCATTTCTTCGAATATCGATAGGAAATAAGGTTTTATCAAATTTCAGTATTTATCTATTTCCTTCTTGAGTCATTACTCACTAATTCAAATTCATTTCCTTAATAATAAATCATATTTTCAAGCTTATCAATACTTTTAATATTGATATCACATCTTATCACATCGATATATCTTATATGGCATGAACTTCTAGACTCGTTCTTTTCCCAGAAATTAGAAAACCTAAGCTCTGATACCACTAAATGTAACACTCTTATATCATGTTCGACTCAAAGAACCTGATATAGGAATATTACATTTGGTGCCAAAGTAATTCTTGGCTTATAACACCCCAAACTCGGCCTATACGTTACGACCGAATCTGGTATGTCACAGGGTGAAGTAAAATCAACTCTTAGTTATACTTAAGAAAAATCAGAGATTTGAAAGAAAACTTCTTTCGAGTATTACGTTGTCTTTTGAAAACATCGATGTGTAGATTAATGAAACTCCACTTTTACCTTAATATTTAAATTGTCGTGGTGTCAAATTTGATATAAACAGTAACTAATAAAAACCAAAGTACGACTTTGAAAGGCCTTTTTACATAACAAAAGTCCCAAATCAAAATAAACTTATAGTAATACTGAGACTATAAAAGAAAGAAAACGAAATTATTAAAGTTCACGAGTAGTATCTCTGATGTATAGCCACCCCCGAGTCCTCCACGGCTCCCAATCCTCAATCGCTGGGAATCACCTGAAACATTTAATAAAAAGAGGGGGTGAGTTTACGAAAACTCAGTGTGCACAACCCTCATCGGTAAGAACATGCATCACAATAATCCGAGCCGAAGCCCATTACAGTAAAGGTGGCAATTGGACTTTAGCCCAAAATAGCCTCGGTTGAGCCTTAACCCATATCATATGTCACAGTAGATCATGTATGCAATGCGATGCAAACCCAGCCCAACCTAATTTTCCATTCGCTACACACCACCCGTACCTGCCAATCACACCAATGGGGATTTCTACAATCAACCCTCACCGCTACACATCATCGATGGCAGTCATGCTGCAGTTAGCTGCTCATCGTCAGAATCGTGACATAGTCACCAGAACAGATCGTGGCAGAGCCACTACAACAGATCGTGGCAGAGCTACTACAACAAATCGTGGCAGAGCCACTACAACAGATCATGGCAGAGCCACTACAACACTTCCCCTCTAATATCACAATCCCAACCCCATGCAAGCATAAGATACTGATGTATGGTTTCAACAGGTTTCAGCATGCATATATAGGATGCTCATCACATATAACATGTCATCTCATCAGAACCATCTATTAATATCACAGAAGTCACTAACCTGATGAATCGCCTTTACCTTCCACGGGGATTTCAATAGCCCTACCGAGTTTTTGGCATTTAACAGAATATACATAAATATATATGTTATCAAGACACTATAAATGGTGTGAGAAGTTACACACAATCACGCTAATCAACCCCAAAGGGTATAACGGTAATTTTACCTCACCGGGTATTTCAAGAATTTACCTACCAGGGTAATTCGGTAATTCTACTCATAACTAATCCATGTATGCAGTGCATCTCGAACATAATCAATCATACAATTAACACATACAACATTAGTACTACCACGAGGGTACAACGGTCATTTTATTGTTTAGGGGTAAAACGGTAACTACACACTAAGGGTATTTTGGTAATTTTGTAATTTGGGGGTATTTCGGTAACTTTGTAATTCAGGGGTATTTCGATAATTTTACAAACTAGGGGTATTTTGGTAATTTTACAGACCAGGGGTATTTCAGTAATTTTGCAAACCAAGGGTATTTCGATAATTTTACAAACCAGGGGTATTTTGGTAATTTCAAAAATCAAGGGTATTTTAGTAATTTCGCAAATAGGGGGTATTTTGGTAATTTTACAAATTAGGGATATTTTGGTAATTTTACAAAATAGGGGTATTTTGGTACTTTACCATTATAAGGGTATTTTAGTAATTTAACAAATATAAGGGTATTTGGTCCCTCTCGGATTTTAGTTATGAACTTTGGCCCATCAACAAGTCCTCGCGGCTAAAGTGAACAAACACTACGCACTGTGTAGGATTCCGAAAAAGGAGGTGGGCCACTAGGGCCGCTTAAGTACCAAGCTCTCCCTAGATCCAATCCTGACATGCATATGCCTTGCCACACCCTAACCCAAATGACTTGTTCACAGACATGCTTAATTATTAGAAAGTCTTATGGAATTTAAGAGTTGTTCAAACTAGGCCTAAGGTCCATAAACCCTAACATACATGTCTACGTCCCCATAAGCCCATCAAGCCCAAATCACTCCCTTACGGCCCTTTAGGCCCAAATCTCATCATATGGCCTATTAGGCCCAAAACAAATCCAATTCATGTATCATGCATCACTAATTTAATTCGTATAACCAACCAAACCATTTCATCAAACTTAGCCTCAGGGTCCACCAGGCCCATTTAGCCATTTTCGACTTTTCGACTTTTCGACATTGCCGATTTCGTGTGTGTAGTGTTTGTACACACCTGGTAACCATGCGCACTGCAAACCCCATAGTCACAAACCTACAATCGACATCACCTAACGATTAATCATAACTTAATATACACTTATCGAAAATCGAAACCTCTCCGTAACCTTAGGGGTATTTCGAAAAAACAATAATTACACACTAAGGGTATTTTGGTAATTTTGTAATCCGGGGGTATTTCGATAACTTTGTAATTCGGGGGTATTTCGATAATTTTACAAACTAGGGGTATTTTGGTAATTTTACAGACCAGGGGTATTTTAGTAATTTTGCAAACCAAGGGTATTTCGATAATTTTACAAACCAGGGGTATTTTGGTAATTTCAAAAATCAAGGGTATTTTAGTAATTTCGCAAATAGGGGTATTTTGGTAATTTCACAAATTAGGAATATTTTCGTAATTTTGCAAAATAGGGGTATTTTGGTACTTTACCATTATAAGGGTATTTTAGTAATTTAACAAATATAAGGGTATTTGGTCCCTCTCAGATTTTAGTTATGAACTTTGGCCCATCAACAAGTCCTCGCGGCTAAAGTGAATAGACACTACACACCAGGTAGGATTCCAGAAAAGAGGAGGTGGGCCACTAGGGCCGCTTAAGTACCAAGCTCTCCCTAGATCCAATCCTAGACATGCGTATGCCCATTGCCACACCCTAACCCAGCGACTTGTTCACAGACATGCTTAATTATTAGAAAGTCTTATGGAATTTAAGAGTTGTTCAAACTAGGCCTAAGGTCCATAAACCCTAACATACATGTCTACGTCCCTATAAGCCCATCAAGCCCAAATCACTCCATTACGACCCTTTAGGCCCAAATCTCATCATATGGCCTATTAGGTCCAAAACAAATTCAATTCATGTATCATGCATGACTAATTTAATTCGTATAACCAACCAAACCATTTCATCAAACTTAGCCTTAGGGCCCACCGGGCCCATTTAGCCACTTTCGACTTTTCGACATTGCCGATTTCGTGTGTGTAGTGTTTGTACACGCCTGGTAACCATGCGCACTGCAAACCCCTTAGTCACAAACCTACAATTGACATCACCTAACGATTAATCATAACTTAATATACACTTATCGGAAACCGAAACCTCACCGTAACCTTACCGTACACCTCACGTTATAGTAGCCCTTCCTTCGCTACAATTGGCGATTATCCTCAAGGTCTGCACCCAAACGCCCACCAAGGTATATTAACTCTCCTCATGGAATGCTCTATATATAGCTAGCTTCTCACCTTCCTTCTTTGTAACTTACCGATGTGGGATCCCTCCATTAGGAGAGTTTAAATCCAACTCAAACTCTTCTCGTCCAATCCGCAAAATAAATACTCCCATACTTGTCATGAGATTCGAACCCAAGCTCCCTTGTAGCATAATCCACGCTGCTAACCACTTGGCCACAAGCTCCTCTTGTGTCTAAAATCATGCGCAACTCAATATAACCCTATGGAAAAATTCTAGAGTCCATTTAAAAAGAAATCCAAAATGCAAGAGCCAAGACTTGAACCTTGGACCTCCTTCCTTCCTTGTGGTGTCACCCCCTTGTCTTCGATGTGGTGTCACTTTGCCACTACACCACACACTCCACTTGTGTCATTTTCTCCATATTTTATTCTTAAAGCCTACCTACTAACTCCCAGGGTTTTCTTCACCTAAAACTAAAATTTTCCTAAAGCCAAAGTTTGACCCCGAGACTTCACAGAAACCCTCTAACCTTTCAAAATCACTCACCTAATAGGACCAACTAACACTAAAGCCGCTCTCTTATTCTTAAAAAAATTTAAACGCTCCTGTGCCCAAGGCCCAATGGGCCCAATCCTACTAGGCCCAATTTGGGATGTTACAAATCTACCTTCCTTAAAGAAGTTTCGTCCTCAAAATTTCCAACTATAGAAACAGTCGTACATCCTAACATACAACACTACACTCACGCTGCCCACTCTGATTCTAAAATAGTAATACATTTTCTAACTTAAACTTGGAACCTCTTCACACAACCAGATATCTAATACAGAAGTAAACAAATATTTAATACTTATACATAAAAATTTTCCATTCAAACATCACATCCAAAACATACACCGAATAAATACAATCATTATAGCATATACTAATAAGTAAGGGACTTACAATTTGGTGCCGAGACTCAAAAGCCATACTTACAATAAATATACTTTTTTAAAAAACCAAATTTCAAATAACTTTGAAAACACTTTCAACCCATTTCACAAATTGAAGTGTTGCAACCTAGGTCTCGATACCATAAATGTAACACCCCAAACCCTACCTATATGTTACTTAATCGAATCGGTATGTCACAGGGTGAAGTAAAATCAAGTCTTAGTTATACTTAAGAAAAATCAAAGATTTGAAAGGAAACTTTTTTCGAGTATTACGTTGTCTTTTGAAAACATCGATGTGTAGATTAATGAAACTCACTTTTACCTTAATATTTAAACTGTCGTGGTGTCAAATTTGATATAAACAGTAACTAATAGAAACCAATGTACAACTTTGAAAGGCCTTATTACATAACAAAAGTCTCAAATCAAAATAAACTTATAGTAATATTGAGACTATAAAAGAAAAAAAACAGAATTACTAAAGTTCACGAGTAGTATCTCCGATGTATAGCCACCCCCGAGTCCTTCACGGCTCCCAATCCTCAATCACTGGGAATCACGTGAAACATTTAATAAAAAGAGGGGGTGAGTTTACGAAAACTCAGTGTGCACAACCCTCATCGGTAAGAACATGCATCACAACAATCTGAGCCGAAGCCCATTACAATAAAGGTGGCAATTTGGCCTTAGCCCAAAATAGCCTCGATTGAGCCTTAACCCATATCATATGTCACAGCAGATCATGTATGCAATGCAATGCAAACCCAGCCCAACCTAATTTTACATCCACTACACACACCCGTACCTGCCAATCACACCAATGGGGATTTCTACAATCAACCCTCACCGCTACACACTATCGATGGCAGTCATGCTGCAGTTAGCTGCTCATCGTCAGAATCGTGACATAGTCACCAGAACAGATCGTGGCAGAGCCACTACAACAGATCGTGGCAGAGCCACTACAACACATCGTGGCAGAGCCACTACAATAGATCATGGTAGAGCCACTACAACACTTCCCCTTTAATATCACAATCCCAACCCCATGCAAGCATAACATACTGATGTATGGTTTCAACAGGTTTCGACATGCATGTATAGGATGCTCATCACATATAACATGTCATCTCATCAGAACCATCTATTAATATCACAGAAGTCACTAACCTGATAAATCGCCTTTACCCTTCACGGGGATATCAATAGCCCTACCGAGTTTTTGGCATTTAACAGAATATACATAAATATATATGTTATCAAGACACTATAAATGGTGTGAGAAGTTACACACAATCACTCTGATCAACCCTAAAGGGTATAACGGTAATTTTACCTACCGAGGGTATTTTAGTAATTTACCTACCAAGGGTAATTCGATAATTCTACTCAGAACTAATCCATGTATGCAGTGCATCTCAAACATAATCAATCATACAATTAACACAGACAACATTAGTACTACCACGAGGGTACAACGACCATTTTATTGTTTAGGGGTAAAACGGTAATTACACACTAATGGTATTTTGGTAATTTTATAATTCAGGGGTATTTTAGTAACTTTATAATTCGGGGGTATTTCGGTAATTTTACAAACTAGGAGTATTTTGGTAATTTTATAGACCAGGGGTATTTCGATAATTTTACAAACCAGGGGTATTTCTATAATTTTACAAACCAGTGGTATTTTGGTAATTTCACAAATCAAGGGTATTTTGGTAATTCTGCAAATAGGGGTTATTTTGGTAATTTCACAAATCAGGGATATTTTGGTAATTTTGCAAAACAGGGATATTTTGGTACTTTACCAATATAAGTGTATTTTAGTAATTTAACAAATATAAGGGTTTTTGGTCCCTCTCGGATTTTAGTTATGAACTTTGGCCCATCAACAATTCATCGCGGCTAAAGTGAATAGACACTACGCACCAGGTAGGATTGCAGAAAAAAGGAGGTGGGCCACTAGGGCCGCTTAAGTACCAAGCTCTCCTTAGATCCAATCCAAGATATGCGTATGCCCGTTGCCACACCCTAACCCAGCAACTTGTTCACAGACATGTTTAATTATTAGAAAGTCTTATGGAATTTAAGAGTTGTTCAAACTAGGCTTAAGGTCCATAAACTCTAACATAAATGTCTACGTCCCCATAAGCCCATCAAGCCCAAATCACTCCCTTACGGCCCTTTAGGCCCAAATCTCAACATATGGCTTATTAGGCCCAAAACAAATCCAATTCATGCATCATTCATAACTAATTCAATTCATATAACCAACCAAACCATTTCATCAAACTTAGCCTCAGGGCCCACCGGGCCCATTTAGCCACTTTTGACTTTTCGGCTTTTCGGCATTGTCGATTTCGTGTGTGTAGTGTTTGTACACACCTAGTAACCACGCGTGCTGCAAACCCCATAGTCACGAACCTACAATCGACATCACCTAACGATTAATCATAACTTAATATACACTTATCGAAAATTGAAACCTCACCGTAATCTTACCGTGCACCTCACGTTATAGTAGCCCTTCCTTCGCTACTATTGGCGATTATCCTCAAGGTCTGCACACAAAATTAACTCTCCTCATAGAATGCTCCATATATACAGCTAGCTTCTCACCTTCCTTCTTTGTATCTTACCGATGTGGGATCCCTCCATTAGGAGAGTTTAAATCCAACTCAAACTCTTCTCGTCCAATCCGCAAAATAAATACTCCCTTACTTGTCATGAGATTTGAACCCAAGCTCCCTTGTAGCGTAATCCAAGCTGCTAACCACTTGGCCACAAGCTCCTCTTGTGTCTAAAATCATGCGCAACTCAATATAACCCTATGGCAAAATTCTAGAGTCCATTTAAAAAGAAATCCAAAATGCAAGAGCCAAGACTTGAACCTTGGACCTCCTTCCTTCCTTGTGGCGTCACCCCCTTGTCTTCTATGTGGTGTCACTTTGCCACTACACCACACACTCCACTTGTGTCATTTTCTCCATATTTTATTCTTAAAGCCTACCTACTAACTCCCAGGGTTTTCTTCACCTAAAACCAAAATTTTCCTAAAGCCAAAGTTTGACCCCGAGACTTCACAGAAACCCTCTAACCTTCCAAAATCACTCACCTAATAGGACCAACTAACAATAAAGCCGTTCTCTTATTCTTAAAAAATTTTAAACGCTCTTGTGCCCAAGGCCCAATGGGCTCAATCCTACTAGGCCCAACTTTGGGATGTTACAAATCTACCTTCCTTAAAGAAATTTCGTCCTCGAAATTTCCAGCTATAGAAACAGTCGCACATCCTAACATACAACACTACACTCACGCTGCCCACTCTGATTCTAAAATAGTAATACATTTTCTAGCTTAAACTTGGAACCTCTTCACACAACCAGATATCTAATATAGAAGTAAACAAATATTTAATACTTATACATAAAAATTTTCCATTCAAACATCACATCCAAAACATACACAGAATAAATACAATCATTATAGCATATACGAATAAGTAAGGGGACTTACGGATTTGGTGTTGGAGACTCGGGTGCCATACTTACAATAAATATACTTTTTTAAAAAAAAAACAAATTTCAAATAACTTTGAAAAACACTTTCGAACCCATTTCACAAATGAAAGTGTTGCAACCTAGGGTCTGATACCATAAATGTAACACCCCAAACCCTACTTATACGTTACTGAATCGAATCGTATGTCACAGGGTGAAGTAAAATCAAGTCTTAGTTATACTTAAGAAAAATCAAAGATTTGAAAGGAAACTTTTTCCGAGTATTACGTTGTCTTTTGAAAACATCGATGTGTAGATTAATGAAACTCACTTTTACCTTAATATTTAAACTGTCGTGGTGTCAAATTTGATATAAACAGTAACTAATAAAAACCAATGTACAACTTTGAAAGGCCTTATTACATAACAAAAGTCTCAAATCAAAATAAACTTATAGTAATACTGAGACTATAAAAGAAAGAAAACGAAATTACTAAAGTTCACGAGTAGTATCTCCGATGTATAGCCACCCCCGAGTCCTTCACGGCTCCCAATCCTCAATCGCTGGGAATCACGTGAAACATTTAATAAAAAGAGGGGGTGAGTTTACGAAAACTCAGTGTGCACAACCCTCATCGGTAAGAACATGCATCACAACAATCCGAGCCGAAGCCCATTACAATAAAGGTGGCAATTGGGCCTTAGCCCAAAATAGCCTCGGTTGAGCCTTAATCCAATCATATGTCACAGCAGATCATGTATGCAATGCAATGCAAACCCAGCCCAACCTAATTTTCCATCCGCTACACACCACCCGTACCTGCCAATCACACCAATGGGGATTTCTACAATCAACCCTCATCGCTACACACTATCGATGGCAGTCATGCTGCAGTTAGTCGCTCATCGTCAGAATCGTGACATAGTCACGAATGCATCGTGGCGAGCCACTACAATGAATCATGGCGAGCCACTACAACACATCGTGGCAGAGCCACTACAACAGATCATGGTAGAGCCACTACAACACTTCCCCTTTAATATCACAATCCCAACCCCATGCAAGCATAACATACTGATGTATGGTTTCAACAGGTTTCGGCATGCATGTATAGGATACTCATCACATATAACATGTCATCTCATCAGAACCATCTATTAATATCACAGAAGTCACTAACCTGATGAATCGCCTTTACCCTTCACGGGGATTTCAATAGTCCTACCGAGTTTTTGGCATTTAACAGAATATACATAAATATATAAATTATCAAGACACTATAAATGGTGTGAGAAGTTACACACAATCACTCTGATCAACCCTAAAGGGTATAACGGTAATTTTACCTACTGAGGGTATTTTAGTAATTTACCTACCAAGGGTAATTCGATAATTCTACTCAGAACTAATCCATTTATGCAGTGCATCTCAAAAATAATCAATCATACAATTAACACAGACAACATTAGTACTACCACGAGGGTACAACGATCATTTTATTGTTTAGGGGTAAAACGATAATTACACACTAATGGTATTTTGGTAATTTTATAATCCGGGGGTATTTCAGTAACTTTATAATTCGGGGGTATTTCAGTAATTTTACAAACTAGGAGTATTTTGGTAATTTTATAGACCAAGGTATTTCGATAATTTTACAAACCAGGGGTATTTCTGTAATTTTACAAACCAGGGGTATTTTGGTAATTTCACAAATCAAGGGTATTTTGGTAATTCTGCAAATAGGGGGTATTTTGGTAATTTCACAAATCAGGGATATTTTGGTAATTTTGTAAAATAGGGATATTTTGGTAATTTACCAATATAAGTGTATTTTAGTAATTTAACAAATATAACGGTTTTTGGTCCCTATCGGATTTTAGTTATGAACTTTGGCCCATCAACAAGTCATCGCGGCTAAAGTGAATAGACAATACACACCAGGTAGGATTGCAGAGAAAAGGAGGTGGGCCACTAGGGCCGCTTAAGTACCAAGCTCTCCTTAGATCCAATCCTAGATATGCGTATGCTCGTTGCTACACCCTAACCCAGCGACTTGTTCACAGACATGCTTAATTATTAGAAAGTCTTATGGAATTTAAGAGTTGCTCAAACTAGGCTTAAGGTCCATAAACTCTAACATACATTTCTAGGACCCCATAAGCCCATCAAGCCCAAATCACTCCCTTACGGCCCTTTAGGCCCAAATCTCAACATACGGCCTATTAGGCCCAAAACAAATCCAATTCATGTATCATGCATAACTAATTCAATTCGTATAACCAACCAAACCATTTCATCAAACTTAGCCTTAGGGCCCACTAGGCCCATTTAGCCACTTTCGACTTTTTGACTTTTCGGCATTGTCGATTTCGTGTGTGTAGTGTTTGTGCACACCTGGTAACCATGCGCGCTGCAAACCCTTTAGTCACGAACCTACAATCGACATCACCTAACGATTAATCATAACTTAATATACACTTATCGAAAATCGAAACCTCACCGTAATCTTACCGTGCACCTCACGTTATAGTAGCCATTCCTTCGCTACTATTGGCGATTATCCTCAAGGTCTGCACCCAAACGTCCACCATGGTATATTAACTCTCCTCATAGAATGCTCCATATATATAGCTAGCTTCTCACCTTCCTTTTTTGTATCTTACCGACGTGGGATCCCTCCATTAGGAGAGTTTAAATCCAACTCAAACTCTTCTCGTCCAATCCGCAAAATAAATACTCCCTTACTTGTCATGAGATTCGAGCCCAAGCTCCCTTGTAGCGTAATCCACGCTACTAACCACTTGGCCACAAGCTCCTCTTGTGTCTAAAATCATGCGCAACTCAATATAACTCTATGGCAAAATTCTAGAGTCCATTTAAAAAGAAATCCAAAATGCAAGAGCCAAGACTTGAACCTTGGACCTCTTTCTTTCCTTGTGGCGTCACCCTCTTGTCTTTTATATGGTGTCACTTTGCCACTACACCACACACTCCACTTGTGTCATTTTCTCCACATTTTATTCTTAAAGCCCACCTACTAACTCCCAGGGTTTTCTTCACCTAAAACCAAAATTTTCCTAAAACTAAAGTTTGACCCCGGGACTTCATAGAAACCCTCAAACCTTTCAAAATCACTCACCTAATAGGTCTAACTAACACTAAAGCCATTCTCTTATTCTTAAAAAATTTTAAACGTTCCTGTGCCCATGGCCCAATGGGCCCAATCCTACTAGGCCCAACTTTGGGATGTTACAAATCTACTCTCCTTAAAGAAATTTTGTCCCCGAAATTTCCAGCTATAAAAACAGTCGCACATCCTAACCTACAACACTACACTCACGCTGCCCACTCTGATTTTAAAACAGTAATACATTTTCTAACTTAAACTTGGAACCTCTTCACACAATCAAATATCTAATACAGAAGTAAACAAATATTTAACACTTATACATAAAAATTTTCCATTCAAACATCACATCCAAAACATACACAGAATAAATACAATCATTATAGCATATACTAATAAGTAAGGGGACTTACGGATTTGGTGTCGGAGACTCGGGTGCCATACTTACAATAAATATACTTTTTTTAAAAAAAACCAAATTTCAAATAACTTTGAAAAACACTTTTGAACCCATTTCACAGCTGAGTGTTGCAACCTAGGCTCTGATACCATAAATGTAACACCCCAAACCCGGCCTATACGTTACGACCGAATCTGGTATGTCACAAGGTGAAGTAAAATCAAGTCTTAGTTATACTTAAGAAAAATCGAAGATTTGAAAGAAAACTTTTTCCGAGTATTACGTTGTCTTTTGAAAACATCAATGTGTAGATTAATGAAACTCCACTTTTACCTTAATATTTAAACTGTCGTGGCGTCGAATTTGATATGAACAGTAACTAATAAAAACCAATGTACAACTTTGAAAGGTCGTATTACATAACAAAAGTCCCAAATCAAAATAAACTTATAGTAATACTGAGACTATAAAAGAAAGAAAACAGAATTAAGAAAGAAAATAGAATTATTAAAGTTCACGAGTAGTATCTCCGATGTATAGCCACCCCCGAGTCCTTCACGGCTCCCAATCCTCAATCGCTGGGAATGATCTAAAACATTTAATAAAAAAAGGGGGTGAGTTTACGAAAACTCAGTGTGCACAACTCTCATCGGTAAGAACATGCATCACAACAATCCGAGCCGAAGCCTATTACAGTAAAGGTGGCAATTGGGCCTTAGCCCAAAATAGCCTCGGTTGAGCCTTAACCCATATCATATGTCACAGCAGATCATGTATGCAATACGATGCAAACCCAGCCCAACCTAATTTTCCATCCGCTACACACCACCCGTACCTGCCAATCTCACCAATGGAGATTTCTACAATCAACCCTCACCGCTACACACCATCGGTGGCAGAAATCCTATAGTTAGCTGCTCATCGTCAGAATCTTGACATAGTCACCAGAACAGATCGTGGCAGAGCCACTACAACAGATCGTGGCAGAGCCACTATAACACATCGTGGCAGAGCCACTACAATAGATCATGGCAGAGCCACTACAACACTTCCCCTTTAATATCACAATCCCAACCCCATGCAAGCATAAGATACTGATGTATGGTTTCAACAGGTTTCGGCATGCATGTATAGGATGCTCATCACATATAACATGTCATCTCATCAGAACCATCTATTAATATCACAGAAGTCACTAACCTGATGAATCGCCTTTACCCTCCACGGGGATTTCAATAGCCCTACCGAGTTTTTGGCGTTTAACAAAATATACATAAATATATATATGTTATCAAGACACTATAAATGGTGTGAGAAGTTACACACAATCACTCTGATCAACCCCAAAGGGTATAACGGTAATTTTACCTACCGATGGTATTTCAGTAATTTACCTACCAAGGGTAATTCGGTAATTCTACTCAGAACTAATCCATGTATGCGGTGCATCTCGAACATAATCAATCATACAATTAACACAGACAACATTAGTACTACCACGAGGTTATAACAGTCATTTTATTGTTTAGGGTAAAACGGTAATTACACACTAAGGGTATTTTGGTAATTTTGTAATCCGGGGGTATTTCGAAAACTTTATAATTCGGGGGTGTATCGGTAATTTTACAAACTAGGGGTATTTTGGTAATTTTATAGACTAGGGGTATTTCGATAATTTTACAAACTAGGGGTATTTCGATAATTTTTCAAACCAGGGGTATTTTGGTAATTTCACAAATCAAGGGTATTTTGGTAATTTTGCAAACCGAGGGTATTCTGGTAATTTCACAAATCGGGGATATTTTGGCAATTTTACAAAACAGGGGTATTTTGGTACTTTACCAATATAAGGGTAATTTAGTAATTTAACAAATATAAGGGTTTTTGGTCCATCTCGTATTTTAGTTATGAACTTTGGCCCATCAACAAGTCCTCGCGGCTAAAGTGAATAGACACTACGCACTAGGTAGGATTCCAGAAAAGAGGAGGTGGGCTACTAGGGCTGCTTAAGTACCAAGCTCTCCCTCGATCAAATCCTAGACATGCGTATGCCCGTTGCCACACCCTAACCCAGCGACTTGTTCACAGACATGTTTAATTATTAGAAAGTCTTATGAAATTTAAGAGTTGTTCAAACTAGGCCTAAGGTCCATAAACCCTAACATACATGTCTACGTCCCCATAAGCCCATCAAGCCCAAATCACTCCCTTACGGCCCTTTAGGCCCAAATCTCATCATATGGCCTATTAGGCCCAAAACAAATCCAATTCATGTATCATGCATGACTAATTCAATTCGTATAACCAACCAAACCATTTCATCAAACTTAGCCTCAGGGCCCACCGGGCCCATTTAGCCACTTTCGGCTTTTTGACTTTTCGGCATTGCCGATTTCGTGTGTGTAGTGTTTGTACACACCTGGTAACCACGCGCGCTGCAAACCCCTTAGTCATGAACCTACAATTGACATCACCTAACGATTAATCATAACTTAATATACACTTATCGAAAACCGAAACCTCATCGTAACCTTACCGTGCACCTCACGTTATAGCAGCCCTTCCTTCGCTATTATTGGCGATTATCCTCAAGGTCTGTACCCAAACGCCCACCAAGGTATATTATCTCTCCTCTTAGAATGCTCTATATACAGCTAGCTTCTCACCTTCCTTCTTTGTATCTTACCGACGTGGGATCCCTCCTTTAGGAGAGTTTAAATCCAACTCAAACTCTTCTCGTCCAATCCGCAAAATAAATACTCCCTTGCTTGCCATGAGATTCGAACCCAAACTGCCTTGTAGCATAATTCACGCTGCTAACCACTTGGCCACAAGCTCCTCTTGTGTCTAAAATCATGCGCAACTCAATATAACCTTATGGCAAAATTCTAGAGTCCATTTAAAAAGAAATCCAAAATGCAAGAGCCAAGACTTGAACCTTGGACCTCCTTCCTTCCTTGTGGCGTCACCCCCTTGTCTTCTATGTGGCGTCACTTTGCCACTACACCACACACTCCACTTGTGTCATTTTCTCCACATTTTATTCTTAAAGCCTACCTACTAACTCCCAGGGTTTTTTTCACCTAAAACCAAAATTTTCCTAAAGCCAAAGTTTGACCCCGGGACTTCATAGAAACCCTCAAACCGTCCAAAATCACTCACTTAATAGGTCCAACTAACACTAAAGCCGTTCTCTTATTCTTAAAAAATTTTAAACGCTCCCGTGCCCAAGGCCCAATGGGCCCAATCCTACTAGGCCCAACTTTGGGATGTTACATGGCTAATTACTATTATATTTGAACATAAAAATGGATAAATAATAAATTTAAATAATTTAAATTTAAATCCATTACTATTACCTGGGACATACTTAATTTTTTCTAAGTACATGCCATTCTATTCAAAATTTTAAAACATATCCTGTTGTTGCTTGAAGATGTGATGAGATGAAAGCTTGCAATCTCAAATTCAACTCTCAAAAACTTTTGTACCTAATCTGCACATGGAAACAAACCGTACGCTAAGTATACACCCAGTGGTATTACTATAATTCAAATACTTAAGGTAAAAACAATATATAAACACATTAAATCTTACCACTATTTTACCTTCCATAAATCATTCATGCATTTAAACTTTAAATTTACTCTAATAATATGTATCTTAAATAGCTTTTCTTTATTTTAATTTATGTATCTTCTTATTATATCAATATCCATTTCATGCATTTCATCAATAACTATTTCATAAAATCATTATTTCATATATTTCATTTCTATAACCTAATTCAATAACATATTCTATTCCATATCTAAAACCTTACAACATTAGTCTTTCAATAATTATTTAAACCAACGTTTTCAATAAAAATTAATTATAATTAATTCATAAGATTATATTCAAATAACTCATACACTATTTCATTATTTCCAATTCATTCTATTTTCACTTCTTATTTCGATATCTCAATTTCAATTCACATTTCAATTCATAATTTCACTTTCTCATACTTTCAATAGTTCAACCAATCAATTCATTCGATTTTCTCATTCCATTTATTCAATTGATTTCAATATCAATAATTCGATATTTTAGCAAATTCATTGAACCTTAAGTTTATGCTTCAAATCTCACATCTTAATTTCATTCACAATTCAACTCATAATTCCTTTCTCATATTTTTAATAGTACGATCAATCAAATTTATTTAAATTTCTCATATTAGTTATTCACCCTATTAACAAACCCGAACTTTGACGAGTACACGAATTCCAACCAAACACACCAGTATGGCACATTGTACCTAAAACGGTACATAGTACCTGATTAGTTAACGTCACAAAAGTGCATGAAATGACACACAAGTTGCCTGGTACGACACACGAGGTGCTTGAAATATGACACATACAGTGCCTGATATACGACACATAAAGTGCCTGATCTGCAAAGCCGATATATCCTGTACTCTTCCAAATCCTATGGCATGCCAACTATATCCGACTCAGACCGACTAGTTAATAGGGAATTCAAATCATTTTTTATTTATTTCAAATTCTCTTTCAATTCAACCACAATTCAATTCAAGTTCACCTTTTCACTTTCTAATCAATATACAATTCAATACCAATACATATTTCAGGTAATCACATATAATCATACTTTGATACAATTCAAACCACTTTTCAATCAATGCACAATTCACATATTCACACATATTCATAATTTAATTCATTTTTATTCAAATCATATTTTTAATTTATTTTCTGATTGAATTCGAATCACTAATTACTTTTCAACCAATATACATTTCAAATACTTACATATTTTCTTCATTCAATTCATTTTGATTCAACTCAAATCACTTTTAATTTCCAATTTGTTCACGTTCAATTTGAATAGCCATAAACATTTTTAAATCAATTACATTCAAATCAATATCATTATTTTAATTACTTTCCTAAATTTATCTACCATACATTTTAATTAAAATATAACAATTAATAATAAATAGATTTGAATTATAGTAATACAAACCCGAATTTGTTCGATTACTCCTCGATAACTTTTCATTTCCTTTACGTACGATGCCTCGGGTTCTTTGCTAACTTTTAAAATAATAATAATAATTTATACTTATTAATTACAGCACTAATTTATAATAAATGATTGAATTTCTATTCAATTTATACCATTATTCCAATTTAATCCTAATTAACTCATTTACTTTTATAATTCAATTCATACTTCATATCTATTCAATTTCCTTTCATATTTCACTTAACTATCTAATGTTCATAATAAAATTATAATTTAAAATTTCTTTCAATTTAGTCCTTTAAACACAAAACTTATAGCTTCTTTTACAATTCAATCCCTTACCAAATCTAACTTGAAATTCATTCAATTAAATCCCTAATTCATCTTTTTGTTCAACATGAACTATACTTATGAACCTATGAACTTTCAAAGTATCAACTTAATTTCATCAAAACCTTGTTCTAAAGCTTCTAAAACATAAAAATTAAGTAAAAAGGACTTAATTGAGTTACCTATTAAAGCTTTAAACTTTCAAACCCTAATTTTTCCCTTTTTCTTTTCTTTCCCCTTTCTTTCTTCTTGTTTTCGATTGGCTTCTGCTATTCTTTCTTTTGCCTTCTTTCTTTATTTCATTTCTTCTATATATATATATATATATATATATATATATATATATAATGATAATAATGATAATAATGATAATAATAAATAAATATCTTTTAATAACACACATTTACATTACATTTTTCACCACTTTATTTGTTTATCATACAAAAATCTCATAATATAATTATTTAATTAATAATTATCTTTTACTTAATTTTCAAGTAAATAAATAAATATAATACAAATGTATATATTTACATTATTACAATTGTCACTATCCAATTTGTTTATTATACAAAATCTCACAATTTAATTATTTATCTAATAAATATCTTTTAAATAAAAATATCTATTTACTAATTAAATATAAGTATTACAAATGTACATATATATTTTTTACAATTGTACAATATCACCATCCATTTGGCAAATTTTTATTTATTCATATAATTTAATATTTTAATTTATAACTAATATAAATTACCATATAATAAAATAATTATATACATTATAATTTAATAATAATTAATATATAAAATCTTAGATTTTTATCAACATTTGTCATTTCATTTATGGTGAATGGTATATTTTCCATTTTGGTCCCCCTTTCTTTTTATTAATCTATAATTTTACTTTTACCCTTATTCAATTTAGCCATTTTTCCTAATTTCTCTTAATTAAGTTAAATTCACTTAATTAAAGCCTAATTAAACACAAAACTAGCCTCACAAATATTTCTAATAAATATTTACGAACTCGGTTCACTAAGACGATGGCCTTGTAACTTGCTTTTCCTGTGCCGGTGAATTTTAGGTCATTACATTTCTCCCCCCTTAATAAATTTTGTCCTCGAAATTCACCTAAAAAGAGATGGGGGTATTGAGATCTTATAGTTTCTTCCTATTACGAAGTTGCTTCTTCCACATTATGACTTTTGCATAGTACTTTCACTAAAGGAACCCGTTTGTTTCTTAACTCATTTACTTCACCAATTTATCATCTTCTTACTGCACTGACTGTAACACCCCAAACCCGGCCCAAACACTACAACTGGATCTAGTATGTCACTGAGGAGATTTTAGAAAACTTGTGGCACTTTAGGAAAACAATTATCAGGTTTAAACGTTTACCGAAAACTTAATAATTTATTAGGGTTATAAAAGATATGAAGCTATAAAATGCCTTGGTTTTTTTTAAATAATACCTAAATTTAATACATGACTTAATTTAAACATAAAGTTTAAATGTTTACTAACGATAAAACCCAACAGAAAACCCAAAATGATAAAGTCTTCTGGCCCATGGCTTTATTACATTGAAATTTAAACCCATAAAAATATAAAATAATAAACTAGAGTCTTTTCTTTTCTGAATCCAAATGTTCTTTTGCATGGCCACCTTGCGCTCCTCTCCAGCCCGGTCCGAAACACTAGGTGCTACCTGAAAAATGTTAAATAATGGGTTGAGTCGCGAGACTTAGTGTGCAACCTTCATGCACCATTAGATTTGGGCCTTAGCCCCACAGAGCAGAATAATAGATTAATATATTCATAACAAAATTATGCAAGCCCAACCCAAATCCTAGATTTCCATCCGTTACACGCCACCCTTACCTGCCATTCACACCATTGGGGATTTCTACAATCAACCCACACCGCTTCACGCCATTGATGGCAGTCATGCTGCTCATCGTCAGATCATGGCCGTAGCCACTACAACAAATCATGGCAAAAGCCACTACAACAGATTATGGCAAAAACCACTACACAGAACACTTCCCCTTTTATCAAACCCAACCCCGTGCAATCACAGAAATCGGCATACTTATAAAACATATCATCTTAACAGGAACATTCACTGAAGAATGATAGAGATCACTAAACTGGTGATTTGCTTTTACTCTCCTCGGGTTTCAACCGTTATGCCGAGATTTCGGCATTTAATAGAATATAAGCAGATTTATTAACACATATTAACAGACAATCTAATGGAGTGAAAAGTTACACACCTGATAATGCGTAGTACTACTCTCTATGTTGATACCCTCGCTAATCTGATCTACTACTCTTTGTCTACAACCTTGCTCAAAAGTCGGGAGAACGCAAGGATAAGGCCTCTCCTATATTCGGCCAAGGTTAGTGCTTCACCCGATTTATACATTTAAATTAACAGATCTCTTTACCTTAAAATCCCGAAAGTAATTCGATCCGAGTGCTACTAAACTTTGGCTTAGAAATCTAAGCGATTGGACCCCCTTCAAATCTCGGAATGCCACAAATGAGAGAAAACACCCGATTAGTTAACCATATAGCAATTCGGCTAAGATCTCTAAAAGCCGGAAAAAGATTGAAATCTCATGAATCAAAACTTACCTATACAAATGGTTTTGGCTACTCCTTGCAGGAAGATTCGGTAATCACAGCAGAAGATCGAAGCGTAGAAGATTAGAGATCTAAGAATTTCAACTTTTAAGAAAATCTTGAAAAAGATAAACAAGAGGAAGATTTCGGCTACAAGAACAAACAAGAGTATAGTTTCGGCTTTTAGTGAATGGAAGAAGAATAATAATGGAGATCAGAAGATTCGGCAAACAGGAAATTTCAAAGAAAGAAGAAAGGGTGAAGGAGGTGGTGATTTTCGACTTTTATAATAAAGAAGGCTTAAGAACGTTTTCGGCTTTTTGAAAGAAAGTTGACAGAAATTGTGGAGGGAGAGACTGAGAATTTTGGCACAAAGAATTAAGAAAAGAGTAGGGTTCAAATGCCGAAATTGAAGAGATATCTCCTCTATTTAAAGAGAATTTCGGCACCTCCTAGAGTTGGAAATTCGGCTAACATTGCACTCAGCTATCTTTTCTCTCCTTATCCTCATCTGACTACTCATCCACAGTATCATGGATGACACTACCTCTTCCTTCCTTTATCAGCACATTATCTCCCTTATTATCATATTAAATAAATTCCTAAATTTCCTCCCTTATCTTCCATATTATCAACTATAATATCTACATTATCCCATTTACATAAATCCTCCTATTTTTTAGCCTTGTTGCCGTCCAACTCCACCTAATCCTAATGTTGAAAATTAGTTAACTTGAATCCAAGGAATTGGGCTCCTTGAAACTTAAATTTGGGCCCCTAACTCCCTGGTGTGGCGTCACCTCCTTGTTCCCTAAGTTGCGCTACTAACCACTGGGCCACAAGACCATTTGATATTTTAATCATAGGTACTACCTTTTAAGTCCTATATTGCCCAAACAAAAAATTTTAATCAAGGGCTCTGCCGAAGCCTGAGCCCAATTTGGACCCCTAATACTTAAATTAACTCATTACACATATTCACCCATTAAACGCATAGGCCCAGAAATTTAGGTTGTTACAGTTCTACCCCCTTAAAGAAATTTCGTCCTCAAAATTTCCAACTAACTAGTAATCATACTACCTAAATCTCACCACTCTGCTTTCGCTGTGCACTCCAATTCTAAAGCCAAAATAAACACTTCTGCCCCCTTGTTCCTAAGTCGCTCTGGCATAGACTTTTGGGCTCCTGTGCCCATACCAGCCTCAGCAACTCTTTTAAACACCCTTAACACCGCCTGTGACACCACATCGTTACCGCCCATCTAGTCCTGAAATTCCACCTCCGCAACTGGTGGAACTGGTATTTCAGTAAATTTCCTCAACCTAGGGTTTTTGGGATAATTTTACAAAAAAAATTAGGGTCATATAGGCAATTTTACAAAAATAGGTCTTGGTCCTTTCGGTTTTAGTTATAAATTTTAGCTTTGTCAACAAGTCCTTGTGGCTAAGGCGAACAGTCATTACGCACCAGGTAGGATTCCAGAAAAGAGGAGGTGAGTCACTAGGACTGCTTAAATACCAAGCTCTCCCTGAATCAAATCCTAGACATGCGTATGCCTGTTGCCACACCCTAACTTAGCGACTAGTTCACAGGATTTGTTTGGATAAATTAAGCCTTATGGAATTTAGGAAGTTGTTTAAACTATGCCTATAGTCCATCAAAGTCTAATTAAACTAGCCTACATCCCATAAAGCCCATCAAGCCCACATATATATATCACACAATGGTTTAGAGTACTTACCTGGCGGTCTTGGGCCGGAGACGCAGGTGCCATGCTACTAACAAACCTGTTATCATTTATAAACATACATGTTTCAAAAGCCCATTTCTAGAAAATGTTTTGAGCCCAAAAACCCTCAAAACTGAGTTTTGAACCGGGCTTTGGTACCAATTTGTAACACCCCAAACCCGGCGCAAACACTACAACCGGATTTGGTATGTCACTGAGGAGATTTTAGAAAACTTGTGGCACTTTAGGAAAACAATTATCAGGTTTAAACTTTACTGAAAACTTAATAATTTATTAGGGTTATATAAGATATGAAGTTATAAAATGCCTTGGTTTTTTTTAAATAATACTGAAATTTAATACATGACTTTACTTAATTTAAACATAAAGTTTAAATGTTTACTAATGATAAAACCCAACATAAAACCCAAAATGATAAAGGCTACTGGCCCATGGCCTTATTACATTGAAATTTAAACCTATAAAAATATCAAATAATAAACTAGAGTCTTTTTTTTTTTTGAATCCAAATGTTCTTTTGCATGGCCACCTTGCGCTCCTCTCCAGCCCGGTCCGAAGCACTAGGTGCTACCTGAAAAATGTTAAATAATGGGTTGAGTCGTGAGACTCAGAGTGCAACCCCCATGCACCATTAGATTTGGGCCTTAGCCGCACAGAGCAGAATAACAGATTAATATATTCATAACAAAATTATGCAAGCCCAACCCAAATCCTAGATTTCCATCTGCTACACGCCACCCTTACTTGCCATTCACACCACTGGGGATTTCTACAATCAACCCACACCGCTACACGCCATTGATGGCAGTCATGCTACTCATCGTCAGATCATGGCCGTAGCCACTACAATAGATCATGGAAAAAGCCACTACACAAAACACTTTCCCTTTTATCAAACACATCCCCGTGCAATCACAAAAATTGGCATACTTATAAAACATATCATCTTAACAGGAACATTCACTGAAGAATGATAGAGATCACTAACCTGGTGATTTGCTTTTACCTTCCTCGAGTTTCAATCGTTATGCCAGGATTTCGGCATTTAACAGAATATAAGCAGATTTATTAACACATATTAACAGACAATCTAATGGTGTGAAAAGTTACACACCTGATAACGCGTAGTACTACTCTCTATATTGATACCCTCGCTAATCTGATCTACTGCCATTTGTCTACAACCTTGCTCAAAAGCCGAAAGAACGCAAGGATAAGGCCTCTCCTATATTCAGCCAAGGTTAGTGCTTTACCCGATTTATACATTTAAATTAACAGATCTCCTTACCTTAAAATCCTGAAAGTAATTTGATCCGAGTGCTACTAAACTCTGGCTTAGAAATCTAAGCGATTGAACCCCCTTCAAATCTCGAAATGCCGCAAATGAGAGAAAACACCCGAATAGTTAACCATATAGCCATTTAGTAAGATCTCTAAAAGTTGGAAAAAGATTGAAATCTCACGAATCGACACTTACCTATACAAATGGTTTCGCTACTCCTTGTAGGAAGATTCGACAATCACAGCAGAAGATCGAAGTGTAGAAGATTAGAGATCTAAGAATTTTAGCTTTTAAAAAAAATCTCAAAAAAGATGAACAAGAGGAAGATTTCGGCTACAAGAACAAACAAGAGTGTAGTTTCAGCTTTTAGTGAACGGGAGAAGAATAACAATGGAGATCAGAAGATTTGGCTAACAGAAAATTTCAAAGAAAGAAGGAAGGGTGAAGGAGGTGGTGATTTTCTGCTTTTAGAAGAAAGACGGCTTAAGAACATTTTCGGCTTTTTGAAAGAAAGTTGACAGAAATTGTGGATGGAGAGACTGAGAATTTTGGCACAAAGAATGAAGAAAAGAGTAGGGTTCAAATGCCGAAATTGAAGAGATATCCCCTCTATTTAAAGAGAATTTCGGCACCCCCCTAGAGTTGGAAATTCGGCCAACATTGCACTCAGCTATCTTTTCTCTCCTTATCCTCATCTGACTACTCATCCACAGTGTCATGGATGACACTACCTCTTCCTTCCTTTATCAGGACATTATCTCCCTTATTGTCACATTAAATAAATTCCTAAATTTCCTCCCTTATCTTCCATATTATCAACTATAATATCTACATTATCCCATTTACATGAATCCTCCTATTTTTTAGCCTTGTTGTCGTCCAACTCCACCTAATCCTAATGACAAAAATTAGCTAACTTGAATCCAAGGAATTGGGCTCCTTGAAACTTAAATTTGGGCCCTTAACTCCCTGGTGTGGCACCACCTCCTTGTTCCCTAAGTGGCGCTACTGACCACTGGGCCACAAGCCCGTTTTGATATTTTAAACACAGGTACTACCTTTTAAGTCCTATAATGCCCAAACAAAAAAAATTAATCAAGGCCTCTGCCTAAGCCTGAGCCCAATTTGGACCCCTAATACTTAAATTAACTCATTACACATATTCACCCATTAAACGCATAGGTCCAAAAATTTAGGATGTTACACTGACTTAATCTGATCAACATCCCCGATTTGATTTTTAATTCAGCCAATAAACTTTCATTATCATTGATACTAAGCTGAGTAAACATTGTTCGCAATTCAATTGCTACTTTCCTACTTAATGCATCAGCTATAACATTAGTTTTATCAGGGTAATAATCAATAACTGGAAGCACAAAAATTTACGTGTTTTTACATGCACTTTTTAACTTAAAATCATGCTATTTTGGTAAAATTCTTGTCAAAAATAATTAAATATTATAAAATAATTAAATTATGTTAAAAATATGAATATGATGAATTTTAATTAATTTTATAGTTAATTTTGATTAATTTTGACTATTTTCGATAGATTCGCACAAAAGGGCAAAAATTGGCTCGGTAGACACTGCTCGAAGAATAAAACCGAGAAGTAATTTGAAGTATTGAGGCAAATTTATTTCCAGCCTAATACGGTCCAATTATGAATATTAAATTATAATATAATTAATTTTAATTTATCCCTAATTTAATTTGGGCTAAATAAATTATTATTAATTAATTATGGAAAAAGAGTCTAGTTAAACCGCACTGGTTGAACCGAGTTGAGTGAACCGAACCAGCCACCAATTGGGCTGCCCAAAACCGTCCATATGCTGACCCAAATTAGCTTATTATCTAGTTAATTAAGCTTGCAAAGAGGCCCTTGAAGGCTTGTCAAAGTTGCATTCAACCCCCTCCACAATTAGTGGCTTTGTAGATTTGCCCCAAGCCATATTTAGCAAAGTTGAAGCCATCAACTTTGCCACATAGGTGGCCGTCCAAGGGGTGGCTCTTTGGCTGCTATTTTTAGCAAATTTCAGCTGCCACATTCAGCTATAAAAACCCCCTTGGCTGATTATTCAAGGCATCCCTCATTCACATCTCTTCTCTCATCTCTCACTTTTTCTCTCATTTTCCCATTCAAAGTTCTTTGCTCTTATGTTGATTTCTCCTCTTGGGAAAGGGGTCTACTTCAGCCATTTTGGAGAAGAAATTGAGTGTTCGTAGCAGCCTTGATCGGCGAGGACAACAAAGAAGGAAGAATGGAGCAACCTAGTCAACCCACGGAAAACCATCGGATTTGATTCTTGTTCCCTATCTCTTTAATTTTTTGTTGTTTTTATGATGAACATATCTATGAATATTTATGTTGTTGGAATGATTAATTTAATCAGCTTATCTTTAATTTAATTCGTGTTGGGTTGGTTGCATTTCGTCCTCTTGATTTGTTAAATTTATGTTTATACTTTTATAGGCCTCTGTAACATCCGGGATTTAGGGGTCTCGTATTTTGATTCATATGTGTGTGATAGTATGTACTGTATGCTTGTTTGAGTATGTTTGGGGGCTTCGGGAAACTTTGGGGTTAGGTAGGAGCCTTAGCGAAATTTTGGCTTGAAGCTGATAAAGGGAGATCTAGGGGCGTCAGGCCTTAAAGGATTTAATGTGGGGTTTATGAACAAAAGTGGAGGAGTGGTAGAATGGCATGGTGACGCCTAGGAGCAGCAGTGAGTTTGCATAAAAAGGGAATTCAAGGGGGGAGGAGGTTCGAGCCACATGGACAGCATTTTGGGAGTTGTATTTTACGTCAAGAGGGAGACGTAATGGGTTCGGCAAGGGCACTTGGAAGGTGGAGGTTGGATAGGGTCAAACATTTTGAATAATAGGGGGAGAGAGTTAGTAGGAGTGGAATCATTCAAACTTGTTTGAATGAGGGTATTTGAGTAAAATTAGGAGGAAAAGATGGGATAAGGAGAGGGGTTGAGAGTTGGCCGAATATGGGGTTCTAGGGGGTGGCATTTTCGGTCATGAGGGAGTGTTTCGGTTGGGGGCCTATAGGTGCCAAAATTGAGTGTTAGTGAGAGGGAAGAGTGTTCATTTTCATTCTTTGAGTTTCTCTTTCTCTTCTCTAAAGCCGAACCATATCTCTTTCTTCTTCTCTTTTCTTTTTCATTTTGATAGCCCTCACTTCTCTTGCAAAAGCCGAATCTTTCCCTTCACCCTCTCCTATAGCCGAAACCTCTTAACCTCCATTTTTCTCTTTCTCTTTTTCATTTATTCTTTTATCTCCAAAAACTGAATTCCATCTTTCTCTATATCATTTCTCTTGGTGGCCGAATGTACCTCTCACTTGTGAACCATAGCCAAACCTTTTGATCATCTCTATTTCTTCTTTTATTCATTGGTTTCAAGCCATCTCTTGACCGAGTTCTTTCTACTCTTTCTCTTTAAATCTATTCCTATTTCATCTCTTAGATGAAGCACCATCATTCTGTCATTTCCCACTTTTCCCAATCGGTTCTAGTATTGTGGGGTGATTTTGGGTTCTCTGTATAAGCCAACGCTAAAAAAGTTAAGGATTTTCGGGATTCGATCAATCGAGGTAAGAATGTTATAACGTGAGGCTGAAGGCCACTTCTTTTGTCCATATGTGTTAGGGTCTAATCTAACATGGCTTATATAGGGGATTTCGACAATTTCAGCGTGCAAGCGTATAGCCTTCGGGATTTGATCGACTTTGGTAAGGGTGTTCTTGCAATCAAAGTGTACTTTTGGTTCCGTTATAGTATTATTTCATGTTTTAACTCGGGTCTTCTGACCAAAGACTTGGTTTGATGGATTCGAGTATTAGCCAAGGAACAAAAGGGGTTGGACATGTAGTCTTTACCCCTAAGTTTAAGAAGCGGTCAGTGTCAGTGGCTCGGTATTGGCCACCAGGGTGTGGCCCAGCTTCAGAGTAGGATCGTAGACAAATAGCAGTAGTGTCGATTAACGATAGTGATGACATAGAGAGCATGGTATTACATGTTATCATGTGTGTAATTAGCACACTGTTTCTGTACTTTCCTTGTTTAAGTTAAATAAATGCTTGTGATATGTGTGGTAGCCGAACTAGTGGCCGTGGTGGTATTGCTACCCATAATGGGTAATCTAGTAACTAGGTTAGTATACTTCCTATATCAAAAATGTGGATGGATATATGTGTATCTATGTAAGGATGTAAATATGTGTATCTGGACATGTTCATATGTTTTATGCCATTTCATCATAATATGCTGCATGTACATGGGGTTCGATATATATAATGGAAAAGGGAAGTGTGTATATATATATTTATATACGTGGATTAATGATGGCCTTGTGCCATATCATGGATTGATGACGACCTTGAGTCTCATCATGGATATTTGTGATTTTAATCACGTGGATCAGTGGCTAGACCACTAAGTGGACTTTGAGCAGCATGACTACCAGAGAGGTGTGTAGCAGATGGAGGGTTGATTTAGTAATCCCCTGTGTGTGGTGGCTGGATATATGGGTGGTATGTAGCGGTTGGATTTTAGGTTGGGTTAGGGTTACATGATGCATCATAATATGTGGTTTATCGATTTGATGTGGTTTTGGGGCCAAGCCCATTTGTGGAAACATGTGGTTTAATTGCACACTGAGTCAAAACGACTCACCCCATTTGTTTCAAACAATGCAGGTAATACATGATACTTTGGACCGGGCTGGAGAGGCTTCGAGGTGGCCATGCAGAAGCTGTTTTTCTTAGTTCTATAACTTTGCCTTACTTTCTGGGATATTATTATTGTAATAAGGCTGCTCTAAATGTTTTGGGATTATTATTGTGGTTTTAAGTTAGTTCTTATATCCGTTGATTAATTAAAAGATGGTATTAAGATATTACTAACCTAAGGGTAACAAATGAAAGTTTTGTTTAAAATTTTGGATCACTTATAAACAAACGGTCTTTTTTTCGGAAACTCAAGGAAGAGTAACAATTTGAACCCTATTTAGCCGTGAGTTTTTATGCATCTTCAAATTGCTAAGTTTATACGAGAAACCCTCTTTAAACGGAGTTCTTATTTTAGAACTTAAAACTTATAATATCCGAGGTTTAGGGGTTGTGCATATTTTAATTTATATCTGTGTGTTAATATGCTCTGCATGATGTTTGGAAGTGTTTGGGGTTTGGGAAACCTTGGACTTGGGTAGAAGTCATAGGAAAATATTTCTTTTAAGCTAAGGAAAGGGGAGCTCTGAGAGCTAGGCTTTAAAAGAAATTATGTGTGGAACATGACATAAGAAAGGGAGCAGTGGAGTGGCAAAGTAACGCCTAGGAGCAAGGGAAGAGGATGGCGTCACATGGAGTGTCAAGGGGGAGGAGGTTTGAGCTGTGAAGATAGTATTTTGTGTTGCTTTTTGCGTCAAGGAGGAGGGAGAGTTGGACGGTATTTGGACTCTGGAAAGGATGAGGGTGGACTTGGTCAAGGAATTCAGATGGGAGGTGGAGAGCTCTTTGAGGAGTTTGACTCATCCCAAATAAGTTTGAATGAGAGGTAAAGAGGGAAAATAGGAGAAAAACGTGGGGATAAGGGGAGAAGGAAGCAGTGGCCGAATGTGGGACTCTAAAGGGTGCATAATCGGTTCTGATGCTTTGGTAGGGGGAGTGTCCTGAAATGCTTAGTTGATAGGTCTTCTTTTCAGCTTACTCTGCTCATTTTTTCTCCAAGTTTCGGTCAAGAGTGTGAGAGGTGAGGCATACGGTCATTTGGTACATTTAGAGTGGGTTGCTGAATGCTATTAGCCTTCTTCTAAGTCTTTTTTTTTCTTTTCTCAACCTTAAGCTTGCACCTTTTTCTTTTGTGGCCGAATATCCCATCTCCATTGGAGAGCCTTAGTCAAACCTTGTTGTCCCTCACTCTCTCTTCTTTTTTCGCAAATCCTTAAAGCTGAAACATTCCTCGCCATTAGCCGAAACCTTTCTCTTTGGATTCAAAGCCGAAAGTGTTAGTCTTCTTCTTCTTCTTCGGTCATTTGTATCACCATTTTTCCTGAATCATTCTTTCTTGATGTCTCTCAAAGGCCGAATCTATAGGGGTAGTGCTGTCGACTACTTTCTCTTAGCAAGCGTTGGTGGTAAGTACCCTTCTCTTAGCAATCGGGTTTTTTGTCTCTTCTTCTTTGGTGGCCGAAACCGAATGGTTGGCCTTGGTTATTTGGGATGGTCGAACCTTAGGAGGGCCTTGATTTTGTGTTTCTTTCATGTGTAGCCAAAGAAAGGAAGCGATAAGGATCTCGTGGGTTCGATTGCATAAGGTAAGGGGTCTAGATATTCGGCCAAGGGCCATATTGTCTATTAAGGTTGGCCGATTCTGACTATGGTCTTTTAGGGGCAGTTCGACAAGTGGAAAGTAAAGCAAAAGCCTTCAGGTTATCAGGTGTGTGATTATTACGCAATTTCCCGAGTATGTATAAAATATTGTATGTGTTATAAGTGTGATGATTAGTGCAGTGGCAATAATGAGATGGGTACCCTTAGTGGGAATGTCAATAATCAGATCAATGTTAAATGCTGATAAAATTGTGGATTATTGCTGTATATATATGTGTTGTATGTTTGATTAATATGTTCATGCATTATTTCATCACATCACGATCTATGTTGCATAAGCATTGGGCGGGATTTGTAAATATGAAAGAAGGACAGGGTGTACATTTATGTACGTGGTTTAGTGATGGCTACGAGCCTCACATAGATTGATGATTGGCTCAGTGCCTCATCATGGTTGGTATCGGCTTTATGCCATATCGTGGTTGGTGATGGCTATGTGTCTCATCGTGGATTGATGCTGACTACGATCACGTTGTGGATTATATTGTAACTTGATCACATAGACCAGTGGCTCGACCACTTGGTGGATGGCATGACTTGCCAAATTGGTGTGTAGAGGCTGGAGGGTCGATTTAGTAATCCCCTGGTGTGTGGTGGTTGGATACGGGGGTGTGTAGAGGATGGACCCTAGGCTGGGTTGGGTGCATTTTGCATTATTATTTGATATGTGGATTGGTGTGGTTTTGGGCTAATCCCATACGTGGAAATCTGTGGACTAATTACACACTGAGTCAATTGACTCACCCAAATTTTTACCAAACAATGCATGTGATTCGTGATGTTTGGACCGGGCTTGGATGGGATTCGAGATGGCCATGGAGACACAGTTTTTTTATATTTAGAAACTTATACTTTTAATTTTGTTTTAATTGGGTTGTTTTATTGTAATATGGCCATTTAACTATCTTGGGTTTTTATTATGGTTTATGCTAGACTAGACATGAATTTGCAAATTGCAAACAATTTCAAATAACGATATTTGATGGTTTTATAAACTTAACTAAGGTTTTCTAATTGAGATTCTCGTAATTACTCGATTCTTTTAAAGATTTCAAAAAGACCGTTTCCAACTAACCTTGAACTCAAATTGTTTTCAAATGAAACGTCTCTCTAAGAAATTGAATCCTGTTTTAAAACCTAATCATTAGGGATTTAGTTTAACACTTGTTTTCATGCCGACCCCAACACTTCTACAAGCAAGTTTTATCATCACTTAGTCGATTTCAACCTAAGGTTTTTTAGTAGCATTTCGAATTCGATCGTAATGTTTTGGGTCGGGTTTGGGGTGTTACAAATTGGTATCAGAGCCCAGTTTCTACACTCGACCTATGGATTTTTGAAGCCCATGAACGTTTTCATTTTGTGTTTTAGTGGGTCAAAGAAAAATTTTCAGGAAAAAGGGTTTTGTGAAGCATGGCACTTGGATCGTCTGGCCCGAAGTCCACCAGGTAAGTACCCCTAACCCTTGTGTGATTTGTAGGTGGGAGTTATAGGGACGTAGATTTGTAGATTAGGAGTTATTGAACCCTAGGATTAGCTTACTGCAACACCGAATTACATAAAATTTAAGATCAAACCAAACAAACCTGTGAGTAAGTCACCGAGTTAAGGGTGTGGCAACCGTTGTGCGGATGTCTAGGATTGGATTCAGAGGGGAGCTTGGTATTTAAGCAGTACTAGTGACTCACCTCCTCTACGCTCGAATCCTACCTGGTGCGTAGTGACGGTTCACCCTAACCAAGAGGACTCAATCACAGGCTAAATTCAATAATTAAAACCCGAAAGGGACCAGTCATCTTGTTTTGTACAACCCTAACATTAAACCTTGGTTTCAAAATTACCAAAGTACCCTTGATTCAAAAGGTGACCCAAATACCCTTATTTTGTAAAATCACCTGGAACCATATTTTGTAAAATTACAGAAATACCCTTAGTTTATAAAATTACCATATTACCCTTGAATCTTCTTACCAAGTATTCCTATTTTGCAAAAAAAATCAAAAATCTTTATTTTGTGAAATTTTCAAATACCCTGATTTGGAAAATTACCAAAATACCCCTATAAGACAAATTACGAAAATACCCCTGGGTGGTAGAGAACAACAACAATGACAACCACAACACTTTTCTGTAATGAACGCAAGTTCATGAATGTTGATGATTGGATGAATAAACTTGAGATTGTGTGTGTGTATGAATTCGAAAGAACCACTTTTTAGAACTATTAAACATAAGATTGTTCGTAATAAGTCAGTGGAACAAAAACTAATTCATAAAATTCTTAAGCAGATTAAATCACGAACGTAGACATGAGTTCTAGGGGACGTGGTCAAAATGTGTGAGGGCGTGGTAGAGGCGTAATGATCGTGTCGAACCGGTTGGATGCAGTCGGGGTTTCAAAATGAAGCACCACCACCGGCTGTAGAGGCAGAATTTCAAGAGCAGACAGGAGGAGATGACGCAGTATCACAGGCTGTGCTGCAAGTTTTAGAGCGAGTGGCTGGAGCGAGTATGGGAAATGGGGCTCGAAAGTCAGTGTCTGAGAGACTTAGAACGAATGGAGCTAAGGTTTTTAGAGGAGTATCGGGAGTAGCCCCGAATGTGGTGGAGTACTGGTTAGAGGCAGTCGAAAGGATCATGGACGATTTGGATTTCACTGCTGAGGAAAAGCTAAAGGGTGTTATTTCGTTGCTCCGGGACGAGGCTTACCAATGGTGGCTCACAATCAGGGAAGGTACCCCTGCAGACCGAGTGGACTGGGGTTATTTTAAGATCAAGTATGAGAGAAAGTACATAGGAGCTAGTTATGTGGACGCACAGAGGAAGGCGTTCCTCAATTTAGTGCAAGGTGGCAAGTCGGTAGCTAAGTACGAGGCAGAATTTCTGCGATTGAGCCGGTATGCTCGGGGCATCGTGGCTACTGATTATGAGAGGTGTGTCCGATTCGAAGATGGACTGAGAGATGAGCTGCGAGTGTTGATTGCTTCGCAGAGAGAGAGGGACTTTACTGTTCTAGTAGAGAAAGCTCGGATAGCTGAGGAGGTCAAGAGGACTGAGAGACAGAACAGGGATAGGGATAGAAACCGAAATAAGAGGAGTTTTAGGCCGTCATCATCATCTGGGGGTTTCTAGAAAAGACCAAGGGTTGAGAATTCTGTTGGTGCACCGGTACCAGTTGCCGGATATTAGAGTCATCCATGTGCTAAATGCGGGAGAGCTCATGCAGGAGAGTGCTGGGGATAGAGTAAGGAATGTTTTCGGTGTGGGTCCAAGGCTCATTTGGTTAGGAATTATCCTCAAGAGATGGAAAAAGCTCAGACAGTAGGCCAGGGATATGTGCAGCCAGACAGAGGTGGTCAGTAGGCAATGAGGGGTCGTGGTTCGAACCATAGAGGGAATAGTTTCGGCCGAGGTCGTAGAGCACCAGCAGAGGTGCTGGGGGTTCAGGCGCGAGACAGCCAGGTTTGGTTTATGCAGCCAAGCATCGCGAGGAGGGGGATGCACCAGATGTAATCACGGGTACATTCTTTATTACTGGATTACCCTTTATTGCTTTAATAGACATCGGGTCAACTCATTCTTATATTGCTAGTGAAGTAGCTGGAACTCTGAATGTAAACTTTAAGATTGTACCTAGGAAGATGACTGTACTTAGTCCCTTAGGGCAGTCAGTAATAGTAGACAAACTCTTTAAGGAGGTGCCTTTAGAGGTTCAGGGAGTGAAGTTTTTGGCTGATTTAATGGAACTACCATTCAGAGA
The DNA here is from genome assembly GCA_025506655.1 of Gossypium rotundifolium. Classification (NCBI taxonomy): domain Eukaryota; kingdom Viridiplantae; phylum Streptophyta; class Magnoliopsida; order Malvales; family Malvaceae; genus Gossypium; species Gossypium rotundifolium. The sequence goes on from CP106727.1 coordinate 51,815,047, forward strand.
GTTTGACCTAATATTAGGCATGGACTGGCTGGTGAGGTATCATGCGAATCTGGACTATGCTGCTAAGCGCATATCATTGAAAACTTCCAACGACAAAGAGGTTGTAGTGATAGGGGAACGAAGAAATTACTTGTCGAATGTAGTGTCTGCTCTTAAGGCAGAGAAGATGGTGAGGAAAGGATATGTGGCTTTTTTTATGCTTGTTAGTGCCTTGGAGGCTAAGGGAGCAGCGGTAGGTGAGGTCAGGACAGTGAAAGAGTTTGGGGATGTTTTTTCAGAGGAACTGCCGGGTTGCCTCCAGATTGCGAGGTGGAATTTGGGATTGATTTGTTGCCAGGTACAGCGCCAGTATCTATCGCTCCTTACAGAATGGCACCAAAGGAGTTGGTGGAGCTCAAGGCTCAGATCTAGGAGTTGTTTGATCGTGGGTTTATCCGACCCAGTGTGTCTCCATGGGGAGCACCGGTCTTATTTGGTAAGCAAAAAGATGGGTCTATGCGGATGTGCATAGACTATCGACAGCTGAATAAGCTGACGATTAAAAACAAGTACCCGCTGCCGAGGATAGATGACTTGTTTGATCAGTTTAAGGGGGCTGCGGTATTTTTGAAAATATATCTAAGGTCGGGATACCACCAACTCAAGGTGAAGGAAGCGGATATCCATAAAACAACTTTTCAGACTCGATACGGGCATTATGAATTCCTAGTGATGCCATTCGAGTTGACAAATGCCTCAGCTGCATTCATAGATGTGATGAATCGGGTTTTCCAACCCTACCTGGATCGATTCGTCGTTGTGTTCATAGACGACATCCTGGTGTATTCCAAGTCTGAGGAGAACATAATGAGCATCTCCGGATGGTGTTGCAAGTGTTAAGGGAAAAGAAGCTGTATGCCAAATTCAGCAAGTGTGAATTCTGGCTGAGGGAGGTTACTTTTCTGGGTCATGTGGTGTCTGCGGAAGGGATAAGGGTAGATCCCAAGAAGATTAAGGCGGTGTTAGAATGGAAACCACCTAGGTCAGTGGCAGAGGTTCGCAATTTCTTGGGATTAGCAGGCTACTACAGGAGATTTGTAGAAGGGTTCTCGTCTATAGCAGCACCTTTGACGAAATTGTTGAGAAAGGAGGTACCTTTCGTGTGGACAGGCAAGCAGCAGGGAAGTTTTGAGAGGTTGAAGAAGGTTTTGACTGAAGCTCCAGTTTTAATTCAGCTTGAGGCAGGAAAGGACTTTGTGGCATATTGTGATACTTCTCACACGGGATTGGGATGTGTTCTGATGCAAGAATGGAAGGTTGTTGCCTATGCATCTCGACAGTTAAGACCTCATGAGGTTAACTACCCGACGCATGACCTGGAGTTCGCTGCTGTGGTTTTTGCGCTAAAGGTGTAGATGCACTACTTATATGGAGAGAAGTCGGTGATCTATACAGACCACAAGAGTCTTAAGTATCTGTTGACCCAGAAGGAGCTGAATCTGGGACAGCGAAGGTGCGTGGAGTTGTTAAAAGATTATGATTATTCTATAGAGTATCACCCGGGCAAGGCAAATGTGTTGGCAGATGCCCTAAGCTGGAAAGTAGTGTCAGATCTGAGGGCGATGTTTGCACATCTTAGCCTGTATAACGATGGAAGTTTGCTAGCTGAGTTACAAGTAAAGCCGACATGGTTGAGTCAGGTGAAAGAAAGACAGTTGGTAGACGATGATCTAAGTGCTAAGCTACGACAAGTGCAGGATGGGGAATTGGAAAATTATGGTGTGAACGGTGATGAAGTGTTGTGTTTCAAGGGTAAGGTCTGTATGCCGAAGGATGAAGAGCTTAGGCAGAGGATTCTTCAAGAATCGCATGGTAGCCTTATGCTATGCATCCCGGAGGAAGCAAGTTATCTGAGATCTACTGGATCGGTTTTGGTGGCACGGTCTTAAGCGGAAGTTCTGAGTTTGTAGGAAGTGCTTAACGTGTCGAGAGGTCAAGGTGAACACGGTACCTTCTGGGTTACTTGACCGATAAAAATTCCATGATGGAAGTGGGAGAGAATCACCATGGATTTTGTTAGTGGGCTTCCCCTTACACCTACTAAGAAAGACTCGGTATGGGTGGTAGTAGATCGGTTGACAAAGTCTGCACATTTTATCCTAGTGCGGGTTGATTATTCTTTGTAGAAGTTGGCGAAGCTGTATGTGGCAGAAATTATGAGACTGCATGGAGTGCCAGTGTCGAGTATCTCGGATAGAGACCCGAGGTTTACGTCTCGATTTTGGAAGGTGCTACATCAGGCATTAGGCACTAGGTTAGACTTCAGTACGACATTTCATCCACAGTCAGACGACCAGTCTGAGCGAGTAATCCAAGTATTAGAGGATATGTTGAGGGGATGTGTGATAGATTTCAGAGGAAGCTGGGAAGAGTTTTTGCCTTTAGCGGAATTTGCATATAATAACAGCTATCAAGCGAGTATCCGAATGGCACCGTATGAAGCGCTGTATGGACAGAAGTGTCGTACACCTTCATGTTGGATAGAATTGGGGGAACGTCAGGTGTTGGGTCCGAAGATTGTAGCCAAATCTGAAGAAAAGGTTAAGGTAATTCGGGCACGGTTGAAGGAGGCATCTAAAAGGCAAAAGTCATACGCAGATCTTAAGAGAAAAGAGATAGAGTTTGCGGTAGGTGATTATGTGTTTTTAAAGGTTTTGCCGTGGAAGAGGGTAATGAGATTTGGTCGCAAGGGAAAGCTGAGTCCCAGGTTTATAGGGCCTTATCGGGTTTTGAAGCGGGTTAGACCAGTGGCATATCAATTGGAGTTGCCTTCGGAGCTAAAGTAGTCGCACGATGAATTCCATGTCTCGATGCTATGTCATTACTGATCGGATCCATCTCACGTGGTTCCAATTAAGGAAGTGGAGTTGAGACCAGACTTGTCTTACGAGGAGGAACCAATTCAGATTTTGGAGCGGGATGTGAAAGTCTTGCGTAAGAAATCAGTTCCTTTAGTTAAGGTGTTATGGCGTAACCATGGATCGGAGGAAGCTTCATGGGAACCAGAGGAAGCTATGCGGCAGCAATACCCTCACTTATTTTGACCAGGTAATTTCGGGGCCGAAATTATTTTTAAGGGGGTAGAACTGTAATATCCGAGGTTCAGGGGTTGTGCTTATTTTAATTTGTATCTGTGTGTTAATATGCTCTGCATGATGTTTGGAAGTGTTTGGGGGCTTTGGGGAAACCTTGGACTTGGGTAGAAGTCATAGGAAAATTTTTGTTTTAAGCTAAACAAAGGGGAGCTATGAGAGTTAGGCTTTAAAAGAAATTATGTGTGGAACATTACATAAGAAAGGGAGCAGTGGAGTGGCAAAGTAACGCCTAGGAGCAAGGGAAAGGATGGCGTCACATGGAGTGTTAAGGGGGAGGAGGTTCGAGCAGCGAAGATAGCATTTTGTGTTGCTTTTTGCGCCAAGGAGGAGGGAGAGTTAGATGGCATTTAGACTCTGGAAAGGATGAGGGTGGACTTGGTCAAGGAATTCGGATGGGAGGTGGAAAGCTCTTTGAGGAGTTTGACTCATCCCAAACAAGTTTGAATGAGAGGTAAAGAGGGAAAATAGGAGAAAAACGTGGGGATAAGGGGAGAAAGAAGCAGTGGCCGAATGTGGGACTCTAAGGGGTGCATAATCGGTTCTGAAGCTTTGGTAGGGGGAGTGTGCCAAAATGCTTTGTTGATAGGTCTTCTTTTCGGCTTACTCTGCTAATTTTTTCTCCAAGTTTCGATCAAGAGTGTGAGAGGTGAGGCATAAGGTCATTTGGTACATTTAGAGTGGGTTGCTGAATGCTATTAGCCTTCTTCTAAGTCTTTTTTTTTCTTTTCTCAACCTTAAGCTTGCACCTTTTTCTTTTGTGGCCGCATATCCCATCTCCATTGGAGAGCCTTAGCCGAACCTTGTTGTCCCTCACTCTCTTTTCTTTTTTCGCAAATCCTTAAAGCCGAAACATTCCTCGTCATTAGCCGAAACCTTTCTCTTTGGATTCAAAGCCGAAAGTGTTAGTCTTCTTATTCTTCTTTGGTCATTCGTATCACCATTTTTCCCGAATCATTCTTTCTTGATGTCTCTCAAAGGCTGAATCTATAGGGATAGTGCCCTCGACTACTTTCTCTTAGCAAGCGTTGGTGGTAAGTACCCTTCTCTTAGCAATCGGGTTTTTTATCTCTTCTTCTTTGGTGGCTGAAACTGAATGGTTGGCCTTGGTTATTTGGGATAGCCGAACATTAGGAGGGCCTTGATTTTGTGTTTCTTTCATGTGTAGCCAAAGGAAGGAAGCACTAAGGATCTCATGGGTTCGATTGCATAAGGTAAGGGGTCTAGATATTCGGCCAAGGGCCATATTGTTTATTAAGGTTGGCTGATTCTGACTATGGTCTTTTAGGGATAGTTCGACAAGTGGGAAGTAAAGCAAAAAGCCTTCATGTTATCAGGTGTGTGATTATTACGGAATTTCTCGAGTATGTATAAAATATTGTATGTGTTATAAGTGTGATGATTAGTGCAGTGGCAATAATGAGATGGGTACCCTTAGTGGGTATGTCGATAATCAGGTCAGTGTTAAATGCTGATAAAATTGTGGATTATTGCTGTATATATATGTGTTGTATGTTTGATTAATATGTTCATGCATTATTTCATCACATCACGATCGTATGTTGCATAAGCATTGGGCGGGATTTGTAAATATGAAAGAAGGACAGGGTGTACATTTATGTACATGGTTTAGTGATGGCTACGAGCCTCATATGGATTGATGATCGGCTTAATGCCTCATCATGGTTGGTATCGGCTTTGTGCCATATCGTGGTTGGTGATGGCTATGTACCTCATCGTGGATTGACGCTGACTACGGCCACGTTGTGGATTATATTGTGACTTGATCACGTGGACCAGTGGCTCGACCACTTGGTGGATGGCATGACTTGCCGAATTGGTGTGTAGAGGCTGGAGGGTCGATTTAGTAATCCCCTGGTGTGTGGTGGTTGGATACGGGGGTGTGTAGAGGATGGACCCTAGGCTGGGTTGGGTGCATTTTGCATTATTATTTGATATGTGGATTGGTGTGGTTTTGGGCTAAGCCCATACGTGGAAATCTGTGGACTAATTACACACTGAGTCAGTTGACTCACCCAAATTTTTACCAAACAATGCATGTGATTCGTGATGTTTGGACCGGGCTTGGATGGGATTCGAGATGGCCATGCAGACACGATTTTTTTATATTTAGAAACTTATACTTTTAATTTCGGTTTAATTGGGTTGTTTTATTGTAATATGACCATTTAACTATCTTGGGTTTTTATTATGGTTTATGCTAGACTAGACATGAATTAGCAAATTGCAAACAATTTCAAATAACGACATTTGATGGTTTTATAAACTTAACTAAGGTTTTCTAATTGAGATTCTCGTAATTACCCGGATTCTTTTAAAGATTTCAAAAGGACCCGTTTCCAACTAACCTTGAACTCAAATTGTTTTCAAATGAAATGTCTCTCTAAGAAATTGAATCCTGTTTTAAAACCTAATCATTAGGGATTTAGTTTAACACTTGTTTTCATGCCGACCCCAACACTGCTACAAGCAAGTTTTATCATCACTTAGCCGATTTCAACCTAAGGTTTTTCAGTAGCATTCTGAATTCGGCCGTTGTGTTTTGGGTCGGGTTTGGTGTGTTACAAAACTCATTTTTCACGTTTGAATCCAAACCATTTTCAACACCTTTCCCAGTAACATTTCGTGTCCGGCCATAGTGCTTTGGGCCGGGTTTGGGGTGTTACAGCCTCAGTAAAATGCTTGATTAAGTAAAATCATGCCTAAGTTATTCTACCATTATAATTGTTTAGATAACTAAAGAATTAATTATTTAAACGCATTGAAATTGTAATTAATGGACACAGTACTTAATCAGTGCATGTTTAATTCTTCTAAGGTAGCTGAAGATTAGATTAGCATTGTATTTGGCGATACACATGCCTTGCATAACTTGCAAGATTATTGTGATTAACCTGTTTCAAGGTAAGGATACTTTGTTACCTCACATAGTCTTTTATAAGCTTATCAGGTTGAATTAATCATTTGAATCAACATAGGAATATGTGAGAGATTGTTTAATTTAATAAGCATGTATGTGCAATAACATGTTTACATTTATAAATCTGTTTAATCGGTCGAATTGGCATAGAAATATGTACAAGGATGAATGGATGTTGATTTGTAAATATGTTCATAAGTTAGCAAATTACCGAGTTGTCGTGATTTATTCGTAACAGGTGTAAGCATAAGTTTAATAAGTCTAAGGTAAGGAAATATAATTAATCCAACACAATTATCTCATCTTGATTAAAATCAGCTTTTGAAATCGTGCACTATATTTTATTTTATTTTACTTTGTTTTCTAGTTTTTAATCATTTCTCAAACCAAAATATTTTTTTTCTTCACCAAAGTGTTTAAATTACTTTCATAAATAATTCTTTTACAGTCCCTGTGGGTACGATAACTCGACATTTACTTGTCACTTTATTACTTGTTGCGATTGTGTACACTTGCACATTTCCATCGTTCCAATAACACTAATTTTTTTTTCTAGGCTCTACTTTGTTATATTTTTATATTCTCATTTTCATTTCATTTCTTTTCTTTCTCTTTTCGAGGCAAACAATGATTATTCCAATTATGGATCAGAGTTATTACTCTTAATCCAAACCTCTTAGAAATCTATTGCCCTGGCCGCTGCCAATAGTCTCCTCGAGGTAACTGTTCTTTCCAAAGTTTGCCTCTTTTATTACACAATTTACAACTTTACATATTCCTTCTTGTTCTTTTCACACTTTAAATCACTCTTTATTTACTTATTCTTAAAATCATTTTGCTACCTTTTATGTTCTCTAAAGTACTTACACTATTTTTATTTTATTTATTTATTATTATTCATGTTCTGATCTTCGTAATTAGAAAATTTTACTATTCTATTTCGTTTCTCATATTTCTATTGTCTCTTCCATTTCCAAAAGACTAACATTATATTTATATACCAAACTTTTCATCCAAAAGCTCTAGTTTTTTTTAAAATTCTCATTCTATACATGTACAACTATATATATATATATATATATATATATACTCATTTTTCCTTTATATACACTAGTCTATAATTTTTACTTTTAACCATTTAAATTCATTTCGTGTCTTCTTCCAGCTCTAACTCTATATCTTTCCCCGGATAATTCCCTATATTAAGTTCAAAATTCTCCACAAATTCATCTTGTACGATCCAATTTGGAAATTCCTCAGGATCTTCTTTCTTCTTTTATAACAGGCACTGAACCTATAAATTCACTTATTAATTTCCTAATAACTAATTTTTCCATCCATGGCATATTAAAGACATTTTGCTTCCTAGTCAACTTTTGTGAACCTACACTTTGTCTCACTATCTTTCTTGCTCCTCTAGAGATTATAAACTTCACGTAATTTATAACTAATTTCTAATAAGTTTGTGGTACTGATACCTTCTAGAGTTAGTCTAAAATGATTTGATGCTCCCGTTCTATTAATGTTCCTCTAAGGGTCAAATATTGCACTTTATTCTTCCTAATCAGTTCGTAACCCTTCCTCATCATCTTAATCTTCTTTTGGTTTCATTCTATAATCTTGTACTTCTCTCATCATCTTATCAACTTTCTTCCTCTGTGCTAAAGTTGTTATCTCATAAACAATATTAGATTAATTGCCATTTCTTCCAATACCGATAGAAAATAAGTTTTTATCAAATTTTAGTATTTATCTATTTCCTTCTTGAGTCATTACTCACAAATTCAAATTCATTTCCTTAATAATAAAACATATTTTCAAGCTTATCAATATTTCTAATATTGATATCACATCTCATAACATCGATGTATATTTTATATGGGATGAACTTCTAGACTCGTTCTTTTCCCAGAAATAAGAAAACCTAAGTCAGAGCACCCATGAGATCTTACCAGACGTTATGACCAAATCTGGTGATGTCACATCAAGGAAAATTCCAAATCCATTTTACTAAGTTAAAATTTAAGGCCTAAAAGCCCAAAATCCTCGAAACTTGTTAAGTAATGATAAAAGTCTATGTTTTAAAGTAAAAAGCCCATAAGTTAAAGTTATCTCGAAAATCATGTTTAAACTTAAGAAATTTATTTAAGTTTAATAATTACGTAAACAGTTGAACAATGATAACAAAACACAAAATCTAAAGTCAAAACGGAGTACAAGGCCTTATTACAACCAACGAAAGTGAAATGATTAAAATCATGTCTTTTGAAACTGATAAGAAAAATTTCTAAGTATCTTGTAGTATGGCCATCTCTAAACCCCCTCCCACGTCGAGCCGTCTACGGTGGAACACCTAAAACATTTAATAAAAAGGGTGTAAGTTTCGAAACTTAGTGTGTATAACCCTTGGCAATCAATCAATATGCAATTATCACATTGGGCCTAAGCCCTATCAAAATCGGTGGTCTTGGGCCTTAGCCTACAACGACCTCATATCATATCATATCATATCATATCACATGAAAACAAAGTTATGCAAAACCCTTCCCAAAAGTCCATCCACTACACTCCATTTCCCTTCCAACCCTACACTCCTATGGGGATTTCTAAATCGACCCACCCATCCGCTACACTCCAAAGGTAGCACCAACAGTGGCCCTACTCAACGTTGCAGCAAAGCTGCTAATCATATAATGGGCTTAAAGCTACCAGTGGATCCACAGTCGTCAGGCGACTATGTGATCCGCAAATTCTTCCACCGTACCATAATTCCCACCCATATGCATCCTAAACAGAATATCAAATGAATGTAGCATGTGTAACACCCCAAACCAGGTCTATGCGTTAAGACAAGATTTGGTTTGTCACACAAATCGAACATCCATTTAGTTCTCTAATGATTTAGGTAAAACAGTTCTACAAAACCTTTTGAAAGTGAAGTTTAGTAAAAATCAAGAATTTGATTTAAAATCGATGAATAAAGAAATACTAGTTTGAAATCTTATCATTTAGTATTTGATTGTCAAAAACCTTTAAGTAGTTTTTTTTAAAAAAGAGTTCAAAAAGAATTTTGAAAACAAGAATATTTAAAGAATCTCATATGTTTTAAAACAACATATTTAAGGAAACATTATTGAATTAACATCACCCATATTAAGTGTCTAAAACAAAATTAAATCCATCCACACATAAAAATCCATAAATATTGATAAAGGCTTTATTACATCATACCCAAAATAGTAACTAAATAAAAATACTTTATAAAAGTTCATAGTTTATAAAACCCATGTTTGAAGTATGGCCTCCACGAAGTCATCCTCGGCCCAAGCCTCCGTCAATTGCCATTACCTGAGATGGATAATTAAACAGAGTGAGTTACTCAGAACTCAGTGTATAACTCACTTACCACATTCATTGGGCCAGATCATCAAGACATTATTTTGGGCTTGAGCCCATTTAAGGATTTAGCAATATAATAAATAAAATGCATGTAAAATGAAATTCCCAACCAAACCTAATTTCCATCCGCTACACACCACCCGTACCAACCAACACACTTGTAGGGATCAAGTCAACCCACCCCGCCAACACACCAATCGTAGGCATAAAGCCATTTTAAATAATATTGTGGTGCACCACCGAACTAGATTGTGACAAAGTCACCGAACTAGAGGCATTAAGCCATTTAAAATATATTTGTGGCGAGCCACCGAACTAGATTTTTGGCAACAGCCTTTCTTCTCTTCACAATTATCCCAACCCATGCAATCATGTATGCATAACAATATATATATCCATATGATAATTTAACAAAAGCCCATAATACATGTGAGTCCAAAAATTCAAATTTTCATTTTGTCCCATAAAACAAAATAGCATTTTAGCCCATTTAACGATCTAGCAAACTTTGGCCCATATATCGATCTAGCAATTTTTCGGCCCATTTATCGATCTAGCAGTTTTTCGGCCCATTCATTGATCTAGCAGTTTTTCGGCCCATTTATCACATGAGGCATAAAATTTACTAATTACCAATTAACTCATTGAGGGCATTTTCATAAATTTCACGACTTTAACAGTTTTCATGCATTTACACAAAAATGTTAATTATTACGCATTTTTTGATTTTGCCATCTTTACGATTTTATCCTAATACTTACGGTATAGTATCTAACCCGAGATAAGTGTGAAGTTACACACTTGGTTACTGTGAGAACTAGACTTTCCCGCTCGTCGATACCTAAACGCATCACGATAAATTAGAGCACTATTATTTATTTACAAATCGAATCTTAGAAATAATGATCTAGACTTTTACCCTCAGAATTTCGAACCACTTCTATATGCGGTTTCTCCCCGATTGTTGGTTCGTTACCCGATGAAAATCCATTAACAAACAAAGGTTCGGGAGTACGAACGACTTCAAACAACTGGTTCTCCTCGGATGAGGGTCCACAACCCGGTGGAAAATCTCGGATTCCCAAAACAGCCCTTCGCTTAAACTTAGGGGGAATAGCAGAACCACCCCTCTTCTGAACACTATTTACCACCCTTTTCGTCCCTATCTTAATTGTCTCCATTGAAAAAAGATCATTAGTCTGACTAAATAATATATCGAAATTATGACTAACGGTTTTAAGGGTGAGATTGGCTTACCACAAATATCCTTGTTCCACAATATGAAAATCGAGCGATAACGTCCCCTAAAACGAAATCGATTAATAATCCATTTATATCAATATGACGAGTAATATAAGAGTCCTTAATAAACCCTTACCTTAACACCTTAAATCGATTCCAACGATTTATGATGCTCACGAACACTTGAGTTTTAGCCCTCCACTATCACACTAAAATATAACGAAAGAAAACGTTTAATAGAATGAACGATGATTTTGATCAAAGAGATTCTTCTTACCACCATTAAGATTCGGCCAAGACATCCCTTAAGCCAACATAAGAACCAAAAAGAAAGCTCTTACCTATTGCTTAAACGAGGGTTGAAAGAATAACCAACAAGACAATATAGATGAATAGGAGATTCGACTTTGAAGGAAAATTGGAGAAAATGGTATTAATACCATTCGACCATGAGATAAAAATAATAAAGAAAGTGTTTGAATGATAAATAAAAAAATGAAGAAGAAGAGAGAATGGGAAGAAGGTGTTATAATTCGGTTTTCACAGAGAAGAAAAGAGAATGAGGAAAGAGATGAATTTAGGAGCAAAATGCATTCGAAAATGGAAAAGGAGAGGGAAAAAGAATGGCTTTTTGTGTTGGTAGTTTCGGAACTAGGAGAAAGACACTAGAATGATTAGCAAAAATGACCAAATGGTCAAAAAGATGACCTAAAGAAATAAAGCAAATGTTGTTTTCTTCTACACCAATACATTTGGCCAAGGGAAGGAAAAGATGAATGGAGAAAAAGTGTCTTCAAACAAAACAAAAATGACCAAAAGAATTCTAACAAGCTACCATCCTACCCCAAGCTAACCACCAAATTTCGGCTCCCCCCCTTTTGTCCATAATGCTGTCCATATTCATGGTCAAAATGGCCATGAAAAAGTTTCCAAAACATCAACCTTGATTCAAGCCTTGCAATCCTCTATTTTCCAAAAGTTTGAGAAATCCTATCCCCAAAATTAAGCAATTTTATCCCTAATTCATGCTTGCCATAACCTTAAGTCTCATTACCATAAAAATTTAGTCCATCTTATCCATGATTGATGCTTGGCCGACACTTGCTAGGAAAAAACAAAAATAAAAGCTCCCAATTTGCATGCTAGGAGATTCGAACCTCTCCCCTCAAGTCCAACTTATGGCGCCATCACCACTTTGCCAATTACTCATCTTATGCCATCTTTTATCATTTAATTAACTTAAACTTCAAGGACACCTGATTCCTCTATAGTAAAGCTAAAATTTATTCTAATTCTAAGTAAACTCGAGCCTTCTCAAGACTATATTAAGCACACAATAAAATCATACCCGAGCTAACACCAAAGACAAGCAACATATTGATACTCAAATTTTTAGGATGTTACAGTTCTATCCCATAAAAGAAAATTTCGTCCTCAAAATTTAAATGATTAGAAGAGGTGAGGATATTATTGCCGAATTGCATCCTCAGGCTCCCACGTAGCTTCCTCCACTCCGTGATTACGCCGTAAAACCTTGACCAACGGCACAGTCTTCTTTCTTAGCACCTTAACATCTTGGTCTAAGATTTCCACTGGTTTCTCCTCGAAAGATAGGTCTGATCTCAACTCCACTTCTTCTACTGGTACTATGTGAGACGGGTCCGATCTATAGTGCATTATCATGGAAACATGGAAAACATTATGAATTTGACTCAACTCCGGAGGTAATTCAATCTGATAGGCCACTAGACCAACACGCTTCATCACACAATATTGTCCAATGAACCAAGGGCTCAACTTGCCCTTCCTTCCAAGTCTGAAAATTTTTTTCCAAGGTGAGACCTTCAGAAAGACCTGATCCCCCACAACAAACTCGATATCCTTATGCTTCAGATCTGCATATGACTTTTGTCTATCTGAAGCTTCCTTTAACCGTGCTCGAATAACTTTTACCTTTTCTCCCGTCTCAGATATCAATTCAGGACCCAACATCTGCCGTTCACCCAATTCAGTCCAACAAGTAGGAGTACGACACCTACGACCAGACAATGCCTCATAGGGTGCCATCTGAATGCTAGACTGATAGCTATTGTTATACACAAACTCTGCCAATGGTAGAAAATCGTCCCAACTACATCTGAAGTCAATTACACAACCCCTTAACATGTCTTCCAATATCTGAATTACTCTTTCTGACTGACCATCTGACTGAGGATGAAAAGTCGTACTGAAGTTTAACTTTGTTCCCAAAGCTTCATGGAGAGCTTTCCAAAACCGTGATGTAAACCTAGGATCCCCGCGATATAATAGACATCATTATCCCAAAGAACCTCACAATTTGAGATACATACAAAGTTAGCCAACTTAATGAATGAGTAATCCGTCTGTTGGTAGAAAATGAGCAGTCTTCGTCAATCGATCAACTACTACCCAAATAGAATTTTTCTTAGTAGGTGTTAAAGGCAACCCACTAATAAAATCCATTGTTATCCGCTCCTATTTCCAAAGGGGAATCTTTTCCGATTGTAATAAACCTGACGGCAATTGATGCTCCGCCTTCACTTGTTGACAAGCCAAACATTTTCCTACAAACTCAGAAATCTCACGCTTCAACCCTGGCCACCAATACCGTTCGCAAAGATCTCGATACATCTTATTTCCTCCATGGTGCATAGCATAAGGGCTACTATGCACCTCCCGTAGAAGCATTTGTCTCAAATCTTAGTCCTTGGGCATACAAATTCCTCCATGAAAACAAAGCACTCCATCAATGTTTATACCAAAATCCCCTATTTCACCACTTTCAACTTGCTGAATTAAGGGTCCCAACTTTTCATCTGATATTTGCTTTTCCTTGATTTGATCTAACCACAGAGGCTTCACCTGAAGTTTCGCTAGCAGACTACCATCCTCATACAAACTCAGATGAGCAAACATTGCTCTCAAATCAGATACCACCTTACGACTTAACGCGTCTGCTACCACGTCAGCCTTTCCAAGATGATACTCGATTCAGAAATCATAATCCTTTAATAGCTCCACCCATCTTTGTCTCAAGTTTAACTCTTTCTGAGTAAAAATATACTTAAGACTCTTGTGATCCGTATAGATGATAGACTTCTCACCGTAGAGATAGTTCCTCTAAATCTTTAAAGCAAACACTATTGCAGCTAACTCCAAGTCATGAGTAGGGTAGTTTACTTCGTACGGTCTCAACTGATGAGAAACATAAGCCACCACTTTTCCATTTTGCATCAGTACACAACCTAAACCCGTGTGTGATGCATCACAGTAGACGATAAATTCTTTTTCAGCCTCAGGTTGAATCAAAACTAGTGCTTCCGTTAAAATCTTCTTCAATTTCTCGAAACTCTCTCGTTATTTTTTAGTCCAAGACAAATTTAGAATGCCGTCTTGTGAATATCTGCTTCTTTCACCCTGAGTTGGTGATAACCCAATCTCAAATCAATTTTTGAGAAAATCGAAGGTCTTTTCAATCGATCAAACAGGTCATCAATTCTCAGCAAAGGATACCTATTCTTGATCGTCAATTTATTCAACTACCTATAATCAATGCACAAATGCATCGACCCATCCTTTTTCTTAACGAACAAAACTGGTGCTCCCCACGGAGACACACTCGATCAAATAAATCCCCGATCCAACAATTCTTGAATTTGAGATTTAAGCTCTGCCAACTCCTTCGGTGCCATTCTATAAGGAGCAATAGACACTGGAGCCATTCTGGGCAAAAGCTCAATACCAAATTCTACTTCCCGATCTGGAGGTATACCAGGAAGTTCTTTGGGAAATACATCTAAAAATTCCTTCACCGTTCTCACATCTTCCACTGATAACTCCTTGGCATCGAAAGCACTAATAAAAGTTAGGAATGCTCCATACCCTTTCAGCACCAACTTTTCTGCCTTTAACACAGATACCACATTTGCCAAATAATTCCTTTGTTCTCCTATCATTACTACTTCCTTATCATCCGATGTCCTTATTGACATCCGTTTTTCAGCACAATCCAAATGCACCCGATACTTAACCAACCAATCCATTCCCAGAATGAGATCGAACTCGCCGAAAGGCAATTCCATCAAATTTGCCAAAAATATTTCTCTTTGGATTTTTAAGGGCACGTCTCTAAACAGTTTATTTACAATTACTGACTGTCCTAAAGGACTAATTACCGTCATCTCACTATCGGTAATTTCAGATTCTAGCTTCAGGTTTCCAGATATGGCACAAGCAACATACGAGTGGGTAGAACCAATATCTATCAAAGCAGTAACAGGCACATAAAAAATGAAGAACGTACCAGTTATCACATCAGGTACATTGCCATCCTCGCGGCGTCTAACTGCATAGACCAATCTTGGATGTCTTGCATCCGCATTACCTCTAGAACCATTGCCTCGACCTGGTGCACCTTGACCACGTCCAGCCCCATTACCACCACGACCCAGTCCACGGCCTCTTAGTGGCTGCTGAATACCTCTGGCCAGCTGTACATCAAGATTACGAGCTTCCTGAGTCGTATCCATCCGTCGAGGGCAATTCTTATATTGATGATCCATTGAACCATATTTATAACAAGCACCAGTTTTCCTCCTGTCATTTCCCACAATCAGCACAGTCTCAACTCTGATTAATAGCCTCAGGTGCTCTACCTTGAGCTGGCTCATCATCCCGAGGCCTCTTCTGAAACCTTTTTGAAGAACCCGAATAATTTATATCTCTCTTACCTCTGACTCTTTCCCGATTCTGACGTCCTGAGCTCTTAGCCTCTTCGGCTATCTTGGCTTTCTCCACATGTGTGGCAAAAGTTCTTACTTGTTGTGGGGTGATCAGTACCCACAACTCATCATTCAACCCATCCTCGAAACGTACACAACGCTCATGATCCGTTGGCACAATTGTCTGAGCATAGTGACTCAAGCGTAAAAAACCAGCCTCATACGCTGCCACCATCTTATTTCCCTAAACCAGATTCAGAAATTCCTTCCTCCGAGCATCCACATAACTTGTTCCTACATATTTCCCTTGAAAGGCAGCTTTGAAGAAATCCCAAGTAACTAATGCAGCTTCAATGCCTTCTCAGACAGTAAGCCACCATTGATATGCCTTGTCCCTCAACAAAGACACCGCTCCCCTTAGTTTCTATTCTACAGTGCACTCTAGGTCGTCCATAATTCACTCCACCGCCTCAAGCCAATATTCAGCAACATTTGGAGCTACACCTGAGACACCTCTGAAAACCTCAGCACCACTTGATTTCAATCCCTCTGATATCGACCCACGAGCTGCTGGCCTAGCTCTAGTTCCAGCGACCCTTTCAAGGACTCGCAACATTGCTCGTGTCAAAGCATTATTTTCTCTCCTATTCTCTTGTGAATCATTTTTTGACGCTGGTGATGCCGGTGCATCCATTTCTAAAATATGTCCCAATTCCTCGGACATAGCTCTATGACGTCCACATCCTCTGGCGCTCATACTGGCTAACTCGTTTTAATCTAATTACGAATTTTATGAATTAGAAAACTGTTTCAGTGTTTATTAACGATATTTTACGAGATTCAAGAGATAAAGTTATTTTTCGCAAACACATCCTATAGTCTCGATCTCTACGATTGTCAACATCTAAAACTAGAAGTTTTAGAGTGTTCCTATGATCATATCATCATAATAATCATTCAGTAATGAATACTTAATTGACTTGGTGCCGGATGCTTGTGGTGCCATACTAATAATTAAAAAATAATTTCAAATGGAAGTTATTTATTGAACCCAACCACAACCGAGTTTTGAAACTGGCTCTGATACCATTAAATGTAACACCCCAAACCAGGTCTATGCGTTAAGACGAGATTTGGTTTGTCACACAAATCGGACATCCATTTAATTCTCTAATGATTTAGGTAAAATAGTTCTACAAAACCTTTTGAAAGTGAAGTTTAGTAAAAATCAAGAATTTGATTTAAAATCGATGAATAAAGAAATACTAGTTTGAAATCTTATCATCTAGTATTTAATTGTCAAAAACCTTTAAGTAGTTTTTTTTTTAAAAAGAGTTCAAAAGAATTTTGAAAACAAGAATATTTAAAGAATCTCATATGTTTTAAAACAAAATATTTAAGGAAACATTATTGAATTAACATCACCCATATTAAGTGTCCAAAACAAAATTAAATCCATCCACACATAAAATCCATAAAATATTAATAAAGGCCTTATTACATCATATCCAAAATAGTAATTAAATAAAAATACTTAATAAAAGTTCATAGTTTATAAAACCCATGTTCGAAGTATGGCCTCCACGAAGTCATCCTCGGCCCAAGCCTCCGTCAATTGCCATTACCTGAGATGTGTAATTAAACAGAGTGAGTTACTCAGAACTCAGTGTATAACTCACTTACCACATTCATTGGGCCACATCATCAAGACATTAGTTTGGGCTTGAGCCTATTTACGGATTTAACAATATAATAAATAAAATGCATGTAAAATGAAATTCCCAACCAAACCTAATTTCCATCCGCTACACACCACCCGTACCAACCAACACACCTGTGGGGATCAAGTCAACCCACCCCGCCAACACACCAATCGTAGGCATAAAGCCATTTTAAATAATATTGTAGTGCGCCACCGAACTAGATTGTGACAAAGTCACCGAACTAGAGGCATTAAGCCATTTAAAATATATTTGTGGCAGAGTCACCGAACTAGATTTTTGGCAACAGGCCTCTCTTCTCTTCGTCAATTATCCCAACCCATGCAATCATGTATGCATAACAATATATATATCCATATGATAATTTAACAAAAGCCCATAATACATGTGAGTCCAAAAATTCAAATTTTCATTTTGTCCCATAAAACAAAATAGCATTTTAGCCCATTTAACGATCTAGCAAACTTTGGCCCATATATCGATCTAGTAGTTTTTCGACCCATTTATCGATCTAGCAGTTTTTCGGCCCATTTATTGATCTAGCAATTTTTCGGCCCATTTATCACATGAGGCATAAAATTTACTTATTACCAATTAACTCATTGAGGGCATTTTCGTAAATTTCATGACTTTAACTGTTTTCATGCATTTACACAAAAATGTTAATTATTACGCATTTTTCGATTTTGCCATCGTTACGATTTTATCCCAATACTTATGGTATTGTATCTAACCCGAGATAAGTGTGAAGTTACACACTTGGTTACTGTGAGAACTAGACTTTCCCGCTCGTCGATACCTAAACGCATCACAATAAATTAAAACATTATTATTTATTTACAAATCTAATCTTAGAAATAACGATCTAGACTTTTACCCTCAGAATTTTGAACCACTTCTATTTGCGGTTTCTCCCCGATTATTGGTTCGTTACCAGATGAAAATCCACGAACAAACAAAGGTTCGGGAATACGAACGACTTCAAACAACTGGTTCTCCTCGGATGAGGGTCCACAACCCAGTGGAAATCTCGGATTCCCAAAACAGCCTTTCGCTTAAACTTAGGGGGAATAGCGGAACCACCCCTTTTCCGAACACTATTTACCGCCCTTTTCGTCCCTATCTTGATTGTCTCCATTGACAAAAGATCATTAGTCCGACTAAATAATATATCGAAATTATGACTAATAGTTTGAAGGGTGAGATTGGCTTACCACAAATATCCTTGTTCTACAATATGAAAATCGAGCGATAACGTCCCCTAAAACGAAATCGATTAATAATCCATCTATATCAATATGATTAGTAATATGAGAGGCCTTAATAAACCCTTACCTTAACACCTTAAATCGATTCCAACGATTCACGACGCTCACGAACACTTGAGTTTCGGCCCTCCACTATCACACTAAAATATAGCGAAAGAAAATGTTTAATAGAATGAACGATGATTTCAATCAAAGAGATTCTTCTTACCACCATTAAGATTCAGCCACGACATCCCTTAAGCCAACATAAGAACCAAAAAGAAAGCTCTTACCTATTGCTTAAACGAGGGCTGAAAGAATAGCCAACAAGACAATATAGATGAATAGGAGGTTTGGCTTTGAAGGAAAATTGGAGAAAATGGTATTAATACCATTCAACCATGAGAGAAAAATAATGAAGAAAGTGTTTGAATGATAAATAAAAAAAATGAAGAAAAAGAAAGAATGGGAAGAAGGTGTTATAATTCGATTTTCACAAAGAAGAAAAGAGAATGAGGAAAGAGATGAATTTAGGAGCAAAATGCATTCGAAAATGGGAAAGGAGAAGGAAAAAGAATGGCTTTTTGTGTTGGTAGTTTCAGCACTAGGAGAAAGACACTAGAATGATTAGAAAAAATGACCAAATGGTCAAAAAGATGACCAAAAAAAATAAAGCAAATGTTGTTTTCTTCTACACCAATACATTCGGCCAAGGGAAGGAAAAGATGAATAGAGAAAAAGTGTCTTCAAACAAAACAAAAATGACCAAAAGAATTCTAACAAGCTACCATCCTATCCCAAGCTAACCACCAAATTTCGGCTCCCCCCATTTTTTCCATAATGCCGTCCATATTCATGGTCAAAATGGCCATGAAAAAGTTTCCAAAACATCAACCTTGATACAAGCCTTGCAATCCTCCATTGTCCAAAAGTTTGAGAAATCCTATCCCCAAAATTAAGCAATTCTATCCCTAATTCATGCTTGCCATAACCTTAAGTCTCATTGCCATAAAAATTTAGCCCATCTTATCCATGAATGATGCTTGGCCGACACTTGCTAGGAAAAAGCAAAAATAAAAGCTCCCAATTTGCATGCTAGGAGATTCGAACCTCTCCCCTCAAGTCCAACTTATGGCGCCATCACCACTTTGCCAATTACTCATCTTATGCCATCTTTTATCATTTAATTAACTTAAACTTCAAGGTCACCTGATTCCTCTACAGTAAAGCTAAAATTTATTCTAATTCCAAGTAAACCTGAGCCTTCTCAAAACTATATTAAGCACACAATAAAATCATACTCGAGCTAACACCAAAGACAAGCAACATATTGATACTCAAATTTTTAGGATGTTACAATTCTACCCCCTAAAAGAAAATTTCGTCCTTGAAATTTACCTGATTAGAAATGGTGAGGATATTGTGGCCGAATTGCATCCTCAGGCTCCCACGTAACTTCCTCCGTTCTGTGATTACGCCATAAAACCTTGACCAATGGCACGCCTTTTTCTTAGCACCTTAACATCTCAGTCTAAAATTTCCATTGGTTCCTCCTCGAAAGATAAGTTTGATCTCAACACCACTTCTTCTATCGGTACTATGTGAGACGGATCCGATCTATAGCGCCTCAGCATGGAAACATGGAAAACATTATGAATTTGACTCAACTCCGGAGGTAATTCAATCTGATCGGCCATTGGACCAACACGCTTCATCACACGATATTGTCCAATGAACCTAGGGCTCAACTTGCCCTTCCTTCCAAATCCAAAATTTTTTTTCCAAGGTGAGACCTTCAGAAAGACCTGATCCCCCATAGCAAACTCGATATCCTTATGCTTCAAATCTGCATGCGACTTTTGTCTATCTGAAGCTTCCTTTAATCGTGCTCGAATAACTTTTACCTTTTCTTCCATCTCAGATATCAATTCAGGACCCAACATCTGCCGTTCACCCAATTCAGTCCAACAAGTAGGAGTACGACACCTACGACCGGACAATTCCTCGTAGGATGCCATCTGAATGCTAGACTGATAGCTATTGTTATACACAAACTCTGCCAATGTAGAAATTCCTCCCAACTACCTCTGAAGTCAATTACACAACCCCTTAATATGTCTTCCAATATCTAAATTACTCTTTCCAACTGACCATCTGACTGAGGATGAAAAGCCGTATTGAAGTTAAACTTTGTTCCCAAAGCTTCATGTAGAGCTTTCCAAAATCGTGATGTAAACTTAGGATCCCTGTCTGATATAATAGACACTGTTACCCCATGCAACCTCACGATTTCAGATACATACATCTTAGCCAACTTCTGTAATGAGTAATCTGTACGAACTGGTAGAAAATGAGCAGTCTTCGTCAATCGATCAACTACTACCCAAACGGAATTTTTCTTAGTAGGTGTTATAGGCAACCCACTAATAAAATCCATTGTTATCCGCTCCTATTTCCAAAGGGGAATCTTTACCGGCTGTAATAAACCTGACGACAATTGATGCTCCGCCTTCACTGGTTGACAAGGCAAATATTTTCCTACAAACTCAGAAATCTCACGCTTCAACCCTGGCCACCAATACCGTTCACGGAGATCTCGATACATCTTATTTCCTCCATGGTGCATAGCATAAGGGCTACTGTGCGCCTCTCATTGTCTCAAATCTGAGTCCTTGGGCATACAAATTCTTCCATGAAAACAAAGCACTCCATCAATGTTTATACCAAAATCCCCTATTTCACCACTTTTAACTTGCTGAATTAAGGGTCCCAACTTTTTATCTGATATCTGCTTTTCCTTGATTTGATCTAACCACAGAGGCTTCACCTGAAGTTCCGCTAATAGACTACCATCCTCATACAAACTCAGATGCGCAAACATTGCTCTCAAATCAGGTACCACCTTACGACTTGATGCATCTGCTACCACGTTAGCCTTTCTAGGGTGATACTCAATTGAGAAATCATAATCCTTTAACAGTTCCACCCATATTCTTTGTATAAAGTTTAACTCCTTCTGAGTAAGAAGATACTTAAGACTCTTGTGATCCGTATAGATGATAGACTTCTCACCGTAGAGATAATGCCTCTTAATCTTTAAAGCAAACACTACCGGAGCTAACTCCAAGTCATGAGTAGGGTAGTTTACTTCGTGCGGTCTCAACTGACGAGAAGCATAAGCCACCACTTTTCCATTTTGCATCAGCACACAACCTAAACCCGTGTGTGACGCATCACAGTAGACGATAAGTTCTTTTCCAGCCTCAGGTTGAATCAAAACTAGTGCTTCCCTTAAAATCTTCTTCAATTTCTCAAAACTCTCTTGTTGTTTTTCAGTCCATAATGAGTTCGTAATGCCGTCTTATGAATATCTGCTTCTTTCACCTTGAGTTGGTGATAACCCGATCTCAAATCAATTTTGGAGAAAATCGAAGCTCTTTTCAATTGATCAAACAGGTCATCAATTCTCAGCAAAGGATACCTTTCTTGATCGTCAATTTATTCAACTGCCTATAATCAATGCACATACGCACCGACCCATCCTTTTTCTTAATGAACAAAGTCAGTGCTCCCCACGGTGACACACTCGGTCGAATAAATCCCCGATCCAATAATTCTTGAATTTGAGCTTTAAGCTCCACCAACTCCTTCTGTGCCATTCTATAAGGAGCAATAGACACTGGAGCCGTTTCGGGCAAAAGCTCAATACCAAATTCTACTTCCCGATCTAGATGTATACCAGGAAGTTCTTCGGGAAATACATCTGGAAATTCCTTCACCGTTCTCACATCTTCCACTGATAACTCCTTGGCATCCAAAGCACTAATAAAAGTTAGGAACGCTTCATACCCTTTCTGCACCAACTTTTCTGCCTTTAACGCAGATACCACATTTGCCAATTAATTCCTTCGTTCGCCTATCATTACTACTTCCTTATCATCCTAAGTCTTTATTGACATCCGTTTTTCAGCACAATCCAAATACACCCGGTGCTTAACCAACCAATCCATGCCCAGAATGAGATCGAACTCACCGAAAGGCAATTCCATCAAATTTTCCAAAAATATTTCTCTTTGGATTTCTAAGGGCACGTCTCTAAATAGTTTATTTACAATTACTGACTGTCATAAAGGACTAATTATCATCATCTCACTATCGGTAATTTCAGATTCTAGCTTCAGGTTTCCAGATATTGCACTAGCAACATACGAGTGGGTAGAACCAATATCTATCAAAGCAGTAATAGGCACATCAAAAATGAAGAACGTACTAGTTATCACATCAGGTGCATTGCCATCCTCGCGGTGTCCAACTGCATAGACCAATCCTGGCTGTCTTGTATCCACGTTACCTCTAGAACCATTGCCTCGACCCGGTGCACATTGACCACGTCTAGCCCCATTACCACCACGACCCGATCCACGGCCTCTCGGTGGCTACTGAGTGCCTCTGGCCGGCTGTACATCAGGATTACGAGCTTCCTGAGTTGTATCCATCTGTCGAGGGCAATTCTTATATTGACGATCCATTGAACTACATTTATAACAAGCACCAGTTTTCCTCTAGCACTCTCCGGAATGTCGTTTCCCACATTCAACACAGTCTTGACTCTGATTAATAGCCCCAAGTGCTCTACCTTGAGCTGGCTCATCATTCCGAGGCCTTTTCTGAAACCTATTTGAAGAACCCGAATACTTTATATCTCTCTTGCCTCTGACTCTTTCCTGGTTCTGACATTCTGAGCTCTTAGCCTCTTCGGCTATCTTGGCTTTCTCCACAAGCGTGGCAAAAGTTCTCACTTGTTGTGGGGCGATTAGTACCCGCAACTCATCATTCAGCCCACCCTCGAAATGTACACAGCGCTCATGATCCGTTGGCACTATTGTCCGAGCATAGCAACTCAAGCGTATAAACTCAGCCTCATACGCTGCCACCGTCTTATTTCCCTGAACCAAATTCAGAAATTCCTTCCTCCGGGCATCCATATAACTTGTTCCTACATATTTCCCTTGAAAGGCAGCTTGGAAGAAATCCCAAGTAACTAATGCAGCTTCAGTGCCTTCTCGAACAGTAAGCCACCATTGATATGCCTCGTCCCTTAACAAAGACACCGCTCCCTGTAGTTTCTGTTCTACAATGCACTCTAGGTCGTCCATAATTCACTCCACCGCCTCAAGCCAATATTCAGCAACATTTGGAGCTACACCTGAGACACCTCTGAAAACCTCAGCACTACTTGATTTCAATCACTCCGATATCGACCCACGAGCTGCTGGCCCAGCTCTAGTTCCAGCGACCCTTTCAAGGACTCGCAACATTGCTCGTGTCAAAGCATTATTTTCTCTCCTATTCTCTTGTGAATCATTTTTCAATGCTGGTGATGTTGGTGCATCCATTTTCGAAATATGTCCCGATTCCTCAGACATAGCTCTAGCACCTCGGCCTCTACCACGGCTACGTCTACCACGTCTGCATCCTCTGGCGCTCATACTGACTAACTCGTTTTAATCTGATTACGAATTTTATGAATTAGAATACTGTTTTAGTGTTTATTAACGATATTTTATAAGATTCAAGAGATAAAGTTGCTTTTCACAAACACATCTTATAGTCTCGATCTCTACGATTTTCAACATCTAAAACTAGAAGTTCTAGAGTGTTCCTATGATCATATCATCATAATAATCATTCAGTAATGAATACTTACTTGACTTGTGAAACACCCCAAACCCGGCCCAAAAAGCCTAACCGAATTTGGTATGTTCCTCGAGTAAATCTATAGCAAATTCTCATTTTTGTTTAAGAAAAACTTGATGATTTTGTAGAGAATAGATTAACTTAACATTTTAGGTTAAAAATAAATTTGTAAAGTAAAATTTATATCTTTTAAAAAAACATTACTTGCGGAGGAATTGATAAATCAAAAGAAAACCACATTTAAGGAAATTACTTTAAAACACACACATATATATATACATTAGTGACAAAAACATTTTTAATTTTTATTTATCGAAAACTATTTAGTTATTTAATAGTTATTGTTCATGGCAAAATAAAAATAATTCCAAACACAAAATTAAAGATAGTTTATAGTGGCCTTATTACATAAAATTGGCAACCCATAATAAAGTCTAAATAATAAAAATTAACTTAATAAGTTTAAGTAGGAAAATTTCCAAACTTCATTATTTGAGCATTGGCCACCTCGAAATCCTTGTCGACCCGATCCATCGCTTCTACTTAATCATCTGAAAAGTTTATCCCACAAAAGGGTGAGTCATAAACTCAATGTATAACACATACATTAAAAAAAACCCATTTGATTAAGCCTTTAAGCCCATTATTTACACATATGGCCATAGGCCCATTTAAGTCATATTTGGCCAAAAGCCCATTTTCATAATGATCAAATAATAATCACATGATTAGATACAAATAATGAAATGCAAACCCGGCCCACCTAAATATCCATCCGCTACACACCACCGTACCAACCAACACACCATGGAGATTACTAAATCGACCCTCCATCCGCTACACACCATCGAAGGCGCTTCTTTGCAGTCAACATGCACATCGCCTTATAATATTGTGGCAAAGCCACCGGACAAATGTGATCAAGTCACCAGATTTCAAATATGTGACCAAGTCACCAAATTCACATATGTGACCGAAGTCACCGGATTTCAAATATGTGACCGATGTCACCAGATTCACATATGTGACCGAAGTCACTGAATTTCAAATTTGTGACCGAAGTCACAGGAAATGTGGTAAAACCACCAGAATACTTCCCCTTCATCAATAATACCCATATGCCCATGCACATACATATCGATAAATTTTCATGCTATTTACCCCACAGATCATAATATAGTCATACTTATCTTCACATTTATGCATATAGCAAAATGAACAAAATATTGGGGTAAACATACCTGAATATCGTATACCACTGAATGGTATTCAAAATCACAATCATACACATGGTCATATAATCACATTTAAATATATGTAAATCTATGAGATTTTTAATGTAAGGTTACACACCTTATGACAGTGAGAACAATACCCTCTCGCTCGTCAACACCTAATTAATTTTCACACTTGATTAGTATAAACTTTTACAAATAAAACTATGTTTATTGATGAGGGATCTAAATCCTTGCCCTCAGATTCTCGAGCAGCGAGTTATTTGTGGTTTTCTCCACTAGATGGATCAAAACCACCGATATTCCACCAACGTAAAGTGGTTCGGTTGTATGCACTACTTCAAATAATCGCTCCTCGTTAGCAGAGGGTCCACAACCCGGTGGAAAGTCTCTAACCGCCGATACAACCCTTTTCTTACCTATCTTGTTAGTCTTAAATCGCCCCTAAAATAACGTTGATTAGTGATCCATTCTAAAAGAATTGATATGATCGAAATTAAAATCCTTACCTTGATGATCTCGAAAGATCACTTCTTAAAGGTTATCTTCAACAAAGATCCTTAAAAATCCTTTCCAAAGATTCGGCCTAGGACAGAAAAATAAAAGGATTATGAGACTAAAATAAGAAGAAGATCATGAAAACGATTGACAAAATCCTTACTTGATTCACTTGAAGGTTTGGCCTTGAACAAAAAGAAGAAAGGAATTGATGATTCGGCTTTAACAAAAAGAGAGAAATATTGTGCTTTGACTATAGTGGTTTCGGTTGAGAATGAAGAAGGAAGAAGTATGAAAAGATAATGAAAGAGAGAAGGAAGAAAAGAGAAAGAGAAAGAGAGAGATTAAAGGAAGAAGATGATTATGGTGATGTTGTTTTTCAAAAAGAAAAGAGATTGGTTTTGGAACCTATGCTCATTCGGCCAAAGAGAAGAAATGAAGAAAATTGGTTCTTGAACTTTTGTAGTTTCGGCAATGAGGGAGAAAGAAAAGAAAGTGATTCTTGAAGACATGAAATTTCGGTTACAAAGAGAAAGAAAGGTGTTTTGAAAAGAAACTAAAAAGGCCTTTCAAACCGAAATGGTAAATTGCAAGATGATCAAAAGAAAAGAGAAAGACTTCTCTTTTGTGTAATAGGCATTCGGCTAGGAAGGAAGCTTTTGGAGAAAATTGGTCAAATTGAAAGCCAAAACAAAATAAAGCTTTTACCTAATGTCACCAACAAATTTCGGCTAGGAGAGAAACCTTTAGAGAAAAGAGGAAAGATGTACAAAAATGCAAGACATTTTGGCCACTATCACCCCTAACCCAAGTCAAAATTCGGCCAACAAGGAAGCCAACATACTCCCCCATTTTGCTCCACATTTCTTCCCTATCAAACCTTAATTGTGCTATCACCATTAACCACTCCCTTTAGCCCCTAAACCGCTCTAGGTTCATAGTCAAATGACCATGAACAAGTTTCCAAAACATTGCCCACATATCATGCCTTTTGTCCCCCCTTCTTACCATCCTATTTTGATTTCATGCCATAAGTCCTTAGCTTGCCTTATCCACATGGTCAAATAGCCAAAAATAAAAGAATGCTCATCCACTCTAGAAAGTTCTTGGTCGACACTATGGGAAGGAAACAAAAGAAATAAAATTCTCCCATTTGCTAGCTAGGGATTCAACCTCTCCCTCAAGCACTCATCCATGTGTCCTTACCACTTTGCTAATTACTCATCTTATGCTTTAAATTCCTTGTCATTAATTCTTAAGGCCTAACATGCTTAGCTCCATCTTAATTATTAAAAAATTAAAAGTTTCACTAAGCATTCACTTAATTAATGAAGCTCAAATAACTTCCAAAATACACTCAATAATAATTAAGCATGCAACATCATTCAATTAAGTAGAAAATGCATAACCCCTAATTATCAGGATGTTACAGTTCTACCCCCTTTAAAATTATTTCATCCTCGAAATTACCTGGCTGGAATAAGTGAGGGTATTGCTGTAGCATCGCTTCCTCCGGTTCCCACGAAGCTTCTTCTGATCCATGATTACGCCATAATACTTTGAGAGGAACTAACTTTCTCCGTAAAACCTTTACATCTCGCTCGAAATTTGAATTGGCTCCTCTTCATAGGACAAATCGGTCTTAATTCCACCTCCTCAACGGCACTACATGAGATGGATTCGACCGGTAACGGCGTAACATTGAAACATGGAACACATCATGCATTTGTTTCAATTCAAGGCAAATCTAACCGATATGCCACGATCGACCCGCTTCACAATCCGATAAGGTCCAATGAACACAGGACTTAGCTTCCTTTGCGACCAAATCTCATTACGTTTTCCATGGTGAAACCTTTAGGAAAACTTGGTCCCCACAAAAACTCTATTTCTTTCCGCTTTAGATCTGCGTAAGACTTTTGCTGCGGATGCTTCCTTTAACCGAGCCCGGATTACCTTAACCTTTTCTTCGGATTCAGCCACTATCTCTGGACCCAAAATATGACGTTCCCCTAATTCTGTCCAACACGTAGGAGTGCTACACTTTCATCCATAGAGTGCTTCATATGGTGCCATCCGAATACTAGCTTGGTAACTGTTATTGTACGCAAATTCGCCAACGGTAAGAATTCCTCCCAACTTCCTTGAAATCTATCACATCCCTTAACATATCTTCTAAGATTTGATTACTCTTTCGGATCGACCGTCCGACCGAGGATAAAATGTCGTCTCAAGTCCAATCTGTGCCCAAAGCCTGATGCAATGCTTTCCAAAACCGAGACGTAAACCTCGGATCTCTATCCAAATAATCGACAATGGCACTCCATGCAATCTCACAATCTCAGCCACATATAACTTCGCCAATTTCTGCAAAGAGTAATCAACCCGAACTGGGATAAAATGTGCAGATTTTGTCAATCGGTCCACTATCACCCATACAGAGTCTTTCTTAGTAGGCGTAAGAGGAAGCCCACTAACAAAGTCCATGGTGATTCTCTCCCACTTCCACTGCGAATTTTTATCGGCTGAAGTAATCCCGAAGGTACTTGATGTTCAGCTTTGACTTGCTGACACATCAAACACTTTCCTACAAATTTCGTAACTTCTCGCTTAAGTCCAGGCCACCAAAATTGATCTCGCAAATCTCGGTATAACTTACTTCCTCTAGGATGCATAGCATAGGGACTACCATGCGACTCCTGAAGAATCTTTTGCCTTAACTCCCGATCACTCGGCATACAAACTTTACCTTTAAAACACAATACCCCATCACTGTTAATACCATAATCTTTCAATTCTCCACTCTGCACCTGCTGAAGCTTTTCACTCAGATCTTCATCTACTAACTGCCTCTCTTTCACTTGACTCAACCATGTCGGTTTAACTTGAAGTTCTGCCAACAAGCTTCCGTCATCGTAAAGACTAAGATGTGCAAACATCGCCCTTAAATCTGACACCACTTTTCGACTTAGAACGTCTGTCACCACATTCGCCTTGCCCAGGTGGTACTCGATAGAACAGTCGTAGTCTTTCAACAACTATATCCACCGTCGCTGCCTCAAATTCAATTCTTTCTGAGTCAGTAGATATTTTAGACTTTTGTGGTCCGTGTATATCACTGACTTTTCCCTGTATAAATAATGTCTCCAAACTTTAAGAGCAAAGACTACAGCTGCCAATTCCAAATCATGCGTCGAGTAATTAACCTCGTGAGGTCTTAACTGCCGAGACGCATACGCAACTACCTTCCCGTCTTGCATCAGAACACATCCTAATCCCGTGTGAGAAGTGTCACAATACACGACAAAATCCTTTCCTGCCTCAGGCTAAATCAAAATCGGAGCTTCAGTCAAAACCTTCTTGAGCTTCTCAAAACTCTCTTGTTGCTTATCAGCCCACACAAAAGGTACTTCCTTTCTCAGCAATTTCGTTAAAGGTGCAGCTATCGATGAGAATCCTTCGACGAATCTTTTGTAGTAGCCTTCTAAACCCAAGAAACTGCGAACCTCTGTTACGGACTTAGGTGGTTTCCAATCTAGCACAGCTTCAATCTTCCGAGGATCCACCCTTATCCCTTCCGCAGATACCACATGGCCTAAAAATGCAACCTCTTTCAGCCAAAATTCACACTTGCTGAATTTGGCATATAGCTTCTTCTCCCTTAAAACTCGCAACACAATCCGGAGATGCTCATCATGTTCCATTTTGGACTTACAATACACCAGGATGTCGTCTATGAACACCACGACGAATTGATCCAAGTAGGGCTGGAAAATTTGATTCATCATATCCATGAACGCAGCTGGGGCATTCGTCAATCCGAATGGCATTACCAAAAATTCATAATGCCCATATCTAGTTCGAAAAGCCGTCTTATAGATATCCACTTCCTTCACTTTAAGCTGATGATACCCTGACCTTAGATCAATCTTTGAGAATACCGCAGCTCCTTTGAGCTGATCGAACAAGTCGTCGATCCTTGGCAAAGGATACTTGTTCTTGATGGTCAGCTTATTTAACTGCCGGTAATCTATACACATCCTCATCGATCCATCCTTCTTCTTCATGAATAGGACCGGTGCTCCCCATGGAGACACACTAGGTCAGATAAATCCACGATCAAGCAACTCCTGAATCTGAGCCTTAAGCTCAACTAATTCCCTCGGTTCCATTCTATATGGAGCAATAGAAACTAGTGCCGTTCCAGGCAATAAAACAATCCCGAATTCTACCTCACGATTCGGAGGTAATCCTGAAAGTTCTTCCAAAAAACATCTACAAATTCATTCACAGTCCTAACTCCCTCAACAGTTGCTTCCTTAGCCTCCAAGGCACTCACCAACATCAGGAAGGCTACACATCCCTTTCTAACCATCTTTTCTGCCTTAAGAGCGGATACTACATTAGATAAGTAGTTCCGTCTCTCGCCCATTACTACAACTTCCTTGTCATCAATAGTTCTTAAGGACATCCGCTTAGCAGCACAATCTACATTTGCACGATACTTCACAAGCCAGTCCATGCCTAAGATTAGGTCGAATTCTCCGAATAGCAACTCCATTAAATCACCGAAAGCGTATCCTTGAACTTCTAAAGGCACTTCCTTAAAAGTTTGTCTACAACTCTGCTCATCCTAAAGGACTAAGTATACCATCTTCCTAGGTACGCAAGTCACATGCAAAGTTCCAGATACTTCACTAGCGATATAGGAATGAGTTGACCCTATATCTATCAAAGCAATAAAGGGCAACCCAGAAATTAGAAACGTACCCGTGATAACATCAAAAGTCCATCGTCCTCTCTGCGACAAACGCATACACACCGACTGGCTGTCTCGCCTCAGAGCTACCACTACCTCTGCCTAAAGTTTCGCGACCTCTACCGGAACCATTACCCCTTCCATTTGGACCACGACCCCTTATCGGCTGTTGTCCACCTCGGTCAGCTTGATTAGCACCCTGACTTGCTGGGCGGTTCTTCTCTGAGTTCATCGGGCAATCCTTGATCATATGATCCTTCAAACCGCACTTGAAACATCCGCCGGTCTTTTTCCAACATTCTCCCGGGTGTATTTTTCCACATTGAGTACAAGTACGATTTTGTCCACCCGTAGTAGTCTGTTGACCTCACAGTCCATCATTTCTTGATTTCTTCTGAAAATTCGGGACGACCACAAGACCCAAAGCTTCTCTTATTCTTGCTCAAGCCTCTCCGGTTACATCTCTCTCTCAAATTTAGCCTCTTCGTAATTCTTGCCCTTTCCACTAAGATTGCAAAATCTCTTTCACGGTGCGGAGCAATCATCACTCGTAGCTCATCTCTAAGTCCATCTTCAAATCTGATGCACCGTTCATATTCCGTAGCGACTATCCCTCTAGCATATCGGCTAAGTCGTAAAAATTCTGCTTCATATTTAGCTATCGACTTGTTTTCTTGGACCAAATTCAAAAATGTCTTCCTCTAGGAGTCGATGTAGCTAGCTCCAACATATTTTCCTTCGAATTTAATCTTAAAATACCCCTAAT
This sequence comes from Gossypium rotundifolium, assembly GCA_025506655.1. Taxonomy (NCBI): domain Eukaryota; kingdom Viridiplantae; phylum Streptophyta; class Magnoliopsida; order Malvales; family Malvaceae; genus Gossypium; species Gossypium rotundifolium. Next base: position 51,846,425 of record CP106727.1, read on the forward strand.
CCAGTCGATCCACAGGGGTACTCTCTTTGATAGTGAGCCACCACTGGTAGGCTTCATCACGGAGTAGTGAAATAGCACCTTTCAGCTTTTCTTCATCAGTGCAGTCTAAATCGTCCATGATCCTCTCGACTGCCTCCAACCAGTATTCAGCTACATTTGGAGCTACTCCAGATACTCCCCTGAAAACCTCAACTCCATTTGATCTAAGTCTCTCAGCTACTGACTTTCGAGACCCATTTCTAGAACTAGCTTCTGCTACACGTTCTAAAACTCGCAACACAGCACAGACTTGTGATACTGCGTCACCTCCTTCATTTTGTTCTTGAAATTCCACCCCAACAGCTGGTGGTGGAGCATCATTTTCGGAACCTTGACCAGATCTAACTGGTTCCGACACAGCCATTCTTCCTCGTCCACGACCACGACGTCCACGTCCCCTAGAACTCATGTCTACTACGTGTCTTATCTGTTTTTATGAAAAAGTCTTATGTATTAGAGTCTTTTCACTTCTTATTAAAGGAAAGTTTTATGAAACAGATATTTAGTAGTTTTTCCGTAGTAGCACACAAACACCTAGGGTCCATGTCTCTAAAGTATAGTTTCCTTAGGCTTATCAAACATTCATATCACTTTATCAAAGTACTTACCTGATGGATCTGGGCCGAGAACTCCGAGTGCCATGCTCTTATAAAACCATTTTAACTTAAGAAAACTTTCAGAAAGTCATTTGGGCCATATTTTGAAAACGTTGTGGGCTTCAAAACCCAAGGCCGAGAGTTTAAAACTGGGCTCTGATACCAAGCTAAAACACCCCAAACCCGGCCCAAAAAGCCTAACCGGATTTGGTATGTTCCTCGAGTAAATCTATAGCGAATTCTCATTTTTGTTTAAGAAAAACTTGATGATTTTGTAGAGAATAGATTAACTTAACATTTTAGGTTAAAAATAAATTTGTAAAGTAAAATTTATATCTTTTAAAAAAAACATTACTTGTAGGAGGAATTGATAAATCAAAAGAAAACCACATTTAAGGAAATTACTTTAAAACACATATATATATACATTAGTGACAAAAACATTTTAATTTTTATTTATCGAAAACTATTTAGTTATTTAATAGTTATTGTTCATGGCAAAATAAAATAATTCCAAACACAAAATTAAAGATAATTTATAGTGGCCTTATTACATAAAATTGGCAACCCATAATAAAGTCTAAATAATAAAATTAACTTAATAAGTTTAAGTAGGAAAATTTCCAACCTTCATTATTTGAACATTGGCCACCTCGAAATCCTTGTCAATTCGATCCATCGCTCTACTTAATCATCCAAAAGTTTATCCCACAAAAGGGTGAGTCGTAAACTCAATGTATAACACATACATTAAAAAACCCATTTGATTAAGCCTTTAAGCCTATTAATTACACATATGGCCATAGGCCCATTTAAGTCATATTTGGCCAAAAGCCCATTTTCATAATGATCAAATAATAATCATATGATTAGATACGATAATGAAATGCAATCCCTACCACCTAAATATCCATCCGCTACACACCACCGCACCAACCAACACACCGTGGGATTACTAAATCGACCCTCCATCCGTTACACACCATCGAAGGTAGTTCTTTGCGGTCAACATGCACATCGCCTTATAATATTGTGGCAAAGCCACTGCACAAATGTGACCAAGTCACCAGATTTCAAATATGTGACCGAAGTCACCAAATTCACATATGTGACCAAAGTCACCGGATTTCAAATATGTGATCGAAGTCACCAGATTCACATATGTGACCGAAGTCACGAATTTCAAATATGTGATCGAAGTCACCGGAAATGTGGTAAAACCACCAGAATACTTCCCTTTCATCAATAATACCCATATGCCCATGCACATACATATCGATAAATTTTCATGCTATTTACCCCACAGATCATAATATAGTCATACTTATCTTCACATTTATGCATATAGCAAAATGAATAAAATATTGGGGTAAACATACCTGAATATCGTATACCACTGAATGGTATTCAAAATCACAATCATACACATGGTCATATAATCACATTTAAATATATGTAAATCTATGAGATTTTTAATGTAAGGTTACACACCTTATGACAGTGAGAACAATACCCTCTCGCTCGTCAACACCTAATTAATTTTCACACTTGATTAGTATAAACTTTTACTAATAAAACTATGTTTATTGATGAGGGATCTAAATCCTTACCCTTGGATTCTCGAACGACAGTTATTTGTGGTTTTTCTCCACTAGATGGATCAAAACCCGATGATATTCCACCAACGTAAAGTGGTTCGGTTGTACGCACTACTTCAAATAATCACTCCTCGTTAGCAGAGGGTCCACAACCCGGTGGAAAGTCTCTAACCGCCGATACAGCCCTTTTCTTACCTATCTTGTTAGTCTTAAATCGCCCCTAAAATAACGTTGATTAGTGATCCATTCTAAAAGAATTGATATGATCGAAATTAAAATCCTTACCTTGATGATCTCGAAGATCACTTCTTAAAGGTTGTCTTCAACAAAGATCCTTAAAATCCTTTCCAAAGATTCTACCTAGGATGTAAAAAAATAAAAGGATTATGAGACTAAAATAAGAAGAAGATCATGAAAACGATTGACAAAATCCTTACTTGATTCACTTGAAGGTTCGGCCTTGAACAAAAGAAGAAAAGAATTGATGATTCGGCTTTAACAAAAGAGAGAAATATTGTGCTTTGACTATGGTGGTTTCGGTTGAGAATGAAGAAGAAAGAAGTATGAAAAGAGAAGGAAAGAGAGAAGGAAGAAAAGAGAAAGAGAAAGAGAGAGATTAAAGGAAGAAGATGATGATGGTGATGTTGTTTTCCAAAAAGAAAAGAGATTGGTTTTGGAACCTATGCTCATTCGGCCAAAGAGAAGAAATGAAGAAAATTGGTTCTTGAACTTTTGTAGTTTCGGCAATGAGGGAGAAAGAAAAGAAAGTGATTCTTGAAGACTTGAAATTTCGGTTACAAAGAGAAAGAAAGGTGTTTTGAAAAGAAACTAAAAAGGCCTTTCAAACCGAAATGGTAAATTGTAAGATGATCAAAAGAAAAGAGAAAGACTTCTCTTTTGTGTAATAGGCATTCACTAGGAAGGAAGCTTTTGGAGAAAATTGGTCAAATTGAAAGCCAAAACAAAATAAAGCTTTTACCTCATCACACCAACAAATTTCGGCTAGGAGAGAAACCTTTAGGGAAAAGAGGAAAGATGTACAAAATGCAAGACATTTTGGCCACTATCACCCCTAACCCAAGTCAAAATTCGCCCAATAAGGAAGCCAACATACTCCCCATTTTGCTGCACATTTCTTCCCTATCAAACCTTAATTGTGCTATCACCATTAACCACTCCCTTTAGCCCCTAAAACGTCTAGGTTCATGGTCAAATGACCATGAACAAGTTTCAAAACATTGCCCACATATCATGCCTCTTGTCCCCCTTCTTACCATCCTATTTTGATTTCATGCCATAAGTCCTTAGCTTGCCTTATCCACATGGTCAAATAGCCAAAAATAAAAGAATGCTCATCCACTCTAGAAAGTTCTTGGCCGACACTATGGGGAAGGAAACAAAAGAAATAAAAATTCTCCCATTTGCTAGCTAGGGGATTCGAACCTCTCCTCTCAAGCACTCATCCATGTGTCCTTACCACTTTGCTAATTACTCATCTTATGCTTTAAATTCCTTGTCATTAATTCTTAAGGCCTAACATGCTTAGCTCCATCTTAATTATTAAAAAATTAAAAGTTTCACTAAGCATTCACTTAATTAATGAAGCTCAAATAACTTCTAAAATACACTCAATAATAATTAAGCATGCAACATCATTCAATTAAGTAGAAAATGCATAACCCCTAATTATCAGGATGTTACAACTTGGTGCCAGATGCTTGTGGTGGCATACTAACTTTAAAACATAATTAAAAAATAATTTCAAACGGAAGTTATTTATTGAAGCCAACCACAGTCGAGTTTTGAAACTGGCTCTGATACCATTAAATGTAACACCTCAAACCAGGTCTATGCGTTAAGGCGAGATTTGGTTTGTCACACAAATCGAACATCCATTTAATTCTCTAATGATTTAGGTAAAATAGTTCTACAAAACCTTTTGAAAGTGAAGTTTAGTAAAAATCAAGAATTTGATTTAAAATTGATGAATAAAGAAATACTAGTTTGAAATCTTATCATTTAGTATTTAATTGTCAAAAACCTTTAAGTAGTTTTTTTTTTTTAAAAAAGAGTTCAAAAGGAATTTTGAAAACAAGAATATTTAAAGAATCTCATATGTTTTAAAACAAAATATTTAAGGAAACATTATTGAATTAACATCACCCATATTAAGTGTCTAAAACAAAATTAAATCCATCCACACATAAAAAATGCATAAAATATTAATAAAGGCCTTATTACATCATACCCAAAATAGGAATTAAATAAAAATACTTAATAAAAGTTCATAGTTTATAAAACCCATGTTTGAAGTATGGCCTCCACGAAGTCATCCTCGGCCCAAGCCTCCGTCAATTGCCATTACCTGAGATGGATAATTAAACAGAGTGAATTACTCAGAACTCAGTGTATAACTCATTTACCACATTCATTGGGCCAGATCATCAAGACATTATTTTGGGTTTGAGCCCATTTACGGATTTAACAATATAATAAATAAAATGCATGTAAAATGAAATTCCCAACCAAACCTAATTTCCATCCGCTACACACCACCCGTACCAACCAACACACTTGTGGGGATCAAGTCAACCCACCCCGCCAACAAACCAATCGTGGGCATAAAGCCATTTTAAATAATATTGTGGTGCACCACCGAACTAGATTGTGACAAAGTCACCGAACTAGAGGCATTAAGCCATTTAAAATATATTTGTGGCAGAGCCACCGAACTAGATTTTTGGCAACAGGCCTTTCTTCTCTTCATTAATTATCCCAACCCATGCAATCATGTATGCATAACAATATATATATACATATGATAATTTAAAAAAAGCCCATAATACATGTGAGTCCAAAAATTCAAATTTTCATTTTGTCCCATAAAACAAAATAGCATTTTAGCCCATTTAACGATCTAGCAAACTTTGGCCCATATATTGATCTAGCAGTTTTTCGGCCCATTTATCGATCTAGCAATTTTTCGGCCCATTTATCGATCTAGCAGTTTTTCAGCCCATTTATCACATGAGGTATAAAATTTACTAATTACCAATTAACTCATTGAGGGCATTTTCATAAATTTCACGACTATAACTGTTTTCATGCATTTACACAAAAATGTTAATTATTACGCATTTTTCGATTTTGCCATCTTTACAATTTTATCCCAATACTTACGGTATAGTATCTAACCCAAGATAAGTGTGAAGTTACAGACCTGGTTACTATGAGAACTAGACTTTCCTGCTCGTCGATACCTAAACGCATCACGATAAATTAGAACACTACTATTTATTTACAAATCGAATCTTAGAAATAATGATCTAGACTTTTACCCTCAGAATTTCGAACCACTTCTATTTGTGGTTTCTCCCCGATTGTTGGTTTGTTACCCGATGAAAATCCACGAACAAACAAAGGTTCGGGAGTACGAACGAATTCAAACAATTGGTTCTCCTCGGATAAGGGTCCATAACCCGGTGGAAAATATCGAATTCCCAAAATAGCCCTTCGCTTAAACTTAGGGGGAATAGCGGAACCACCCCTCTTTCAAACACTATTTACTGCCCTTTTCGTCCCTATCTTGATTGTCTCCATTGACAAAAGATCATTAGTCCGACTAAATAATATATCAAAATTATGACTAACAGTTTTAAGGGTGAGATTGGCTTACCACAAATATCCTTGTTCCACAATATGAAAATCGAGCGATAATGTCCCCTAAATTGAAATCGATTAATAATCCTTCTATATCAATATGACGAGTAATATGAGAGTCCTTAATAAACCCTTACCTTAACACCTTAAATCGATTCCAACGATTCAGGACGCTCACGAACACTTGAGTTTTGGCCCTCCACTATCACACTAAAATATTGCGAAAGAAAATGTTTAATAGAATGAATGATGATTTCGATCAAAGAGATTCTTCTTACCACCATTAAGATTTGGCCAAGACATCCCTTAAGCCAACATAAGAACTAAAAGGAAAGCTCTTACCTATTGCTTAAACGAGGGTTGAAAGAATAACCAACAAGACAATATAGATGAATAGGAGATTCTACTTTGAAGGAAAATTAGAGAAAATGGTATTAATGCCATTCGGCCATGAGAGAAAAATAATGAAGAATGTGTTTGAATGATAAATAAAAAAATGAAGAAGAAGAGAGAATGGGAAGAAGGTGTTATAATTCGGTTTTCACAGAGAAGAAAAGAGAATGAGGAAAGAGATGAATTTAGGAGCAAAATGCATTCAGAAATGGGAAAGGAGAAGGAAAAAGAATGGCTTTTTGTGTTGGTAGTTTCGGCACTAGGAGAAAGACACTAGAATGATTAGCAAAATGACCAAATGGTCAAAAAGATGACCAAAATAAATAAAGAAAATGTTGTTTTCTTCTACACCAATACATTCGGCCAAGGGAAGGAAAAGATGAATGGAGAAAAAGTGTCTTCAAACAAAACAAAAATGACCAAAAGAATTCTAACAAGCTACCATCCTACCCCAAGCTAACCACCAAATTTCTGCTCCCGCCCTTTTGTCCATAATGCCGTCCATATTCATGGTCAAAATGGCCATGAAAAAGTTTCCAAAACATCAACCTTGATTCAAGCCTTGTAATCCTCCATTTTCCAAAAGTTTGAGAAATCCTATCCCCAAAATTAAGCAATTCTATCCCTAATTCATGCTTGCTATAACCGTAAGTCTCATTACCATAAAAATTTAGTCCATCTTATCCATGAATGATGCTTGGCTGAAACTTTCTAGGACAAAACAAAAATAAAAGCTCCCAATTTGCATGCTAGGAGATTCGAACCTCTCCCCTCAAGTCCAACTTATGGCGCCATCACCACTTTGCCAATTACTCATCTTATGCCATCTTTTATCACTTAATTAAATTAAACTTCAAGGTCACCTGATTCCTCTATAGTAAAGTACTCTTTACTAAAATTTATTCTAATTCCAAGTAAACCTGAGCCTTCTCAAGACTATATTAAGCACACAATAAAATCATACTCGAGCTAACACCAAAGACAAGCAACATATTGATACTCAAATTTTTAGGATGTTACAGCATGCACATGAGCAACATCCATAAAACTCATACTTATCACATAGGGGTATTTTAGTCATTTCACAATCAAGAGTATTTTCGTAATTCTGCCCTACAAGGGTATTATTGTAATTCTACCCTACATGGGTATTATCGTAATTCTACCCTACAGGGGTATTTTGGATATTGTGTAAATTAGGGATATTTTGGTAATTTCACAAATCAATGGTATTCTGGTAATTTTACAAATTAGAGGTATTTTAGTAATTTTGCAAATATAAGGATATTTTGGTAATTTTAAATCAGGGTATTTAGCCCTCTCGATTTTTAGTTACGAACTTTGGCCCATTAACAAATCCTTGCGGCTAAAGTGAACAGACACTATGCACCAGGTAGGATTCCAGAGAAGAGAAGGTGGGCCACTAGGGCCGCTTAAGTACCAAGCTCTCCCTATATCCAATCCTAGACATGCATATGTTCGTTGCCACACTCTAACCCAACGACTTGTCCACAGACATGTTTAATTATTAGATTAAGTCTTATGCGATTTAAGATTTGTTTAGAACTAGACCTAAAGTCCATTAAACCCTAGCATACTTGTCTACGTCCTCATAACGCCCATCAAGCCCATTTTACGTTCACATAGCCCCTTATGCCCAAATCACATCCTTACGGCCCATTAGGCCCAAATCTCATTCTTATGGCCTATTAGGCCCAAAAAAAATTCTAGATCATGTAACATGCATGACTAACTCAATTCATATAACCAAATCAATCAATTTCATAAAACTTAGCCTCAGGGCCCACCGGCCCATTTAACCACTTTTCTCTTTTCGGCTTTCCGACATTGCCGATTTTGTGTGTGTGTAATGTTTGTACACACCTGGTTACTGCGACGTGCTGTTCTATCATTGGTCTTGAGCATACAACCAACCAACCTTCAATCAACCACCTATACTTAATCAAAATATTTACCAAAAGCCGAAGCCTTACCTTAACCTTACCGTGTTCCACCAGGTTCTAATAGCCCCTCCTTAGCTACTAATCACGAGTATCCCCTAGATCTACACTCACACATACACCATCATAATTTGAGTGACTCATAATCCACACAAGTCCCCTGTAACACCCCAAACCCGGCCCATGCGATATGATCGGAATTGGCATGTCACATGAAGAAAACGTATAAAGAACTTGTGATTCTTACTAAAGTTGACGTTATTTGGTTATACTTAAGAAAACAAGTTTGGTTTATAGATATTTGATAAAACACTACAAATTTCAAGAGGTTGATTGGTAAATCGAAATTTGAACTAATGCACATTAAAACCGTGACTTTTGAAAATATTATTGATAATTCGAAGGAAAATCCAAGTTAAATTATTTGTACATATTTATTATGAAATTCGTTTCTTGATAAATTTTAAGAAAAACCGTTGTTTATGATTTCAGAAAAATCCCCGTTTAAAATAATTCATGGAAGGTAATAAGTACGTCAAACATAAAACAAAATAAAAATCCCAGAGGCCTTATTACAACTTTAAACCCAAAATAGTAAAAATAACGAAATAAATCGGAAAATAAATTTACTAAAGTTTGAAAGTATTATTCCAAAAGTATGGCCTCCATCGAGTCATCCATGGCCCCAAGTCCTCGTCACTGAGCATTACCTGCAAAGATAAAAAAAAAGAAGGGGTGAGTTACAAGAACTCAATGCATAATCCCCTTACTGTCATCCACTGGGCCTGAACCCTTATAGCAACATCTTGGGCCTAAACCCATTTACATAATAGTATTTAAAAGAAATGAATGCAACCCAACCCATCCATCCATCACACCCCCGACCAGCCAATCACACCTGTGGGGATCAAGTCAACCCACCCCGCCGCTCACACCAATTTGTAATCAAGCTACTAAAGTATATTATTTTTGTGGCCATGCCACCGAAATCATAATTAAGCACAATAATAAGCGAATCGTGGCTATGCCACCAGGCTACACTGCTCTCCATACAATTTTTCCCAACCCATGCAATATGTAAAGATGCAACACGATAAAAATATATCCACATATATAACAACCATTAATCTAATGAAATATTTCGATGAATCGACCCATTAAAACACTTTGGTAATTTGGCCCACTAAGGCATTCTAACAAATCGGCCCGTTAGGGCATTTTGGTAAATCGGCCCATAGGGGCATTTTCATAAAACGACCCATTAGAGCTTTTTAATAATTCGGCCCATAAAGGCATTTTTGTAATTTTACAAATTAATACCGATTTTGACAGATCTTAAAATTAACATTGATTAAGCAAGTAACTCGATTCATGCCTTATTACGGTTATTAGATTCGTAAGCAACAATGATCTATTTTCCAACATGATAGTGAATCACAAATCTACGGGATTTCGGTGTGAGATTACACACCTGAGTATGGTAAGAACTAAACCTTCTTAATCATCGGCACTTATGACACCATAACACTCGATTAACTAACAAAAAGAAAGTGTCTTAATCCAAATCTAAATCAGATGATCTAAAGAAATACTTACCCTTAGTATCGTGAACGACCACGATTTGCCTACTCTCACTAGAAGATGGTCCACAACCTGGTGGAAAATCCTGAACTACCGATACCGCCCTACGTTTGAACTTGGGAGTAGAGATTGCAAGCCCACTCCCTTTTTGCCCTCTTATCGATTTTCCTTTAATAACTCTATCACTTGCCTTCATTGAAAGAGTCTCGATCAGAATAATACTACGATGAAAAAAAGTAGTTATCTAAGGAGAGGGTTTCAGCTTACCACTACTTCCAAAGGATCAATGAGTAGAGAAGATTGAGTGATTTAGTCCCTATAATAATCGATTAGTCAAATCTATCGATCCGTTTAGCAAAATAACCAAGTAGCAATATCGAATGGACTAAGAAGAGATTCCTTACCTTAATCGATGATGAACCTGATTCCCATCGGTTCAACTTATGGCTACGGATGAGTTGGCAAAGATGAGAGATTCGGCTTGCCCACTATAACATTACAATAGAAAGAGATCACGATGTGAAGAAATAGGAGAGAGTGATGTTTTGTTTTAGAGAACCATCCGAATAATAAGGGGCACATAATTGGCCATGGAGAAAAAAAGATAAAAAAGAAGAGAATGAAACCACTTACCGATTCAGTCAAAGAAGAGAATGCTCAATATGAAAGAAAAAGAAATAATGAAGAGGTAGAGTGTTAATAGGTTCGGCTATTTGGAGAGAAATGAAAAAAAAAATGATTCGGCTACCAAGTAATATTGATTAAAGAAAAAGAGAGAAAGGTTGAAGAAATGGTGAGGAAAGAAAAGAAGAGATGGACAAGAAAAGTGTCAAAGAATTTCGGCTAGCACTATGAAGGAGATGAACAAAAAGAAGGACTTGTGTTTCGGCAATCAAAGGGAAAAGATTGGAAGGAAAGGACCAAAATGTTGAAAAGAATAAAAGAAAGCTATGGCAAAGTTAAGAAGACGAAAAGAAAATGCTCCCTAATGATCACGGTTTTAGGCAAGGAAAAGTGGTACCAAATAGTAAAAAGAAAAGACTTTCAAATGAGACCAAAACTCTTCAAAAAGTCTATCAAAAATTCGGCATAACCACCCTTTACCAAAACCGCTTATACCTTCCACCAAATGGTCTTAGTTGACTAAAAATTCTTTCCCCAGGCTCTTTCCAAAAATTCAGCCAACATATCCCCCCTTATCTCTTTCCTTTATTTATTTCCTTATTTTCTCCTTGATCTCCTCCTTACTCTTCTCCTTAGTGTTCTTTCCATCATTAGAAAGTCTTCCTTACCTTCTTTGGAGTCTTGGCCGACACTTACCATCTATCACTTGATTAGCACAAAAATTAAATTCCAAAAGTTGCAATAGGTGGGATTCGAACTCCACCCCTTTAAGCCCCTTCATGCGACGCCACACCACTCTGCTACTAGCTCCACTTGTGCTAGAAAAATACACACTTATTCTTTTAAGTCTTGACACCACTTACCTTCTCCCCTTTAAGTGCTTAAACACAAAAATTCCACTAAGGCCCAACTCAACCCCAAGCCTTCTTAGGGCCCCTAAACATACACAATTAACACTCTTAACTAGCCTATACCTTCCACCAAATGGTCTTAGTTGACTAAAAATTCTTTCCCCAGGCTCTTTCCAAAAATTCAGCCAACATATCCCCCCTTATCTCTTTCCTTTATTTATTTCCTTATTTTCTCCTTGATCTCCTCCTTACTCTTCTCCTTAGTGTTCTTTCCATCATTAGAAAGTCTTCCTTACCTTCTTTGGAGTCTTGGCAGACACTTACCATCTATCACTTGATTAGCACAAAATTAAATTCCAAAAGTTGCAATAGGTGGGATTCGAACTCCACCCCTTTAAGCCCCTTCATGCGACGCCACACCACTCTGCTACTAGCTCCACTTGTGCTAGAAAAATACACACTTATTCTTTTAAGTCTTGACACCACTTACCTTCTCCCCTTTAAGTGCTTAAACACAAAAATTCCACTAAGGCCCAACTCAACCCCAAGCCTTCTTAGGGCCCCTAAACATACACAATTAACACTCTTAACTAGCCTATCGCATGGTATAATGTAAAACATAAAATCCCAAATTTCAGGATGCTACATCACCCCTATAGATTATACACATTCGGCCATTCACTTAAACCATAATTGAGTTGAGTACACTTACACTTTGCTAACAATCCTTACCACGCTTGCGATCTCTGATCCTTACCCTTGTTAATACATGATTAACGACAATGAGAATGTAACACCTCAAATCCGGCCCAAACACCACGACCGGATCTGGTATGTCACTAAGGAAATTTTGTAAAACATGTCGTATATACTTTTCTTATGTTTAACCCTTTATTCAGGAAAAATTAATAGTTAATAGTTTAAATAAAATAAATGTTTGAATAACTAAAAATAATTTATCCCATAATAAAACAAGATATAAACTAGTGGCCCATGGCCTTATTACAACGAGGTTTAAAATCCATTAAATAAAACATAATATAAAAATAATTAACTTGAGTCTTTTTGTCATCCACATATTCTTTTGCATGGGCACCTTGCGCTCCTCTCCAGCACGGTCCGATACACTAAGTGTTACCTGAAATGTTAATTAATTGGTTGAGTCGTGAGACTCAATGTGCAACCTTCATGCACCATTAGATTTGGGCCTTAACCCATAAAAATAGAATAATAAATTCATGTACATATATAATAAATAATATGCAAGGCCCAACCCATTTGCCTAGGTTTCCATCCGCTACACGCCCCCGTACCAACCATTCACACCATTGGGGATTTCTACAATCAACCCACACCACTACACGCCAAGATGGTAGTCATGCTGCTCATCAACATATCATGGCCGAAGCCCTTATAACAGATCACGGCAAAAGCCGCTACAACATATAACAGATCATGGTAAAAATCGCTACACATATAACGTATAACTTCCTCCTTTCATCAAACCCACCCCATGCAATCACAAAATCAATACACTTATAACATATAATCGAATATTCACCGACCGGTGATTCGCTTTTACCCTCTTTGGGCTTCCATCTTTATGTTTGGGATTTCACATTTATCACAACATATAATACTTATAAATAGGTATTTAATGATGATCTAAATGGTGGGAAGTATTACACACGATATCACTAAATCCAATATTCTTAGTCGTTGTCCTTGATATTCAATCTATTATCCTCAATCTATAACTTTGCTTAAAAGCGAAAAATCGTGAAAATATGCCTCTCCTATATTCGCCATGGTTAGTATTCTACCCGATTTTATATATATATAAATAAACAGATCCTCTTACCTTGAAATCCCAAAAGTAACACGATTCTATAACTTAGAGATCTATGCAATTGGCCTCCTTCTTCAAATCCCGGAATGCCGAAAAGAAGTGTGAAATAAGAGATTAGTTTCTAACAACCATTCGGCTAAGGACTTTGAAAAGTCGAAAGAACAATGAAATCCCAAAATCAATACTTACCTATTGTTTCCTTCAGATTTCGGCACAAGTAGACTCCATTAAAGAGGATTCGGCAACCACAGGAGATGAGATCTAGCGATTTTGGCTTTTATGAAAATCCTGGAAAAGATGAACTGATGCATTTTCAGCTTTTAGAAAAATTGAGTGAAGTGTTTCAGCATAGAAGGAAAGTGAAAAGAAAGTGGAGAGAAAGAATACTTAGGGGTTTCGGCTTTCACAAGAAATCAAAAGAAAAGAGATTACCAAGAAGAACTGAAAATTTCGGTATAGAAGATGAGAGAAGAGAATGGGGCTCAAAATGCCGGAATTGCAGAGGTACCCCCTATTTAAAGGGAATTTCGACATCCCCTCCAGGAGATGGAATTTCGGCCAACTCTGTACTCAGAAGATAACTCCTATCTTTTCTCCTCTATCCTTCTATCCCTTATCCCTATCAAAACACTCATCCATAAGAGGTCACATTTGCACCAACTCTCCCTTTATCTTGTCAGCTTGTTATCCTCATTAATTAAACAAAAATAATCCCTAAATTATAGCCTTGTGCCATCCCTCTTTAGCTCACCTTAGCTGCTAAAATTTTGACCCAATTCTTTGGGCCCAACTGAACCTCAAATTAACATATTAAACATAACATTACACACAATGCACAAGCCCATTAATACCTTACCATAACATTCTAAGTGCTACATGCATCTCATAAATTTTAAACGTTCCCATTCTTAAGGCCTATTGGGCCCAATTCTACTAGGCCCAATTTCAGGATGCTACAAATCTACCCTCCTTAAAGAAATTTCATCCTCGAAATTTCTAACTAACTAGTAATAGTACTACCCAAGTCTCATCACTATGCTTTCGCTGCGCACTCTAATTCCAAAGCCAAATAAACACTTAGTATACTATGGTAGGATACGCACCATTATTTCCTTCTGCAGCGTCTTTGTCCCCTTGTACTAATACTACCGATTCACATTTATCTGATTAAGAATTTTATGAATTATTAGTTTTCTTCCACTGATTAACCACGAACAGTCTTATGAATAATAGTTTTAAAAGTAGTTCTTTCGAATTCAAACCTATCTACAGGTTTCAGTCTTCTTAATTCTAGGAACCATGCACATTCAACATCCATACACACCAACATACAAATAGCATCCATCACCTAAGGGTATTTTCGTCATTTCACTACCCAGGGGTATTTTCGTAATTTTAACCTACAGAGGTATTTTCGTAATTTTCTGAAATATGGTTCCAGGTGATTTTACAAAATAAGGGTATTTTGGTAATTTTTAATTCGAAAAATTTTTACGAATCAAGGGTACTTTAGTGATTTCAAAACCAAGGTTTACTTTAGGGTTGTACAAAACAAGGTGGCTGGTCCCTTTCGGGTTTTAGTTATAGGTTTTGGCCTGTCAACACGTCCTCATAGTTAGGGTGAACAGTCACTACGCACCAGGTAGGATTCCAATGAAGAAGAGGTAAGTCACTAGGACTGCTTAAATACCAAGCTCTCCCTATATCAACTCCTAGACATGCGTATAGCCATTACCACACCCTAACATGGCTTAAGGTGAACAGTCACCACGCACTAGGTAGGATTCCAGTGAAGAGGAGGTGAGTCACTCGGACTGCTTAAATACCAAGCTCTTCCGGATCTTCTCCTAGACATGCATATGCTTGTTACCACACTTTAGTCTTGTGACTTGTTTACAGGTTTTGTTTAATGAAGTTAAGTCTTATGGATTTTAAGAATTTGTTTGTCTAAGCCTAAAGTCCATCAAGTTATAACCTAAATAGTCTACTTCCCATAAGCCCGTTAAGCCCACATTTATATCACACAATGGTTTAGAGTACTTACCTGGCGAACTTGGCCGGAGACGCAGGTGCCGTGCTGAACTAATAAACCTTTACTAATAAAAATCCATGTTTTAAAAACTCATTTTTAGAAAATATTTTGGGCCCAAAATCCCAAAGCCGAGTTTTGAACTGGGCTCTGATACCAATTTGTAACACCCCAAACTCGACTCAAACACCACGACCGGATCTGGTATGTCACTAAGGAAATTTTGTAAAACATGTCGTATTTTCAGAAAATATTTTTCTTATGTTTAACCCTTTATTCAAGAAAAATTAATAGTTAATAGTTTAAATAAAATAAATGTTTGAATAACTAAAAATAATTTATCCCATAATAAAACAAGATATAAACTAATGGCCCATGGCCTTATTACAACGAGGTTTAAAATCCATTAAATAAAACATAATATAAAATAATTAACTTGAGTCTTTTCACGGATCCACATATTCTTTTGCATGGCCACCTTGCGCTCTCTCCAAATTTTGGCCCCGATGCACTAAGTGTTACCTGAAATGTTAATTAATTGGTTGAGTCGCGAGACTCAGGGCCAGTTTGGCAATGCTTTTGAGAAGTGCTTTTGAGAAGTGCGGTAGAAAAGTACTTTTGAGAAGTGCTTTTAAGAAGTGCTTTTGAAAAATTTAAGTGTTTGGTATTGCTGTCAAAAAGTACTTTTCAGAAGTAAAATGTCTATTTTAAACATGATATTATAAAGTAACAAATATGTATTTAAATAATATTCAAATTAGTTAATATTATGATATTTTAGCAAAAATATAAAAAATAATTTATTATAATTTATTGTTAATATTTTAATAAATAATATTAATTTTAAATATTTGTAATTAATTAATATTAATTAAAATAGAACAAAACTAAAAAAGCTACATCATTTTATCCTTGCTCAATGTTTCTCAAAACTAAATTAGCAATATTATCAAGTTAAGTTTCATGCCGTTGAAGAACATCTAGAGTGATATTACCGAGGCTTATGAAATTGACCCTAATGCTATTTTTAGTAAAAAAAATACAAAATATACAACAAATTTTCTTTGTGGCATCTCAGAATGGGGACAAGAAGGAAAAATCTAAAAGAAAAGTAATACAAATATGATTTTTACTAATAATTACGCCTTTGTGGACCAATCAACGGCTTCATAATTTCCTTATTTTATTTTCACTTTCTTCTTCTTCTTCTTCTTCTTCTTTTTTTGGCTATTGTACCCACAACATGCTTTCTTCTCAGCCGCTTTTAATTTGTATCGATCTCTAAGTACTATCACAAGTTTTAAGCATACAACAATGTAATTTTCTTTCATTTGCTTAATTCGTGACATGCTTTTCTTTGCTTTTGATTATCTCTCATCATTATAGCAGATAGCTTTGAAAGATTGCTTTTGATTTCTTTGCTTTTGAAAGATAGGTTTGAAAGATGGCGGAATGGAAACAAAGGAAAGAAAGAATCAAAATAATAAAAGGAAGCGGTAGAGCCTCCAGTATTAGGTATCGACTAACCTCAATCCCCCAATTCCAAAAAATCAGAAGATTCAAACCCCCTAAATCCTCTGGGAGTGTTCACGCTTTGGAGAAGAAATAATAAAAGGATAAAAAGGTAAATTAGCTGTGAAAAGTCCTTTACTCGAGAAAAGGAGAAATTTTAGCTTCTTCATCCGTAAAAAGTCCATCACAGACGTTAAAATAACTTTTCCACTGGACCTTATTCTTGATTGCTTCTTAGTAAAAAGGACTTTTCTATAGAAAAGTTCATCTAAGATGGAATGAAGAACGGGGCCTCAGTGTGCAACCTTCATGCACCATTAGATTTGGGCCTTAACCCATAAAAATAGAATAATAAATTCATGTACATATATAACAAATAATATGCAAGGCCCAACCCATTTGCCTAGGTTTCCATCCGCTACACGCCCCCTTACCAACCATTCACACCATTGGGGATTTCTACAATCAACCCACACCGCTACACGCCAAGATGGCAGTCATGCTGCTCATCAACATAGCATGGCCGAAGCCCTTATAACAGATCACGGTAAAAACCGCTACACATATAACGTATAACTTCCTCCTTTCATCAAACCCACCCCATGCAATCACAAAATCAATACACTTATAACATATAATCGAATATTCACCGACACGGTGATTCGCTTTTACCCTCTTTGGGCTTCTATCTTTATACCGGATTTCGCATTTATCACAACATATAATACTTATAAATGATTTAATGTATGATCTAAATGGTGGGGAAGTATTACACACGATATCGCAAATCCAATATTCTTAGTCGATGCCCTTGATATCTGGATCTATTATCCTCAATCTATAACTTTGCTTAAAAGCCGAAAAACTGTGAAAATATGCCCTCTCCTATATTCGGCCATGGTTAGTATTCTACCCGATTTTATATATATAAATAAACAAATCCTATTACCTTGAAATCACGAAAGTAACAAGATTCTATAACTTAGAGATATATGCGATTAGCCTCCTTCTTCAAATCCCAGAATGCCGAAAAGAAGTGTGAAATAAGAGATTAGTTTCTAATAGCCATTCGGCTAAGGACTTTGAAAATCCGAAAGAACAATGAAATCCCAAAATCAATACTTACCTATTGTTTCCTTGATTTCTAAGACAAGGCACTCCATTAAAGAGGATTCGACAACCACAAGAGATGAGATCTAGCGATTTGCTTTTATGAAAATCCCGAAAAGATGAACTGATGCATTTTCGCTTTTAGAAAAATTGAGTGAAGTGTTTGACTTAGAAGGAAACCGAAAAGAAAGTGGAGAGAAAGAATACTTAGGGTTTCGACTTTGTAAGAAATCAAAAGAAAAGAGATTACCAAGAAGAACTGAAAATTTTGGCACAGAAGATGAGAGAAGGGAATGGGGTTCAAAATGTCAGAATTGAAGAGGTACCCCCTATTTATAGGGAATTTCGGCACCCCCTCCAGGAGATGGAATTTCAGCCAACTCTGTACTCAGAAGATAACTCCTATTTTTTCTCATATATCCTTTTATCCCTTATCCCTATCAAAACACTCATCCATAAGAGGCCACATTTGCACCAACTCTCCCTTTATTTTATCAGCTTGTTATCATCATTAATTAAACAAAAATAATCCCTAAATTATATCCTTGTGCCGTCCCCCCTTAGCTCACCTTGGCTGCCAAAATTTTGACCCAATTCTTTGGGCCCAACTGAACCTCAAATTAACATATTAAACATAACATTACACATAATGCACAAGCCCATTAATACCTTACCATAACATTCTAAGTGCTACATGCATCTCATAAATTTTAAACGTTCCCATTCTCAAGGCCTATTGGGCCCAATTCTACTAGACCCAATTTCAGGATGTTATAGAGAAGTTAGATAGCCCTCCAGTTTTTACCATAACATACTTAAGGAAAATTGACTAAGTGCTTACCCAAGAAGCAATCGGCCCAAGAAGTATTTGGCTTTTGAGATTAGTATGGTGACAAGGACTATTCGGCATCAATAGGGTGAAGAAGAGAAGAAGTGATCGGCAAAAACCAAAGGTGAACAATAAAGGGAATTTGAGAAGAGAGGGCATGGAGGATTCGACTTCTGAGCACTTAGAGAGAAAAGGATGTTTAGGCAACTCCCAAGAGAAGAATTCGGCTAGAGGGAAAAACGAAATTTTGGCAAAGGAATGATGGTTTCTTTTTTTCGGTAAATGGAAAAATTCGGCTGAGGGGGAGAACAGAAAAGTAATGGAACCTTTCAAAAGAATTCGACACCCCCTTTTATAGCCAAAAGCTGAAACTCCCTTCCCCATAGAGTCCCATTCGGCACCAACATATCCACACGTCAAGCCCCTATCTTTTCTCTCTTATCTTTACCTTAATTTTCTCTCCTGAACACTCCCTTCCAGAGTCCACTCCAACGCCACTACTAACCATCTAGAAGGAAAAAATAAAACATCCAATTTACCACTCTCAAGCCTCAAACCTTGGACCTCTTCACCTGCTAATGATGTCACCTCCTTGGTCCTTAAGTGGCGTCACTTTTCCACTATACTCAAGCTCCTCTTGTGTCATTTTCCTTCTGCATTTATTTAAAAGGCCTACTAACTGAAGTCACTGTTCCCTAGGGCTAAAACCAATTTTTTTTCCTATACCCTTACTTGATCCTAGAACATCTCCAACACCCCTAGACACTCCAAATTCCTTAACTATTAAAGCAAACATGCAATTTGTCATTTTCTTGCTCACTTAAAAATTTTTTGAGACCCAAAGCCCAAAGCCCAATAGGTCCAATACTTCTAGGCCCAAATTTAGGGCGTTACATAAGCTCTGATACCACTAAATGTAACACCCTTATACCATGTTCGACTCAAGGAACCTGATATAGGAATATTACATTTGGTGCCAAAGTAATTCTTAGCTAATTACTATTATATTTGAACATAAAAATAGATAAATAATAAATTTAAATAATTTAAATTTAAATCCATTACTATTACTTGGGACATACTTAATTTTTTCTAAGTACATGCCATTCTATTCAAAATTTTAAAACATACACTGTTGTTGCTTGAAGATGTGATGAGATGAAAGCTCACAATCTCAAATTCGACTCTCAAAAATTTCTATACCTAATCTGCGCATGGAAACAAATCATACGCTGAGTATACACCCAGTGGTGTTACTATAATTCAAATACTTAAGGTAAAAACAATATATATATACACATTAATCTTACCACTATTTTACCTTCAATAAATCATTCACGCATTTAAACTTTAAATTTATTCTAATAATATGTATCTTAAGTAGCTTTTCTTTATTTTAATTTATATATCTTTTTATTATGTCAATATACATTTCATGCATTTCATCAATAACCATTTCATAAAATCATTATGTAACATCCCAAACCCGGCCTAGACGTTATGACCGGATCTCGAGTGCCACAACAGGTGTTGTTTGAAAACTTTGTGTTCGTTGGAAAACTCGTCTATAAATAAAAACTTCCTACCGTTTAAAAATCTCGATTTTCGTTGCTTATTAACAAAACGAGTTTTACTCAAAATTATTCCCTTTCAGAAATATTATTATACATATTTTATTTGATTAAAAAGCCTCGTCTGTTTTGGAAGTTTGGTTTAAACAGTTGCGAAAATGTGATATTTTTTTTAAAACAGTAGTTATTGTTTTAAGACCCGTGTTTAAAAAATTTGCAGTTTGTAAGGAAATACCAAATAAAAGTTAAAACAATTCCAATGGCCTTATTACAAAAATCATTAACCCAAAATTTAGAATAAAGTAAACTAAAATTGTAACATCCCAAAATTGGGCTTAGTAGGATTGGGCCTAATGGGCCTTGGGTGTAGGAATGTTTCAAAATTTTGAGAACAAGAGAATGGCATTATTGCAAATTGGACTTTTTAGCTAAGTGAATTTGGAAGGTTACAAGGTTTCTATAAAGTCAGGGTTTAATTGGGCCTTAGGAAAAATTTGGTATTTTAGCACTTTAAGGAGAGATGGTAAGTAGCTTCAATGCTTATTGAAATAAATGAATAAATGGTTAGCATAAATGAGCTATTGGTAAAGAGGTTATGGCATCAAGTGAAGTACTTTGAGGGAGGAGGTTCAAATCCATTTGTGTGCAATTTTGACTTTTTTTTTTTTGCACTCTTTCCTTAAGTGTCAGCCAAGGAGTAAATATGGCAAGTTTGACTTCATTATTTTTGGTAAGGTGGCTATAAGAATAAGGCAAGGTTGAAGTTTGGGAAAGGAGTCAAGAGAAATAGGAATGAAAGGGGGACATGAGGTTTAATTCGTGGAGTGATGTTTTGGAAAGCTTGGGTGGCCAACTCTTATCCTAAGGGAGGATGCATGTGGACGGTTTTGAGGTAGATAGGTGGCTGAAAATTTTACCTTGGCATTTGGTAAGGCCTTGGTTTTGTTTTGGCCAAAAATCCTATTGCAACCTTTATGTCATCTTCTCTCTTTTTGCTACTTTCTTTGCCGAAATTTTCTAGCACAATAGTGCAATTTTCTCTTCTCTTGAATTGGTCACATATTCATCTTTTGTCTAATCTCCTTGATAGACGAATATCATTGTTCATTCTCCTCCATAACTGAAACCTTTCCATCATTCTTTCTTTCTCATTCCTTAAGCAATCGGTAAGTATTCTTTCCAATGTTTTATTTTCTTCTCTTATGACTGAATCTATACTTTGGTTTTTGGATGGACATTTTGACCGAGACTATCGCCTTACTTTCTCTCATACGAGATCGTTTTCTTCTTCGTAATGATATAGAGGGAGGCCGAATACCACAACATCGCCTAATCATCTTTAGTCATGGGACGATCGTGAGAAACGGGATTATAATCGATTAAGGTAAGGAAGATCTTTCATAGTCCATTCGATATCTCCATTTGGTTTTTGAGTTAATTGGATTGAAGGTTGGCTAATTGATATTGTTGGTAGGATCAATTTTTGGTGCATCGAGGGAGATCACAGTCGTGGTGTTGAAATCGGTAGAAAGCAGAACTCGTAATCAAGGTGTGTAATCCCGTACCTTTCCGAGTATATGTTTGAAATGGTGAGTAAATCTCACATCTCTATGAAAGTTTACATGAAATAACTTGTGATTCAGTAGAAATACCGAAGAAAACTAGAAATTGGCATCCGTGATCACTCGGACATGCCTATGCTCGTAGTGGTAATCATGTTTTGTAATAAAACATTTTCGGTCAGAAACAGTGACGTGTATTTGAAAAATCACGAAAATTGGATAAAAGGAATTACAAAGTGAGTAAGATATCAAATTAAAGCTTACTGTTTCTACTTTAATATGGAAGAAATAGAGAAGGAAAAATAATATTATATTCTGAGACATGTTAATTTTAGTGAGACTGGTTCTGAATGACTTCAGGGTATTCTATTCTGTCTTGGAAAAATTGTATAAAATTGTACAAAGTGAATTATGGGACATAATTTATATGTATGGATTCCTTAGTAAACCTATTTTCAATGAAAATAATTGGGAGCAGTAGATGAAAAGCGTACAGTAAGATACTTGTGATTAAGGAAAGAGAGGTCAGAATCATTAGACAGTGAAACAAGGGAAACTTTAAGGAATAAACTGTACTAAATGGTTAATCTAAAAATTCTAGAAAAATTATAAGAGAATGATATACGAGTCTAGTTTCAAAGAAAATTTACGGATTTAGATATTGAGTTTCCTAACTCAAGTTATAGTCAATTTAGTCGGTATGATGCAATTGGACAGTTTCAAACTTTTATGCCCCAAATTAGTAGTTAAGCCTTGGTTATGAAATTACCGAAATACCCTTAGAGGGTAAATTACCAAAATACCCTTAGCAAGTACGATTACCAAATTACGAAAATGCCCTTATGGGCCAAATTATGGAAATGCCCCTATTGGGCCGATTTGTAAAGTGTTAATGGGCCGAAATACGAAAATTGCTTAATAGGCTGAATTAACATATTGCCTTATGGGCCGAATAAACATATTGATTAATAGGAAAATGTGATATTTGCTATATGGGCCAAATGTGATAAGTGATATATGGGCCTCATGTGTTAATGGGTCGTATTGCTAGATTGCTTAATGGGCCAAATTACTAGATTGCTTAATGGGCTGAATTGCTAGATTGCTTAAGGAGCCGATTTGATAAATTACCATATGGGCCAAAAAATGAGAAATGGACCAAATTGTAGTATGGGCCTTATGTTGAACTTATTATATGAATATTGTTATGTTTTGTATATGTACACATGATTGCATGGGTTGGGATAAAATTGAAGAGAAGTCCTGGTGGCTCTGCCACAATCTAGTTCAGGTGGCTCTGCCACAAACATTTTAAATGGCTTTATACCTGCGATTGGTGTGTCGGCGGGGTGGGTTGACTTGATCCCCACAGGTGTGCTGGTTGGTACGGGTGGTGTGTAGCAGATGAAAATTTAGGCTTGGTTGGGAATTGCATTTCACATGTATTTTTTTTAAATTACTATATTGTTATATTCGTAAATGGGTTCAAGCCTAATTAAATGCTTATATGGTTTTGGCCCAGTGGACATGGTAAGTGGGTTACACACTGAGTTCTAAGTAACTCACCCTGTTTTCTTACCCTTCTCAGGTAATGATAATTGATGGAGGCTTGGGCCGGGGATGACTTCGCGTGGAGGCCATACTACAAATGATGGTTTATATAATCTTTGAACTTCTTTTAAGTATTTCTATTTAAGTACTATTTCATTCTATGATGTAATAAGGCCTCTGTATTATTATAAGGATTTTTACTCGTGGATGGATTTTAATTATGTTTTAGATACTTAAAAGGAACTATTTTAAATTTATAAATGTTTTCTTTAATTTTTGTATAAAAGGGGTTTTTCTTAAAAATCACTAACTCGTAAAAATTTCGTGAAAACTCTTTTATAAATTTTATTTTCAAACTCCTTTTGAATTATTCCAAACTTCTTTTAAAATTTAACCAATTATTTCTCTGAGACTAAAATATAATCTCTTATGTTCTTAAATCATAGATTTCAAATAAATTCTAGATTTTTGATAAACTTTATTTCCAAACGTCAAATTTTCGTAAATTGTTATTTCAAATATGTTTTTGCAACCAAAAAGGTTTTTAAAGATAATTACGTTTTCAAGTAGATAACAATTGCTTAAATGTTTTGGGTTTTAACAAAGAGGCTGTAATTCTCAAACAAGTTTTTAACAATCGCAAAGATGGTTTTGAAAAAAAAAACTCTTCCATGTGACACGCCAGATTTGGGCCTAACTTCTAGGCCGGGTTTGGGGCGTTACAAAAATAAAGTAGCTAAATTAACCCTAAGAACATACAGGATGTGTGGCCACCTCCGAGTCCCTTGTAGCTCCAAATCCTCTAAGGCTGGGGATTACCTGCACGGTTAAAGAAAAAAGGGTGAGTTACGAGAACTCAGTGTATAATCCCCTTATTACTACCACAGTTTGGGCCCAAGCCCATATAGTATCAATCCGGGCCTAAGCCCTACTCAGTAATGGATTGGGCTGAAGCCCTATTCAGTATCAGTCTGGGCCGAAGCCCTATTCAGTAACAGTCTAGGCTGAAGCCCTATGATATGCAAAACAAATATGTACCCAACCCTAGTCCAACCAACACACCACCCGTACCAGCCAACACACCTGTGGGGACCAAGTCAACCTACCCAACCAGCACACCAATAATGTAGACTAGCTACTAAAAGCAGTATACGTGGCTGAGCCACTAATTCAGTATAACGTGGCAAAAGCTACTAAATCAATATAACGTGGCAGAGCCTCCAGTACAGTGCTTCCTCCAAATCCATAACCCAACCCATGCAATATGTCATGTCATACTAAACCAATGCATGCAGCATATCACACCATAATCAATTAAACAAATTAGACATACATCTCTAGAACTACCCCTAAGGGTATAATGGTCATCTGATCTGTTTGGGGTAAACGGTAATTTACCCCTCGGAGGTATTCTAGTAATTTCACCCAACCAGGGCATTTCAGTAATTCCACCCTTTAAGGGTATCTCAGCAAATCCACCCACCGAGGGTATTTCGGTAGTTTTTAGTCATCTAGCGGCCTTTTCGAAGGCCCACTATCAGCTCGAGCAACACAGGTTCCCTTTCTGGTCACTACGGTGTAGTTGGGCCTAAAATCCAATTTCGGCCTACACGGGCCCACACGCTTATGTGGCCCATTTAGCTAATTTTTTATCTCGATTCTGCGGACTTCGCAGTCGCATCCATCATCCGAAACTTACCATCAATTTCACCCCTGTGGGCCCATTCTCCCACTGGGCCCTAAGCCCACAAAAGAGATCGTGGCACTCCCATAGGTCCATCGTCAATGTTCGTGGCTCGATTTATAACTACGTGTGTTCGCACGCTCGAGTGATCTCAGATGCCAATTATCCAGCTTTTCGGTATTTCAGCTTTTAGCCTATTCACAGAAACATCGCATATCAGATTAAGCAGTGGTGTGAGATTACACACCTTGATTACGAGTATGCCGCAAATCCCTTAGCACCGATCCTATTTTAGACAAGATCAAAAGTTAGTCAAACGGTTAAGAGGATTATCCTTCCATTACACAACAAACCGAAACCCCATTAACACCTACCTCGTTTCACCCAATTTTGCTAAGCCCCTGCCGATTATCAATGAAAACTAAGGATCCTTGAATGGACTTTGTGATACAAACTACTTCTTAATAAAATAGATAGAGTAACAAATGATTCAAGTCCACCCTTTATACATACAAGGCGAGTATACCTACCGGATTAAGGCTATGGGTACGTATCGACTGCTTCAAAGCACTTGTCCCCTCCTACACCTCGAGTGAACCTACAAACCAACCATGTCAGACCAGAAGATGGGGAAGATTCGGCACACGAGACATAAGTGATAACCCCCACGAAAATAATTGAAAAGAAACCAATATACATACTCCTGAGATTCAGCAAGACAGGTCTCCTTAAGTATGGCCCTAGAGATGTGACTATAAAAGAAGGATAAGAATATGTTGATCTCGATTTATTCAACTTAAAAGAAAATAGAGAATGTTAAAGGCAACGAAGAAGACAGGTTTGGCTAACTTGAAAGGTACAGAAAGAATATGGGAGGAATAGATGAGATTGGATTTGGCCAGGATGTTGCCAAGAAAAGGAAGAACGAACTTGCACACAATATCAAGAAGGCACGAAAGCAAATGAGGAAAAGAAAGACTTGTAGGTAGGAAATGGCAGCAATTGAGGGAATAAAGAATGAATGGAAAAACCCGAATGGTAACCCAAATGGTTTCTGCTAACACTCAAAGCTGCCAAAATACTTCCTAGTGCCACCCCTTAGCCGAAATCTCCCCCTTAAGCACACTCCCATAGTCGGCCAACTCTCCACCTCTCCCAACTCCTTGATTCACTCCATCATTTCCTCCTTGAAACACTCCTAGCCTCCCATTCAAATCTGTTGACCAAGTCTTCAACCATCCTTGTAGAGTTTGATCCCAACTCTACCTCTTGCTCTCCCAAGCCATAAAATAAAAGCCTCCAGTTGCAGTCTGTGGGATTCGTACCCCTTCCCTCCTTGCTCTCCCATTGACGCCACAGCCACCTTGCTACATGCCTAACTTGTGTCTCCTAAATGCACATAATTATACTTAAGCCCTACTGCCAACAGCCCTCGCCACTAAAGAGCCAAAAGCTAAAATTTTTCCCAGGCTCAAACTCAAACCCAGGCCTCCCTAGGACCCCCAAATACACTCAAATAACCAGCTGAGCAAGCACAACATAAAATTAAGCAAAAGTTACAACCCCTAGCTTTTGGGGCGTTACACATTATTTCATATATTTCATTCTTATATCCTAATTCAATAACATATTCTATTCCATATCTAAAACCTTACAACATTAGTCTTTCAATAATTATTTAAACCAACATTTTTCAATAAAATTAATCATAATTAATTCATAAGATTATATTCAATTAACTCATACACTATTTCATTATTTCCAATTCATTCTATTTTTACTTCTTATTTCGATATCTCAATTCCAAATCACATTTCAATTCATAATTCCACTTTCTCATACTTTCAATAGTTCAACCGATCAATTCATTTGATTTTCTCATTCCATTTATTCAACTAATTTCAAAATAATTCGATATTTTAGCAAATTCATTGAACCTTAAGTTCATGCTTCAAATCTCACATCTTAAGTTCTACATGGCATCCAACACTAGGAACCACTCATGCGACCTAGCTACTCATAACCCGTGGCTTTCTTGTCTACATGGCGTCCAACTCTAGGAACCACTCATGCGACCTAGCTACTCATAACCCGTAGCTTTCTTGCACACATGGTGAAAGTCCCTTATCATCCATGTGGCCTAGCTACATATCAAATTTTGCCATCTCGTAGCTTTCTTGTGCACACGGTGAAGGTTCCTTATCACTCGTGTGACCTAGCTACATATTGTCCGTATCTCTCGATTTTTCGAAGGTTCAATCGAGAATTTCACAGTCTATACATTTTCATATTATAGTTATCAGCCAATGACTTCTATAATATCTAGCAAAATAATTATTGAACATGTAAAATAAATGTATTTTTTACATATAAACTTTCCATTTCACATAATAACCATAGTCATAGAAAACAGCTTTAAGCACAACATTTCAACCCATGTAATATTAATTTAACATTCAATTCATGTAACATTAATTTGCCATTCAATTTCACATGACACAACAAACATCACTTTTTCTATACCATACATACCATCCATCAACTTCTCCTAAACATATTAAATCATACAATTTATGCCATATCAATAGAGAATTACAATTCAAGCATGGTGTTGCATTATTATTAACACACGAACTTACCTCGGATCTAGAAACGACAATTTACCATTTTAGTCCATAACCTTGTATTTTCTCGATTTAAGCCCGAATCTCAATTTCCTTGATCTATATCACATTTAGCCCACAAATTAGTCACATTATTCATATGGGTCCAAAAATCATATTTTTTACAAATTGCACTTTGACCCTAAACTTTCACATATTTGCACTTTTGCCCCAATGCTCGTAAATTAAACTTCAGCCCTTATTCTTATGTTTTATAACATGCTGATCATTTTTCCCTTCCATGGAAACATCAAATTCTTACTCTAACATACTCTTATGAACATTAGGTATTTTTATCGATTATGTCGTTTTACTCGTTTTCACTTAAAATCGCTTAGAAAAAGTTCTTTAACATAATTTCGAGCTTCATATTCTACCATAAAACATCAAAATACACACTTTTAACCTATGGGTAATTTGCCAAAGATGAACCCTAGCATGAATTATTGGTAGCATAGGCTAAATCGAGCTACTAGGACTCCAAAACCGTAAATAACTTGAAAAACGGGGCTAGAACAGACTTACCATGAGCTTGTAAAGTTGAGACAACCCTATACATGTCTTCTCCTGGTAAATTTCGTCCATATGAAGAAGATGGACAAATTTGGCATTTTAATTTTGTTTTTAATCCATTTAATGACCAAATGACCAAAATGCTCTTTTAGCCTTTCTTTGAAATTTTATCCATCCAAGCCCATTTTTGTCCAAAATTTTAGAACTTGGTCAATTTGATATTTAAGACCCTCTAATTAAAATCCAATTCAATTTCATACTAAAAACTTCTAGAACTCATATTTTTTAATTTATTCAATTTAGTCCTTAAAGTCTAATCGAGCACCTTAGACATATAATTTATTCATGAAATTTTCACACAAGCATGTAAACATATCATAGACCTTATAATAATCATAAAATAATTATTTCTACTTCGGATTTGTGGTCTCAAAACTACTATTTCGATTAGGCCCTAGTTCGAGATGTTATAGTCCGACTAGTTAATAGGGTAATCAAATAATTTTTTATTTATTTCAAATTCTCTTTCAATTCAATCACAATTCAATTCAAGTTCACCTTTTCACTTTCTAATCAATATACAATTCAATACCAATACATATTTCATGATTCAATTCAAACCACTTTTCAATCAATACACAATTCACATATTCACACATATTCATAATTTAATTCACTTTTATTCAAATCATATTTTAAATTCATTTTCGATCAAATTCAAATCATTAATTACTTTTCAACCAATATACATTTCAAATACTTGCATATTTTCTTCATTCAATTCATTGTGATTCAATTCAAATCACTTTTAATTTCCAATTTGTTGACATTCAATTTCAATAGCCATAAACATTTTTAAATCAATTACATTCAAATCAATATCATTATTTCAATTACTTTCCTAAATTTATCTACCATACATTTTAATTAAAATATAACAATTAATAATAAATAGATTTGAATTATAGTAATACAAACCCGGATTTGTTCGATTACTCCTCGATAACTTTTCATTTCCTTTCGGTGTCGATGCCTCGGGTTCTTTGCTAAATTTTAAAATAATAATAATTTACACTTATTAATTACAGCACTAATTTATAATAAATGATTGAATTTCTATTCAATTTATACCCTAATTCCAATTTAATCCTAATTAACTCATTTACTTTTATAATTGATTCATACTTCATATCTATTCAATTTCCTTTCATATTTCACTTAACTATCTAATGTTCATAATAAAATTATAATCTAAAATTTCTTTCAATTTAGTCCTTTAAACACAAAACTTATAGCTTCTTTTACAATTCAATCCCTTACCAAATCTAACTTGAAATTCATTCAATTAAATCCCTAATTCATCTTTTTGTTCAGCATGAACTATACTTATGAACCTATGAACTTTCAAAGTATCAACTTAATTTCATCAAAACCTTGTTCTAAAGCTTCCAAAACATCACGATTAAGTAAAAAAGACTTAATTGACTTACCTATTAAAGCTTTAAACCTTCAAACCCTAGTTTTCCCCTTTTTCTTTTCTTTCCCCTTTCTTTCTTCTTGTTTTCAAATGGCTTCTGCTATTCTTTCTTTTGCTTTCTTTCTTTATTTCATTTCATATATATATATATATATATATATATATATATATATATTAGTTAATAATGATAATAATTATAATAAATATCTTTTAATAACACACATTTACATTACATTTGTCACCACTTAATTTGTTTATCATACACAAAAGTCTCATAATATAATTATTTAATTAATAACTATCTTTTGCTTAATTTTCAAGTAAATAAATAAATATAATACAATTGTATATATTTACATTATTACAATTGTCACTATCCAATTTGTTTATTATACAAAAATCTCACAATTTAATTATTTATCTAATAAATATCTTTTAAATAATAAATATCTATTTACTAATTAAATATAAGTATTACAAATGTACATATATATTTTATTTTTTACAATTGTACAATATCATCACCATCCATTTGGCAAATTTTTATTTATTCATATAATATAATATTTTTAATTTATAACTAATATATAATAAAATAATTATATACATTATAATTTAATAATAATTAAAAATAAAAATCTTAGATTTTTATCAACATAAACCGCCTCATTTATGGTGAATGGTGTATTTGCCATTTTGGTCTCCCTTTCTTTTTATTAATCTATAATTCTACTTTTACCCCTTATTCAATTTAGCCCTTTTTCCTAATTTCTCTTAATTAAGCTAAATTCACTTAATTAAAGCCTAATTAAACACACAAATAGCCTCACAAATGCTCCTAATAAATATTTACGAACTCGGTTCACTAAGACGGAGGCCCTGTAACTCACTTTTCTGGTGCCCGTTAATTTTGGGTCATTACAATTAATTTGTAAACTATCTATGATTTTAAAAGTTGAAATTTTTGTTTTTAAAGATTTTTGGGTGTTTAATGGTAGATTTGTAAGTTTAGAAATTAATAAGGACTAATTTTTATAGTGCTTTTTGTTAGTTTTGAGTTTTGGGGATAAAATGTAAATGTGTCAAATTAGATATGAAACTTCTATATAATATGTTTCTATAGAATTTTAGAAGGATGAAATTGCAAATGGATTTAAGAACTAAGCTTAAATGTGAAAGTTATAGTGGTTGTGGTTTAAAGGACTAAATTGAACAAAATGTAAAAGTCTACAAAAATTTTGTA
Source organism: Gossypium rotundifolium (assembly GCA_025506655.1). Taxonomy (NCBI): domain Eukaryota; kingdom Viridiplantae; phylum Streptophyta; class Magnoliopsida; order Malvales; family Malvaceae; genus Gossypium; species Gossypium rotundifolium. The sequence goes on from CP106727.1 coordinate 51,877,321, forward strand.
AAATGAAATTAACAAGTCATATGCATGTATTTGAGTGTTATAAGGTATTTGAAATTGATAAATTGGACATAAATATCATATATATCAAGGATTGAACAAAGTGGAGGATAATCGAGGAAAAGGGAAAATTGCATAATAGTCCCTACGATCCAACTAGCTAGTTGATCATATTAGGTAAGTTCATGTAACACCCCCAACCCGACCTAGACGTTACGGTCGAATCTGGCATGTCACATCTAAGTGTTTTTCAAAATCAAAGTTTGATGGGAGAAATCATTTGAGTAAAAATCCATTTAGTTCTGATTTCTTAGAAAACAATTGGTAAGTTATAAAAACCACCACATGTTTATTATCGTGAGTTTAAATTCGCGGAAGCTACTCCATTTACGGTTATCGTGAAGTTGAAAATATGTGTTTGCCTTATAAAACAGTTATTAGCTGTGAAAACTTATTTGTATCCATTTAGCAGTTCAAAATAAGAAGTTAAAAACCCAATAGAAAGAAATTAAAAATTACTAGAGGCCTTATTACAAAAAATACTAACCCAATATAAAATATTTAATTAACTACGTTTAAACAGACATCCTCGCTTGTGTGGCCCCCTTTGAGTCCCTCGCAGCTCCAAATCCACCAAGTCTGGGGATTACCTGTACAGTTAAAAGAAAGGTTGAGTAACGAGAACTCAGTGTGTAATCCCTTATCACTCAATCAGTAGTACATACAGTAACAGTTTGGGCCTAAGCCTTATTCAATAACAGTGCAGTGTGGGCCTTAGCCCAATACAGAATCAGTGTGGGTCTAAGCCCGATACAATAATAGTATGGTGCAAGTATGCAAACCCACCCGAATCCAGCCAGCACACCATCCGTACCAACCCAACACACCACGTGGGGACAAGGTCGACCCACCCAGCCCTTACACCAATATTGCAGCATAGCTGCCAGTAATAATAACGTAACAGAGCTAAAGTACAGTATATGTGGCAAAGCCACCAGTAATAGTAATTATGGCAGAGCCACCAGTAACAGTACTTCCTCCATAACAGAATCCCAACCCCATGCAGTATGCCATGTCATCAATATTTCGTGTATGCAACATGTCCTACTCAGTTTAGTCATACAGTACATATTTTCATCTGTCAATCTATCTCTAAGGGTAAAATAGTCATATTCATGTATTAGGGGTAAAACGGTAATTTTGCCCTTTAGGGGTATTTTTGGTCATTTTGCTCACTAGGGTATTTCAATCATTTTACACATTAGGGTATTTCAATCATTTTACTTATTAGGGTCTCGGTACAGTTAATGACCTTTCCGAAGGCTTATAGTCGCCTCGAGCGACACATATAATCTATTTGGTCGAAACAGTGTAAATGGGCAAAAACCCAATATTCGGCCCAAATGGGCCCACAAGCTCGTATGGCCCATTTGGCCCAAATTCAATCACGGCTATGTGATCTACATAACCCAATCCAGTTTCTACCACTTTTCGTAATTTTATCTATGTGGGGCCCGCGAGCTTATTGGGCCCATAACGGCCTAAGTGCAGAGAACACTCGTAGTGGCCTGTTCAGTCTACTAGCCTCAATTGTGGGTTCAGTTTTTCCACACAAGCGATCGCACGCTCATGAGGCCTCAAATGTCGAATTTTCAACTTTTCGGCTTTTGTTGATTCTTAGCGAAGATAGTGTGATTACACACCTTTTTTACGGAGTCACTACAAGATCTATGAGCACCCAACCTAGAATCACCAAGACTCGATGTTAGTCCTTAATTGTTAGGGTAACACCCTCTTAATAGCACTTAATCCGAAATATCTTTCTTACCTTATTTGAATAACGGTGACCTTAATCCCTCAACGCTTGTGGTTTAGAAATGGTCACACGCCTTCGCTGCTTTCCTAAAGTACAGTCAAGAACTGATTAGAAAGTGGTAGGGCATATCTGGCCATCCCCAAAAACAAGAGGTAAACTTATTACCTTACTGGACGTTTGAGGATGAAAGTGTGACTCCTCCAAGCCGTTCACACTTCACCACTCCCCAAGGAAGACCCTAGAATCGCAATGAGTACAGTACGAGACGAATGGAATAACAATTAGTTAATGGGGATATTCGATTTTGGAAAAGAAAAGAAGAACACAAGTGCATTCTATTTTAAAAGAAAAGAAGAGAGTAGCCTTTGATCACTTATCGATTTTCAAAGCTGTTACAGAATCGAAACAGAGAGGGGAGAACTTTCAGTCACAAATGGAAGAAGAGAAAGAATCCCAAGACTAAGTGGTAGTTTCAGCCGAAAGAATTAATAGTTAAGAAGGGGTGATCAAGCAGTTGGCCGAAACTTGAGAAGAATAGAGAATAGAGGGAGGTTTCGGCAGATGTTGGTGCAAAAGAGGAAGAAAAGGATGGTCAATTGCAAGAAAAGAAGAAAAAAATGCACCAGTGGTAGGTTGAAGTTTTGGCACTAAAGAGAAGAGGAAGAAAAGTCCAAAATCGATGACAAAAACGGACCAAAATGAGGAAAAACTCTTCAGTCGAAATTCCTAGGCTCCCCTATACCTATTTGGCACAAACACTCCCACACACTCCAACTTCCTTGATTAACTCCACCAATCTCTCCATAATCCTCTCCATAACTTGCACCTACAATCTCTCCATGACCAATTCAAACCTCTCATCCATCAGACTTCTACTTCAACACAAACTCTAGCCGTCCAAGCTACAAAATAAATGCCCCCTATGCTGCGCCAACACTCGAACCTCAGACCCCCTTGCCACACTTGTAACGCCTCCCCAACTGCACCATTAGGCTTTTTGTGACTTAAGGCAAGCACAATAATTAATAAGACCTAGGTGCTAAACATGAAAAATTCTACAAAAGCCAAGACTTGAACCCAGGCTTCTCTCACACCCCCATACACACCCAAATCACTTAGCCATTAAAGCGAACAAGCAATTTGTGTCTAAACATGAAAAATTAAAGTCACTAAATTTTTGGGGTGTTATAATTCTACCACCCTAAAAGAAATTTCGGCCTCGAAATTTACCTGCTTAGAATAGGTGAGGGTACTGTTGTCGCATCGTCTTTTTAGGCTCCCACGTGGCTTTCTCGGTACCATGATTTCACAAAAGCACTTTAACCAGTGGGATCGATTTCGTCCTTAGTACCTTAACTTCACGGTCCAATATCTGTACTGGCTCTTCCTCGAAAGTCAGATATGGCCAAACCTCGATCTCTTCAACTGGTATTATATGTGTTGGATCAGAGCAGTAACTCCTCAGTATGGAGACATAGAACACATTGTGAATCTGATCTAATTCTGGAGGCAACTCAAGTTGATAGGAGACTGGTCCCACACGTTTCAGTATACGGTAAGGCCCAATGAACCTAGGGCTAAGCTTACCCTTCCGCCCAAACCTTAGTATCTTTTTCCATGGTGAGACCTTAAGAAATACCAAGTCTCCCATAGAATACTCAATCTCTCGGCGTTTAATATCTGCGTAAGACTTCTATCTATCAGACGCCTCCTTCAACTGGTCTCGAATCAATTTTACCTTTTCTTCGGTATCAGAAACTAACTCTAGCCCCAAAACTTGTCGCTCACCCAGCTCAGTCCAATAGGTAGGGGTACGACACCTACGACCATACAATGCCTCGTACGGTGCCATTTGAATACTAGACTGGTAGCTATTATTATATGCGAACTCTACTAGTGGCAAGTAGCCTTCCCAACTGCCTCGAAAATCAATAACATAGCTTCTTAACATGTCCTCTAGTATCTAAATCACTCTATTTGACTGACCATCTGACTGAGGATGGAATGCAGTACTGAAGTCCAACCTAGTACCCAGAGCCTCGTGTAATTTCTTCCAGAATCGAGATGTGAATCGAGGGTCTCTGTCAGATATGATGGAAATCGATACCCCATGTAGTCTCACAATCTCAGCCACATACAACTTTGCCAGCTTCTGTAATGAGTAATACGTACGAACTGGTATAAAATAGGCAAATTTAGTCAGGCGGTCTACAATAACCCATACCGAATCCTTTTTAGTAGGCGCTAAGGGCAGCCCACTCACAAAATCCATGGTTACTCTCTCCCACTTCCAAAGTGGAATTTTAACTGGCTGTAGTAACCCTGAAGGCAGTTGATGCTCAGCTTTGACTTGCTGGCATGTTAAGCACTTACTCACAAGATCAATAACTTCGCGTTTCAGCCCTGGCCACCAATACAAGTCACGAAGATCTCGGTATAACTTGTTTCCGCCAGGATGCATAGCGTATGGACTACTATGCGTATCTCGCAGTATAGACTGCCTTAACTCAAAATCCTTTGATACATAGACTCTCCCACAGAAACACAGAACTCTCTCACCATTCAACCCAAAATCTGTAGTCTCTCTATTCTCAACTTGTCGGAAACGAGAAACTAGTGACTTATCCACTAACTGTTTCCCCTTAATTTGTTCAGTCCATGCCAATCTCACTTAAAGCTCAGCTAACAAGCTACCATCATCATATAAGATGAGACGCGCAAACATTGCTCTTAAATCAGATACAGCCCTATGGCTCAGTGCGTCAGCTACCACGTTAGCCTTACCAGGGAGATACTCAATCGAGCAGTCGTAATCCTTAAGCAACTCTACCCATCTTCCTTGCCTAAGATTCAGCTCCTTCTGGGTAAGGAGGTACTTGAGGCTCTTGTGATCTGTGAATATAATACATTTTTCATCATATAAATAATGCCTCCAAATTTTCAGTGCGAATATCACCGCGGCTAACTCCGAGTCATGAGCTGGGTAATTCATCTTGTGAGGCTTAAGCTGACGGGACGCATAAGCAATCACCTTACCCTCCTACATCAGCACACAACCCAATCTAATGTGTGATGCAGCACTATAGACAGTAATTTCCTTCCCAGACTCTGGTTCTATCAAAATAGGGGCTTCAGTTAAAACCTTTTTCAGTTTCTCAAAACTTTCTTGATGTTTATCAGTCCAATTGAACGGTACCCCTTTACGCAGCAACTTAGTCAGAGGTACAACAATTAAGGAGAACCCCTCAACAAAACGTCTGTAATACCCTACCAAACCCAGATAGATTCAAATTTTTGATACGGTCTTAGGTGGTTTCCAACCAAGTATGGCTTCAATTTTTTGAGGATCCACCCTGAACCCCTCGGCAGACACCACGTGACCGAGAAATGTCACTTCTCACAGCCAGAACTCACATTTGCTGAACTTAGCGTAGTTGGTTCTCCCTTAAAATCTACAGAATAATTCGTAGAAGTGTATCATGATCATCCTCAATTCTCGAAAACACCAAGATATCATCTATAAATACCACCACGAACTGATACAAGTAGGGCTAGAATACTCGGTTCATCAAGTCCATAAAAGCAGTTGATGTATTCGTCAGCCCAAACGACATCACTAGGAACTCGTAATGACCATACCGAGTCCTAAACACAGTCTTATACATATCAGCCTCCTTAACTTTAAGCTGATGGTACCCAGAATGAAGATCTATCTTGGAGAAAATCGAAGCTCTTCGTAGTTAATCAAAAATATCGTCAATTCTTGGCAGGGGATACTTGTTCTTGATAGTCAGTTTGTTTAACTGCTGACAGTCAATGCACATATGCATGGATCCATCCTTTTTCTTCACAAAAAACACTAGTGCTCCCCATGGAGACATACTTGGTCGAACAAATCCTTAGTCTAGAAGCTCTTGAATTTGAGCCTTTAACTCACCAGCTCTTTCGGTGCCATCCTGTATGGGGTGATGGACATCGAAGCTGTTCCAGTTAAGAGCTCAATACCAAATTCGACCTCGTGGTTCAGAGGCAATCCAGGGAGCTCATCAGGAAATACATTCGGAAAATCCTTAACAGTTCTAATACCTCTGACAGAAGGACCTTCAGAATCAAGAATACTAACGTAGGCTAAAAACACCTCACTACCCTTACAAATCAGTTTCTCGGCCCTTAATGCTGAGATCACATTAGACAAATAATTCCCTCGCTCCCCAATCATAGCCACTTCCTTATCCTCAGTAGTCTTCAACACCATAAACTTAGCAGCACAGTCCAAACTAGCTCGATGTTTCACCAGCCAATCCATCCCCAAAATAAGGTCGAATTCACCAAACGACAGTTCCATCAACTCCGCTAGAAAAATTACTCCTTGGACCTCAAGGGGCACATCTCTGAATAACTTATTTACCCTAACCGACTATCCAGAGGACTTATCACAGTGATCTCACTAACAAAATTTTCGAACTGAATACCCAAATTTGCCAACACAGTGTATGCAACGTACGAATGTGTAGATCCAATATCAATTAAAACAGTGTAGGGTACATTGTAAATTAGAAACATACCGGTTATGACGTCAGGGGCGTCACCATCCTCTCGGCGACGAGCAGCATAGACCAATACTGGCTGCCTCACCTCGGTGTTACCAGCACCACTGGCTGGGGCTCCACAATGTCGTACCATACCGTTCTACCTCTGGCCTGCCCATGGCCTCTTGGTGGCTGTTGACCACCTCTCACTGGCTGAACATGACCCAGTCTTGCTGCTTGCATCTAGACAGGCCTATGAGGACAATCCTTAACTCGATGATCCTTGGACCCACATCTAAAGCACGTCACAGTCCTCTTCCAGCACTCACTCTGGTGCGATCTCCCACAATCAGCACAAGGCTGCGGCCTAGCAATAGCAACAAAGACTCCAGTCTGAACCGGCCCATCAAGCCTGGCCTTCTTAATAGGCCTCCCAGAAGAACTTGAGGGCCCAAAATCCCTCTTATTTTTGCCCTTATCTTTCTCACAGTTCTGGCACTCCGAGCGCTTCACCTCTTCAGCAATCTTTGCTTTTTCTACAAGAGCAGCAAAATCTCGCTTCCTCTGTAGAGCTATCAACACCCTTAACTCATCCTGAAGGCCATCCTCAAAACGCACACAATGTTCATACTCAGTTGCTACTATCCCTCGAGCATACCGACTCAACCGCAAGAATTCTACCTCATATTCTACCACTGTCTTACTCCCCTGGGTCAGGCTCAGAAATTCCTTTCGTCAGGCATCCACATAACTTGAGCCCACGTACTTTCCTTGAAATGTTGCCTTAAAGAAATTCCATGTCACACGATCGGCTTGCGTACCCTCTCTCATGGTGAGCCACCATTGGTAAGCCTTGTCTCGCAGTAAGGACACTGCCCTTTTTAATTTTTGCTCCGTAGTACAATCAAGGTAGTCCATTATTCGTTTAGTCGCTTCTAACCAGTACTCCACCACATTTGGGGCTATTCTAGAAATACCCCTAAATATTTTTGCTCCGTTAGACCGGAGTTATTTTGAAATTGACCCTGGGCCCACTAGCTCCGGCAACCCTCTTTAGAATACGGAGCATTGCTTGGGATAGAGCATCATCCCCAGCTGCTCGATCATGAGACCCTGTCTCTATTACTGGTGAGGCTAGTGCCTCCCTAGGCATATGGCCTGATGCTGACAATCGGGCCTGAACACTTTCTCGGCCTCTACCATGGCCCCGTGTACCCCTTCCGTGAGTACCTCTTGTGCTCATTTCGATATGCGCTTTATCTTATTAAAAAGACATATGTATCAGCTTATACTTTCAATAATTATTAACAAATAAATTATGAAAAATAGTCATTAGAGGTTTGATTTCACAGATCGAGATCTCACTAAAGTTTATAATCTCCTACGGTTTTAGTTTTCTCTATCTAGAGTTTAACAGTATATCAATAATCAGAATTAGAGAACTTACAGATTTGGCGTCGGAGACTCAGTGTGCCACACTTGTACATCTTTCGAAAACATTTCCAATATTTAAAATTTACTTTCAGAAAAACTTTTCAAACCCATTTCACAGTCGAGTTTTACAACCTGGCTCTAATACCACTAAATGTAACACTCCAAACTCGACCTAGACTTTACAATCAAATCTGGCACGTCACATCGAAGTGTTTTTCAAAATCAAAGTCTAATAGGAGAAATCATTTCAGTAAAAATCCATTTAGTTCTTATTTCTTAGAAAATAATTGGTAAGTTATAAAAAACACCACATGTTTGTTATCGCGGGTTTAAATTCGTGGAAGCTACTCCATTTACGATTATCGTGAAGTTAAAAATATGTGTTTACCTTGTAAAATAGTTATTAGTTGTGAAACTTATTTGTATCTGTTTAGCAGTTCAGAATAAGAAGTTAAAACCCAATGGAAAGAAAATAAAAATTACTAGAAGCTTTATTACAAAAATACTAACCCAATATAAAATATTTAATTAACTACGATTAAACAGACATCCTCGCTCGTGTGGCCCCCTTCGAGTCCCTCGCAGCTCCAAATCAACTAAGTCTAGGGACTACTTGTACAGTTAAAAGAAAGGGTGAGTTATGAGAACTCAGTGTGTAATCCCCTATCACTCAATCAAGAGTACGAGAAGATGTGATGCAGGCTGAGCCTGTTCGATAATAGTGCAGTGTGGGCCTTAGTCCAATACAAAATCAATGTGGGCCTAAGCCCAATACAGTAACAGTATGGTGCAAGTATGCAAACCTACCCGAATCCAGTCAGCACACCACCTGTACCAACCCAACACACCACGTGGGGACAAAGTCGACCCACCCAGCACTCACACCAATATTACAGCATAGCTGCCAGTACAATATATGTGGCAAAGCCACCAATGCTGAATTGTGGCGAGCCACCATGATCGATCGTGTGGCGAGCCACCGATGTGATACTTCCTACATAACAGTATCCCAACCCCATGCAATATGCCATGTCATCAATATTTTGTGTATGTAGCATGACCTACTCAGTACAGTCATACAGTAGCCTCGAGCAACATAGATAATCCATTTAGTCAAAACAGTGTAAATGGGAGAAAGCCCAATATTTGGCCTAAATGGGCCCACATGTTCGTGTGGCCCATTTGGCCCAAATTCAATCACGGCTATGTGATCTACATAACCCAATCCAGTTTCTACCACTTTTCGTAATTTTATCCGTGTGGGGCCTACGAGCCCATTGGGCCCAAACAGTTTATTTTGGCCCAACAGGGTCCATAACGGCCTAAGTGCACGAAAACATTCATAGTGGCCTCCTTAGTCTACTTCCCTCTCTTGTGGGCTCAATTTTTCCACATGAGCGATCGCACGCTCGGAGGCCTCAAATGCTGAAGTTTCATTTTTTGGCTTTTGTCGATTCTTAGCGGAGATTGTGTGATTACACACCTTTTTATGGAGTCATTCCAAGATCTATGAACACCTAACCTAGAACCATCGAGACTCGATGTTAGTCCTTAATTTTTAGGGTAACACCCTCTTAATAGCACTTAATCGAAAATATCTTTCTTACCTTGTTTAAGTGAGGGTGACCTTAATCCCTCAACGCTTGTGGTTCAGAAACGGTTACACGTCTTCGCTGCTTTCCTAAAGTATAGTCAAGAACTGATTAGAAAGTGGTAAGGCATATTCGATCATCCCCAAAAATAAGAGGTAAACTTATTACCTTAATGGACGTTTAAGGACGAAAGTGTGACTCCTCCAAACCGTTCACAATTCACCCCTCCCCGAGGAAGACCCTAGAATCGCAATGAGTACAGTACAAGAAGTACAGTACAAGAAGAATGAAATAAAATCGGTTAATGTGGTTATTCAATTTTGGAAAAGAAAAGAAGAACACAGGTGCATTCAATTTTAAAAGAAAAGCAGAGAGTAGCCTTTGATCAACTACCAATTGTCAGAGCTATTGCAGAATCAAAACAGGGAGGGGAGAACTTTCAGTCACAAACCGAAGAAAAGAAAGAATCCCAAGACTAGGGTGGTAGGTTCGGCCGAAAGAATCAATAGTTAAGAAGGGATGATCAAGCAGTTGGTCGAAACTTGAAAAGAATAGAGAAGAGAGGGAGGTTTTGGCAGATGTTGGTGCAAAAGAAGAAAAAGGGAAGGTCAATTGCAAGGGAAGAAGAGAAAAATGCACGAGTGGTAGGTTGAAGTTTCGGCACTAGAGAGAAAAGGAAGAAAAGTCCAAAAATCGGTGACAAAAACTGACCAAAATGAGGAAAAACTCCTCAGCCGAAATTCCTAAGCTCCCCTATACCCATTCGGCATAAACACTCCCACACACTCCAACTTACTTGATTCAATATACCATTCTCTCCATAATCCTCTCCATAACTTGCTCCTAAAATCTCTCCTTGACCAATTCAAACCTCTCATCCATCAGACTTCTACTGCAACACAAACTCTAGCCGTCCAAACTGCAAAATAAATGCCCCCTATGCTGAGCCAACACTCGAACGTCAGACCCTCTTGCCACACTTGTAACGCCTCCCCCACTGTACCATTAGGCTTTTTGTGACTTAAGGTAAGCACAATAATTAATAAGACCTAGGTGCTAGCGTCCAAATCCTTTTAAGAGCAAAATTTTAAAATTCTGCAAAAGCCAAGACTTGAACCCAGGCTTCTCACACACCCCTATACATACCCAATTCACTTAGCCATTAAAGCAAACAAGCAATTTGTATCTAAACATGAAAAATTAAAGTCACTAAATTTTTGGGGCGTTACAGTTCATAATGTATAGTTATGTACTCATATGTATTGATTTGGTTGAACTGTGAATATATATTGTTAGATTGTAACTGTACAATGTTTTCAATTAAGTATGAAATGTGAGAAAATGGATTAAGGACCTAATAGTAAATTTTTGCATACTTATGAATATAGTTGATAACTACTAAAAAACATTATATTTTTTACCTTTGGGCTTGGTTAATTGCATGTACTTAGGTAAGTTTAGTTGCATTTCAGGATTTTCCATTAGTGTTTTTAGGAAATTGAATTAAAAGGTTTGGACTGTGCTTAAATGTTATTACATGTAACACCCCAAACTTGGCCCACACACTACAACCGGATCTGGTATGTCACTAAGGAGATTTTATAAAACTTGTGGCACTTTGGAAAATAATTACCGGGTTTAAACATTTATCCCGAAAACTTAATAATTTATTAATTCATATAAGATATGAAGTTATAAAATGCCTTGGTGTTTTTTAAATAAAACCGAAATTTAATACATGTCTCAGCTTAATTTAAACATAAAATTTAAATACCTAAGAATAAAAAAAAAAACCCAACATAAAACCCCAAAATAAATATAAGTCTAGTGGCCCATGGCCTTATTACATTCAGACTTAAAATCCTTAATCAAAAATATTAAAAATAAAATTCCAAGAAAAAGAAATTATGATGGATCAGATACTCTCTTGCATGGCCATCTCGCGCTCCTCTCCAGCCTGATCCGATGCACTAGGTGCTACCTAAAAATATTAAATAATGGGTCGAGTCGCGAGACTCAGTGTGCAACCCTCATACACCATTAGATTTGGGCCTTAGCCCCACAGAATAGAATAACAGAACATATTATATATGAAAATATGCAAAGCCCAACCCAAATCTTAGGTTTCCATCCGCTACACGCCTCCCTTACCTGCCAGTCACACCATTGGGGATTTTTACAATCAATCCACACCGCTACACGCCATTGATGGCAGTCATGCTACTCATCGTCAGATCATGGTCGTAGCCACTACAACAGGTCATGGCAAAAGCCACTACAACAGATCACGGCAAAAATTACTACAACAGGTCACGAAAAAAGCCGCTACAACAGAACACTTCCCCTTTCATCAAACCTATCCCATGCAATCACAGAAATCGACATACTTATCACACATGTCATCTTAACAGGAACATTCACTTAGGAATGACATAGATCACTAACCTGGTGATTTGCTTTTACCCTTTTTGGGTTTCAATCGTTATATCGAGATTTCGGCATTTATCAGAACATATTAGATTTATATACATGTATTTTGCAAACAAATCTAGATGGTGTGGAAAGTTACACACCTGATATCGTGTAGTTTGACACCCTTAGTCAATATCCTTACTATCTGGATCTACAACCCTTAGTCTAAAACCTTGCTCAAATGCCGAAAGAACACGAAGATTAGGGCTCCCCTACATTCGGCCAAGGGTTAATAAATACCCAAATTTACACGTTAAAACTAATAGATCTCCTTACCTTGAAATCCCGAAAGTAATATGATTCGTGTGTTACTGAACTTTGACTCAGAGATCTACGCGATTGACTCCTCTTCAAATCCCGGAATGCCGAAAATAAAAGAAAAACTCAAGGTCAGTTCCCTTATAGCCATTCGGCTAGAGTCCCTAAAAAGCCAGAAAGGATTGAAGCCTTAAGAATCGATACTTACCTTCAGTTTCCTTCGAGATTTAGTACAAGCAGATACCACAGAGAGGATTCAGCTTCTAGGGATGAAAATTCGGCTAAGATGAGACTTCGGGAATAGAGACTGAACTCTTGGAGATTTCGGCTATGGAAGGGAATAGAGATGTAGTTTCGGCTTTTAGAAAATTGGAGAAGAATAACAATGGGGTTGAGAATTGACTAATCAAGAAAAGAAAAGAGAGGAGAATGGAGTGGGGTTTTCTACAGAGAAAGAAAAGATGATAGGAACTTTAGCAGCAAATTTCGGCACCCACCTCTGCCTATAGGAAACCGATTCCTCCACTCTGCAGAGTTCAATTTTTTGGCCAACAATTACACTGGAAGATCACCTCTATCCTTCTATCCCTTATCCCTATCAGAATACTCATCCATAAGAGGCCACATTTGCACCAACTCTCTCCCTTTATTTTATCATAATATCCTCATAATTTAAATAAAAATAAAATAAAAGAAACACTCCTAACTAATAGCCTTGTGTCGTCCCCTCCTAGTCCCCTTTTAAGTGTCGAAATTTGGCCCTATAATTTGGGCTTCAAGCATCCATAATTTGGGCCCTCCTCAAGCACTAGTGACGCCACCCTCTGCCTTCCTTGTGGTGCCTCCTAGCTTTGGGCCCGAAGCCCAATTTGACATTTTTAACATAGATACCTACTTTTAAACCTTATAATGCCCAAACAGAATATTTTAACTAAAGTCTTAGCCTATTACTGAGCCCAATTAGTACCTCAATTCTCAATTTAACATATTTAAGCATACAAGCACATAAAATGCACAGGCCCAATAATTCAGGATGTTACATTACATGTTACTTCTATTTGTTTGCAAAAAGATTTGTTTTTGTTAAGTGGCAGGTTAAGAATGATGAAAAGAATTAGAGAAGTGAAGGTTTTTCATGGAAAAAGGTTGGACAACTTGCCAACACAAATATCGTGGCAATGCAAGAAGTGGCCCAGTCAACACTTAACTGTTATCAGTCGTGGTGTACGTATACAAAAAAATCAGCCTAAAAAAGAGGAAAAGATCATGGGATCGTGGATGATGGGTCTACCCTAAAAGAGGAGATATAAAACCCAAAAATAAAAATTGAAAAGGGATGAGACGGTTAAAGAGTCATTTTAGGAAGGAGAAATCCATTAGACGAAAATAGAGGGTTGCGGTTGTGACAATGACAGAAACGCAAAAGGGAGGATGAAGGCAGTCCCTCCCAGTCACTGAAAGGCATTTCGTAGGAGTTGTGGGTTGGACAAGCTAAAGCTATCTTCTTGAGTTCTACCTTTAATTCTTTATTTTTTGTTCCGTAACCTGATTTAAAGAAATGGTGTTGATTACTATTTTGAATATTGGTTCTATTCACCAACTCATGAGCTAAATCTCATAGGGTTGGGATTACTTGATGAAATATTTATTTCTATTATTGGCCACGAATTAGATTAGTTTTAATTTACTGTTTCATTCAATGGTATTTATGAATAGTATGTGTGTAATCCCTAGACATAGGTGAATATGCAACATGTAAGTACCCATTTTTGCCCGGCCTATAAAAACCAAAATATAAAAATCAAAAAAATAAAAATAAAGTGTCCCTGCAGTCCAAAAATTAAAAGCCAAAACCCAATTACTCATTACCCAAATACTGACCCACCACTCAGGACTAAAACCTAAACAGACCCAATACCCCATTACACCCAAGCCCAAATGGACGACCCAAACCAAAAGGCCCAGACACTAAGCCAGAGTCAGGAAACCTAGGGTTTCCTGACTACCTTCGCGCTGCAAACCAGTATCCAAAACGTCGCGCCTCAATCGTCGCCTCCATCAGTCCTTGGCCATGCCACCAATTTTCGCCACAGCTTGCGCAAGCCCTTATCGTCGCCTGATTTTTCAACCTGCAAAAGGAAAGAACGATGACAAAATATGGCAACCGCAACTCATAAATATTTGAATCCTTTTCTATTTTGTTTTTAAAGGCTATAAAAAGCCTTTTGATAAACTTGTAAAGGGAATACACTATTATACATAAAACAGAGAGAATACACAAACAAATACAGAAATAAAAGAACAAAATTTCACAACAGAGGTTTTTTTCTTTCTATTTTTATTTATTCATATTATTCTTTATTTTTATCTTCTTCTTTTTTCCTGTAAATAGTAAACAAATAAGCAATAAAGAAAAGGCGATTTTACCTTGCGACAACGAAGCTTCAACCTCCAGCCATCATTCGCGGTGGCGCGTGAGGCGCGTGGCTATGGCCCCGAAGGCCTGAGGATCAAAGCCCAGAGGAGAAACTTTGAGAAAGTTTCTAATTTAAAAAAAAAAAAAAAACAGTTTTCTCAATGAATTTTTTTGCCTAAGTTTTAGCTTATATAACATTTAAAAAATGACGTCGTTTATGTTTGTAAGATCCTCGCGTTGACCCGGTATCCAAAAGAGGACCCGCTCGTTTTGGTTAAAAGGGAAATTTTTCATTTCAGTCCCTTTGAAATTTTATTTGTTTTAATTTTACCCAATCTAATATTTTTATTTATTTTAATTTAGCCCAAAAATCTACACTTTGTTTCAATTTGATCATCTGGTTCCTTAAAGGCTAATAAGCAGAACGACGTCGTTTTGAAATTTAGTATTATTGACTTTTTAACCCCTGTATTTTAACGTGTGTTTTAATTTAGTTCTTTTAATATGATTTAATTGTTGTTTTAATCTATGTTTCTTTGTTTAATTTTTTTATCCTTTTATGTTATATTTAGTTATTTTACATTATTAAATATTATATATTATTTCCTTATTTATTAATAGTACGAAATCTATATATATATATATATATATATATTTATATGTATTATTTTATATATATATATTTAATTATTACTATATGTATTATTTTACTTGTTTAATAATTTATATATTATTATATTTTGTATATTATATATTATTATGTTACATTTATATATTATTTTTAAAAAAACTTTATTTTATAAAATTTATTCATATTACCTAATCTATTTTATTGTTTATATTATGTATGTAAATTTATGATTAGTGAATTATATATATATTTTCATCATTTTATTTTGTTTAATATTATTTTAATTGTATACTATTTTCATAAATTAGTTATTATATTATTTTATACAAAATATATTTATGTTTCATTTACATTATTTATATTTTATTTTATTTATTCAAATTCATTATATACTATTCTTTTTATTTGTACATTGTTTGCATTATTTATATCATATATGTATGTAATATTTTTATTTTATTTATTAATTTTGCATGGAATATGTTCATATTTGTTTTATTATTTATTTTTATTTGTTTATACTTCATCATGTATTCACAATTGCCCTAGTGTAGGAATTATTACTTGACATATTTTCTATTATCATTTCTTTGTTGCCTATCTTAAATGTTAGTATATTTGCTTTTAATATTTGTGTTCGATATAAATGCATATTGTCACATGATTATTGTTTAAAATAAAAATACATTTTTGCAAAATTAATATTTTATTTAAAGGTTTTTAAAATAAGGTAATGTTTTGTATTTAGAAATTCAGGAAATAGTTCCCAATCGTGCTGGGTTGCGATTTTCCGTTTGGCTAAATAACTAAATACCCTTTTAATAAATTTCATAAATTATGAGATGACTTTAATTACGAGGGTTTAAAAAAAGTCGTGTCCAATCGTGCTGGATGTGATGTTTATATTCTTTCGGAATAAAGAAATCTCAAGTTTCAAAATAAAAAAAAAAACTTATTCTTGAGAACTCAAAATGTTGTATCCTAACTTATTGGGTGTGATGTTTTGTATCTTGAGGTAAGTATTTTCTCAAATAAAGATGCACCTAGCTTCAAAGTTATAAAATGTTGTATCCTAACTTATTGGGTGTGGTATTTTTATTTCTTTGAAATAAGTAAGTCTTGGTTTTCCTTCTAATAAGGGATCTTATTTTAAAATTTTTAAATTTCAAATATTTGGACATAATTTTATCAATTAGGTACCAATTTTGGGCGTTATGAGGGTGCTAACCCTTCCTCATACGTAACCGACTCCCGAACCCATTTTCTCGTTTTTTTTTGTAGACCAAAATCAAATGTTTTAAAATGAAACATTTTACAAGGTGATCCAATCACACCTAAGTAAAAAAGGATTGGTGGCGACTCCCATTTTGTTTTTAAAGTCGAACCCCATTTTCTAAACCTGATTTTTAAATGGTTTCGATAGCTTGGCGACTCTACTGGGGACCAAGAGAGTCAGGCCGTAAAATTGATAATTTCGTGTCCTTTTGTTCGAATTTTAAATTCTGATTTTAAAAATATGATCCTTTTATTGCATGTGGTTTTAAATATATTGCTCTGCATTGCACTGCATGACCGTCGTGGTCACACCCCTAAGTGGGAGCGAGAAGCTATGTCTTCATCAGGTCTTCACCTCCGCATGGGCTAGTAGATTGCTTTTGGAATACATCTGTACCTATGTCTTCGTGAAGTTTTCACTTTCGCATGGTGTAACACCCCAAACCCGGTCTATGCATTAAGACTGGATTTGGTTTGTTACACAGATTGAACTATCTTAATAATTTCAGATGAATCGGTATTTCAAAACCCTTTTGAAATTAGAGTTTAATAAAACCAAGAAAAATAATTTTAAGTTTGATGTATTTGAGAAATAAGAATAGTTAAAATTTCTCGTATGTTTAAAAACCCAATTTATTTTAAGTAAACATCATATAATAATCATAAGCCCATATTAAAATATCCAAAACAAAATTTTAAACCAACCACATAAAAAATCCATAAAATAATAATAGAGGCCTTATTACATCATACCCAAAATAGCAATTTAAAGAAAGTACTTATTAATAGTTCAAAGTTTATTAAACTCATGTTGCAGTATGGCCTCCACGAAGTCATCCTCGGCCCAAGTCCACATCAATTTCCATTACCTGAGAGGAAAAATTTGAGGGTGTGAGTTACTCAGAACTCAGTGTATAACTTACTTACTTAATTCACTGGGCCAGATCATCAAGTCATAATTTTGGGCTTAAGCCCATTATCAAGATTAACAATATAAATAATGGAATGCATGCAAAAAATGAAATTTTCCCACCCAAACCTAATTTCCATCCGCTACACACCACCCGTACCAACCATCACACCTGTGGGGATCAAGTCAACCCACCCCGCCATCACACCAATAATAGGCGTTAAGCCATTTTATATTTGTGGCAAAGCCACCGAACTAGATTGTGACAAAGTCACCAAACTAGAGGCATTGAGCCATTAAAATATTTGTGGCAAAGCCACCGAACTAGAGGCAATCAGCCGTTTAATTATTTTGTGGCAAAGCCACCGAACTAGATTTTGGCAACAGGCCTTTCTTCTCTTCATCGTTAATCCCAACCCATGCAACATGTATGCAAAATAATCTATATTCATATGATGATTTTGCAAAAAGGCCCAATATATATATAAGTCAATATTTCAAGTTTTTATTAAGGCCTAAACATTAAAAAATAACATTTATCCTATTTAGCAATTTAGCATCTTAGGCCCAATTAACGATCTAGCAAAGAGTTCGGCCCACTTAACAATTTGTCAGGGTTTTCGGCCCACTTAATGATCTAGCAGAGATTTTGGCCCATTTATTGATCTAGCAGAGATTTCGGCCCATTTATCGATCTAGCAGAGATTTTGGCCCATTTATCGATCTAGTAGAGATTTCGGCCCATTTACTATTTATCAGGGATTTTGGCCCATTTAACTATCTATCAAAGATTTCGGCCCATTTTACTAACTAGTATATTTATCGGCCCATTTACTAACTAGCAAACTTATCGGCCCATTTTACGATCTAACACATCTTTGTCCCATTTACACATGACACATTTAATATACATTTTACCATTTACTCATCGAGGGCGTTTTCATAATTTTCACATTTTTAACCATTTTCATGAAATTTCACCAAAATACCAATTATTTTGTATTGTACCGATTTTGTCGTTTTTACGATTTTGTTCAATACTACGATATGACATCCAACCAGAGATAAGTGTGAAGTTACACACCTTGATATCGTGAGTACTAAACCTTCCCGCTCGTCAACACCTAAGCGTGTCTGAACCATTAGAACACTATCATTTGTCAAAAATACACTATTGGCATACGATCTAAATCCTTACCCTTTGATTTTGAACCACTTCTATTTTGGTTTCTCCTCGTTTGTTGATTCGTTGCACGATGAGAATCCACGAGCGTACAAAGGCTTCGGAGTACGAATGACCTCGAGCAGTTGATTCTCCTCGGTTGAAGGTGCGCAACCCGTGGAAAATCTGGATTCTGAAATGACCGCTTCGTTTATAATTAGGGATTTATGAACCGCCTCTTTTCGAAGGCTATGGATCGCCTTTTACGCCTATCTTGAATGTCTCTAAAGACATAAGATTATTATTAGTCCGATTTATTAGTATCAAAATATGACTAACGTTTATAAGATTTTAGATTTGACTTACCACGATCTGTCTTCGTTCCACGAGAATCGATCGAGCGATTGTGTCCCTAAAACGAAATCGATTAATAACTAACTATACTAAATGAATAAGAATCCTTAAAATAAAATCACTTTACCTTGATTCTCGAAATCGATTCCAAAGTTTCTCACTAATGTCCACAATTGGAAAGATAATTGAGTAGGAAGAATTCGGTTATGATTAAAGGAAATCGATTGTCGTAAAAGAAAATGAAGAAATTTTGTTACAAGAACAAGTTACATTTGGTCATGGATAAAATAAAAGGAAAAGTTTGTTTGAGAATTCTTTTTGTAAAGAGAAAGAGATGAGGAAGGGTAAAAGAACATATGGTGTTTATGTTTGGATTCTTTTCCAGAACGAAAGATGAACAAAGAATTGAAATTGGAGACTTGTGTGCATTCAGCAAGGGTGAAAGAAAAAGGAAAAAAATTAGCCTTCTTTGGGTGATGATGGTGTCGGCACTAGGGGAAAAGTTTTTAGAGAATAGGTGAAATAAGACCTAAATGGTCAAAACCCGAATGACCAAAAGAAAAGAGAACAAAACAAAAAAATATTGTTTACCTTTGTCCAAAAGCATTCGGCTAAGGGAGGAATTTGAGAGAAACAAGCTTTGAGAGGAAAAGAAAAAAAATTATCAAATGACCGAAAGAGGAAAAATGTGCACAACTAGCCCCTAATTCATCTAAATGCCTTCAAAATTTAGGCCAGCCCCTTGCCCAAAAACCGTCCAAGTACTTGGCTATCAAAGGCCAACTTTTGCCACCCTTTCTTTCCATAGCACACTCCCCAATTTAAGCCATTTGTTCCCCTTACTTACCTTATCCTATTGATTTCTTTCCTCAACTTAAATATTTCCTTAATCCTTTAGCCATCATACCAAAAATAAAGAAGTCAAACTTTCCATGTTTGCTTCTTGGCCAACACTTGATAGATGAAAGCAAAAAAATAAAAATTTTCAAGTTGCAAGCTAGGAGATTCGAACCTCTTCCCTCATGTCTAACTCATGGCGCCATCACCACTATGCTATTAACTCATCTTATGCCTTCTTTTAGTACTTAATTAACTTAAGTCTCAATGTCACCTAATTTCTTTGCTCTAAAGTGCACTTAAATAATATTTTTATTCTAATTCCAAGTGAACCCGAACTAACATTTAACAACATAATGGTACTCAATTATTTAGGATGTTACAATTCTACCCCTCTTAAATAAAATTTCATCCTCGAAATTTACGATTAAAAGAGGTGAGGATATTCTTCTTGAATAGCTTCCTTAGGCTCCCACGTAGCTTCCTCCGCTCGTGATTACGCCATAAAACTTTGACCAACGGCACAGTCTTCTTTCTTAGCACTTTAACATCCCGGTCTAAAATTTCCACCGGTTCTTCTTCAAAAGACAAGTCTGAATTTAATTCCACTTCCTCTACTAGGTACTATATGAGATGGATCCGATCTATAGCGTCTCAAAGATGGAAACATGGAAAACATTATGAATTTGACCCAACTCCTGAGGTAATTCAATCTGATAAGCCACTGGACCAACAAGCTTCATCACACGATATGGCCCGATGAACCTAGGGCTCAACTTGCCCTTCTTTCCAAATCTGAAAATTTTCTTCCAAGGTGAGACCTTTAGAAAGACCTGGTCTCCCACAGAAAACTCGATATCCTTACGCTTCAGGTCTGCATATGACTTCTGTCTATCTGAGGCTTCCTTTAACCGTGCTCGAATAACTTTTACCTTTTCCTCTGTTTTAGATATCATCTCAGGACCCAACAACTGCCGTTCACCCAATTCAGTCCAACAAGTAGGAGTACGGCACCTACGACCATACAATGCCTCATAGGGTGCCATCTGAATGCTAGACTGATAGCTATTGTTATACGCAAATTCTGCCAATGGTAGAAAATCCTCCCAACTACCCACAAGTCGATCACACATCCCCTTAACATGTCTTCCAATATCTGAATTACTCTTTCTCGATGACCATCGGTGAGGATGAAAAGTCGTCTTGAAATTCAACTTTGTCCCCAAGGCTTCATGCGAGCTTTCCAAAATCATGATGTAAATCTAGGATCCTCGTCGATATAATGAACACGGCACCCCATGCAACCTCACGATTTCGGATACATACGACTTAGCCAATTTCTATAATGAGTAATCCGTACGAACCGGAAGAAAATGAGCAGTCTTTGTCAAACGATCAACTATTACCCATACGGAATTTTTCTTAGTAGGTGTTAAAGGTAACCCACTAACAAAATCCATAGTTATTCACTCCCATTTCCAAAGAGGAATCTTTATCGGTTGTAATAAACCTGATGGCAATTGATGCTCCGCTTTCACTTGTTGACAAGTTAAACATTTTCCTACAAACTCAGAAATCTCACGCTTCAACCCTGGCCACCAATACTATTCACGGAGATCTCGATACATCTTATTTCCTCCGGTGCATAGCATAAGGGCTACTATCGCCTCCGTAGAATCATTTGTCTCAATTAAAGTCTTTAGGCATACAAACCCTTCCATGAAAACACGGCACTCCATTCATGTTTATACCAAAATCCTCTATTTCACCCCTTTCAACTGTTGAAATAAAAGTCCCAACTTTTATCGATGTCCTTTTCCTTGATTTGTTCCAACCACGAGGTTTCACACAAGTTACGCTAACAAACTACCATCCTCATACAAACTCAAATGAGCAAACATTGCTCTTAAATCGAATCTGCCTTATGACTTAACGCGTCAGCTACCACGTTAGCCTTTCCAGGATGATATTCGATTGAGAAATAGTAGTCCTTTAATAATTCCACCCATCTTCTTTGTCTCAAATTCAACTCCTTTTGGGTAAGGAGGTACTTAAGACTCTTGTGATCCGTGTCGATGATAGATTTCTCACCGTAGAGATAGTGCCTCCAAATCTTTAAAGCAAAGACCACTGTAGCTAACTCCAAATCATGAGTAGGGTAGTTTACTTCGTGCGGTCTCAATTGACGAGAAGCATAGGCCACCACTTTTCCATTTTGCATCAGCACACAACCCAGACCCGTGTGAGACGTATCACAATAAATAGTAAATTCTTTTCAAGCCTTCGGATGAATTAAAACTGGTGCTTCAGTCAGAATCTTCTTCAATTTCTTGAAACTTTCTTGTTGTTTTTCAGTCCAAATATACGGAACTCCCTTCCGCAATAGTTTAGTTAGGGGTGCAGCAATCAACGAAAACCCCTCAACAAAGCGTCTATAGTAACCGACCAATCCTAAGAAACTACGAATTTCACTCCGACTTTGGTGGTTTCCAATCGATCTGACCTCAATCTTCCGAGGATCCACCTTATTCCTTGGTGATACCACATGACCCAATAATGTCACTTCCTTTAGCCAAAATTAGCATTCTTGAATTTGGCATAAAGTTCTTATCACGAAGTAGGCTGCAATACTATCGCAAATGCTTGTCATGCTCCTCTTCATTTCTTGAATAAACCAAGATGTCATCTATGAACACTACCACAAACCGGTCTAAATATGGTTGAAAGACTAGGTTCATCATGTCCATAAATGCACTGGTGCATTGGTTAATCAAGCGGCATCACTACAAACTCATAATGTCCATAACGAGTTACGAATGCCGCCTTATAAATATCTACTTCTTTCACCTTAAGTTGGTGATAACCCGATCTCAAATCAATTTTGGAGAAAAGCTGAAGCTCCTTTTAATTGATCAAGCAGTCATCAATTCTCGACGGAGGATACCTATTCTTGATCGTCAATTTATTCAATTATGCGTAATCAATGCACATACGCATCGATCCATCCTTCTTCTTCATGAACAAAACTGGTGCTCCCCACGGAGACACACTCGGTCGAATAAATCCCCGATCCAACAATTCTTAAATTTAAGCTTTAAGCTCTGCCAACTCTTTCGGTGCCATTCTATAAGGAGCGATGGACACTGGAGCCGTACCGGGCAAAAGCTCAATGCCAAATTCTACTTCTCGATCTGGAGGTATACCAGGAAGTTCATCGGGAAATACTTCTGGAAATTCCTTCACCGTTCTCACATCATCCATAGATAACTCTTTGGCATCCAAAGCACAAATAAAAGCTAGGAATGCTCCATACCCTTTCCGCACCAACTTTTCTGCCTTCAACGCCGATACCACATTTGTCAAGTAATTCCTTTGTTCACCTATCATTATTACTTCCTTATCATTTAAAGTTCTTAATGACATCCGCTTTTCAGCACAATCCAATTGCGCCCGATGTTTAACCAACCAATCCATGCCCAGAATGAGATCGAACTTGTCGAAAGGCAATTCCATCAAATTTTCCAAAAATACCTCCTCTTGAATTTATAAGGGCACGTCTCTAAATAGTTTGTTTACAATTACCGACTGTCCTAAAGGACTAATTACTGTCATCTCACTATCAGTAATTTCAGATTCTAGATTTAGGTTTCCAGATATGGCGCTAGCAACATACGAATGGGTAAAACCAATATCTATTAAAGCGATAGAATGTACATCGAAGATGAAGAACGTACCGATTATTACATCGTGCATTGCCATCCTCGCGGTGTCTAGCGCATAGACCGATCTGGTATCTTGCATCCGTGTTACTTCAGGACCATTTCCTCGACCGGTGCACCTTGACCACGTCCAGCCCCATTACCACCACAACTGGTCCACGACCTCTCGGTGGTTCTTTGAGTACCTCTGGCGGTTGTGCATCGATATTCGAACTTCCCGAGTCGTATCCATACATCGAGGCGGTTTTATCTTTGAGATCCATTGAACCGCATTTGTAACAAGTGCCCGTTTTCCTTGACACTCTCCGAATGCCTTTTTCCACATTCAAGACAATCTCGACCTCGATTATTAGTTACAGGTGCTCTACCTTGAGCTGATTCATCATTTCGAGGCCTCTTTTGAAACCTTTTTGAAGAACCTGACTGTTGTATCTCTCTCTTGTTTCTAAATCTTTCCCGATTCTAACGTTCTGAGTTCTTAGCCTCTTCGGCTATCTTGGCCTTCTCCACAAGTGTGGCAAAAGTTCTAACTTGTTGTGGGGAAATCAGAACCCGCAACTCATCATTCAGCCTATCCTCGAATCGCACACAATGTTCATAATCCGTTGACACTATTGTTCGAGCATAGCGACTCAAGCGTAAAAACTCAGCCTCATACGCTGCCACTGTCTTACTCCCTTGGACAAGATTTAGAAATTCCTTCCTTCGGGTGTCCACATAACTTGTTCCAACATATTTCCCTTGAAAGGCAGCTTTAAAGAATTCCCAAGTAATCAGTGCGACCTCGGTGCCTTCTCGAACGATAAGCCACCATCGTCACGCCTCGTCTCTTAGCAAAGACACGACTCCTTTCGGTTTACGCTCGACAAGGCATTCCATATCATCCATGATTCGCTCCACGACTTGAGCCAATATTCAGCCACATTCGGAGCTACACCGGAAACTCCTCTAAAAACTTCTGCATTATTTGACTTGAGTCGTTTTGAAATTGACCCACGAGTTGTTGGCCCAATTCTAGTTCCAGCGACCCTTTCTAGGACTCGCAGCATTGCTTGTGTCAAAGCATTATCTTCTTCCATATGATCCTGTGATCCCGTCTCACTTACAAGTGGCGCAGTGCATCCATTTCGTGCATCGATTTGGTACTTGATTCGACACCTCGTCCTCTACCACGGCCACGTCTACCGTGTCCACGACCACATCCTCTAGTGTTCATGATGACTAATTCGATTTAATCTGATTACAAGTTTTATGAATCAAAAAATTGTTTCAGTGTTTATTAACGGTGTTTTATGAGATTTGAGAGATAAATTTGTTTTTCGCAACACATCCTATAGTCTCAATCTCTACGATTTTTTTTAACATCTAAAACTAGAAGTTCTAGAGTGTCCCTATGATCATCATAATAATCATTTAGTAATAAATACTTACTTGACTTGTTGCCGGATACTTGTGGTGCCATACTGATCTTTAAAACATAATTGAAATAATTTTATACAGAAATTATTTATTGAACCCAACCACAGCCAAGTTTTTGAAACTGGCTCTGATACCATTAAATGTAACACCCCAAACCCGGTCTATGTATTAAGACTGAATTTGGTTTGTTACACAGATCAAACTATATTAATAATTTCAGATGAATCGGTATTTCAAAACCCTTTTGAAATTAGAGTTTGATAAAAACCAAGAAAAATAATTTTAAGTTTGATGTATTTGAGAAATAAGAATAGTTAAAAATTTCTCGTATGTTTAAAAACCCAATTTATTTTAAGTAAACATCATATAATAATCATAAGCCCATATTAAAATATCCAAAACAAAATTTTAAACCAACCACACAAAAAAATCCATAAAATAATAATAGAGGCCTTATTACATCATACCCAAAATAGCAATTTAAAGAAAGTACTTATTAATAGTTCAAAGTTTATTAAACTCATGTTGCAGTATGGCCTCCACGAAGTCATCCTCGGCCCAAGTCCACATCAATTTCCATTACCTGAGAGGAAAAATTTGAGGGTGTGAGTTACTCAGAACTCAGTGTATAACTTACTTACTTAATCCACTGGGCCAGATCATCAAGTCATAATTTTGGGCTTAAGCCCATTATCAAGATTAACAATATAAATAATGGAATGCATGTAAAAAATGAAATTTTCCCACCCAAACCTTATTTCCATCCGCTACACACCACCCGTACCAACCATCACACCTGTGGGGATCAAGTCAACCCACCCCGCCATCACACCAATAGTAGGCATTAAGCCATTTTATATTTGTGGCAGAGCCACCGAACTAGATTGTGACAAAGTCACCAAACTAGAGGCATTGAGCCATTAAAATATTTGTGGCAAAGCCACCGAACTAGAGGCAATCAGCTGTTTAATTATTTTGTGGCAAAGCCACCGAACTAGATTTTGGCAACAGGCCTTTCTTCTCTTCATCGTTAATCCCAACCCATGCAACATGTATGCAAAATAATCTATATTCATATGGTGATTTTGCAAAAAGGCCCAATATATATATAAGTCAATATTTCAAGTTTTCATTAAGGCCCAAAAATTACAAAATAACATTTAGCCTATTTAGCAATTTAGCATCTTAGGCCCAATTAACGATCTAGCAAAGAGTTCGGCCCATTTAACAATTTGTTAGGGTTTTCGGTCCATTTAACGATCTAGTAGAGATTTCGGCCCATTTATCGATCTAGCAGAGATTTCAGCCCATTTATCGATCTAGCAGAGATTTCGGCCCATTTACTATTTATCAGGGATTTTGGCCCATTTAACTATCTATGAAAGATTTCGGCCCATTTTACTAACTAGTATATTTATCGGCCCATTTACTAACTAGCAAACTTATCGGCCCATTTTACTAACTAGCAAACTTATCGGCCCATTTTACGATCCAACACATCTTTGTCCCATTTACACATGAGACATTTAATATACATTTTACCATTTACTCATCGAGGGTGTTTTCATAATTTTCACATTTTTAACCATTTTCATGAAATTTCACCAAAATACCAATTATTTCGTATTGTACCAATTTTTTCATTTTTACGATTTTGCTCAATACTACGATATGACATCCAACCAGAGATAAGTGTGAAGTTACACACCTTGATATCGTGAGCACTAAACCTTCCCGCGTCAACACCTAAGCGTGTCTGAACCATTAGAACACTATCATTTGTCAAAAAATACTATTGGTATCGATCTAAATCCTTACCCTTTGATTTTGAACCACTTCTATTTTGGTTTCTCTTCGTTTGTTGATTCGTTGCAGATGAGAATCCACGAACGCATAAAAAGGCTTCGAGTACTGAATAACCTCGAGCAGTTGATTCTCCTCGGTTGAAGGTCCGTAACCCGGTGGAAAATCCTGGATTCCCAAAACAGCCCTTCGTTTATAATTAGGGGGATTTGCAGAATCGCCCCTCTTTCGAAGGCTATGGACTGCCCTTTTTTGCCCTATCTTGAATGTCTCTAAAGACATAAGATTATTATTAGTCCAATTTATTAGTATCGAAATATGACTAACGTTTATAAGATTTTAGATTTGACTTACCACGATTTTTATTCGTTCTATGAGAATCGATCGAGCGATTGTGTCCCTAAAACAAAATCGATTAATAACTAACTATACTAAATGAATAAGAATCCTTAAAAGAAAATCACTTTACCTTGATTCTTGAAATCGATTCCAAAGTTTCTCACTAATGTCTACAATTGGAAAGATAATTAAGTAGGAAGAATTCGGTTATGATTAAAGGAAATCAATTGTGGTAAAAGAAAATGAAGAAATTTTGTCACAAGAACAAGTTACATTCGGCCATGGATAAAATAAAAGGAAAAGTTTGTTTGAGAATTCTTTTTGTAAAGAGAAAGAGATGAAGAAGGGTAAAAGAACATATGGTGTTTATGTTTGGATTCTTTTCAAGAACGAAAGATGAACAAAGAATTGAAATTGGAGACTTGTGTGAATTCGGCAAGGGTGAAAGAAAAAGAAAAAAAATTAGCCTTCTTTGTGTGATGATGGTGTCGGCACTAGGGGAAAAGTTTTTAGAGAATAGGTGAAATAAGACCTAAATGGTCAAAACCCGAATGACCAAAAGGAAAGAGAACAAAACAAAAAAAAATTGTTTACCTTTTGTCCAAAAAGCATTCGGCTAAGGGGAGGGAATTTGAGAGAAACAAGCTTTGAGAGGAAAAGAAAAGAAATTATCAAATGACCGAAAGAGGAAAAATGTGCACAACTAGCCCCTAATTCATCTAAATGCCTTCAAAATTTCGGCCAGCCCCTTGCCCAAAAACCGTCCAAGTACTTGGCTATCAAAGGCCAACTTTTGCCACCCTTTCTTTCCATAGCACACTCCCCAATTTAAGCCATTTGTTCCCCTTACTTACCTTCCTATTGATTTCTTTCCTTAACTTAAATATTTTCTTAATCCTTTAGCCATCATACCAAAAATAAAGAAGTTAAACTTTCCATGTTTGCTTCTTGGCCGACACTTGATAGATGAAAGCAAAAAAATTAAAATTTTCAAGTTGCAAGCTAGGAGATTCGAACCTTTTCCCTTATGTCTAACTCATGGCGCCATCACCACTATGCTATTTACTCATCTTATGCCTTCTTTAGCACTTAATTAACTTAATTCTCAATGTCACCTAATTTCTTTGCTCTAAAGTACACTTAACTAATATTTTTATTCTAATTCCAAGTGAACCCGAACTAACATTTAACAACATAATGGTACTCAATTATTTAGGATGTTACACATGGCCATAGGAAAATGTATTCCCCTGAACTGAACTCGGTCCGTATGAGCTTATAATGGGTGAGGATCGAGGAATATGCTGGTTCGGGTACCTTAACTTTAGAACTAAACCACATATAGTGAACCCTAGGAGCTCACCTTAGGAATACTATGTCAAACCTTAGTGGTCACCCAGATAGGTGTTTATTTATTCCATAGTACTAACTTGCTGTGTTTTTTTTTTTACGCATGTGATTTCATATTTTAAGAGGTATCGATTCACGATCAGTTTCTAAGTTAGAAAGCTGGTTATGGAGAACGGGTTCCTTGATAAAGTGGAAGACAATGCAGTCGTTTGTATGTAGATAGAACATAGGCAATTAGAGGGTATGGATTTGTTTGAGCAAGAGGGAAATGGGGCAGTGCGGGAATCTCTGCCGCTTCTGCAATCTGTGCCTTCTGATGTTGTAACACCCTAAACCCGGCCCAAACACCATGACCGGATCCGGCATGTCACTAGAAGACTTTATAAAACATGTCACATTTTTGAAAAATATTTTTCAAACTTAATCATTTATTCGGTAAACCTCAGTAAATTAGAAAAAGATATAATTTTTTATTAATGCCTTAATGATGAGAAAACTGAAATTTTCCTTTGATTTTTATCATTTCAATACATGCCTTAGTTTAGATTTTACGTAGAATTTAAATGTCAAAAAAAAAAACCCCGAAAACCCAGAAAACATAGAAGAAAAATAATTGCCAGTGGCCTTATTACAATAAAATATAAACCAAACTAATTAAAAATATTAAATATAAATAGACTAAATAATGTCTTTTGCAGTATCCAAAATGAACTCTTGCATGGCCACTTTGCGCTCCTCTCCAGCCCGGTCTGATGTGCTAAGTGCTGCCTGAAAAGTGTTAAACAATGGGGTGAGTCACAAGACTCAGTGTGCATCCCTCATGCACCATCAGATTGGGCCTTAGCCCATAGAACAAAATAACAGAATATATAACAGGAATTATGCGAAGCCCATCCCAATCCTAGATCCATCCGCTACACACCACCCTTACCTGCCAATCACACCATTGGGGATTTCTACAATTAACCCACACCACTACACACCATCGATGGCAGTCATGCTGCAGTTAGCTGCTCATCGTCAGAATTGTGACATAGTCACCAGAACAGATCATGGCTGTGCCACTGCAACAGATCGTGGCAGAACCGCTATAACAGAACACTTCCCCTTTCATTAATCACCCAACCCCAAACAAACATAGAAATTGGCATGCATGTGTATCATATCAATTCAACAGGAACATTCACTTAAAAATGGCAGAAATCACTAACTGGGTGAATCGCCTTTACCCTCTACGGGTTTTTATCAGCCTTGCTGGGATTTGACATTTAATAGAATATATATAGATTTATATACATATAATAACAAAAAATCTAAATGGTGTGAGAAGTTACACACCTGATAAATACATAGGACTACCCTCTACGTCGATACCCCCTGCTAATTGGTCTATTGCCCTTTGTCTACAACTTTGCTCAAAAGCCGGAAGAACACGAAGATAAAGCTTCCCCTACATTCGGCCAAGGATTATTATTTACCCAAATTTATATGTTTAAATAAGAAAATATCCTTACCTAAATTGATTAGATCCGGGAAGTAGGATGATTCGAGTGCTACCGATTTAGAACTTTAGGCGATTGGATCTCCTTCAAATCCAGGAATGCCGCAAAAGAAAGAAAAACACAAGATCAGTTTCCATATAGCCATTCGGCTAGGGTCTTTAAAAACTAGAAAAAGATTGAATCACGCGAATCGACACTTACCTTCAGTTTCCTTCAAGATTCGGCAATCACAGGAGGAGAGATCTAGGGATTTTGGCTTTTAGAAGAACAAAGAATTGAAAAGATGGGCAAGGAATAGATAGAGAGATTCGACCAATGAGTATTAAAGAAAAGAGAAGGTGAATGGCAGGGTTTTGGCAATTGGTGAGACCTCAGGGGTTTCGGTTTCTGATAGAAAAGAAAAAAAGATGATTCTTGTTTGCCGAAAAAAAACTAAAGGCTATTCTTAGAGAAAACAAATGAAAAATCCGGCACATCCCCTTACCTATACTAAACTGATTCCTCCCCCTCTCCTGAGTTCAATTTTTGGCCAACACTAGCTTCATGGATTAGCTCTCATCTTTTCCCCTTATCCTAATCTACAACTCCTCCAAAAGAGGCCTAATTAGCACCAACTCTCTTCCTCCTTTCTCAACTTATTATCCTCATAAATTAAACAATAAAAATTTCCTAAATTGTAGCCTTGTTTCTGTCCCCCCAGCCCCTTTATAAGTGCCAAATTTGGCCCAATCTCTTAGGCCCCATACGGCTAAACTTGGGCCTACTCACCTGCCCAAGGCGCCACTTAAAGCTCCCTTTCTTTGCGCCTCATATTCTTGAGCCACAAGCCCACTTCGCCATTTAAACTACAGAGACTACCTTTAAAGCACTAAAGGGTCTAAACAGAATATCTTAACCAAGGCCTCAGCCCATTCTTGAGCCCAAATTGGACCCCTAACCTTTAAATTACTACTTTAAACAATCAACACACAAAATGCACAGGCCTACTAACTCAGGATGTTACAGTTCTACCCCTTTAAAATAAATTTTGGCCTCAAAATTAACCTGATCAGAAGAGATGGGGATATTGCTGTAACATCCTGACTTAATGGGCCTATGCGCCTAGTGTGTGTATATGTTTAAGATGTTAATTTAACTGTTAGGGTTCCAAGTTGGGCTCAGAATGTGGTCAAGGCCTTGATGAATTCTTGTTTGGGCACTATAAGGTTTAAAAGGTGGTATCTGTGTTTAAAATATCAAAATGGGCTTGTGGACCAGTGGTTAGTGACGCCACTTAGGGAGCAAGGAGGTGACGCCACACAAGGGGAGTAAGGGGCCCAAATTTAAGTTTCAATCTCTTTTAAATTAAGTTAGCTACTTTTTTGCATTAGGGTTAGGTGGAGTGGACGGCTACAAGGCTCAAATGTAGGAGGATATATGTATAGGATAATGTAGATATTATAGTTGATAATATGAAAGATACAAGGGGAAAAAGATAGGAGCTATCTGCAAGGCTAGGTGTTGGCCGAAATTCCATCACCTAGAGGAGTGAAGAAATTGGCTTCTTTAATGGCAGGGGTGCCAAAATTTCCTATGCTATTTGATTAATTGATTGGTTATTAGGAAGGGTGTTTTCAGTTTTAAGCAGTAGGTGTCAAAATCTTCTATAAATAGAGGGGATATCTCTTTAATTCTGGCATTTTGGAACCCTCTTCTTTTCTTCTTTTCTTGTGCCAAAATTCTCAGTATTCCTCTGAAATTCTTTTCTTTTGATTTCTTCAAAAGCTGAAACCTCCCAATCTTCTCAACATCTTCCCTTTCAAAAGTCGAAATCTGGAATTCTTTTCTCATCTCCATAGTCGAATATGCCCTATTCCTTCTGCCGATTCCCTCAACTAAAAGCCAAAACTACTTAGATCTCTTCTTATTTTCTTCTCTTCTTGATCTCCTCAAAAGCCGAGAATTCCTAAGAGTATCCAAATTTCTTGTAAAGGTAAGTGTTGGCCAGTGCTATTATTCTTGTTATTTTTCAGCTTTTAAGCCAAATCTGAATGGCTAGATGGTATTTAGGACCATCCTTAGATTGACATTCTCTTTCTAATCTCGTGTTCTCTTTCTTTGGGCTGTATTTCAGGATTTGTAGGGAATCAAACCGCCTAGGATTCTAAGTCAGAAGTTGGCAAGCATTCGAATCACATTTTTGGGATTTAAGGTAAGATGGTTTTATCTAGATTTTTATTAGATTCGTTTATCATATGTGAGATCTTAACTTCATGATGTTGAGTAACGACCATGTGTTGTGAAACTAGTTTTGACAAGGACTTATGACAGATTTAAATATGGATCAGGTGAATGAGAGAATCCCTAAGTTTAAGAAACGAGCGGTATCTGTCGTTTGAGATTGGCCACCTGGTTGTGGACCAGCTTTTGAACAAGGACCAGCTTCTGAACAACACCTTAGGTAGATAGCGGTGGTGTTGGCTACAGATAGCATCGACTTAGAAGGTCTCGTTCTAACGGTAATAAGGTGTGTAGATCTCTAACACACACTTTCTAATTGTTCTTTATGTGTTATGGGCTAAAAAGCCAGAAAGTGGCTGTGTAGACAGCCGAATAAAGACCTAAAAGAGTTAGGCAAGGATGCCAGGTATGCAATCATAGAAATCTCTATGTATGATGAAATATATGAAAGTCTGTATGATGTTTTCCTTATGCACGTATGCATGGGGGGAAATATGATAAAGAGAGGAAGTGCATGATGGGTCACATGATGACCGGTGGTAGAAATCCCACGAATATAAACATGGGTCACATGATGACTGGTGGTAGAAATACCCCTAATATAAACATGGGTTACATGGTGACCGGTGGTAGAAATCCCACAAATAAAATGTTAGGTCACACAGTGACCGGTGGCAATACCACGTTTAATGATTTCAGAATAATAGAAACAGGCAGTTCGGTTGTCGTTATAGTGTGTAGCGGATGGAGGGTTGATTGTAGAAATCCCCAAGGAGTGACGGTTGGTACGGGTTGGTGTGTAGAGGATGGAATTCTAGGATGGGTTGGGCCTTTTATTTTGTATTGTTTATCATGTAATATAATTGTTACCTCTATGTACGGGCCTAGGCCCATAATGTGTTTGTAGGCCTCAGGTCGGTGTGTTCGAAATTTATACACTGAGTCTTGGTGACTCACGCTTTCATTTTCTCTACTCTTTCAGATGAGCAGTAGATCGTGGACATGGGAGCCGAGATGGACTCGAGGGGCCATCAAGATTATTACTATTTCCATAGACTATTTTTTATTTTAGTTTTCATTTATGTTTTAATTTTTGGGAACATCTTTGTGTAATAAGGCCTCCATAACTTAGATTAGATTTATTATTTTGTTATGTTGGGTTTTACAAACTTATGTTTTTAAAGTCTTAAATATAAAATGAAATGATAAACGAGCTTTTCAAAACCAATCAACGCAAGTATTAAAGTTATTTTGCAAAACCTCACATCTAATGGACTATTTTGCTAAAATAAGCTAAGTTTTTCCAAAACCCTTCAGAGTAAAGTTTTTAAGATTTAACCTGTAGCATACCAGATCCGGTAATGATGTATGGGCCGAGTTTGGGGTGTTACATTTTGGTATCAGAGCCCAGTTCAAAACTCGGGCTGTGAAATTGGTGTAATGATGTTTTAACATGGATTTGAAAAAAATTTCTAGAAGATATGGCCTTCGAGTCTACCGGCACCCGATCCACGCAGGTAAGTACCCTAACTCTTGTTGTGAGATACTTATTGGGTTGATGGGCTTTATGGACGTAGACTAGGATAATAATAGTGATGGACTCTAGGCCTAGTTAAACAATTCTTCAATTTCATAAGATTTAAATCCAACCAAACAAACCTGTGAACAAGTCACGAGATTAGGGTGTGGCAATAGGCATACGCATGTCTAGGATTGGATCCAGGGAGAGCTTAGTATTTAAGCAGTTCTAGTGACTCACCTCCCCTTCACTAGAATCCTACCTGGTGTGTAGTGACTGTTCACCTTAGCCATGGGGACTTGTTGACGGGCTAAAATTTATAATTAAAACCCGAAATGGACCAGCCACCCTATTTTATAAAATTACTAAAATAACCTCTAGTTTTGAAAATTTCCAAAATACCCCTAATTTGTAAAATTACTAAAATACCCTTAATGTGTAAAATGACCAAAATACCCTTAATTTGTAAAATTACCAAAATACCCCTAGACCCCCAAATTACCAAAATACCTTTATCCTAAAAAATCACCAAGAAACCCTATTTTAAAAAATTTTATTACAAAAATACCCCTGTAGGATAAAATTAAGAAAATACCCTTGGGTAATGAAATGATGAAATACCCCTAAGTGAGGAATGTGAGTTCATGAATGTTTGCTTGTGTGGTTGATGAATGTATGTGATGCTTTGATTCATGTGAAATGAATTAGAATTTTGGAATTAGGAATACAGACTTAAGGACCGAACTTATAGATAGAATACGAATTCGAAAGAACCACTGTTAAAACTACTTTCCATAAGACTGTCCGTCATTAATTAGTGGAAGAAAACTAATAAATCATAACATTTTTAATCAGAAAAATCATGAACGATAGAATGAGCACTAGAGGACGTGGTGTGCGTGGCCGAGGTAGAGGCAGGATTGCCGAGTCAGAACCCGTAGGGTCTGGCCACGAGTCCGGGAATGAGGACCAGTGCCACCAGCTGCGGAGGTAGAATTTCAAGATCAGACGATCGGAGATGATGCTAAATCTCAGGCTATGTTAAGGGTTTTGGAGAGAGTTGCTGGAGCAGGTGTGGGCACAAGAGCCCAAAATCATCTTGAGCGACTTAAAACAGCAGGCGAAGTGTTTAGGGGAATCTCTGGTATAACCCTGAGCTCAGCTGAGTATTGGTTAGAGGCGATTGGACGTATAATGGACGATCTAGATCTCACGAAGAAAGAGAAATTGAAAGGAGTTATATCTCTCTTGAGGGATGAAGCCTACTAATGGTGTCTCACGGTTAAGGATGGTACGATGGCTGACCGCATCACATGGGAGTTCTTCAAAACAGCGTTCCAGAAAAGTACGTTGGACTGAGCTGTGTGGATGCGCAGCGTAGAGCATTCCTGAACCTGGTTCAAGGAAGCAGGTCCGTAGTGGCGTACGAAGCAAAATTCTTATGCCTGAGCCGTTATGCTCGAGGGATAATGGCCACGGAGCATGAGCGGTGTGTTCGGTTTGAGGATAGCCTGAAGGACGAATTACATGTGTTGATAGCTTTGCAACGAGAGTGAGAATTTACGGTACTTGTGGAGAAGGCTAAGATAGCGGAGAAGGTGAAACAGACAGAAAAGCTAAACCGAGATAGAGATAGGGGTAGAGGTAAGAGAAACTTCGGATCATCGGGGACAAATAAAAGTAATCAGAAAAGACCTAGGCCAAATGGGTTAAGACGAGATAATAGACACACTCTCGCTAATCGACACAAAGTGTGCTCGATGTGGTAAGTCCCATGCAGGTGAGTGTAGAGCGAGCGATGGAAAGTGCTTTAGGTGTGGGTCTTTTGACCATCAAGTTAGAATCGTCCCAGTAGAAAGGCAATGAGGGCCCAGGTCAAGGGAATGTCCACTGGCGAGAGGAGGTCGTAAGGCGACCAGAGGTGGTAACGGTTTTGGTCTAGGTTTGAGAAGCGATGGTCAAGGGCCAAAACTCTTGAAGTGAAACAGTCGGGGTTAGTCTATGCTATCAGACGTCGAGAGGAGGTTGACGCACCGAATGTTATAACCGGTACGTTCTTAATTTTTGGTTTGCCCTATATTATATTAATTGACATCAGATTGACACATTCATATGTTGCTAGTAGGGTATCTAAAACTTTAAGTGTGTATACTGAGGTTTCCTCTAGGGAAATGACTGTAGTAAGCCCATTAGGACATTCTGTGGTGGTAAATAAGTTTTATCGGGAAATACCTTTAGAGGTTCAGGAGAAAGTTTTCTGAACGGATCTAATGGAATTACCATTCGAGGAGTTTGATTTAATCCTAGGCATGGATTGGCTTATGAAGTATCAAGCTAATCTAGATTGTGCAACTAAGCGTATGGTGTTAAAAACCCCTGAGGGTAATAAAGTGTTAGTAATAGGAGAAAGGGGGAACTGTCTGTCGAACGTGGTAACCGCCCTAAGAGCAGAAAGGATGGTGAGAAAAGGGTGTGAGGCAGTCTTAATGTTTGTTCGTGCTATGGAAACTAAAGAACTAACAGTGGGAGACGTTAGAACAGTGAAGGAATTTCTTGATGTTTTCCCTGAAGAGCTTTCGGGATTACCTTTGGATCGTAAAGTAGAATTTGGAATCGATCTTTTTTCGGGAACAGCGCTGGTATCGATAGCTCCATATCGAATGGCACCAAAGGAGTTGGTGGAGTTGAAAGCGCAGATTCAAGAGTTGTTGGACAAAGGGTTTATTCGACCTAGTGTGTCATCGTGGGGAGCACCGATTTTATTCGTTAAGAAGAAGGATGGGTCAATGCGTATGTGTATTAACTATCGCCAGTTGAATAAGTTAACGATCAAGAACAAGTATCCGTTATCGAGGATCGATGACTTGTCCGATCAGTTGAAGGGGGCCTCAGTCTTTTCGAAGATAGATATAAGGTCAGGGTATCATCAGCTTAAGGTTAAGGATGTTGATATTTATAAGACGGCCTTTAGGACTCGCTATGGTCACTATGAGTTCATGGTGATATCATTTGGTTGACCAACACTCCAGCAGCATTTATGGATATGATGAACCGAGTGTTCCAACCCTACCTAGATCAGTTTGTCGTGGTTTTTATTGATGACATCTTGGTTTATTCAAGATAGGGAGAGGAGCATGACTCGCATCTGCGAATAGTTCTACATATTTTAAGGGAAAAGTAGTTGTATGCCAAATTCAGTAAGTGTGAATTTTGGCTGAAGGAGGTTACTTATCTAGGGCACGTTGTGTCGGCTAAGGGGATTTAGGTAGACCCTCGAAAGATTGAAGCGGTGTTGGAGTGGAAACCACCTAAGTCTGTGGCCGAGATTTAGAGTTTTCTGGGTCTGGCCGGATACTATCGAAGGTTCATCGAAGGATTCTCTTTAATCGTGGCACCGTTGACCAAGTTGTCACAAAAAGGAGTTCCGTTTGTTTGGTCTGATAAGCAATAGGAGAGTTTCGAGAAGTTAAAAAGGATTTTGACGGAAGCTCCGGTGTTGATTCAGCCGGAAGCTGGGAAGGAATTTGTGATTTATTGTGATGCTTCACACACGGGATTAGGATGTGTGTTGATGTAAGATGGAAAGGTTGTAGTATACGCATCTTGGCAGTTAAGACCGCATAAAGCAAATTATCCCACCCATGACCTGGAATTGGCGGCAGTGGTCTTTGCTTTGAAGATTTGGAGGCATTATCTTTACGGGGAGAAATCTATCATTTTCATTGATCATAAGAGTTTAAAGTATCTTTTGACTCAGAAGGAGTTGAATTTAAGACAGAGGAGGTGGATCGAGTTGTTAAAGGATTATGATTGTTCGATCGAGTATCATCCGGGTAAGGCCAATGTGGTGGCAGATGCTCTAAGCCGTAAGGTGATCTCTGACTTGAGAGCGATGTTTGCTTACCTTAGTCTGTACGACGATGGGAGTTTATTGGCGTAACTTCAAGTGAAACCCTCATGGGTCAGTCTGGTTAAGGAAAAGCAGCAAACGGATGAGTTACTAAAGGGGAAGGTTT
This sequence comes from Gossypium rotundifolium, assembly GCA_025506655.1. NCBI lineage: Eukaryota > Viridiplantae > Streptophyta > Magnoliopsida > Malvales > Malvaceae > Gossypium > Gossypium rotundifolium. Next base: position 51,914,891 of record CP106727.1, read on the forward strand.
CGGATGGAGCAAGTGAAAAACCAACGGAGTTTAGTATGAATGAAGAAGGGCTGTTATGTTTCCAAGGGAGAGTGTGCATGCCGAAGGATCCTGAGTTGAGGCGTATGATTTTGCAAGAAGCGCATAGTAGTCCATACGCTATGCATCCCAGAGAGAGTAAGATGTATCGAGATTTACGGGAACAATTTTGATGGCCGGGCTTAAAACGAGAAGTGACCGAAGTAGTGGCAAAGTGTTTAACCTATCAGCAAGTAAAGGCAGAGCATCAGTTACCATCTGGGTTGTTACAACCGGTGAAGATCCCTCAGTGGAAATGGGAAGGAATCACAATGGACTTCGTTAGTGGGCTACCTCTCACGCCTACTAAGAAAGATTCAATTTGGGTGATTGTTGATCGATTGACGAAGCCCACTCGTTTTGTACTAGTTCGGGTCGACTATTCCTTACAAAGGTTGGCTAAGTTGTATATAGCGGAGATTGTGAGGTTGCATAGAGAACCTGTGTCGATTATCTCGGACTGAGATCCTAGGTTTACGTCTAGGTTTTGGAGGGCGTTGCATCAAGTGTTGGGTATGAAGTTAGATTTTAGTACAGCGTTTCATCCTCAGACCGATGGACAGTCAGAGCGGGTGATTCAGATCTTGGAGGACATGTTAAGAGGTTGTGTCATAGATTTCAGAGGTAATTGGGAGGACTTCCTGCCATTGGCGGAGTTTGCGTACAACAACAGTTACCATTCAAGTACTCGGATGGCGCCCTACGAAGCTTTGTATGGGCGAAAGTGTGGTACCCCTACTTGTTGGATGGAATTAGGGGAAATTTGAATTTTGGGTCCAGACTTGGTCGCTGAGACGGAGGAGAAGGTGAAACTGATTCGCGCTAGACTAAAGGAGGTGGCGGATAGATAGAAGCCCTATGCTGATTTAAAGCGTAAGGACATAGAGTTTACAGTAGGTGACAAGGTAGTCTTAAAGGTGTCGTCGTAGAAAAAGGTACTAAGATTTGGGTGAAAGGGGAAATTAAGTCCCCGCTTCATCGGACCTTACCGGGTGCTGAAACGAGTAGGACCAGTAGCATATCAACTTGAGTTACCCTCAGAGCTAAGTCAAATTCACAATGTATTTCACGTCTCTATGTTAAGACGTTACCATTCGGATCCATCTCATGTAGTGCCTGTAGAGGAAATCGTGGTAAGACCTGATCTATCTTTCGAAGAGGAACCAGTGGAAATTCTGGATTGTGATATCAAGGTGTTGCGAAGGAAAATGGTTCCATTGGTTAAGGTGCTGTGGCAGAACCATGGTTCTAAAGAGGAAACTTGGGAACCAAAGGAAGCGATGCGACAGCAATACCCTCATCTTTTTTGATCAGGTAATTTCGAGGCCGAAATTTCTTTAAGGGGGTAGAACTGTAACATCCTGATTTAATAGGCTTATGCACCTAGTGTGTGTATATGTTTAAGGTGTTAATTTAACTGTTAGGGGTCCAAGTTAGGCTCAGAATGTGGTCAAGGCCTTGGTGAATTCTTGCTTGGGCACTATAAGGTTTAAAAGGTGGTATCTGTGTTTAAAATATCAAAATGGGCTTGCAGCCCAGTGGTCAGTGACGCCACTTAGGAAGCAAGGAGGTGATGCAATACAAGGGGAGTAAGGGGCCCAAATTTAAGTTTCATGGAGCCCAATCTCTTTTAATTTAAGTTAGCTAATTTTCGGCATTAGGGTTAGGTGGAGTGGACGGCTACAAGGCTCAAATGTAGGAGGATATATGTATAGGATAATGTAGATATTATAGTTGATAATATGAAAGATACAAAGGGAAAAAGATAGGAGCTATCTATAAGGCTAGGTGTTGGCCGAAATTCCATCACCTAGAGGAGTGAAGAAATCGGCTTCTTTAATGGCAGGGGGTGCCAAAATTTCCCATGCTATTTGATTAATTGATTGGTTATTAGGAAGGGTGTTTTCAGTTTTAAGCAGTAGGTGCCGGAATCTTTTTATAAATAGAGGGGATACTCTTCAATTCTGGCATTTGGAATCCTATTCTTTTCTTCTTTTCTTGTGCCGAAATTCTCAATATTCCTCTGAAATTCTTTTCTTTTGATTTCTTCAAAAGCCGAAACCTCTCAATCTTCTCAACATCTTCCCTTTCAAAAGTCAAAATCCTAAATTCTTTTCTCATCTCCATAGCCAAATATACCCTATTCCTTCTGCCGATTCCCTCAACTAAAAGCCGAAACTACTTAGATCTCTTCTTATTTTCTTCTCTTCTTGATCTCCTCAAAAGCCGAGAATTCCTAAGAGTTGCTGAATTTCCTGTAAAGGTAAGTGTTGGCCAGTGCTATTATTCTTGTTATTTTTCAGCTTTTAAGCCAAAGCCGAATGGCTAGATGGTGTTTAGGACCATCCTTAGATTGACGTTCTCTTTCTGATCTCGTGTTCTCTTTCTTTGGGCGGCATTCTAGGATTTGTTGGGAATCAAATCACCTAGGATTCTAAGTCAAAAGATGGTAAGCATTCGAATCACGTTTTTAGGATTTAAGGTAAGATGGTTTTCTCTAGATTTTCATTAAATTCGTTTATCGTATGTGAGATCTTAACTTCATGATGTGGAGTAACGACTATGTGTTGTGATAGTGGTTCTGACAAGGACTTATGACAGATTTAAATATGGATCAGGCAAAGGAAAGAATCCCTAAGTTTAAGAAACGAGCGGTATATGTCGTTCAAGATTGGCCACTTGGTTGTGGACCGGCTTCTGAACAACACCTTAGGCAGATAGCGGTGGTGTTGGCTACGGATAGCGTCGACTTAGAGGGTCTCATTCTAACGGTAATAAGGTGTGTAGATCTCTAACACACACTTTCTAATTGTTCTTTATGTGTTATGGGCTAAAAAGCCGGAAAGTGGCTGTGTAGATAGCCGAATAAAGCCCTAAAAGGGTTAGGCAAGGATGCCAGGTACGCAATCATAGAAATCTCTATGTATGACGAAATATATGAAAGTCTATATGATGTTTTCCTTATGTATGTATGCATGGGGGGAAATATGATAAAGAGGGGAAGTGCATGATGGGTCACATGATGACCGGTGGTAGAAATCCCACGAATATAAACATGGGTCACATGATGACCGGTGGTAGAAATCCCACGAATATAAACATGGGTCACATGGTGACCGGTGGTAGAAATCCCATAAATATAATGTTAGGTCACACAGTGACCGGTGGCAATGCCACATTTAATGATTTCTGAATAACAGAAACAGGTAGTTCGACTGTCGTTATGGTGTGTAGCAGATGAAGGGTTGATTGTAGAAATCCCCAAGGAGTGACGTTTGGTACGGGTTGGTGTGTAGAGGATGGAATTCTAGGATGGGTTGGGTCATTCATTATGTATTGTTTATTATGTAATATGATTGTTGCCTCTATGTAAGGGCCTAGGCCCATAATGTGTTTGTGGGCCTCAGGTCAGTGTGTTCGAAATTTATACACTGAGTCTTGGTGACTCACACTTTCATTTTCTCTACTCTTTCAGATGAGTAGTAGATCATGGACATGGGAGCCGAGACGGACTCGAGGGGCCATCAAGACTATTACTATTTCCATAGACTATTTTTGGTTTTAGTTTTCATTTATGTTTTAATTTTTGGGAACATATTTGTGTATTAAGGCCTTCATAACTTAGATTTCCGATTTATTATTTTGTTGTGTTTGGTTTTTACAAACTTATGTTTCTTTTAAAGTCTTAAATATAAAATGAAATGATAAACGGGCTTTTCAAAACCAATCAACGCAAATATTAAAGTTATTTTGCAAAACCTCACATTTAATGGACTATTAGCTAAAATAAGCTAAGTTTTTCCAAAACCCTTGAGTAAAGTTTTAAGATTTAACTCAGAGCATACGGATCCGATAATGATGTATGGGCTGGGTTTGGGGTGTTACAACTGCTGTCACAGAACATCCTCTGGCTCTCATGTCGCTTCCTCCGCGCCGTGGTTTTGCCACAACACCTTGACCAAAGGAACAGACTTCCTTCTCAACACCTTTACATCTCGCCCCAAAATTTGCACTGGCTCCTCCTCAAAGGACAAGTCTGGCCTTACTTCAATCTCTTCCACTGGCACAACATGCGATGGATCAGAACGGTAACATCTTAGCATCGAGACATGAAACATGTTGTGTATTTGCTCCAACTCTGAAGGTAACTCCAATCGATATGCCACTGGGCCCACACGTTCTAGTACCCGATAAGGTCCAATAAATCGAGGACTTAGCTTACCCTTCCGACCAAACCTCATTACCTTCTTCCACGATGACACTTTCAAAAAGACTTGGTCTCCCACTACAAACTCCATCTCCTTTCATTTTAAATTTGCATAAGATTTCTGTCGATCAGACGCTTCTTTCAACCGAGCCCTAATTAACCTAACTTTCTTTTCTGTCTCTGAAACTAGTTTTGGACCCAACACCTGAGCTCACCCAACTCCGTCCAACAAGTAGGAGTGTGACACTTCCGTCCGTACAATGCTTCATAAGGCGTCATCTGAATACTAGATTGATAGCTGTTGTTGTACGCGAATGATGCCAAAAGTAAATACTCCTCCCAACTACCCCTAAAATCAATGATACAACCTCTTAACATATCCTCCAAGATCTGGATTACCCTTTCAGACTTACCATCAGTCTGTGGATGGAAAGCTGTACTGAAGTCTAACCTTGTTCCCATTGCCTGATGCAGAGCCTTCCAGAATCGTGACATGAACCTAGGGTCTCTATCTGATATGATCGACACAGGTACACCATGTAGTCTTACAACCTCAGCCACGTACAGCTTAGCCAACCTTTGCAGAGAATAGTCAACACGAACTGATATAAAGTGAGCAGACTTCGTCAGCCGATCCACAATTACCAAAATTGAATCCTTCGTAGAGGGCGTAAGAGGTAACCTACTAACAAAATCCATCGTGATTCTTTCCCATTTCCACTGCGGAATCTTCACCGGCTGCAACAATCTCGAGGGCAACTGGTGTTCTGCTTTCAACTATTGACACGTCAAACATTTACCTACAAATTCTGTTACCTCTCGCTTTAGACCTGGCCACCAGAATTTCTCTCGCAAATCCCGATACATCTTAACCCTTCTAGGATGCATAGCGTATGGGCTACTATGCGCCTCCTGAAGAATCACTGCCTTAACTCCACATCCCTTGGCATACATATTCTCTTACGGAAACACAGGACCCCATTACCATCCAAACCATAGTCCTCTCCTTCACCATTCTGCACTTGTCGAAGTCGATCACTCAAGACATCGTCTAGAAGCTGCCACTCTTTAATTTGACTTGTCCACGTCGATCTCACTTGGTGTTTAGCTACCAACCTGCCATCCTCATATAGACTGAGATGAGCGAACATCGCCTTCAAATCTGCTATTGCTTTTTGACTCAGTGTATCTGCCACCACATTAGCCTTACCCGGATGATATTCGATCGAACAGTCATAGTCTTTCAAGAGTTCAATCCACCTACGTTGTCTTAGATTCAACTCCTTCTGGGTAAGGAGATACTTCAGGCTCTTATGGTTAGTGTAAATAACCGACTTCTCTCTGTACAGGTAGTGTCTCCAAATCTTTAGAGCGAACACTACTGCCGCCAATTCTAGATCATGCGTAGGGTAGTTCAACTCATGCGGTCTTAACTGTCGGGACGCATACGCAACCACCTTTCCATCTTGCATCAACACACACCCTAAACCTGTGTGTGACGCATCACAGTAGACGGTAAATTCTTTCCCCGCCTCTGGCTGAATTAACATCGGTGCTTCTGTTGGAATTCTCTTCAACTTCTCAAAGCTCTCCTACTGTTTGTTGGTCCAAACAAACGGTACTCCCTTCCTCAACAACTTAGTTAAAGGTGCCACAATTAATGAGAACCCCTCAACACACCTCCTGTAGTACCCCGCCAATCCCAAGAAACTTCGAATCTATGCCACTGACTTCGGCAGTTTCCAATCCAATACAGCTTCTATCTTCCAAGGGTCAACCCTAACTCCCTCTGCAGAAACCACATGCCCTAAGAAAGTTACTTCCCTTAGCCAGAACTCACACTTACTGAACTTAGCGAAAAACTACTTCTCCCTTAGAATTTACAACACCACGCGAAGATGTGCATCATGCTCCTCCTCGAACTTGGAATAAACCAGAATGTCATCAATAAACACCACAACAAACTAATCAAGGTATGGTTGGAACACCCGATTCATCATATCCATGAATGCTACTGGCGCGTTCGTTAACCCGAACGGCATCACCAAAAATTCATAATGACCCTAGCGAGTTCGAAACACCGTCTTATGAATGTCCCCTTCTTTTACCTTTAACTGATGATATCCCGACCTTAAATCTATCTTCAAAAAGACTGAAGCTCCTTTGAGTTGATCGAACAAGTCGTTGATTCTTGGCAGCGGGTACTTGTTCTTAATTTTTAACTTATTCAATTGACGGTAGTCCACACACATACGCATGGATCCGTCCTTCTTCACAAATAGGACCGACGCTCCCAGGAGACACATTCGGTCGGATAAAACCATGATCCAACAGTTCTTGGATCTGAGCTTTGAGTTCCACCAACTCCTTCAGCGCCATTCTGTAAGGAGCAATGGACACCAGAGCTATACCCGGAAGTAGCTCTATTCCAAACTCCACTTCGCGATCTGGGGGTAACCCTGGCAGTTCCTCCGGAAAGACATTCGCGAAATCCTTGACTGTTCAGACCTCATCGATAGTCATCTCCTTAGCATCCAAAGCACTGATAAATGCTAGAAATGCATTGCATCCTTTCCATATCATCTTGACAGCCTTCAAGGCAGATACCACGTTGGACAAATAATTCCTTCCTTCTCCCAACACAACCACCTCCCCGCAACACCATGCGCTTAGTCTCACAATCCAACTTAGCACGATGTTTAGCCAACCAATCCATTCCTAAGATAAGATCAAACTCTCCAAACGGTAATTCCATTAAGTCTACCGGGAACACTACCCCTTGAGTCTCTAAAGGTACATCCCTAAACAGTTTGTCCACTACCCTAGATTGTCCTAAAGGACTAACCATAGTCATCTTCCTAGTAGTTGTTTCAGATTTTATACTTAAAGTCTCAGATACCGAGCATGCAACGTAAGAGTGGGTTGATCCAATATCAATCAAAGCAAGAAATGGATTATCCGTAATAAGAAATGTACCGGTTATGATGTCTGGTGCGTCACCATCCTCCCGTCGATGAGCTGCATAAACTAGACCTGGCTGTCTTGCGTCCACATTACTCGCACCCTTACCAGGTGCTCCACGACCCCGACCGAACCCATTTCCTCCTCTAGCTGGGCCACGACCCCTTGGTAATGGCTGACCACCTCTTCTAACCTGATCAGAACCTCGTCCTGCTGGCTACACCTGATCCACCTGTGGACAGTCCTTAATCATATGCTCCATGGATCCACACCTGAAGCATCCACCAATTCTCCTTCTGCACTCCCTGAAATGTACTTTCCCACACAAGTTACAAGATTGATTCTGACCCCCTGTAGCAGATGTCAGAGCACGAGCAGGCCCACTAAACCTAGGCCTTTTCTAAAAATTCCCAGATGATCCCGACGGCCCAAAATTCCTCTTATTCTGATTCTGATCCTTATCCTTATTCTGCTTTTCAGTTCACTTCACCTCCTCAGATATTTTAGCTTTCTCAACCAAAATGGTAAAGTCCATTTCTCGCTGCAGTGCTACCAACACTCTCAACTCATCCCGCAATCCATCTTTGAACCGTACACAGCGCTCATGGTCAGTCGATACAATTCCTCGAGCGTAATGGCTCAATCGCAAAAATTTTGCCTCATACTCGGACACAGATTTACTTTCCTACACCAAATTTAGAAATGCTTTCATGTGTGCATCCACATAGCTGGCCCCGACATACTTTCCCTGAAATGACCCCTTAAAGAAATCCCAGTCAATCTGGTCTGCGACAGTACCCTTATTTATTGTGAGACACCACTGATAGGCTTCGTCTCGAAGAAGAGACACGACCCCTTTCAACTTCTCCTCCACCGTGAAGTCTAGGTCATCCATTATGCGCTCACTCGCTTCTAACCAATACTCACCAGTTAGGGGCTACGCCGAAACACCCCTAAACACCTCTCTTCTGTTGGCTCGGTCGTTCGGACCACGATTTTCGAGCTCTGAACACATGCTCGCCCAACAACTCTCTCAAGGACCCGCACATCCACGAGATACCACTTCATCTCCAAATCGTCGGTCTGAAATTCTCCCTCCACAGCTGGCAGATTCGGCATCTCGTTTCCTGACCCATGGCCAGACCCTACTGGCTTTAACACGGTCATCCTACCCCTACCACAACCACGCGGCAGACGTCCTCGACCCCTTGTACTCATTCTTCCGATTGACGTTTATCAGATTAGAAATTTTATGAATTATTAATTCTTTCCACTTATTAATCTGCGAACAATCTTATGAAAAGTAATTTTGATAGTGGTTCTTTCGAATTGAATTATACCTCTGTGTTTCAGGTCTCAAGTCTACTTCTCCTAGTTCTGGGAACTACATACATTCTACAATCAACATACAGATAGCATTCACGAATTCACATCCATCACAAAGGGGTATTTTCGTCATTTCACTACCCAGGGGTATTTTCATAATTTAATCCTATAGGGGTATTTTTGTAATTTTCAAAATAGGGTATCTTGGTTTTTTTTTCAAAGTAAGGATATTTTTGTAATTTCACAAATTAGGGGCATTTTAGTAATTTCACAAATCAGGGGTATTTTGATAATTTCATAAATCGGGGGTACTTTGGTAATTTCAAAAATCGGAGGTAATTTAGTAATTTCTCAACAAGGGTATTTTGGTAATTTTCCAAACAAGGGTATTTCAGTAATTTTGTAAACCAAGGTATTTCGATAAATTTCCTCAACCTAGGGTTTTTGGGATAATTTACAAAAAATTAGGGTCATATAAGTAATTTTACAAAAATAGGGTACTAGTCCCTTTCGGGTTCTAGTTACAAATTTTAGCCTGTCAACAAGTCCTTATGGCTAAGGCGAACAGTCACTACGCACCAAGTAGGATTCCAGAAAAGAGGAGGTGAGTCACTAAGACTGCTTAAATACCAAGCTCTTCCTAGATCCAATCCTAGACATGCGTATGCTTGTTTCCACAGCTTAACCTTGCGACTTGCTCACAGACATGTTTAATTAGGGGAATTAAGTCTTATGAAGTGTAAAGATTTGTTTAAGCTAATCCTAAAGTCCATCAAATTCTAATTAAAATAATCTACGTCCCATAAATCCCATCAAGCCCACATACCTATATAACACACAGTGAGTTCAGAATACTTTCCTGGCAAACTTGGGCCAGATACGTAGGTGCCATGCCGAGAAAACCATCCTGTATCATTTATAAACATGTATGTTTCCAAAACCTGTCTTTAGAAAATGTTTTGAGCCCAAAACCCCAAAGCTGAGTTTTGAATCTGGCTTTGATACCAATTTGTAAAACCACAAACTCAGCCCAAACACCACGACCGGATCCGGCATGTCACTAAGAAGATTTTATAAAACATGTCACATTTTCGGAAAACATTTTTCGAACTTAATCGTTTATTCAGTAAACCTCAGTAAATTAGTAAAAGATATAATTTTTTATTAATGCCTTAGTGATGAGAAAACTAAAATTTTCCTTTGATTTTTATCATTTCAATACATGCCTTAGTTTAGATTTTACGTAGAATTTAAATGTCAAAAAAAAAAAACCTGAAAACCCAGAAAACATAAAAGAAAAACAATAGCCAGTGGCCTTATTACAATAAAATGTAAACCAAACTAATTAAAAATATTAAATATAAATAAACTAAATAATGCCTTTTGTAGTATCCAAAATGAACTCTTGCATGGCCACCTTGCGCTCCTCTCCAAACCGGTCTGATGTGCTAAGTGTTACCTGAAAAGTGTTAAACAACGGGGTGAGTCACAAGACTCAGTGTGCATCCCTCATGCACCATCAGATTGGGCCTTAGCCCACGTAATGAATAACGAATATTATATAACAGGAATTATACGAAGCCCATCCCAATCCTAGATCCATCCGCTACGCACCCCTTACCTTAATCACACCATTGGGGATTTCTACAATCAACCCACACCGCTACACACCATCGATGGCAGTCATGCTACAGTTAGCTGCTCATCGTCAGAATTGTGACATAGTCACCAGAACAGATCGTGGTAGTGCCACGACAATGCATTAATGGCGTAACCACTACAATGTAACACTTCCCTTTCATCAATCACCCAACCCCAAACAAACATAGAAATCGGCATGCATATGTATCATATCAATTCAACAGAAACATTCACTTAAAAATGGCAGAAATCACTAACCGGGTGAATCGCCTTTACCCTCCACGGGTTTTCATCAGCCTTGCCGGGATTTCAGCATTTAACAGAATATAAACAGATTTATATACATATACTAACAAACAATCTAAATGGTGTGAGAAGTTACACACCTAATAAATACGTATGACTACCCTCTACGTCAATACCCCCCGCTAATCGGATTTACTGCCCTTTTGTCTACAACTTTGCTCAAAAGCTGGAAGAACACGAAGATAAAGCTTCCCCTACATTCAGCCAAGGATTATTATTTACCCGAATTTATATGTTTAAATAAGAAAATCTCCTTACCTAAATCGATTAGATCCCAGAAGTAAGATGATTCGAGTGCTACCGATTTAGAACCTTAGGCGATTGGATCTCCTTCAAATCCCGGAATGCTTCAAAAGAAAGAAAAACACAAATCAGTTTCCATATAGCCATTTGGCTTGGGTCTCTAAAAATTGAAAAAAGATTGAATCACGTGAATCGACACTTACCTTCAGTTTCCTTCAAGATTAGGCAATCATATGAGGTGAGATCTAGGGATTTCGGCTTTTCAAAGAATAAAGAATTGAAAAATTGGGCAAGGAATAGATAGAGAGATTCGACCAATGAGTATTAAAGAAAAGAGAAGGTGAATGGCAGGGTTTCGGCAATTGGTGAGACCTCAGGGGTTTCAGTTTCTGACAGAAAAGAAAAAAAAAGATGATTCTCGTTTGCCAAAAAAACTAAAGGCTATTCTCAGAGAAAACAAATGAAAAATTCGGCACATCCCCTTGCCTATACTAAAGTGATTCCTCCCCCTCTCTTGAGTTTAATTTTCAGCCAACACTAGCTTCCTGGATTAGCTCTCATCTTTTCCCCTTACCCTAATCTACAACTCCTCCAAAAGAGGCCTAATTAGCACGAACTTTCTTCCTCCTTTCTCAGCTTATTATCCTCATAAACTAAACATTAAAAATTCCATAAATTGTAGCCTTGTTGCCGTCCCTCCTAGCCCCCTTATAAGTTCCAAATTTGGCCCAATCTCTTAGGCCCCATACGGCCAAACTTGGGCCTACTCACCTGCCCAAGGCGCCACTTAAAGCTCCCCTTTGCTGCGCCCCATGTTATTGGGCCACAAGCCCACTTCGCTATTTAAACTACAGAGACTACCTTTAAAGCACTAGAGGGTCTAAACAGAATATCTTAACGAAGGCCTCAGTCCATTCTTGAGCCCAAACTAGACCCCTAACCCTTAAATTACAACTTTAAATAATTAACACACAAAATGCACAGGCCCACTAACTCAGGATGCTACAGATGTTGTTCTGATCAAAGCAGAATAGGATATGAAGAAGATTGTACGACACCTTATGGCAAGGCGTGATGTTGGAACTAAAGGGCAGAAGATAATTATATTCACCAATCACTTCAAAGTGAGCATGGGAAATACAGATAGACACTTCTACCATTATAGTGTTTCTCTTTTATATAAAGATGATCACCTAAGTAGACGGACATATTCTTCTAGCACCAAGCTTAAGAGTAGGCAATAGTGAAGATTTCTTTCCAAGGAATGGGCGTTGGAATTTTAACAACAAGAAATTGGTGGAGCCATTTAGGATTGAAGGATGGATGGACTGCTGCGAACTTTTCGACTCCTCGTTGTGGTCCAAACAACATTGCAAAGGATTTGATTCATTGAGGAGAGATGAAAGGAATTCGTATTGATTCCCCATTGGATATATTCAATGAGATGAACCAGAATAGACACTCTTCACCTATAGTTGGAGTTGAAAAAAATATTTGAATAGATACAATCTAAACTTCCTAGAGATCCACAGTTCCTTCTTTGTCTGTTCCCTGATAGGAAAAACTCTGATCTTTATGGGCCATGGAAGTGGAAGAATTCTTCTAAGTATGGAATTCTGACTCAATGTATGGCACTGGCTAGGGTGAATGATTAATACTTTTCTGAAGATCAATGCTAAGCTTAGACAGTCACTTTACTACCATCGAAGCCGTAATCCTACAATCGATTGAGGAAATAAAGGGTAGGATTGAAGAGTTAAAATCAGCATTACACAGTTGTGAACTTCGGATCAAGCTTCTTGAAACAAGAGAAGAGCGTTTGAAAGAAGAGCTTAACCATTCTCATGATCAAGTTAGGAATTGAGATTATCTCATGGGTGAAGTGATAGTTCAGATTCGAGAGGTGGCTGATCATCTACAGACTTTGGCATCACAGGATGATATGTTGAGCATAAAGTATGAGCTACAGTCTAACCGTAGTCAAGAGCTAGTTTCATTACTTGGAAAAGTCAAAGCTTAAGGATTTAGGGCGAAAGCATATAGTAGTTCGTTTATGTAAAAGAATTTGTTTTCTAATAAAGTTTTCTACAATGAAGTTGATCAGAATCGTTGCCTCTTTGCATTCATGCATTTACATTACATTGCATCATTTGCATTAGATTTTTATAAAAGGACCCTAATTAGGTAAAATGTTTCAGTTAACCTGGAAAACATGGAGCAAATGCAAGTATAGATGCAGAGGTAATTGATTAAGATTCAACAAGAACTGCCAAATTCTAAAGGAATATGATAGGCCAGCTAACCTAGTTACTAGCCGAAGGCCTTGGAAAAAGGAGTGGCTTAGTGGACAATAGTAAAGATGATGAGGAAGACATCGTTTACTCTCTAATGGGTGTTAACTCGAGCAAGCATCAAGCCAAACTGATTGCCCTGGTAGAAACGAAAGAAAGAGGAAAAGAGACCTCAAAAGCCCTGAAGAATAAAGAAAAGAAAACGAATCATTCAGAGTCGATTATAGTAAATCTGCCAAGGATGGTAGTTACAGCAATCAGGTTTCCCCAAAGAAAAACTCTAAAAAGCTCCAATTTACACCAATCCCGATGACGTATAAGGAGCTATATCAAAGTTTATTTGACATGCATGTGGTGTCTCCATATTTTCTTCAGCCGTTACAACCCCCTATATCCTAAATGGTATGATTCCAACACTCAATGTGAGTACCATGCAGGAGTAACAGAGCATTCAATAGAAAATTGCACTGCCTTCAAAAAGGTAGTTGAGAGACTTTTTAAGATGGGAGTTGTCAAGATTGATGATACACCCAGTCTAGATAGCCCATTACCCAATCATGAAGACAAGAAAGTTGTGATCCCTTAAAGAAATCGAAAGCAAAAAGGGAATCAGAGAATGAAGTTTACAAGCCCTTGTGTACTTGGGAATATTTTGAATAATGAGATTGTGGAAGAAATCCTTGTACTTTAGGGCTAATATAGAGTAAGGTGCAAAACATGCTTGTTGCCTTAAGCCTAAAGGCAATAAGAACCCCTTTTGTGAACTAGGCTTGTGTCCTAAAATTTTATCTTAATAAAATGCATATGTTTGAGCACATATTCTTTCATTCTTTCTATTTTATACTGTACATTCTTTTGTTTTTTAGAATATTCTTTCATTCTTTATTCATTATCATACAAGTAATCATCTTTCAAATTATTTATTCTTTGGATTTCTTGTCTTCATGCTTAGATACCCATGATATCAACATCATGAGCGATATTGTTACTGATTTCCTTTTTGAACAAGATATGGATCTAGGGGATCTCAGGATTTTGAGGATAGCAGAGATTGTGACATATCTTTTAACTTGTTAAAAATGGTTTAACAAGATGAAAACAGACCCTACTCTACAAAAGATCATTGATATTACGAGCCTAGGAAAGGGATGAAGATCGAAGCCCAGCTCACCATAGAAATAATGCGAGACATCATTGAGTTATTTTCAAAAAGACTCAAAGATGTTTTGCATGATCATATCACGACATGCCTGGGATACTAAGATACAGGCTAAACATGAGGATTAGGCGCTACTGACCTATATAGAAAGGGCTAGTATCAGCTATGCTGAATTTAAGTAGACAAGATTCATATGCCTACTCCAGTTCTTCACAAGTTTTCCATATGTGGGGCATGGATATTATGAGGCCAATCTCGTCAAATACTTTTAGTTGACATCGATTCATCGTTATGGTCATCGTCTACTTCACTAAGAGGGTGAATATTGCTTCATATGCCAACATTGCAAAGTCGACAGTCACCAAATTCAAAAAAAAAAGGATCAGATGCCAACACAGAATGCATAACTGTACAAAGTCAAAGTTTACAGTTTGTCCAAAGATCGAAAAGATATCACCAGACAAAAAAAGTTGCAAAAAAAATGAAAGATGACTTAGACTTGTAAGGATTGGAATAAGAAGCTACTGTTACCCTCTGTCTTATTAAACGTCGACCAGAACCTTTACTGGGGTAACATCTTACCCATTATGAAATTGAAGCATTTTTGCCAATTAAACCTAATCGAAAAAAAGGTTAAAAGCTATCCATCACGGTCGGATGATGCGAGCTTACAACAAAGAGGTTCATCCTAGAGAATTCCACAAGGGGAACCTGATGTTGAAACAGATTTTTCCTCTACAAAACAATTTTAGAGGAAAGCATATGCCAAACTGGGAAGGACTTATGTAAGGCCTGTTCTAGAGGAGCATTGATATTGACCAAGATGAATGGGAAAACTTGCCCAATTCAGCAAAATTAGGTTTAGTCAAGAAGGATTTTACCTAAAAAGGGAAGGGTCAAGGTGAAGACCCGAAAAGGGCGCCTTGAGCTCAAATTCATCCAAAAAAAAAAAAGAAGAAGAAGACAAAGGATAGGCCAAGGCAAAAACCCGCAAAGGGCGCTTTGAGACCAAAGGGGCTTTGAGTTGAAAACCTGAAAAGGGCGGCTCAAATTTTGATTAAAAGTGGGGCATGCAGTGGTCTTACTATGTCTGAATTAGCAATGAGGAAGTATGTTACATCTTGGGGAATTGACAAAGTACTCTGGATCCCCTAAAACACATATTGAGTTTAAAATGGTCCCCAAAAAGTTAGAAGAAAGAAGCTCAAGCTGTGATATCTA
The DNA here is from genome assembly GCA_025506655.1 of Gossypium rotundifolium. Lineage (NCBI taxonomy): Eukaryota > Viridiplantae > Streptophyta > Magnoliopsida > Malvales > Malvaceae > Gossypium > Gossypium rotundifolium. The sequence goes on from CP106727.1 coordinate 51,930,303, forward strand.
GGGCTCCTAACTTCTATCTTACCTATTTTTGAAATTCTATTCTTTGATTGCTTTATTCTTTTTGAGATACACCCAAATCAATTTTCTTTTATTGCCTGGGTTATCTTTGACTAAATTATTCTTTTGAGCTATGCTCCTGAATAATTTCTTTCTCGTCCATTTTTTTGTTCTTTTTCAAGCATTTATATTGAAATAACAATTGATGGACTAATAAAACTTTCATAAAAAGAGTTTCGTATATTACTCTAGAAGCTTCTAAATAATATGAGGATTTGAAACAGGACTATTGTTTAGAACTCACCAAGCCTAAAGGATTGGAAACATTGAAAAATGGTTATCTCTTCAGATTCTTTTTGGATAAGACAATTTCGTTGGTGGTACCACATCAGGCAAATGATGAATAAAGTCAATCCGAGTGTAAAAGGAGATCATTATCGGGATACCTTGCACCCATTCAGACATACACATCTGGTTATTACACCCAGGGAATGGTGTAATAGATTGAAAGAGATACAAGTTCTATACCTCTGAGTGGTAATAGATTGGATGGAAGAAGCCAAATGTTATTACAGTAGGAGGCACAAACTTCATGCCCCAAGGTTTGAGTGGAGTGGACTCAGAATTACCACGGGGCAAAATATTTGAGCAAAAAATGATACTTCAAGGGGAACGAAGATGAAACCTTGACGGATAAATGAGTGATAACACATTGAGCAGAAATCATATCATTTTTACATTCATATATCATAACATGTCCAAATTAGGAGCATTTGATGCATTTCGATAAGGCATCCTAATTAGACAAAAGCATATATTCATTCTACAGGTTATGTCCTCTAAAGGACAATGTAGTAAGATTGAAGGTTCCAGTCTGACATCCCTGAGTTGCAGTGGAGTAGATTGGAGATAGTAGATCTGGCAATTCCTGAGCTTGCAGGAAGCCGATCGAAGACATCAATCTGGTGATCCCTGAGCTTACAGGGATTAGATTGAAAATAGCAGATCTGACAATTCCTGAGTTTGCAGGAAAAAGATCGAAGACATCAGTCCTATCTCCCTGACCAGCAGTGGAATAGGTCGAAGATTGTAGATCTTATCGCCCTAAGCAGTAGAGGACCAAGATCGAATGGCAAATCTTGTCTCCCTAAGCAATAGTGGAACAGATTTAAGCCATCAGTCCTATCTCTCTAACCAGCAGTGGAATAGGTCAAAGATTGTAGATCTTGTCGCCCTAAGCAGTAGAGGACCAAGATCGAATGGCAAGTCTTGTCTCCCTAAGCAATAGTGGAATAGATTTAAGCCACCAGTCCTATCTCCCTGACCAGCAGTGGAATAGGTCAAAGATTGTAGATCTTGTCACCCTAAGCAGTAGGGAACCAAGATCGAATGGTAAATCTTGTCTCCCTAATTAGTAGTGGAACAGATTTAAGCCACCGACCCTATCTCCCTAACCAACAGTGGAATAGGTCAAAGGTTGTAGATCTTGTCACCCTAAGCAGTAGGGAACCAAGATCAAACGAAAAGTCTTGTCTTCCTAAGCAGTAGTGGAACAGATTTAAGCCATCGGCCCTATCTCCCTGACCAGCAGTGGAATAGGTCAAAGATTCTAGATCTTGTCACTCTAAGCAATAGAGAACCAAGATCGAACGGCAGGTCTTGTCTCTCTAAGTAGTAGTGGAACAGATTTAAGCCACCGGCTCTACCTCCCTGACCAGCAGTGGAATAGGTCAAAGATTGTATATCTTGTCACCCTAAACAGTAGTGGAACAGATTTAACTACCAGTCTGGCATTCCTGAGCTTTGCAAGAAGCAGATCAAAGATAGCAGATCTGGTATTCCTGAGCTTTGCAGGAAGCAGATTGAAGATAGCAGATCTGGTCTCCTTGAGTTTGCAGTGGAGTAAATCAAAAGATAGTGGATATTGCCCTCATGAAGTTGAAGCTATCAAACTAATTGAAATCAAGATGAAGTTCCAATACCGGTAAAGTTACTGTGGATTTGGAGTCATTTGAAAAAGACGAGGATCAAAGAATGTGAGAAACTTTGAGAGAGTTTCTAATTTTTTTTTTTAAATAGGTTTCTAAATGAATTTTTTTGCCTAAGTTTTAGATTATATAACATTTAAAAAACGACATCATTTATGCTTTTAGGATCCGCGCGTTGACCCGGTATCCAGAAGAGGATCCGCTCGTTTTGGTTAAAAGGGAAATTTTCCATTTCAGTCCCTTTGAAATTTTATTTGTTTTAATTTTACCCAATCTGATATTTTTATTTATTTTGAATTAGGCCAAAAATCTACACTTTGTTTAATTTGATCCTCTGGTTCCTTAAAGGCTAATAAGCAGAACGACGCCGTTTTGAAATTTAGTATTATTGACTTTTTAACCCCTGTATTTTAACATGTGTTTTAATTTAGTTCTTTTAATATGATTTAATTGCTATTTTAATCTATGTTTCTTTGTTTTATTTTTTATCCTTTTATGTTATATTTAATTATTTTACCTTATTACATATCATATATTATTTCCTTAGTTATAAATAGTATTTAAATCTATATCTATATATATATATAGATATATATAGATATATATATATATATATATATTATTTTATATATATATATATTTAATTATTACTATATGTATTATTTTATTTGTTTAATAATTTATATATTATTATATTTTGTATATTATATATTATTATGTTACATTTATATATTATTTTTAAAAAACTTTGTTTTTATAAAATTTATTCATATTACCTAATCTATTTTATTGTTTATATTATGTATGTAAATTTATGATTAGTGTATTATATATATATTTTTCATCATTTTATTTTGTTTAATATTATTTTAATTATATATTATTTTCATAAATTAGTTATTATATTATTTTATACAAAAATATATTTATGTTTCATTTATATTATTTATATTTTATTTTATTTATTCAAAATCATTATATACTATTCTTTTTATTTATACATTGTTTGCATTATTTATATCATATATGTATGTAATATTTTTATTTTATTTATTAATTTAGCATGAAATATGTTCATATTTGTTTTATTATTTATTTTTATTTGTTTATACTTCATCATGTATTCACAATTGCCTTAGTGTAGGAATTATTAGTTGACATATTTTGTATTATCATTTCTTTTTGCCTATCTTAAATGTTAGTATATTTGCTTTTAATATTTGTGTTCGATATAAATGCATATTTGTCACATGATTATTGTTTAAAATAAAATACATTTTACAAAATTAATATTTTATTTAAAGGTTTTTAAATAAGGCAATGTTTTGTATTTAGAAATTTGGGAAATAGTGTCCAATCGTGCTGGGTTGCAATTTTTCATTTGGCTAAATAACTAAATACCCTTTTAATAAATTTCGTAAATTATGAGATGACTTTAATTACGAGGGTTTAAAAAATGTCGTGTCCAATCATGCTGGATGTGATGTTTATATTCTTTCGGAATAAAGAAATCTCAAGTTTCAAATTAAAAAAAAAAAAACTTATTCTTGAGAACTCAAAATGTTGCATCCTAACTTATTGGGTGTGATGTTTTCTATCTTAAGGTAAGAATTTTCTAAAATAAAGATGCACCTAGCTTCAAAGTTATAAAATGTTGTATCCTAACTTATTAGGTGTGGTATTTTTATTTCTTTGAAATAAGTCTGCCTTGGTTTTCCTTCTAATAAGGGATCTTATTTTAAACTTTTTAAATTTCAAACAGTTGGACATAATTTTATCAATTAGGTACCAATTTTGGGCGTTATGAGGGTGCTAACCCTTCCTCATATGTAACCGACTCCTGAACCCATTTTCTCGTTTTTTTTTTTTTGTAGACCAAAATCAAATGTTTTAAAATGAAACATTTTATAAGGTGATCCAATCACACCTAAGTAAAAAAAGATTGGTGGCGACTCCCATTTTGTTTTTAAAGTCGATCCCCATTTTCTAAACCTGATTTTTAAATGGTTTCGACACAACATGTTTATAAAATTAATCTAATTTTAACAAGATTTGGTTAGCTAAATCAAAATTGAATTATATGAGCAAGTTCTTATAAGAAAACTCATAGCAGACTCTAGACATAGAGTAGCGCTCTGTATGGAAAGGAGAAGAATAGTAGTAGGAGCCAAACTCAAAGCCTATAGACATATAGTTCTCTAGGTGAGGTGACTCAATGACTAGCTCTTGAAAGAAACAGACCACAATAGAACTATTTTGAGCAGTAGAATAAGACTGAGCTTGCTTAGACATTATTGGTTAATGAGGGTAGCTTGTTGGTAATCCTGGCTTACGATTCAACATCGTAGATCCTTTAACCTTTGTTGTAGCATCTCTATTTTCACATCCTTAGTTGTTACTTGTTTACATATTATTTATGTAATCATTCTCGTATTGCCATTGCATAGTTACTCTTGTCCTTCCATAGCATTTACATTTATTTGTTAGAATTCACATATTACACACATCAGTATTTCTTAATTATCTCTGCATTCTTATTATTTCTTTTTCCATATCATTAAACACACTCCTTTATAATAATTTGACCAATTTATACCTAAACGATCCCTATAGAGATGATCTCACTTATCACTTTATTACTTGATCCAAAGTGTACACTTGAACAATTCGCTTAGTATATTTGAAAGCGATAAGTTTCTGGCACTATTGCCGGGAGTCAACAATTTGGTGAAATTTGGTTTTGTTATTTTCTATTCTAATTCCTTTAGTTTTATTTAACTTATTTGTTTTTTAATTAGTTTCTTATCAGTGCATGAGTAGAGGCATTCCTGTTAATAAAGAGTATCCTTTTGATTTAGAGATCGAGAGAACTTTGAGAAGAAGGAAAAGAGAAGTGTGTAACATGGTTAGAGGCAAGAATGATCCTGGTCTAAATGATCCATTAAATCCCAATGGTCAGGATGTTGATCATCCTATTCATCGCATGGTAGATGATCGAGATAGGACAATTTGTGAACATGCTGTACCAATTTTGGATGATCTAAATCTTGGGATAGTTAGACCACACATTCAAGCTTAACATTTTGAATTGAAATAAATGATGTTTCAGATGATGGAAACAGTGGAAAAATTTAGTGGATTGCCTACTGAAGATCCACGATTGCATTTAAGACATTTTCTAGAAGTCTATGACTTTTTTAGACAATAGGATGTTCCTGAAGGCGCCCTGAGACTTAAATTGTTTCCATATTCCTTGAGAGACCAAGCAAGAGCATGGTTAAATGCTTTACCATCGGGGATAGTGGCATCATGGAATGATCTTTGCCAGAGGTTTTTGCTATAGTATAATCTGCCAAACTTTAATGCCAAGCTTAGAAATGACATCACGTCTTTTCGACAATCAGAGGATGAAATGTTGTATGTAGCTTGGGAAAGATTTAAAAAACTACTTTAGAAATGTCTGATGCATGGGTTTTAGCACTGGACACAGATAAATATGTTTTATAATGGGTTGAATACACATAAGAGAATAGTACTTGATGTTTCTACCAATAGACCTTGTTGGATAAATATTAAAATAAAGTATATAATATTTAAGAATGGATTGCCAACAATGATTATCAATATCCTACCACATGAATTGGGACTAGTAGGAGAGCTACTGGCACCTTGGAACTTAATACAATCACTTCATTGACTGTCCAGGTATCATCTTTAACTAATATGATCAAAACAATGAAAAGACCAACAGTAGTGTAAGAGATGAAAGTAGTCGAGCCAGCATGTGTTTATTGTGGTGAAAACCATGAGTTTGACGAATGCCCATCAATCTAGCATATGTGTGTTACATGGGTAATTTCAACTAAAAAAAATAACTCCTATTCTAACATGTATAATCCAAGGTGGAAGCAACATTCTAACTTTATTTGGAATAATCAAGGTGCAGGAAATTTTAACAATGCGGCAAGGCAGAACACCATTAGTGCACCGCCTACTTATACTCAACCTAAGCCGAGGTAAAAGACCCAACAAGGTTAGGTATCGACTTTATCATCATCATCATCATTATCTATTGAAGCCTTGTTGAAAGAATATATGGCCAAGAATGATGTCATAATTCAGAGTCAAGATGCATCCCTTCAAGCTCTTGAGAATCAAGTGGGGCAGATAGCAAATGCTTTGAGTTCGAGACCATAAGGAGCACTACCAAGTGATATTGAGAATTTGAGATCACAAGGGAAGGATCATTGTAAGGTAATTACTCTTAAAAGTGCAACTCATTTGAAAAAAATTATTAAAGATGCCATGGTAGAAGAGGGTAAATCAGATTGTAACAACGGAAAGATTTCAAAAAATCTAAAAATCACACTATGTCCAAAAAGGATAAACAAAAGATTGTTTTAGAATAATCAGATCATTGTACTAATGGAAATGCTACAAAAAAATAACGTCAGTAACCTGAACGATGACTACCTCCACCTTTTCCTCAGCAAACAATTAAAAACAAGATGCCCAATTCAAGAGATTTCTAGATATCCTGAAACAACTCTATATCAACATATAGCTAGTAGAAGCTTTAGAGTAGATGCCCAATGTAACATCCTAAATTAATGGCCTATGCGTTTAGTGTGTGGTTATGTGTAATGTGTTAATTAGAGTGTTAGGGGTCCAGATTGGGCTTAGGATCGGGCCAAGGCCTTAATCAAATTTCCTGATTGGACACCCTAGTGGGAAGCCTGGTAAGATAGGGCTTAAAGGAGGTTATCTGTGTCTTGTGACACAAATGGGCTTGTGGCCCAGTGGACAGTGGCATTATGCAAGGGCTATGAGGTGGCGTGATAAGTAGCAAGGGGATCCAAGGTTTGAGTCGCATTACCCACTTTTTTTAATTTTAATTATTTTTGGCGTCAAAGGAAAGGAGAGTGGGGACGGCTAGGATGCTTTAAAATAGGAAGATTTTTTGTTTGGATAATGTGGATAATATGACTTATAAGGTGGCAGATAAAGGGAAGAAAAGGTGGTGTTATTTGGGTCACTTATGGATGAGAGATCAGGTAATGATAAGTGAGAAAATTTAAGAGTTATCTACTGGTCAACAGAGGTGGCTGAATTTCCATCTCTTGGGGGGGAGAGAAATCAATTTTGTTATACTACAGGGGTGCCGAAATTTCCCTCATTAGTTGATCAATTTTTAAGTTATCAAAAGGGGCATTTTCAGTTCTTGAGAGGTAGTTGCCGAAATTTTGTTTAAGTGAGGGAATACCTTCTTATTTTTGGCATTAGAGTTTCTCAATTCTCCCATTCTCTTCAAAAGCCAAAATCTCTAAGCCTATTCTCTCATCTTCACTTTCATTCAGAAGCCGAAACTCTGAACTTTCTTCTCATCTCCATAGCCGAATACCTCCTATTCTCTTTTGTCGATTTCTCCACTAAAAGCCGAATCCTCATAGATTTCTTCCTATCATCTTCTCTCTTTTTGATCTTCTCAAAAGCCAGAAATTCTTTGGGAGTTGTCGAATTCTTTGTTAAGGTAGATGTCGATCTCTTCTGTTCTTTTCTTTATTTTCAGTTTCTGGAGGCCAAAGCTGAAAGGCTTATAGGCGTGGTAAGGTTATCTTTTGAATAACATTTGGATTGTTCTTGTGTTCACATCATGGGGCGACACCTCGAGAAATCAGAGTAGATCGAATTATCTAGATTTCGAAAGCCAGAATCCGTTAGTCTCTAAGTATCCTATCTATTTTGGGATTTCAAGGTAAGGGGTTTTTATTAGATTTTCGTTAGATTCATTATCGTACTTAAGATCTTAATCATATGATATGGTTTAACAACCCTCTTTCGTTATAGTAGTTTTGACAAGGACTTTTGATGGAATCAAATATGGATTAGGCAGAGGAGAGGATCAGGTCCGTAAACCCAATCCCTAAGTTTAAGAAACGAGTGGTGTCTTCTGTTTGAGATTGGCCACCGGGTTGTGGACCAGCTTCTGAACAGCAACTTAGGCAGATGGCAGTCGTATCGGCTTCTAATAGTGTCGACATAGAGAATGTCGTCTTAACCGTAACCAGGTGTGTAGATCTCTATCACACTTATTAATTTGTATTAAATGTATGCTATGGGCTAAAAGCCAAAAAAAGAGGCTGTATGAACAGTCGTATGCCCAGAAAGGGTAGGCAAGGGATGCCAGGTACGTAATCATAGAAACTCCTCTATGTGTATCGAAGTTTGTGAAAGTCCTATGCTAATTTGAAGCATAAAGACGTAGAGTTTGTCGTGGGTGACAAGGTGTTCTTGAAGGTATCGCCATGGAAGAAAGTACTGAGATTCGGAAGGAAGGGTAAATTAAGTCCCAGATTTATTAGACCTTATCGGGTGTTGAAACGAGTCAGACCAGTAGCATATCAGCTAGAGCTACCTTCTGAGCGAAGCCAGATTCACAATGTGTTCCATGTCTCTATGCTGAGACGATATCATTCAGATCTGTCTCATGTAGTGCCTGTGGAAGAAATCGAAGTAAGACCTGACCTATCCTTTGAAGAAGAACCAATGGAGATCTTGGATCGTGATGAAAAAGTGTTGCGAAGGAAAACGGTTCCGTTGGTTAGGGTTCTATAGCAGAATCACGGGTTTGAGGAGGCTACGTGCGAACCAGAGGAAGCAATACAGCAGTAGTACCCCCATCTATTCTAACCAGGTAATTTTGAGGCCAAAATTTCTTTAAGGGGGTAGAACTGTAACATCCTGAATTAATGGGCTTATGCATTTAGTGTGTGGTTATGTGTAATGTGTTAATTAGAGTGTCAGGGGTCCAGATTGGGCTCAGGATCGGGCTGAGGCCTTAATGAAATTTCCTGATTGGACACTCTAGTAGGAAGCCTGGTAAAATAGGGCTTAAAGGAGGTTATCTGTGTCTTGTGACACAAATGGGCTTGTGGCCCAGTGGACAGTGGTGTTATGCAAGGGCTATGAGGTGGCGTGATAAGCAATAAGGGGATCCAAGGTTCGAGTCGCATTACCCACTTTTTTTAATTTTAATTATTTTTAGCGTCAAAGGAGAGGAGAGTGGGGATAGCTAGAATTCTTTAAAATAGGAAGATTTGTTGTTTGGATAATGTGGATAATATGACTTATAAGGTGGAAGATAAAGGGAAGAAGAGGTGGTGTTATTTGGGTCACTTATGGATGAGAGATCAGGTAATGATAAGTGAAAAAATTTAGGAGTTATCTGCTGGTCAACAGAGGTGGCTGAATTTCCATCTCTTGGGGGGGAGAGAAATCGGTTTTGTTATACTATAGGGGTGCCAAAATTTCCCTCATTAGTTGATCAATTTTTAAGTTATCAAAAGGGGCATTTTCGGTTCTTGATAGGTAGTTGTCGAAATTTTGTTTAAGTGAGGGAATACCTTCTTATTTTTGGCATTAGAGTTTCTCTATTCTCCAATTCTCTTCAAAAGCTGGAATCTCTAAGCCTATTCTCTCATCTTCACTTTCATTCAAAAGCCGAAACTCTGAACTTTCTTCTCATCTCCATAACTGAATACCCACTATTCTCCTTTGTCGATTTCTCCACTAAAAGCCGAATCCGCATAGATTTTTCCTATCATCTTCTCTCTTTTTGATCTTCTCAAAAGCCAGAAATTCTTTGGGAGTTTTCAAATTCTCTATTAAGGTAGGTGCCGATCTCTTCTGTTCTTTTCTTTACTTTCGGTTTCTGGAGGCCAAAGCTGAAAGGCTTATAAGCGTGGTAAGGTTATCTTTTGAATAACGTTTGGATTGTTCTTGTGTTCACATCATGGGGCGACACCTCGAGAAATCAGAATAGATTGAATTATCTAGAATCTGAAAGCCAGAATCTGTTAGTCTCTAAGTATCCTATCTATTTCGGGATTTCAAGGTAAGAGGTTTTCATTAGATTTCCGTTAGATTCGTTATCGTACTTAAGATCTTAATCATATGATATGGTTTAACAACCCTATTTCGTTATAGTAGTTCTGACAAGGACTTTTGATGGAATCAAATATGGATCAGGCAAAGGAGAGGTTCGAGTCCGTAAACCCAATCCCTAATTTTAAGAAACGAGCGGTGTCTGATGTTTGAGATTGGCCACCGGGTTGTGGACTGACTTTTGAACATCATATTAGGCAGATAGCAATCGTATCAACTTCTGATAGTGTCGACATAGAGAGTGTTGTCTTAACCGTAACTAGGTGTGTAGATCTCTATCACACTCATTAATTTGTATTAAATGTATGCTATAGGCTAAAAGCTAAAAAGAGAGGCTGTATGAACAGTTGTATGCCCAGAAAGGGTAGGCAAGGGATGTCAGGTACGTAATCATAGAAGCTCCTCTATGTGTATCGAAGTATGTGAAAGTCTGCGATCTGTTTAGATAGTTTAATGTTTCGATTATTGTATGTATGTATGCATGGGATGGGATTGATTGGTTTACGGAAGGGGAGCAGGTCGCAAGGCGATCGGTGGCTTTGCCACATAGGTCACATAGTGATCGATTTTTATGACAGGCAGCATAGTTGTCGAATACTATAATGTATTACTGAGGTCGCATAGCGATCAGTGGCTTTTCCACATAGGTCACATAGTGATCGATATGGTGTGTAGCGGATGGAAGGTTGATTGTAGAAATCCCTATGGTGTGATGGTTGGTACGGGGGTGTGTAGAGGATGACTCTTAGGTTTGGGATGGGCCATGTTGCATGAAATATTCTGTTGCCATTGTATATGGGCCAAGGCCCATAATGTGTTTGTGGGCCCAAGGCTTTTATGTGTTTTTGAGATTTGCACACTGAGTCTTGGTGACTCACCCTTTTATTTTCCCTCCTTTACAGATGAGCAGTAGATCGTGGACATGGGAGCCGAGGCAGACTCGAGGGGCCATCAAGATTATTATCTAATAGACTATTTTTGAATTTTCATTTGAGTTTTAATTATTGGAAATATTTTTGTAATAAGGCTTCCATATCTGAGGTTTTCGATTTATTTTTTTATGTTAAGTCTTTATAAACTTATGTTTTTCTCTTTCAAAGTCTTAATTATAAAATGACATGATAAATGGGCTTTTCAAACACAATCAACGCAAATGCTTAAAGTTGTTTCAAAAAGTTAACAATTATTTGATTAAACGGCCATAATAAACTAAGATTTTTAAAACCCTACAGAGCTAAGTTCTCAAGTTTCAAACCGTGGCATACCAGATCCGGTAATAACGTATGGGCCGGGTTTGGGGTGTTACACCCAATTATGTCAAGTTTATGGAAGACATATTGTTAAAAAAGCATAGATTGGGTGAATTTGAAACTGTTAATCTCACTAAAAAGAGCACAAAAATGTTGACGAATAAGTTACCTCCAAAGTTGAATGACCCAAGGAGTTTCACTATCCCATGTTCAATAGGAAATTGTTATGCTGGTAAGGCATGATGTGATTTAAGAGCAAGTATAAATCTAATGCCTATGTCTATTTTCAGGAAGCTGGGAATTGGGAAAGAAAGACCTACTACGGTTACATTGCAACTGGCTGATCGATCCTACGTACATTCAGAAGGTAAAATTGAAGACATACTAGTAAGAGTAGATAAGTTTATTTTTTCAACAGATTTCCTTATTTTAGAATATGAAGTTGACAAAGATGTGCCAATTATTCTCGGAAGACCTTTTATTGCTACAGGTAGGACTTTAATTAATGTGCAGAAAGTTGAACTGACCATGAGGGTAAATGATCCATAGATTACTTTCAATGTATTTAATGCCTTGAAATATGACGATTTAAGAAGGCATTAGGATAAACAATTGCCGACACCAGAGGAATCAGCCCTGCTATCTGTATGCATAAAATTTTACTAGAGGATTGTCATAGGAATTCTATTGAACAGTAGAGGAAGTTGAATCCAATCATGAAGTTGTTAAAAAAGATATTATCAAGTTGTTAGATGCTGGTATTATCTACCCGATCTCCGACAATGATAACAATTAGCTTATTCCAACTCGTATTATCATAGGATGGAGAATATGCATGGATTACCACAAGCTCAAGCAGGCAACTCAGAAGGACCATTTTCCCTTATCATTTATTAACCAAATGTTAGATAGATTAGCCAGGAAAGCTTTCTACTATTTTTTGGATGGTTATTCAGGATATAATCAAATTTCCATAGCTCCAAATGACCAAGAGAAGATAACTTTCACCTGTTTATATGGTACTTTTATGTTTAGATGAATTCCATTTGGGTTGCGTAATGCCTCGGCAACATTTCAGTTTTGCATGATGGCGATATTCTTAGACATGGTGGAAAGGTTTCTTGAGGTCTTCATATATGATTTCTCTGTGTTTGGTAATGATTTTGAAGATTGCTTAAAAAAATCTAGAATTGGTTCTGGGCCATTGTGAATAAACAAATCTTATTTTAAATTTGGAGATATGCCACTTCGTGGTTCGTGAAGGTATTGTGCTAGGTCATAAGATATCGCAGCAAGGGATTGAAGTTGACAAAGCAAATGTAACAGCCTGATTTTGACCCTAATCGAATAGTGGTTTCGGGACCATAAATCTGAGTCTAAAAAAAATTTAAAACTATTTTCAGTGTTTATTATGTGTGAATTTGTTTGTGTTAAATTTTCGTGACTTAATTTTTGTCATTTAGGTGTCCGATTAAATAAAAGGACTTAATTGCGTAAAATATAAAAGTTACAAACTAAAGTCTAAAGTGCCAATTTGTTAATGGCTTTTAAATATGATGTCCTTAAAGGGCAATCCATTTAAGGCGATAGTGGACGGCACTAGGCTTATATTATATAGTTTTCATATTAATTATAAAGGTTATAATAATAAATAATATATTATAATGTTGTTATAATAAAACAAACATGAAATAATTAAAATCCATGTTCATCTCTTTTTTTTTCTTATGACCGAAACAAAAAGAAAACAAAAAGAAATAAAGAAGCTTAGGGTTCGACACTTTTGAAGCTTAATTTGAAATATTAGGGGCAAAATTATAATTTTTCCCATTTATGTGTTTTTGGGCTAGATTAAATAGAATGGTGTTTAAATAAGCTTAATTTGAAAATGTTTAGATCAAGAATTAAAGAAATCAAATTTGGATCGGGGAAAGACAAAAGTAGTCGAGTAGTCGATTTAACAGTCGACAACATCCGAGGTAAGTCAATAAGCATTTAAATGTTGTTATATCTATGAATATAAATTTGTTATGTAATTACTTGAATTACTTGAACTATTATTTGCTATGGCCAAATGTGTACTTGGATAATTGGCTATCTTCCGAGCTTGATTCGATCGAGATTCGACATCCGTAAGCCCTGTATGAACCTTAGGAATAGATAGGATACATATGTCATGACATAGGATATCTGATATGTGTTATCGTGTAAGACCACGTCTGGGATGTTGGCATCGACTTGTGTTTATGTGTAACACCATGTCTGGGACATTGGCATCGTATTTGATTCGTGTAAGACCCTGTCTGGGACAGTGGCATCGATATGTGATTACATGTAAGACCACTTCTAGGACGTTGGCATTGTACGAGCTTCCGACTATCTGCGTATCCTTTTGAATTCCAAATGGTTCAACGGGTATGTGTAAGTGAAGGCCAATGTGAAATTCAAATTAAAAGAACTCGGGTACGTATATGAACTGTGTTATGAAAAGTAAGGTAAGTTATATGTTTAATGCATTGTATAAAAGTTCAAGTATGAGCATGTGAACTATATGTAAGATTGTAATTTAAGGTATTCGGCTAAAGTGACTTATGTGTGAATTTGATATTGAGATTTGTGTTAGTTCTTGTGAATGTGTATAAGTTAACTATTTGATTTGTAAATGAAGGGATTTAATGTTAAATTATATTCATAGCTTTGTATATTTGGATTTGTTAATTTAGTTGGTATTAGCTTGCTTATGACTTATTAAGCTTAAATAGCTTACTCTGTGTTTTTCTATCTTCTTCTGTTTTATAGATTTTGGATATACATTACGAGCTCAGGGATCGTCAGCAAGACTTATCACACTATCGACAGTTCCCTTTGGTATTTTTACTAAGTTGATTTTGGGTATATGGCATGTATAGCATAGTAAAAAGTCGAATGTGGATTAAGTACTTTTGTATGTAATTAATAGCCATGCAAAGATGGCTTATCTTCTTTTGATCGATTGAATATTCATGTTTTTGGTTGTGATGGTCATTGGAAATGACTTTATACTTGTAACACCCCAAACCCAGTCTATGCGTTGAGACTAGATTTGGTTTGTTACATGATTCGAGCTATTCTTAAATCTTTAATGAGTTGAAAAACTACAATTTTATATACAGGGTTTAAAATTTGAAGAGTATTTGATTTTGATAAATATTTGAAACATTAGTTGAAAATCATTGTATTATTATTAAAACCGATAGGAGATTTGTTAAAGAGTTAACAATAAAAAGAATTATTTATAAAAGAATTTCATATACTTGAAAACCCAAATTTATTTTTATAAAGCATCATATAATCATAGCCCATGATTTAAAAGTCCAAAATAAAGTTTAAATTCCAAACACACATAAAATCCATAAGTTATTTATAGAGGCCATTTATTACAACATCCCAAAATAGTAAAAATTTAATTATTAAAAGTTCGAGTTTAATAACCCATATTTAGCAGTATGGCCTCCACGAAGTCATCCTCGGCCCAAGTCCACATCAATTTCCATTACTTGAGATGGAAAAATAAAAAGAGGGTGAGTTACTTAGAACTCAGTGTGTAACTCACTTACCACCATTATTGGGCCAGATTGTCAAGATATTATTATGCTGGGCTTGAGCCCAATTCAGAATTCAACAATATATCATGAATTAAAACAATTAATAATGCATGTAAAAAATGTAATTCCCAACCCATGCCTAATATCCATCCGCTAACACCCCTGCACCAACCATCACACCTGTGGGATCAAGTCAACCCACCCCGCCATCACACCAATCGTAGGCATTAAGCCTTTTTATAATTGTGGCATAGCCACCGAACTAGAGGCAATAAGTTTATATTGTGGCAGACCACCGAACTAGAGGCAATAAGCCGATATTGTGGCGAGACCACCGAACTAGAGGCAATAAGTCGATATTGTGGCGAAACCACCGAACTAGAGGCAATAAGCCGATATTGTGGCAATCGCCATTCTTCTCTTCATATATCCCACCCATGCAATTATACATGTACTTTAAAATATAAAATTTATTAACAATACATAACATGGTGGGTTTAACAATAACATTTCATTTGGCCCATAATTATAGCAATTTGTCTATTTAGCAATTTAGTAGGCTTTGGCCCATTTACCAAACTAGAGTGTTTTGGCTAAATTTTAACGAACTTGAGTATTTTGGCCCATTTTCACGTACTAGAGTATTTACGGCCCATTTTCACGAACTAGAGTATTTACGGCCCATTTTCACGAACTAGAGTATTTACGGCCCATTTTCACGAACTAGAGTATTTACAGCCCATTTTCACGAACTAGAGTATTTACGGCCCATTTTCACGAAACATCCAATTTTCATAATAACAATTAATTTCTTGAGGGCGTTTTCGTAATTTTCACGATTTAGTCGTTTTTACGTATTTTCGTCAAAATACCAATTTTTGCGCTTTTACCGATCTAGTCGTTTTTACGATTTTGCTTCCATACCGAAATTTAACATCCAACCAAAAATAATGAGTGTGAAATTACACACCTCGATACCGTGAGTACTAACCCTTCTCGCTCCTCGGCACCTAAAATATATTTTGATTCGTTAGACAACTAATTCGCAAAAATAATCTTAATCGATAATGGATCCAAAATCTTACCCTCTTGATTTTGAATCACTTCGATTTTCGGTTTTGCCTCGTTTATCGATTCACTAGTCACGAGAATCCACCAACGATAACGGCTCGGAGGTTCGTACCACTTGAATAATGGACTTCCTTCGAAGATGGCCCGCAACCCGTGGAAAATCCGGACCGCCAAACCGCTCTTCGCTTGAATGGGGATTTACGGATCCACCCTCTTACGATAACTAAACACCACCTTTTCTTCCCTATTTTGACATCTTCAAGATCCAAAGGAATTTAGTTAGATCTAAAATAATATCAATAATACTAGAGATTTTAAAGAGTAGGATTTCCTTACAAAATGAAACGTTTTCAACGCTTCCACGATTCTCCGATCACTTGAATTCCAATCTCCGTTATTGCACTAAATAATAACGAAAGAAACGTTATTAGTATGAATGCTATATCAATCCAAAAAAAACCCTCAATTAAACCAATGATATTCGGCCAAAGTACCTTAATAAATCGAAAATGGAAAAGAACCCTTACCTATTTTCCACGATTGAAAGGAAAGAATGGAGAATGGTGTCTAAATGATGAAGGATTCGACTATGTATGTTCAAGGAAAAGAGAAAAATAATTGGGTTTATAGGCACAATAGCATTCGCCAAGAGAGTGAAGATGGAGAGAATTTTCGATTGGAAAAGAAATAATATAAGAACGAAAGGATGATGGTGATGTTGTTGCTTGATGTCAAAGAGAAAAGAAGAGAAAAAAAAAATGAACTTTAGGTGCTGGTATATTCGCCATGGCAAAAGAAAGGAAAAAGATGATTCTTTTGGTATGGATGATTTCGACAAGAAGAAAAGGCACAAAGAATTGGCTAGCAAGATAAGCAAAAGGAATGACCAAATGGTCACAAAATTTTGGCTTTACCAAATGCAAAAATCGGCCAGAAAAATGTTGAAAGGAGAGGAATAAAATTCGCACAAAGTGCAAAGAACAACCAAAGAGAGAAAAGAATTTCTCAACCAAAACTAACTCAAAATTTAGGCTCCCTCCTATACCAAATTGCCGTCCAAAGACATGGTCAATAGGCCATGATTTCTTTCCAAAATTTTCCCTTGATAAGTGCCTTATGTTCCCCTATCTTTCCTTAAACCTTTGATTCCATGCCATAAGTTAGTTGTTACCTTAATCCATTGATACACTAACCAAAAATAACATGGTCAACACCTTCCTTATATGTCCCTTGCCGACACTTCCTAGACATGAGCGTAAAATTAAAAGCAAAAATTCATTTAGGTGCCATACAAGGATTCGAACCTCTTCCTCTTACTTGAACCCATGCGCCAACTCCACCATGCCATATGCTCATTTTATGACACTTTTAGCACATAATTTAGCTTAAGTCTTAATCACCTTTGTTTCACTTCAATAAATCTCAATTAATAAATTTTATTTCTTCTCCAAATTATGCTTTACCCTCTCAAAGACTTCAATAAGCACCAAATTAAAATAAAAGATTTTTCCTTTAAAATCTAAACACCAAAATCATGCAAATTTAAATACTCGATTTTTAGGGTGTTACAACTCTACCTCCTTAAAGAAAATTTCGTCCTCGAAATTTACAGTTGAAAAAGGTGAGGGTATTGTTGCCGAATTGCATCCTCTGGCTCCCACGTAGCTTCTTCCACTCGTGGTTACGCCATAGAACTTTGACCAACAGTGCAGCTTTTCTTCCTTAGTACCTTGACATCTCGGTCTAGGATTTCCACTGGTTCTTCTTCAAAGGACAAATCTGAATTCAGCTCCAATTCTTCTACCGGTATAATGTGCAAAGGATCCGATCTATAACGCCTCAACATGGAAACATGAAAGACATTGTGAATTTGATCTAACTCCGGAGGTAACTCAATCTGATATGCCACTGGACCAACACGCTTCAGCACACGATAAGGTCCAATATATCTAGGACTTAGCTTGCCCTTCCTTCCGAATCTAAAGATCTTTTTCCAAGGAGATACCTTCAAGAAAACCCGATCTCCCACACTATACTCAATGTCCCTTCGCTTCAGATCTGCGTACGACTTCTGTCTATCTGAGGCTTCTTTCAACCGTGCTCGAATAACTATTACCTTATCCTCTGTCTCAGATATCATCTCAGACCTAACATCATCTTTCGCCCAACTCACCCAACAAATAGGAGAGCGACACTTACGACCATACAATGCCTCGTAAGGTGCCATCCAATGCTAGACCGATAGTCGTTGTTATATCACGAATTCGCGCCATGATAGATAATCCTCCCAACTACCCTCAAGTCGATTACACATCCTCTTAACATATCTTCCAATATCTCGAATTACTCTCCCGATCGACCATCGATTGAGGATGAAAAGCCGATCGAAATTCAACTTTGTTCCCAAGGCTTCATGCGAGCTTTCCGAATCGTGGCGTAAACCTAGGGTCCCTATCCGATATAATAGATATCTGGTACCCCATGCAACCTCACAATTTCGGATACGTAAAGTTTCGCCAACTTCGCAAAGAATAATCCGTCTTAACCGGCAAGAAATGAGCGGTCTTCACAACCGATCAACGATTACCCAAACGGAATTTTTCTTAGTAGGTGTTAACGGTAACCCACTAACAAAATCCATAGTTATCCGCTCCCATTTCCAAAGAGGAATCTTTATCGGTTGTAACAATCCAGACGGTAATTGATGTTCGCCTTCACTTGTCGACAAGTCAAACATTTTCCCACGAACTCGGTAATCTCACGCTTTAACCACGCCACCAATATCTGCTTCACGGAGATCTCGATACATCTTATTTCCTCCGGATGCATAGCATAAGGGCTACTATCGCCTCCGTAGAATCAATTGCCTTAGATCTAAGTCCTTAGGCATGCATACTCTCCTCGAAAGCACAACACACCCTCCGTGTTTATTCCAAAATCCTCAATTTCACCATTTTCAACTTGTCGCAAAGAAGGTCCCAACTTCTCATCGATGTCTGCTTTTCCTTGATTTGTTCCACCACAATGGCTTCACCAAGTTCGCTAACAAACCGCCATCCTCGTCATGCACTCAAATGGGCAAACAGAGCTCTTAATTCAGATACCGCCTTACGACTTAACGCGTCAGCTACCACGTTAGCCTTTCCAGGATGGTACTCGATGGAAAAATCATAATCTTTTAACAATTCTACCCATCTTCTTTGTCTTAAATTCAACTCCTTCTGGGTAAGGAGGTATTTAAGACTCTTGTGATCCGTGTAGATTATGGACTTCTCACCATAGAGATAGTGCCTCCAAATCTTTAGAGCAAAGACAACGGCAGCTAACTCCAAATCATGAGTAGGGTAGTTTACTTCGTGTGGTCTCAATTGACGAGAAGCATAGGCCACCACTTTTCCATTTTGCATCAATACACAACCCAAACCCGTGTGAGACGCATCGCAATAAACAGTGAATTCTTTTCCAGCCTCAGGTTGAATTAAAACTGGAGCTTCTGTCAGAATCTTCTTCAATTTCTCAAAACTCTCTTCTTTTTTTCGGTCCGGATATACGGAGCTCCCTTCGCAATGCTTTAGTTAGGTGCAGAATCAATGAAAACCCTCTACAAAACGCCTATAGTATCCACCAAGCCTAAGAAACTCAATTTCACCATCGATGTTGGTGGTTTCCAATCCGTAATGGCCTCAATTTTTCGAGGATCCACCCTTATTCCTTCTACCGATACTACATGACCAAGGAAAGTCACCTCCTTTAGCCAAAATTCACATTTACCAAATTTGGCATACAATTGCTTATCACGAAGTAATTGTAATACTATCCGCAAATGTTTGGTCATGTTCCTCCTCACTTCTAATAAACCAATATATCATCTATGAACACTACCACAAACCGGTCTAAATATGGTTGAAAGACTCGGTTCATCATGTCCATAAATGCAATTTGGTGCATTGGTTAATCCAAACGGCATCACTACAAACTCATAGTGTCCGTAACGCGTCCGAAATGCCGCCTTATAAATGTCCGCTTCTTTCACCTTAAGTTGGTGATAACCCGACCTTAAATCAATCTTGAGAAAATCAAGCTCCTTTTAATTGATCAAACAGTCGTCAATTCTCGGCAGAGGATACCGATTCTTGATCGTCAATTTATTCAACTGTCGTAGTCAATGCACATACGCATCGATCCATCCTTCTTCTTGACGAACAAAACCGGTGCTCCCACGGAGACACACTTGGTCGAATAAATCCCGATCCAAGAATTCTTGAATTTGAGCTTTGAGCTCACCAACTCCTTCTTGCCATTCTATAGGGAGCAATGGACACCGGAGCCGTCCCTGCAAAAGCTCAATGCCAAATTCTACTTCCGATCCGAGGTATACCGAAGTTCTTCGGAAATACATCGAGAAATTCCTTCACCGTCCTCACATCATTCACGGATAATTCTTTGGCATCCAAAGCACGATAAAGGCTAGGAATGCTCCGTATCCTTTCCGCACCAACTTCTCAACTTTTAATGCGATACCACATTTGCCGATAGTTCTTTCGCTCACCAATCATTATGACTTCCTTATCATCCGAGGTCCTTCGACATTCGCTTTTCAAAGACAATCCAATTGCGCCCGATGGTTAACCAACCAATCCATGCCCAGAATGAGATCGAACTCGCCGAAAGGTAGTTCCATCAAATTTGCTAAGAATACTTCCTCTTGGATTTTTAAGGGCACGCCTTTAAATATTTTATTAACAGTTATTGACTGTCCTAAGGGACTGATTACTGTCATCTCATTTTCGGTAATTTCAGATTCTAAATTCAGATTTCCAGATATGGCACTAGATACATATGAATGGGTAGAGCCAATATCTATTAAGGCAATAACAGGTACATCAAAAATGAAGAACGTACCGGTTATCACATCTGGTGCATTGCCGTCCTCGCGGCGTCTAACTGCATAAACCAGTCCAGGCTGTCTTGCATCTGCATTTCCTCTATTACCATTTCCTCGACCCGGTGCACCTTGACCACGACCAGCCCCATTACCACCACGACCTGGTCCACGACCTCTCGGTGGTCTTGATTACACCGACCGTACAGTGCATCATTATTACGGACTTCTTGAGTCGTATCCATTCGTCGAGGACAACTTTTGTATCGATGTTCCATTGAACCGCATTTGTAGCATGCTTTGCTTTTCCTCCAACATTCCCCAAAATGTCTCTTCCCACACTCGGTGCAATCTCGACTTCGATTATTTGCTACCGGTTACGCTTGAACCGATTCATCATTCCGGTTTCTTCAAATCTCTTGGAAGAACCAGATCATTGTGTCTCTCTTGTTTCGGATCTTTCTCGGTTCGCTGCTCGAGTTCTTAGCCTCTTGGCTATTTTGGCCTTCTCCACAAGAGTCGAAAAATTTCTAACTTGTCATGAGCAATCGTAACCCTCACTCATCATTAAGTCCATCCTCAAACGCATACAACGCTCATGATCTGTTGCTACAATTGTCCGCATAACGGCTCGACGTAAAAACTCGACTTCATATGTCGCCACTGGTCTTACTTCCTTGGACAAGATTCGAAATTCCTTCCTTCGAGCGCCTACATAGCTTGTTCCGACGTATTTTCCTTGGAAGGTAGCTTTAAAGAATTCCCGCTTAATCGCTGCGGCTTCAAAGGCCTTCTCGAACAGTGAGCCACCACCGATCGCCTCATCTCTCAATAAGGATACAGCCCTCCGCTTTTGCTCACCGCATTCCATATCATCCATGATCCGCTCCACGGCTTGAGCCAAGATTCACCACATTCGGGCTACACCAGACTCCTCCAAAAACTTCGCATTATTTGCTTTAAGTCGCTCGAAATTGACCCACGAGTTGTTGGCCCAATTCTAGTTCCAATGACCCTTTCCAAGACTCGTAGCATTGCTTGAGTCAATGCATGATCTTCTTCCATGTGATCGCGTGATCCGGTCTCACTTTCAATTGACGCAGTCGTCTACTTACTCGCATATGATTTGTCAGTAGCACCTCGGCCTCTACCACGCCACGCTCTACTGCGTCCCACGACCACGCCCTCTTGTACTCATGATTGCTTGTTCATTTATCGATTACAAGTTTTATGAATCGAAATTTTGTTTCGTGTTTATTAACGATATTTTATGAGATTTGGGATATAAAGTTGTTTTTCGCAACATTTCCTATAGTCTCAATCTCTACAGTTTTTCATGTCTAAAACTAGAAGTTCTAGAGTGTTCCTATGATCATATCATAGTAATCATTAAGCAATAATACTTACTTGACTTGTCACGGGATGCTTGTGGTGCCATACTGATTTTTGAATGATTTCATACGAAATTTTTTTTGAACCCAAACCACGTAGAGTTTTTGAAATCGGGCTCGATACCACTAAATGTAACACCCCAAACCCGGTCTATGCGTTGAGACTAGATTTGGTTTGTTACATGATTCGAGCTATTCTTAAATCTTTAATGAGTTGAAAACTACAATTTTATATCTGAGGTTTAAAATTTGAAGAGTATTTGATTTTGATAAATATTTGAAACATTAGTTAAAAATCATTGTATTATTATTAAAACCGATAGGAGATTTGTTAAAGAGTTAACAATAAAAAGAATTATTTATAAAAGAATTTCATATACTTGAAAACCCAAATTTATTTTTATAAAGCATCATATAATCATAGCCCATGATTTAAAAGTCCAAAATAAAGTTTAAATTCCAAACACACATAAAATCCATAAGTTATTTATAGAGGCCATTTATTACAACATCCCAAAATAGTAAAAATTTAATTATTAAAAGTTCAGAGTTTAATAACCCATATTTAGCAGTATGGCCTCCACGAAGTCATCCTTGGCCCAAGTCCACATCAATTTCCATTACCTGAGATGGAAAAATAAAAAGAGGGTGAGTTACTTAGAACTCAGTGTGTAACTCACTTACCACCATTATTGGGCCAGATTGTCAAGATATTATTATGCTGGGCTTGAGCCCAATTCAGAATTCAACAATATATCATGAATTAAAACAATTAATAATGCATGTAAAAAAATGTAATTCCCAACCCATGCCTAATATCCATCCGCTAACACCCCCGTACCAACCATCACACCTGTGGGGATCAAGTCAACCCACCCCGCCATCACACCAATCGTAGGCATTAAGCCTTTTTATAATTGTGGCATAGCCACCGAACTAGAGGCAATAAGCCGATATTGTGGCAGAGCCACCGAACTAGAGGCAATAAGCCGATATTGTGGCAGAGCCACCGAACTAGAGGCAATAAGCCGATATTGTGGCAACTGGCCATTCTTCTCTTCATATATCCCACCCATGCAATTATACATGTACTTTAAAATATAAAATTTATTAACAATACATAACATGGTGGGTTTAACAATAACATTTCATTTGGCCCATAATTATAGCAATTTGTCTATTTAGCAATTTAGTAGGCTTTGGCCCATTTACCAAACTAGAGTGTTTTGGCTAAATTTTAACGAACTTGAGTATTTTGGCCCATTTTCACGAACTAGAGTATTTACGGCCCATTTTCACGAACTAGAGTATTTACTACCCATTTTCACGAACTAGAGTATTTACGGCCCATTTTCACGAACTAGAGTATTTACTACCCATTTTCACGAGTATTTAAACATCCAATTTTCATAATAACAATTAATTTCTTGAGGCGCTTTCATAATTTTCACGATTTAGTCGTTTTTACGTATTTTCGTCAAAATACCAATTTTTGCGCTTTTACCGATCTAGTCGTTTTACGATTTTGCTTCCATACCGAAATTTAACATCCAACCAAAAATAATGAGTGTGAAATTACACACCTCGATACCGTGAGTACTAACCCTTCTCGCCCTCGGCACCTAAAATATATTTTGATTCGTTAGACAACTAATTCAAAAAATAATCTTAATCGATAATGGATCCAAAATCTTACCCTCTTGATTTTGAATCACTTGATTTTCGGTTTTGCCTCGCTTATCGATTCACTAGTCACGAGAATCCACCAACGATAACGGCTCGGAGGTTCGTACCACTTGAATAATGGACTTCCTTCTAAGATGGCCCGCAACCCGTGGAAAATCCCGATCGCCAAACCGCTCTTCGCTTGAATGGGGATTTACTGGATCCACCCTCTTACGATAACTAAACACCGCCTTTTCTTCCCTATTTTGATGTCTTCAAGATCCAAAGGAATTTAGTTAGATCTAAAATAATATCAATAATACTAGAGATTTTAAAGAGTAGGATTTCCTTACCAAAATGAAATGTTTTCAACGCTTCCACGATTCTCCGATCACTTGAATTCCAATCTCCGTTATTGCACTAAATAATAACGAAAGAAACGTTATTAGTATGAATGCTATATCAATCCAAAAAAGACCCTCAATTAAACCAATGATATTCGCCAAAGTACCTTAATAAATCAAAATGGAAAAGAACCCTTACCTATTTTCCACGATTGAAAGGAAAGAATGGAGAATGGTGTCTAAATGATGAAGGATTCTACTATGTATGTTCAAGGAAAAGAGAAAAATAATTGGGTTTATAGGCACAATAGCATTCGCCAAGAGAGTGAAGATGGAGAGAATTTTCGATTGAAAAGAAATAATATAAGAACGAAAGGATGATGGTGATGTTGTTGCTTGATGTCAAAGAGAAAAGAAGAGAAGAAAAAAAATGAACTTTAGGTGCTTGGTATATTCTACCATGGCAAAAGAAAGGAAAAAGATGATTCTTTTGGTATGGATGATTTCGACAAGAAGAAAAGGCACAAAGAATTGGCTAGCAAGATAAGCAAAAGGAATGACCAAATGGTCACAAAATTTTGGCTTTACCAAATGCAAAAATCGGCAGAAAAAATGTTGAAAGGAGAGGAATAAAATTCGCACAAAGTGCAAAGAACAACCAAAGAGAGAAAAGAATTTCTCAACCAAAACTAACTCAAAATTTAGGCTCCCTCCTATACCAAATTGCCGTCCAAAGACATGGTCAATAGGCCATGATTTCTTTCCAAAATTTTCCCTTGATAAGTGCCTTATGTTCCCCTATCTTTCCTTAAACCTTTGATTCCATGCCATAAGTTAGTTGTTACCTTAATCCATTGATACACTAACCAAAAATAACATGGTCAACACCTTCCTTATATGTCCCCTGCCGACACTTCCTAGACATGAGCGAAAATTAAAAGCAAAAATTCATTTAGGTGCCATACAAGGGATTCAACCTCTTCCTCTTACTTGAACCCATGCGCCAACTCCACCATGCCATATGCTCATTTTATGACACTTTTAGCACATAATTTAGCTTAAGTCTTAATCACCTTTGTTTCACTTCAATAAATCTCAATTAATAAATTTTTATTTCTTCTCCAAATTATGCTTTACCCTATCAAAGACTTCAATAAGCACCAAATTAAAATAAAAGATTTTTCCTTTAAAATCTAAACACCAAAATCATGCAAATTTAAATACTCAGATTTTTAGGGTGTTACAATACTTATGCATATTTGTTTATGGTATAAGTTCATGATAGGTAAGCAAGTATGATGTTATAATTTGGACATATTGAATTCGGTTTAGTGATATGTAAATGTATATGTGTTGTACATTGTGTGATGATTTGATTTGTTTATTAAATAGACTAAGGCTGAATGTGTATATATATAAAAATTGTGGTTGATGTTAAATGAAAGGCATGTACAGATAGTTTTAGCAAGTATGTATACTAGTATGATTTGATTTGGTTTTGATGATAAATATATTCCTGTTCTAAGTTGTGTCTTATCTAGTAATGCTCCGTAACCCTAGTCCGGTGACAGATATGGGTTAGTGGCATTACATTTGATTGGTATCAGAGCTATGTTTAGTCGATTCTAGGACTACCATAGCGTATGTGAGTCTAGTTATACATGCCATATTAAATCTGCGATAGTGTGATATCACCCGACTCTAACGAAAATTATTTTGATGAGATAGATAAGTTTTCCAACTGAGCTAATTCTGATAGTACAGAAGTAAATACTCAAATATTTGAGTGGAAATGTGTTGATGATGAGTTGAAATTCATAAAGGTAAGAATCAAATTGTATGACATGTTTTTATTGATAAATGTTGTAATTATATGAGCATATGAGATATGATATTTGAGTTATGATTGCTATATGAAATGCTCTAATTGTGAAATAGTGATTTGAGTTGGCATATGAACAATGTGTTAAGAATAAAAGTGATTAAAAGAAAAAGCTTATTAAATGTTTTGAGAATGTGAAATTTATAAATAAACTGGCTATTTGTGATAGTATATGTTACGTGCATGTATGTGTAAGTTAAATTTGAGGCTTTACTAACCTCACCCCCTTTATTAGTGAAATGTTAAAATGAAATATGTAAGAATTTGGGATGAAAAAGCTCACGAGTGTGGAGTTACAGAAGTCCGTGCTTGAAAGATTAGTAATGTGGTCAGAAAAGAGAATGAATCAGCAAGTGAAGACAGTACTAAAAGAGATATTGGATAGTTCTGAAGACTATTTAGATTATGCAGAGTCATTGGTAAATAAGAAGTTAATTCTGGCTAAATGACGTATTCAGGTAAGTTATCTAAAGAAAGTATTAACTGGAAGCTTTTTTGATTTTTACTTTTGTTAGCAATGGAATAATGTGAAAATTTTCGATGACAGAATTAGACAGTTGAATAATATTTATATTGTATTGATGACTGAGTGTAATGGTTATAGTCGGGCAATTACTATGATTCATTCTGGGCATTCTATGTGTACATTTATTCTCAGAAGCATATGTGACTGTTTAATTCTAGAAAGAAGATTCTTATCGTGTGAGAACACTAGTTAAATGTACTGATAGACAAAAGCATGGTTGATCTATCTGGATTACGTTCGATATTGCTATGTCTTTCTCTGGTATTTATTCCCTTGTGTGGATGTGAAAATCGACAGTAACATCTGAATGATACTAATACTCTATATGTGAAGATTGTATTGCTTCTTTTACTGTGGATTTCAATATTTATGAGTGACATTGTTCTTTCTGGACTTTTTTGGGATATCATTGGAATTGATATCTTTCTATCTAGGTTGTAATTTTTAGATATCCTGTGTTTGAAATTTCGCTATTCTGGTTTTCTTGTGAATCTATGTGATTATCTGTAAGAGATCTATTTGACAGAAATGGCCATATCGTTTATAATTATAATTTCTGGCCTGAAATGTGAGAGTACAGTGGTATCGTTCTTAGAGTTATAGAAGTTGTGTTTCTGCAGAAGTTACTATTTAAATCATATTTGATTCCTTTCTATGTTCAAATGCTTCATTAACAACTGAGATAATATTCATTATACGATTGAGACATTGTTCCTAGTAAGGCTCAATGATTTCTATTTGGTTAAGGTGATTTTAGTATAATTCAGAGTTTCGATGATTAATATATGAGACAGTTTTATTATAAACTCTTTTTTAGTTCTCGTGAAAGTTCGGCAGTGATAAAAGTGAAAATGATAGAAGATCAAGACTAATTTGTGTAATGATATGTCTGGGGTCATCCTTCTAATGAGAAGAAAGATTTCTTTGAAAAGACCGATTCAGTAGTTAATATGATTAGAATTATTTGATTGAAAAGTTAATTGGGATATATGTGTTTGAATCTATCTACGACCTGGAAATAAACTTTGAATTACATGTATAAATTGAAAGATAGTTTGAAAGAAAAATTTGTATTCTTAAAGACTCTGATGTACCGAAGATTATTTTTCGAACGAGGTACGGACACGATGAGTTTTTGGTTATGCCTTTCGGATTTACTAATGCACCTACTATTTTCATGAATTTGATTAATCTAATCTTTAGACAGTATCTTGATCGGTTTGTGGTATTATTCATAGATGACATTTTGATCTATTCCCGTGATGAAACCGAGCATGCCTAACATCTGAGATTTATGTTACAGACTTTGCGAGATAAACAGTTGTATGCGAAATTTAGTAAATGTGAGTTCTGGTTATGCGAAGTTAGTTATCTAGGTTATGTTGTATCAGCATCGGGTATTCGGGTTGGTCCGAGTAAAATTTCATTATACTTGATTGGAAATATCCGAAAAATGTATTTGAAGTTCAAAGTTTTCTGGGACTTGGTGGTTATTACAAACAGATTTTGAAACGTTTCTCTATGATCGCGACACCTAAAATGATGCTGTTACAAAAAGATGTTAAGTTCGAGTGGTTAGAAAAGTGTCAGAATAGTTTTGATCAGTTGAAAACTCTATTGACAGAAGCTCTAGTGTTAATTCAGCCAGAATCGGGTGAAGAATTTGTTATTTACAGTGATGCATATTTGAATGGTATGGGTTGTGTTTTGATGCAGGAAGGCAAAGTTATAGCTTATGTCTCAAGACAGCTAAAACCACATGAAAAGAACTATCTGACACACGATCTGGAATTAGCAGCTATTGTGTTTGAGTTGAAGATTTGGTGTCATTATTTGTTCGGTGAGAAATGTCATGTTTATTCTGATCACAAAAGCCTGAAGTATTTAATGACTCAGAAAGATTTGAATTTGAGACAACGCCAATGGTTAGAACTGTTAAAAGATTACGAGCTAGTGATTGACTACCATCTGGGAAAGGCTAATGTTGTTGCTGACACTTTAAGTCGAAAGTCATTATTTACTCTGCGTGCAATGAATGCGCATATGGTTATATCTGATGATAGTTCGATAATAGCTGAATTAAAAGACCATTATTTGTTCAACAAATTTGTGATGTCCAGAAAGTTGATAATGATTTGTTAGAAAAGCGAGCTTAGTGTGAAACTAATGTTGAATCAGAATTTCAAGTTGATGAAAATGGTTGTTTAAGGTTCAAAAAAAATCAAATATGAGTTCCGAGGAATTTAGAGTTAATTCAAATGATTTTGAATGAAGCTCACAGCAGTCGGTAATCTGTTCATCTGGGTAGTACGAAAATGTATAATGATCTGAAACAGTTCTATTGGTGGTCTGGTATAAAACGAGCATTCATATGGCACCTTCCGAGGCCTTGTACGGTCGTAAGTGTCGCACTCCCTTGTGCTAGACTGAGTTAGGTGAGCGACCTTTTCTGGGTCCAGAGTTGGTTTTTGAAACTGAAGATAAGGTCTGATTGATTCGAGAACGACTGAAAGCGGCATCTAATAGGCAGAAGTCCTATGTCGATCTGAAGAGGAAGATTATTGAGTATTCGATGGGGGACTTAGTTTTTCTCTAGGTATCGCCATAGAAGAAGGTCTTGAGGTTCGGTCACAAGGGTAAGCTGAGCCCTCGGTTTATAGGGCCGTACCATATTCTAAAACAAGTGGGGTCAGTTGCACATCAGTTGGAACTTCCTTCAGAGTTGAATCGAATTCATGATGTATTCCACGTCTCAATGTTGAAACGCTACCGCTTTGATCCCACGCATATTGTTCCAGTGGAGGACATTGAGGTTAGACCAGATCTGACGTTTGAGGAAGAGCCAGTCCAGATCCTGGATCACGACATTAAAGTTCTGTGAAGGAAGTCTTTTCCCTTAGTGAAAATGCTGTGGCGGAATCATAGCACTGAGGAAGCCACTTGGGAGCCGGAGGACTCGATGAGTCAGTAGTATCCCCATCTGTTCTGATCAGGTAAATTTTGAGGCCAAAATTTTCTTTTAGGGGGTAGATTTGTAACGCCCCAATTTTCTTAATTTTGGCTTTTGTAAAAATTGGCACACAAATGAGTATCTGTTTTAGTGGTTAAGTGTTCTGGGTGTGTGAGTGAGGTCCCAAGTTCAAGCCTTACTTGGGTAAATTTTTCCATTTTTATGAATAAGGTTTTATCTCTAGGTAGTAGGCTTTTAGTTAAAAGTTGGTAAAAATATATCAAAATGGGCCTGCTAGTCTGGTGGTTAAGTGGAGTGTTGGAGTGTTAGAGGTCCTATGTTCGATTCCCTGCTTTGACTTTATTTTTTTGTGTGAATATGGGGAAGAGTTTGAAGTGTAGTAAAATGTTGAGTTTTTGAGGGATAGTGGGAGTGCAGTGGATAGTTTTTAAAAGAAAAATAAGGGATTAAGGATGGTTATCGTATATTCTGTCAGTCTTTTCTTTTTCCAAAAAATCCGCACGTTTTTCCCTTCCATTCTCCCTACTGAAATCCTCCTCTCTACTTCACTATCATTACCATTTCTTTTATTTTTATTTTTATTCATTCTTTCTGCAAGCAAGTGTCTGAGGATCATAGTTTTCGCGCTTTTGAGTTTTGTTGGTAAGTTTTTTAAGTGTGTTTCGTATTGGTACAAATATGCTGTTAATAGGCGGTTGATTTTTGGTATTTAAGTGGAAGATAAAAGGCAGTGGTCAGCCAATCGGGGCTTGAATGTTGCGAAATTACCGCTACTTGCTTGAGGTAAGGACTTCGCTAGATTAAAGGGAGTGTTCCTTCTGATGGTAGTTTTAGAATCACAAATTAAGTGATTAATTGAATGGTATTTTGGTCAAGTATAGATTCTGGAGTGTTCGGGGTTCGATTCAGCATCAAACCGTAACAGGTGTGTACCCGAATCACAAGAAAATGCGTTTTCGACAAAAATCGAAAACCTTCCTGTCGACACCACACGGCCGTGTGGTAGGCCATGTGCAAGGATGTAAGCCACAACACGGTCGTGTGATCGACGAGCCAGGCCATGCGCAAGTGATAAGACCGTGTGATAATAGGGCAAGGCCGTGTACGACACACGGGCTCGACCTATTGGGCCGTGTGGGCCCCACAAGTGTGTAGGCCCATACGAGTGAACCACACGGGCGTGTAGAATTCTAGGCCAGGACGTGTGATCCACACAACCAAGGCCAATTTGGGCCGTGTGGGCTACACGGGCTTGTGGGACCACACGGGCATGTGAGCCCATTTTTCTGAAATGATCTGTAAGGTTGCACGAGTCGATCAAGTCGACTGTGGACCAACTGTAGGGTCGGTAAACATTACTTTGACCCCTAATTACGTGATCCAATTATGTGATAAATGTGTTAAGCATGTTGCACTTAGCATGTATACTAATTTGAATGAGTGATCTGTTAATTGCATTATAGCATGTCATCGATTGTATGCTGCATTACATTGGGTTTGGTTGATGATATTGGAGGAAGTATCTGAAAGGCTATTAAGTCGGTTATCTGGTAGCTCAGTTACAATCATCTGATTATGTAACAGCCCAGTTTAGACGCTAGTCAGAACAGTAGTTTAGAGACCATAAATCTGAGGTCAAAAAAATATTTTAATATTATTTTTGGTGTTTATAATATATGATTGAGCATGTTTGAAATTTCTGTGTGAAAATTTTATCGATTGCTTACTTAATTAGCAAAAAGGACCTAATTGCAGAAAATGTAAAAGTGGCTTTCTAATTGATTAAGTGTTGAATTGATGTGTCTTTATTAATATGAAGCCCTTATGATGTTATTATGCCATTTTAAAGTTAGTGGACAATTAAGTCCATGGATTAAATGTGTTTTATTAATAACTCATTAAGGGCAAAAAGGGAAAATGATAATTTAGCTTAATTATAATAAAACAAAAGGCTAAAATAAGCCATTATCATCATCCATCTTGCCGAATTATCAAAGAAAAAGAAGAAGAAAAGCTTCCTAGGGTTCGACTATGTTTAAACAAAATTAAGGTATGAGTTTTGTTCGGTTTTTGATAATTTCTACGTTTCTGTGATCGTTGCTTAGTGTTCTAGCTAGCCCATTCTTAAAATTTAGAAAGTGATGGTGATTTTGAGATATGCCATTGATGAATGTTTGAGCTTTGTGATAGTTGATGATGAAATATGAAAGACATGTGAAAGATTAACATGTTTTGTCTTTGAATTTTTGGTGAAATTGAGTAATTTAGACTAAATTGTGAAAATAATATTTTAAGGGACTAAAATGTGAAATAAATGAAATATATAGGCTTGTATGAGACTAAGGAGAATTCAGCCTAGGCATGGTGTAATGAAATTATGTGTATTTTGTGATTTTATGAAATAGAGACTAGAGTGTCGAGATGTGAAAATATGAGGGCTATTTTTTAAAATGCCCTAAATATGTGTGTTTAAACTAAATTGAATGAATTGGTGATTGAATGAGCTAAATTTGAATATGTATAGACCAAGAAAGGAGAGATTCGGATCGAGATCGACGCAAAGACAAAGTACTCGATTGATCGGCTAGTCTCGGTATTTCGACGTCCGAGGTAAGTTTGGATATAATACAAGTTGTTAAATTTATATCTATGTGATATGAAATGAATGAATGTATAGTTATTGAATTAGAAATGTTATATATGAACTTGAGAAATGTGGTACTAAGTG
The DNA here is from genome assembly GCA_025506655.1 of Gossypium rotundifolium. Taxonomy (NCBI): domain Eukaryota; kingdom Viridiplantae; phylum Streptophyta; class Magnoliopsida; order Malvales; family Malvaceae; genus Gossypium; species Gossypium rotundifolium. Next base: position 51,962,526 of record CP106727.1, read on the forward strand.
TGTGTAATTGGAATCGAGATGGAAATGAATAGCACTGTGTGTGCGAAGTAATGGAAGCTTCGGCTTTATTGATTGGCACTGTGTGTGCGATATCGAGATACGTTCGGTTTTATGTAAAGGCACTAAGTGTGCGATGTCATTTAAGCTTCGGCTATGAAATCTGCACTAAGTGTGCGATTGTATCGAATAAATAATGAAGATTGATCAAAATGTGGAATCGAGCATTGAGTATCAAAATTGGTTGTAAACTAGGTGTTGGCAAAGGTATGTATGAAAACCTATGTGGTTGATGAACTTGTAGATGATGAATGAATTGTGATGTGAGCATATGGCTATAGTTGAAATTGTGTATTCATGGAAATTGATCTATGTGATGGTTTATTTTGTATATTGATTTGAATTATTTAGTTAAATGTATTGTATTACGAACTTACTAAGCTTTAAAGCTTATTGTGTGAAGTGTTTCTCTGTTTTACAGTGTCTTTAAAGCAAGCTCGGATCTTGGGATCGTCAACGACTCAATCACACTATCGGCTATCTATTTCGGTACTTTTGAAAGATGTACATATTTGGTTTATGGCATGTATAGGCTAGAAGTTATGGTATGTTTTGAAATGTTTGGACCTTGCCATGTGATATGGCTTGGAAGTTGAATGATGTTGGTTCTTATATGTATGCTATGAAAATGATGAATGTGGTATGAAATAGTGAGAATGGAAATGGTATATTTCATGCTTGAATTGGTTGATGAGAATGATCGATTAAATAAGGAATTATGATATGAATTGTATGATACTTGTCTTGTGTGATTTGGGATGTGAATTATGGTGTCTTGGATGAACTAACGTGAGAAGAAATTGAGTATGATTATAGATGGTATAGTTGTTGATAGATTGGTATTTATTTTTGGTATGTTTTGGTTGCCAATTGAAGTATAAATGCATGTGAATTAAGGCTTGTATGTGATCCTAATTGTGGGAGGCATGTTTGGCCTTGTAAATGGCCTATAAGTGCCCACACGGTTGAGCACACTGGCGTGTGGCTCGACTGTGTCCTTTGTGGATGTATTTCAAAAACAAGTCAGGCTCGACCACGGGCTGGACACACAGGCGTGTGACTAACCATGTGGTGCAGGTCAATGTCGACCACGGGTGAGGCACACGAGCGTGTCTCAGGCCATGTGGACAAGTCAGTATGTATGCCTTTTTTTTCCATGGCTTGGACGCACAAGCGTGTCCGAGGAACAGGCATGTGACCTCTGCAGTTTTGAAAAATCTTTAAATTTTTAGAAATTTTCTTATGTGTTCGGTTTAGTCCCGACCCCTTTCTAACACATGTTTAAGGTCTCGTAGACCTCATTAAGGGACTATATGCTTACATCTTGATATGTTTGAATGATGATTGACTTTGTGTTGTAAAATGATATGAAATGTTCAGAAATGATTAGTAATGCCTCTTAACCCAAGTCAAGCAACGGTTACGAGTTAGGGGTGTTACAGACTATGTGCAGCATTTCGGTACAACATGGTGTGTAGGGATGGGTGGGTTGATTTTATCCCCGCATGGTGTGTAGGGTTGGACGGAGATGGTGTGTAGAGGCTGGTGGGTAGGATTCTGATATTCTGCTCTGTTCTGTTATGTATATTCTATATCTAAGTGGGCTAAGGTCCACACTGATTCTGTAATGGGCTTAGGCCCGAACTATAAATATATGGCTGTTTTCTGATATTATGCTATGTGCATGTTTTCTGTAGGGATTACACACTGAGTTTGCGAAAACTCATCCTTTTTCTGTTTAATATGTTCAAGTAATCCCCAACATTAGACGGATCGGTGCGGCGGAGGACTCAGCGGTAACCACGGCTTTGGACTTTTATGGTTTTTGTCCCGTTTTATGATTATTGGTTTATGTTGATGTAACTCACGGACTTTTTGGGACTTTTCGCTTAAATGGGGTTTTTATTTATGGTTTTTATGGATTCATAACTGCTAGACGTAGGAAGACTCGGTTTTCAAAAGCTAAAGTATTTTCTAAACCTTCTATCCCTTAGACAGTTTTCTCGAAAACAAAGGGGTTTTTCTAAAATGGACGGATTTACTTAATTAACTCAATTTTTCATAAAATAAATTATTTCTAAAGCTTCCGCAACGAATTACGTTTTAAACAATCAACTAGATGAGTAAGCGATTTCTGGAATCGATAAGAGTAATAAAAATGAACACGGTTTTATCATAATAAATTAGTTTTGAAAATTCCATTCCATGTGACATCGCTAGATTTGGCTATAACGTCTAGGCCGGGTTTGGGGTATTACACACACAAGCTGTCTATCCAGACATTAACCATTATTCGATGCTACTCACACAAACTATCGAGAATCTGCAACAAATGCTAGATTCTAGCCATCAGTATGGTATTTACCACTGGTATATATTACATGATAACTATAACACTGGCACATAGGGCTTGATAAATATAACACTGGTACAAATTACCTAATAATATGGTCTCTAGTACATAGTACCTGATAAATATAATCACCAGCACAGTGTTTGATAAACCCTAATGAGTCATTTGTATCTTAGCTATTCACTAAGTTCACACGGTCCTCCATATTCATATTTATTTCATCCCAATCTTTGAACATTTTCATACACATCTAATTCAACCATATACATTCTCATATTCATTCACATTTATCAACTTTATATCATTTCACAATTTAATCCTTTCAATACTGAAGTCGTTATTTTGCAACAACTCAATGACAATTAGTACACATACAACTCAACATAAACATGAATTAATTGAACTAAACATCGTACATTATATAATAATTTCACAATAATCCAATAACACATCTATTCATTTTGTCATATTTTTCATTATTTTTGATATAATCCATTTGATGCCATAACTTTATATATATATATATATATATATATATATATATATAATTTCTACCTAGATTAAATAAAATAACACAATTGTATCAAAATTTAACAAAGTAAGTCCATATGAACCAACACAGCCTCAAACATGACAATAAGGACTATTTCACAAATTTTTCTTTTTTGTGTTCATCTACCAATTGGTTCAAATCTCGATCTATAATATAATTTAATTCAATTTTTCAATTTCAAGCATCACAAAATAACCTATATAATCTTATAATAGTTCAATTTCATTTTTCAAATGTGCCCTAAAATTTTACATTTTATTCAATTTATTCCTAAAACCTGAAATAGCTAATTCTTTCAAATTCAAGCTTTGTTTTTCAATTTGATTTCAACTTCATCCCTTTACAGCCCTCTAAATTCAATAATTACAAAAATTATGTTAATTTCAAAATATTTACATTTTGTCCCTAAACTCAAAATTAACAAATTACACTTTACAAATTTGCCATATTTCTTTTCTACGCTTCAAATTATACCATTTAATATAAAAAAATCAAGATTCATCAATGGCATCTTCTAAAACATTTGACAGTTTTATGATTTAATACTTAGAATAGCTAAATTAAGCTACAACGATCTCAAAAACATAAAAATTACAAAAAATGTACCTCAAATAAGCGAACATGCAAGGATCGATTTTTGGGAAAAGTTTGAAACTTCTGATCTCCCTTCAATGGTTGTTTGAAAGGTTTGGAAAGATGAGAAAAAAATTGCTCTTCCCATCCACTAATGTTTCCTTTTTAAACATTAACGTTTTTATTTATTTTAACATAATAATTAACAAAAACCAAGCTAAATCACATGCTTAGTCGTCCCATTATCTTCATAGTACTTATTTTTCCACTTAAACCCTCAAACATTTATTAATTAAGCATTTTAACTAATAAAATCCAATACCGATTAACTTTTATAGTTTTTACGATTTAGCCCTTATACCTTAATTAACCATTCAATCGACCAAATTACCAAACCAAAATTTAATATAACCTATATTACATCTCTGTAAAGATTTTTATTAAAGATTTATGGGCTTGCGTTATGGAAATGGGGTCCCAATACCTCATTTTCTAAAATCACTTTATTTTAAGGTCAACCACTTGTACACTAACTAACCAATTAACAAAAATTATCATATCAAAATTAAAAAAACTATAATAGACTTGCAAATATTATTAAATAATATTTATTGACTCAATCATAAGAACACGAAGTTCAAAAACTACCATTTTCGATACCACTGAAAATGGGTTGTTACTAATACCCTAGGCTAAAAGTTGAGTTTGATGGAGGATATGAGAGCATGAAGTCGTTCTCCAAGTATTTTACCAAAAAAACTCAAGGTGGTTATTGAACTTTTTGAAGAGATTTCAAGAAAAGCTTGAAAAATGAAAGAAGATGAAGCCGCCATGGGAAGGGATGAGTTGTCGGTTGCAAGGATCAATGGAGGCTTCCTACCTTCATTTCTTTCCTATAAAAGCCATCCAATTAGGCCAAAGGCTGAAGTCTAAAGTTCCTAAAATTTGCACCTCATTTCCCTAATTCGTGACCCAAATGTCCAAATTTATTCTATATACCAAATATCTCATTTAAACAATATTTCCATCATAAAATTCTTGAGGAATGGCCAAAATACCCTTATAGAGTAAAATTACCTTTTGCCTCTTTTATGCCTTTTAATACAATTTCTTCACAACAAATAGTTATTATGTCAAATTCGATTTTCATTAGAGTCTCGAAGTTAAAGGAGAGTTAGGAGTTAATTGAATAAAATAATAATAAGTCAGCGAGCTGTACTAGAAATTTGGGAATTTTGTGGCTGATTGGTAATTAGTTGAGTTTCAATTTTGGTTCAATTAGGTGGAACTAGCTGGTTCCTCAGTGGGAGGGAAAATTATAACTAATGAATGGTTATTTAGGGAACTGGATCGTGCGTAAAGAAAGTTATATTTATGTGTGAGGAGGATTATTTTGGAGGCAGAATTCTCCTCATTTCTATTTTATTTTCTTCTCCTCTACATCTTCTACGGTTGCTCCGGAGAAGAGGAAGTTGAGGAAAGCTCTGCATGGGGCAGTGAACATGAAATGCGAGTTTGGAAAGTAGAGAATCTTGTGAGTTGCTACCTAGATGAATGAGGCTCTAGCATTTGGAAAAGCTAAACTGGCGAGGACAAAGGATAGCAGGTGAGTTTCTGTACTCCATATTTGGGCGTTTACTAGTTGTGCTTGTTGTATATTTTGTGTGTCTGTTTGCTCTGAGTTCTATGGTTGTATATGATTGTGGTGAATGAACAAGTCATGCATGTAAAAGGCTGAATGAGTACATGAAAGTCTACAAGTATGCTCTATATGTTAGAAATGTGTAATGATGTATTGACATGTAGCATACTCCTTCTTATCATAGTGTATGTAACATTATGCATGATATGTATATTTATAAACTAAGGAGTAAGGAGGGAGTTACTTTGGCGGGTTAGTTGAAGATAGAAAAAATTGGCATAATGGAGTAATAGACTGATTGATAGAGGATTCGAGGAAGTCTATCGGCATCGTGGAATGGCTATTTACTGGCTCTTTTGGAGCGCCACCGTGTAAACGGTATACAGGCTCTTTAGAGCGACACCACAAAAGAGGTTTACTAGCTCTTCAAAGTCAAAATCCCATGGTTAGTCATGGCATGATCCATTAGTGAGCAGGTACACCTTATGGCGAATTGAATTCCTGTCACGGCCCAAGCTTGGAAGATCTAAGATTTTGGCATTTAGTGGTAAAATAATCTATTTGGCAAAGTGTAATCCGCCCATTTATTTCTTTTGGCTCATATGTGTAGGCGTATAGTATCCGTTGAGCAAGTAAGTGTGAAGATTTTATTTCATATTTATTCTATTATTCAAAGGAAAATATTATATTAAGCAAAACGAGGTAATTATAGTATGAGTTAACACCAAAAGTATAGTAGGCCTTGTTTGTCTGAAGTACTGTACCAGTTAATTTTGTAAAGTGATCTAGTTAGGAGCCAACTAGATTAGCTGGTTAAATAATATTTATTCAAAATTCTCATTTATGTTTCTCTCAAAATCTGTAGGCCATGAAGAAAGACAAGTTCTGAAATGTGTGACATTGTTAAGTTCCACAAAGTAGGATGGGTCATACATAAATGAGTGAGAAGGGTTCTAAAAGAGGTTCTTCTTCTTCTTTCTTCAAGAGTACTTTTTGATTCTTTTTTTGAATTCAAATTGTATCTCTTCCTCGTTAAGTTGGAAGTTATGGTTCTTAGTTAATGAGTAGTTATTCCATCTCTAGGTAAGTATTAAAACTCTGCATGTTAGATGTTTTGAAAGAGTAAGTTTGTATGTGATATATGAACAGTAAGATGTAAGTATAAGGTTTTTTCACGGGGTTTATCAATGATTAAAATGATAGTAATTTGTATGTAAATGAGTTTTAATGGTGGTTCTAAATTCTGTAAATAGTTGGTGCTGCTAGTTCGAGAAAGATGGTTGAGTTTGGAACCTTGAGCTACCTTAGGTGAGTATCAGGCAAGTCTTTACCTTGACTCTTAAATGTAAAATGTTTAAGTAGAAGTATATATATATACATATATAAAGGATAATGATATCTAAAGTAATCGATAAGAGTATTAATATAGTAAATATGAGATGTTTCAAACGATGATATGTATAAATTTCTATTAAAAAGAATAATGTTTGGTAAGTATGCAGGTAAGGTTTGAGATACGAGATGTATGAATCAATAAAAGGTGAAAATCTGGATAAGTAAATGTTGAATAATGTCCCTTTGTGAAACCTCTGGTAGGGCAGTTATATTCTAACCAGACTGGCAAATCATGATATAAAAACAAGCGTAAGACCATCAGGTTGAGACCCATGGCATCTTAATATGATTTGGAAACACTCATGGTGTAGCCTTCAATAAGAAGAAGACTAGATTGGTAGATCACAATACATTAATGTATGTATAAGTCCATGCGGTTGAGACCCATGGCAGGATATGTCTACATGTATGTTCATGGTGTAGCATTCGATAAGGTGTAAATGGAATTGGCAGATCAAGATACATGAAATTATGTATAAGTCCATGAAGAAGAAACTCGTAGCACCTTCTGTGAGAGTCCATCGGGACAGTAAACACGTGATTTTGTATGATGCCTTTATGGCATATTTTGTATGATGCCTTTATGCCATATTCCATAAGTTGCCCTTATGGCGTATTCTATTTGGCCCTTGTGGCATACTCTGCTAAGTTTGTATGATGGGATATGATTATCCGCCCTTTTGGTAAGTTTTGATAATTATTTGGTAAGTAACTCTATGATAAGGTTACAACAAGTCTGAAGTCAATGTGGTTGTGTAAGTTTTGTGATGCAATCAAATTAGTCTAATAGGAATTTCTTGAAAAGAAGTGTGTATTTGCATGTTCAGAGAGAGTATCCGCCATGATAATCTGTTAGTTTGGGATTTGGGTGTATTCGTAGATATGAATGAGATATGTACCCATCAGTCTAGTTTGCTTATAAAATGCAGGGATGAATATGAAGTTATTTGGAATTTCGCCATATCCGAGTTGTATTATATCTTCTTCTCTAAGTTATTGTTATCCTGAGTATATGGGGTTCTGAAATAAAGTTGTGTGGAATTTATCAAAATGATATGTATAGTTCATTTTTAGTAAAAGATTGTATGGTATTGAACAAGAATATGATTTTATTAGTAAACTGATAGTATTCAAATCTGCATAAGTGTCTGCCAAAAGTGTATGTATTCGCCAGTGATTAGTATTTGTGAATAACCATTTTGGGTTAAGAGTAAGAATGATGAGATTATCTATATGAAGTGGGCTCTGAAGATATATTCTTTAAAAAATACTTTTGCGTGTGTAAAAGAGAGAATTGGTATGCTAAGCATGGAAGTTGGTGTAAGTGTGAGCCTAAAATCATGAAAGTATTCACCAAAACAAAAGTAAAATGTGAATGATAGTAGCTATGTACAAATATTCACTTGATTTTATAAAAGTATCCACCAAGGTAATTCTGAGTTAACTCTCACTAAGTTCTTCTAAACTTACAAAGGTTATGTTTGTGTTCTAGGTAGTGTGGTACAAGATTGCACCAGAAGGGACAACGTCAGAAGTACGCCAAGAAAGCGGCAGATTGTGTTATTATGCATACCGTAGAAATTAAATTATTTCTCAACCCAATTCAAATCCCGTTAAAATCACAACAACTTCACCTTACTAGAATCTATGAGGAAAAAAATTTAATTAACTTGTTCTTATGAAACTATTATAACTTAATAAATTTAATTTCCTACTTGAACTTCAATTATTTAATTAAAAATTAATAAAACAAAATTGAATTATGATCAATCATTAATGAACTAATAAAACTTCATTAATGAATTAATCATGATTGATGACAATATCATAATAAATAATCATAGTGCATTTAGTATTCTTAATATGATTTGTTTACATGTTTAATTTTCATTTACTCACAAATTAACCTATTTTTTATTTTCATATCATACATAATTCATTTATTTTTATTAATTAGTTTCAAACCATAAATTTCATTATTTATTATATATTATATTCAAACAAACCTCTATGTTCTAAGTATGTAATTTTCACATGCATACACGTGTGATATAAAAATCAAAATTTTATTATATAATTGACTAAAAAACTAAAACAACATAATTACCCTTATATATTATTTAATTTATATAAAAATCAAAATTTTAATATTTTTTTACTTTTGACATTAAATTTAACCACATCTATTATATGTAGTATAAAATATATAGATAAATAATAGAATCAAAATCTTTTTCTTTCTTCATTCTCTAGGTGTTCAAATCCATGAAACAAGAAAATTAATAATACTTAAATTATTGCACACCTAAAGCTTGGGTAACAAAAATTTATGTAATAAATTTATAAAGAAATTGATATAGAAATTAATTGTGATTTTAGTTAAAATGATAAAGTTAAGATTTGAAGATTATGATCTCTTGTGTTCAAATTCTATCATTTGTCTCAGATATTTTTAAATTTTATATAAAATTAAAATAAAGAGATGCTCTCAAAATAATATTTGTTGTTTTGTAAAAATAATGAAATTTTGGAGCACTAAATTTTTTGATACAATGTTATCATTCAATTTTATTTTAAAATCAAGTGAAGCCATGTTGAAATGGTTAGATACATAATTTAATTAATTAATAACCCCAAAAAAGTTGAATTAATCCATTCATTAATGATTAAGACTGATTATGAAGGTCGTAATGGTGGTATCGTGGCTATGTGACGGGATCATATTAAATGCGACATAATATTTTGCGATTTGGAGGAAAATTCTTTTAAAACTTGGTTTACTTGCATTTATGATGGACCAAGACTAAATGAAAGAAAATTTGTTTGGGACAAACTTATAGAGCTCCTAAATACAATAATCGATGATGAAAATTGGTTTGTCTTGAGTGATTTCAATCAAGTTCTTTGGTACAAGGACAAATTTTCCTCACTCAAATGATCTGAAAGTGGCTAAAGACTTGCTCAGTTGTCTTCAAAATCTTGGCAAAAGGATCTTTTTACACGTGGACAAGCAATAGGCTATCTAGTGATGTAGTAAGGAAAAGGCATGATTGGGCTTTTGCAAACTCACAATGTTTAAATAATTGTAATAATATGTCTTGTAACATCCTGATAATTAGGGGTTATGCATTTTCTACTTAACTGAATGATGTTGCATGCTTAATTATTATTGAATGTATTTTGGAAGTTATTTGAGCTTCATTAATTAAGTGAATGCTTAGTGAAACTTTTAATTTCTAATAATTAAGAGAGAGCTAAGCAAGTTAGGCTTTAAGAACTAATGACAAGAGGTTTCTAGCATAAGTTGAGTAATTGGCAAGGTGGTTAAGATGCATGGATGTGTGCTTGAGGAGTGAGGTTCGAATCTCCTAGTTAGCATTAGGGAGGATTTTATTTTTGTTTCCTTCCCTTTAGTGTCGGCCAAGAATGTTCTAGAGTGGATGAGTATTCTCTTAATTTTGGCTATTTGACCATGTGAAAAGAAGCTAGGAACTTATGGTATGGAATCATAAGTTGATGATAAGATGAGGGGGGCAAAAGGCATGATATTGGGCAATGTTTTGGGAGTTTGTTCATGGTCATTTGACCATGAACCTAGATGGCATGAAGGGCTAAGGGAGTGATTAATTGTCTTGGAAATTTTGGATATGATGGGGAAGAAACAAGGAGGAAAAAGGGGGATGATGTTGGCTAAGGTTGACCGAAAATTTAGTGTAGCCATTAGGGTGCTAGTTGGCCAAAATCCTAGCAAATTGTCCATCTTTTCTCCTTTCTCCAAAATCTTTCTTCCAAACCGAAATTATCTTTTGCATTAGGTGAAAACTTTGTTTTGTTTTGGCTATCATATTTGGCCAAATTGGTACTCTTTTCTTCTTTTCCTCTCAAGATTTTCTCTCTTTTGGTACCAAAATATTACCACTTTTGAAGGCATTTTCTTTCATCTTTTCTCACTTGACCATTACCAAAAACTTTTCTTTATTCAATTTCTTCCATAACCAAAACCCATTTACTCTCTTTGATCATTTCTCCTTTTCTTTTCTTTTTCATCCTATTTCTCTCTTCTCTTTCCTCTTTTTAAAACTACAAAGGTTCAAGAACCACTTTTCTTCAATTTTTACCCCTTGGCGAATGTGCATAGGTTCTAAAACCAATCTCTTTTCTTTTGAGAATCAACATCATTCTCATCTCTTTTGTCAACCGAATCAATTTCTATTTCGATTTTCTTTTCTCCTTTTTATTTCTTTGAAAATCGAAACTATTTATGCTAAAAATAAATATCTTTTTCCTTTATCTTTTTGTTAAAGCCGAATCATCAATCCTTCTTTTCTTCTTATTCAAGGCCGAATCTTGAAGAACTCAAAGTAAGGTTTTGTCAATCATTTTCATCATTCCTTTTTACTTTGGCAAATTTAGAATCATGATCTTTTATTTTCTCTCCTAGGCCGAATCATTTGAAAAGATTTTTCAAAGATCTTTGTTGTAGACAACTTTTAAGAAGGGACCATTCGAAATCATCAGGATAAGGTTATTAATTTAGATCATATCGATTTCTTGAGATAGACTACTAATCGATCGTATTTTTAGGGGCGATTTAAGACCAACACGATAGGTAAGAAAAGAGCCGACGGAGTGTTTGGAAGAGAGGAGGCACTCCTTTACCATCAAACTACAAACGAAGGCGATGTCGGCGGTTAGAGACTTTCCACTGGTTGTGGACCCTCTGCTAACGAGGATCGGTTATTTGAAGTAGTCGTATAACCGAACCACTTTACGTTGGTGGAATATCGGTGGTTTTGATCCATCTAGTGGAGAAAAACCAAAATAACTGTCGTTCGAGAATCAGAAGGTAAGGATTTAGATCCCTCATCAATAAGTACAATTTTATTAGCAATAGTGTATATTAACCAAGTGTGTTAATCAATTAGGTGTTGACGAGCAAGAGGGTATTGTTCTCACTGTCACTAGGTGTGTAACCTTACATTAAAAATCTCATAAGATTTACATATATTTAAATGTGACTATATGACCATGTATATGATTGTGATTTTGGATACCATTCGGTGGTATACGATATTCAGGTATGTTTACCCCAATATTTTGTTCATTTTGCTATATGCATAAAAGTGAAATAAGCATGACTATATTATGATTTGTGGGGTAAATAGCATGAAAATCGATTTGATATGTATATGCATGGGCATATGGGTATATTTGATAAAGGAAGAAGTATTCGGTGGTTTTACCACATTTCCGGTGACTTGGTCACATATTTGACTCGGTGACTTGGTCACATATTTGGCTCCGTGACTTGGTCACATATTTGACTCCGTGACTTGGTCACATATTTGGCTCCGGTGACTTGGTCACATATTTGAAATCCGGTGACTTGGTCACATATGTGAATCTGGTGACTTGGTCACGTATTTGAAATTTGGACTTGATCGGTGACTTGGTCACATCTTTTGGTGGCTTTGCCACAATATTATAAGGCGATGTGCATGTTCACTGCGACAAGAATCGCTTCGATGGTGTGTAGCGGATGGAGGTCGATTTAGTAATCCCACGGTGTGTTGGTTGGTACGGTGGTGTGTAGCGGATGGATATTTAGGTGGGCCGGGCTTGCATTTCATTTCATGTACATAACCATGTAATATTGAATGATTATTATTTGATCTGCCATGATATGGGCTTTTGGGCCAAATATGACTTAAATGGGCCTATGGCCATATGTGTAATTAATGGGCTTAAAGGCTTAATCAAATGGGCTTTTTGATGTATGTGTTGCACATTGAGTTTATAACTCACCCATTTTTTATGGGATAACTTTTAGATAATTAAGTAGTGCGATGGATCGAATTGACAAGGAGTTCGAGGTGGCCAAAGCTCAAACAATGAAGTCTGAAATTTTCCTACTTAAACTTATTAAGTTAATTATTATTATTTAGACTTTAATATGGGTTTGCCAATTTTATGTAATAAGGCCACTATAAACTATCTTTAATTTTGTGTTTGGATTTTCTTTTATTTTGCCATGAACAATAACTATTAAATAACTAAATGGTTTTCGATAAGTAATAATTCAAAATGTTTTGTCAACTAATATATATATATATATATATATATTAAAGTAATTTCCTTAAATGTGGTTTTCTTTTGACTTATCAATTCCTCCTACAAATAATGTTTTTAAAAGATATAAATTTTACTTTACAAATTTGTTTTCAACCTAAAATGTTAAGTTACTCTGTTTTCTACAAAATCATCAAGTTTTTCTTAAAAACGATAATTTGCTATAGTTTTACTCGAGGAACATACCAAATTCGGTTAGGCTTTTTAGGCCGGGTTTGGGGTGTTTCATGTCTATTCTTAATAATCTCATCATTCACTCTAATCATGAAACTATGGTTGTCTCTACCAATAAAAAAATTAATTTCCAACAATGACCTTATCGATTCAAGGCTATGTAGGCCTTGCACCTTCAATGCATGAATGAACTCGATAGTGCTTGGATACAAATGTTGAGGGGTCCCCAATCTATAGATTGGTTTGCAAGCTCAAAACTGCAAGTTCTTTCCTTTGAAAAGGGAATAAAAAGGTTTTTGGTGATCTCCATAGAAAGAAATTGGAATTGGAGAAAACTTTCACGAAGGCCCAATCTTGTATCAATTCTCCATGCCTTTCAACCACATGAAAAGAAAATCCAGAATCCACTTCGACTCCTTGAAGAACAAGAATAGTTGTACTAGCTTTAAAAATTAAGGTTAGAATGGAATAAATCGAGGATCAAAATACAAAAAATTTCCACCTTACAACAAAATAGTGAAGATCCAAGAATATAAATGAACGAAAAAGGGATTTGAAGAATTTGTGGTTTGATGATCCAAATATGATGAAACAAGTCTGTTATGATACACACTATTACTGACCCGTAACCAAATTGGGTCTGGGTCGAGTTCTACACAGTTCGCACTTTGGTAACTCTTCAAAAGAGTTATATTTCATGCCTTTAGACCTAGCTAATTGCTTGAACTTGGGTACATTGAGTTGCATTTTAGGACATTGCATTAGGAGCTTGGACTGTGTTTAAATTGTAATAGCCCGATTTAGGGCCTAGTCGGGATAGTGGTACGAGGCCACGAACTTGAGGTGAAATTATGAGTTTTCAAGTTTATGTCATGTTTGCACGTTAGTATGAAAGTTTTGTAAAGCAATTTTATTAAGTTGAGGTCAATTAGTCCAAAAAGGACTAAATTGCAAAAGTTGTAATATATGAGTTTCTAGAAGCTTTTGCATGAAATAGCTTTAGAATAATAATTATGATCCCTTAAATAGTAATTTGCGCAAAATTTATTTTTTGTACAAAATTGGCCTTAAGAGCCTATTATGAAATTCTTAAGAGGAAGGGCATTTTGGTCATTTGGCTTCATTAGTGATTAAAATAGGATAAAGATGAGAAAAATTCACTCATCTTCTTCCTTGTTGTTCTTAGAAATTTGGATACACCATAGCTAGGGTTTTTCATTTTTTCAAGCTCATAGTAAGTTCATCTTAGCCCCGTTTTTAATATTCTTCGTATTTTTGAAGTTCCCGTATTATGAATTACCTAATTTTAGCTATAAAATGAGCTAAGATGCATGTTCAAAAATCTACCCTTGAATGACATTCTTGTTAAATGATGTTTTATGGAAGTTTAAGAGAGTTTGATGTTAGATAAACATCTTTTCCTTAATGAATTTCATGAAAAATGGTAGTAGGGACCATTTTGTAACAGTTATAAAATTGGTCATACCTACTAGAAATAGTGAGAATTGATGATTGTTATAGAAGAGAAAATGATTCAGTTGAGCATGAAGTTTAAGAAAGTTGCATGAAAATCATTTTACGAGAATTGAGGCAAAAATGCAAATATTAGAAAGTATAGGGGCAAAATAGTAATTTTTCCAAAGTATGAGTTATGAGTCAATTTAGTCAATATGGTTATTAAATGATCTATTCATGATTATAGATCAAGAAAAACGAAGCCCGGATCGAAACTGAGGCAAGAACAAAGTCGAGGACTAAAATTGCACATCTACATACATTTTGTATATGGAGGTAAGTTTGTATGATTTCTAAGCTTTATGATTATTATCATTAAATTGCTTAATATAATGTACAATAATTGAATGAAATGATCATGTTATGTTCAAGCAAGAAATCATGATGATAAGTACGAGTAAGTCCCGATGGGAGATGAATTTCCTAGGATACTCGATCTACCACGCAAGTTATCATGTAAGTCCAAGGCAAGCTTGGCATTGATCAAGTTATCATGTAAGTCCAAGGCAAGCTTGGCATTGATCAAGTTAGCAAGCAAGCTATCATGTAAGTCCAAGGCAAGCTTGGCATTGATCAAGTTATCATGTAAGTCTAAGGCAAGCTTAGCATTGATCAAGTTATCATGTAAGTCCAAGGCAAGCTTGGCATTGATCAAGATATCATGTAAGTCCAAGGCAAGCTTGGCATTGATCAAGTTAGCAAGCAAGTTATCATGTAAGTCCAAGGACTCAAGCTTGGCATTGAGTATGTTATCAAGAGTATGACTTCATATAAGTCCATGTCAAGACATGGCCGTGAAACCAAGATGAGATAACCTATGTAAGACCATGTCTAGGATATGGCTTTGGCATCATATTATGTGGGAAGAGATTTAGTATCCTCAGTTATTCACAGAAATTCATCGGGCAAATGAGTAAGCTAAAAGAAGATAGCAAGAAAGCTAAGAAAGTAAAGTTAGTATCAAGCTGAAGTTAGATGAAGTTGAGTATTATTCATGTTGTGAATGAGAAAGTAGATATCATGATTATTTTTCTTATAGTATACTGATCAATGTGATCAAGTGATACAGGTATCATGGTTACCTTACAAGTATGATAGTAGTAAGTGTCATGAGACATGTAAGAATCTATATGAGTAAGTAAGCTCTTTATCTGAAATTTATGATACCATTGTCTCGGTGAAATGGTTTATATCAAGCAATGATGATGCTATGAGTTGTTACATGCAAACTTACTAGGCTATATACTTACGTTATGATTTTTTCTTTCTATGCAGTCCCGCCAAGCTAACTCGTGGATCATTAAAGTCGGAGCTCGCAACACACTATCAACTCTTATTTTGGTATAGCCAAGTTACTTTACTAAGTATGGCATGTATAGGAAACATTCATTTTGTGAACATGTTTTAAGAAGGGCCTTTGTAAAGGCTATCAAGTTTATTATTCTTTTGTATATGGCTAAGTGATTGGCCAAACTGGACTAAGCATGTATGTTTATTGAGATCAATGAAGCATGTAGTATTATTCATAAAATTGGGTTGTTATTGCATCGTTGAATTGTGTATGGATATGATCTTCATTTCAGGGTGGCTAACGGCTTGGTAAATAGCATGTAAGTTCCCACACGGTTGGACACACTGGCGTGTGTCAAGACCGTGTTAACCCTACACCTTAGTATTATTAATGAAAATAGGCCACGGGCAACTCCCACGGCCATGTGTGTATGCCGTGTAAGACACACGATTTGGACATGGGCATGTGCCCAGACCATGTTAATTTAGTCAGTATATCAAGGATTAGCACACAGTCTAAGCCCACGGGTGTGTCATGGCCGTGTAAAATTAGTCAGTAACCTCCCATGGTTTGTAGACATGGGCGTGTCTAAGCTGTATGGAAATAGTCAGTAGTTCTACACGGTTTGAGGGCATGGGCGTGCTTAAGGGTACACGGACGTGTGAACCCTGCTTCAAAAATGAGTTATTTGAGTTTAATTCTGAAAGTTTTCTAATATGAGTTAAAGGCCTCGTAGGCCCTTGTTATATGTGCTGACTAAGAAAGTGAAGTTTTTAAGTTGGAACAAAATTTTATAGCCTGTAAGTACATGTTTCAGTGAGTTCAAGCATAGTAATGTCTCGTATCCAAACCAGTATCGATCTTGGGTGTGGGGTGTTACATTTAGTGGTATCAGAGCTACAGTTTAGTCAGTTTTAGGACTAATGTAGCACGAGCATAAGTCTAGTTATACATGCCATACTTAAGAATGCTTTTATAATGATAGTGTGATGACTCCTGACGACTTAAATTATGTTTATACATATAATAAGTGGATCCCGAAAGAGCTAAGGCAGATGATGTAGAAAGTAATGCACCAGCTCCCGCAGAAGGGACAGTTCCGTATGAGAATGAGAATAGACCCACTACGGTGAGTCAAGAAAGAGGAGGAGAAGAGGCTAGAGAAGCCTTCCTCCATATGATGGATGCCTGGTAGACGGAGTTCGTTCGAGCGAACCCGAATGCACAACCCCCTCCATCCCCGTCTGTTCCACAACCTACTCCAGTAGCCCCTCAAGTAGTAGAGGTGGTAAGAAGGGGTAAACCTCCAATTGATAGGATCAGGAAGCATGGGGCAAAAGAATTCCTAGCTAGAAAAGATGATGATCTAGAAAGAGTTGAGTTCTGGTTAGAAAATACCATCAGAGTATTTAACGAACTGTCTTGCACTCCAGATGAATGCATGAAGTGTGTAGTCTCTCTCTAAGAGATCCTCGCTACCAATGGTGGAACACCCTTGTGTCGGTGGTACCAAGGAAAGGATCTCATGGAATTCTTCCAAGAAGAGTTTAAGAAAAAGTATATCGACCCGAGGTTTGTAGACCGAAGAGGAAAGAATTACTAGAGTGAAGCAAGGCAAGATGTCGATGGCGATTATGAGTGAGAGTTCGATGCGACTCAAAGAAGTGCGCTTTCATGAATGTGTGTCCACCGAGGCCATTATGAGTAAAAGGTTTGAAGATGGTTTAAATGAGGACATTAAGCTGGTTGTTGCTGTCCTCGAATTAAAAGAATTTGTTGTACTAGTGGAAAGGGCTTGTAATGCAAAAGAACTGGTAAAAGAGAAGAAGAAATCTAAAATAGGGTCTCGCGATTCTAAAAAGAGACAGTGGAACAAGTCGTTCCAATCGTCATCCAAGAAGTCAAGAGATTTTTCTACTCGAACAGCTACTTCCACTGCGTTTTCAAGAAAAGACAAGAGTAACCAGTATTTGGGAAATAAAGCACAGACAACTTCAGTTGCAAGTGTTTGGAATTTTAGACATGACAGACCTGAATGTCCACAATGTGGCAAACGCCATTTGGGAGAATGCCGAGCACATGAAAATGCATGTTTTAGATGTGGTCATAAAGGATTGTCCAGAGATGACTAAAGAAGAGAGAACTCAGAACCCGAGATCTGGGAGTATGGTCAGAGGGAGACCGCAGAGGAATCTGAGAAGTAGGGCAAGTGGAAGAGGTAACCCCAGAGAGCAGGTCGCGAGACCCGACGGCAGAGCGCCTGCAAGGACTTATGCCATTCGCACTCGTGAATAGGCATCTTCCCCTGATGTTATTACGGGTACCTTTTCTCTTTACAATACCAAAGTTATTGCTTTAATAGACCCCGGATCCACACACTCGTACATTTGCATGAAATTAGTACCCGGTTTGGGTGTGCCTATAGATACCACAGAATTTGTGATTAAGGTGTTTAATCCTTTAGGCAAGAGTATGTTAGTTGATAAAGTTTGTAAAGATTGTCCATTAATGATTAGAGGTCATTACTTTAAAGCAAATCTTATGTTGTTACCATTTGATGAATTCGACCTTATTCTTGGTATGGACTGGTTGACTACTCATAATGTAATTGTAAATTCTGGGAAGAAATACATTGAGATGAGATGTGAGTATGTGGATGTTTTTTCCTGAGGAATTACCAGGATTACCACCAGTTAGAGAAGTTGAGTTTAGCATTGAGCTAACTCCCGGTACTGTACCAATATCCATTACTCCTTATAGAATGGCTCCCACAGAGTTGAAAGAGTTGAAGTTCTGATTGCAAGAGTTGTGATGACAAAGGCTTTGCAAGATCAAGCTGTTCACCATGGGGCGCTCCAGTTTTGTTTGTGAAAAAGAAAGATGGCACCATGAGATTGTGCATTGATTACCGTCAGCTTAATAAAGTGACAGTAAAGAACAAGTACCCATTACCTAGGATCGAAAATTTGTTTGATCAATTGAAAGGAGCGACTGTGTTCTTCAAAAGAGATTTGAGATCAGGGTAATACCAGCTGAGAGTGAATGATTCAGATGTATCCAAGACTGCCTTTCGAACGAGGTATGGGCATTATGAATTTTTAGTCATGCCTTTTGGGCTGGCCAATGCTCCTGCGGTATTCATGAACTTAATCAACTGCATTTTCAGACAATACCTTGACAAGTTTGTAGTCGTTTTTATTGATGACATACTGATTTATTCCCGAGATGAGAATGGACATGCTGATCATCTACGGATAGTTTTACAGACTCTTTGAGAAAATCAGTTGTATGCCAAATTCAGTAAAAGTGAGTTTTGGCTCAAGAAAGTGGGATTCCTGGGACATATTGTCTCGAAAGATGGAGTCCGAGTAGATCCAAGTAAGATTTCAGCTATAATAGACTGGAAACCACTAAAGAACATCACTGAGATTAGAAGTTTTTTGGGCCTAGCCGGCTACTATAGACGATTTGTCAAGGGGTTTTCTATGATTGCAACCCCGATGACTACATTGTTACAGAAGAACTTGAAGTTTGAGTGGTCAGAAAGATGCCAACAAAGTTTTAAGAAGTTGAAAGTAATGCTGATAGAAGCTCCAGTCTTAGTACAACCCGAATCAGGGAAAGAATTTGTAGTCTACAGCGATGCATCCTTAAATGGATTGGGCTGTGTACTCATGCAAGAAGGCAAAGTGATTGGTTATGCCTCAAGACAGTTAAAACCTCATGAGAAGAATTATCCGACGCATGACCTAGAATTGGCCGCCATAGTTTTCGCATTGAAGATTTGGAGACACCATTTATACGGTGAACGATGTTAGATTTTCACCGATCACAAAAGTTTAAAGTATTTGATGACGCAAAAAGAGTTGAACTTAAGAAAAAGAAGATGGTTAGAGTTTATAAAAGACTATGAGTTGGTCATCGACTATCATCCAGGAAAGGCGAATGTAGTTGCCGATGCTTTGAGCAGGAAGTCTCTGTTTATTTTAAGAGCATTGAATTCAAGGATATCCTTATCCGAAAATGGCTCTATTTTAGCTGAGTTAAGAGCTAGACCAATGTTTTTTCAAGAGATCTTTCAAGCTCAGAAAGAAGATAGTGAGTTACAAGTTAAGAGAGCTCAGTGCGAGGCAGGTGCTGAATCCGACTTTTGGATTAATTCTGGTGGATATTTAATGTTTAGAGATAGAGTTTGTGTGCCAAGAAAAGAGGAGCTTATACAGAGAATTTTGTATGAAGCAAATAACGGGTGTTTATATATACATCCGGGTAGCACCAAGATGTATAATGATCTAAAGCAACAGTATTGGTGGCCGAAAATGAAGAAAGACATTTCAGAATTTGTTACCAGTGCATGATTTGTCAGCAAGTAAAGGCTGAACACCAAGTACCTGCGGGTTTACTTCAACCTATCCTGATTCCCGAGTGGAAATGGGACCGTATCAGCATGGATTTTGTAACGGGTTTACCGTTGTCTCCGAGCAAGAAAGATGCTATTTAGGTAGTGGTTGATAGACTCACGAAGTCAGCCCACTTTATACCTGTACGAGTGGATTACTCACTAGACAAGTTGGAAAACTTGTATGTTTGAAAATAGTAAGAGTTCACGGAGTTCCTTATCGATCATATCGGATAGAGATCCGAGATTTACATCCGATTCGGAAGAAGTCGCAAGAAGCTTTGGGTACAAAATTGAGTTTTAGTACGACTTTTCACCCTCGGTGATGGTCGATCGAAAGGTTAATTCAAGTACTCGAGGACATGCTCAGATGTTGTGTTTTGGAATTCCAAGGCAGTTGGGAAAAGTTTCTCCCATCAATAGAATTTGCCTATAATAATAGCTTTCAGTCGAGCTTAAAGATGGCACCTTATGAGGCCCTATTTGGGCATAAGTGCATAACTCCCTTGTTTTGGACTGAACTCAAGGAGAACCAAATTCACGGGGTTGATTTGGTTAAAGAAGCTGAAGAGAAAGTGAAAGTAATTCGAGAATGTTTAAAAGCTACCTCAGATGAATGTAAATCCTATTCTGATTTAAAGAAAAGAGATCGAGTACCAAGTTGGGGATAAAGTCTATTTGAAAGTATCACCATGGAGAAAATTTCTCAGATTTGGCTGTAAAGGCAAGTTAAGTCCACGTTTCATTGGACCTTATGAGGTTACGGAGAGAATTGGGCTGGTAGCTTACAGTTTGGCTTTGCCACCAGAATTAGAGAAGATACATGATGTGTTTCACGTGTCAATGCTACGATGCTACAGATCAGACCCTTCGCATAAAATTACCCCTTCGAAAATAGAGATCCGTCCCGACATGACTTATGGTGAAGAACCAATCAAGATTTTGGCTCAGGAAGTTAAGCAACTAAAAAATAAGAGTATTGCCTTAGTAAAGGTATTATGGCAAAGGCACGGAATCAAAGAAGCTACATGGGAATTAGAAAAGAGTATGAGAAATTAGTATCCAAACCTTTTTGCTGGTAAGATTTTCGAGGATGAAAATCCCTAAGAGGGGAGAATTATAACAGCCCGATTTAGGGCCTAGTCGGGATAGTGGTGCGAGGCCACGAACCCGAGGTGAAATTATGAATTTTTCAATTTTATGTCATGTTTGCACGTTAGTATGAAAGTTTTGTCAAGCTATTTTATTAAGTTGAGGTCAATTGGTCCAAAAAGGACTAAATTGTAAAAGTTGCAATATATGAGTTTCTAGAAGCTTTTTCCATGAAATAGCTTTAGAACAATATTTATGAGCCCTTAAATAACAATTTGCCCAAATTTTATTTTTTGGACAAAATTGGCCTTAAGAGACTATTATGAAATTCTTAAGAGGAAGAGCATTTTGGTCATTTCGCCTCATTAGTGATTAAAATAGGATAAAGATGAGAAAAATTCACTCATCTTCTTCCTTGTTGCTGCCGAAAATTTGGAGACACCATAGCAAGGGTTCTTCATTTTTTTCAAGCTCATAGTAAGTTCATCTTAGCCCCGTTTTTAATATTCTTCGTATTTTTGAAGTTCCCGTATTATGAACTACCTAATTTTAGCTATAAAATGAGCTAAGATGCATGTTCAAAAATCTACCCTTGAATGGCATGCTTGTTAAATGATGTTTTATGGAAGTTTAAGAGAGTTTGATGTTAGATAAACATCTTTTCCTTAATGAATTTCATGAAAAATGGTAGTAGGGACCATTTTGTAACAGATATAAAATTGGTCATACCGACTAGAAATAGTGAGAATTGATGATTGTTATAGAAGAGAAAATGATTCTGTTGAGCATGAAGTTTAAGAAAGTTGCATGAAAATCATTTTACGAGAATTGGGGCAAAAGTGCAAATATTAGAAAGTATAAGGGCATAATAGTAATTTTTCCAAAGTATGAGTTATGAGTCAATTTAGTCAACATGGTTATTAAATGATCTATTCATGATTATAGATCAAGAAAAATGAAGCTTGGATAAAAATCGAGGCAAGAACAAAGTCGAGGACTAAAATTGCACATCTACATACATTTTGTATATTGAGGTAAGTTTGTATGATTTCTAAGCTTTATGATTATTATCATTAAATTGCTTAATATAATGTACAATAATTGAATGAAATGATCATGTTATGTTCAAGCAAGAAATCATGATGATAAGTACGAGCATGTCCCGATGGGAGATGAATATCCCAAGATACTCGATCTACCACGCAAGTTATCATGTAAGTCTAAGGCAAGCTTGGCATTGATCAAGTTATCATGTAAGTCCAAGGCAAGCTTGGCATTGATCAAGTTAGCAAGCAAGTTATCATGTAAGTCCAAGGCAAGCTTGGCATTGATCAAGTTATCCTGTTAGTCCAAGGCAAGCTTGGCATTGATCAAGTTATCATGTAAGTCCAAGGCAAGCTTGGCATTGATCAAGTTATCATGTAAGTCCAAGGCAAGCTGGGCATTGATCAAGATATCATGTAAGTCCAAGGCAAGCTTGGCATTGATCAAGTTAGCAAGCAAGTTATCATATAAGTCCAAGGACTCAAGCTTGGCATTGAGTATGTTATCAAGAGCAAGACTTCATATAAGTCTATGTCAAGACATAGCCGTAAAACCAAGATGAGATAACCCATGTAAGACCATATCTAGGATATGGCTTTGGCATCATATTATGTGGGAAGAGATTTAGTATCATCGGTTGTTCACATAAATTCATCAGGCAAATGAGTAAACTAAAAGAAGATAGCAAGAAAGCTAAGAAAGTAAAGTTAGTATCAAGATGAAGTTAGATGAAGTTGAGTATTATTCATGTTGTGAATGAGAAAGTAGATATCATGATTATTGTTATTGTAGTATACTAATCAATGTGATCAAGTGATACAGGTATCATGGTTACCTTATAAGTATGATAGTAGTAAGTGTCATGAGACATGTAAGAATCTATATGAGTAAGTAAGCTCTTTAGCTGAAATTTATGATACCATTGTCTATGTGAAATGGTTTATATCAAGCAATGATGATGCTATGAGTTGTTACATGCAAACTTACTAAGCTATATGCTTACGTTATGATTCTTTCTTTCTATACAGTCCCGCCAAGCTAACTCGTGGATCATTAAAGTCGGAGCTCGCAACACACTATCAACTCTTATTTTGGTATAGCCAAGTTACTTTACTAAGTATGGCATGTATAGGAAACATTCATTTTGTGAACATGTTTTAAGAAGGGCCTTTGTAAAGGCTATCAAGTTTATTATTCTTTTGTATATGGCTAAGTGATTGGCCAAACTGGACTAAACATTTATGTTTATTGAGATCAATGAAGCATGTAGTATTATTCATAAAATTGGGTTGTTATTGCATCGTTGAATTGTGTATGGATATGATCTTTATTTCACGGTGGCTAACGGCTTGGTAGCCTGTAAGTGCCCACACGGTTGGACACACGGGCGTGGGTCAAGACCGTGTTAACCTTGCATCTTAGTATTATTAATCAAAATAGGCCACGGGCAAATCCCATGGCCGTGTGTGTATGCCGTGTAAGATACACAGTTTGGACATGGCCGTGTGAAATTATTCAATAACCTCCCACGTTTGGTAGACATGGGCGTGTCTAAGCCGTGTGGAAATAGTCAGTAGTTCTACACGGTTTGAGGGCATGGGCGTGCTTAAGGGTACACGGGCGCGTCCCAAGTCCCACGGGCGTATGAACCCTGCTTCAAAAATGAGTTATTTGATTTTAATTCCGAAAGTTTTCTGACATGAGTTAAAGGTCTCATAGGCCCTTATTATATGTGCTGACTAAGAAAAAGTTGCAACGAAATTTTATAGCCCGTAAGTACATGTTTTAGTGAGTTCAAGCATAGTAATGTCTCGTATCTAGACCCAGTATCGATCTTGGGTGCGGGGTGTTACATTTAGTGGTATCGGAGCTATAGTTTAGTCAGTTCTAGGACTAACGTAGCACGAGCATAAGTCTAGTTATACATGCCAAACGTAAGAATGCTTTTATAATGATAGTGTGACGACTCCTAACGACTTAAATTATGTTTATACATATAGTAAGTGGATCCTGAAAGAGCTAAGGCGGATGATGTAGAAAGTAACGCACCAGCTCCAGCAGAAGGGACAGTGGCGTATGAGAATGAGAATAGACCTACTACAGTGAGTCAAGAAGGAGGAGGAGAAGAGGCTAGAGAAGCCTTCCTCCATATGATGGATGCACGGTACATGGAGTTCATTCGAGCGAACCCAATGCACAACCCTCCACCCCTTTGTTCCACAACCTACTCCAGTATCCCCTCAAGTAGTAGAGGTGGTAAGAGGAGGTAAACCTCCAATTGATTGGATCAAGAAGCATGAGGCAGAAGAATTCCGAGCTAGAAAAGATGATGATCCAGAAATAGCTGAGTTTTGGTTAGAAAATACCGTCAGAGCATTTAACGAACTGTCATGCACTCCTGATGAATGCATGAAGTGTATAGTCTCTCTCTTAAGAGATTCTGCTTACCAATGGTGGAACACCCTTGTGTCGGTGGTACTAAGGGAAAGGATCTCATGGGAATTCTTCCAAGAAGTGTTTAAGAAAAAAGTATATCAGCCAGAGGTTTGTAGACCAGAAGAGAAAAGAATTTCTAGAGCTGAAGCAAGGCAGGATGTCTGTAATTGATTATGAGCAAGAGTTCATACGACTCAGCAAGTACGCTCGCGAATGTGTGTCCACTGAGGCCATTATGAGTAAAAGGTTTGAAGATGGTTTAAATAAGGACATTAAGTTGGTTGTTGTTGTCCTCGAATTAAAAGAATTTGTTGTACTAGTTGAAAGGGCTTGTAAAGCCGAAGAACTGGTAAAAGAGAAGAAGAAATCTAAAATAGAGTCCCGCGATTCTAAAAAGAGACAGTGGAACAAGTCGTTTCAATCGTAATCCAATAAGTCAAGAGATTTTTCTACTCTAACAGCTACTTCCACTGGGTTTTCAAGAAAAGACAAAAGTAAGCAGTATTTGGGCAATGAAGCACAGACGACTTCAGTTGCATGTGTTGGGAATTTTAGACCTGACAGACCTGAATGTCCACAATGTGGTAGACGCCATTTGGGAGAATGTCGAGCACATGAAAATGCATGTTTTAGATGTGGTTCCCAAGACCATTTCATAAAGGATTGTCCAGAGATGACTAAAGAAGAGAGAACTCAGAACTCGAGATCTGAGAGTATGGTCAGAGGGAGACCGCAGAGGAACCCGAAAAAGTGGGGCAAGTGGAAGAGGTAACCCCAGAGAGCAGGTCGCGAGAGCCGAGGGCAGAGCGCCTGCAAGAACTTATGCCATTCGCACTCGCGAATAGGCATCTTCCCCTTATGTTATTACGGGTACCTTTTCTCTTTACAATGCCAAAGTTATTGCTTTAATAGACCCCAGATCCACACACTCTTATATTTGCATGAAATTAGTACCCGGTTTGGATGTGCCTATAGATACCACAGAATTTGTGATTAAGGTGTCTAATCCTTTAGGCAAGAGTATGTTAGTTGATAAAGTTTGTAAAGATTGTCCATTAATGATTAGAGGTCATTGCTTTAAAGCAAATCTTATGTTGTTACCATTTGATGAATTCGACCTCATTCTTGGTATGGATTGGTTGACTACTCATAATGTAATTGTAAATTCTGGGAAGAAATACATTGAGATGAGATGTGAGTATGTGGATGTTTTTCCTGAGGAATTACCAGGATTACCACCGCTTAGAAGTTGAGTTCATCATTGAGCTAACTCCGATCTGTACCAATATCCATTACTCCTTATAGAATGGCTCCAACAGAGTTGAAAGAGTTGAAGTTACAGTTGCAAGAGTTGACAGACAAAGGCTTTGCAAGATCAAGTTGTTCACCATGGGGCACTCCAATTTTGTTTGTGAAAAAGAAAGATGGCACCATGAGATTGTGCATTGATTACCATCAGCTTAATAAGGTGACAGTAAAGAACAAGTACCCATTACCTAGGATCGACGATTTGTTTTATCAATTGAAAGGAGCGACTGTGTTCTGCAAAATAGACTTGAGATCAGGGTACTACCAGCTGAGAGTGAAAGATTCAGATGTATCCAAGACTGCCTTTCGAACGAGGTATGGGCATTATGAATTTTTAGTCATGCCCTTTGGGCTGACCAATGCTTCTACGATATTCATGGACTTAATGAACCGTATTTTCAGACCATACCTTGACAAGTTTGTAGTCATTTTTATTGACGACATACTGATTTATTCCCGAGATGAGAATGAACATGCTGATCATCTACGGATAGTTTTACAGACTCTTTGAGAAAATCAGTTGTATGCCAAATTCAGTAAAAGTGAGTTTTGGCTTGAAGAAGTGGGATTCTTGGGACATATTGTCTTGAGAGATCGAGTTCGAGTAGATCCAAGTAAGATTTCAGCTATAATAGACTGGAAACCACTGAAGAACATCACTGAGAGTAAAAGTTTTCTGGGCCTAGCCAGCTACTATATACGATTTGTCAGGGGGTTTTCTATGATTGCAACCCCGATGACTAAATTGTTACAGAATAACGTAAAGTTTGAGTGGTCGGAAAGATGCCAACAAAGTTTTGAGAAGTTGAAAGCAATGCTGATAGAAGCTCCAGTCTTAGTACAACCCGAATCAGGGAAAGAATTTGTAGTCTACAGCGATGCATCCTTTAATGGATTGGGCTGTGTACTCATGCAAGAAGGCAAAGTGATTTCTTATGCCTCAAGATAGTTAAAACCTCATGAGAAGAATTATCCGACACATGACCTAGAATTGGCCGCCATAGTCTTCGCATTGAAGATCTGGAGACACCATTTATACGATGAACGATGTCAAATTTTCACCGATCACAAAAATTTGAAGTACTTGATGACGCAGAAAGAGTTGAACTTAAGACAAAGAAGATGGTTAGAGTTGATAAAAGACTATGAGTTGGTCATCGACTACCATCTAGGAAAGGCGAATGTAGTTGTCGATACTTTGAGCAGGAAGTCTCTATTTATTTTAAGAGTATTGAATTCAAGGATATCCTTATCCGACAACGGCTCCATTTTAGCTTAGTTAAGAGCTAGACCAATATTTCTTCAAGAGATCTTTAAAGCTCAGAAAGAAGATAGTGAGTTGCAAGTTAAGAGAGCTCAGTGCGAGTCAGGTGCTGAATCTGACTTTCGGATTAATTATGATGGATATTTAATGTTTAGAGATAGGGTTTGTGTGCCAAGAAAAGAGGAGCTTATACAGAGAATTTTGTATGAAGCACATAACGGGTGTTTATCTGTACATCCGGGTAGAACCAAGATGTATAATGATCTAAAGCAACAGTATTGGTGGCCGAAAATGAAAAAAGACATTTCAAAATTTGTTACCAAGTCCATGTTTTGCCAGCAAGTAAAGGCTGAACAGCAAGTACCTTCGGGTTTACTTCAACCTATCTTGATTCCCTCATGGAAATGGGACCGTATCACCATGGATTTTGTAACGGGTTTACCATTGTCTCCGAGCAAGAAAGATGTTGTTTGGGTAGTGGTTGATAGACTCACGAAGTCAGCCCACTTTAAACCTGTACGAGTGGATTACTCACTAGACAAGTTGGCAAACTTGTATGTTTCAGAAATAGTAAGACTTCACGGATTTCCCTTACCGATCATATCGGATAGAGATCCGTGATTTACATCCATATTCTAAAAGAAGCTGCAAGAAGCTTTGGGTACAAAATTGAGTTTTAGTACAGCTTTTCAACCTCAAACTGACGGTCAGTCAGAAAGGTTAATTCAAGTACTTGAGGGCATGCTCGGATGTTGTGTTTTGGAATTTCAAGGAAGTTGGGAAAAGTTTCTCCCATTGGTAGAGTTCGCCTATAATAATAGCTTTCAGTCGAGCTTAAAGATGGTGCCTTATGAGGCCCTATATGGGCGTAAGTGCAGAACTCCCTTGTCTTGGACTGAACTCAAAGAGAACCAAATTCACGGGGTTGATTTGGTTAAAGAAGCTGAAGAGAAAGTGAAAGTAATTCTTGAATGTTTAAAAGCTACCTCAGACAGACAGGAATCCTATTCGAATTTAAAGAGAAAAGAGATCGAGTACCAAGTTGGGGATAAAGTCTATTTGAAAGTATCACCATGGAGAGAACCATAAAGGCAAGTTAAGTCCACGTTTCATTGGACCTTACGAGGTTACGGAGAGAATTGGGCCGGTAGCTTACCGTTTGGCTTTGCCATCAGAATTAGAGAAGATACATGACGTGTTTCACGTGTCAATGTTACGACGCTACAGATCAGACCCTTTGCATGTAATTACCCCTTCAGAAATCGAGATTCATCCCGACTTGACTTAGTAAGAGTATTGTGGCAAAGGCATAGAATCGAAAAAGCTACGTGGGAATCAGAAGAGAGTATGAGAAATCAATATCCAAACCTTTTTGCTGGTAAGATTTTCGAGGATGAAAATCCCTAAGGGGGAGAATTGTAATGGCCCGATTTAGGGCCTAGTCGGGATAGTGGTACGAGGCCACGAACCCGAGGTCAAATTCTGAGTTTTTCAAGTTTATGTCATATTTTCATGTTAGCATGAAAGTTTTGTAAAGCAATTTTATTAAGTTGAGGTCAATTGGTCCAAAAAGGACTAAATTGCAAAAGTTGCAATATATGAGTTTCTAGAAGCTTTTTGCATGAAATAACTTTAGAATAATAATTATGAGCCCTTAAATAGCAATTTGCCCAAATTTTATTTTTTGGACAAAATTGGCCTTAAGAGACTATTATGGAAATTTTTAAGAGGAAGGGCATTTTGGTCATTTCGCCTCATTAGTGATTAAAATAGGATAAAGATGAGAAAATTCACTCATCTTCTTCCTTGTTCTTCTTAGAAAATTTGTAGACACCATAGCTAGGGTTCTTCATTTTTTCAAGCTCATAGTAAGTTCATCTTAGCCAGCTTTTAATATTCTTCGTATTTTGAAGTTCACGTATTATGAATTAGCTAATTTTAGCTATAAAATGAGCTAAGATGCATGTTCAAAAATCTACCCTTGAATGACATGCTTGTTAAATGATGTTTTATGGAAGTTTAAGAGAGTTTTATGTTAGATAAACATCTTTTCCTTAATAAATTTCATGAAAAATGGTAGTAGGGACCATTTTGTAATAGTTATAAAATTGGTCATACCTACTAGAAATAGTGAGAATTGATGATTGTTATACAAGAAAAAAGGATTCAGTTGAGCATGAAGTTTAAGAAAGTTCATGAAATCATTTTACGAGAATTGGGTAAATAGTGCAAATATTAGAAAGTATAGAGGTGGAATAGCAATTTTGCCAAAGTATGAGTTATGAGCCAATTTAGTCAATATGGTTATTAAATGATCTATTCATGATTATAGATCAAGAAAAACGAAGCCCGGATAAAAATCGAGGCAAGAACAAAGTCGAGGACTAAAATTGCACATCTACATACATTTTGTATATTGAGGTAAGTTTGTATATTGAGGTAAGTTTGTATGAATTCTAAGCTTTATGATTATTATCATTAAATTTCTTACTATAATGTACAATAATTGAATGAAATGATCATGTTATGTTCAAGCAAGAAATCATGATGATAAGTACGAGCATGTCCCGATTGGAGATGAATTTCTCAGGATACTCGATCTACCACACAAGTTATCACGTAAGTCCAAGGCAAGCTTGGCATTGATCAAGTTATCATGTAAGTCCAAGGCAAGCTTGGCATTGATCAATTTAGCAAGCAAGTTATCATGTAAGTCCAAGGCAAGCTTGGCATTGATCAAGTTATCATGTTAGTCCAAGGCAAGCTTGGCATTGATCAAGTTATCATGTAAGTCCAAGGCAAGCTTGGCATTGATCAAGTTATCATGTTAGTCGAAGGCAAGCTTGGCATTGATCAAGATATCATGTAAGTCCAAGGCAAGATTGGCATTGATCAAGTTAGCAAGCAAGTTATCATGTAAGTCCAAGAACTCAAGCTTGGCATTGAGTATGTTATCAAGAGCAAGACTTCATATAAGTCCATGTCAAGACATGGCCGTGAAACCAAGATGAGATAACCCATGTATAGCTTTGGCATCATATTATGTGGGAAGTGATTTAGTATCCTCGGTTATTCACAGAAATTCATCGGGCAAATGAGTAAGCTAAAAGAAGATAGCAAGAAAGCTAAGAGAGTAAAGTTAGTATCAAGATGAAGTTAGATGAAGTTGAGTATTATTCATGTTGTGAATGAGAAAGTAGATATCATGATTATTGTTATTATAGTATACTGATCAATGTGATCAAGTGATACAGGTATCATGGTTACCTTACAAGTATGATAGTAGTAAGTGTCATGAGACATGTAAGAATCTATATGAGTAAGTAAGCTCTTTATCTGTAATTTATGATACCATTGTCTATGTGAAATGGTTTATATCAAGCAATGATGATGCTATGAGTTATTACATGCAAACTTAATAAGCTATATGCTTACGTTATGATTCTTTCTTTCTATGCAGTCCCACCAAGCTAATTCGTGGATCATTAAAGTCGGAGCTCGCAACACACTATCAACTCATATTTTGGTATAGCCAAGTTACTTTACTAAGTATGGCATGTATAGGAAACATTCATTTTGTGAACATGTTTTAAGAAGGGCCTTTGTAAAGGCTATCAAGTTTATTATTCTTTTGTATATGGCTAAGTGATTGGCCAAACTGGACTAAGCATGTATGTTTATTGAGATCAATGAAGCATGTATTATTATTCATAAAATTGGGTTGTTATTGCATCATTGAATTGTGTATGGATATGATCTTCATTTCAGGGTGGCTAACGACTTGGTAAATAGCCTGTAAGTGCCCACACGGTTGGACACACTGGCGTGTGTCAAGACCGTGTTAACCCTACACCTTAGTATTATTAATCAAAATAGGCCACGGGAAAATCCTACGGACGTGTGTGTATGCCGTGTAAGACACACGGTTTGGGCATGGGCGTGTGCCCAGACCATGTTAATTTAGTCAATATATCAAGGATTAGCACACGGTCGTGGCCATGTGAAATTAGTCAGTAACCTTCCACGGTTGGTAGACATGGGCGTGTCTAAGACGTGTGGAAATAGTCAGTAGTTCTACACGGTTTGAGGGCATGGGCGTGCTTAAGGGTACACGGGCGTGTCCCAAGTCACACGGGCGTGTGAACCCTGCTTCAAAAATGAGTTATTTGATTTTAATGTCGAAAGTTTTCTGAGATGAGTTAAAGGCATCGTAGGCCCTTGTTATATGTGCTAACTAAGAAACTGAAGTTTTTAAGTTGGAACGAAATTTTATAGCCCGTATGTACATGTTTCAGTGAGTTCTAGCATAGTAATGTCTCGTATCCAGACCCAGTATCAGTCTTGGGTGCGGGGTGTTACATAAATGTTAGGTACTTTTAATTGCATGTGGAAGGGTTGTGTTTGGTGGTTTGGCAGGTGCAGGATGTGGAGAAAGAAATAAATGAGGGAAGGTTTGTCAGGGTAAAAGGTTGGATAGTTTTCCAGCTTGTATACCGTGGCAATTCCAGGAAGATGACTAAGTTAAACTCAATTCATACCATAATCAGCCCAACTCTACTTGTACCAGAAAAATCTTCCAAAAAAAAGAGGAGAAGATATCATGGGCTGTTGGATGTACCCTAAGGAAAAAGCTTATA
The DNA here is from genome assembly GCA_025506655.1 of Gossypium rotundifolium. NCBI lineage: Eukaryota > Viridiplantae > Streptophyta > Magnoliopsida > Malvales > Malvaceae > Gossypium > Gossypium rotundifolium. Next base: position 51,994,388 of record CP106727.1, read on the forward strand.
AAAAGTTAAAGGAAGAAGCCCTAAAGTGTGTGGAGATCCCAAGGCAAAAAAATAAAGGGTAGCGACTAAGTAGAGATAGAAAAAAGAAGACGAAGGCAGACCTTTTTAGCCATACTGTGCTGCTGAAGTGTGAACTGGACAAGCGAAAGCTATCTTCCTGAAGTTCTTCCGCATTTCTTACCTTGTTCCTCTGTGATTTGATTTGATTGAAACGATGTTGGATGATATTTTAGTTTTGAATTTTACTTGCCAACCCATGAGCTAAATCTCATAGGGTTGGGATTACATTGTGAAACTTTATTTTCTTTAATGGTTAGAGCATAGATCTGAATTAATTTATTATTTCATTCAATTGTTTTTATTTCTAAATTGTATGCGTGCAAATCTCTAAACATAGATGACTATGCAGCATGCCCATAAGCTAATCTAATTCTGAAAATGTTAGATTAGTTAGACTGAAGTTGAATGATATGAGCAAGTACTCGACCGATACTCGTAGTAAACTCTAGACATAGAGCAGTATTCATATAGAAAGAAAACAAAAGAATGCAGGATGCCATGCTAAAGGCCTATAGACATTGTAACAACCCTTACCCGTATCCGACGCCAGAATAGGATACGAGGCATTACCAACCTTATTCACAAGCAAATATTCAAAACTGGGACATGAATTTCCACTCAAATTTAAATCTTTTCAAAAACATTCATATCATTCCTAAAATGAGCCTATGAGGCCCAAAACATACATCGGTAGTGGTTTGGGACTAAACCGAGAACTTTGGAAACTTTTGGGAAACTTAGAAAATTTTTCACGAAAAAGGGGTCACAAGCCCATGTGACCTTAAGATACGCCCGTCCTCAGTCCGTGTTCAAATTAGGGATATTCTATTTATGATGTCATCATCAAATTGAGGTCACACGCCAAGTCACATGCCCGTGTGCTTAGGCCGTGTGATCGATTAAATTTTTATAATTTTCATAAAATAGGTGCAGGGGACACACGGTCGAAACACATGCCCATGGGGCAGACCGTGTACCGCACACGGCCTAGACACACACCCGTGTGTCTACCCATGTGGACAAATATAAGGCTATTTGCCAAGCCTTTTTGCCACCCATCCATACACCAACCTACACAACAAAACATAGCACCAATTCAAACATATTCATACAACCAATTCAACCACAAGCAAGACATCAATATATCATTCATATGCTATTTTCTATTACATACAACATCATAAACTTATCATCTCAAGCCATGCAAAATCCACATCTATGACAGACATCATCATATGCGTATATACTTAATCAATATTAGACAATTTCAATGGCCGATTACAAAATGAATTATCAGATAACATAAGCCAATACTTTTGGCCAAATCAACTATGACACATAACAAAATGACCAAGTCCCTATACATGCCATAACTCAAAATACTTGAATTCATTGGTACCAAAATAATTGTTGTAGATAGTGTGTATGGATCTCCAACAAATCTCAAATCCCGAGCTGGCTTGGTTACACTATAAGATAAAGGAAATGAAGGGAGAAAGCTTTATAGCTTCGTGAGTTCACGTGCAAATAATAAGCAACATAAAAAAATATTAAACATGAATATCATACACTTAGAATAACACAAGTTACATGTTTGTCATCATAGGTTCATAAACATAACTTCATCATTCTTAATCTTACCAAGTGTTCATTACATACTTAGCTCATTCTTATGGTTTTTCGTACATACCTGTACCTGCACCAACTCGTAACATATCATACTCTTTCTTGTCTTTGACATACCCGTTGAACACTTGGAATACTAATCAGATACACGGAAAGTCTTGAACATAAGTGCTACATATGTAGCCAATGCTGCCTCATATCTCATAACACATAGGGGCTCGCTCTCGAGCTAATCACGGGCCTACTCACATAAGCTGCTAGTCAAGATGTAACTACATAATCTTTGCTACGCACAAGTCGTCAGTGTCCGCAACACACGCGGGACTACCCGACCATCGGTAGTAGCGTCTGAGACCGGCACCAGAACACATAAATCACATATATCACATGGTTTCCTAGTGCCATGTCACTCGTATCCTAATCTATTCCTAAGGTTCAAACGGGATTTCTCACTTGTCAATTCATCATTGAACGTATCCACATTGTCATTCAGAAAATTCATGTATAATAAAACACATAAAAATACAAATATAACATTACCTTTATTTACATACAAACTTACCTCGATACAAAATAGTAGAAAAGGATTTAATCGTCAAACACCTTATTCTTTCCCTGGTTAAGGTCCGAACCTCGTCTTTCTTGATCTATAATAGAAAATTTAACTTATTTATTATCCAAATTACTCAATTCAGTCCAAAAATCACATTATGGAAAATTACATTTTTGCCCCTAAACTTTGACATATTTATATTTTTGCCTCTAGGCTCGTAAAATGAAATGTGTGCAATTTGTTTAATGTACAAGCCAAGCCAAACCATTTTTATAACTATAACAGCCCAAAATTTCCATTAGAACACACTTTTACCACATATTTTATAACTTTTACAAAAAGGTCCTTTTAAGCATTTTCATCAAAAATCACTTAGTAAAAGTTGTCTTTTACACATAAAACTTTCATTTTCTACCATATAACATCAAAAGACATGCATGTCATACATGGTTCAAATTTCATACATGAACCCTACTTCAAAATAATGGTAGAAATAGAAAGATCGGGTGAATAAGACTTCAAAAACGTAAAGAGCATTAAAAATGGGGTTGGGATGTACTTACAATCAATCTTGGAAGTTGAAGGAAACCCTAGATATGGTTTCTTCTAATTTTTGGAACTTGAGGGAGAAGATGGACATGATTTTAGCTTGATTTTCCCTTTTTATTCTTTTATTTACCAAATGACCAAAATGCCCTTCACTTAAAACTTTGAAATTTTATCTTACCATGTCCATTTTTGTCCATTGTCTTAATAAATGGTCTAGTTACTATCTAAGGACATTCAATTTAAAATTTCATAGAAATTAGACACCTCTAGCATGTAGAACTCAACTTTTACACTTTTTACAATTTAGTCCTTTTGACTAAATTGAGTGCCCAAACGTCAAAATTTTCAAACAAAATTTTCACGAAATCATTCTGTAAAATTTTAGACAATAAAAATATATTAATATTGAACTTTACTATGTCAAATATGTGGTCCCAAAACCACTTTCTTCCGACTAGGCCTAAAATCGAGCTGTTACAAACATATATCGCTTAAAGAAAGGTAACTTGAGGTTTTTCCTCTCGAAAGAAGCAGAACACTTTAGAACTCTTATAAGTAGAAGATTGAGAATAATTTTGATGAGGCAATATTGATAAAAAGGGTGGATTTTAATAATCCCAATCTTCCAAATCAAAATCGTATATCATCTATCCTTTGTCGTAGCATATTTAGTTGTTTACTTATTAATTACATATTATTCACGTAGATATTCTCGTAATTTTTGTTGTATTATTACTCTTTTTTTGCCTTATGTAACACCCCAAACCCGGCCTAGATGTTATGGCCGAATTTGGCGAAGTCATATGACAGTGTTTTAGAAAACATAGTTACGATGGAACCATTTTTTTGTTATCCTATGCTACCTTCCAAATACGTGTCATTTGTTTTAATCATTATCCATTTTCAAAACATTTTCCATTTTCCAAAATATTTATAGTTCTCGAAAGCATTTAAATAAGTTTGCGTATTCATAGTGTTTCGATAAAATATTTGTTTATTTTGAAAACTCGCGTCTTATCCTACTGCTAGCAGTTATAAATCAAGATAAAAATCCCAAATTAAAGTAAAACCTTTAGAGGCCATTTACAGTAAAACTTTTCCCGGATAAAATCAAAATCCATAAATAAAAATAAGAAAACCATAAAAGTCTAAAACCGTGGTCACCGCCAAGTCCTCTACTGCACTGACCCGTTTACTGCTGGGGATTACTTGAACAGATTAAACAGAAAAGGGTGAATTTTTCCTAACTCAGTGTGTAATCCCCACAGAAAACATACGCATAGTATAATATCATAAAACAGACATAAATTCATAGTTCGGGTCTGAGCCCATTACAGAATTGGTGTGGGCCTTAGCCCACTTAAATACAGAATTAGATATATTCTAGGGCCTTAACCCATTTCAGACATAATATGCAGATCAAAACAGAATAGCAAAGTCCTACCCACCAGCCTCTACACACCAACTCCGTCCAACCCTACACACCATGTGGGGATAAAATCAACCCATCCATCCCTACACACGATGATGTACCGAAATGTGGCACATAATCAGATAATTGCAGCGAGCTGCCAAATAACAGGCTTAAGAGTCTTTCAGGTACTTCCTCCAAATATCATCAACCCACCCCGATGCAATGTAAGATACATAAAATGTCATGCTATTATGCAAATACAGTTCATACACTCAGATATCAGAATTCATGCTCAGTATAGAAATAAGAAAGTCAAGTCACATAATTAGGGGCTAGGTGAAGCTTACTGACCATACAATAGGTCCACAGTCGACTAGGGCGACCCATGCAACCTTACAGAACGTCTCAGAAAAATAGGCTCACACGCCCATGTGGTCTATTCGTATGGGCCCACACGCCCTTGTGGCCCACACAGCCTAAATTGGCCTTGGCTGTGTAGATCACACGGCCTGGCCCAGAATCTAACATGCCAGTGTGGTTCACCCGTGTGGGCCCACACGCTCGTGTGGGCCCACACGGCCCATTTGGTTGAGCCCGTGTCTCATACACAGCCTCATTTGGCCATCGCACGACCGTGTCACCTACGCACTGCCTGGCTCATCGATCACACGGTCGTGTGGTGACCTACAGTCTTGACACGGTCTACAACACGGTGACCGCACGCCCGTGTGGCATCGACAGTGAGGTTTTCAACTTTCACTGAAACCTCATTTTATATGTGTTCGGGTACACAGCTGATTCGATTTCGCTACCTACGTAATCCCGAGATCACTAGAATCTACAAATCCATAATCGGATCCCAAATTCAGTTTTACTGATGAAATTTTAGCGAAATTAAAATGAGTCAGTCAAATGATACTATCAAATCCTTACCTTCAGTCGAATTGTAACAGCCCAAACCCGGCCCAAACGTTAGGACCGAATATGGGTCGTTACGGAAAAACTTTTTGAAACCCATTTGAGGATCCAATTTAAGCTTTGTTAAAAACAATTCGGTTTGGTTATCTTGTTGAAAACCTTTTTGGACTAAATTCGTAAGTTTAATTAGGTCAAGTTATTATACAAACTTCAGATGTGCCCGATGGCACGATAGAACATTTTTCGTGTTAATTTTATAAAACGCGTGATTTAAATTTATAGTAAAAATAAAAATTATCCAACATAATAAAAAAAACTAAAGTAGAGTAAAATGAGGCCTTATTACATCCAAAATAAAACAACCCAATAACCAAATTTAAAATAACAAAAATTAAAGTCTATTTAAACTTAAATCCACCGCATGGCCTCCTCAAGTCCCTCCGGCTCCATGTCCGCGTTCTAAGCATCACCTGAAAAATTAATGGAGAAGGTGAGTCACCAAGACTCAGCATGTAACCCTTCCCCCGTTTTAAAATATTTTCATACACAAAATATAACATTTAATATGCAAAATAATGTGTACCCAACCTAGCCAACCATACGCCCTTTGTCTACCCCTGTTGTGGTACCAAACCACCGGTGGTGCCAAACCACTTGGTGACATATAGTCACAATGTGTTACCAAAACACCGGTGTCCGTAGACACAAATCGGGTGATGGGGCCAACCCATCGTGTGATACCAAATCAGCGCGACGATCCCATATCTCAAGTGGGGCCAACCCAGGTGGTGTTAACCACGGGGATAAGTCGCTATTGAGCTACCAAACCTCCGAGGTACCAAACCTCGGTGACATATAGTCACGGTGTGTTACCAAAACACTGGTGCCCGTCGGCACAATAATACTGCCCCCTCCACTCATCAATCCCACAACAGATAAACATACATATGTTTCATGCCATCACTTTCTTAAATTTCATGTGTCAATACATCATGCTTACCAAAAGCATTAATAATAATAAATCACATTAACAGGTACTTACCTGAATCACCACTTATACCGATTTGGTATTAATTCCAATGCTACATTAACAAAAAATGAGCATTCACAAAGCTAAGCATAGTTAACATATTATATAGTGTGTATGTACACACCTGTTACCACGATAGTCTTAAATCCCGAAGATAATCAATCGGCCACACTCTAAGTCCTTGCCCTATATTGACCAACTATCAAGGTTAGTAATATGGCCATTCGGCCAAACCAATTAATTTAAAGGGTCATATTTTGTACCGCATCCTTACCTAATCGCTTGAATCCTAGCTTGACTTTTAGAATCGCAAATCTGGTTCATAAACTACAGTTGGTCAATATTAGCAACCATGGCTTTCGGCTTTTCCAAATCATTAGAGGAGTAATCTTTTATAAGTAAACACTTACCACCACTTACCCAAAACCGAATGTCAGAGAATGCCAGATCCGATCTCTCTGTTTTGAGATCCCGAAGTGCCTATCATTGATTTCAACACTGGTTAGAACTCTTGCTACTAGTTGCCGAAACTTCGGCTTCCATTCAATCCCATAAGTCGACAAGAGAAAGAAAATACAGAAGGAGGGTTCGGCCATCCCTTACCTTGATAATCGATTGAATTACAAAGAAGTCCCGGAGTATCAATGCCACTGCACTATTCGGCCAAAGTGCAACCAAGGAGGAATGTGAGGTTTCGGCACTTCAAGAGAGTATTAGATTCGGCTATTTGGAGGTAGGACAATAGGGGTTTTGATCTATGAAGAAAAGAAATAGATGGCTATGGAGATGTGGAGGGTTCAGCCAAAGATTGAAAAGAAAAGAAATTGATGGCTTTTAGTCTTCAAAGAGAAAGAATAAAAGATAGGAGGGTTGAGAGTTTCGGCAGTTTGCAAAGATGGAGAAAAGAGCAAAACAAATGCTAAGCTGATGCTATCTATAAGCATTCGGCAACTCCCCCTCCCTTCCAAAAGTCCTTGCCGTCCACTCCTCCTCAACAAGGAGTCCAAGATTCCTCAAACTTCCTTAATTCACTCTAGACCACTTAATTTAAAACCATTTGAATTTTCTAATAATAATCCAATGATAATTCTTTTAAATCTCCATGATTTACTTGATTATCCTTAAAATAAAACTCAATTATTATCTATTAATAATAATTAAAGAGTTTAAAGAGAAAAAACTCTCCTCCTATGCAGTCCAAATAAAGTGCAAAAGAGGATTTTCATGACTCGAACACAAGCTCTCCTTGCTCCTTGGTGGCGTCACATGTAGCTCTTAAGTGGGCTTACTTTGCCACTTAGTCTAAGCTCATTTTATGTCCAAATTATCCCCATTTAATCTTATAACACCCTCTTGCTAAGGCTCCCTACCTTAACAGTTAAAAACTAAAATTTCCTACCAAATCGAGTCAACACAAAGCCTTAAAATGATCATTATTATTCCATAAATAATATCTCAGCAGTCCTTACATAAGAAAAAATAATTAAATTCCAAATAACCCCATTTTTGGGATGTTACACGAATAATGAGAACTCCGCACCTTAAAACGTTAATGGCTAATCTCCAGCCCCTCGGTTAACTCCTACAACAAACAAAACTCCTTTTAAACCCAATAATTTATTTATCCTAAACAGAGAACGCATCTCAAAAACTTACCGAAGCTTGCCAAATGCACAAACGATGAGGAGACGACCGAAATAAGTGTTCAGTTTATAAATAAAGAAGCAAAAAGCAGGAATATGGCACAAAAAGTCGACAAGAAGGGGAAAAAGATGAAAAAAACGACAGAGAATTTTGAGAAAGGAGGAGAGCCAAATTTTTGGAAAAATAAAAGTTGCAAGATATCCCATAATCCCCTAAATCACTCCACTAACCCCACTACATCTCAACCACCTTAGTATTTCAGCTAAACCAAAACTCTTACAAATCCATCGAGCAAAAATCAACATCCACGCAGTGCGATTGATTCAAAAGACGCCCAATGCATTTAACACTCAACTCAACCACCAGACCAGCAGGCTTATTCTGACATGTTCTTACAAATAAATACTTATAAGCCTACTAACCCAATGGTAAGGCTTTATTTGATAAAAAAACCCAAAACTTGCCCAAGCCAAGGCTTGAACCCAATACTTCTCAGACACTCCCAGAACACTTAACTATCGAAGCAGACAGATATTTGTGTCACAACTTATAAAAGTCAAAATTAAATAAAAATCGGGGCATTACACCTTAGCATTTTCCAGTATTAGTCAATACACATTTAGCACACATTATTATTCCTTTAAATTACCACCGCATACTTATCTTTGTTTTGCCATAGCATTAATCATAATTCGTTATAATAACTTGACCACTTTTATACCTAATTCGATCCCTATGGAGACGATATTACTTATCACTTTATTACTTGATTCGACGTGTATACTTGCACAATTCGCATATCACTTTACACTTGAAATTTTTTTGGCACCATTGTCGGGGATCAGCAATTTGGTGAAATTTGGTTTTGTTATTTTACTTAGTTCCATTAGTTTTATTTAACTTAGTTGTATTTAATTTTTACAGGTTTACCATCAGTGTATGAGAAGAGGCATTCCTCCTAAGAAAGAATATCCTTTTGACCTAAAGATGGAAAGAACTTTACAAAGAAGACGAAAATAACTGCAAAAATGGCTAGGTATGGGAATGATCTTGGTCTCAATGATAATCCGAATGGTCAAGATTTTAATCCTCCTATTCGTAGGGTGATAGATGATCGAGACAGACTAATCCAAAAGCATATTCTATAAATTTTGGATTATCTAAATCCAAGGATATTCAAACCACAAATTCAAGCTCGCAATTCCAGTTGAAACTAGTAATGTCTCACATGTTACAAACAGTAGGAGATTTTAGTGGATTACCTACTGAAGATCCAAGATTGTATTTAAGACTCTTTCTAGAAGTTTGTGACTCGTTTAGAGAACAAGGTGTTCCTGAAGACGTCCTGAGACTTAAACTGTTTCCATGTTCTTTAGAAGATCATGCGAGAGTATGGTTGAATGCTTTGCCGTTAGGAACAGTGGCATCATGGAATGATCTTTGCCAGAGGTTTTGCTACGGTATAATCTACAAAATATGAATACTAAGCTTAGAAATTACATCACATCTTTTCAGTAATCAAAGCATGAAACACTATATGAAGCTTGGGAACAATTTAAAGACTTTTCAGAAATATTTGATGCATGGATTTCAACACGGGACTCAGATAGAGATATTTTACAATGGGTTGAATATGCATACAAGGATGGTAGTTGATACTTCATCCAATGGTACTTTGTTAGATAAATCTTATAATGAAGCATATGAGATCTTGGAAAGGATTTCCAACAATGATTATCAATATTCGATCAGAACAGCCAGGACGAGCAAGAGAGCTATTGGTACTATAGAGCTTGATGCACTAACTTCGTTGACAGCCCTAGTATCTTTTTTGGCTAATATGATCAAAACAAAGAAAAGACATCCTATAGTTCAGGAGATGAAAGCAATCGAGCTATCGTGTGTTTATTGTGGGAAAGATCATGTGTTTGATGAATGCCCATCAAACCCAACATCTGTGTACTACATGGGTAATTTCAACCGGAATAGTAGTCCCTATTCTAACACCTACAATTCAAGGTGGAATCAGCATTCAAATTTTAGTTGAAATAATAAAGGTGCGAGGAATTCAAATAATGTTGCAAGAGAATGCACCACCTCGTTATAATCACCCTCTACCGAGACAAAATATTCAACAGGGTCAAACATCATCATCCTTAACATATATTGAAGCCTTGTTGAAGGAATATATGGTTAAAAACGATGTTGTAATTCAGAGTCATGCTACTGTAATCAAAAGTAAGGTTGCATCTCTCCGAGCTCTTGAGAATCAAGTGGGGAAAATACCGAATGCTTTGAATTTGAGGTCATAAGGAGCATTGCTAAGCGATACAGAGAATTTAAGAACACAAGACAGTGAACATTGCAAAGCAATTACTCTTAGAAGTGGGACTCAGCTGAAAGGCATTGTTCAAGATACCACTGTAGCAGAAGACAACTCTAGACTCAACCAGGGAAAGAATTCAGATTCATCTGAAAAACATACTACAACTAAAAAGTATAAGCAACAAAATGTTGTGGCAAAATCAGATCATGTTGTCAAAAAAAATGCTACAGCAAAAGAATATCAGCAACATGAAGGACGACCACCTCCACCTTTTTCTTAGCGATTCCAAAATTCTAAACAGGATATTCAATTCAATTGATTTTTGGAGGTCTTGAAGCAACTCTATATCAACAGACCATTAGTAGAAGCTTTGAGAAAATGTCCAATTATGTGAAATTTATGGAAGATATACTGTCAAAGAAGCACAAATTGGGAGGATTTGAGACTATTTCTCTCACTGAATGGTGCACAGCGATGTTGATGAATAAGTTGCCTCCAAAGTTGAAGGGCCCAAGGAGTTTCACTATCCCATGTTCAATAGGAAATCAATATGTTGGTAAGGAATTATGTGATTTAGGAGCAAGTATAAATCTAATCCCTATGTCTATTTTCAGGAAGCTTAGAATTGGGAAAGCAAGACGTACTACGGTTACGTTGCAACTGGCTGAGCTATCCGACGCACATCCGGAAGGTAAAATTGAAGACGTACTAGGAAGATCATTTCTTACTACAGGCAGGACTTTAATTGATGTGAGAAAAGGTGAACTGAATATAAGGGTAAATGATTAGCAGGTTACTTTCAATGTATTTGATGCTTTGAAATGTGTAGATGATAATAAAGAATGCCATGCCCTTGGTTTGCTAGAAACAACAGTGGAAGAAGAGTTTGTAAGATGTTTGTCATAACAAAATCTTCTATCTGGAACAATCCATTTGAGCAAAAAGTGCTCAACTCACTCGGTCAATTATAGAAGCAACTCAATCTCTCTATGACTCGACAACTCCAAATTGTTGCGAAATTGGAAAAAGCATTAAAAAATATTTTCTATCTTTCTTTTCTTTAATTACTTTCCTTTAATTTTGTTTTTATTATTTTTATCTTTAATTACTTAGCGTTATTTTCATTTATGATTGATCATCTTATTAATGAGATTATGGAGTCTGATAAAGAAGGGGAGGATATGCACCCAATGAAAAGGAAATTTTGTTATAAGATCAGCGCACGCAAATCCACCCGCAAAAAAGAATGAAGTAACGATACTTCACTCCAAGTTAGGCAAGTTTTCTTCCTTTCCTTGCATCATGCATCACATTTGTTTTGCCTTGCCATTTTTCTGTTCATATATATCTTCTCACATTCATGTTTTATATTTGTACATACCTTGAGGACAATGCATCCCTTAGGTTTGGGTGTGTATTGTGCATTTAGGCTGCATTTTATATTTAGTATGTATGATCATTTTAGCATAGTTATTCTAGTATAGTTAAAATTGTTTTGCCACTGCCATGTAACTACTAAGTATTATTTTTCCTATGAGGATTAAAATCTTAACTTATGATTTTCGATGATGAGCTTAAATTCTTCAATATACCTAGAACATGTGACAGTGGATTAGGTGAAATTAGCTTAGGTTAGGTTGCTTGAAAATTAATTCCTAAAAATGAGATGTCCTATACTCAGTTGTTTTATTATTATTATAGCAAGTGTCTTTTAATGAACTTAGGGACTTTTGAAGCCAAACTCAATTGTAATAACCTATTTTTCCTAGGCCCATACAGAGTCCAAAAACAGAAAATAAAACAATAAACCAATCCAAAATTAAAGTCCAAAATACAAGCCCAATTAAATACCAGATTTTTTTCTAAAAACTAATTTACCCGTAGCCCAGTCAGCCCAAAACTAAAATTCAAACCCAAACTAAACAGATTACCCAAAAAAGTCTAATGCCTAAAACCCAAATGGCCTAATGGCCCAATAGCAGCGTCTGGCCCAGTGCCCAAATTGTTTCAGCAATTGGAAACCCGAACCCTAGGGTTTCCCTTTCTCGTGCCGCAAGCACCAACTTCGACGCTAGCCTTCGGTCAAGCTGTGTTCCACGCGCAAATCACACCAGTCGCGCCTCAGTTAGCACGCCTTATCACCGCCGCGCGTCTCTCACCTGCAAAAAAAGAAAGAAAGAGCAGCAAAAAAAAAAGAAACAAAATATTTGTATTTCCTTTGTTTCATTATTTTAGTGGTTATAAAACCCCAAAATCTGTAAAAAAAAAAATAGGGCGGGGAGACATACATAGAGAATACAATATACGGAGTCAAAAAAATACCAGATCAGCAAAGGTTTTCTTTTGTTTTTTTTTTTTTCATTTTCGAATGTTATAAATTTTTTATATGTTGTTTTATTTCTTTTGGGAACTCTAAATATAATATATATATATATATATATATATAACATATTTTTTAAAAAAAAAAAAGAAAAACTTACATTTTTTTTGAATTACGCCCACCGTACACGGTGGTGGCGATGATGGTAATAGCAATTGCAGGCGTGGTGGTCCAGCTCCGGTGTTTGGACCGGATATCGTCTAGAAGAGAGAGTTTTGAGGGTCAGGGAAAGTTTTTTTTAAAACTAAAAGAAATGAAGATTTTATAAAAAAAAATTCAACTTTTATACCTTCACAATACGGCGCCGTTTTGAGAGTTGGGTTTCAGAGGCCAAAACGACGTCGTTTTGGGCCTCTGACCCGTGACCCGACCCGCTCCAAGAGGAAGATCCGCGTGTTTTTATGCGGATGGGATAATTTCACTTTTAATCCTTCCGCATTTTCTCCCTTTTAAATCAAGTTCTCATTATTCACAATTTTGCCTAATAAGTTTTCCTCTGTTTCAATTTGGTCCGCATTCGAACGGCACCGTTTCGGAGGGTGGGGTTATTTTCTGTTTTGGTCTCTATACGTTGCGCGCATGTTACAATCCGATCCTTCCCCTTTTATTTATTTTCGATTTTGCCTCAAATTTTTATTTTAAGTTTAATTTAATCCTTTCTTTTATTTTCTTTTATTATTTTTTTTCTATTATTGTCCTTTTTTATTCTTGTTTGTTACATTAAGTATTTTAATAATATTATTATTAATTATTTTTATTATCAATTATTAATTATTTTTATTATCATTACTATTAATACTTTTACTATTGTTATTATCATGTACTATTATTATATTTATAACCATTATTTTTTATATATTATTATAGCTATATTTATTATTTATTATTATATCTACCATTATTAGTGTTGTTATTATTATTACTATTTTTAGTATTACCATTATTATTTCTATTTTATTATTTCTATTATTGTTTTTTTACTATTATTTGTATATTAACATATATTATTATTTTTATAATTAATGTACTTTTATTTTACTACTATTATTATTTTTATATTATTATTAATTTTTTATTATCCTTACTATTATTTTATTATTACTAATACAATTTTTATTTTTACTATTACTTTTATTATTATTTTCATTATTATTATTGTTATTATATTATTATTATTACTAATATTTTTATACATATAATTATTATTATCGCATTTTTTTGTGTTACTATTATTATCATTCTATGGTTTTCATTATTCTATATGGCCTCTATTTTGTTACAATTCCTTTTATTTTATTTCATTTATTTATCATGCTTTTACTTTATTGTATTTCATTCCTACTTTTATTATTGTTATTATATTTTATCATCATCATGCTATTATACAAGCTAGCATTGAAAATCGTTTTACATTTTATTTATAATTCATTTTCCATTTTGTTACGATCACATTATATTTTCAAAATAAGCAAACACTCCGTGTTCTAAGGTTTGAAAAAAATTGTGCCCTAACTTACTGAGTTTCGATTTTTCTCTTCGAGTCCAAAGAACCTATTACTTTCCTTTTAAAAGTTAAATAAAAACATGTTCTCCAGAATTCAAAATTGTCGTGTCCTAACTCACTGAATATGACCTTTTGTTATCTAGGATAAGGATTTCAGAAAACAAGGCAATGTTTCGTGTTTGGAAGTTCGAGAAATTGTGCCCTAACGTGCTAGGTTTCGATTTTTCGAACGTCCAAATAACTAAATATCCTTTTAATTTCGTGTTTTGGGACATTAAGGGACGATTTTAGTTTTGGGGTTTAAAATATCGCACCCTAATGTACTGGATGTGATGTTTTATCCTTTTTGGAACAAAAGAGTCTTAATATTCCCAAAACGGGTTATATAAACATTCTTTAAAAGAAATTGTATTTTAAAATCTTTTCAAATTCTCGACATAAGGACATTAACTAATCAATTAGGTACCAATTTTTAGGCGTTGTGAGGGTGCTAATCCTTCCTCATACGTAACTAACTCCCGAACCTGTTTTCTTGTATTTCGTGGACCAAAATCAACATTTTGAAATAAAAAGTTTTATAAGGTGATCCAATCACACCTAAATAAAAAAGTGATTGGTGGCGACTCCATTTTCGTTTTAAAGTCAATCCCCCGTTTTTAAAACCGATCATAAAAATGGTTTCGACATCAGTCTATTGCCACAACATTATTAAAATAAAGGATAGTAGGCACTCCAATGCTTAGAATTGTCGAGTAAGTCAGCACCACTTTGTTTGCTCCATTGTGTTGTTGACTAGAAAGTTGAGTTTAAGCAAGAGTGTGTAATAAAAAAGAAAACAAATTAGGGGCACTCCACTATAGTAACGGGTTGAGTAGCTAAGAGGTAATTGTTTGCTCCATCCATCTTCTAAGTTAAAATCCTTAGCTTCAAGAGTGATTTTTATTTTAAGTTTTACATGATAGATGTAACACCCCAAACCCGGCCCAAACATTACGACCGAATTCGGTGTGTTACAGAGAAAAACATTTTTGAAAATCCCTTTTTAGCCGATTTAATTTTAAGGTAAAAGATACTTGTTTTGTGTTAAAACCATTGAGGTGTATGAATAAACCACACTTAGTTTTGTTTAAAAATCTTATTAAGTCGAGTTGTTACCCAATTTATCAATGTACCCGATGGTACGAAAGAAAACATTTTCGTTTGAATTTAAGAAAATTTGTGTAATCATTTTAAAGTTGTTAAGTGGTTTAAACAAATAATCCCAAACATGTAAAATAATAAAAATAATCTTAGGAGGCCTTATTACAACTCGAACAAATAAAACCCAAAAATAAAATAAAATAATTCAAAGTAAACTCAAATTTCCACTGCATGGCCACCTCGAGTCCATCCGGCTCCTCATCCGCGATCTACGAGTCACCTGAAAAATATTAAAGGAAAAGGTGAGTCACCAAGACTCAGTGTGTAACCCTTTTCCCGGTTTAGTGCAACAACATACACAATTTATAACAAATTAACATGCACTAAATTATGCACCCAACCTAGCCATCCAAACACCTTTCTCTACCCCGTGTGGTACCAAACCACTGGTGGTGCCAAACCACTGGTGACTTAAAGTCACGATATTCATCAATAATTGTGGTGCCAAACCACTGGTGGGGCCAACCCATGTGTGATACCAAATCACTGGCGTCGATCCCATAATATAATCCATGGGGCCAACCCAACGTGGTGCTAAGCCACTTGGGACGAGACGCTATGAGGTGCCAAACCTCCTGAGGTGCCAAACCTCCGTGACCGTAGTCACGAAATGTGGTACCAAACCACCGGTGTCCGTCGACGACGAATATCACTTCCCCCACTCATATATCCCACATCAATCCATGATATTTAATGTAAATCATGCCAACATGCTTATTTAGCAACATACACTGGATTTATCATTAACCATATATTTAAGTCACATATACCATATATGTCATGCTTCCCAAAAGCATCATAAAGAACTCATAACGACAAGGACTTACCTGAATCCTTGCTTATACCATTATGGTATTACATCCAAATCTACATCATTCCAGATTAGCACACACAATGTATTTAGCACAGTTATTAATTATAAAGTGTGTATGTACACACATGTTCTAATGATAGCTCCTAATCCCGAAGAGTCAGTCGGCCACACTAGACTTCCTTGCCCCTATATTCAGCCAAACCTGAAGGTTAGTGACATGGTTATTCAGCCAACCAAAAGAAATACCGAAGGCTCTTGCGGTACTTACCTTGAATGGATTTGATTTCCTAACAAATCCGAAGCCTTAATTAGCCCCTATAATTGATTTAAGTACACCATTATGAGTTATAGGCCATTCGGCCATAATCTAAATTCTTAAAAGAGAGTGTAACCCCTTACCTTAATGATGGATTTGGCAAGTCACACCACTATTCGGCACCCTAGTTAATGTCACTAGCTTTAGGCTCCTTCAAAGAACAAAACGAGGTTTAATACTAAGATGAAGAAATAAGTGTAGTAAAGGCACTACACAAAATCGGTTAAGAAAAGATTGCCCTTACCAACTATTGAAATCGGCAGCAAAGCGGCTAATGGAGGAAGAAAAAGAGAAGAAAAGATGTAGGGGATCAAGGAGGATTTCGGCTTGTAAAAGAAGAAGAAAAGAAGCTGGAATTTTTAGCAATATAGGCAAAGCAACAAGAGGAAATTCGGCAGCAGCAGTGAAGAGAAAAAGAAGAAAAGAGTTGTTGGAATTTTGGGCACTTCTTGCTATTCAAAACCGAATGGGAAGGGCCTTAATGAGTCCTTCATTTGCCCAACTTCTCCCCCCCTATGCTGATAATTTCAGCTTTCAAAAATGCAAGATTATCTTACATCTTTATCTCCTAATCCTCCCTTAAACAATTATAATAAAAATAAAATACTAATGGTTACTCTACCAGCCGAAATTAAGCATAAAAATAAGCTTATCCCTTATCTTTAAAAGAGTCTAAACAGCAACCATTACTCTCCATACACGCCAACAAAAAAAAAAATAAAAGATAAAAACGCATTTACTACCCTTTAGGTTCGAACCTGGAACCTCCAGCCCTCTCCAACGCCCCTTCACGCCTCATGTCACTCTTCCCTTTAGACTTTCATGTCAAATACCCCTTTCATTTATTTATAAAGCCTCCCTAGGCCGATAACCCCAAAAATAAAAACCAAAATCCACTCCAGCAGCTCGAACCTATGACCTGCGCCCTTCAACCTCCAAGCCTTAGCCACTCCGCCAACTCACTTCCATGCCATGAACCTTGCCCAAAAAACCATTTAAAGCCTTCCTTACTTAGCCCCCTTCATTTAATGCCCCAAAACAAAAACCCAAAACAAAACACACCCCCTTGTTTCTCCCATGAATCGAACCCAAGACCTCCCTTGCATCAACCTTAGGCGCACCAAGCCAATTGTGCCAAGCCAAATCTTTGTGTCAGATTCCCTTCGAAAATTTTCTTAACCCCCATCTCACCTAGCTTCCCTCCTTTAAGCACTTAAAAAGAAATTTTAATACCAAGTCAGGCCTAGCTCGGGTTAAATTCTAGACCTTAGAACATGCCAAATAAAATCATAACATTTATTTCAAGCACACATGGGAACAAATAATTAAATTTTCAAACAACCCCTAATTCAGGATGTTACAATTGAGTACTAGTTAATTCACTGTATGCTCCATTTTGATTATCAAGTCAAAGAATTTTGTGACATGCTAAATCCCCAAATATACTTAACAAAAAAAACAAATACAAATAAATATTTTCAGTAGGCTTAGAGCAAGGGTTACAAAGTAACTTGAGTTTAGGTAACAAAGAAATTTAGTAAATTAGGAGATGTTTGCTATGGCCAGAAAGCACACATGAGTACTTAGCAAATTTTGTTTTTAGCGAAAAATTTTATGCACTACCTTTTTTTAGTGAACCTTTGAAACTTGAACATGTTTTAGAGAAACAAGATTGCTGAGAACTGGTGAATATATTATTCTTTAAATAGACTAGCAGTATAAGATGGTTACAAGTGCTGGTAAAAGTTTTTGCATTCATGTATATTTTTCTTGAAGACAAGCAATAACTTAGGTTTGGGGGTGTGATAAGTCTTAAAAAGAGTTATATTTCTTTTCTTTAAACCTATCTAATTGTTTGAACTTGGGTATATTTAGTTTCATTTAAGGACATTTCATTAGTATTTTTATCAGTGCGTTAGGATCTGGGACTGTGTTTAAATATTAGGTACTTTTAATTGCATATGGATGGGTTATGTTTGGTGGTTTGGCAGGTACAAGATGTGGAGAAAGAAATAAATGAGTGAACGTTTGTCAAGTCAAAAGGTTGGACAGTTTTCCAACTTGTATGCCGTGGTAATTCCAAGAAGATAACCAAGTCAACACTCAACGTATACCAGTATCATCCCAACTCTACTTGTACCACAAAAATCTACCTAAAAAAGAGGAGAAGATATCATGGGATATACTCTATACATATATCGCTTAAGGAAAGGTAACTTGAGGTTTTTGCTCTTGAAAGAAGCAGACCACTTTAGAACTCTTCTAAGCAATAGATTCAGTTTAATTTTGTTGAGGCAATATTGATAGAAAGGGTAGATTCTTAGTAATCCCAACCTTCCAAATCAATATCGTATATCCTCTATCCTTTTCCATAGCATATTTAGTTGTTTGCTCTAGATATAGAGCAACGTTCATATGAAAAGCAAACAAAACAATGTAGGATACCATGCTAAAGGCCTATAGACATATATCGTTTAAGGCAAGGTAACTTAAGGTTTTTGCTCTCAAAAGAAGCAAACACTTTAAAACTCTTCTGAGCAGTAGATTGAGTATGATTTTACTTGAGGCAGTATTGATAGAAAGGGTAGATTCTTAGTAATCCCGACCTTCCAAATGAACATCATATATCCACTATCCTTTGCCGTAGCATCTAGCCATAACATATTTAGTTGTTTACTTGTTCATTACATATTATTCACGTAGTTATTCTCGTAATTGCCATTGAATTTTACTCTTACTTTGCCTTAGCATTTTCCAATATTAGGCAGTTCACATTTAGCACACATTTTTATTCCTTTAAATTACCACTACATACTTATCTTTGTTTTTCCATAACATTAATCATAATTTGTTATAATAACTTGACCACTTTTGCACCTAATTCGATCCTTGTGGAGATGATATTACTTATCACTTTATTACTTGATTCGACGTGTATACTTGCATAATTTGCATATAATTTTACATGCAACACTTCAATTTTGTGTGATACTATGAGTTTGCGTGTAAGACACTCGCACCCTTTTATGAGACCGCACAATGTAAGTTCACACACCATCACATAGGCGAACCCACATCGTATAAACACGTGTTAAACTTAGAGTAGGGTACATGCCGACATGCATGAAACCTACCTACAATATCACATCTATGAATAATAACCATATAATAAAAATACACAACTAAACCCATCCAAAGGACACAGAGAAACACTCAATAATTTGGTGCGGTGAGCGTTGACAGAATCCTGATCTTCATATTGCTAAAAAACCAAAATTACTCACCCCAATGAGAATTTCCCCACTAATTTCCCGTCAGGACAAGCAAGAGGTTCTGGCACTGGCAGTCAACCTAACGAGATAGATGTTTTTGTTGGTTGGTTTGTCGACTGACCAGAGAATTTTAATAACTCGGGCCATGCAAGTGTTTTCAACTCTTTAGATCTCAATGCTTTTTCTAGTCATGGATTGTCATTTTCCTCTGATCAAGGAGCATCCCCACAATAAGTGTTAGGTTTGTAGGAGCAGCTGAGGTTGATGAAGGAGCAGATGGCTCAACAAAGTGCTAAGTTCAAACAGCAACAAGCATTTCAGTAAGAACTATTAAGACAAAATGAAGAGTTGAGGAGGAAAATTCAAAGTTTGACAACTTTGATCTTCAAGATAATTTCATGTCTGCCCATGAGGAGGATGTAGGGGCACATGCAAAACCGTGGCAGAGTGAAATGGATGTTCTGCGTAGATATATGAGAGCATTGCATCCAAATGCCTAATATATGGATTGGTTGTTTTGTTCTAACAATCTATTGGCTTCTGAGATAGTAGTTGTGAGTCTACCAGCTGAGTTTAAGGTTTTGAAGGAAATGTTCAAAGTAAAAAGGGATCCACGAGAACATCTCATACAGTGCAATAATTTTATGAATGTGCTAAGGACCTCTGATGCCACAAAGTTTAAAGCCTTTTTTACGGCCCTTAAAGGAAGTGCGAAAGATTGGTATTTGTTTTTACCATAGGGCTCCATCTACAGCTTCTCGCAGTTGGGCCAAATTTTCTTGGGAAGATTTCAAGCTCATAGAAAAATAATGAGCAATCAAATGGGTTTGATGTCAATAAAAAAGAGGGATGGAGAATCCTTACAAGATTATGTTAAACGTTTCCTTGCAGCAATGCTAAACACAAAAAAATTATAGGATTAGTAGGTCATTGATGACTTTATCATGGGTGTTTAGAATGAACATTTGCAATATTCATTCACTTATAATAGGCCACAGAGTTTGGCAGATTTGTATGATAGGGCTCATAAGTTCGCTGAAGTAGAAGCAATTAAAAGAGAAGCTCGCAATACCTTCCAAATAGATGATAGATAGTTTAGAAACTGATAGGAAGTTTGCAATCATCATGGCCCTGCTTCTTAGAGTCTACGCATACAAGGAGGGGGACAACAGAGGACTTATTCATAAAATGAATCATCGAGACCATTTCAATGATCTTAGGCTCAACTGTAACACCCCTAACCCTTATATCCGTCGCCGGATTGGGGTTGAAAGGCATTACTACATTAAACTCAATTTCGAAGTATACTTCAATTGAATTCAAGTACAAGAAATGCAATCATTATCATATTGTATAACATTACTACCAATAAAAAAAATAAATAAATTAAAAGTATGACGAGTTTTACTACCTGTACTTAATACACACAAATGTTTGAATCTCATAACTTAAACATTCACGATATATACATATATCGGGTATCAACCAAAATTCAGCTACCAGAAGCTAAGTTTCATTTGTAATACTATAATACCTATATGTATTAAATCAAGTGAACCATTTTACCAACCAATAATCAATTACTAATCAACATATATAATACTACACTTTGGCCGAATATATTATGGCACCATTCGTTTGGATTTGTAACTAACCCATCAAGAAACATATTCATTTCTTATTATTATAAACTTTATATTACTCATTCAAACCAAAATATGCATGATTAATATGATAAATATTACTCCACTAAACATATTACAAATAGGTGCCACGACCAACCTATATATATATAAAGCGATATACACCTAGATTAAAACCGAATATGCCCAAACAAAATTTCTAATACTTTTGCATCATAATAATATACTCATAAGCATTACTAAATTATCAAACCATGCATCTTCACACAAATAAACATAAAACTTAAGCCATATTCGTATGGCTATAATACATATAATATTAAGGTTTCATTCCAACACAATCATTTTCAAATCCCTCCTATACATGCCTATATCTAAATTAACACAACTAAAAGAGTACCAAAATAGTTGATAGTGTGGGCGACTTTCTTGGCGATCCTTCACGAGCCCGTAGCGTAACCAAAATCTGTAAAACCTAGGAGAACATTTAACACAAATAAGCTTACTAGCTTAGTAAGTCCTAAGCTCACGATAATATAACATTTTAACATTTAAACAATTAAAAACATTCAACTTATAACATTTCACATAAACATTTAAGTATATTTATTTATACAAGGCCGAATGCTAATAGTTCATTAACATAAGTTTTTGTACTTCATTTCCTTCAGCCTACATCTCCTTGAAGCTCAGATAAGTATATTACCAAAAATCACATGCTACATTTCGTATAGGTATCGCATTCATACCAACCATGTTATCGCATTAAAATCTTCTTTATTCTTAACATTTCTACTTGAAGGCTGAATTTCCATAACATTACGTTCAAACTCGAATTCAATCATAACATACTCATACACATCAATCTTAGCCTCAAACATATATAACACAATTCCCATAATATTAACTTAACTCAAGTAATATAAAACATAACATACCTTACGTGCTTACTCGAAGCGATTAGCTAGATACCTTAGTTATGATTTGCCTTAAATAATATTCAGTTTATCCTTTATAAAACACATCACCAAGCATCAAGCACGCTAGGCGATAAAGCTCGATAAGTAACAAGCACAAGGCACGCTAGGCTCGGAGCTCAAATAAATCACCAACACTAGGCTCTTTAGGCTTAAAGCCCGAATATGTCACCTAAGACTAAGCACCTGAGGCACGAAGCTTAATTATATCATCAAGCACTAAGCACGCTAGGCAATAAGCCCGAAATAATTCATAAACCAATCACATACTTCACATTTTTCACAAATAATATATCAAAGACACATATTCATATCACATTATCAATTTATGCATTCAAACCAATTCAACCATATACATTCGGCTACTACCATAATTTACTTTCAAATTTATCGAACATCATCATTTAATAGATTCATAAATAATTCTTTGACATATTTCAGCTTAAGGACTTACCTCGGTTGTCGATAGACCGTGCAAATCGGCTATTCGAGAACCTTCGTCTTTCCCCGATCTAAATCTGTTTTTCTTTGCTCTTGATCTAAAACACATTAAAATTTAGCTCATTCAAGCACAATTCATCTCAATTTAGTCCCTAAGCACATAAATGGGTAAATTACTATTTTACCCCTAATATTTCACAACTTTGTAACTTAGTCCTATTTGCATAACACACAAAATAGACATTATTTCAACATAACACTCAAGGGCCAAATATGTATAAGGACCATACAAGTCCATTTCTTTCATTTATTTTGCATTTAAGCCCTCTCAAATTTTTATTTTTACAATTTGGCCCTAAAAACAAAAATTCCTCAAAACTTCCAATACATAATATACTAATCTTTAGCTTATCTTTTATCTAACATCATCAAACATCAAAAACTATATAAATCTATCAATAACCAAACATCAAGCATGCTTAGATTCAAAAATTACAACATGGGTCGGTTACGGTTCGAAGCAACGATCTCAAAAACGTAAAATTTATCGAAAACTAACTAAAACTCACCTTAGATTTTTGGCTTCAAAGTGCCGAAATTTCAAAGAGTTTAAAGCTTATTTCTTCCTCCACATTCGGCCATGGATGAGTGAAAAAAAAAAGATGATGGCTTTCTTTTTCTTGGTTATTTTAACATATAATAAATATTTACCAAATTACTAAACTAACCTTATATTTAAAATAATTAAACATTTTAACTTAAGGACACACTTGTCCATGGCCGGCCACTAACCCTTAAAATGGGTTATTTACCCTTTCAATACTTCCTATTAAAAAGCCATGTTCAATTTAACACATTACACTTTAGTTTGCAACTTTTACTTTTTACGCGATTAGGTCCTTTTTATCAAATTCAATACTCAAACGATAAAATTTTTCTACGAAATTTTCACACATATAAATTCATGTATAATAAACACTAAATATGATATTTAAATATTTCTCGGGCTCGGATTCGTGGTCCCGAAACCACCGTTTCGATTAGGGTCAGATTCGGTCTATTACAACTCTCCCCCCTTTAAAGATTTTCGTC
Source organism: Gossypium rotundifolium (assembly GCA_025506655.1). Lineage (NCBI taxonomy): Eukaryota > Viridiplantae > Streptophyta > Magnoliopsida > Malvales > Malvaceae > Gossypium > Gossypium rotundifolium. The sequence goes on from CP106727.1 coordinate 52,018,147, forward strand.
CTCGAAAATCTTACCATTAAACAACGTCGGATATTGTTGCCTCATTGAATCTTCAGGCTCCCACGTAGCCTCTTCAACTCCATGCCGATTCCATAATACTTTCACTAAGGAGATCTTTTTGTTTCTTAACTCTTTCATTTCCCGAGCTAAAATATGGATCGGTTTTTCCTCATACGTCATATCAGGTTGTATCTCAATCTCAGACGGAGCAATCACATGTGACGGATCTGATCTGTATCTACGGAGCATAGAAACGTGAAATACATCGTGTATCTTTTCTAATTCAGAGGGTAGCTTCAACCTATAAGCAACAGCCCAACACGTTCAATGATTTCATACGGTCCAATGAACCTCGGGCTCAACTTGCCTTTCCTAATGAAACGGAGCACTTTCTTCCACGGAGAAACCTTTAAAATACTCGATCTCCAACGAAATTCAATTTCTTTACGTTTCAAATCAGCATAAGACTTTTGACGATCCGGCGACTTTCAAATTGTCTCTAATAATAGCTACTTTACTTCGGTTTCTTTAATCAAATCAACCCCGTGTATCTTATTCTCGCTGAGCTCAGTCCAGTATAACGGTGTTCGACACTTTCGCCCGTACAAGGCTTCATAGGGTGCCATCTTGATACTAGACTGAAAATTGTTATTATAAGCAAATTCAATCAAAGGTAGGTATCGTTCCCACGTACCTTCAAACTCGAGAACGCAACATCTCAACATGTCCTCAAGTATCTGAATAGTTCGCTCAGACTGACCGTCTGTCTGCGGATGAAAAGTCAGACTAAAATATAGTTTAGTACCTAAGGCATCTTGCAACTTCTTCCAAAACCGCGATGTAAATCTCGGGTCTCAGTCTGAAACAATGGAACTCGGTACACCATGCAATCTCACAATCTGCAATACGTACAATTCAAAGAAGTTTATCGAGTGAAAAATGCATGCGAACCCAAGCACAAAATGAGTGATTTAGTCGGTCTATCAACTATAACCCAGACGGCATCTTTCTTACGCGGTGTCATAGGAAGACCGGATACAAAATCCATTGTAATTCTATCCCATTTCCATTCAGGTATCATGATTGGCTGAAGTAGTCCGGATGGCACTTGATGTTCAGCTTTTACTTGCTGACAAATTAAGCATTTCGAAACAAATTCAGATATATCCCGTTTCATGCCCGGCCACCAATAGAACTATTTCAAATCATTATACATCTTTGTGCTACCCGGATGTATTGATAATCGACCACTATGGACCTCACTCAGAATCATCTGTATCAACTCTGAGTTTTTCGGAACACACATTCGGCTTTTAAAATTCAAACAGTCATTTGCATCAATCTGAAAATCTGACTCTGCACCTTTTTCACACTGAATTCGTCTAACAATCAAATCCTTGTCAACTTTCTGTGCATCATAAATTTGCTGGATAAACATCGGTCTTGCTTGTAACTCGGCTATGATCGAACCATCATCAGACATAGCTATCTGTGCGTTCATTGCACGAAGAGTAAACAATGATTTTTGACTTAGCGCATCTGCAACGACGTTAGCTTTTCCCGGATGGTAGTCAATCACCAACTCATAGTCTTTTAACAATTCCAACCATCTGCGTTGTCTCAAATTTAGATCCTTCTGAGTCATTAAATACTTTAGACTTTTATGATCTGAATAAATGTGACATTTCTCGCCAAATAAATAGTGACGCCAAATTTTCAATGCGAAAATAATGGCTGCAAGTTCTAAGTCATGAGTCAGGTAATTTCTTTCATGCTGCTTCAATTGTCTTGAAGCATAGGCTACAACTTTGCCTTCCTGCATCAAAACGCAGCCCAAACCATTTAAAGAAGCATCAGAATAAACAACAAATTCTTTACCCAATTCAGGCTGAACTAACACTGGAGCTTCTGTCTAAAGGGCTTTCAGCTGATCAAAACTTTTCTGACACTTTTCTGACCACTCGAACCTGACATCTTTCTGCAATAACTTTGTCAACGGTGTAGCTATCATAGAAAAACCCTTCACAAATCGTCGATAGTAACCCGCAAGTCCCAAAAAGCTTCGAATCTCGGAAACATTTTTTGGTGGTTTCCAATCAAGTATAGCCGAGATTTTGTTCGGATCAACTCGAATGCCTGATCTTGGAAACAACATGTCCCAAAAAGTTGACCTCTTTCATCCGAACTCACACTTACTAAACTTCGCATACAACTGCTGATTTCGCAAAGTTTGTAGCGAGAACTTCAAATGCTCAGCGTCTTCAATTTCATCTTTGGAATAGATCAATATGTCATCAATAAACACTACTACAAATCGATCCAAAAGCGTCTAAAACCCGATTCATCAAATCCATAAAAAGCAAAGAAAAGTTAGTAAGCCCAAAAGGCATAACCAAAAACTCAAAATGTCCGTACCTCGCCCGAATGCGCCTTTGGCACATCTGTATGTCCGACTCAGAATCGATAATAACCCGATCTCAAATCTATCTTCAAAATCTCAAGCCCTTTCAACCGATCAAACAAATCATCAATCCGAGGTAATGGGTACTTATTCTTTATAGTTACCTTGTTCGATTCTTAGATAATCGATACACATTCGCATCGTTCCATCTTTCTTTCTCACAAAAGAACCGTGCACCCCAAGGAGAGAAACTTGGTCGCATAAAGCCCTATCTGTTAACTCTTGCAATCTGTGCTTTCAACTCTTTTAGCTCAAGAGGTGCCATCCGATATGGAGCTATTGAGATCGGAGTCGTTCCCGGAGCTAATTCAATGCCAAATTCAATCTCTCGTACTGGGGGTAAACCCAGTAGTTCTTCAGGAAACACATCTGAGTATTCACATACAATCGGTACAGATTTAATCTGTTTCTCAGACAATTTATTATCCAGTACATAAGCCAAATAAGCTTCACACCCTTTTCTCACATACTTTCAGGCTAACATCGAGGATATAACTGTAGGATACCCACCTAAATCACTGGATTCAATTCTAATGATCTCACCGTTCTGGTGTCTCAAATCAATAAGCTTTCTTTTGCAATTCACCACCGCATCATGCGAAGTTAACCACCCATTCCCAAAATTATATCAAACTCACGAAAACAACAAAGATTAAATCGATTGGGAAGCAAAAATCCCAAATCATCAATGGGCAACTTTTACACACTTTATTAACAAACACACATCTACCCAAAGGGTTGGATACGCTGAATCACAAACTCAGAGACTCAATGGCGAGTCTTCTCAATACCGTAGTTTCACATACATATGAATGGGTCGAACCAGATCAATCAATGTAATCACAGTAGTATCATAAAGGGTGAAAGTACCGGTAATGACATTCAGAGAAGCAGCATCCTCTCTAGCTCGAGTAACATAAGCTCTAGCTGGAGCTCTAGCCTCAGATCGAATTGCCGTGTTCTTCGTCCGTCTCTGACTACCACCTACATTTCCAGAATGAATGGGTGGTCTGCCCCGTGCTGATGCACTGCTCGGTCTAGAGTTCTACGCCGTATTCTGCTCAGCTAACATCGGGCACTCTCGAATAAAATGGTCTGAGGATCCACATTTAAAGCAGGACAGATCACGAACTCTACAACTCCCAGAATGCCATTTTCCACAATGCTTGCATTCAACTCGATTCTGTGGAACGTTATCAACACTAGCCATCGAGGTAGCTCGGGAGCTCACTGGAGGTCGATCACGTCTAGGTGAATCTGAAGTAGCTTTATGTTGGCTGAAGTCATCTCTAAACTTCTTAGATGTGGAATGGAAATTCTTACCCGACGTCTTTTACGAGTGTCTCTAGCTTCTGTCTCAGCCTTTCTTTTCTCCTTCCCAAGCTCTTCAGCTTTGCAAGCTCGCTCGACTAGTGTCACAAACTCTTTGATCTCAAGAATGCCAACAAGTAACTTTAAATCTTCATTCAAACCATCTTCGAACCTTTTGCACATAATGGCTTCAGTTGATACACACTTCCGAGCATATCGGCTCAATCTGACAAATTTTCGCTCATATTCAGTCACGGTCATTTGCCCATGTTTTAGTTCAAGAAATTCCTTACGTTTCTAGTCGATGAACCTCTGACTGATATATTTCTTGCGGAATTCATTCTGAAAGAAATCCCATGTCACTTTTTCTTTTGGAACCACTGATACTAGTTTAATCCACCAGTGATAGGCAGTGTCCCGAAGTAAAGATATAGCACATTTCAAACATTCGTCTGGTGTGCAGGATAGCTCATCAAGTACCCAAATAGTGTTATCAAGCCACATTTCAGCTCGCTCTGCATCATCATCATCATTAGCCTTGAATTCCTCGGCCCCAAATTTCCTGATTTTATCAACAGGAGGTCTACTAGATCTCATTGGATCTATCATCGAAGTCTTTGAAGGTACCAAGTTGGATTATTCGGGGTGGAGGTTGTGGTACAATGGGATTATTTTGAATAAACCGGTAAACCATTCATTCATCATTTGGTAGAAGGCTTGTTTAGCTTCTCCTCATGGTTACCCGTGAATCGGTTGAGAGTCTAATGGCGCCGATCCATGTGCACGGTCAGGCGCTACACTTTCTACATCATCCGCTACGGCTCCTTCAAGATCAGTGTCCATTTACTATATAAAACAAAGTTTAGGCCGTCAGAAGTCACCACACTATCAATATATGATAAAGGCATGTATAGCTAGACTCACACGCGCTACGGTAGTCCTAGAATCGACTAAACCGTAAGCTCTGATACCAATCAAATGTAACACCCCTAACCCCTATATCCGTCGCCGGATTGGGGTTGAAAGGCATTACTACATTAAACTCAATTTCGAAGTATACTTCAATTGAATTCAAGTACAAGAAATGCAATCATTATCATATTGTATAACATTACTACCAATAAAAAAATAAATAAATTAAAAGTATGACGAGTTTTACTACCCGTACTTAATACACACAAATGTTTGAATCTCATAACTTAAACATTCACGATATATACATATATCGGGTATCAACCAAAATTCAGCTACCAGAAGCTAAGTTTCATTTGTAATACTATAATACCTATATGTATTAAATCAAGTGAACCATTTTACCAACCAATAATCAATTACTAATCAACATATATAATATTACACTTTGGTAGAATATACTATGGCACCATTCGCTTTGGATTTGTAACTAACCCATCAAAAACATATTCATTTCTTATTATTATAAACTTTATATTACTCATTCAAACCAAAATATGCATGATTAATATGATAAATATTACTCCACTAAACATATTACACATAGGTGCCATGACCAACCTATATATATAAGCGATATACACCTAGATTAAAACCGAATATGCCCAAACAAAATTTCTAATACTTTTGCATCATAATAATATACTCATAAGCATTACTAAATTATCAAACCATGCATCTTCACACAAATAAACATAAAACTTAAGCCATATTCATATGGCTATAATACATATAATATTAAGGTTTCATTCAAACACAATCATTTTCAAATCCCTCCTATACATGCCTTTATCTAAATTAACACAACTAAAAGAGTACCAAAATAGTTGATAGTGTGGGCGACTTTCTTGACGATCCTTTACGAGCCCGTAGCGTAACCAAAATCTGTAAAATCGAGGAGAACATTTCACACAAATAAGCTTACTAGCTTAAGTCCTAAGCTCACGATAATATAACATTTTAACATTTAAACAATTAAAAATATTCAACTTATAACATTTCACATAAACATTTAAGTATATTTATTTATACAAGGCTGAATGCTAATAGTTCATTAACATAAGTATTTGTACTTAATTTCCTTCAACCTACATCTCCTTGAAGCTCAGATAAGTATATTACCAAAAATCACATGCTACATTTCGTATAGGTATCGCATTCATACCAACCATGTTATCGCATTAAAATCTTCTTTATTCTTAACATTTCTACTAGAAGGCTGAATTTCCATAACATTACGTTCAAACTCGAATTCAATCATAACATACTCATACACATCAATCTTAGCCTCAAACATATATAACACAATTCCCATAATATTAACTTAACTCAAGTAATATAAAACATAACATACCTTACGTGCTTACCTGAGCAGTTAGCTAGATACCTTAGTTATGATTTGCCTTAAATAATATTCGGTTTATCCTTTATAAAACACATCAGTGACATCAAGCACGCTAGGCGATAAAGCTCGATAAGTAACACCAAGACAAGGCACGCTAGGCTCGAGTCGAAATAAATCACCGCACTAGGCACGCTAGGCTTAAAGCCGAATATGTCACCGACACTAAGCACGCTAGGCACAAAGCCCGAATTATATCACCGGCACTAAGCCTGTAACATCCTGAAATTGAGCCTAGTAGGATTGAGCCCAATGGGCCTTAGGCGTAGTAGCGTTTAAATTTTTGGAGAATAAGAGATCGGCTTAAATGCAAGTTAGACCTATTGGATAAGTGATTTTGGAAGGTTAGAGGGCTTCTATGAAGTCCCGGGATCAAATATTGGCTTTAGGGAAATTTTGGTTTTAGGTGAAAAAACCACGGAAGTTGGCGAGATAGGCCTTAAGAATAAAATATGGAGGAAAATGACACAAGTAGAGTGTGTGGTGTAGTGGCAAAGTGACGCCACATAAGAGATAAGGGGTGGCGCCACAAGGAAGGAAGGAAGTCCAAGGTTCAAGTCTTGGCTTTTGCATTTTGGTTTCTTTTTGCTTGGACCTTAGAATTTGGCCCATAGTTTATATTTAGTTGCTCATGGTTTAAGACACAAGAGGAGCTTGTAGACAAGTGGTTAGCGGCGTGGATTATGTTCCAGGGGAGCCTAGGTTCGAATCTCATGAGAAGCGAGGGAGTATTTATTTTATGATTGACTGACAAGAGTTTCAGTTGAATTTAAACTCTCTTGTGAAGGGATCCCACATCGGAAAGACACAAAGAATGAAGGTGAAGAGCTAGCTATATAAGGAGCATCCTAGGAGGAGAGTAAACACATCTTGGAGGGCGTTTGGGCACAAGAGTGATCGAAGCGCGGATTAGCCCCAGAGTCCTATCAGGTGTGTAACTCTTTCTACTCTAGTTGTAGAGCGACAAAATACCGAAATGTCGGTTACACGGCATTAGTAGCCACACGAGCGTGTGAGCGTACGTGTGGGGCTCCGACGCGATAGTTGAGGCCATCGAGTATTCTCGTGGGTTGGGGTGCTTGGGCCTCGATGGGTCAAGTGGGCCCAATGGGCGTGGGCCCATATGAGTAAATTGTATGATTGGTTAGTATTAGACTAGGTGGAACTTATATACGTGGCTAGATTTGTGCTAGGTGGGCCACACGAGTATGTGGGCTTGGATGGGTAAATCGAGTTTTAGGCCCAATCGTCCGTCTGACGAATTAAATGGTAATGAGTCGCTAGTGGCGACATTAGGCCTTCGAAAAGGCCATTACAGTTGTAAATTACGAAAATACCCTTGGTGGGTAAATTACGAAAATGCCCTTGGTAGGTAAAATTACGGTTATACCCTTAGAGGTTGATTAGAATGATTATGTTGTTTAGTTTTGGCCGATTGTAGGGAAGGCAGAACCTTTTTAGGAGGCGTATAGTCAGTATTTGAAGTAGTGATCTATCGAGATTTGGAGACTTGAGACTTTTAGGAGCCACGTGTGATTTCGGGGTTTAGTCAACTGTGCTAATCAGGTGAGTAATTATCGCACTGTTTCTCCTATTATTTGTGTATTGATGTATATACTTGTGTATGATGTGTGGTAGCCAGACAATAAAGGCTAAAGTGGTGGATACCCATGTTTGGGGTAATCGGTTAATGTGTTAGTAAATTGTGATATTAAATTATTTATGGTGCTGTTTGATATGGTAATGAGCATGTGATTATACTCACTCTATATGTTGATTTGACATGATACATTGACATATGTGCATGGGGATTGGTTTTGATCAAGGAAGGACGGGTGTACATATTATGTACGTGGTCTAATGTTAGCCTCGTGCTACATTAGCGCTTGATGATTAGTCGTGTGCTTCATCAAGGAGATGTTGGCTAGGTGCCCATCTCGGCGGTTGATAGTCGAGTGCATCACCGTGGACGGATTCTTGTTGGGATCACTTACGTGATCGGTGGCTCTGCCACGGCTTTGAGCAGTAAGTCTGCCAAGGTAGGATTTGAGGATCACGATGTGATCGGTGGCTCAGCCACGGCCTTGTGCAGCAGGTCTGTCGAGGTAGGATATGTGGGATCACTCGGTTGTGATCGGTGGATTAACCACGGCCTTAGGCAGGGAGTCTGCTAAGGTTGGTGTAACGGATGGACTTAGGATTGGGCTGGGATACATTTTGCATATCTATTGGTATGGACTGTGTGGGTATGGGTTAAGCCCATAGTGTGGAAACATGTGTAATGATTATGCATCGAGTCGTGGACTCACCCAAATTTTCTCAACCATTTCGGTGATTCATGAGCTTGGACTGGGTTGGAGTGGATACAAGGTGGCCATGCAAAAGAAGAGATTTTGATTATTTTATGCATTTTTGAAATTAAGTATTTTGTTTAAATATTGGGTTGTAATAAGGGCCTTGTTGTTATTTTTGGTATTATTTTATTATGGGCTTGATTTAATTAAATTACTATGTGAAGATGATTTTATTTTTAGCCACCTATTTACTCAAAGCATATACATTAAAGTTTTAATTTGGACATTTTATAATAACAAAATTTAAGTATAATTTTAAATGGACATGGATTTCAAAAGTTAACAAATTTACATGTTTTATTCTAAAGTCAAAAGATTTTCAACTGTTCTTCCGATAACATACCAGATCCGGTTGGGGCTTGTGGGCGGGTTTGGGGTGTTACAATTATATCGAGCCAAGTTCAAAACTTGGCTTTGGGGTTTTGGGCCCAAAATGTTTTTTCTCTTTGGGCTTTTCAAGAATTTGGGCTTTCATAAAATTTTTCAGGTTATTCTGGCATGGCACCTATACCTCCGGCCCGAAGTCCACCAGGTAAGTACTTCGAACTTTTGAAGTGATTTGTTTATGTGAATTATATGTGAATATTATGGGCTTTTATGGGAACGTAGATTAGTGAACTAGGATCTGTTGAACCCTAGGACTAGTCTACTCAAACACATGCATAAGACTTAAGGATTATTAAACAAACCTGTGAAGTTAGTCGTCGAGTTAAGGTGTTGCAACCACGGTACGCATGTCTAGGAGTGGTATTCAGTAAGAGCTTGGTATTTAAGCAGTACGCATGTCTAGGAGTGGTATTCAGTAAGAGCTTGGTATTTAAGCAGTCCTAGCGACTCACCTCCTCTTTACTCGAATCCTACCACAGTGCGTAGCTACTGGCTCACCTTAACCAAAAGGACTTATTCATAGGCTAAACCAATTATTAAAACCCGAAAGGATTTGCCTTATTGTTTTAAAACCCTTGGTTTTTAAAATTTTCAAATTTACCCTTTGGTTTGTAAACCCAAATCTGATTTTAAAAGATGTTTTCTCGATTTACAAAATTACCAAAATGCCCCTAGTGGCAAAATTACAAAATGCCCTCAGATTGTAAAATTATTGTACTACCCTCAACTTTTGTTAAAATGGTTTTACTTTAAAAATACCAAAATCTCGAGTTTTACATATTAAGATACTCTGGTTTGGGGAAATTTACGATAATACCCCTGGTTGATAAAATTTCCAACATGCCCTTGGTTTCTAAATTTTCATATGATCCTCGACTTTTACTAAAATATTCCTATTTTACAAAATATCGAAAATCCTATTTTGCAAAATATTGAGATATCCAGTTGGAAGTTTACAAGAATACCCCGACTTACGAAATTACCAAAATAACCCCCAATTTCAAATTTCAATGACATCTTTAATTTGGAAATTTTCAAAATACCTTTAAGTTCTAACAATTTTTGAAATGCCTCGATTTGTAAAGATTTTTCCAATTGACCGGTTTATTACCAAAATACTCCCGTAGGACAAATGACGAAAATACCTTAGGGTAAAAACGGGCAGAAATGTCCGAATAGTGAATGTATGTGGTAGATACCACTGAATGGATGTGTTTTTAGTGAAGAATGTGAATGTTTGAATTAGAACAGAGAACTTGAGATGAAACTTTGTGTGATCGAAAGAACCACTTCCTAACTTCTATTCATAAAATTTGCTCGTGGATAAATAGAGGAACAAAATTTCTAATGCATAAAACTTTTAAACCAGATAAGTCAAGACATTAGACATAGAGTTGGGAGCGTATGAAATATTAAATGCATTTTAATTGCTAGGTGTTTTTGAGTATGGGTAGGAGTTTTAAATTCTAGTTAGAAGTATATTAGTTTTATTAAGATCGAGTCTTGTGAAGAGCGTAGTGTGGTAGGTTAGGATGTGCGACTATTAGTTAGTTGGAAATTTCGAGGACGAAATTTCTTTAAGGAGGGTAGATTTGTAACATCCTGAAATTGGGCCTAGTAGGATTGAGCCCAATGGGCCTTAGGCGTAGTAGCGTTTAAATTTTTGGAGAATAAGAGATCGGCTTAAATGCAAGTTAGACCTATTGGATAAGTGATTTTGGAAGGTTAGAGGCTTCATGAAGTCCCGGATCAAATATTGGCTTTAGGAAATTTTGGTTTTAGGTGAAAAAACCACGGAAGTTGGCAGATAGGCCTTAAGAATAAAATATGGAGGAAAATGACACAAGTAGAGTGTGTGGTGTAGTGGCAAAGTGACGCCACATAAGAGATAAGGGGTGGCGCCACAAGGAAGGAAGGAAGTCCAAGGTTCAAGTCTTGGCTTTTGCATTTTGGTTTCTTTTTGCTTGGACCTTAGAATTTGGCCCATAATTTATATTTAGTTGCTCATGGTTTAAGACACAAGAGGAGCTTGTGGACAAGTGGTTAGCGGCATGGATTATGTTCGAGGGAGCCTAGGTTCAATCTCATGAGAAGCAAGGAGTATTTATTTTATGGATTGACGGCAAGAGTTTCAGTTGAATTTAAACTCTCTTGTGAAGGGATCCCACATCGGAAAGACACAAAGAATGAAGGTGAAGAGCTAGCTATATAAGGAGCATCCTAGGAGGAGAGTAAACACATCTTGGAGGGCATTTGGGCACAAGAGTGATCGAAGCGCGGATTAGCCCCAGAGTCCTATCAGGTGTGTAACTCTCTCTACTCTAGTTGTAGAATGGCAAAATCTTTGAAATGCTGTTACACGGCATTAGTAGTTACACGAGCGTCGCGCGCACGTGTGGGGCTTCACGCGATAGTTGAGGCCATCAGTAGTATTCTCGTGGGTTGGGGCTACTTGGGCCTCGATGGGCCAAAGTGGGCCCAATGGGCCCGTGGGCCCATATGAGTAAATTGTATGATTGGTTAGTATTAGACTAGGTGGAACTTATATACGTGGCTAGATTTGTGCTAGGTGGGCCACACGAGCATGTGGGCTGGATGGTAGAAATCGGGTTTTAGGCCCAATCGTCGAATCATTTAGGAAATGGTAATGAAGTCGCTAGTGGCGACATTAGGCCTTCGGAAAGGCCATTACAGTTGTAAATTATGAAAATACCCTTGGTGGGTAAATTACAAAAATGCCCTTGGTAGGTAAAATTACGGTTATACCCTTAGAGGTTGATTAGAATGATTATGTTGTTTAGTTTTGGCCGATTGTAGGGAAGGCAGAACCTTTTTAGGAGGCGTATAGTCAGCATTTGAAGTAGTGATCTACCGAGATTTGGAGACTTGAGACTTTTAGGAGCCACGTGTGATTTCGGGGTTTAGTCAACTATGCTAATCAGATGCGTAATTATCGCACTGTTTCTCCTGTTATTTGTGTATTGATGTATATACTTGTGTATGATGTGTGGTAGCCGACAATAAAGGCTAAAGTGGTGGATACCCATGTTTGGGGTAATCGGTTAACAGGTTAGTAAATTGTGATATTAAATTATTTATGGTGCCTGTTTGATATGGTAATGAGCATGTGATTATACTCACTCTATATGTTGATTTGACATGATACATTGACATATGTGCATGGGGATTGGTTTTGATCAAGGAAGGACGGGGTGTACATATTATGTACGTGGTCTAATGTTAGCCTCGTGCTACATTAGCGCTTGATGATTAGCTGTGTGCTTCATCAAGGGAGATGTTGGCTAGGTGCCCATCTCGGCGGTTGATAGCTGAGTGCATCACCGTGGACGGATTACTGTTGGGATCACTTACGTGATCGGTGGCTCTGCCACGGCTTTGAGCGATAAGTCCGCCAAGGTAGGATTTGAGGATCACGATGTGATCGGTGGCTCACCACGACCTTGTCTGTGTGTCTGTCGAGGTAGGATATGTGGGATCACTTTCGGTTGTGATCGGTGGATTAGCCACTACCTTAGGCGTGAGTCTGCTAAGGTTGGTGTAACGGATGGACTTAGGATTGGGTGGGATACATTTTGCATATCTATTGGTATGGATTTGTGTGGGTATGGGTTAAGCCCATACGTGTGGAAACATGTGTAATGATTATGCATTGAGTCGTGGACTCACCCAAATTTTCTCAACCATTTCGGTGATTCATGAGCTTGGACTGGTTGGGGTGGATACATGGTGGCCATGCAAAAGAAGAGATTTTGATTATTTTATGCATTTTGAAATTAAGTATTTTGTTTAAATATTGGGTTGTAATAAGGGCCTTGTTGTTATTTTTGGTATTATTTTATTATGGGCTTGATTTAATTAAATTACTATGTGAAGATGATTTTATTTTAGCCACCTATTTACTCAAAGCATATACATTAAAGTTTTAATTTGGACATTTTATAATAACAAAATTTAAGTATAATTTTAAATGGACATGGATTTCAAAAGTTAACAAATTTACATGTTTTATTCTAAAGTCAAAAAGATTTTCAACCGTTCTTCCGCAGTAACATACCAGATTCGGTCGGGGCTTGTGGGCCGGGTTTGGGGGTGTTACAAAGCTTGCTAGGCAATATGCCCGAAATAATTCATAAACCAATCACATACTTCACATTTTTCACAAATAATATATCAAAGACACATATTCATATCACATTATCAATTTATGCATTCAAACCAATTCAACCATATACATTCGGCTACTACCATAATTTACTTTCAAATTTATCGAACATCATCATTTAATAGATTCATAATAATTCTTTGACATATTTTAGCTTAAGGACTTACCTCGGTTGTCGATAGACCGTGCAAATCGGCTATTCGAGAACCTTCGTCTTTCCCCGATCTAAATCTGTTTTTCTTTGCTCTTGATCTAAAACACATTAAAATTTAGCTCATTCAAGCACAATTCATCTCAATTTAGTCCCTAAGCACATAAATGGGTAAATTACTATTTTACCCCTAATATTTCACAACTTTGTAACTTAGTCCTATTTGCATAACACACAAAATAGACATTATTTCAACATAACACTCAAGGGCCGAATATGTATAAGGACCATACAAGTCCATTTCTTTCATTTATTTTGCATTTAAGCCCTCTCAAATTTTTATTTTTATAATTTGGCCCTAAAAACAAAAATTCCTCAAAACTTCCAATACATAATATATTAATCTTTAGCTTATCTTTTATCTAACATCATCAAACATCAAAAACTATATAAATCTATCAATAACCAAACATCAAGCATGCTTAGATTCAAAAATTACAACATGGGTGATTACGGTTCGAAGCAACGATCTCAAAAACATAAAATTTATCGAAAACTAACTAAAACTCACCTTAGATTTTTGGCTTCAAAGTGCCGAAATTTCAAAGAGTTTAAAGCTTATTTCTTCCTCCACATTCGGCCATGGATGAGTGAAAAAAAAAGATGATGGCTTTCTTTTTCTTGGTTATTTTAACATATAATAAATATTTACCAAATTACTAAACTAACCTTATATTTAAAATAATTAAACATTTTAACTTAAGGACACACTTGTCCATGGCCGGCCACTAACCCTTAAAATGGGCTATTTACCCTTTCAATACTTCCTATTAAAAAGCCATGTTCAATTTAACACATTACACTTTAGTTTGCAACTTTTACTTTTTATCAAATTCAATACTCAAACGATAAAATTTTTCTACGAAATTTTCATACATATAAATTCATGTATAATAAACACTAAATATGATATTTAAATATTTCTCGGGCTCGGATTCGTGGTCCCGAAACCACCGTTCCGATTAGGGTCAGATTCGATCTGTTACATCAACACACAAGAAGGTATGATCCTCATGGAAAATTTGAAACATATACTCCTTTAAATGCTACACGTGCCTATATTCTTAATCAGGTTAAAAGTTTAGGCATCTTGCCAAGTCCTCCACCCATGCGACATAATTAGTCCAGGTCAAACTCGAGGGACAGGTGTAATTTCCAAAATAATGGAAAACATAAGACTACAGATTGTTCTTCTTTAAAAGATTCTATTAAAGAAGAAGTGAGGAATAGAGAGCTTAAAGATTTTGTGGCTTAGGATGCTACATTGTCAGGTCAAACTTCGCGAGGAGATGATAAGGGTAAGGAAAAAGTTAGAGGTACAATACATGTGATAATTGGTACAGATGAAGTGTGGACGACCTCCAACACAAAGAGAAGGCTTATCTTAAAAGTGTAATGTCAATCAGTTCACCGAAAAGGTTGCATAAGTAAGAAAAATGGAAGGTGGAATTAATGATGAGGATTTGGTGTGTGATGAAGAAGGAAATGATCCAATGGTCATGTCAGCAACTATAGCAGGGTTTGAGGTAAAGAAAATTTTTATTGATAGTGGAGCATTTTAGAGGTGTTGACTTCGGATGCATACCAAAAAATAGGGTGTAAAGACCAAACTAGGATGAGGGCAAGCCCTTTGCATGGTTTTGTGAACTATCCAATCGAGGTGAAGGGATGCATTACTTTACATGTTACCTTAGGGGATGGTGAGCACACTACAATGGAATATGTTCAATTCTTTGTCGTAGACCTTTCAAAGGCCTATAATGCCATTTTTGGATATCTCATCATCAGAATGGCAAAGACGATGATTGCAAATTTTTGTATAAAGATCGTGGTTTCTACAAAAATAAGGATAGGTTTTATGAAGTCTAATCAACGAACATCTAAATAGTGTCATATGTTATCAATCAAACAAACGCACGAACTAGTGTCGTTGGGATAAAGCTCACAGTAGACAGGAGTGGTTGGTCAAGTTTTGGACTTAGATAGTTTAGATGTCAGAAGTGAAGAAAGAATTCATAAGCCAGAAGTAATAGAGGTCACAAAAACGTTACAATTATTCTATGATAATACGGATAAGTTTGTAAAGATTTCTTCAACATTGGCAGAGGAGGAAAAATAGGACTTGTTTCAGTGTTTAAGAGTGAACTCTGACATTTTTGCATGTTCAGCTGCAAAGATGCCTAGTGTGGATCCTCAAGTGATAGTTCATATGTTAAATGTATCTCTCGAGATCAAGCTAGTTAAGCAGGAAAAAAGAAGATTTGCTCCATAAGTTGTGAAGGCCAGAAGGAAGGAGGTATGAAAACTGCTTTCAACAGGCTTCATCAAAGAGGTGGCATACCTTGATTGAGTTTCAAATGTTGTGATGGTGAAGAAGGCCAATAAAAAGTGGGGAATGTGCATTGATTTCACCAACTTTAACAAAGCTTGCCCCAAGGATAGTTTTCTTTTACCCTTGACAGGTTGGTGGATGCATCATGCCCTTTAGGTTGAAGAATGCAAGTGCGACCTATCAGATAATAAGATTTTCAGAGAGAAAATCAGACGTAATGTTGAGGTTTATGTTGATGACATGTTGGTAAAGAGCTCCACTCTAAAGGGACATATCCAAAATTTATCTCTATCTTGGGAGCTCATAGCATGAAGTTGAATCCAAAGAAATGTGTTTTTGTTGTAAGAGCAGGAAAGTTTCTAGGCTTTCTAGTATTAGAGAGAGGAATAAAAGTGAAACTAGAGAAGATTCGAGCCATTTTAGATATGTCTTTGCTGATGACCACCAAGGATATTCAGCGCTTAACGGAGAGGTAGTTGCACTCAATAGGTTTGTCTCTAGGATGGTAGATAAATGCTTACCATTCTTCAAAACCTTAAGAACTTTTAGTTAGACAAAAGAGTGTCAAGTTGCTTTTGAGAAACTCAAGTCATATCTCACATCTCCACCGTTCTTGATGTCGTCTCGTGTGGGGGAAACTCATTTTCTTTATCTAGCGACCTCGGATGAAACAGTAACAGCGATTCTGATCAGAGCAGATGGGGCTTATCAATTTCCAGTATATTATGTTAGCAATGTGTTACAAAATGGTGAACAAATGTATTCAAAGACAAAAAAGTTCTTTTTCACTTTAATTGTGGCAACTCGCAAATTGCGTTCTTATTTTTAGGCTCATCCTGTGATTGTTATGACTAATTAGCCTATCAAAGATATTTTGTGTAGGTTGGATACTTCAAGTAGAATGACCAAATGAGGAATTGAATTAGCTGAGTTTGGAATAGAATATTCCCCTAAGAATAAAAATCAATGCTCAGATCCTAGTCGATTTTATGGTGGAATGCTTTTTTCATAAATCATCAGACCCTGTAGGTAAATTTTAATTTTGAACATTATCATTCACACAAGATTATCAGAATTTTACTTAACAAATACTTACTTTTTCTTGCGATGTTTTATTATAAATGCATATCTGCCTCTAAAAAGAATAATCTATTCATCACACAAGATGTAGTATTTAGCTTATCATAACGGTAAACGAGTTTAGTTGAGAAGCCAAAGTGTTGGGCAGTTTATATTGATGGCTCCACAGCGAAGACTGGGTCAGGAGCAGGTGTTCTTCTAGAAGATCTTGATGAAAATGAGTGGCAATATATACTATCTTTTGGCTTCCAAGCATCTAACAATGTTGTGGAGTATGAGGAACTAATGTCAGGATTACAATTGGCTCTACATCTAGGGGCAAGGAAACTACTCATACATACTAATTCTTAGCTTGTAACGAAGTAGATGAATGGTGAGTATTAAGTAAAAGAGCCAAGCTTGAAGAAATACCACTCCCTAGCAACTTAACTACCCACTCAGTTTGATAAAGCACATGTTAGACAACTATCAAGAACGGAGAACACCAAAGCCGATATTTTATCAAAGTTAGCATCCTCTATTACCATTGAACAAAGAGGAAAAATTTTGTTAGAATAAAGAGTCAAAACCACTATTAAGCTTGTACTTAACCCGTATGTACTTGCAGTAGTTTAGGTGAAGGTATGGATACTAGTTCGTAATAATGGATTCCACATCTTCATGAGAAGAGAAAAAAATAAACCCATTGAACCCCCTCAGTTTTAGGCCTTCAATTGGTACAAATTTTGAAAAACGGCGATCAATGGCACTTCCTCCCATTGACTGCACTCAATGAAGTATGTCATTGTGACCCACCATGAAAAACCAGATAATTGCCCCGAAGATATCATGTATTCATCAAGAAGGTGACAAAAGAAGGGGTGGAGTGGTAAATGGAAACATGTCTCTATCACGTGCAGTGGAAGTAAAAAAATACCGTCGTTGGTGTTGCTCAATCGATTTAATCCTTCGGGGATTGAGAAGTCATAAGCGGAGTTCGGTATCTGAATTCCCTGAACAACCAAAATGCGATTCCTTTCTTCCACCTTCTTAGTGCAAAAATAGGCCTTAGCCTCCACCACAATACTCACTTCATGGTGTCATGAAGGGATGTTTTGAATAATGCGACCACTTCCTCTAGTTCTAGCCATGGTGTTCTAATAAAACTAGAAAAAATTAAAAGAACGATGAAAATTTTAGAGAAATTACCTCTAAAATTGTTCTTCTCAACAACGACTTCTTCTACAAACCTTATATTCAAACAATGTAATTTTTAAGGTTTAAGTAACTTCCTTTTAAAAGGGTTTTTCACACTTTAACAATTCATATATCTAAGAATAAAGGCACAATCAATTACTTACAATTGTACCTCTTCTTGACACGTGGCAAAGTGTACGTTGCAAGTTAAGGTATAAAATTTTATTTAATAAGCTTATCCTTATGTTACCTATTGTCTTATAAAACCAGTTTCTAAGAAGAGTCACTTTATAACTCTTCTTTGAACCAGGTGAGGACAAATTGTTATGATACTTACTATTACCGACCTATAACCCGACTGGATCTAGATCGGGTTCTACACGGTCCGCACTTCAATTTTGCATGACACTATAGGTTTGTGTGTAAGGCACTCGCACCATTCTATAAGACTGCACAATATTGGTTCACACTTCATCACATAAGCGAACCCACATTATATAAACACGTGTTAAACCTAGAGTAGGGTACGTGTCGACATGCATGGAACCTACCTATGATATCACATTTATAAATAGTAACCATATCATATAAACACACAACTACACCTATCTAAAGAACACACAAAAACACTCAACAAAGTCTTTTTATATCATTTCGAAAGTATCTACTGCAAACTAAACAGCTCCATTTTTGGATTTATAACCGAGACATAAAGGGAGCTCATTATTCCTTACCTTTTTCCCAAGGTGAAAAACTATTCCTACATCAAGCCTTCATGAAGGAGAAAGTCAAAGAGGTGGAATTCCGAATTGGTGCGCTAAAAGTTCCAGGGATCGATACTAAATTCAATTTTTTCTACCAAAATTTCTAAGACGAAGTATGACATCTTACCACTAACTCTACCTTATCCTTCCGCCACTTGGGATTTATGCTAAATGAGCTCAATAAAACTATAATTACTCTAATCCCTAAAGGTGATTCTCAAGCCTCTCAAAACAATTTTAGGCTCATCAACCTTTGCAATGTGGCCAATAAGATCATATCAAAGGTCTTTACCAACCAACTTAAGAAAATTCTTCCTAGCCTTATCTCATGCCACCAAAATATGTTTGTCCCTAGTCACCTTATTTTAGATAACATTATTTTTGGAAGTGAAATTTTGCATACTATTAGGAGGAAGACAAAGGGAAAAGGACCTCTGATTGCTTTTAACATCTATTTAAGCAAGGCTTTCAATAAGATTAGTTGAAACTTTCTTAAAGCCACAGTCAAAGGCATGCATTTCAATAATAATAATAAAAGGTAAATCTAACCCACCAATGTATCTCCACAAATCTCTTATCGAATATAGGTAAATAATTCACTTACCAAACCATTCTAGTCCTTTACGAGACTTACACAAATTCATATCTATTCGTCCTCTACATGAACACCCTCTCATTTATTTTTTTAAGTTACTATTTGTCATTAAAGGCGTGAAAATTTGTAGAGACACCCCTTATCAATCACCTGTTGTTTGTTGCTAAATGCTACATTTTCTTTAATGCTAGTCTAATCTTGCAAAACCATCAAGGCTATTCTTACCAATTTTTGCAACTTATTTGGCCTTCTTATTGATTTCAACAAACCTAAACTCTACCTCAACCCTTCAACTAAATCACAAACAAAGAGATGGTTCAGTGGTATTTTGAATGCTAATAGGGTTAATCATCTTAACAAATATCTCAAGTTTGAAATGAGGAAGATGCATAAAAAATCATTGTTCTTTCATAGCATTATTGACAATACGCTCACCTTGTAGAAATCTAAATGTCTCTTACTTCTTTTCCTCTTTATTCTTTCTCTGCATTCAAAGCTTCAACTAACGCGTGTGACAAGATTGACAAAAACCATTCATGCCTTTCAAATGAGGACACAGCACAAGGGAAAAAAAAAGCTTCATCTTTATAGTCAGGACAAGTTATTCACTCTTCTTTCTAAACTTCCATGGAAAATAATGATGGAGCCAAATTGTTTCCTCTCTAGTGTTCTAAAAGGTAAGTGTTCCAAACGCCTTTCAAACGATCTAATCCAAACAATTTTATTTATGGGTTTGAGAAGCATTCTCTTGAGTAGAGACGTGTAATAAAGGAAAAGGCATTCAAATTTGGAGCAAAAAACATTGTTGGATTACCTCAGTTTTAAGTGAAACTCTTTTTGATATAATCAAAACTAATGAAATAGCCATGCAAGTTCAAACTTGCTTTGATTTTAGTAAGAAAGGTTGGAATGTAAGAAAAGCCATGGAAATCCTTGGCAAGGATTGTGCTTTTATATGCTAATTTCACTCCAAGGAGGCAAGGACAAAATTGTGTGGAAAAGCGATCACAATGGTATCTTCACTGTGAAAAGTGCTTGTTCATTTCTCTACCAATCATAATCTCAGAACAATCCCCCAAGCAACTCCAACAATAAAACTTGGATCAAACTATGAAGTCTAAAGCTCCCATTCAAGCTTATCATTTTCCTTTGGAAGATCTATAACTATGGTCTACCAACTAAAGATTCTCTTACCATGAAATATCTTGATTGAATTGTTTTTTTTATTATGTCAAAATAGTGCGGGAACTTTAGAACATCTTCTCTTGAAATGCAACTTTGCTAGAACAGTATGGTTGTATCTCCCTTTGCTTTTTGAGCCGAGTCCCTCTAGATCCTTTCAGTTTCATCTTTGGTTCTTCCAATGGCTACTTTATAATAATCTTGAGTCCTACGACACAAGAGACTTTTATACACTCATCACCTGCACTCTATAGATAATTTGGAAATCTAAAAATGAGCTTACCTTCAACAAAACATATCGTTGCAAACCCTTTAGGAACCATCAAAAAAGAAAATGAGCTTTATCTCCTCAATCTTAGTTCCTTTGAGGCTAACCCTCCTATAACTACACACCATTGCCCCTAAATATCTCTGGAAGTAGGAGGCATCGACTCACAAAGGACAATGTCTTCACATTAACAAATGTCCAAGTACCAATCTCATTGGCGGAGAGGTAATTGTCCGAGGAAATGATTGATCGCAGTTCATCTCAACAAAGGCTACAAAACAACCAACCAACTACAAGCTAAAATCCAACTCCTGTCATCAATCTTAATGTTTTCTCAAAACTCACAACAATTCTTCCTGTAAGTTTCTCATTAATGATTGAAAATGAACAAACATCATCCTCGGGGAAAATTAATGGGATGAAAACTTTACCTGACCTATAGTGACATCCTTGATCATCCTAACTCTACAACCATCCACAAAGAGATCATTGACAATCCGCAAATAAGACTAGAAGCTAGAAGATGGACCATTTGTGCATCAAAGACCTATATTAGTTTCCCGACTCTAATATCATGACATTATCCTTCTTTGCTAATGTACTAAAAATAAATGAACCAAACTCCAAAAGAAAGCTTAAGTTTTTAGGAGTAAAATACTTACAAACAAATTATAATGTACTTACGAGCAAAGCACATGGTTGATCTGATTTCATTTAAACGTACAGGTTGTCCGAACAACACATGTAGACTACAACAATACATATATATTATTACGTGCAAATTTTCAAGGCCAATTTTCTTTTTGTTTGGATATATATACATGCCATGTTAGAAACCAAGTTTACTATTTGTATATGATCAATTTGTCAAAAGCCCTTTTAAAGAATTCTAACATTACATATTACAAAAAATTTCTTTACAACGAAGCCTCATCCATATTAACACCTTCAACCAGAAACAAGATGAAAAATATCAAGCAAAAGGAGGGTCCCCAAAATTTAATCTTTAATCTATAAAAGCTACTGTGAACACGAAAACCCTTCTTTTTTTTTTCCTTTTTAAGATCTGTTTTGGAGAGTTTCAATTATGATTTGTGAGCTATCATCTACTACAGAAACTTATCAAGTATTCTTCCCAAAAGACGAGAGTAATGCCTGTTAATTTCACCCCATATTCCCACAATGGCTGCAAACTCGGCAACTTTCTTGCTTCTTTACAACTTAGAAAGATGCTGATAAACACAAGCTCCATTTAAATTCACGGAAGCTAGAACCCAGTTTTAGATCAAATAATTATTATAGGAAAAGCAGAGAATGTAGCCACTTTCTTCCTTTTCTACCTGTTTATATAAGAAAGACGGCAGCAGTCAATTGAAGTCGTTGCTTCATAAAAGTACTATGCTTTCCTCCATATGTAGGCCCTATAAGGCTATAAGCTCAAAAAATATATCCTGGACTGACTGAGCCCTTGATGAATCTAATGGCGTGGTGCCCTTGTTTTAGGAATTTGGTGGACCTGTAAGCACCAAATAGACAATATCAAAATCACCCATAAAAATTATGCTTGGACCCGAAGCAGAATGTTTCAGTGAAATAAAAATGAATTAGCATTTCAATCAACCATGGCAATTGGCAGGTACATTGCTTACTAGTGTAACCACAACCAGCTAAATCATAAATCAGGAGTTGCATTGGGCAGTAAAGCAGTGGTTAACCTTTCCTTTTCTTTGGTGGTTTGAAGCTACCGCTTGCAACTGAAGGTGGGACAATTGACCTTTCTTGGTGCAACTTTTTGGATGATTGTTCGGACTTTTTTGAAGGAATTAGACCAGAGAAAAGAATAGCATCAACAGCTTCCCGTTGCTGTTTCCGTTTCAGAAATAAATTCTGAGAAGTGGCAACCTCCTTAGGATCTCTACCACCTTTATTTGATTCTTTCTCTTCATTGTTGCCATCAGGTCGGGGAGTAGAAACATTTGAACTTTGCTCCTGCACAGAAGTTTTCTTACTCTCTTTTGACATCTTATTTTTGCCACTACGACCCACTTCTTGTCCACCATTGTCATTGTTGCTTCTCTGGTTTTCCCCCTTTCTGACTTTTACTTCACTACCCTCTTTTTCTTGGCTTCCACTAGAGATAATAAGTTTCTCTGGAACCCTGGACTTCACTTTCAGCGATCGTCTTCTATCATAATTTGCAGATGCAGACAAAATAGTCCTTCCAGGGGGAGGCTCACAATCATCTTTTGCTTTTCTTTTGCTACTATGTTTATCTTTACTTTTCATAGAGTCAATGTCACCTCCAGCAGAAGACCAGTTACAGTCAGTCAAACTGTCAATATGCTTTCTCTTCCCATCAAACTTCAGCTTTTCACGACACTCATTCTGTTTGGCAAGTTGGCAATCACCTCTGACCTTTTCAACATGCTTCACCTGACTCAGATGATTATCAGAACCTTCTGGAACAAGAGTCTTCCTACTGTTTGTTCTAAAAGAGATATTGTAAGGCCTTTTAATTGATAGTACCAAATTTCTCTGCTTAGCATCCTTCACAAGAGCAGACCAATTACGGTCTGTCTGCAAAGTCCTTGTGTTGCCCAAAATCCAAAGAGAAAGCTTAGCTCTTGTCAAAGCAACATTCATCCGTCTCACATCAGCGACAAACCCAATACTACTGCTTGAACTTACGCCTTGCGAAGAACTTGCTGCTCTAACAGTGGAAAACACTAATATATCCACCTCCCGGCCTTGAAAACCATCCACTGTGTTGAACTCTATATCAGTAATAACAGAAGAACCAAACACACTAGAAAAGCGAGATCGCAAAAGTGAAAGCTGACACTTATATGGAGTTATTATACCAATCTTGCAAACAACAAACTCCGATGGATACCTATATCCCAAAATAAATTAAAATTCAGCAAGATGAATCATTCTACTATTCTAAAATCACAAAAAAACTAAAAAAAAAAAAAAAAAAGGAAAGGACAAAGAATAATTAACCTTTTCCTGAAAAATTTAAGCAGCTCGACTGCTGCATCAGCCTCACATTCATTATAAAGAGATAATGCACCAGAATTCTTTCCACGAAGCTCCAGACCATCAACAACATCATAAAACACATATGGGCCAAGGCCTTCAGTTCCATGAAATGACCCTGATTTGCTCAAGACTGTATCACCATTCAGCAACTTCTTGTCATAAAAGTGCAAAGAAGGAAATCGACATATCTCTGGATGCATCCTGTACTGTAAACAGAAAGCCCTTAAGCAAAAGATTAATATACCAAGTATTGCAAAGATTTTATGGAGCTGACATCGTGCCCTCATGCAACAAATTGTATCATACATAAAATACATGATAAGAAAAAAAAATTCGAATAACACATACACAGTACTTCACCTTCCTCAATTAATTAAATTACTGTTGAAGTGATGAATTTTCAATTTACAGATCTCATTAAACAAAATGCAATATATGCAATGAATACAAACATTGTACAAAAAGCATCAAGGTACGACCAAGAAAAAGAAGGCCGTACAAGAATGAATAGCATAAAGAAAGGAGGTAAAAGGAGGATTCCCTCTAGTTTATACAGTTCGATAAATAGACTACAAACCCTTCATAAAGATGGATTAATAACAGCTGAAAGGAAATTCACGACATACGTGCAAATGAGAATCTTCATAAAGACGGTTTATCATCAAAGAATACATAAAAGTTAGATAAATAACCGAAGAATACCATACAAAATACTAGAATGTAAGTTAGATAAATAACCAAAGAATACCATACAAAATACTAGAATGTAAATATATATATTTTTTTGGAAAGACTTCGTTGTAAATATCTAAATATACCGTGTTAGACAAACAAACTGGAGAACGGGTAAACTGATTTGTGTCAAATAAGAGCAAGAATACCAAAAGTCTCTATTGCCTGTCATGGTTTCGTTCTTTAAAACATAATATTAAGCTAGGCAATGTGTTGCAACATGTTGCAACTATTTAAGAAGTGGATGAAAACAAAGAATTAAATTTCAAGATAAACTCTGGTCAAACAACATATTCAGAGAATCAAAGTAAAAGATAGAATTTGACACAGGAGCTTAAAATTAAAAATAACTATATTTTATTATTTCAGTTTATTTTATTTAAAGTATTAGATATCTTTTTGACAGCTAGGATTATTATTACTTGGGGTTAAGTCTAGTATTATTAATTAAACTTTATTTGCAAGGAAGAGTAGAAACTTTGCTTACAAGGAAGTTTCCTATATATATTTTGTAAAAGAAGTTACAGCAGCAGACTTTTATTATTATTTCCTTGAATTTAATAAAGAAAACTAGAGGTTTTTATAACCCTAAGTTTCTAGAGTTCTAACTTCTTTCCTATTCGTTTGTTAAGCCCTAATTCTTTTTTAATTGCTACTGTTTTCTTCCCCAATCTACATCAATTTCGTATTAGAGCCTAATTAGATCCTAGGGTTTATATTAGGGTTTGCTATTAAGCCACGGTTGGACGCATTAGTGCTCGAGGAAGAACAAATCAGTGTCAAGAAACAGAATTGGCTGCACTATGACATGTGACTGAAGAATTGTCGCGTGCAGTTATGCTTGGCTGCAACAGGAACAAAAAGGAACCTTGATGGAGATTCCAAAAGGTGCTCACAACCAGTTTGACATACTGGAAGGTAGTCTTGCTGATATATTTGATTTTGGTGATGAAGAAAACGTCTTTCACGATGCTGGACCAACAAAGTTTGCGGTATGAGGTGGATTGAAGGAGCAGCCGATACATACCCCTCAATTGAACGAGGGCGGAATCAATGTTGAAGTTGTTGATTCTCTTTGCAAGATGCATGTAGAAGAGAAAGATTATGATATGTTAGAACCAATCTATGATGAATATCCTGAAGAAAGTGAAGAAGATGAAGCATATCCAACCAAAGGAAAATCTTTGGTTGTTTATATAATGACAGCCACAACCATAAAAGAAGGGGAGGATTGGAGGCGAATTGGAAATCTCCTAGACATGTCCTATGATGATTTTGGAGTAAAAACAATTAACCCTGTTTTTGTATGCCAATCAGATTCTGCCAAGAAAAAATTGCGTGAACTCAATGAAAAGTTAGAAAGTTTGAAGGCAAGTCAGTGTGCAAAATTGATGCAGTCTTTTGAAGAAAAAATACCTGCAACCAAACATGAAAGTTGTTGCTGAAAATCGAGCTCCAATGGCTTCTAGAGGAAGTCCGCTGCTAGTGAATGAAATTCATGGAATAGGTTCGAATGAGGACTTTTTGTTGATAATTTCGCATGACTGTTTTCCTTGGCACCCAAACAACAACTATTTGTTTGAACCTCTTGGTCTAGTTGATTTTTTCTCTGAGACAACTTTTAAGACTATGGATGGCAAATACAAATTGTTAGAAACATCAAGTGCATCTACACGGATCATGAGTGCGGTGGGCAGACGACTAGACATTGCAAAACAGCATGCAGCTGTTGTAACAGCTACTTTAAATGCTGTAATTTTCTCTGGAACCTGCTCAAGAGAAACTAAAGATGGCAAACATGCTGGGTGTGAGAGCAAGGATATTGCTCATGTGTCAAACAAGACATTGATTGAGGTAAACGACAAAAATTTAGATGGAAAATCAGCTGTCGGTACACCAGCTCATGAAAAAGTTGCTTTAGCTTGTGATGCTCCACAAGAAAGAAAAATGTATGTTCTACACAAGCTGGTGCAAGGCAATTAGACAACAGTGTGGAAGAAAAAACAGATCTCTTGCAGTTACAGCCTTTGTTCAAAGAGCTAATTGTTTGAAACATGAGTGCAAAAACTATATTGGCTTAGAGAATCTTGCAAGTTCAAAAAGTATTCCAAATAACAATTTAATCACAAAGAGAAAACGGAGGTTGATAGTACTCGCCCTCAGAATGCTGGTGACAACAAAGATGTTTCTCAAGGAACTCTTACTTATGGTGGTGATCAAACACGTATGGTGGAGACTTTTATTAATGATTCTGAAATCAAAGAAGAAAGTCTTGGTATGACTGATATAGATTCTGGAATTGAAGCGAAGCCTTCTTCGAAAGGGTATCTTAGAGCTTGTAATGGAAATAGTAGAAGTGTTGCTCTTAAAGATATTGCTGCAGGCACATTGGTTTTTGATATATTTGCTGCTTGTTTGAGTAGAGTATCCTTTGACAAGTATGACTTGATTTCTATAGTTAAGAGGTGTTTCACAGCAGCAGTTGTTTCTAAGGTTCCAAAGCTTTAGAAAACAAAAACAATCTTGGAGGTAGTTCTTTGGTGGAAGGCACAACTCTAGTCTATAGACCATTACTTTAGAAAAGACTTTGATACACAATTGCAATCTGGAATTGGGTGGCATTAGAGCTAAGAGGAACTCTATGCCAGAACATGATCTCTCTATTGCATTGATATACAGTCTCTTCCGCAAGATTTGGTGCCATTGACTCATTTAAGCATGGATTTTGTCTTGGGATTACTAAAGACAACAAAGGGTTATGATTCAATCTTTGTTGTTGTGAACCGTTTCTCGAAAATGGCACATTTGATTCCTTATTCGAAAACTTCAAGTGGTAAGGCTACATGGTGTTCCTACACCTATAGTTTCCGATAGAGATGTCAAGTTTGTTGGACACTTTTGGAGGACTTTTTGGAAGAAAACGGGAACCCAATTGAAGTTTTTCAGCACTTGTCATCCACAAACAGATGGGCAAACTGAGGCTGTTTTTGATGTTTAGGAAATTTCTTGTTGGGAATCATGAGAAGAGTTGGGATTTGATTACTCCTCAAGCTGAGTTAGCATCCAACAAGTCTGTGAATAGAACAATTAAAAGGACACCTTTTGGAGCTTTCCTATGGACTCAAACCTCAAACACATTCTTGATTTAGTTCCTTTGCCATTTGGAACTAAGGTGAGTGATGATGGAGAAGCTTTTGCTGATCATATAAGACAAGTCCAAGAGGTGATGGCTGCCTTGAAAGCAAGCAATGAGGATTATGCTAATGAAGCTAGTTTAAAAGATAGACTTAGTTCTTGTACATTTGAAGCAAGAAAGGCTTCCAAAGGGTACTTAACACAAGCTGAAACCAAAGACGCTTGGGCCATGTAAGGTGTTGAAGAAAATAAGTTCTAATGCTTATGTGATTGAGCTGCCAACCGATTTGCTCAACAGCCGAGTTTTTAATGTTTGACTTATACTCTTTTAAGGGTTTTGATGGGAATGCTGCCGGAATTTCAGACCAAGTGCAGCTACTTCCCATGACTAAGTTGGAGGTTATCGAAGATGTGTTGGATGTTAAAAAAGTGAGGTCTAGAAGGGGTAACAAATATAGGAGGTTTCTGGTGAAATGGTTAGGCAAACCAGCTAGTAAAATTACTTGGAATGCGGAAGAAAAGCTGCAAAGAGTTGATCCAGAGATTTATGCGGAAGTTGTGAAGGCTTTTTCACCGGAGTTGAGTTTTCCAAGCCAAGGAGAATGACACAGGAGCTTAAAATTAAAAATAAATATATTTTATTATTTCAGTTTATAAAAAGTATTAGATATCTTTTTGACAGCTAGAATTATTATTACTTGGGGTTAAGTCTAGTATTATTAATTAAACTTTATTTTCAAGAGTAGAAACTTTGTTAACAAGGAAGTTTCCTATATATATATATATATTTTGTAATAGAAGTTGCAGCAGCAGACTTTTATTATTATTTCCTTGAATTTAATAAAGAAAACTAAAGTTTTTTATAACCCTAAGTTTCTAGAGTTCCAACTTCTTTCCTATTCATTTGTTCAGCCCTAATTCTTTTTTAATTGCTACTGTTTTCTTCCCAAATCCACATCAGAATTAAGATGCAGTCACCATGTTTTAAACAATTGAGTTTATTCAAGAGAGAAATCAAGAAAAAGGGAAGGAAAAGGATTCTTTTTGGTTGGATTTACTACTTTCTGATAGAAATAGACTTTTTCTATTATATTCTTTCACAAGAAATTACACTAACATTTATACACATGGTGAGCCTAACTTTAGGAAACTCTAAACTAGGAAACAACTGATTCTAGGGATGCTGTCCCTTAAAACACAGCCTTAAAGTTAGGGATATAAAATATCTAAAGGATTATATAAAATATCTACAGATTCTCTGAATATTCCTAACTAGGAAGCTGTAATCGACACTCCCCTCAAGTGGGAAGTGGATATCATCCATTCTCACTTGCTTACTAGTTTCGAAAGGTCTTCCAGATAATCCTTTGGTTAAGATATCTGCCATTGACCATCGGTGGACACATATGGAGTGCAAATTAGGCCACCGTCAAGTTTCTCCTTGATGAAATGTCATCAACCTCAATGTGTTTTGTACGATCATGTTGCCTTTGGATTATGTGCAATATTGATAGCGAACTTATTATCACAATCTGACTTCATTGGACCTTCCCACTTGATCTTCAAATCCTCCAAAATAATTTTCAGCCATAGTAATTCACAAATTCCAAGAGCCATCGCTCTAAATTCGCTTCACTAGATCTAGCCACAACATTCATTTTTACTTCTCCAAGTTACAAGGTTGCCTCCCAGAAATGTGCAATAGCCCGAGGTTGATCTTCTATCAACCATAGATCCTGCATAATCTGCATCAGTATAGGCTTCAAGGGTTAAATTCTCCCCTTTCTTAAATAGGATTCCTTTGCCTGGAGTGCCTTTTAAGTACTGTAGAATCTGGTAGACAGCTCTAAGATGTGATTCTTTAGGATTGTGCATGAACTGACTTACAACACCAACTGCATAGGCAATATCCGGTCTAGTATGTGACAAGTAAATGAGCTTCCCTACGAGTCTTTGATATGAACCTTTATCAACTCATCGCATCTTCTAGTGCATCTCCAAGTTTGTGGTTCACTTCATAGGTGTCTCTGTGGTTTGCATCCCAACTTGTCTCTCTCGTCAACAAATCAATTATGTATTTTTCTTTGAGATATAAAGATTCCTTCCAGAGTGTGCCACTTCAATACCAAGGAAATATTTTAGTTTACCAAGCTCTTTGACCTCAAATTCTTTTACTAGGCATTTCTTCAAGTTTTCCATTTCTTCCAAATCATCACCTGTCACTATAATGTCATCTACATAGACTAACAAAGCAGTTCTCCCTGAAGATAAGTGCCTTACAAACAGAGTGTGATCTCCTTGACTCTGTTTATACCCCAGCTTGAGCATCACTTTGGTAAACCTTCCAAACTAGGCTCTCGGGGACTGTTTTAGTCCGTACAGAGCCTTTTTTAGTTTGCAAACTGCGTGTCCTGTATCTGAACCAAAACCTGGTGGAACATCCATATAGACTTCCTCCTCAAGATCACCATGTAAGAAAGCATTCTTGATGTCAAACTGTTGTAGTTTCCAGCCTCTGTTCCAAGCAAGTGACAACAACACTCTCACAGTGTTCATCTTTGCAACCGGGGCAAATGTCTCAAGGTAATCTATTCCATACTTTTGAGTGTACCCTTTAGCAACTAATCTTGCTTTGTACCTCTCCAAAGAGCCATCTGAATTGTATTTTACTGTATACACCCAGCGACAACCAACTGTTTTCTTTCCTTTCGGTAATTCTACCAAATCCCATGTCTTATTTTTTTCAAGTGCTTCCATTTCGACATTCATGGCATTTTTCCAATTCTCATTATTTAATGCCTCAGATACAGTTTTGGGAATGGAGATTGAATTTAGGCTAGTAAGGAAGGTTTTGTGGTTATGGGACAAATTTTTGTAGGACATGAATGAGTACAAGAGATGTTTTGTACAGGCCCTAGTTCCTTTTCTAATAGCAATAGGAAACTCATAGTCTCTCTGATCTGAATTTTCAGCAGTATTCAAAGTAGGTTCATGAGTTACCTCGGGTTGTAGAAGCGATGAGGTTGTTTATCCGAAGAAGATGATTGAACTTGCACGGTGCCTTTTTCCTTGAGTAAACTAGTAAGGGCGAGTAGTGTCCTCAATTCCTTTTGGTGACTTAGGTGTAGTAAGCTCAATTTCGGGTTGCATAGGGTCAAGGTGAGCAGTTGGTTGGTAGGTAAGATTTGAGTGTTTGGTCTTTGAATAGGAGTTGGAAAATGAAGTTAGGCGAAATGGATGAAGTGGAAAATCAAGAAGAAAAACTCTCTACCCTTATCTTACGTGAATAAGTTCTCCCCAAAGATAAGGACGAGTAAAAAGTGTTCTTCTTCCAAAAGTGACATCATTTGAAACAAAATATTTTTGGTGGTGGATTGTAGCATTTGTACCCTTTTGTGTAGAGGAATAACCAAGAAAGACACATTTGACACTCGTGGATCGAGTTTTCCCTATTTTGAGAATGGACATGGACAAAGGCAACACACCCAAATATTTTAGGAGGAAGATTTAAGGTATGGAAATCGGGAAAAATTTCGATAGAGCTTGTATAGGACTTTATGAGTCAAGGACCTTTGTAGGCAACCTATTTATCAAATAAGTAGCAGTTAAAACAGCCTCCCCAAGATTGTTTAGGAACATTGCTTTGAAACAATAGAGCTCTAGTAATAGCTAAAAGATGACCATTCTTTCTCTCGCAACACCATTTTGTTGGGGTGTGTGAACACAAGAGGACTCATGCAGAATGCCTTTTTCTTGAAAATATGAGGAGAGAAAGTGATTGAAATAGTCTTTAGCATTGTCCATCCTAAACCGTTTTATTGCATTTCAAATTGTGTTTTGATCAGGTTGTAAAAGGTTTGAAAAAGACTTGACATCGATTTTTGTTTTAATAGAAATATCCAAGACACACGGTACAATCATCAATAAAGGAAACGAACCACCGAGCCCCGAGATGTTTGAAAT
The DNA here is from genome assembly GCA_025506655.1 of Gossypium rotundifolium. NCBI lineage: Eukaryota > Viridiplantae > Streptophyta > Magnoliopsida > Malvales > Malvaceae > Gossypium > Gossypium rotundifolium. The sequence continues at coordinate 52,049,697 of CP106727.1, forward strand.
GTTTGATGGTCCCCAAATATCACTATGAATAAGAGTAAAAGGAGCGGATGTTCTTTTATTGCTTCTTGGAAAGGAGGTACGTTTATGTTTGGCAAGTTCACAAACATCACAATGGAAATTATCAACATTTATTCCTAGGAACAAGGAGGAAACATAAATTTAAGGGCTGGAAACGAAGGATGACCAAGGCGGAGGTGATGGAGCCAAATTAGGTCTTTATTAGCTTGAACGGACTTGGATAGGAAAGATAATGTTGAGGAATTGAGCACTAACTTCTCCACTAGATTCTTCAAGATAGTATAGACCATTTGCTTCCTTAGCATGTCCAATCATCCTCTTCGATTCATTCTGGAAAAACATTGTTTGGGATAAAAACCACACTCTTGGTAAGTTTTTGGATGGAGAGAAGATTGGGAAATAATTTAGGAACATGAAGGACATTTTAAGGGTAAAGGTCTTATTTATAACAATATCACCTGACCACCAACTGTTAGCATAGAACCATCACCATCAGTAATCTTTCTATTACTAGGACAAGGGTATATGAAACAAATTTGTGGGAGGAATGGGTCATATGGTCTGTAGCTCTGAGTCAATGACCCAAGACACATTGGTGACTATGTCCGAGACATTAGAATTTTGAGAAGAGGAAATACACGAAAGTGCCAAACCGCAAGTACTGTGGAAGAAGATTTTCCAATGTTCCCAAAGAACGTCTTTAACTTCTCAATTTCGTCTTTATTAAAAACACCATAATTACGTTCTTCATCCATCTGTCGTGCTATATTTGCTCGCCCTTGTTCCTTTGGGTGTCCATTGTTGTCGGAAAAATTCCTTTTATTGTCCTGTGGCTTCCCATGAAGCTTCCAACACTGTTTTTTGTGTGACGAGATTTTTACAAGAAAATCCAAATCGATCAAATCGATACCATGATAGAAATAGACTTTTCTATTATATTCTTTCACAAGAAATTACACTAACATTTATACACATGGTGAGCCTAACTTTAGGAAACTCTAAACTAGGAAACAATCGATTCTAGGGATGCTGTCCCTTAAAACACAGCCTTAAAGTTAGGGATATAAAATATCTAAAGGATTATATAAAATATCTACAGGATTCTACTGAATGTTCCTAACTAGGAAACTGTAATCTGACACTTTCAATTTAGGTAGAGAGCTTAATAGTTAGTATGGCTCAGCCTGTCTAAGATAATAATCATATAGGTTAGTCATTTTAAAGCCACCAAGAGATGTGTTAATCCTGTTAGTATTTCCTCAACACATTATTGGTCAGCATCAGTTCCATAATTAATCTGTTTCGATTTCACATATTTTTAGTCTAGGAATTAGTTTATTAAGCTATTAGGTTTTGGAGAAGCTTGTTTCGTCATGCCACTCAAAAGACATAGATGCTTAACATGATAAGTGGAACTTAAAGGTCTCAATTTTTTTTATTATAACAAGAACGTAATTTGTTCTGCTAACAGCATTCTTTCTTCCCCCATTGTTTTTCATTCTTTTCTAGATTTCACTAGATTGGCACAAGTGAGGTCGACTTAAGATATGCTTTGGAATTATTAAAACAGTTTATCTTTAAAGTGCATCCTGCATTGATGCTGGGTGGACATGAAGAACAAGACTATGAACCAACTGTGATAACAAGTTGGGCAATTCCAGCACATCAACTACATAATCACATTTCCAGAGGCACAGCTGATCTCAAACACTTCTGCAGGTTCTTGTTGGATGTTAGACATTATGTTAATTTGAAGACAGTCATCAAAGAGAAATTAAGTTGTTATGCTACCAGTATAAGCAATATTAGAAAACTCCAAGAGTTCCCACAAAGATGAAAATATATAACCAAATGTCAAAGAAACATCATATAAGCAAAGAAAAATAACATTGAAGAATGCAAGCGAAAATGGTACATATTATTGCATAGGGAATCAAGAAAAGTTAAAATAAACAGTACAGATGTGCAATTAGCAATCTGATCAAAGGAGATATTTATCCTTAATAGCGTGGCCTAAATGATTATCAAAATAACGAGAATAGGGAGCACCCCCACCAAGTCAGTCCAGACAAAAATATATATATAAAAGGCAGTATCAGAAATAGAGCCAGAGCCACCATCAAACTAAAACCCTTACACACAAAGCACAACACATATGACCTTTGAAAATAATGTTAAGAATATGTAAACAAAAGTTCCCAATGATTTAGCAACATCAAATCTATATTCTTTTACATGCTAAGGAAACGTGACCTTAATATTTCTTAAAATGTGATCAATCTCATTTCGATATTAGATAAATTTAATCTTAACCTTAATTACCCTTAAGACATGACTACACTACTTCCGAGTGCTGATCTTTTTCACCTTGAGTAGAAATGGTATGTCATACAACTGGGAATAGAATTCCAGAGCAGAAAAGAATTTGAAGAAACGTCAAACCAAACTTCACAAATCATATAGCAACAGCTGACCTACGACTTTTTGCATCCATTAAACTCTTTACTAACCTTTAACATGTGATCACATTCATGGTAGATCTTTTGTTTCATATCCAGAAAGCAGCCACTGTAAAAAAATTTATTATTTGTGCCACCACATTTGTCCCCCTAATGTGGCAATAATATATTCGTTTAACTGTAATCTCATTTATGAATCAGTTGGTTTACCCATAAATTAATAGACTCCACCATTGAATTTGTCCAAAGACAAGGAGTATGAATGTTTTGAGATTAAAAAAAAGGTGGTGCAAGTATCATGACTCGTGTAGAAATGGTACAAATGGAAGATAGTAAAAAGATTACCAAAAAACAAAGGACTTTATGTTTAGACACTAAGCAAGCAATAAGCAATTGCAGTGAAGGTTACCTGTTCAGTAAGCATAACAACAGGATGACCAGCTCTTTGTAAACGCTCAAACATGCTGCATTCATACATATATTTGCTCGCAATATTAGAGAGAACTGTTGCAGGAAGCTGCTTTGGATCACCAACCTTGAGGAAAGACTCTTTACTTCAGTGTTGATTCTCAAGTTCAGAAAATACGATGCTAAAGACAATTAAGTAGTTAGTTCTTAGTCTTTTGGCCCATACCATGATACATTTTGTCCCTCTTGACTTTAAAAGCTGAAGAGGAATCAAAGTAGCTGGTTCCAAAGCCTGCAATGACAATTTCAAACCTTATAAACAAAGAGAAAGCAACAATAACAGTAACAAAATGGAAGCATTGCAAAAAGGGGCAATTACTTGAGCAGCTTCATCAATCACAACAGCATCAAAAAGAGTATGTTCAGATGGATTGCCAAACTTAAAACTTGATATGGTTTCAGCACAAACACCATAGAGATCTCCACCACAACCACTTAATGTTGTAACAATTATTTCAGCTTCCTTTAAAATAGACTTCCGCAGTTTATGTCTTAATGCTTTGGTTTCCTCATTAGTCTTCTTCTCTTGTGCCTGAGCAGCACTAAGATCTTTATAAATTTGTTTCTTTTGCTCATACAATCGTTGTAGCTTAGCCTCTAATTCCGGACCAGCCATTTCTTTTACATCCATTTCCTTATTAGATCCTTCTGATGTTTTCTTTATGCTTGAATTGCCATCCCTTATGTTTGCACGCTTGGTTTCGCAGAATCTGATGTTTTCGACTACCTTCTCTAGTTTAGAACGCAGTACTGTAGAAGATGACTCCATACTTAAATCATTTCTAGCATAATTTGTATGCATTTTCTCTTCTGCCAACCGATGATCAACAAGTGTATCAATATAGAAAGGTAGTGAATTTGGATGAACTGTTTTTGCATTCCCAACCCGTACAAGATACGGTTTGTACCTCTTCCCATCTCTCCCATAAAGACCTTCACTAGATAGTCTTGACACCAGCTCATCAACTGCAGCATTTGACTGAGCACAAATTAACACCCTTCCTCTTGTAGAACTTTCTATTGACTTTTTTGAACTTTCAACATCTTCATTTAATTGTCTAGCAAGGGCAGCATCCTGCCAAGCTCTTGCAATGGCAGTGGCCTGACTTACTCGTGCATTTGAATTGGTGGAAGAATTATAGCATCGTCTCAAATAACCACTCTGAGAATTCTCTGATTCATTTGTTCTGCGTTGAAAGGAAGCTAGCAAAACACCAACCATGGCTACAATAGTTCGGGTCTTTCCAGTCCCTATTGAATCAAGCAAGAAACTCTAAATACAGAATATGTTTATGGTTTGCTACTGATTGAAACATTATCTAATATAACAATATAATAAAAGTAAAAACTAAAGTAGAAGCAAAACAATAGAGCCTACCTGGAGGACCCTGAATAAGAGACAATTCAAAATCTTTTTTTATCTTCTGTGATCCAACAGCAACATTCAAGGCCTGCAGTTGGCTATCATTGAAGGATGACCTCAGTAATTGCTGCAGGGGCTGGGATAGCTTACTGAAATCTAGTGTCGGTTTACACGAGATGGTAGGATCACTGACAGGGTTTAAAATGGCAGGAAGCAAGGGGATATCCCTTATTGATGACAGTGCCTGAAATTCTCGGATCTGGGGTGTAATGCTCATGATACGACTGGCATGCCATTTACTACGTTCAAGAAGCTGCCTCCTAGCTTGATTCAAACGTATTGAGCCATTCTGAAGATAAAACCGAATCAGCAGCATACTTGACTTCTTTTTATTGTCTCTCTCACGCCTTTCCACCTGTGGACAGGGAAGTTGCTTTGGTGACAGTAAATTTTTAGATCTTTTCAATTTAAAGAAAAAAAAATTACACCAACCAATGACAAAGTGACATTACTTTATTAAAGCTATGGGAAATCAAATCTTTTTCAATTTAACCTCAGCAATTATAGAAAAGTAAATAAAAAGGTTGCTAGGTGTTTAAGCAAATGAAAAGAAAATTCAGCACAATGATATAGATCAAAAGTCAGGAAAAGTCCTCCAAATAAATTCAGGAGAATCAACCATAAAAAAGTATGCAGATTCATTTGAGATCTTGGACCACACAAAAACACCCCTCAGAACAGGTTTCGACAACATGAGCTCTCAAGCAACTTTTCCACCAGATTAGATTAAAACAAGTGGTAATGCTAGCAAGTTGCCATAGAAGCCAGGTTACAGAAGATAAAATTTTAGATGTTTTCAAGACCAAACGACTAAAATATTAGTGAAGGTAGAGAGAAGCAATGAACAATCAGTTGATCTTTCTAAGTGAAAATTACTAAATAAAAAGATATTTTTACTTTTGGGGGTAATACAAATTTAGTAACTTCAGCATTAACTTGGGCAACAATAGATTAACCTTCATATGGGTTAAAACCCTCAAAGCTATTCAAACTCATTGCACTCTCTAAGACTTCATAATAATTAAATTTACAAATCATCAATCAGTATTTATTTACCACTGAAATCGACAGTTCAATACCATATTTAACAGAATAGTTGACTAAAGAAGTCAACTAACATGTCATCTTCACCACCATGCAAGCATACTTAACTGACTACTGTAAGTCTAGGTTTTACACTTAAAATTATTGGCTAACTGTTGCACTCCTATAGGAGCATCCTGATCATATTTAATAACAAAACATAAACATTAACCAAATAATAAACCACGTTTAGAATCAAATATCTAAAGTAACATAAAATATTATTAAGCAAAAGCTAATAGAAAAAGTTACTTCCAGTCAATAACTAAATAGGATAGACAAACAGTTAATGATACACAGCAGTTTTGTTCAGTTGGATGTTCAAGGTCAAGAGTAATAAATTAAAAAGAGATATATATACACACAAACAAAAGAAATTTGCCTGAAAAGAGGGTCAAAAAGGTCTTTTAGAAAAATGAATTAAAAAAATATACAAGGGAGAGAAAACACTGCAATCAGAATAGGAATGATACGATCCCAGTAAATAGTATATTAGGACAAAATACCTTGCCAACCATATGAACATCATGGGAGGTACTTTTTGGAACATCTTTAGTGAGTAAAACAAGGTCATTCTCTGACAAACTTTTAGATGCTGTAGAATCATCAATATCATAGACAAATCGAACAAGATGGAAATCATCAACCCTCTCAACTGACAGCACGGATATACTGCCACAGTACATCTCCTCCCATGAAGACATCTCCAGAAAGGAACTATACAGTTGTGCTTTAAATTCCTCCAAAACTAACGGCCGAAAAATGTTTACATACTGTTCAGGTGAGTGGAATGACACAGGGACCTCCTTTAATTTGTTAATGGTGCAACTCTCATCATCTTTTGCAGATGCTAATCTCACTGTTACAAAGAAATCTACTTCTAGTATCGGCCTGTACCAGTCATCCAGTCTTGGAGGCTTGAACCTTTTAACCTGAGCTTCCGGCCTGTGTAGGCTAGATCTATTTTCAAAAGGTGATCTAAGTTGAATGACTTGCCTCTTAGGAGCAACAGGACCAGACTTAGCAAGAAGTGATGGCTGTACGGTTACAGTTCTGAAAGCAGCCTCCAACGGATCATCTGCAGCAACTACCTCCCTCAAAATTGTATCTTTGGTTCCAAAATTTATTTTTTTGCAACCTTGATTAATACTGTTTAATTTAACAGATTCATCAAACTTGTTCTCCTGATCAACTTTACTCTGAGATGAAATAACATTACTTCTGGAGTTGGAGCTCATTTCTTTCCTGTCACTATCAGGGCCTTTTGGTTTGGGACAATGTGGTGGCTTGACTCTTGATTTCTCAGGTTTCTGTGTCTGAGAAACAAGGGAATCTTTTTTCATGGGAGACTCGAGTAGATCCGCTGAAGTATCAGTACCAGTGTTATGGACAACCTTCTTGGCGTGGTAAGTTTCTGAAGCTTGCTCATCAGTAGAAGGAAATTCCACCTGGCTATGCAACATTTGATGACCTGACTTACTAGATGCAATATGTTTCTCCTTCTCATCATCGGAAATAACAATCAGATTACTTTCATTCATTTTTTTTTCCGATTTTAATGAATCGAAAACTTTTACATCCATTCCAGTAGAAGGAAGCTGCACATCAGCTGCAGGGTACCTTCCCTCAACAGATGCTCCAGAAAACAATTTTTTTGACCTTAAGGTTGAATGTCCAATAGCACAAGAAACTTCTTTAGATAATGTAACACAAAGTCGTGATACTTGTTCTATCAATTCATCCATGTCAACAGCATCTACATTGAAAAAGCATATAACACATGAATAATACCTAGCAATAGACCAATATCCATCACATGAACAACAAGAAGGGAAAAAATGAGAATAAAAATATAATTAACCGAAGTAGCACCCAGGAACTTACATCTATAAGAAGAAGAATTTATATTAAAATGTAGTACAATTTGTACGGTCACAATCTAAGCAAAAATGATTTTTATGGTTGGTTACATTCAAATTCATAAATTGTTGGATCTTGAATGTGTAGTGAATTTAAAAAATTATCATAAAAAAAAAAGTAGAGTGGAATTTGAATGCTATCTTTGCGCACTTGTTCAAATAAAAAAGTACATTTAATCTCTACTAATTCTTACATAGCTATATAGATCCTTACAGTTTGTATAAACTCCAAATTAAATATGCAAACAATTTTTTTATCCAAATGAAACATAAAAAATTAAAAGACCCAGTAAGACGAACTTACCGCTTGAAATAAGATTTTCAACAGCCCCAACCATCAACAGAGAACTATCACTCCTTAATAGCTTGATTACATTCAGCAAAGATATTACAGCCTTTTTCCAATAGACAACAATGACCTTAAGTTGAGACTTTCCCCAGTCCATAAGATCATGAAGCCATTTGAAATCCACTGAATTCCCTAATGCTACTTTGGAATCTCCAAACAAACTAACTAGTGACGGACTGAGTCTTCCAAATAGAACACGGACGATCTCAAGCACACGAACACAAGTCATCTGAAAAGGAAGCAAATAATATCAACTATGCCTGCTAAATGGAGCTATTAAACAGAAATTTAATGCTTTTATTACCTGAACACAAGAATAATGACAGTCTCTTCTATAATTTGATAGCAGCAAAAGACTAGCCAACAATGCATGTGCAAAGGCAAATATACAAACAGATGGGGAGGCATTAATGCACATTCAAAAGCATTGTATGACGAGGTCATACAAAGTGAATTTGTAAGACCCAAAAAGTTAGTCCAGAAGGGACCAATTAACTCTCTTCAGATGCGTCCATAACAGCAATTAAATGTAAAATGCACTTCCATAATATAATCAAGAATTTGCAAAAAGAAAAACAGAAATGCAATGAAAAACGAAGGATGATACCTGACAAAGACTGTAATTAACAAATGCCTTCCCCTCTACCAAGCACTTGCATAAGGCTGGCCACACAATTTCTGACAATGAGTAACAGAAATTTTCCCTTAATTTTGGGTCAACACTGGAGTAATTTCTGCCCATGTTTGCAGGCAAAGCATCAAACAGTGGCTGCTTAAGAAATCCACCCTGAGAAGAGTACTTCATGATATTTGAGGCATTGGAAGAATCTTCTGCTACTTCTGAATGAGGCAAGTCCTCATCTTTAAGTAATTTGCATAGAACAAAGAAAAAGTGGTGCAAAGTCTGAAATTTTAATAAAACAGAATCTAACTGGACCTGGAGAGTGCAAGAAAAAGACATCAGAATATGCCTGACCTCTATGCAGAAGTAGCAACATCATTGAATCACTAATGTGCTGTAAATCTACAGTAGCAGAACATCTATGATATTGCAAAAAAAGCCCTTGTTCAGGAATGGTCCTTTAATCTAGAGTACTATAAGCTTAGAACATAATCAGTTTGTGCCAGCAACATTAGATAAACAAGAAAATACAGCTAAATGCTCACTGTGCTTCTTTTAAGAGCTACTGCAACAGGAGTAACACTTACAAGTCTCAAGGCATGCCTCAAGCCCAAATAAACAGCAGATAGAGAAAGAATGTCAGAGCAAAGAAACTTCAAGCCACAACCAAGACCCCGTGTATTTGAAACTTGTTCCAAGATACACTTGCCAAACTGCCTCACATTCTGCATCAGAGAAAACAAGAAAAAAAGCTTATGCACAAATCCTGAAAGGCCAACCACAGCAGACTTTTTTCATCACTTGATCTATATCATAAAGGCAATATAAGTTAATTTATGAGATCTAGACAACAAGTAGACATACATCATTTGGGTCCACAAGTGAGAGGATCAAGCTTTCACCCATCCTTGGTTCCCAAGACCACTGCTTTCGAAGTTCCCCTTGCCCCATTCGAATCAAAAAATGTGCAGTTAACCTGTCAAAGAGCATCCAGTATTGTAACTTGCATTTAACTTGATATGTGGGTTTCTCATTAGAGAAAACAATTTGAAAACATATAACAGATTTTGCTATAAAGTAAAAGATGTAGACAAAGAAGATACATGCTAAGAACCTGTTGAAAGTCTTTATCAAAGGAAGACACATTGTTGACAACCTCATTGAGTTTTTAGATTCCTTCCCCCCTCCATCATCAGAGCCAGTTGGTACCTTCCATCCAAATGTACTTGAGATTTCTGCAGCGGAGGATGAAAGCCAACCTCTAATATCCAGGGCCATTTCAGCACTATTCTCAGGTTCTATCATAGGGAAACGAGATCGAGCCCATAATACAGCCTTGGAAAATGATATTGGGAAAACTGAAGGATCAATATCAACAAGAACATCAATCCACAACATAGGAATACACATCCATTCTCTATACTCTGGAGAAGTAATTTGACTCTGAGTGCTAAATTCACTCCAACAACCAGTATCGCTATCTTCAACATCCTGAGTAAATGGAAGCTTATTATGTCCTTCCTCGTCATCTGACTCAATAGAAGAGCTTTTAGCAATACTTGTAGCTATGCAACAATTCAGCATTGAAGTTATCAAGGCAGCAGCATCAGACACTAGAATCGTTTGTATGAGATCAAAGGCAGGCTGGCGCAGGGAACCGTAGAGTGAAGAATCCCTCAAAGAAGACACAAGAGAAGGACCCCTGTCCAGCATGATTGCTGAAATATCAGTCATAAATTTGTTTATTTGCAAACTCCCTCAATATGAAACAAAGAGTTCTGCATAAATATATGTCAGTACAGTATGTCCTTTAGCTAGATTACTAAATGCCCTAAGAATAAGTACCAAGACAGCAAGCTTTACAGTACAAACTTTTTCCTTCAGTAAAAGAGGGGATATTTGGTTTCAGAACAGACAGACACTTAGAGAGAGCACTCCCATCTATTGCTGCTAGAAAAATTGAACTTCCAAATATTTATCCATGGCAAACAATAACTAAGGTCAAACTTGTACAATAATAATGCTTTAGCTAATAGAAACGCCATTCTCTTCCACCAATATCCATGTTCATCCAATACCATCTTGGCCCTCAAACCCTCTCTCTGAGAAGTAACAACTCAGAATGGGAAAAACCAAAACACATTAAATAACAGCATTTCATCCATCTCCAAATATTGATTCCTAAAAAAGGTTTGAAAATGTACAGGATAATGATATTCAATAATACATACCACATATGTGCACATTCAAAAGGAGGGCATGGTGGATTCATCTTGTAGCCTCGATGTATGATAAGAAGAGCAATCTGAAAATAAAATCTTGTAATAAATTGCACAATAATAGAACCATTACAACAAAAAGAAAAAGAGAATAAGAAAGTACAAAGCATTTCCATCCACCATATTCCAGAATATAGTAAGGACCTTGCAGGCTGTTTTTCTCGTTAAAACACTGAAGTTACTGCTCACAGGAACTTGGTGGAGAAGAAAATAAAGGAAATGCCTGCGTTGCTTTTCATGTTCCCCGTCTTGCAAAGCTTCAAGTGACTAAAATAAAATTTATCACACATCAGCAACTTTATAACAACTATATATGCTGCAAAGTTAACATCAACTGACAAGTAAGAAAAGAACATGCCTGCAGAAATGGCTGGAAAAGATCAAAAATATCTTTATGCATCTTCTCATTTCTAGTGTGAAAACACTGACCCAACAACGTGTTGCGCATCACACTGGGAGATAATGTAGCCCTCAGCCAAAGCTTACAACCTTAAGAAAGTAGAAAAACATAATTAGCTATTTGGGGGAAAAGGCAAGAGAAAAGGAAAATGAAAAAAAAAAAGGGCTCATACCAAGCATTTTGAAAAGTTCTCTCAAGCAACTAACAGCATGGGAAAATTCAGGTGAATCACCACTGATATGGTTGAGCACAATATCAAGAAAGATGGGATAGCGCTCCAGTATTCCCTCTTCAAAAGTTGGAGGTTCCAAGAACTCAAGCCTTCATCTCAAGAGAAAGAACATTACACTACAGAGAAAGAAGACAAAATAAAAAGTTATAGACAATCAAGAATTTAACCCTACTTCCTTACAAGGATGTAATCCCAAGCCATATGGGTAAGCGGTCCAGCTGTGCTCTTGGCCTTGAAGTCTCTAAAGGTGAAGGCAATACTTCATTCTCCAAAAAGCCAATGAACTTTTTAAGCAAAGGTTGCAAAGGTTCCAAATCCATTGCTCTCCTACATATAAACAGAACAAGTATAAGGAAATAAAGTGTGATAAATTAAAATGATATAAACCTTGGTTTCCAGGAATGATGGATGAACATAAATGATTGGATAATTAAAGAAAAAAAACTCACAGTGACAAGCAAAACATTACAGAATGCACCATGTACAATAAAAGAAAACAATATTTGAACCTTTTTAATGCTCTTTTAAACAAAAGGGACAACAATTCCAGATGAGCATAATAATAAAACAATAACAGAAGGGGAAATCAACATACTAGCATTGGTACAAAGCAACAATACCTCATTTTTCCCATACATTTAGCCAAACGATGACCAACAGTCCGCACTCTTCTATTGAAAAAAAGCAATGCATAAACACCCTGAAAAACATGTCTACCTGATGAGGTGGAGATCAAAATGAAAAACCACAGACAGAAAAGGTGCATAAAAAACTTTGCAGTGAAATACCGGTAACTGTTGCCCAGCCAAAGCCAATTCATGCATATCATCAACTGCTTCAATGAATTTTTCAAAATCTATAAACAAGGCCCGATCATCTAATAGGGCGGGAAACATCAAAACCTGTGAGCAATTAGACAGTAAACAAGAAGCAAGGAGAAGTCAGCAGGGCAAAACAAAATAAAAACTAATATACATATATGTGAGCTATCTAATCAGCTAGAGCCAACATACCGAATATGAGATAATTAACTCATAAATTTTCATCACTAAAGGACTTAGCAAATTTGATCAAACCCAACCTACTCCCATGTGTACCACTTTCTTTATATACTAACTTAAAAACAATGATAATAGGGGAAACAAAAACAACAACTAGATATTATGTTTCATAACCAACTCTTTAAATTATTTATGGAAAAGATAAGTTTCATTCAAGATAGGAATCTACAAAGAAACAATACCAAATAAAGCGCAAAAACAACATAATGGTTTCCTAAGTGTTAGATATTGATATCTAAATTATCAATAAATCATCAGAATAGCATAAAAAATGTACAAAACGCAAATGCAATTAGATTAAACACCCCATGCTCATTGCCTAACTATAAAATAGGTATCGTGTTAAAAAAGCCTTCTTAACCACCAAAAAAATTTTGCAACTGGATGGGAGTAAAGATGAGAGGGAGACAGAAACTTAATCATCCACCAGGGACTAGATAAATTGACTGGTGTGCTCCTTCTCTGTGCACTAATAATCATTTATCATTCACCATATACCTGCAGCTTGTTCTTACAATTAAGAAGACTTTAAAGCATAAACCAAAAAGAAAAAGAAAAACGAGACTAAATAACAGTTTCACCTTATTCTAGTTAGCATGATGGCAAATTGTCAAATGCAAGTGCCAAAAGATAATACATGAACTAGGAAAAGAAGAGTCCTTATACCTCATACATGAGATTGACAACCTCGGCATTATCACATACAGGATCATAATCCTGCCGCACCAATCTTTCATTGATCTCTCTCAAATGTTGAGTCACCCTTTCTTCATCAAGACTCCGCAACACATCAAGAAGGGGACCTATGGTACACAACTCATACTCCGTGCTGTACATCTCCTGGGCTTGATGGTGCTGAGAAACACATTGAATGCAATGGCGCATTTCCTCAGAGATCCTCTTCCATAGAAGCCGTAGAGGAGAATCATTGCGGTCATCTTTAAAATAATTGTAGAAAGTTTCCAAGAGAGGACCCATTATATCCCATGAGCCACACCAAATGTGATTTTCCTTTGGTAAACTTATCAACACACTGAATGCATCAGCAAACCTGGCATATGAAAAAGGCCAAAGAAATCCCAGCTTTGTAAACTTTTAAAGGCAACAAAGCCTATAGAACTGGAAAACTACAAACAATTTCCTCAACAAATAGGAAACGGAGAACAAAGAATTAATGAAGCCCAAAAGGAGAACCTTCACAGTGATAGCATGCAAGGAATTTGGTAACTAGATAAGTTCATCTATCAATGAAATTTTCAAAAGAAAACAAATAAATAGTCAATATTATAAACACATATACATAAAATGGAGAGAACCTCCAATGATTAAGGGAAAAAAGAAAAAAAAAAGGCTTCGATAAAAAGTTTTCCCAAAATATAAAACCACCTCAATAATATTGGCATCAATAATTCATACATAAGAGGAAAATCACGTCGGCATGCACATAATAATTTATGGTGAATTTACTTTGCACGAGGTAATAATAAAACTGCATAGGAAAAGAAGTAATCAAGATCCGTCATCCTTTTGGACAAGAAGGCAGTTATCTTCTTGACTGAAACAACTAAAGTATAATTGCTTTTAGAACTGAAAAACAAGAAGAGGAACAGCAACACATTCAAGTTCCATAGCAAAATTTTCCAAAATAAATTAGTCACGTAATTGGCCACAAAACTAAATGCCAATATCTAACATTTCTGAAACTTATAATCAAAATTTTTCAAATGAAAAACCAATCTACGGATATCTATTCTTTTAACTTCCGTTTATTTAAATTATGGAAAGCAGAACTACAATGGTCAAGAATAAGCAATGCACCAGCTCTAACATAATTATTCTCACAATAGTTTCACAACCCAATGTGAACTTCAAGCAAAATTCCGTTTCCAGAGCTCTTCTCAATAACAAACAGTCAGTTCAGTAAAACAAAAACAACGAAAAATGTGACAATGTCAAAATCAAATTTATGGCATTTTACTAATTTTCTTTCATTTCGATATCAGCGGGAATGATCAGTAAAACGAATAATAAAAATAAATATCTTGAAGCAATTGCACAAGAAAATACGAGAGAGAAAAAAAAAAGAAAAACGAAAAAAACCATTCTTCCTTGCGCATGTGAAGACGACGTCGCATAGAAGGATCAGTATCGTCAGTTTCTTCTTCCTCTTCCTCGATGCCTCTCCATCGTTCCAACAACTCTCTTCTAGAAGCAACTTTCTTGGCCATTTTCAAACTACTTTTTCTTAATTAATAAAATATTAAACAAAAAACAATGGAGAATTGATATTGGAAAAGAAGAAATATATGATTTTAGGGTTTTTCATTTGCGAATGACTCGCTAAAGAAGACGTTGGTACATTTTATGTTTTATAGACATGAATGAAACGGCGTGGTTTAAGTTAAGACTTTCGCGCCTCCCGGCACTAAGATTTTTCTTTTTCCTTTTAAATTAAGAGATGTTGGATAAATGTGGAGTTCCCAGTTGAATTGGTTTCAATCGGTTAAAGTGTACTAGAAGTCCCCCTCCTATAGCAAGAAAATCATTTTAGATCACCTACTATGAAAGATTAATCTATAGTAATTTTTAAGTATTTCATTCTCAACTAATTCAATTCATAAAAAATCTAAACATAAAAAAATCAACATATTGGCTAAAAAAATAATCGATATGTCTTTTATAACCAAGGCAAAAATGATCAATATTAAAGAATTGAATTATCATAAATAATCAAGTTCGTAAACGAGGTAGTCACAAATGAAAAATTCATGAGCTTTTTGGGAGTTTGTTTTATGAGGATTTGCAAGACACAATTACAATCATTTAAGGGTTTTTTTTTTTTTTTGACTATAGTATATTTTAAAGATACATAAATTTGATATGATATATTTTGTTCAAATTATCAATAATTTAATGAAAAATTTTAGTAATGTAATTATTTGAATAAATTTTTAATGTATAAAAACTAATTTGAAGCAATTTTTAGTAAAGAGACTAAAATGAACTTTACATAGTACTCCTACTAGACTTTGATTGTTTAATTCAGGCTTATTAATATATTAGATTATGTCACAATTATTTTTAGGTGAAACTTTTTAGGTAAACTAAAAGATAGTTACCCAAATTATTAGCTTATTTTTAATTTGGTCACTTAGATTTAATATTTTATTTTTTATTTTAGTTATGAATGCTATCGAAATTTAATATTTTTTGTGTTAAATAGCTAACGGTTGCCTTTTTTAATGTCATAATACAAAATTTAGCTTTTCAATATTTACAAATTCTATCAATTTAATCCTAAATCTTAAAAATTCAACAAACTAACCATCAACTTTACACATTTGACCAATTTATATATAAATGTATTGATAAATATTCATTTATTTTAATTATAATGATAAAATTATTTAGATATTAATTTAGATTACAAAGGCATATTTTAAAATTTTCTTTAATTAATATCACAACAATAAATATTATTAAAAATACATTGAGTGAACATTAAAAATATAAATAAATATATTAAAACATTGAAAAATTCAAGTTAGTTAAAACATAAAAAAATTACTCAATAAAAGCAAATTTGAAAAATGAAATGTGTAAGTAAGCAAGAAGAAGAAGAAAAAGCATCTTTTAAAATGAAAGTTTTAATTTGAAAAAGTTTTATTACAATATTTATAGAGTTAACGGTGAGTAATTAAATTTAAAAATAATTATGATTTAAATATTTAATTATAAATTTAAGAAATGATGATTTTAATATATTTATGATTTTTAAAACTTAAAAATAATACATGTTAAGATGTAATCTAATATACAGTGAAAAATTGATTACAATTATATATATATATATATATATTACATAAAAATAATAATAATAAGAGATACTATTTGTTTGATTATTTGAAAAATCTAATCAAAAGGTAATTTTATTTTAAAATAAATTATTATATATATTTGATTATTTAATTCTAGATAATAAAACTTTGGTTTTAAATTTTAAAATTTAATTATTTAAATATTTGATTATTCAAATTTATTTTTGCATAATATTATTAAGATAATATAAATATATAATAATTATTCATAAAGTTGTTCAAAAATATGATAAAACCTAATGAATAACTCAATTATGTAATTTAAAAGAAATACTTCTTTTAAAAATGCGATAATGAATTTTAACATTTTTTATGTTAATATCAAATTCTATAATATATATTAATATAGATAATATTTAAATAAATATTTAAATTTAATCAAATTGATAAATTATCTAATTAAATATTTAATATAATATAAATATGCAATAATTAATTTTAAGTTATTTGAAAATAATAATGAAATCTAATGAATAGATCAATTATAACTTAAAAATACTTTTAAAAATGAGATAATTAATTTTTAAAAATTATGTTAAAATCAAAATTTAACATACATAATTATATATAATAAATAAATGTTTATATAATAATATATATAATAATTAATTAATTATCTAATTAATTTTTTATTTAATTATATATTTATCTAAACAGAAAAAGCATAGATTCATAATTTTAATGGTTGTGTACCTTATTATATGATATATGATATAGATTGTTATTTATATATATTTATAATATTTCTGATTTTCTTTTTCTTATTTTTCAATAAATTGTCCAATTAAACCAATTAATTAAAATTGATATTTTGAGTTTTAAAACATGGGTAAATTATCCTTTAAAATTATGTCATTTCAATTTTATTATTCCAAAATAATATTATTAAGGACTACTATTAATAACTTTAAGCATATTGGTCACTCAACTCAATTAGCATCAAACGATCGTGTCTGCCATGTGTGTTTTTATTTTATATGTTATTAAATTAAATTCCCAAAAAAATTAAATCGTTTTGGTTTGCCCCAACAAATCCAACTTGAAACTACAATGTAAGAAACTCATATTTTAGTTTTGCCTAAATTGTTGTTTTAGCTAGCTTAAATGAAAGATGGGAAGATTTTATATACCTTCGATACTAGATAGCCTTCGATGCTGGACAGACATAGATTGCTAGCTTTCCAAATGGCAATCTTCTCAAAAGCTCCAACGGGACGCAAAGAGTGTAAGTTGACAGAATTACAACACTCATTGCCCTCAGTTTTGAACCCATAATTGAGAGCGCAAAGTTGATGGAGGTGACAATTATAGATGTTTCGGGTATACACTATCATGTCGTCCACACACCATAGCTAGAAACAGGCATTGCATATCTGCTCACGCTGAAACAAAGCATTGCTTAAACCTGTCGTGATCATATTGTAACCAACCTTGACGAGGTCTTCATACCTGCAAGTACCGTCGACAACGTCGCAAGGATCTGATGTTGGTATTAAGTGGCGCATGCGAAGTGCCAAATGGAGAATTAAGGCACTGGTGGGGAAGAATAGTATTGGGAAGTAACGGTAGAGATGAGTATAGTAGTGGGAGTGAGAGGAGAAAAGCTGCTACTACAGTTATGGATGGCATTAAAATACGATCGTTTTGGATAAAATGACTTAATTTTTTAGGGAATTTAATTTATGACATGTACTTCACAGGCTTGTTTGGTGTTTATCGGAGGAGTGACCAAAATGCTGAAGTTATCAACAGCAGCGCTTAAATTGATAAATTTTATTTTAATGTGAATAAACTAGGAACTGGTAATTTTAGAGGGACTAATGGATAGTTTAGCCTTATCGGTTAAGCAAACCGTTATCATAGTAATGCGTAAAGTCCAAAAACGAAGCTAAATTTGAGTCAGAACCTCCCAAGAAAGGTTAGCATTGAGGGAAGAAAGAAATGCCGTTGATGAGAAGCAGCTCCCTCCCCAAAGCAGCCGAATCAGCGGAGCACCGCACTGACACCTCAGTTAAATTCGGCACTCCCGAGGCCCTCGACTACGTCCGCTCCCTTACCGACGTGGGAGCCATGACGCGTCTCCACCACGAATGCGTCGCTTACCAGCGAGCCCTCGATCTAGACCTCGACACCCTCCTCTCCCAGCGTTCCGACCTCGACAAGACTCTCAAAAACCTCCAAAGATTCGCTGACGTTCTCGACATCGTCAAGGCCGAATCCGATCACATGCTCTCCAAAATCACCTCCACCTGTGACCTCGCCGACCAAGTCAGCCGCAAGGTCCGCGAACTCGACCTCGCTCAATCCCGAGTTAACTCCACGCTCCTCCGCATTGACGCCATTGTAGAGAGGGGAATTGCATCGATGGCGTCAAAAGCGCTCTCGACGCTGAGGATTACGAGTCAGCCACCGAATACGTACGGACGTTTCTGGAGATCGATGATAAGTTTAAGGATTCTGGATCCGACCAAAGGGAACAGTTGTTAGCGTCGAAGAAGCTGCTGGAAGGGATTGTAAAGAAGAAACTCACGGCTGCCGTGGATCAAAGGGATCATCCTACGATTTCGAGATTTATTAGGCTTTATTCGCCCTTGGGGCTTGATGAAGAAGGCTTGCAAATTTATGTTGGGTATTTGAAGAAAGTGATTGGGATGAGATCTAGATTAGAATATGAGCATTTGATTGAGTTAGTGGAACAGAGTCATGGACAAAATCAGAACCATCAAGTAAATTTTGTTGGGTGTTTGACTAATTTGTTTAAAGATATTGTTTTGGCTGTCGAGGAAAATGACGAGATTTTAGGCAGTCTTTGTGGAGAAGATGGAGTGGCGTATGCAATTTTTGAGTTACATGAGGAATGTGATTCAAGGGGTTCTTTGATTTTGAAAAAATATATGGAATTTAGGAAATTGTCTAAATTGTCTTCTGAGATCAATGCTCAGAATAATCATTTGTTAACTGTTGGAGCACCCGAAGGACCCAATCCGAGGGAGATTGAGTTGTATTTAGAAGAAATACTGTCCTTGATGCAACTTGGTGAAGATTACACAGAATATATGATCTCAAAGATCAAGGGGATGCCAACTGTGGATCCAGATTTAGTCCTGCGGACCACTAAAGCTTTTAGGGCAGGAAGTTTTAGCAAAGTTGTTCAAGATGTTACTGGTTTTACGTGATTTTGGAGGATTCTTTATGGTGAAAAATGTGAGGAAAGCAATTGGGATTGATGAACATGTATCTGATAGCCTTACTACTTCAATGGTGGATGACGTGTTTTATGTTTTGCAAAGTTGCTTGCGAAGGGCAATTTCTACTTCTAATATTAGCTCCGTGGTTGCGGTACTGAGCGGTGCTAGTAGTTTGCTGAATAATGAATACTATGAAGCTTTGCAACTGAAATTAAGAGAACCAAATCTTGGGGCAAAGCTGTTCTTGGGTGGTGATGGTGTTCAAAAGACTGGGACCGAGATAGCTACAGCATTGAATAATATAGATCTTAGCAGTGAGTATGTACTTAAACTAAAACATGAAATTGAAGAGCAGTGTGCCGAGGTCAGTGGTTTAGCTGCTTTTTGTTCTTCTAATTTGTTCATGCATCTAATTGCTTACAATTTTATCACCTGCGGCATATTAGTGAATTTCCATGATTTTTGTTTACTTATTTCTAGTATATAGTTTATTTCTTTCTGGTTTTAGGAGTTATAAAAACATTGATGGTTCTCTATAATTACAGTTTAAGAAAGCTCAGATCTAGAGACAAGGTTCATAGGGACAGTGGGGCACAGACAAAGAGAGGAAAAGAGAAAATGAACTATTAAAATAAAGTTCATAAAAGGATCACTATTATTATCTGCTTGCTCAGTGAATTAAAGTTTACATCATTTAACTGCCAATGGTTGGATCTTGTTGTTATGATTTTATGAACTGGGTAATCTTTTGATAAACTTAATACTTAGGGAGTTCGGTAAGTCCGGTGTTAGGCTGAGTTTTGAGGATATGTAGGAAAGATGTATCACTGCGAGTATTTTGAATGGGAACAATTGTGTGAGAATTCAACTGTCAAAGAAAGATTGGTTTGAAGGGAAAGTAGAAACTCTGAGTGAGTTTTCTCAACTTTTTTTTTTTTTTTTTGTTCTGTAGTGATAAAACGTCAAAAACAGTTAACCATAACAAAGCCTTTGTTTAGCCACCTGACTAATATCATCATGCAAAAGCATATGAGTTTAAGGCTGAAAGGTACAGATCTAGTTTTTTTAATGTTATTATGAGTTTTAAGGCTGAAAATGTTATAAATAACTCTAATGTCATCAAAAATGTTTCTTGAGCTATGATTGTAGTATTTAAGAGAAAAGTGTAAGATAAAGGAAAAATTCACTAGTGCAATGGCCATGAACAATGCTATTGTATATGCAGCTACATTTGTTAACCCAAGATACGTTCATGAATAGAAATCTCATTTTCTAGTATCGAGTATCATATCTTAAGATGCGGTACAAATTTAGAATTAACTAAAAGAAACATATATATACATGTAAGATAAACCAAAAATATTATATCTATACTACATATTAATAGGATTGAGTCATTCTGTAAATGAAATAGAAACCATGGTTGTTTTGTAGTATATATTTTTAAATAAAAGGTTTCATGTTATTTTGTTAAGAAAAAGCCCAAAATTTTTACTTTTAGTTTAAAGTATTTAGAAAATATGTTTATAAGTTCTTTTGGGTAAAAAAAAAGGTATTAAAATTGTATTTTAGGTAATTAAGTTTAATCAAATTTTAATTCGACCTGAACCAAATTAACCACGAGCCTATTAAAGTTCATTGTACAATACACATTGATTTGATTGTGTATTGATAGGTACGCCAGCAATTCATAATATAACCAAGGCTCCATACAATTACGTATTGATTTTCTAGTGAATCAAATCGGATGTGCTTCATAAAACTTAACATAGGGTCATTTGAGTAGGTCAAATCCCACAGAGATATTCAGGTACAAATAAAATTTTTTGGCTTAAAAGATGTACAATTCTGATGCTTAAATGCACCCCTCCATTACTGGCCAAGCTACTCCCATGTTCTATATTGAAGACAAGGCCTTATCCTTTTGTAGACATATTTTGAAGCGTTTTATATAAGTTGTTAAGCAATGTTATCTTCAATCAGCTATGTTTGTGTTTGATGTGGCTTTATACTCAAGTTAGGCCTCCCCACTTCTTGTATTAGTGTTTAGGTTGGGTGCATGACATGGAACAACATAACGGCCCAAGTTTGATGTCTTGTTTGTTGCTACTTAATTTTTCTGCCCACATTTTAGGCTCATTTGTTTTTGTTGTTAGTATTGGACTACAGGTTAGGGATAATATTTGGTGTTGCTATCAATGCTAGTTAAGTATTGAGTTTCTTATGACTCAACATCACCAATTGTAATCGATTTAAGTTGGATGCTGAATACATGATAAAGTTTCAAAAGTGGGCTTTTATGTTCCCTAATATATTAAATTGTAATCCATTTTATAGTTGTGCATTATTGAAGAAGTTAACTGGTTAGTGCTAATGTATCCGAAAGTTCATGAAGATTTTGTACTAGAGTTTGTCATGCTATTGGAGATTTTGCAAGTTAGAACTTCATAATATTCTCAGGTTGTTTTTTCTTGAACCAGCTTCAGTGCCAATTCTTGCTGAGCATATGACTGAATGGTTCATGCACCTAAAAAGAGAAAAAGTGCAGTTTGAATTCAGACTAACTGGAAAAGCTTTGATATATTGTTTCTTGCAGCCTCTATTTTCGATATTGGAATCAATGTATGCAGATTCGTCCAATTGTTAGCTATGCTAGAACTTATATACATTATGTTGGTACCAAACAGTCATCCCTACTATATGATATGATAAGAGTTGTGTGATGACTTTTGTACTTTCTCTTGATGAATTCAGGGCTTGTGATAGATAGTTTCTTGGAACACGCTCAATTTTGCTTCTGTTGCTGGTGCTTCTGTGCATTAACCTGTTTTTCAAGCTTGTGTTGTTATCTAAGTATCCACACTGTATTTACCGTTTTGCATTCTCTTCAGGTGTTTCCTGCACCGGCTGAAAGGGAAAAGGTGAAATCTTGTTTGTCTGAGCTGGCTGACTTAAGCAACACTTTCAGACAAGCCTTGAATGCTGGTACGGAACAACTTGTGGCAACTGTGACACCTCGAATCCGCCCATTATTAGACAGTGTAGCAACCATCTGCTATGAACTATCAGAGTCTGAATATGCAGATAATGAGGTTAATGATCCGTGGGGACAGAGGCTTCTTCATGCAGTTGAAATTAATGTGGCTTGGCTCCAACCTCTAATGACTGGTAACAACTACGATGCATTTGTACATTTGGTGCTTGACTTCATCGTGAAGCGGCTGGAAGTGATAATGATGCAGAAAAGGTTTAGTCAGCTCGGAGGGCTTCAGCTTGACAGAGATACCAGAGCTTTGGTAAGCCATTTCTCGGGATGACACAGAAGACAGTGAGAGAGAAATTTGCTCGTCTTATGCAAATGGCAACGATCCTGAACTTGGAAAAGGTTTCCGAAATTCTGGATTTCTGGGGTGAGAACTCAGGACCAATGACCTGGAGACTGACCCCTGCTGAGGTTAGGAGAGTTTTGAGTCTTAGGGTTGATTTTAAACCTGAAGCAATTGCCGCTTTGGAATTGTAAGACCCCGTAAAGTATCTCCCTTTTATAATGATAATTGTCTTGCATTCTTTGCCTTTTGCCATTGTCATTGATATGAGTAAATAATATAAAGTATCAAACAGAGTACATCTTCTGGATTAATTAACTATTGAGTTTGTGACCAAACTTATCTTTTTTTGGCAATTTATTGATTGTTTTAAAAAGTTTATGGAAATATTTAAATTGTGGACCTCAATGTCTTCAGTGGGAGCCATTTCACTTCGATGATGATTTTCTTTTGTTTCTGCCTCTACGTCTATGCTATGCATGGTTGTGGATGGTTAATTAACGTATTTTTTATTCTCATTTTGCAGTCCATGAAAATTCTTTTGATATTAGTAACTGCTCTATCATTTTAAAGTTTTCAACTTAAAATAAATCTTATTTCAAATAAATTTTGAAATATAAATTAATAAATGACTAAATTTAAAATATATTTTTGAATTAATATGTTTTTAAATTTAATCTTAATTCAAAATCTAATTTGAAAATATTTAAAACAAATATTAAATTAAATAATTTTTACAATTTTATGGTGAAAAATATTGTATAAAATAATGAAAAAATAATTAAGAGGGGGAAGTTTTGTCTCAAAAATAAAATAACTTTCCAATTATATGAAAATGTTACTTCCCGTCATTATTTCAATGAATCACATTCTCATGGCCAAGGGAAAGAAAGATTCCCAAAAAAGATGATACTTTTTACCATGCCAAATGTGGGAATCGCTCTCCCACTAGTTAAAGTCTCAGAAAAGTGATAAATTTCTATGATACAAAATACTTTTATGATTGTCGACGATGAAAGTATCATTTTTAGTCTAAATTGGTATCTAAGTATTTTATGTTTCATTTGGTTGACATATATTGATTGACAACCTTTTCTTCTTTAGCAAAAGATCTTAGGCTCCGTTTGTTTGGCAGTAAAATGTTTTCCGGAAAATGATTTAAAATGATTTACTTTTCTGGAAAATGATTTACTGAAAATATTTTACAGTGTTTGGATGAATCATGTAAAATATTTTCATTATTTTTGCTTTTCCGAAAATATTTTCCGTAAAAGCTATTTTACATATATTAATAAATTTTTATATTTTAAATTTTTTTACATATATTGCAATAATTTATTTATAAATAAATAAATTAAATTAAATATATAATAATACTCAATTATTAAGCTACGTTATTAACCGTTATAAAATGAAAACAACCAAAGTTAAGTTTTGCAATTGTGTTAAAAAAATAAAAAAACAAGGATTGAATAATTATAAATAAACTTCCAAGCCACAATTAATACTAAAAATTAATAATATTATCCAAATGCATAATTAGTAGTACACTCATAATAACAACAACATTGTCTAAGTGCATAACTAATACACTACATAAAAATATCAATATCTTCAACCTTGAGAAAATTTTTGAAGCCAAATTTTTTTATGCTTCTTACTTTTAACTAAAAAAGTTTTGGCATCGGATTCATGATTCGCTAGATAATCAAGCACAGAGCATAAGAAGTCATCATCAAATCCTTCTTCCTCCATCGACATCACTTGTTCGTAAAGCTGTGGTGTCTTATCCGCAGTAAATTGTTCCAAAGCATTAGCAATTTTCCCAAGTTGTTCACCCACAAATTTAATTTGTTCATCAACGACACTTTCTTGAACATTTTTTCTTTTACGTTTGGATGTGCCAGATGAAGATACATTTGTTCTTACCTCTTCAGACTCTTCATTGTCGCAGTCTAGAGGCACTGAATCTTGGATATCATCATCCAAATATATGTCAGCAAATGCTCTAGCAAAACTCCCTGTTGCCATATCTTTGCCAAAAACCAAAGCCATTTCATCATAATGATCGATGCTTTTATTCAAAAATGGTTTATACTTCTTGTGTGCCTGTTGGATATTATACACAATTAGAATAACAAGTAAAAAACAATTGAAATATACTTAACATATATATACATATATTACCATCACTGCTGCATCATATGTTGCTCTATCACATGTGATCATTTTCATGTTATCATCCCATCCAAAACCACTTTCACCTCGAATTTTACATATAATCTGCCACCGGTTTTTACAGGTCCTCAAATGATTTTCCACATGCTTCAGATCGCATTGAACTTGGAATCTTTCGAAATAGCTTGGACAACTCGATTAATGGAAACTGCTTTGAAAGTATTAGAAGGCTTATTTCCTTTCTTAGTCTCATCTGCTAGAATTTCAAGAAAAACATGTTCCATCGGTTTTGTCCACCTAAATTGCTTGGAGGTCCCTTCTTTGTTGCCCTTACCCATTCTACATTAATAATTGTCATTGTCAATCATTACAATATCCAACAAGCTTAAAACATAATAAATTCAATATCTAACAAGCTAAAAACATAATCAATATCTAACAAATTCAAGACATAATAATTTCAAAATCCAACAAACTAAAATTTCAATATCATTATCCAACCAACATTAACAAAAAAAAAAACAATTTTAATACTAAACATACATAACATAGAAACAATAACCCTAAGCCCTAAACCTACCTAATATTTCTAGCCATATAATCATCCACATAGTTTGTGCAATTTCGTCTCTCTTAGCGAGACCATTCTCTTGCTTCTTCTCTTTCTTGTCGCTCCGTAAGAGTTGGTATTATCAAATCAGAGTCAGACTCCTCGTATAATCCTTGATTAAGTAAATCATTAGGATCAACTCCCATTATATGATTATGAATGATACAACAAACCAAAACTATATCTACTTGAGTTTGAAAATTCCAAAATGGTTCAAAGATCTAATACACGAAACCGTTTCTTCAAAATCCCAAAACACGTTCAATAGTGATTCGCAATGATGAATGTCGAAGACTAAATAGTTCTTTTGCATTTTCGTGCCCCGAGCACTAAACTCTTTTAAATGATATCGGACACCACGATATGGGGTAATATATCCATTTTGAATGCCATATCCAAAGATCGAAAGATAATATTTACCTACAATTTTACAAAACATAATTAATACTAATAACTTATGAGCTTACTAGAACTAGTTGGTATTTAATAATAACTATTACCTTCCGAAATTCTTAATCCTCCTGGGCGTGAAAGTGCATCACTTAAAACACGAGAATCATGTGCACTACCTTCCCAACCAGCTAGAATATATGAAAATTTCAAATCAAATGTAATAGTAGCCAATACATTTTGTGTCGTCCCCCCTTTACGGCTACGAAATCTTCCTTGAATGCTACGTGGAACGGATGCATGAACATGAGTTCCATCTAATGCTCCAATACAATCTTTAAAATACGGATAAAACCTCGGATTGTTTCCTATTTCACTAGGAATTGACTCATCAGGTGATCTAATAACTAGTTTATACAATTTCAAAATAGCTCTCAATACAACCCTAAAGTAACGGTGAACTGTCTCAGTTGATCTATAATATCTAGATCCAATCACTCGAAACCTTACATTATGACCAATTATATGTAAAAATATAACTACTTGCTCCCTAATATTCACAGATTTACTTGATTGTAACAAATTATTCCTACTAAGAATATCACACAAACTAAAACAGGCAATCAGTCTCATCCTTATCAGATTAATACAATGTTGGTCACCACTATATAAAATACTATTAATATAATTTTCTCTTTCATAATCTCGATTCACACGAGGGTGAGAAGCAATTTCCTTCCTAGTTTTTAATTTTTTAATCCAAAGAGCCCCAAAAGCTAAAACTGAAGCCACGACTCCGACAATTGCATTTTGATCTTGACTACGATCCATCTACACAAAACAATGTCACACAAACATTTTATCACTACAAAAAAGGTGCAAGCTTTTCATAAGATCGAAATACAAATAAATACAAAGGGGGAAAATTATTTTAGAAAATATATCAATATAGCAATATTCAAATTTAAAATTTCCATATAACAGTCAAAAACATGCATTGATATTAATATATATCAATATCCTCTTCATAGTCTTCTATCAATTCAATTTTTAATACTAATTCAAATTATTTTAAATGAATTAAATTATATATGTATATGTGATAAAAAAATAAATCACTAATATTTGATTTCAATTAATAAAATCTATTTTTTTAACAACAATAATTACAATGAAATCTTTCCTCCTACATGTTGAAAACAGTTGGTACAATATTCATTCCATATTCAATTATCATTCATCAAGAGGATTGAATACGTAGCTATTAGTACATCCATTTAGAGTAAAAAGATAAATTTGTTTAAAAATATTTAAAGTTTTTAGTAGAATGATTTGTCTATATAATTTAATTTTTTTAACAAGATTAAAAAAATATGTTCATATAAAATGATAATAATTTAAAATATGTATAAGTTATAATTGTTGAAATGATATCTTTAATATAACAAGAATCTCTTTTTCTTTTAAGTAAAATATTTAGTGTTTTCTAATTTCTTTTTAAATTTAAAGTTCAATAAATGCAAATAAAATTCATTTAAAATTTAAAAACACTTTTATTATTTTATATTAAAAAAGAAACGCATTTGTGATGATTGGTTTTTTCTTTTTCTCTTTTTGGCTTTATTTGATTCGTTTTCATGTGATGTATTGATTGATTTTACATACTATTGTAGTTGACCGAATATGTGTTTATACTTATAATTTGTGCATGTTTTTGAAAGGAAAAAGATCTTATATTAATCAAGATACGATTACAACAAAATGAAGCATAACACAGAACAAAATGGCAAGTCAACTCCAAAGATAAAACAAATCAAAGGCAAAGCATAAAATTATCCGATAAATACTCAAGTCAGAAAGACGCAAAACAAAATAAGCGAACTTCTAAACACTCCCTTCAATTGCAAATCAGTGCTCAAAGAAATAGCAACTCATTGCTCAAAGCAATAAGTGAAATAAGCTCAAGATAGTCTGCACCAACTTAGCCTGCAAATTTGTTGGCTTCCCTATTGATGTGAACTATACCCAAGTATAATAAGAATTTCTAAACATAAGAGTGGAGTCCACGTTACCTTTTAATGACGAGGTGTTAAAACGGAATTTCTAAATACAAGTAGTTCTGCTGTGATGAAATAAGATTCACCGACTGCTCTTGAGGAAGACATCAAAACATCACTATATCTTTAAGCTATTATAATGAAAATGATAGAAACTACTTTTGGTTGCCAAAAAGGGTTAAAACATCACTATATATATATTAGCCTTTAAAACTCTTATACTAAAACAGGAGACACACAAAAGAAAAGGAATGAAAGGTTTTATTTATGTCCAAGATTCATGAAGACAAAAGAATCAAATACAAATTTATAGCAGCAAACATCACAATTGCAGCCAATGTATTGCAGCAAACATCACCTTATACTACCGTTCCAAATGAAAAAAAAAACAAGGATACTACAAAATCAAGTTCAAATGATTCTATGGCCATTCCAAAGCTAACAGCATACTACAAAATCTAACAAGGGACCTCAACTAATAGTCTTTACAAGATAGATATCCTTTAGTGATATATAGGCTAATACCATTTTGATCTGCAGGAAAAAAAAGTTGATAAATAGCTTAAAATTTAGACTATTACACCGAACCACAAGGCGTTATGCAGGTTACAAAGAAGGTGACCACCCATTATTTATCTGCGATTCTTCGTTTTAAGGTTTATCTGGTTGAGATATGAAAATCACAAAGAGGTTGCATATTTTGTATATAAGAATCACATACAAACTTTTACAAAGAAGGTGACCACCCATTTTCTTTATATAATCATAAATAAACGTGATAGAAATTTGAAAAATAGAAACTTTTGCTATCCAACCAAGTAGGAAGCGAAAGAAATGAACTCAAACAACGATTGTCGAAATAAATGAAAAGGGTATATATATTCTTTGAATTAAAATTAAGTTTCAATTGATTTAGAGTCCGAATATGTTAGAGAGTTTTCTTTTACATGCATGGAATTTTTTTGTTTAAATTGATTTTATTTGAAAATTTCGCTTGTTTATCGTTAGCCTTTCGATTTACTATAATAAGTTGTAAGTTTCAGTGATTTAGGATGCAGAGGCGTAAATAAGCTCTGCAAGCATCTCTTTCATTTGTTTTATTTTTATCCGAATATTGATTGTAGTTCTAAATCAATTACTAAAGCTTTTAGCCAAAAAAGTAAAATCAAATGCTTGAGTTAATATAATTAGATTAAAAATTTATATTCTCTCTCAGATTATTCTTATCCAACCAAGTAGGAAGCGAAGAAATGAACTCAAACAACGATTGTCGAAATAAATGAAAAGGGTATATATATTCTTTGAATTAAAATTAAATGAACTTAAAAATCAATTTGAGTGTAAACGAGATTTTTCCTTCTCTCTTTTGCGATAAATTGGGAATTTATTAGGGTTTTAAGATTGCAAAAAGAAATGACAATTGCTATTATCAATAGCTTTTGGTTTAGAATTTAGAGGAGAAGTTGGTTCAAATGATCAATGATATTGATTTTGATGTGTTTTCATCTTTGATTTGAACTCAAGAAACATCAAATACAAACTTAGCAACAAAGATGTTGTAGAAGATAACAGATCGATTTTAGAAGAAAGCAGAGCGTTTTCACTAGTTTCAAAGAAGGGCAAGTTTGATATCGTTGATAGCCATAGATCTAACTAAGAAGATTAGGAAGAAGGAGAGGAAGAAAGCCCAGAGAGTGGTGGAAAGAAGAATTTTGTGAAGAACTAACTAAGAAGAAGAAGAAAAAAAAGAAAAGGGGTCTTAGTTTCAGTAAAAATTAAGAGAATAAACAGAGAAATATGCCATACCTGGAGGGGATCAGAGATGAAATTTTCCAAGAGAGATTCCAAGATCCAACGAAAGGAGGAACCGGAAAAATCTGAGAAAGAGAGAAAGAGATTTGTTGGCTGAGAAAGAAAGAAGGAAGGAGAATGAATGAAGAAGGGAAGGAGAAGGAATGAAGAAGGGAAGAAGGAGAACGCACCTGGATGATGAAGGGGAAGGCTTTGGAAAATATCTTACCGAAAAAAATTGGTAAGACGTTTTACAGGAATAAGGAAGACATTTTACCCGTGTTTGTAAAATGTTTTCCTTGAGGAAAACATTTTCCATCAACCAAACACTGGAAAATCCGAAAAATGTTCTCCGGAAGACATTTTACCCGTGTTTGTAAAATATTTTCCTTAAGGAAAACATTTTCCATCAACCAAACACTGGAAAATCCGAAAAATGTTTTCCGAAAAACATTTTCCACCAAACAAACACAGCCTTAATTACTCAACTTTTCCAAATCTTAGCTTTGCTGGCAGCAACTTTGGTCTTTGGGCTGCTTGTTGGTTGTGACTTCTTTAATAGTATTCCTTCATTTTTATTTTATCTTTTAATTACATTTCACGTTATCGTGATTTTATTTTGTTCATTCTGTTTTTTTAGAAGCAATAATGGTTTTAGTTTCTAATTGTCTTTTAGTGTATCTATGAGATTTGTCAGATCTATTGAGAACCTTTCCTGGAGAGCATTGTCATGATAGAGCATAGTGACGGTATTCGTAAAATTAGAATCCGAGGTGATAATGATGAGGATAAGTCATCAAAGATTTGGTCTTTTATGCATCATTGATGCGGTAGGTCTCTTAGTGTTCTTAGTAGTGGTTTCATGGTTGAATAGAGTTCATCGTCAAGTTGGTTTGTTGATGGTGGGGTTAGGACACAATTTTCAACAGTCTGATCAAAGTGATGCATCTGTGGTTTGTTTCTAAATTCTTTTAGTGTTGCATTTACTGTCAGTTTGTTTCTCTTTTATTTTGGGATTATTTTGTGCACATAATATTTGTGCATCAAGTTGTAATGTCTTATTTATTATTTGTACTAAATGCCATGTGTTTGTATTCTTTATATTCATGGTTTTTATTAATGCTAGTATTTACTTTTGTAAAAGAAATTGTTTGGTTCAAAATTTTGGTGTGTTTTAATCACTTCATTGTGTTTCAATTTGTAATGATGAATATTTGCTTATCTGATGCATATGAACCCCATATTGGTTGGTATGACATTTTGATATTTTAAATAGATTTATTTTTTATTTTAATTTTTTACTTTTATAAATACATTTAAAATTAAAATAAAATAATTAATTTAAGTTATAAATTTAATTTAAAATTTATATTTGCATATAAACATATTTTTATATATGTAATTAAAATATATTCTCATACATACATACTTTGTCATTAAGAAACAAGAAATTAGGTTACACCATATAAA
Source organism: Gossypium rotundifolium (assembly GCA_025506655.1). Taxonomy (NCBI): domain Eukaryota; kingdom Viridiplantae; phylum Streptophyta; class Magnoliopsida; order Malvales; family Malvaceae; genus Gossypium; species Gossypium rotundifolium. The sequence goes on from CP106727.1 coordinate 52,080,898, forward strand.
ATATTTAAAATGCTAATGAATTTGAAATAGAATATTAAAACATATAAGTATATACCAATAACACAAGAAAAATAATATACCCATATTATGATTTTAACTACCTTGATTGATGTTACAAATCTTCGATTTTTTTAATTTGTAAGTGAATCAAACCAAGTTCAAGTTGGTAGAAAATCAAGCTCAATATCAAGTCAAAATTAGTGGTATGAAGTTTGTTTTGAACTTTGATTGAGTTTCACTTTCAAATTCGAGCTGATTTGAGATTATTAGCTTTATTTTTCTAAAGTATTTTGATACAAAAAATTATTAAGAATTAAATTAGATTTCTTAAATCTCTTAATCAATTTTGAAAGAAACTTTTTAAAATATTTTCAAATATTATAAAAACTCAAAAACAAAGTTTACAAAATGCCATAAACTATTACATATGTTTTTTAGTTGCCCCAAGATCCTTCAAAATTGTTTTAAAGTTATAAGATTTTTTTAAGGCTAAATATTGATATGAGGTATCAATATTTGTCTCAAGTATTCATACCTAAGCTTGAAATATTGATAGATTACAAGACAATAGCTAAAAACACTTTCTAGAGGGGTAAAATATTGGTACCCTACTTTAAGGTACCAATATCGGACCCAAGGTATCAATACCCGACCTTTGACATCGATACAAAAGGAAGCCAATAGCCAAAAGTACAAACTAGAGGAGTAAGGTATCGATACTTGTTCTCAAGTTATCGATACCTAAACATTTCTAACAACTATTTTTACATGAGGTATCGACAATACTGCTTGCAGAACGTCTTAAATGCGTAAATTTAATGCTTCCACCAACTAAAAACTCCCTCAACAACTACTAAACAAAGAGAGGGTATAAAAAGGGCCTCAAAACACTTAAGAGAAGTTAGAGAACAACATTCATAGTTCAAGAGTTCAATTTCCATCATTCTTACCTTTATTCTTTCGATGCTCATATTTTGTACATAAGCCCTTGTTGAGTTTATTTTTCATTCTTTTAAGTGTTTATTTGTATTTTGAGAGAGCTTAATTTTGTAAACACCTGCCTTAGAGAGCTTCTTTTTCTTTTTACATCTTTTTAACCTTTGTAAAAGGGGAAGAGTTTTTTTAGTTAAGCCACAAAAACTAGGAAAATATTCTATCTTACCCTAAGTAAAAGATAATGAGTTGTAAAGATTATACAATTTCTTTGAAATATACTAATTAGTGAATTGGGGCTTAGTTGAGGAAAGCTAAGATAATGGAGGTAGATAATTGAGGTTGAACCCCTACAAATTATTTTGTCAAGATTTAAATTTTAAATTTCTCATTTGAATAATGAATTCACCTCATCCGGTGTTTATGAGCTTAAAAACTAGTATTTAAGCTAGAATTTTAGAGGCGGTTTAACCACTAAGAGAAAATATCCAAAAGAAGCTCAAGTGATACAACAATAGAAATACAAAATTTGTTGGAAAAATCAATTAAGATAGTTATCTTAGGTACAAAAGAAGTTTAAAAAATTTCTTTGAAATTGAGTCGTTGTGTTATTTATAGTAAGAAACTTAATAGAAATAATGAAAGTAATTGATGGGCGTCGAAACCACCAAAACTAATTCCTACAGAAACAACTCTAAATTGTAGTAAAAAGTGGTAGTAGGGTCGAGTCTATAGGGATTGGATATCGTAATCAACTTCTGTGTTCACTTATGAACAAAATATTCGTTGCGTCAAGCGTCGTGTCAAGAGTCGTGCCTATGACTCCAAACGTACCTGCAACAAAAATAAACAATTAAATCGGGGGAGTTTGAGAATGTTTAAGAGAGTAAATAATCTAATCAGCTTAAATAAACGATCGACTACTATTGAAAATAAACGTAAACTGGGAATAAATTCAGACTTATGAAAACAGATAAAATAAGCCTTAGCCTTAGACTCGGTAAATTTCGTATCAAGAATCGATCCTTGAAAATTAATCTACTCCTCCAAATGATAAGCTAGTTATAGCAGTTAAGAACGTCCTAACCACCAATTCTTCCTCTCGTAGCTGGTTCTGGTACGACCTACAAACCAACCCTTATCGATTATCTAACCGAGATACACGTGTTTTCGATTCAAGATTCTGGCAGCTTTGCGCTCTGAAGAACCAAACTCAAATCAACGGCCTCAAGCGCGTAGGTCATTTAAACCCGATCACTTCTTCCTTGATTTGTTCTTGGAAATTCGAATTCAGCACGGCTGACTCGAATCTCCAACTGTCAGCAAACAAGACTCCAACCCAACGTGCACTTTGACTTGAAATCGAATTTAACTTTAAGGGATGATTGGTCTATCCTGATAATTAGGAAAAAAGTAAATACCGATTGGAAGGATTTTTAGCACAAATTCGTATATCACGATTCTCGACCGAAAAGAACACCAGCCTAAAGTTAAGATGAAATTTAGTGAAGCATGAAATTATTCATGCTTTGTATGTTTTGAAAGGTAGGTTGATGATAATGGAAGAAATTGGGGAATGAAAAGACTTGAAAGGCAATTAGCCCAATTTATAAAAGCAAGCAAAATGCCAATGAAAATAGCAGTAGCTCACGTCAATACCAAAGAAAAAGAAAGAACAATTCTATTCCAAATTGGAGTAGGAAAGCAGAATTCATTGATGATTTTCCAAAGAACACTAATGCCCTATTTATATACATAAAATTTATTATTTTTGGCCTTAGCTAATTTAACATAAAATCAAAATAAAATAAAAATATAATAAAAATAAAAATAAACTAAAATAAGACTTTTCTATTTTTGGCTTTTTTCAAAGTCAAAATATCTGGTGAGTCCTTGGCTTCCTCCATATTTTTTATTCGGCCCCATTCCATTGATTTTGTTTCAATTTGGTCCTTTTCTGCTCGTTTTTGTCTCTTAGCGTCCTAATTGCATCCCTGACAAGATTAAAACATAAAAGTACTAATTAGCAGGGATCAATTCAGAAATAAACTAAATTTAAACACAAAATAACATGCAAATTTAATATGTTATCAAATCCCCCTACTTAGCTCTTGCTTGTCCTCAAGCATATTGTTCCTTCAAACATTAGAAATTATTCTACGATTTATTACAAATCAAGCCTCTTTTCCACATCCATAATCAACGCAAACAACATAGGAAAAAATAAACAAATGCTCAGAATATATAGTTTAATCAACAAGTGTGATAAAATTGAGATATGTGAACTAAATAATTTCACTAAATTGAGTTTGAATCCAAAATTTGAAATGCATTAGTAATTTAAAAGAATTTTTCAGACATGGTCAAACCTTTTTACGCGAACTAGGATGACAACCCAAGCACCCTATCCTGGTTACTCAGTTCAAATAGTCTTTTTTTTTTTGAAGGCTCGGTTAGCGGAATGTTTGCAAGTTATCGACTTGTCACTCAAACCTTTTTACGCGAGATAAAATGACAACCCAAGCACCCTATCCCAGTTACTCAATTCGGTCACGTTTTCGAAACTTTCACTCATAACTTGAGCCTTTATTTATTTATTCATTTTATTTATTTATTTCTTTATGTACATGCAAATTTTTTTTTTTCAAACAATCGATTTATATGAAAAGTTTAGTTACATATATCAACCTTAAAACACAAATGTCGACTAATCTAGATACTTGAACACTTTTATTTAAAATTTGGCCAATTTTCCAAATTGAATAAGTAATGAGATTTAGAGGCTCAATGTTGGAATAAACTATTGAATAATTCTAGCATAAGATTGAACGCATACAAAAGAGAGACATGCAGAAAAAATATGCAAATTTACCATTTATTTACTATTTCAATCCCCCCTACTTACTCTATGCTTGTCTTCAAGCATGTGTCATATTAGATAAAAAACAGAAGCTCAAATAACAGGTAAAAAGAAAAGTTCAGAATACTCCCCAGGTGGCATTAATGATTTTGTCGGTGTTGAGGGTAACGACTTTACAGGATGTCAAGGATTGTGGAGACTTGATTTTCCATTGTTCCAAGTCGAGCTTCGATCCGGCTTAAACATGCCTCTGCAGATAGATGTTGTTCCTCTTGCTCTCTAGTATTGATGTGTGGACGTTGGCGGAAAACCATATTTCCGCGAGTAGTCCGTGTACCTGGAGGAACAAAATAACATGAAGTAGGGGTACCGGCAAGCAATCCCATAGAATCCAAACAATATTTATCTAAGCTGTCCATACTATATGAAAATGTTAAGGCCGAGAAATCAATTTTAGAGGGAAAAATTCGAGAGGTTAAATTTGTAATATATGACCCAAGTATTAGTGGACGATTACATCGCAAAACGGCATGAAAATTTCGTGCAAGCCAATATCCTAAATTAACTTTAAAACCAAAATGCATACACCACAAAAAGAACAGTTCAGTCTTAGTTAGAATAGATGACGAGTCATTTCTACCTGAAAAACTAAAGGCTAAAAATCGGTGAATATATCTTAAAGCAGGTTCATGCACCAATAAGTCTTTTGTGGTCTTCGGATTATAAAGCTGATTAGAATGAGTTAAAACACAGTAAACATCTTGAGCATCAAAGTTACTTGGAATATCTAACAGAGTAGTATGATAGGAATCGGATTGAATATTATCAAGGTCGACGAAACCCATGGCAATGTTAAATTCAGAAATTGACATCCGAAAGTCCCTCCCAAGCAAATGAAAAATAGACAATGTTTTGTGTTTCAACATTTCATAATGTAGTGTAGAATTCATATATCAACTCATAATATGCATTACAAGAAATATTAGCAAATGAATTCCAACTAATAGCATCAAAATAGCCAATCACAGAATCGTGAATATTTAACATATCAAGAGTAGAGAGATCGACTTGCTTACAGACCGGGAGCAAATGTTGTCAAATGTCGTCATATCTTGCGTGATGCTCCGAGGTCGAAAAGTCTAGAAATCTATGTAATTGACCTTCGATAAGAATAGTGTTTGCATGACCTCTCTATTACGTTGATGTCTCGTGATGGTCGAACATATTCGTTAGGCGATTCGGGTGGACTTGAATTTTCAGCAGCGTCAGTATTGCTGTTTGGGGGTGTCGCTGACTCGCGAGGCGATTGTCGACGGGCTCGAGTGGTAGACGATCGTGTTCGAAATTGTGAGACACGTTTGTTGGCATTAGAAGGACCTTCGACATTGTCGTTAGAAGTCCTGACTTCTTCCAAACAGCCTGCATAATATGTTAGTAAAGGTAAATCAGGCTGAGGGTTGAGAATCGACCTTTCGGGGGTAGCGGGGTTACTATTCGAGTGTTCTGCTTTGACTAGAGTCGGACTTCGTCGGTGAAGAGTTCTTGTTGGGGTGATCGTTTGGCTTGGAGGAGGTGGAGAAGACGGAGAAGGCTCGGAGTCGTCGTTGGCTATATCGACAACTAGAGGCGTTGAAAATCGATGTCGACTTCAATTGAGTGAAGCTGGAATATTGTCGGCCGTTTGGTTCTGAGTTCGAACCATTGTTTTCGTGTAGGCATCACAAATAAATGGTTCTGTTCGCTAAGGTGGCGGCGGCAATGGTGGTGGACGGCGGCGGCGACAGTGATAGATGGTGACGGTGTGCTTTGGGCTGATTTTTTTGAATGTTGATGGTGGGGATATTGATTTTGGCGTCGGTTAAGGTGGTAAGAGGGTGGTTTGGGTGTTTGGTGATGGAGAAAAAGAATAAATGGAGGAAATGGTGTTTGTGGAGGGGAGGAGCGACGGCGTGCGATTAGGTGCTCCGATAGGTAACGCGAGGAAACGGTGGTGGCGACGGGGCCCTCGGACGGTGATGGGGGAAAAAAGGAAAAAGAAAAAAAAAGAAAAATAAAATAGAGGGATGTGGGTTTGGGGTTTGTCGAAGGTGATGGGGGAAGGGGTGCGACGGCTCGGTGATATGGCAGCGAGGAGTCAGCGATGGCGCGGCATTGTGGTGGTGAGGAGTTGGCGATGGGGGTTTTGACGGCGGCGTGGGCTGGTTATTGGAGTTAGGTGTTTTTTTCTTTTTCTTTTTGGAGAAGATGAAGAAGAAAAGGGTTTTAAATTTTGGGGGTTTTGGGTGTTTTATTATTATTATTAATTTTTTATTTTTTGGTTGGGCCTATTGGGTATTGGGTTATTTGTGGGTAATTTGGTTTTTTTTTTGGGTAGGTGAGTTAATTGGGTTGAGTGGTGGGTATCGGGCCAATTTTGGATTTGTGTTGTTGGGTTGGTATTTGGGTATGTGTAGGTGGGTTAAATGGGTTGATGGGTATTGGATTTGGGTTTTGGGGTTTTATGAAGGTTAAGTAATTTAGGGATTTTTTTAATTATTTGTAGGTAAATAACTTTCACCAAATTAGCATGTCGTGCCCACGCCACCAAAATTATCCGACTGTGGGAAAAAAAATTCATAACCTCCATTACGTTCCTGAAAACATTAAATTAACTGAATGAAATAAAAATTAATTTTTTTACATCCAAAATCTTACTAAAACTCAAAATTAAATAAATGAAAATAAATTTGGGTTTCCTCCCAAAAAATGCTTTTGTTTAACATCGTTAGCTTGACGACTTGGAAATTTATTTATCCGGCTCTTCGAGGACTAACTCCTCAACCACGTGGACTTGAAAATTCTAGTAGAAAGGTCTTAATCGCTGTCCGTTGACCTTAAATTTTTTTTCGGATTCTTCGCTTTTAACCTCAACTGCACCGTGTGGAAACACGTGAGTAACAACAAAAGGCCCTAACCACTTAGTTCAAAGCTTACCTGTAAAAATTCTTAATGTAAGGTCATAAAGTAATACTTTCTGTCCTACCATAAATTGTTTTCGGGTTATCTTTTGGTCATGATATGCTTCGACCGTATCCTTATAAATTTGGACACTTTCATACGCTTCTCGTCGAATTTCCTCAAGTTCCTGAATATGTAACTTACGATGCTTACCTGCAGCTTCCAACTCCATGTTGCATTGCTTGACCGCCCAAAACACTTTATGTTCTAGCTTAACAGGAAGATAACACGGTTTACCAAAAATTAGTCGATAAGGAGACATACCTATGGGTCATTTATAAGTCGTACAGTACGCCAATAGTGCATCGTTTAGTCGCAAACTCTAATCTTTTCTAGTTGGCTTGACGGTATTCTCCAAAATCAACTTGATTTCTTGATTCGACACTTCCGCTTGACCATTTGATTGAGGGTGATAAGCAGTAGTGACTCGTTGCACTACCCACTACAGCAAAACAGACTTTTAGCGACATTTTTTTGGCTTTTAGCGGCATTTTTAAGCGCCACAAAAAGTAAAAGCGCCGCAAACTTTAGCGGCGTTTATGAGAAAAAAATGCCACTAAAGGTCATGACTTTTAGCGGCGCTTTTCCAAAAACGTCGCTAAAGGTCATGCCTTTTAGCGGCGCTTTTCCAAAAACGCCGCTGAAGGTCATGTTCTTTAGCGGCACTTTTTCTATAAACGCCGCTATAAAACATGACCTTTAGTGGAGCTTTTCCCAAAAACGCCACTAAAGAACTAAAAACGCCGCTAAAAATATGACCTTTAGCGGCACTTTTACTAAAAATGCCGCTAAAAACATGACCTTTAGCTGCGCTTTTCCTAAAAACGCCGCTAAAGGTTATGAAAAATAAAAAAATTTTAAATATTATAAAAACACCACAAATCCATTCCCACAAATTAAAATGACTATTAGATGTCAATTTCCAATATACATTTTAATCTGATTGAATAAAGTAAAGCCTATTTTATGCACTAGCTGATTGCAAATAACGCACTAGCTGATTGAATAAAGTAAAGCCTATTTTACATTTTAATCTGATTAACATTTGGATAAAGCTTCCTCTTAGAAAAATATTCGTCAGATAATGCGGCCTTCTCCAAATTAATAGCTACCTGCGAAAGGGGAAAATGATAGAAGGCAAGAGAAAAGCATATTAAAACATTAAAAGTAAACAAAGAAATCATAGACAATATTAGAAATGTCACTTATACAAACTACAAAGTACTAATGAATCCCTGTTTGGAAAGCATATTAAAACATTAACGATGAAACAAAGAAATCATAGACAATATTAGAAATCATATTTTATTGGAAAATAATGAACTTAAATGGAAAAAAAGAATTCCTTTGTTTGCTTTTCTTTTCATGCATTTGAGTATTAAATGAGATAACTTGTAGAGTTAATTTTATTATATTATTTAAAATTAGAACCAAATTGATATAATGTATAAGTATTTAAGTATTAAATATATTATTATAGAATAAAATGACTAAAACATAACTAAACAATAATCTTGAAATTGAAAAATTTTATAATTTAATAACTAAAATAAAAATACTAAAATTTAAAGACCTTAATAGTTTGGTAATTAATAGTATACCTTAAAATCTAAACAATAATTTTAGAAATTTAAATTTAGGCATTTAGCAGAATGAAGCTACTTAGTTCTTTGTGTATGCGTACTACAACTCTCTTTATGTTTTTTCCTTTTTGGTTTTTGGTGTAAGTGCCACTAGCTGATTGAATAGTAAAGCCTAACTTTGAACTGGGTTGGCTAGTTTCCAAGCACCACACTAACTCTAACAAGAAAACCAAAACACATTAGCCTGGTCAGAAGATGTGTTGCTACCTCACATCACTGTCCCAAAGAATGAGTAATTGAAAAAAGTAGCTACATTCTTAGACCCTAAAATTAAACCAAACAGCATTTCCAAACATAATGTATGTACCCATTCATGTAGTAATAATATTTTTATCATAAAGTTCCAACGAAAACCAACCCTAAACCCATTAATGATTCCAAACTTAGTTCTATTACTCAGTCTTGTCAAGTGTGAATTAAAATCCAATATGCGAAATGCAAGATGTCGAGATAAGATACATCAATTACACTACAAAAATTGATAAAGATGTACAACAAAAACAAAACAAAAACAAAACTTACTTGATTCCAAGATCGATGTGCTCCTGGATGCCAAATCCAAAGCAGCCAGTATCACTAAAGTTCCTTCTCAAAAGCTCATATTCCTTGACTTCAAACCAGTTGTTAGTTGACCAAATAACCAAATATTTAATACCAAAAAATGAAAAAAAAAATGCAACCTAAGCTGCAAATTTCAATGAGGCAAAAGTTGTGCAACTAATTTAAATTATTAATGAAAGGAGCCATGAAACTCACACGATGGTTTTGCATGACTAAGCAATTTGTGCCAAGCTTTTGCAGCAAATTTGGAGGAAATTTGGCAAAAGAGAATAACTATCAAGTCAGTAGAAGTGTGGCAATCGATGAAGCAATGAACATATAAATACATCGACTATAAGAAATCGATAAGCTCTCACATAATAGATGTCAACCAGGTTGGGCTAAGTAGAAAGTTTGTAAAAATATCATTCGCTACTAACTTGGACCAAACTACAAATAATCGACATAAAATCCTCATTTTGCCATTGATTGAAAGGTTAGATATTATAAATGGATATACCTACAACATTCATAAAGCCTTTTGATGATAAAGCAAGCAGAAAATTAAGGTTTATTTACGTGTTCACTATTGCTATTTATCAAAGGTGTAACTCAAGTTCGAACTCTCCTCAATCAACTAAGAACAAATTCAATGACACTAATCGGAAGCTAAACAACAACACATTTATTCTCTTCCTATTTAAGTGTTAAACTTGTTTATGGTCTTCACTAAAAGCTTCAGATGAAGTCCGTTACTGTACCAATTCATTGCCATGTGCCTACTTGCAAGCAAAAGTTAACAAGAAAAGTGGTAAGCCCATAGTACCAAAGTTTCACACCAAATATTAAGCTATGGTCGTCATTTAACCTAAAGAACAACTTCAGGAAACCTCTTGCAACTAGTTTACCTCCTTTTCTCTATCCTCATGCAATAAAGTCCTTATTCAAATAGTGAAATGGAGAGATCGGTCTGACGAATATAAAGCGCATATGAATTACAAGCCTCTTTCCCTTCTTAGCAGTAGCATACAGAGAGGCTTTTGTTACTTCAACACGTTGATGTTGTGAACTTTCCTATAAAGCATCTAATGCCCGACCAAAAAACATATTTGAAATATAAAATACTTAATCCTCCAAAGATAATAATGTAAAATCGAGCAAAAGCATCAATAGAAAAATGGCACCAAAATCAAACAATACTAATGTACCATGAAAGGTAATAAAGGCTTTGTACCTTTGAAATCTGTTCCTTCAATATTAACATTTTCCACAAATTGGAGACTAGAGGCTGATTTGATGCGAAAATGGTTCAAGAATATTTTGTCCTATCGCAAGAAGAAAAAGTATGTATTCATTAAAATAAGATTTTGTTAAATTTTTATAATTCAACAAAGAAATTCCTTACGTAAAATAAGTTATTGGATCACGATGAGACATGGGTAGATTTAAGCTAACTTGAAATGAAGTGATTTCTAAAGAACCAATGAGGTAAGATTTTGATATTCAAATCTATTAGAAAATGTTTTCCAAAGAAGGTCAACCATTGGTTTGGTTGCCACAAACAAGGTAACCATGACATCCTAACAGATCAAATTCTGCGATTTTCACAATATGGTGAACATGCAAGAGTTGCCATTATTTAGCCATGTTAGGCCAACAAGAATCTCTAACAAATAGAAATTACGAGTTCCTTAAATCAAGAAATTTAAAACGTCTCATTTTGTCATTTTCCATGACGCATGAATGAATATTAGTAGAGAAAGTCCACAATAGTGAACAAAACTACATCAAGAAAAGTCATATAAGCAGATAAAAGCTCGAAGAATATAAATTATTTTTTTTTTTTTAAAAAGGAAGCAGATAAAAATTGTCGATAATGTGAGGTGCTTACTTGCGATAATCATTGTTAAAAGTTCAAAACCCAAACAAACGGCATATAACGGGAAATGATCTCCCCTATTGTTCTTCTCTATAACTTTCTGCAAAAAACACAGAATAAAAATTTTACATGCAACCCAAGGAAAGTGGAAATATAAAAACATTTGAAAATTAAATCGGTGATCATATTGGTGCATAGAGAGTGGATCTGAGAGATATCTTTCTTAACGGCGAAGGAGAGTTCAGGAGAATCGGTACCGGAGACTTATCCGTTTATATTCCAAAAACAAAACAATAATTCAGCATAAATTAAAAGAAGAAGTGAAAGAATCGGATGAGGAAAAACACATATTGCGAAATTTGAAATACCTTGGGGCAGCATTTGCCACAGTTAGAACAGCGGATGAATTTGACATGGCCACGGCCATGCTTTTTGCGGCCACCATTCCTACATTTGAAAGTCTACAAAACAATAAAAGATATAATTAGAGTGAACAAATTTGTGAAAAGGATTAAGTTTTGATGAAGATCAAAAAGCCAAAGTGGAGAGGAAATGTAGATCTGACCATGGCTGCTTCCGCCGATTAATAACTAGGGTTTTTGGCTTGTAAGAGGAAGAATAAAATTTTGGGAAAAAATATGGTTTTATACTTGGGCGACTGATGTGTTGAAACCCTAACTCATTGATTGATGGGATAATTTTGCGGCGTTTTTAATACACGCCACTATAGCTCCATTTTTTGTGGCGTTTTATTATGAAATTTTAATTTTTTTTCTATTTTTAACCTATATTTTTTTATTTTTTTCAAAATTTTTGTGTTGAGATTACTATTTTTTTTGAATTTTTATTTTTATTATATTTTGAGTATTGAACTTTTTAACAAAAATATTAAATATTAAATATTAAATATTTAAGTTTTTAAGTTTTTAAGTTTTAATTTTTAATTTTTATTATTAAATTTTAAAAATTTAATTACCATTATCAACTCTTTTACAATTTCTTTTTCTTTCTTTTTACAAAGAACATTATTCTTTTAAGTATAGTCTGCATTAGTTGTTTAGATTTTTATATAAATGGCATTTAATTATGTGCACACACCTAAATTTTGATATAGATATATACACCTAAGAATTATATATGAATTTTGGTTTAATGTGTAATTCTAGATATGAAATTCTAATTGTGGTTTAAATGTATAGTTGGGGGAACCCCCACGGCTCCTCTCTTCTCGATAATCCATACATCCCTTATCGGTGTATGGATGACTATCTCTCGAAACACGAGTTTAGGTTCGGCCTCAATGGGAAAATAAAATGGAGCACCTAACAACGTATCTTCACAAACCAAGAACTACGAGATCGCCCTTTCATTACGGGGAGACGGAGGATCGTACCATTCGAGCCTTTTTTCATGCTTTTCCGGAGGTCGAGAGAAAATGCTAGTAAATAAAATACTACAAAAAAATAGGCTTTCTACATATTGCATCATCCAAAAACGATTTTTATCACCGTGTAAAAAAAAAGAAACTTCATAGAAGTGAAATATGAAGAAATATTTATGCCTAGATACTTTATTCTATGGATAAAGATCTAATTGATAGAGGAAGCGCCAGTAAAGATCAATTAGCGAGGTTTTGAGCCGATACAATAAATAAGAACTGCTTATTTATGTCATGATATGAAATAAAAATTAGGAATCGACTTATGTAATAGAGCCGATCCCTAAGTTATTGAGCATTTTGATTTAATCATACACATTATTTTAAAATATAAATACATCAATATATTTTTATATTGAATAAATATAAATTTTATGTATGCAATATATAAATAAAAATGATATTAATTATATCAATAATTGTGTTAATATTTTACAAGATCTGGATCAAATTAAAGTTCATATATACAATTGCACACCAAACCATTGTTCATGTATGCTTTTGGGATTTAACCCATTTTGATATATATATTTTAAAATAATAATTTACATTTATCTTATTTTGATTTATATTCTAAAAATTCAAGATTAATCCCTAAATCATAAACCCTGGACCCTAAGTATTATACCCTAAACCACAAACATCAAAACCTAAACCTCAAACTCAAAACCGCAAACCATAAATCTTAGACCATAAAACTCGAACCCTAAACTCTAAATTGCAAACCTTAAACCATAATCCGAGACAACTTTTTGGGAATTCATGTGGCCAATGTTAGTGTAGTACAAAACATATATTTTAATAGCTAACACATTAACCATAAATCCCTTACGAGGGGTTTCAATTTTGGGATTTTGGGTCATATAGCTAACCCTAAACCCTAAACCCTAAAATCTCAAACTTAAACCATAAACCCTAAACTTAAAAACCTAACACATTAACCATTTCCCCCAAACCCTAAAACTCTAAAACCATAAACCTTAAACTTAAAACCCTAACACATTAACCATTTCCCTTTAAACCCCTAACCTTAGACCTTAACCCCTGACCACTAACACTTAAACCTTAATACCGGTAAACAATAAGATATTAAACATTATACAATAAACCCAAACAACAAACTTTAAAACACTAAACCCATACACTAAAATAACAAACTCTAAACCATGAAATTAACATACTAAACATTAAACCCTAAATCAATTTTAATAGCTTAATTTGTAACTTAAATGAAAACTTCTAAATTGTTTAGCTAGCAATTTGTAACTTTTCATAATTAAGTAACTAAAATGAAACTTTCTCATTGCTTATAAGTGAATTTATCAACATAAAAAAGCACCGCTAATGCTCAAACATTTAGCGGCATTTTTTCAAAAGCGCCACTAATGCTCTGATTTATAGCGGCATTTTTTCAAAAGCGCCGCTAATGCTCTGATTTATAGCGGCATTTTTTTCAAAAGCGCCACTAATGCTCTGATTTATAGCGGCGTTTGAGGAAAAAACGCAGCTATTTATCCTTTTTAGCGACGTTTTAGAAATAAACGCCGCTATTGCTCATTTTTTTGCGGCGTTTTCCTTCAAACGCCGCTATTGTATAATATTTGCGATGTTTTTCTTTAAAACGCCACTAAAAACACCTCTAAAAGTCTATTTTGGTGTAGTGACCCCGTATTTTTTCAAAAGCGTGTCGATTACCTTATTGCAAAAATACATTCCACGATCGCTGATCAATGCTCGCGGTGTACAAACCTGGAAAAAATATAACTTTTTAAAAAATCGACTACTATTTTTGCATCAGCATGACGAGTGGCTTTTGCTTCCACCCACTTCGACACATTGTCAACTGCAAGTAGAATATAGATGTTACAGCATTACGAGACAAAAGGTCCCATAAAATCTATGCCCCATATATCAAATATTTCACAAACATGTACAGGGGTTAGAGGCATTTCATTTTTTGACTCAAGTTTCCTACCTTTTGGCACTTTTCGCATTGTTTACAAAACAAATATGCATCTCGAAAAATATGTGGCCAATATAGTCCACATTTAAGTAATTTATTTCGCAGTTCGTTTAGGACCAAAATGTCCACCACATGCATAAGAATGAAAAAAAAAAGATAAAATCGAGTTTACCTATGTTTCTGCAACACATCGTCGAATTACCTGATCGGACCAATATTTCCAAAGGTAGGGGTCTTCCCAAACATAGTATCGTGATTCACATTTGATCTTATCTTTTTCATATCGCAACAAGTTAGAAGAAACTATACCTGTAGCAAGGTAATTCACCATGTTTGCGTACCAAGGAAAAATTGTCTTACTAGCAAGAAGACTTTCATCTGGAAAATCGTCCTTAAGTGGTGTGACATCCTTCGATGGAGGTATTCGGCTTAGATGGTCAGCTACCAAATTTTTGCATGCTTTTTTGTCCTTTATTTCGAGACTGAACTCCTGCAAAAGTAATATCCACCTTATAAGTCTCATTTTCGCTTCCTTCTTCCTGATCAGATATTTAAGAGCTGCATGATAAAAAAAATGACAATCCTAGTCCCTAATAAATACAAATGAAATTTTTCCAAAGCAAAAACTATAGCTAGAAACTTCTTTTCAGTAGAATAATTGCTTTGGATAGCATCCAAAGTCTTAGACGCATAGGAGATGACGTGTGGTTCTTTCTCGATTCTTTACCCAAGAACTACTCCTACGCTATGGTCACTTACGTCACACATTATATCGAAAGGATAATCACAGTTTGGGGTTTAGGGTAGGGTTTATATCGAAAGGATAATTGCAGTTTGGGCACGTAAGTGTCGTCTTCTCTTGATCCTCAAGTGTTACTAGAATCTAGAAAAACCCTGTGTAACCATCAAGAAAACAATAATGAGACTTCCCAGCTAAACGTTCTAACATCTGATCAATAAAAGGAAGTGGAAAATGATTTTTTTGACTTAAGGAATTCAATTTTCTATAATCGATGCGGACTCTCCACCCGTTTTGGACTCGAGTGGGAACCATCTCACCTGTCAAATTCTTAATTATGGTTACATCGGTCTTTTTCAGTACTACGTGGACTAGGCTGACCCAATTACTGTCAGAAATGGGACAGATCATCCCAACATCGAGTAGCTTTTAAACTTATTTTCTTACCACCTCCATCATGGGTGGATTGAGACGCCTTTGAGCCTCTCTTTTGGGAATAGCATTATCCACAACTTGCATTTTGTGCATGCAATTCGAGGGGCTCAATCCCTTGATGTCAGCTATCGTTCATCCAATTACCTCTTTATAGTTTCTAAGAACTCGTACCAAATTTTCCTCTTCTACCTTGAAAGTTTACTCTAGATTATTACCGGTAAGGTATTTTTTACCAAGAAAAGCGTACTTTAAATGGTCTGGAAGTCGTTTAAGTTCCAACTCTGGAGCTTGCAAAATAGATGGTACAAGCTTAGTTTACGAATGTGATAATTCAAGATATTTACCTGGATTTCTCTATAATTGCGATGCCTCCAAATGAGCCATTGTTTCGTGAACAGACTCTTCAAAGGTTATCCACTCTTCTTGTTCCTCTACGACATTAAAGTCTAGACTTCTGCAAAGAACAGTTCGTAATTCATCCTCGTCATGATATTCTAAATGTAATTCAGTTAAAGGATCAATTATATCAATATTAGAAACATTAGAAATCATTCTAGGGCGGTTCATAGCCTCAAAGACATTGAATTTCACCATTTTCCCATCGAACTCCATAGTGAGTATCCCACTTCATACGTCAATCTTTGTTTGGGCGGTACTCAAAAATGGCCTCCCAAGAAGTATGTTAGATGAATTGGCCGAATTGTCGTCCTCCATGTCGATAATGTAAAAATCTACAGGAAATATTAGCTTGTTTACCTTGACAAGAACGTCCTCCAATACTCCCTCTAGGTACACCACAGATCTATCTGCAAGGTTAATAATCGCACCTATTTCCTTTAAAGGACCCGCGTTAAGTAGTTTATAAATTGACAAAGGTATAACATTAATTGATGCGCCTAAGTCACACATTACTTTTTTAATATTGACACTACCTATTTTACAAGATATGGAAAACATACCTTGGTCCTTACATTTGGGTGGTATTGTAATATCCTCAATTAGGGGTTATGCATTTAGTGCATAATGCAAGTGTTAGCATGCTTTAGTGAGTGTGTTTGGAGGTGTTTGAGGGGCTTTGGAAACTCTAGGATAGAAGAGGAAGCTTTGGAAAAATATGGAAATTTTAAGTTAAAAGGGGAATTGGGCTAAGGAGGCCTTATGAATAATTGCGAGGGATTTTGGACATGAGAGCGGGCTTGGTAAAGTGGCTGCAAGGCGCCACTTAAGGGCCTTGGTGATGACGCCATGAGCAGGGGAGAAGGGCCTGGGTTCAAGTCCTGTGGGCAGCATAAGCGTGTTTTTATTTTTGCAAGTTGGCGTTAAGGGTAAAGGAGGTCTTAAAAATAATTGTGGGGGGATTATGACACAAAGGAGCTAGCAGCAAAGTGGCTGGTAGCATGTGGGGTTCCAGAGGTCTCATGTTGAAACTTGGGGCGACAAATGGGTGGCTTTCATTTTGCACATTTAAGTCAAAAAGGAACTAGGCTAAAAGGCTTTAAAGGAAATTCGTGAGGATTTATGACACAAGGGTTGGCTCAGTAAAGTAGCAATGAGCGCTACTTAAGGCTTGGGCAAGTGACGCCTCAAGCAATGGGTAGAGGGCCCAGGTTCGAGTTGCGAAGGAGGCATGAAGGAGCTTTTATTTTTGCGATAAGAAGGCACCTGGCGAAAGAGGGTTTAAAAGAAATTCTGGGGAGTTTATATCACAAACAGCGCCTTGGAAAAGTGGCTGGGGATGCTACCTGTAGCTTGTGTCAAGGGCTCCAACAGGTCTTGGGTTCGAGGCTTGTGAGCAGCAAGGGGAATGTTTTATTTTTCTTTTGCATCAAGGTAGAGTTGGTAGGAATTGGATGGCACATGGAATTTCAATTGGATAAGGATTTGGCTTAATTCTCCCATTAATATTCGGCTAAGAGTAGGATAATTGTAGTTTTATTTATTTATTTTATTATAGGATAATTATGGTTTTATTTAGATTAAATGAGATTTTATTTTATTTATTTTAGTTTAATAGATAGATAAGAGATAAGGTGTTGGATTAATTATTTTATTTGTTAAGAGATAAAATAGGAGTTTAAGTTGGGATTTGATAAGTGGGGAAGTGGTGGTATTGTTGGACTCTAGGAGCTTGAATTTTCGGTATAAATATGGCTAGTGTGTGCTAAATTTTCCCTTTCAAAACCTTTCTTTTTCATCTTGGTTATTGCCGAAATTTAGTACCTCTTTTCCCATTGGTGCCGTTTTTCCCTTGTGCAAAAGCCACTTGTGTTTCATTCCTTTTTTCTATTTGTTCTTGGCCGAACCTATATCCCTCTCCCAAACTTCTTCTTTTATGTTGGTGTTAGCCGAATGCCCATCATTGTTTGAAGCCATAGTCGAATCCTTATTGGAGGTGCTGTCGACTACTTGCTTGTGATCTCTCACTCCGAACGTAGGTGAAGGAAGGGAACGCTAAGGATTCTTTCGGATTCGATTCATCAAGGTGAGCAGTGTAGTATTCGGCCTAAGGCCACTTTCTAATGCTTTTTGGTGTAGAAGGCGATTCTGACAGTGGATTATAGGGATTTTGACAGTTCAAGAGCAAGGAGTAGTTTTCGGGATTTCAACAAGCTAGGTGAGTGATTCATGGTATTCGGCCATTTTGGTTATTAAGTGTTGACCGATTATGTACTATGATTCTTAGGGGCAAATCGATAGAAGTACATAGGAGCCTTCGGGATTTTAGAACGGGCTTTTCGGGATTTAAGTGAACCGCTAAGTGTATTAGGTGTGTACCCCACACTATTTCTTAATAAGTTTTATGGCAATGTTTAATATAAGTATGTGTATAAGAATGTGGATATGGCTAAGGTACTATGTCATGGTACAAAGTACTCAGGTACGTTTCCTACTCCTACTAGGATTATGTTAAATATCTGTTACGACACACATATGACATTATAAGAATGTGAAATAAAAATTTGGCATGTTAATGCATGATATGTATGATATGGGGCATATGGGTTTTATGAAAAGGGGAAGTGAATGTGGTGACCTAAGACCACGATATCTGAATGTGGTGACCTAAGACCACGAATTTTATAAGAGGCGATGAGCACGTCATTGCAATGACGCCTTCGATGGTGTGTAGCGGATGGAGGGTTGACTTAGTAGTCCCACGGTGTGCGGGATGGTACAGTGATGTGTAGCGGATGGCATATAGGTTTGGGTTCGGGTTGCATCATTATTCCTATCATTATATGAATATGCATGTAATATGTGAACATATGCCTAAATTGTTAAATTTTAGTGTTGGTTACACATTGAGTCTGCTTGACTCACCCTTGTGGGATTATTTTTCGTAACGATCAAGAATGGACCGGTTGGCGGGGAGCTTAAAGGTGGCCATGCACAAAGAAGGAATTTATTTTATTTGGATTTTATTTCATTAAGTACTTTGAATTTATTTTTTTGGGAATTATTTGATGTAATAAGGCCATAGTAGAACTACTTTACTTTGCTTTTATTTATTAAGCTTACAAACTTTTATTCATTAAAGGATTAAGTAAATTTATTTTAAAACAAAGCCTAAACGTTTTGTCACCTAAAGTAAAGGATTTTAATAATGAAATAAACTTGTTTCAACTCAAGCCCAACCCAAAACAATCTTTCTTTCAAAACACACAAGTTTTTCCTAAGTAACAAAAGAATTTGAAACGGTTTACACTGGGGAACATACCAGATCCGGTCAAGGCTCGTGGGCCGGGTTTGGGGTGTTTCAGGTATTTTCCTTTGCAGAACGGTGGAGACATTTTCTCCGTCACTTACCTTTTCATTGCCCAAAAGTTTCCTTTTACTCGTGCATAACTCTTTTAGGAATTTTGCATATCGTGGGATCTACTTAATCGCATCGAGAAGAGGTATGTTGATTTCCACCTTTCGAAAGGTGTCGAGGATCTCCTTCTCGTCTATCTCCTTCTTACACTGGACAAGTCTTCCGGGAAATAGAGGTGGTACTGTAAATGATTTTTGTGGTGCTGACTCCACTAGAGCCTCTGTGTCAAGGTTCTCCCTATCTTGATTAGTGTCGTGGGCGCGAGTAGTGTCGTGGCTGCGACTTGTGTTAGGTACAGGCTCTAAAACGTTCCTACTCCTCAATGTCATAGCGCTTGCATTGTGTCGAGGCTTTAGCTCAGTTTGGGATGGCAGCTTACCTTGGGACTCCAAACGGATAATCGTGAGCGAGTTTGCTCACTTCCTTATCCAACTCCTACAAATGCATGTCAATTTTTTGTTGGAATTTCTCAGTACTATTGGCTAGCCTTTCCACTATGGCTTTCAAAGACAACTTTGGGGGAGGTAGCTGTTGATTTTGAGGCGGCCTTTATTGGTATGATTGATTGAATTGTAGATGCATCCTATAACTGAGATTCGAGTAATCCTTCCACCCCACATTATACGAGTTCGAGTGGGGGTCATATCGCCTCTGGGGCAGTCCTGAAAAGTTCCCGACAGCATTCGCTTGTTCTGTTGAATCCTCATGTAAAATTAGACAGGAGTCCGTCGGATGGTCTGATTTAGCGTAAATTCCATACAACCGTTCTGGGCTCATTTTATCTATAAGAAAAGTTTGAACAATGTTAGTCAGCTTATTAATTTTATCTTCTAGAGATAGAGAACTTAACCCATGAACCCGTCTTGTGGGTTCTGTGGCCTGTCAGAATTGTTGAGAGTTAGCAGCCATGGTCGAAATCAATTATCATGCTCTCTGAGGAGTCATATTGACTAGTGCCCCTCCACTTGCAGCATCTATCATCTTCATTTCTATTGAGAGTAATCCCTCATAGAAATATTACAAGAGTGACTGTTCAGTCTGTCCATGTTGTGGGCAACTTGCACACAACTTTTTGTATCGCTCCTAGTAACCGTAAAGCGATTTAGCATCCTTTTGACGGATTCCCACAATGTCCCTCCTTAGTTCGGCTTCACGAGCTGCAGGGAAGAACCTGTCAAGAAACAAATGAGACATGTCAGACCATGTGTTGACAGATCCCGATGGTAAATAAAATAGCCACTCTCTAGTAGAGTCGGCTAGTGATAAAGGAAAAGCACGAAGTTTGATTTGGTCTTCCATTACTCCCTGAGGCTTCATGTTTGTGCACACCATATGGAATTCTTTAAGATGGGTGTGCGGATTCTCGTTCTGTAATCTACGAAACGTGGGTAGTAAATGGATCAAACCCAACTTTAACTCGAACGGCGTCCATTCTGTCAGATAGGTTATACGTAAGGGTTGTTGTTTATCCGTTGCTACAGCAAGTTGGCGTATTGTCTGTTTCGCCATCTCTTTGGGTTCATCGAACGAGAAAATTTCCTCAGTGTATGATATGGTTTTGAATTCGGGATTTAGCCATTTACCACGACAAATGGCTTCTTTTCGCAGTTGTCGAGCCAATTTCTCAATTTCTAGTTCAAACTCTAGAGTTCCTGGTTCTGATCTAGTCATAAGGTAAATAAACAAAAATTAGAAAAATATCTCCAATCCCCTGCAACGGCACCAAAATTTGATGGGCGCCGAAACCATCAAAAATAATTCCTACAAAAACAACTCTAAATTGTAGTAAAGAGTGGTAGTAGGGTCGAATCCACAGGGATTGGATATCGTAATCAACTTCTGTGTTCACTTATGAACAGAATATTCATCGCGTCAAGCGTCGTGTCAAGAGTCGTGCCCACGACTCCAAAAGTACCTGCAACAAAAATAAATAATTAAATCAGAGGAGTTTGAGAATGTTTAATAGAGTAAATAATCTAATCAGCTTAAATAAATGATCGACTACTATTGAAAATAAATGTAAACTGATAATAAATTCAGACTTATGAAAACAGATAAAATAAGCCTTAGCCTTAGACTCGGTAAATCTCGTATTAAGAATCGATCCTTGAAAATTAATCTACTCCTCCAAATGATAACTAGTTATAGCAGTTAAGAACGTCCTAACCACCAATTCTTCCTCTCATAGCTGGTTCTGGTACGACCTGCAAACCAACCCTTCCCGATTATCTAACCGAGATACATGTGTTCCCGATTCAAGATTTGGGCAGCCTTGCACTCTGAAGAACCCAACTCGAATCCACGGCCTCAACCGTGTGGGTCATTTAAACCCGATCACTTCTTCCTTGATTTGTTCTCGAAAATTTGAATTCAACATGGCCGACTCGAATCTCCAACTGTCAGCAAACATGACTCCAACCCAACGTGCACTTTGACTTGAAATCGAATTTAACTTTAAGGGATGATTGGTCTATCCCGATACTTAGGAAAAAAATGAATACTGATTGGAAAGATTTTTAGAAATAAATTCGTATCTCATGATTCTCGACTAGAAAGAATACCGGCCTAAAGCTAAGATGAAATTTAGTGAAGCATGAAATTATTCATGCTTTGTATGTTTTGAAAGGTAGGTTGATGATAATGGAAGAAATTGGGGAATGAAAAGACTTGAAAGGAAATTAGCCTAATTTATAAAAGCAAGCAAAATGCCAATGAAAATAGCAGTAGCTCACGTCAATTCCAAAGAAAAAGAAAGAACAATTCTATTCCAAATTGGAGTAGGAAAGTCGAATTTATTGATGATTTTCCAAAGAACACTAAGGCCCTATTTATATACATAAAATTTACTATTTTTGGCCTTATCTAATTTAACATAAAATCAAAATAAAATAAAAATAAAATAATTAAAATAAAATAAGTAAAAAATAAAACTAAAATAAGAATTTTCTATTTTGGGCTTTTTACAAAGTCAAAATATCTGGTGAGTCTTTGGCTTCTTCCATATTTATTATTCAGCCCCATTCCATTGATTTTATTTCAATTTGGTCCTTGTCTGCTCGTTTTTGTCTTTTAGCATCTTAATTGCATCCTTGACAAGATTAAAACATAACAGTACTAATTAGCAGGGATCAATTCAGAAATAAACCGAATTTAAACATAAAATAACATGCAAATTTAATATGTTATCACTAATGGATATTGTGACACCCCATACCTGACCCGATCGCTGGATTCGAATGCATAACATCACATTACATTGTCGGGGCAACTCAGACTAGCTCAATATCATTCTATTAAATAACTTGTATTAAAATAAATAAAATAACATATAAGCTCAATTGAAACATATGAATATAATCAATGAATGTGAAAGGAACACATTTAAAATTTTCAAATGTTGTAAGAGGTTAAAAACAAAGTTAAGATTCGAACCCAAACTCATTTGTTTGAATTCTACTAGTGGCCTCGAGACAAGGTTTTTATGTCTCAAGACATGATAAAATTGATTTTTTATTCAATGTTGAAGTGTCTCAAGACATTAGGTTCATTGGTTCGAGACTAAAGCCTCTTTGTATTGAGACTAGTCTCGGGATGTTCTTCCCTTGTTTTCCTAATTTAGTTTCAATGTTTAGCTATCTTGAGACAAAATGTCTTGAGACCTAAAATAGGGAAAGTATTTTTTAGCTTCGATGTGCCCATGTCTTAGGACAAAGACCACTTTGTCTCGAGACATAAATGAGATTATCTCGAGACCTACTTAGTAAAATTTGAGACCATACTCAATGTGTTTCACCAAATGGTAAATTTTGTTATTGAGGTCTCAAGAACGTTTTTAATTTCTCAGGACTAAATGATTCGATGGTCTAAAATGCACATTTCAATGCTTCCAAAACTTAACCAAAACACACCTAAACTTACCCAAACTTACACCAAACTTAAAACACATACTAACTTATTTGATCGTCAATAAAACATATCATTTAGTGCATCGCAACGTAGGAAAATTAGAATGCATAATTAATCACTTATAATGATGCATCATTTTTTTTTTTTACTAATCAAGCATCAAAATTCATCACTCCAAACATTATAGGTAAAACTACCTAAATATGCCAAAAACATTAAAATAGACATTAAGCCTTAAGAAACCTAGGCTGTAACACCTAGACTTGGCGAAGTCTTGAGTTTGGGCGTGTAGGACAAAGGAAACTTGGTTGGCGCGATCTTACTCACTTAATTGATGTTTCGACACGCTAGTAGGGTGTATAAGCAATAATGGGAATTTAAAAGAAATAAATGTCCTCTATAATGTATGTGTATGAATAGAATGAGAGATTGGCAAAAGATGTCAAGGGTTCATGAGTGGTTGGGGATGTCGCAAAGATGAAGGCACGCCCAGTTAGTTTAGTTAATGTGTAGGTTATACACTAGCTAGATAGTTAGGAATGAACAATAGGTCAAATTGAAAATATGAAAAGATTTTGGATTCTTATACATATTTCTTTACAGCTATAAGCCCCCAATGAGGACAAATTTGAAAGTTGAGTGACACGTGTCAAACGTCATGGTGAAAAACACGAATTTTTACTAAGAAAGCTTTTGAAGGAAATAAAGTTTTCCTCTCCATTCTATTTAAAAGAGTATGATTGGTTCCTTCCTATAGTTGTTGATCAGGGGGTTTTTCTACTACAGTAAAACTAAAGATTGAAGTTCAAGTATAGGGTTCTTTGTTCACTTAGGGTAAGTGTTCTGGACTCATATGAGCTTCTCTTGTGAAAGTGAGCTTGTTTGAGTGTAAATAAAAAGATGAAGAAGTAAGACCATGCACAGAGTTTGTTTAGGTTCTAGATGTAAATAAGAGTTATGTGAATAAAGTTTTGACAGTATTCCTATGTCTTACAAATAGTAGCCTTCAAGAGTCTATATGTGGATGTGCGAAGTTGGAGCCCCAAGCTGCTATTAAGGTTAACAGGTGAGTCTCTAAGACTAACTCTTACATTTATGTTGTAGTCTAGATATTTTTATGCTAAGTGACAAAAGCATGAAACTAAAACTACTAAAGCATGAGTCTATGACTCTGATAAGGAAAGGAAAGGAATAGTATGTATACATAAATGTCTGAAAGCATGAACATGTTTATCATGAGTTAGTCACAGTTTGAATGAGTTTGATATGAAGTGCATTGCATCTATAAGCATGAATGCGTCTGTTATAATGAAGTCTAAAAGGAATAAGTCTGTCAAGTATGAGTCTGTATGAAGTGTCTGTGTTTGTCTATGGATTTGTTTAAAAGGGTCCATTAGGACTAAAAACACAAATCTCTAAAAGGAAAATTTCATGGCACTCTGAAGACCATATAGTGTAAGAACATGAATGGGCTATGGCATCATATAGAATATGTAAAGGACGGCTAGGTGAGTACCATCGATAAGGGGCAAACCTTACGACTGTGAGTTTAAGTGAATCCCTATCGTCAAAGATACCAACTTCCATATAAGCAAGCCTTTTTGGCTATTTTTGTTAAAGGAATGCCTTTGTGGCAAATCTCTGATAAGGAATACCATTGTGGTAATCTGTAAGGAGACGCCTTTGTGGCGCAACTTAAAGAAGTGCCTTTGTGGCAATTTGTGTAAGGAAGCATTTGTGGCGATCTCTGTAAAAAAGGAAGCCTTTGTGTCGATCTATGTTAAAACGAAAGCCTTTGTAGCGACCTCAGTTAAAAAGGAAGCCTTTATGACGATCTCTGTTAAAAAAAAGAAGTCTTTGTGGCAATCTCTGTCAAAGGATGCCTTCGTGGCGAGACTCTGAAAAGAAAGCCTCTATAGCTATTTTTGGAAAGGAACGCCTTCGTGGTGTAATCTGAAGAATGGTTCTCGTGGTGACCATTCGAAGATAACACCTATGGGCAGACTCTGAATGAATGGAAAACATGGTATTTTGAAAATTTGGTAGGTGCAGTTTAGCTTTGAAAGGAAAGCCAATATGAAAAGATATTGTAACACCCCTTATCCGTATTCTACGCCAGAACCGGGTACGAGGCGTTACCGTACATAACTCACATGGTCATACAACTTTGGGCTATCAAATTTCATTCCAAATTAAAAATTTTCCATTCACAGGTTTATCGTCCTTAGAATGGGCCTACGAGGCCCTAAACATACTTCCGGAAGGTTTCGGGAATTAATCAGAAACTTTCACGCACTTAGAAAAATTTTGCCTAAACAGGGGCCACACGCCCGTGTTGTTCAAGAGACACGCCCCTGTGTCCCTGAGACATGCCCGTGCTCTACACCCGTGGTCAACACTGACTTAATGCATACGGTTGGACACACGCCCGTGTCCCTCACACGGCCTCGACACGCCCGTGTCTCAGCCCGTGTGCCAAAACTTTGGCATTCTGTTTATGACGTCATCACCTCACTATGATCACACAGCTAAGGCACACGCCCGTGCCCTTAGACCTTGTGTCGAATTAAATTCTTAAATTCAGGTGCAGACTTCACACGGCCTGGGCACACTCCCATGTCCAAGGCCATGCCTCCCACATGGTTGAGACACACAGCCATGTCTCTGCCCGTGTGTTTACTACTAAGCATACTGACTTGCATTTCTAGCATGCAAGGGGACACACAACCTACTCACACACCCATGCAATTGACTGTGTGTCACACACGACCTAGACACACGCCCGTGTGCCTACCCGTGTGGACAAGAACAAGTCTATTTGCCAAGCTCTTTCATCACCCTAACTCACTAAAGCATAATTCACCCTCCATAATCAATTCAATCATGCATTTTCATAACCAAACAAACCATTCATATACTCTACACAATCATGAATAACTGTTTCTTATCATTATTGATAGTTAAGAGCCATTTACTATGGCAATATACAAAGATTTCATCTATAAGGAGCCAACACATTTGGCCATCATAACCAAATAATGTACCTAGTCTAACCCCTATACATGCTATTACCATACTCAAAATGTTAGTTCAAAATATACCGAGATGAGCTGATAGTGTAGGTGGTCTTCCAATTATCTTCGTATCCCGACCTAGCTCTTTAACACTATAAAATAAGGGAAAAGAAAGGGAATAAGCTTAAAGCTTAGTAAGTTTACATGTAAACAATAAACATCATAAGATGTGCTAATCAATAAGTAGCATTTCACAATTCAAGATCATGCTTACGCATTCATCTCGTACCACATTCCAGCCATATCGCAAGCCAAATGCTCTTATTATTTAACATACATCCTTGCACTTAATCACCACATGATCACAAGAAACAACACATCACAATTACACAATAAGTCATCTTAGTAATACCAAATACTCGGTAGTTTCGCACTTAGCCCACCATTTATCTTTAACAGGGTGGTGTCGCACGTAGCCCAGCAATAAGAATATTTATGGTGGTGTCGCACTTAGCCCACCAAATGAAAATATAAATGATGGTATCGCACACAACCCATCGTGAATGAATAATAAGGTGGTATCGCATATAGCCCACCACTAATTACTACGGGTAATATTCCACACTTACATAACTATTTCAACATTCATACGAAAATTATTCATTATCTACCAAATTCAATCCATTTGAATCATATATGTCCACACTCATACAATGCACCAATAAGTAACAATATGTGTATTTAAAATGCATCATTTACACATAAACTTACCTCGGTGCAAAATGTATTGATCAACGGTCTATTTCGTAACCTTGCCTTTTCCTCGGTCAAGGTTGATTCCACGCTCTTCTTGGTCTATAACAACAAAATTCACTCATTCAATCATTTTCTAATCATAATATATCATAATCTCCACTTAGGCAAAAAATGACCGTTTTACCCTTGTACTATGGCAAAATTACGATTTTGCCCCTAGGATGGTAAATCATTTTTCTTCACATTCTCTCATTAAAAAAGCCTATTTGAACATTTATTTCTCTTACATCAACTTACAGAACCATTTATTTCATGCATTTATTACACAATTTCAATCTTTGCAAATAAGTCCAATTTAGGTGTTTTCATGGCAACACCCTTCACAAAAGTTGTTTCTCATGTCACTAACATACATTTTCTTCCATAAAAACTCAGCTAACAACAAAAAATCTCTCATGGCAATTCCCTAAACTTTCAACCATTTAACAAATTAGTCCCCTCATTAGCTAGCTTAAGCTTTCGGGACTCCAAAAGTACAAAAATAATCAAAAATCATCATCAAAATGACTTACTTGCAAGGATGAGATGTAGCTGAAAATTTGAACTTCAAAAACCCTTATTCTCTCTTTAATTTTAGGCGGATAAGAAGTGTGAATAGTAAAATATGACAACTCTTTCATTCATCTTATTTTATTCATTTTTTATCACCTAAAGTCACCAAATTTTGACTAAAATTAATGCTCTTGTCCCCCTAAGCTATATGGCCAGCCATCACATATCTAATGGCCTAATTTCACTTTAAGGACCTCTAATTTGATATTCTTTGGCTATTAGACACCTTTACCACTTATAATGGAACTTTTACACTTTATGCGATTTAGTCCTTTTTCACAATTAAACATACAATTGCTAAAATTAAAGCACCAAAAATTTTCATATAGCCATATATTAATGCCATAACACATAAAATAATACCAAATAATTTTCCTCAACCTCAGATTAGTGGTCCCGAGACCACTGTTCTGACGAGCCCCAAAATTGGATTGTTACAACTCTCCTCTCCTTTAGAGATTTTCGTCCCCGAAAATCTTATCGGTAAATAGATTTGGATATTGTTCCCTCATGGCTTCTTCTGGTTCCCACGTAACTTCTTCCATACCGTGTTTTTGCCATAACACTTTAGTAAAGGTATGCTCTTATTCCTCAACTGTTTAACCTCCTGAGCCAATATCTTAATCGGCTCTTCTTCATAAGTCATGTCCGATCGTATCTCAACTTCCGTTGGAGGGATCACATGCGAAGGATCGGAGCGATATCGCCGCAACATCGGTACATGGAACCCGTTGTGTATTTTCTCCAACTCTACCGGCAAGGCCAACTGGTATGCCACTGGGCCAATCCTTTCGGTAATCTCATACGGCCCTATGAATCGTGGACTCAATTTTCCCTTTCTACCAAATCTTAATATTTTCTTCCGTGGGGATACTTTCAAAAATACTTTGTCGCCCACTTGAAACTTGATTTCTTTTCTTTTCAAATTTGAGTACAACTTCTGTTGGTCCGAAGCAGCCTTCAGACTATTATGGGTTATTTTCACTTTCTCCTCTATCTCTTTAACTAGATCAACCCCATGAATTTGCTTCTCACTAAGCTTGGTCCAGTACAAGGGAGTTCGAAACTTGCGACCATATAAAGTCTCGTAGGGTGCCATCCGTATACTCGACTGATAACTGTTGTTATAAGCAAACTCAACCAAAGGGAGATATCTTTCCCAACTACCTCCCAACTTTAACACACAACATCGGAGCATATCCTCAAGAACTTGAATCACTCTTTCAGATTGGCCGTCAGTTTGAGGATGGAACGCAGTACTAAAATTCAACCTTGTACCCAAGGCTTCCTGCAACTTCTTCCAAAATCTCATAGTAAATCTAGGATCTCTATCCGAGATAATAGATATAGGCACTCCATGTAATCTTACCACTTCAGCAATATACAGCTCAGCCAGCTTATCAAGCGAATAATCTACTTGTACCGGTATAAAGTGTGCAGACTTCGTCAGTCTATCAACAATAACCCACACAACATCTTTCTTTTTCGGAGTCATAGGCAACCCCGTTACAAAATCCATGGTGATCCGATCCCACTTCCACTATGGAACCATCACCGGCTGAAGTAATCCCGAAGGTACTTGGTGCTTAGCTTTCACTTGTTAACATACCAAACATTTTGTCACAAATTCAGAGATGTCCCTTTTCATACCCGACCACCAATAAAACTTCTTCAGATCATTGTACATTTTCGTGCTACCGGGGTGTACTGACAAGTGACCACTGTGTGCTTCATGCAAAATTTTTCGAATCAACTCATCATCTTTAGGTACACAAATCCGATCGCGAAACATCAAATAACCATATAAACTCACCCGAAAATTAGAATCATTTCCCAACTTGCACTGAGCTCTTTTAGCTTGTAGCTCGCTATCATTCTCTTGAGCTTCACATATCTACTGAATAAACAACGGTTTTGCCCTCATCTCGGCCAATATAACTCTATCATCAGACAATGCTAAGTTAGTACCTATAGCTCTCAAAGCATACAAAGATTTTCTACTCAAGGCATCCGCAACTACATTCGCTTTCTCCGGATGGTAATCAATTCCTAGATCATAATCCTTCAATAATTCAAGCCACCATCGTTGCCACAAATTTAAGTCATTTTGACCCACCAAGTACTTCAAACTCTTATGATCCGTGAAGATTTGACACTTCTCACCATATAAATAATGGCGCCAAATCTTCAAAGCGAAAATGATTGCAGCCAACTCCAAATTATGAGTCGGATAATTCTTCTCATGCAGTTTTAGCTGTCTCGAGGCGTAAGCTACTACCTTCCCCTCTTGCATCAACACACAGCCGAGTCCATTAAATGATGCATCACTATATACTACAAACTCCTTGCCTGACTCAGGTTGTACTAAAACTAGCACCTCAGTCAACAATGTTTTCAATCTCTCGAAGCTCTATTGGCATTTCTTAGTCCATTAAAACTTGACATCTTTATGCAATAGTTTTGTCATCGGCGTAGCAATTATGGAAAACTCCTTTACGAACCGTCTGTAGTACCCAGCTAAACCCAAAAAACTTCTGACTTTCGACACATTTCTGGGTGGTTTCCACTCCACAATAGCCGAGATCTTACTCGGATCAACTCTAATACCATCACCCGATACAACGTGTCCTAAGAATCTGACCTCTTGGAGCCAAAACTTACTCTTGGCATACAACTGCTCGTCTCCTAAAGTCTGCAAGACAATTCTTAGATGCTTTGCATGTTCACTCTCATCCCGAGAATAGATTAATATGTCGTCAATAAAAATGACTACAAATTTGTCCAAGTACAGTCCAAAGATGCGATTCATCAAATCCATAAAAATCGCAGGGGCATTCGTAAGGCCAAATGGCATGACAAGAAACTCATAATGACCATACCTCGTCCAAAATGCAGTTTTCGGCGCATCTTGCTCCTTAACTCTCAACTGATAATAACCAGACCTTATGTTTATCTTGGAGAACATCATAGCTCCCTTCAGTTGGTCAAACAAGTCATCTATCCTTGATAAAGGATATTTATTCTTTACTGTTACCTTGTTGAGCTGTCGGTAGTCTATACACAATCTCATCGACCCATCCTTCTTTTTCACAAAAAGTACCGGAGCACCCCATGGGGAATAGCTCGGTCTTACAATACCCTTATCTGTTAACTCTTGCAACTGAACCTTCAGTTCTTTCAACTCCAATGATGCCATCCTATACGGGGCAATCGAAATAGGTGCTGTTTCCTAAATTAACTCAATTCCAAACTCGACCTCTCTAACTGGAGGTAATCTAGGTAACTCCTCCGGGAACACATCTAGATATTCGTATACCACCGACATTGATTCGATCTTTACCTCTGACTCTTGAGTATTTAGTACAAAAGCAAGATAAGACTCGTATCTTTTCCTCAAATACTTCTTGGCTACCATAGTTGAAATTATCACTGGCAGATTACCGATGTACCTGATTCAACCTGAATGACATCCCATTTTCACATTTCAATTCGATAAACTTGCCACCACATTTCACTAAAACATTATGGGCAGTCAACCAATCTATGCTAAGAGTCAAATCAAATTCATCAAATGACAACAACATAAGGTTTTTCGGAAAAAAATGACCTCTAGCTGTCAAAGGACAATTCCTACACACCTTGTCAACTAGCACATGTTTGCCTAATGGGTTTGAAACTTTAGACTCAACAATCATGCTCATACTAGATGCCAATTTCATGCAAATGTATGAATAGGTAGACCCCGGATCAATCAAAGTAATAACATAGGTGTCATGAAGAGAAAAAGTACCCGTTATCACATATGGAGATGGTGCCTCCTCGCGAGCATGAATGGCATAGGTCTTTGCAGGTGCTCGACCCTCCGATCTCACAGTAGAATCTCGAGGTGCACCTTACTACTAGTCCTACCTCCCGAGTTATTTTGTGATCTACCCCTCAAAGGTACATTGCTTGATCTCACTTCTTGCTTTCCTTCCTTCTCCTCCCTCTCTGGACAATTTCAGATAAAATGGTCAAATGAACCGCACTTGTAACAATTCCGGTTGTTTCCCCAACACTCCCAGTGTGCTTTCAACCACAATTTGGACACTCCGGTTTGGACTTCAGGTTGCCCACACTTGCCATCGAAGTGGCTTGAACTCTCTAGCCCTAGTATGTGTTACCTCGATCTCGATGTGAATGTCCAACTGACACTGTTGTTCGGGGGTTCATTTCTTTGGACCTCTTCAATTGAGCTTGGTATAAGTTACTCATTGGCCTTTTTCTCACATCTTGGGCCTCACTCATGGCTTTCCTCTTTTCCTTATTCAGTTCTTCGGCCTTACATGCCCTATCAACGAACACTACAAACTCTTTTAATTCTAAAATCCCAACTAGGAGTTTGATATCCTCATTCAGCCCATCTTCAAACCTCTTGTACAAGATAGCTTCTGTAGACACACATTCTTGTGTATACTTGCTGAGCCTAACAAACTCATGCTCATATTCTGCCACAGTTATTTTTCCTTACTTCAATATAAGAATTCTTTCCTTTTCTGGTTCACAAATTGTTGGCTTATATACTTCTTTCAGAACTCTTCCAAAAAGAAGCTCTACGTTACTCTCTCCCTTAGAACCACTGACGTCAACGTTTTCCACCAATGGTATGATAAGTCCCTCAACAAGGACACGGCGCATTTTAAGCTCTCCTCAAGTGTGTAGGAGAGTTCATCAAATACTCTCATCGAGTTCTCAAGATAGAACTCTGCCCTCTCAGGGTCATCGTCTATATTGGCTCTAAATTCCTCGGCCCATTGCTTTCGAATCTTACCTATCGGAGGCTTGGTCATCCACACTACATCTATACCTTGAGGAGCCACCAGAACTGGCTGGGGTATAGGAGGGGGTAGAGGAGGTTCAGCATTAGGGTTCACTCGTACATACTCCGTGTACCAGTTACTCATCATTTGGAGAAAGGCTTCACGGGCCTCTTCTCCTTGACCCCTAGTCTCGGGTCCCCTCTCTATAGGCGCGGTCCCTTACGTGGGAGCCAGCGCATTACTAGCTGCGCCATCAGTAGTCATTTGATTGGGATCCATTTACTATATAAAAACAAAGTTTAGAATTGTCAGAAGCCACCACACTATCAATATACGCTTATGGCATGTATAGCTAGACTCTAACTCACGTTACGGTAGTCTGAGAACCGACTAAACCATAGCTCTAAAACCATTAAATGTAACACCCCTTACCCATATTATATGCCAAAATCGGGTACGAGGCGTTATCGTACATAACTCACATGGTCATACAACTTTGGGCTATCAAATTTCATTCCAAATTAACACTTTTCCATTTACAAGTCTACCATCCTTATAATGGGCCTACGAGGCCCAAGCATACTTTCGAAAGGTTTCAGGAATCAACCGAAAACTTTCACACACTTAGAAAATTTTTGCCTAAACAGGGGCCACACGCCCCTGTTGTTCAAGAGACACGCCTGTGTGTCATTGAGACATGCCCGTGCTCTACACCCGCGGTCGACACTGACTTAATTCACATGGCTGGACACACGCTCGTGTCTCTGGCCTATGTCCCTCACACGGCCTCGACACGCCTGTGTCTCAGCCTGTGTGCCAAAACCTTGGCATTCTGTTTATGACATCATCACCTCACTATGTCACACAGCCAAGGCACACGCCCTTGTCCTTAGACCGTGTGTCAAAATAAATTCCTAAATTCAAGTGTAGAATTCACACGGCCTAGGCACATGCCCATGTCCAAGGCCGTGCCTCCTACACGGCTGAGACACACGGCCATGTCTCTGCTCATGTGTTTACTACTAAGCATACTGACTTGCATTTCTAGTATGAAAGGGGACACACAGCCTACTCACACACCCATGCAATTGACTGTGTGTCACATACGGCCTAGACACACGCCCGTGTGCCTACTCGTGTGGACAAGAACAAGGCTATTTGCCAAGCTCTTTCATCACCCTAACTCACTCAAGCATAGTTCACCCTCCACCATCAATTCAATCATGCATTTTCATAACTAAAAAAACCATTCATATACTCTACACAATCATGAATAACCTCTTCTTATCATTGATTGATAATAAAGAGCCATTTACTATGGCAATATACAAAGATTTCATCTATAAGGAGCCAACACATTTGGCCATGATAACCAAATAATATACGTAGTCTAACCCCTATACATGCCATTACCATACTCAAAATGTTAGTTCTAAATATACCGAGATGAGCTGATAGTGTATGTGGTCTTCCAATTATCTTCGTATCTCGACCCGACTTTTTAACACTATAAAATAAGGGAAAAGAAAGGGAATAAGCTTAAAGCTTAGTAAGTTTACATGTAAACAATAAACATCATAAGATGTGCTAATCAATAAGTAGCATTTCACAATTCAAGATCATGCTTACCCATTCATCTCATACCACATTCCAGCCATATCACAAGCCAAATGCTCTTATTATTTAAAATACATCCCTGCACTTAATCACCACATTATCACAAGAAACAACACATCATAGTTACACAATAAGTCATCTTAGAATACTAAACACTCGGTAGTTTCGCACTTAGCCCACCATTTATCTTTAACAGGGTTGTGTCGCACATAGCTCACAAACAAGAATATTTACGGTGGTATCGCACTTATTCCACCAAATGATAATATAAACGATGGTATCTCACACAGCCCTTCGTGAATGAATAATAAGGTGGTATTGCACATAGCCCACCAATAAGAATAATTAAGGTGGTATCGCACATATCCCACCATTAATTACTACGGGGAATATTCCACACTTACATATCTATTTCAACATTCATACGAAAATTATTCATTATCTACCAAATTCAATCCATTTGAATCATATATGTTCACACTCATACAATGCACCAATAAGTAACAATATGTGTATTTAAAATGCATCATTTACACATAAACTTACCTCGGTGCAAAACGTATTGATCAACGGTCTATTCCGTAACCTTGCCTTTTCCTCGGTCAAGGTTGATCCCACGCTCTTCTTGGTCTATAACAACAAAATTCACTCATTCAATCATTTTCTAATCATAATATATCATAATCTCTACTTAGGCAAAAATGACCATTTTGCCCTTGTACTATGGCAAAATTACGATTTTACCCCTAGGCTCGTAAATCATTTTTTTCACATTCTCTCAGTAAACAAGCCTAGCTGAACATTTATTTCTCTTACAAAAACTTACAGAACCATTTATTTCACGCATTTATTATACAATTTCAATCTTTGCAAATAAGACCAATTTAGGTGTTTTCATGGAAACACCCTTTACAAAAGTTGTTTCTTATTTCACTAACATTCATTTTCTTCCATAAAAACTCAACTAACAAGAAAAACTCTCTCATGGAAATTCCCTAAACTTTCAACCATTTAACAAATTAGTCCCTTCATTAGCTAGCTTAATCTTTGGGGACTCCAAAAATACAAAAATCATCATCAAAATGACTTACTTGCAAGGATGAGATGTAGCTAAAAATTTGATATTTAAAAACCCCTATTCTCTCTTCAATTTTTGGTGGAGAAGAAGTGTGAATAGTAAAAGATGACAACTCTTTCATTCATATTATTTTATTCATTTTTTATCACCTAGAGTCACCAAATTTTGACTAAAATTAATGCTCTTGTCCCCCTAAGCTATATTGAAACACCCCAAACCCGGCCCACGAGCCTCGACCAGATCTGGTATGTTCCTCGAGTAAAAACGGTTCAAATTCATGGGTTCTTAGAAAATCTTTAAGTGATTTTGGGTAAAAACTCGATTTGGGTTGGGCTCAAGTTGGAAACTAGTTCGTTTTTGTGAAATATAAGTTTTTATAAAATTTCTTTATTGAGTTCCAAAACTTTAAGTAAAAGATATGCCGATTTAATTTTAAAGATTTTGCCTTTGAAAACATTTGTATTTAGATGTCATAATATTTGCAAGTTTATTTTAAAAATATTACTTAACTTTAATTTTGATAACATTCGAAACATAATATCGTAAATTTAATTGCATGCATAAATAGTTCATACTATGGCCTTATTACATCAAAATATACCCAAAAAAAATTGAAAGTACTTAAATAAAATAAATTGTCCAAATAAAATAATTCCTTGCTGAGCATGGTCACCACTAAGCTCCTGCCGACCCGGTCCATTACTGATCGTCACTTGGAAAATGTTCCCACAACGGGGTGAGTCAAACAGACTCAGTGTACACAAACACTAAGTCCAAATAGATTTAGGCATATCAAGTCATACACATTCATATCAAAATATACAATTAATGATGCATTCCCAAGCCTAAGCCTAGTTACCAACCGCTACACATCACCCGTACCAGCCTGCACACCGTGGGGACTACTAAGTCAACCCTCCATCCGCTACACATCATCGAAGGCAGTCGTTGCAGTCGACGTGCTCATCGCCCTTATATATTTCGTGGCATAGCCACTAGATAATATTTTGTGTCATGAGACACCACATCAGATAATGTGACTGAAGTCACCACATTCAGATAATGTGACCGAAATCACCATATTCACTTCCCCTTTCATATTCACCCAAATGCCCATGTCATACAAAATCATGCATTATCATGCCATATTCTCTATTCACATTCTTATAGATTCACATACGCGTTTTAACAGATCTTATCATAATCCCAGTAGGAAAACGTACCTGAGTACTTTGTACCATTGTATGGTACCTTAGTCTTACTTTTCACATTCTTAATAACACATATATATATATTAAACATTGCCATAAATCTTATTAAGAAATAGTGTGGGGTACACACCTGATACACTTAGCGGTTCACTTAAATCCCGAAAAACCCGATCTAAAGCCTTAGAGCCTTTAGTTCCTATAATCGGCCATTAGTAGACATATTAGCAAAACCTATTCAGCTAGATTATTAAATCTCGAAGGACTTTTGAAACCAAAACTTACCTTGTTACCGATTGGATTTAAGATCAAATCCCGAAACTTTGCTATGCTCCTTCCTGTAATCGGCTAATCACTAGATCCATTGACTTGGTTAGTTTTCGGCTTAAAAATGAAGAAGAAACAGATCTAAATACCATAATAAGGCCTTGGCCGAATGTCAGATTCACTTGCCTTTGTGAATCTAAAATCCCGAAAACACCACTTGACTATGGAGATGTCGAATTCCCTATACACATATGTTAGATTCGACTTTAATACATAAATTCATAACCATGGCCCTTGGTCGAATAGTACCTAACACTTACCTTAGGTAATCGAATCCAAGAGACTCCCTCAATGCTTCCTTCCTCTGGCTACACACAAAAGAACACACTTAATGGCACTATGACATTCGGCCATGCTATAAGAACCAAGACCAAATACTTGGTTTCGGCATACCATCAAAAAAACGATTGTTTATGAAGAGACACTTACCACCCTACGCTACTTGTGAAGACCAAAAGAGAGTAGGTTTCGGCTTTTAAGACTCGCGATAGAAGAAGGAGAAAATAAGCACCTAGAGATTCAGCTATGGCTTCAAATGGTGATGAACTATTCAGCAATTGTGAGGGTGAAGGAGTTTCAGTTTTTAGATGAACACTTAGAGAGTTTCGGTTCAACAAAAGATGAGAAAGAAAGAGCTTGAGGGTTTCGGCAATGGTGGAATGTAAATTGCTAGCACAGGGAGTATTTTGGCTTAACAAAATAAAAGAGAAGATGAACACTTGTTCACAGTTTCGACTAGCCTCTGCTTGTTGTTTTTCCTCTTATCCCCTTATTTTAAAATAATTGATTAAATCATAATTATCACCCCCCTTAGCTGAAATCTAAAAAGAGTTTAAAATTAACTAAAGCTCATCCAAATGAAGTCCCTATGCTGTCCACCTCTCTCCCCTTTTTGCTGAGAATAAATAAAAAAATAAAAACCTCCAAGTGCTTCCCACGCTACTCGAACCCTGGCCCCTTCCCCTTGATAATGGCGTCACTTGCTAAGGCCCTAAGTGGCGCCTTGTAGCCACTTTGCCAAGCCCAACTTCATGTCTCATTTCCCTTACATTTTCTCTTAAGGCCATATCAACTTAGCTTCCTCTTAAAACTTAAAACTTAACATTTTCTAAAGTATTTTCCTATTATTCTTAAGTTCGCAAACATTCATAAATACACATTCAAACTCATAATGACATGCTATTTCACACATTTTAACAATAACGCATAAGCCATAATTTGAGATATTACAGTTCTACCCCCTTAAAATAATTTCATCCTCGAAATTACCTGGCTGGAATAAGTGAGGGTATTGCTGTCGCATTGCCTCCTTTGGCTCCCACGAAGCTTCCTCTGATCCATGATTATGCCATAACACTTTGACTAGAGGAACTGATTTCTATCGTAACACTTTCATATCTCGTTCTAGAATCTGAATCGGTTCTTCCTCGTAGGATAAATCTGGCCTTAGCTCCACCTCTTCAACTGGAACTACATGAGATGGATCTGATCGATAACGACGTAGCATGGAAACATGGAATATGTCGTGCATCTGCTTCAACTCCGGTGGCAACTCCAACTGATATGCCACTGGTCCAATTCACTTCAAAACCTTATAAGGTCCTATAAACCTTGGACTTAACTTTCCTTTTCGACCAAATCTCATTACCTTTTTCCAAGGCAAAACTTTAAGAAACACTCGGTCTCCCACATCAAATTCTATTTCTTTCCTTTTAAGATCTGCATACGACTTCTGTCTATTAGATGCTTCCTTTAACCGTGCCCGAATCACACTAACCTTCTCTTCAGATTCTACCACAATCCCTGGACCCAAAACTCGACGTTCTCCCAATTCCGCCCAAGTTCGACATTTCCGACCATACAGTGCTTCGTACAGTGCCATCCGAATACTTGCCTGATAGCTATTATTGTAGGCAAACTCTGCTAAAGGCAAATATTCTTCCGAACTTCCTCTGAAATCCATCACAAAGCCGCTCAACATATCCTCTAAGACTTGGATCACCCGTTCAGACTGGCCGCCTGACTGTGGATGAAAAGCCGTAGTGAAATCCAATCTGGTGCCTAAAGCCTGATGTAATGCCTTCCAAAATCGAGACATGAGACTTGGATCCCTATTCGAGATAATTGACATTGGCACTCTATGCAACCTCACAATTTTCGCTACATACAACCTTGCCAACTTCTGTAGGGAGTAGTCAACCCGTACTGGAATGAAGTGCACGGATTTTGTCAACCGATCCACTTTTACCCATACCGAGTCCTTCTTAGTAGGCGTAAGGGAAGCCCACTAACGAAGTCCATGGTAATTCGCTCCCACTTCCACTGCGGAATCATTATCGGTTGAAGTAATCCTGACGAAACTTGGTGTTCAGCCTTAACTTACTGACACGTCAAACACTTGCCAACAAATTCAGAAACTTCCTTCTTCAGACCAGGCCACCAAAACTGTTCCCTTAGGTCTTTGTACAACTTAGTGCCTCCAGGATGCATAGCATAAGGGCTATTATGCGATTCTTGAAGAATCCTCTGTCTAAGTTCTTCGTTCTTCGGCATACAGACCTTACCCTTGAAACACAGTACTCCTTCATCATTAATACCATAATCCTTTAACTCTCCACTCTGCACTTGCCGTAACTTATCACTTAGACCAACATCTGCTAACTGTCCCTCTTTCACTTCATTCAACCACGTCGGCTTAATTTGCAGTTCTGTCAGTAGGCTTCCATCATCATACAAACTCAGATGTGTGAACATCCCCCTGAGATCCGACACAACCTTCCGACTTAGGGCATCCGCCACTACATTCGCCTTGCCTGGGTGATACTCTATAGAACAGTCATAATCCTTCAGTAACTCCACCCATCTTCGTTGTCTCAGGTTCAGCTCTTTCTGAGTCAGTAAATACTTCAGGCTCTTGTGGTCCGTGTAGATCACTGACTTTTCTCCATATAAGTAGTGCCTCCATACTTTAAGAGCAAAGACCACCACTGCCAATTCCAAGTCGTGCATCGGGTAGTTAACCTCATGAGGCCTTAATTGCCGAGACGCATAAGCAACTACCTTTCCCTCTTGCATCAAAACGCATCCCAATCCTGTATGAGAAGCGTCACAATACACCACGAAGTCTTTTCCTGCCTCAGGCTGAATCAGAACTGGAGCTTCAGTTAAAACCCTTTTAAGCTTCTCAAAGCTCTCTTGCTGCTTATCCGACCATACGAAAGATACTTCCTTTCTTAGCAACTTCGTCAAAGGCGTGGCTATTGATGAGAACCCTTCCACAAACCTTCTGTAATAGCCTGCCAATCCCAAGAAACTGCAAACCTCAGCTATCGACTTAGGTGGTTTCCAGTTCAGCACCGCCTCAATTTTCCTAAGATCTACCCTTATTCCTTCTGCAGACACCATATGTCCTAAGAACGCAACCTCTTTAAGCCAAAATTCACACTTGCTGAATTTGGCGTAGAGCTTCTTTTCCCTCAACACTTGCAACACTATTCAGAGATGCTCATCATGCTCCCTTTCAGACTTGGAATACACTAGAATATCATCTATGAACACAACAACGAACCGGTCCAAATAGGGTTGGAAAACCTGGTTCATCATGTCCATAAACGCGGCTGGGGCATTTGTCAAACCGAACAACATTACCACAAATTTAAAATGCCCATACCTTGTCTGGAAAGCCGTCTTATGGATATCTACCTCCTTCACCTTCAACTGATGATATCCTGACCTTATGTTGATCTTTGAGAAAACTGTGGCCCCCTTAAGCTGATCGAACAAGTCATCTATCCTTGGCAATGGATACTTGTTCTTGATAGTTAGCTTATTCAACTGACGATAATCTATGCACATACGCATAGTTTCGTCCTTCTTCTTCACAAACAGAACCGGTGCTCTCCATGAAGACACACTAGGTCGAATAAACCCACGATCAAGTAACTCCTGGATCTGAGCCTTGAGCTCAACCAACTCCTTTGGTGCTATTCTGTACGAGGCGATTGACACAGGAGCTATACCCGGCAGTAAGTCAATTCCAAACTCCACCTCCCTATCCGGGGGTATTCCAGGTAATTCCTCTAGAAAGACATCCACAAAGTCCCTTACTGTTTGTACTCTACTGACTCCTCCTTCTTTCACATCCAATGCACTAACAAAGGCCAAGAACGCCTTGCATCCTTTCCAAACCATCTTATCAGCCTTTAGAGCAGAAACTACATTAGACAAGTAGTTTCTTCTTTCTCCTATCATAACTACTTCCTCATCCTCTGGGGTCCTTAACTCCATTCGCTTAGCCGCACAATCCAATACGGCCCGATGTTCCACTAGCCAGTCCATTCCAGGTATGAGATCGAATTCTCTGAAAGGTAGTTCCATTAAGTCGGCAGAAAATACTACTCCTTGAATTTCTAAAGGCACATTCTGAAACATCTTATTCACCACTACAGTTTGACCTAGTGGGCTTACTACAGTCATCTCCCTATCAGAAAGTTCAGAGGCTATACCTAGAGTTTCCACTACTCTACATGCAACATACGAATGGGTCGAGCCCACATTAATCAAAGCAAAATAAGGCTTGCCAAAAATAAGGAATGTACCGATTATAACGTCCAGCGCGTCTCCATCTTCCCTACGGTGAATCAGATATACCAAGCCCTACTTGTCTTGCCTCAGACATTACAAGACCTCTCTTGCAAGGTTTCACGTCCTCTTCAAAGACCATTACCTCAACCATTCGGACCACGGCCTCGGCGAGGCTCATCATCCACCTCTACCGGTCGATTAACATTCGAGCTCGGTCGATTCCCATCCGTCTCATCAGACAGTCCTTAATCATATGGTCCTTTGACCCACACTTGAAACATCCACCTGTCTTCTTCCAACATTCACCTAAGTGTTTCTTCCCACACTACTCACAAGTACGATATTGCCCTCCAGTACCAGTTTGCTGACCTCGCGGCCCATCAACCCTAGGCCTTTTCTGAACACTCCCAGCTGATCTAAACAACCCAAAACCTCTCTTATTTCTATTCCGATCAGAGTTCTGCCTTGAAGAGTCCTTAATTCCTTCAGCTACCTTAGCTTTCTCTACTAATGCAGAAAACTCCAGCTCCTGATGTGGAGCGATTAACAACCTCAGGTCATCCCTTAGTCTGTCCTCAAATCGGACACACCGCTCATGTTCCGTAGCCACTACTCCTCGAGTATACCGGCTCAACCTCAGGAATTCAGCTTCATACTCTGCTACGGACTTGTTCCCTTAAACCAGCCCCAGAAATGCCTTTCTCTACGCATCAGTATATCTGGTTCCCACATACTTCTTCTGGTATGCCGTCTTAACATATTCCCAAGTAAGATCCTCAACTGTGGCACCATCCCAACTGTGAGCCACCATTGATACGCTTCATCGCGTAGCAGCGCCACCATTCCTTTCAATTTCTCCTCAGGGGTCAGATCGAGCTCATCTATAATTCACTCGGTCGCCTTCAACCAATATTCAGCTGTACTGGGTGCCACACCAGATACTCCACGAAACACTTCAGCTCTATTGGCTTGGAGTCGCTCAGGTACAAACTTCCGAGCTCTCATATTCCCACTAGCACCAGCCACCATTTCAAGAACTCGCAGCACAGCCTGCAATACAGCATCCTCTCCCGTCTGATCTTGCTGCTCAACACCGACAGCTGGTGGTGGTGGTGGCGGTGGTACCTCATTCTCAGATCCTTGACCCGATCTAATGGGTTCTAACACAGTCATTCTGCCTCGATCGCATCCTCGTACATTGCGACCATGTCCCCTAGAGCTCATATCTAAGGTCGCGCTTTAATCTGGTTTAAGAAATCTTATGAATTAGCCTTTATTCCACTGATTATCCGCGAAGAAGTTTTATGGAAGGAAGTTTAATAGGGGTTCTTTCGATCAATCAAAGTTTCAAGTATTCTATCCTAATTCAAAGAAAACACATCCATTCCATAGTATCTTCCATACACATTCACTCTTCGAACATTTTTGTCCGTTTCTATCCTAGGGGTATTTTCGTAATTTGTCCTACAAGGGTATTTTGGTAATAAATCGGGGTCAATTTGAAAATTACAAAAGTCATTTCAAAATTTTCCAAACTCATGAGTATTTTGAAAGAAAGATTTTCCAAATCAAAGGTATGGTCAAAATTTCAAAAAGTAGGGTCATTTTGGTAATTTCGGTAAACCAGGGGTAATTTCGTAATTTTTTTTCCAAATCAGGGTATTTTGGACTTTCAAAAAATAGGGTTTTTTTGGATACTTTTACAAAGTAAGAAAATTTTATTGAAATTGAGAGTGATATGATAATTTTAAAATCAAGGGCGTTTTAGTAATTTTACGACTAGGGGTATTTTAGTAATTTTGTAAATCAGAATTATTGCAGAAAAATTTATAAAAATAGTCTTTATAAATCAAAAGGGTAATTTAGTAATTTTAAACTAGGGTGTTTTATGAAAATACGGCTAGTCCCTTTTCGGGTTTAGTTATTGGGTTTAGCCTATGAATAAGTCCTCTTGGTTAGGGTAAACCGTAGCTACGCACCAGGTAGGATTCGAGTGGAGAGGAGGTGAGTCACTAGGACTGCTTAAGTACCAAGCTCCCACCGAAACCAATCCTAGACATGCGTACCATGGTTGCCACACCCTAACTCGGCGACTTAACCACAGGTTTGTTTAATTAGGCATTTAAGTCTTATGTAATTGTTGGGGTAACTAGTCCTAGGGTTCAAGTACTTATCATGCTAATCTACATTCCATTCCATTTCGCCTTCTACAAGTCATAATATAAATCACACGAGAGATAGGGTACTTACAGTGGACTTGCCTGGAGACTTAGGTGTCATGCCGGAAAACCTGCTTATTTCACAAAATTCTTTTGGGCTTAACTTTGAAAACGTTTTGGGCCTTAAACCCAAGGCCGAGAGTTCAAAAACTGGGCTCTGATACCAAACTGAAACACCCCAAACCCGGTCCATGAGCCTCGACCAGATCTGGTATGTTCCTCGAGTAAAAACAGTTTAATTTCGTGGGTTCTTAGAAAATCTTTAAGTGATTTTGGGAGAAAACTCGATTTGGGTTGAGCTCAAGTTGGAAACTAGTTCGTTTTTGTGAAATATAAGTTTTTATAAAATTTCTTTATTGAGTTCCAAAACTTTAAGTAAAAGATATGCCGATTTAATTTTAAAGATTTTGCTTTTGAAAACATTTGTATTTAGATGTCATAATATTTACGAGTTTATTTTAAAAATATTACTTAACTTTAATTTTAATAACATTCAAAACATAATATCGTAAATTTAAATGCATGCATAAATAGTTCATACTATGGCCTTATTACATCAAAATATACCGAATAAATTGAAAGTACTTAAATAAAATAAATTGTCCAAATAAAATAATTCCTTCTTGAGCATGGTCACCACTAAGCTCCTGCCAATTCGGTCCATTACCGATCATCACCGAAAATGTTCCCTAACGGGTGAGTCAAACAGACTCAATGTGTACAAAACACTAAGTCCAAATAGATTCGGGCATATCAAGTCATACACATTCATATCAAAATATACAATTAATGATGCATTCCCAAGCCCAAGCCTAGTTACCAACCGCTACACATCACCCGTACCAACCTCGCACACCGTGGGGACTACTAAGTCAACCTCCATCCGCTACACATCATCGAAGGTAGTCATTGCGGTGACGTGCTCATCGCCTTTTATATATTTTGTGGCATAGCCACGGATAATATTTTGTGTCATGAGACACCACATTCGAATAATGTGACCAAGTCACCACATTGAGATAATGTGACCGAAGTCACCACATTCACTTCCCTTTTCATATTCACCCAAATGCCCATGTCATACAAAATCATGCATTATCATGCCATATTCTCTATTCACTTCTTATAGATTCACATACGTGTTTTAACAGATCTTATCATAATCCCAGTAGGAAAACGTACCTGAGTACTTTGTACCATTGTATGGTATCTTAGTCTTACTTTTCACATTCTTGATAACACATATATATATTAAACATTGCCATAAATCTTATTAAGAAATAATGTGGGGTACACACCTGATAGACTTAGCGGTTCACTTAAATCCCGAAAAACCCGATCCAAAGCCTTAGATCCTTTAGTTTCTATAATCGGCCATTAGTAGACATATTAGCAAAACCTATTCGGCTAAATTATTAAATCCCAAAGGACTTTTGAAACCAAA
Source organism: Gossypium rotundifolium (assembly GCA_025506655.1). Classification (NCBI taxonomy): domain Eukaryota; kingdom Viridiplantae; phylum Streptophyta; class Magnoliopsida; order Malvales; family Malvaceae; genus Gossypium; species Gossypium rotundifolium. Next base: position 52,125,703 of record CP106727.1, read on the forward strand.
ACTTACCTTGTTGCCGATTGGATTTAAGATTAAATCTCAAACTTTACTATGCTCCTTCCTGTAATCGGCTAATCACTAGATCCATTGACTTGGTTAGTTTTCGGCTTAAAAGTGAAGAAGAAACAGATCTAAATACCATAATAAGGCCTTGGCCGAATGTCAGATTCACTTACCTTTGTGAATCTAAAATCCCGAAAACACCACTTGACTATGGAGATGTCAAATTCCCTATACACATATGTTAGATTCGACTTTAATACATAAATCCATAACCATGGCCCTTGGCCGAATAGTACCTAACACTTACCTTAGGTAATCGAATCCAAGAGACTCCCTCAATGCTTCCTTCCTCCGGCTACACACAAAAGAACACACTTAATGGCACTATGACATTCGGCCATGCTATAAGAACTAAGACCAAATACTTGGTTTCGACATACCATCAAAAAAATGATTGTTTATGAAGAGACACTTACCACTCCACGCTACTTGTGAAGACCAAAAGAGAGTAGGTTTCAGCTTTTAAGACTCGCGATAGAAGAAGGAGAAAATAAGTACCTAGAGATTCGGCTATGGCTTCAAATGGTGATGAACTATTCAGCAATGGTGAGGGTGAAGGAGTTTCGGTTCAACAAAAGATGAGAAGGAAAGAGCTTGAGGGTTTCATCAATGGTGGAATGTAAATTCGGCTAGCACAGGGAGTATTTTGGCTTAACAAAATAAAAGAGAAGATGAACACTTGCTTCACAATTTTGGCTAGCCTCTACTTGTTGTTTTTCCTCTTATCCCCTTATTTTAAAATAATTGATTAAATCATAATTATCACCTCCCTTAGTCGAAATCTAAAAAGAGTTTAAAATTAACTAAAGCTCATCCAAATGAAGTCCCTATGTCGTCCACCTCTCTCCCCTTTTTGCCGAGAATAAATAAAAAAAATAAAAACCTCTAAGTGCTTTCCACGCTACTCGAACCCTGGCCCCTTCCCCTTGATAATGGCGTCACTTGCTAAGGCCCTAAGTGGCGCCTTGTAGCCACTTTGCCAAGCCCAACTTCATGTCTCATTTCCCTTACATTTTCTCTTAAGGCCATATCAACTTAGCTTCCTCTTAAAACTTAAAACTTAACATTTTCTAAAGTATTTTCCTATTATTCTTAAGTTCGCAAACATTCATAAATACACATTCAAACTCACAATGACATGCTATTTCACACATTTTAACAATAACGCATAAGCCATAATTTGGGATATTACATATATGGCTGGCCATCATATATCTAATGGCCTAATTTCACTTTAAGGACCTCCAATTTGATATTATTTGGCTATTAGACACCTTTACCACTTATAATGGAACTTTCGCACTTTGCGATTTAGTCTTTTTTCACAGTTAAACATACAATTGCTAAAATTAAAGCACCAAAAATTTTTATATAACCATATATTAATGCCATAACACATAAAATAATACCAAATAATTTTCCTCAACCTCGGATTAGTGGTTCCGAGACCACTGTTCCAACTAGCCCCAAAATTGGGTTGTTATAGTTATGGAGAAGTCTATACGATCGATAGGGTCAAAATTATGGACGAAAAATAAATGATAAGATCATTGAATAAGGACTCAGGTAAAAGAGGGTTTTCTCACTAAGTTCTATTGAACTTACCCCTCTGTGTTTTATGTCTCAGGTAATGGGGGCACTAGGAGGAATGACGCCAGGGCTTCGTTAAAGGAGTGGCGAAGTGGGCACGCATATAGAACGGGTTGCGCGAGTGTGTTCGATTCTGATTGAAACGTTTCGAACAAGCCTCTAAATTTTTTTGTAACCTTTTAGAGTAAATAGATCTTTCTGGTCAAATAATAAAGTCATAAGTATTATTTAGAGATCGAATAAGGGGGAAAATATAGGCTAATCTGATGTGTAATTATATTTTTAAGTTCTGTACACATTGTTCGCCCAGACACAACTTTGTTGGGTAGTGTTATTAATAAGATGTATTTCTTTGAAAATTTGCATGTCTTAAGTATGTATAAGTCTATAATAGTAATGTAACATCCAAGATCCAGAACCGTTGAATAGGTTCGGGTTAAGGGCATTCCATTGGTACATGTCAGTAACTATATATATACATACAAATAAATACAACTCTGATATGAGTTGAGTTGACCTGCTAAACTTGGATACAACTTTGAATCTACTAAAACCCTATCCGAGACCTGTGTACAAAAATAAACATAACCATACGCTAAGTATTGAGTACTCAGTGGTGTTAACATAAATAGAAATCAGTTATAAATATATTAATGATCAAATAAGCAAAATAAGTGCATGCAATATTTATGATCAATATTCATTTCATCATTGATTACCATATCTGTATTAGTGTAATGTTTACTTACACATATCGAAGTTTTGATGCACCCCTTATTTGATCTGGTGCCCTGAGCGTAGTATATTCATTTGTAAACTTGTAATTTTTTCAAATAGATTGAATACTAAAACAAATTCATGGATTACATTAATATACTTTGTATGATTGTCCTTGTGTGGTTTTGCACGCAAATCAAAATAAAAGTAAATGTTGCTCATTGGTTGTCTAACATTTAAACTAATACTAAACGATATTATGCGGTCGGATCGTAATATGGGCAGACAACTTGTATTAGTAGACGAACCTAAACATGTCCTTAGTCTAATAAAAAATGAGCAGACCAATTGAAAGACTAATATGCCATTTATCAAGTCCAATTATGAAGATGTTTTGTCTTGGGCACCAGAGTAGATGACTCCTAAAAGATAGAGACATAGATGTGATTGACTAGACTAACAGTACATTGGACAAGACTTTAGTGTAACAGCCCGGTTTTGGGTCTAGTCGGAACAGTGGTTTCAGGACCACAAATTCGACAAAGAAAAATTTATTTTTATTATATTCTTATGGTTTATAGTTTTATGGAACGATTTCGTGAAAATTTCGTTCGAAAATTTTGATGTTTGGGCACTCAATTTAGTTAAAAAGACTAAATTGCAAAAAGTGCAAAACTTGAATTCTATATGTTAGAGGTGTCCAATTGCTATGAGATTTTAAATTGGAGGTCCTTAAATGGTAATTAGACCATTGGTTAAGTTTGTGGACAAAAATGGACATGGTTTGGTATGTTTTCAAAGTTTTTCATTAAGGGCATTTTGGTAATTTGGTTATTAAAAGAATTAAAAAGGAAAAATAAGCCAAAATTTCATTCATCTTCTTCATTCTCTAGCCGAATGTCTCAAGAGAAGCCATGGCTAGGGTTTGGCCACTTCCAATCTTGATTGTAAGTCCGTTCTAGCCCCGTTTTTAATACTCTTTACATTTTTGAAGTCGTTTTAACTCGATCTTTCTATTTCTACCATCAATTTTAAGAGATGTCAAGGTCTAAAATTTTACCCATGATGGATGTTTGTGTATTTTGATGTCTAACAGTAGAAATGGCATATTTGGTGTATGATAAATGACTTTTGCTATGTGATTTTCAGTGAAAATGCCTAAAAGGACTTATTTATAAAAGTTATAAAATATGGTGTAAAAATGTGAATAATGATAATTGTGGGCTGTTATAAGCATGTATAAGGTTTGGCTAAGCATGGGTATTGAAAAAATTGAGTACATTTCATTTTACGAGCCTAGGGACTAAATTGTAAAAATGTTAAACTTGAGGGGTAAAAATGTAATTTTTCCATAATACGATTTTGGGCTAATTTTAATAGTATAATGATTGAATAAGTTAAATATGATATCATAGATCAAGAAAAATAAGGTTTGGACCTAGAACGGGGAAAAATGAGTATTTTACGATTTACTCCTTTTCACCATTTTTATGTCGAGGTAAGTTTGTATGTAAATAATGCAACATTATAATTGTATTTATAATATTTTGTTATTGTATAAATTGTATGATTGACTCTATGGATGAAATTGATGAAGTTTCGACGAGTGAGTAAATCCCGGTTGAACCTTAGGAATAGATTAGGATACAAGTGATATGTCATTAGGAACCTATGTAATTATGTGATTTATGTGTCCCGAGTGCTAGTCCTGTATGTCCTACAGGTGGCTGGATATACCAGCATATGTTGCGGATACCTGACAGCTTGTGTGAACAGCATCGCGTAGCTACGTCTCGAATGACAGCTTGTGTGAGCAGGCCCGAGGATAGCTTGGGAGCGAGCTTATATGTGTTATGAGATTTTTGGTAGCATTGACTACATATGTGGCACTTATGTGCAAAGATTTTCATGTATCCGATAGTATTCCAAGTGGTTCAACAGGTATGTCAAAGATGAGAAAGTATGTGATTATGTTACGAGTTGGTACATGTATGTACGAAAAACTAAAAGAAAATGAACTCAGTATATGATTAACAATTGGTAAGCTTGTGATTGAGCAAGTTGTGCTTATGAAGCTTAAATGACGTTTATGTTGATATGTGTGTTGTTATTCATACGATGAGCTATTGGTATATGATAATTATGTTGATATGTGTTATGTTATTCATACGATGAGCTATTGGTATATGACAATTATGTTGATATATGTTATGTTATTCATATGATGAGCTATGGGCAAGAATGTGATTGTGTTTATTACACTCATTGAATTTAATGACATTTATGTTGAAATATGTTATGTTATTTATATGATGAGCTGCTGGTAAGATTGGGATTGAGTAAGTTGTGCTTATGAATTTTTAATGACATTTATGATAATATTTGTTAAGTTATTTATATTTTAAATGTATGAATAATGTTTTGTATTATTTGCATATGAACTTACTAAGCTATATTGCTTACCCCTCTTCCTTTCCCATATTTTATAGTGTCATTGAGTTGGCTCAGATTGGAGGTCACCGGAGATCTTATCACACTATCAAGCTATCACTTTGGGTATTGATGAATTCAAGTATTTTGAGTTTATGTCATGTATAGGGACTTTTTCATTTTGTTAAATGTGTCATTATGATTGTAGCCAATGTGTTGGCTTGTGATTGTTAAAGGCTTGTTTTGATATTTGGCCATGTAGATTGGTTTATTTGGGCTATCATGGTTGCAAGCCCAAGTATATATATATTTGTGTGTGTGTATGTGTGCCAATATATTTGGTGATATTGTCATAATAAGCTTGGTGAATGATAGAAATGTGATTTATGACATGGATGTGAGATGATTGGCAATGTGATCTATTGATGAGATGATAAAGTGGAGTACAATTAGGTATCTTGAAAGTAGTCAATTGAGGCTTAATAAAGGTTGTGAGTATGATAGATGTTGATATTGAGTTGGCATGTGTTGGTCAATTGTGGATGTTTGGTTGCCTAAGTATGTTATGTATGTGCCTTGAATTGGTGTAAGTGTATGTGTGTACAAGGGTGACAAATGGCTTGGTAAATAGCCTTTATTTTGTCCACACGGGTAGACACACAGGCGTGTGTCTAGGCCGTGTGTGACACACGGTCTGCCCCACGGGCATGTATTCCGACCGTGTGTCCCTTGCACCTTAATTTTGAGAAACAGAATGTCCAGAATTGAGCACACGGGCAGAGACACAGGCGTGTGTCTCAACCGTGTGTGCTACATGGCCTAGCACATGGACGTGTGGCACGGCCGTGTGGCACAGGTCAGAAACCAACCTATTTTGAACACGGCCTGTAGTACGGGTGTGTCTAAGGGTGACATGGGCGTGTAAGCCCTGTAACATGAAAATTTTTCTAAGTTTTGTAAAATTTTCTAAAGTTCTCGGTTTAGTTTCGAACCACTTCCAAAGCATGAATTGAACCTTGTAGGCTCGTTTTAGGGATGATATGAATGTGTATGAAAATTTTTAATTTGAATGGAAAATTTATGACTCTGAAATGTATGTTTGTTTGTGTTTATGTCCGGTAATGCCTCGTACCCTATTCCGGCATTGAATACGGGTAAGGGGTGTTACATTAAGAATAATAGATCATGAATCCATTTATGGATTTATTCACTTGTGATGTTCATAGTGTGGCATACCTAAATCCTGAGTGGATGATAGACTATGTATGCGTGACTCGTACACTTTGATGTAAGTAAAAGCCTTAGTTTGAATAAATAAGGAATAGAAAGGTGGTGTGTTGGGTGTACAACTTCTACAGTATGTAGTGTAACACCCTACACCCGATTTGATTTTTGGGTCCGGGTATGAAGCTTTATAATTTATAACCAAACGAACTGGCGAACCAAATAAAAATCTAACGCCTTGAGTTTGGTGGACTACTCTACAAAATGTGGCGTTAACCTAAAAAATCGAATGGCATATAAGCTTTAAGAGCGGACTTTATGCGGTAATACGCTATGTACAAATAAAACACGTTTATCAATATTTGGCGGAAGCCTTTCAATCCTTGATTTACATATAGAATATAAAATATAATAACTCTCATTCAGATGCTCAAAATTCATTTTTGGTCGAATGTCACCATTTAAAATAGTTTGGCTAGGTGCCCTTACTATACGATTAAGAACCCAATAATACAAAATCAATTTTTTAGATACAAGTTTTTAAACTAGAAACTGGTGGAATCTAACATTTATCCTATCCCTAGTGAATATGTGTTACGAGCGTTAACAGGAGATGACTCACGGAAGAGGTCGCGGTTTTGGCTGAATCCCTTTTAAATGCAATATTTCATCCAAAGCACCTAAAAATAAGAAAAAGAAACTAAGTAAGTTTATAAGAACTTAGTGAGTTCCACAGAAGTACAACCTTACATCAAGGTTCAACCAATACTACATGACCAAATTACTTAGACCATTTAAAAGATATGCCATTGCAGGCGGATGCAAATTTCTCTTCTCGAAGTATTTGCTGGCGCATGAAATCTACAAGTGGATGCATTTGATTGGTGGATATTATCCACTACCAGATACAAATATTTGGTGAACACACTCTATGATGACTCTATTATCATGCCACATTTTAAACTAACTTTTATAGCCATTTCAAAGTACTATTTACACTTCATACAAATATCTGCACAACATCTAATCACATTTACTCACCTTTATACTAATACACATTCTTCCTTGTTCTAGCTTCTGATCTTTTTTTCGAAGAACCAATATTCTATTTCCATCATGTTGCTCTGTAGAGCCAATAGACCAATTATACCAACCAAACCTCCATAAATCCTCCTTGTTAATTCCAACACCAAGTGTTCCTCCGCAAGGCCAGGTATTCACCAATTTCGGTTTGTATCAATGTGCCATACCAAAGGCGAAACATATAATAACAATTCCCCTTTCTTCTTTTCACCATCATACGTATGAAGACTCTGATACCTCTTTTTTTTTATCCAGATATAGAGGTTATGCACTAAGGAAGGAGTATTCATATCGATGCACATGTATGACTCTTATCTATGAGAGAGAATTGTTAATGCACTGCGTGAGTGCGAATGAGAATCGTAGAAGGTTAAGTAAGAATGATAGTGAGTGATGGTGTTTACAGATGAACATTTGAATTAGAGAAATGTATGAGGGTAAATATTTGTGAATGTATAGTAACGGTGAGCTTGTGCAAATGCACCTCATTGATGGTTGTTGATGGGCTATGTGCGTTACCACCAACTATATCATTTTTGGTGGGCTAGATATGTTACCACTTGATACATTAGAAATCGATGGGCTGTGTGCGATACCATCACTTATAAATGATTGGTGAGCTAAGTGCGAAATCACCATGAGTAATTATGAATGGTGGGCTGTGTGCGATACCACCCTATTAGAGATTCAGTCGTAGGTTAAGTGCGAAACCACTGAGAGATTAGTAGTAAGGGTGATTTATCTAGATGGTTGATGTGTTGTTTCATACGATTAAATGGTGATCAGTGCAGGAATGAATGCTATTCAGCACGGGCAATTGGCTCGTGATAGGGTAAGAGTGTGGTGCAATATTGAATGAGTAAGTTTCAACAATGGTTGAGTAAGTAACCATGAGCTCATGAGAAAAGCTTATTATAATAACTTATAGTCATGTATATTCAATGAATATTAGTGTTTGTCAGTTTATGCAGATGAACTTACTAAGCATTATTGCTTACTCCTCTTCTTCCCTAATCTCTTATAGGTTATTTTAGCTAGCTAAGATTGGAGATTGCCGGAGATGTTTTCACACTATCGAACAGGCCCTTGGTATGAGGTATCAAATCCTATTGAGTCATGGCATGTATAAGGCTAGAATTTAAGGTTGATTGAGTTGTTGTTAGTGTGCTTAATTGTGTTGGCCTAAGAGGGTTTATAGTTTAAATGTGTATGACCATTGAGGATGGTTTAAGTGGTTATAATTGTATGGGAGGAAAACCTTATTTTCATGAATCAAATGTATAAATTCATGTGTTTTAGTTGATGATTAGAGACTTTATTGAATTAGTATATGTATGTATGCAATTGAGAGTGGTGTAAAGCTTGGTAGATAGCCTCTAAGTGCCCACACAGTTAGACACACAGGCGTTTGTTTAGGCCGTGCGTAACTTGCACCTTATTATTATTAGATAGAATAGGCCACGGGTCAATCGCATGACTGTGTGCATGAGCCGTGTATGACACACGGTTTGAGTATGGGCGTGTGCCTAAGCTATGTGGATTAAGTCAGTAGCTCCCCACGGTTGGGCGAAACGATTGTGTCAGAGCTGTGTGGACATGGGGGTGCCTTAGAGGTACACGGGCGTGCCCCTGGACTAACACAGACGTGTGCCTTGGCCATGGAGCATTTGGCAGAATGCTCGAGTTTTAAGCACGAATTGAATACATGGGCGTGTGTGTGTCTACACACAGGCGTGTTTCAACATGCACGGGCGTGTGAACCCAGAATAAAAGAGAAAATTTTAAGAATAGAAAAAGCTCCGTGATAGTCTCGAGAGCCCTCGGGAATATGAGTGAGACTTCGTAAGTCAAAAATGAAGTTGTAAAGGTGGCTTAAGTGAGTAGTCATAATTAGCCTAAGTGGCATCATGAGGTTTTAGTACGGTAACGCCTCGGGCCTGGTTCCGGCGTAGAACCCGGGCAAGGGGTGTTACATTTAGTGGTATCATAGCTATGGTTTAGTCGGTTCTATGACTAACCTAGCGAGAGCAAGAGTCTAACCATACATGCCATATATGGACTGTGATAGTGTGATGTCTCCTGGCTCTAACGAAATTGTTTTGTTAAGACAGTGATGATTCCAACCGAGATAATTTCAGTAAGTTGCACGATTTCCAAGTTTCATGAACATTTCGTTGAACTGCTTGTGATGTTGCTATGTGCACATTGTTTTTATGAAAATGTTCAATGATCTGATAAACAAAAAGTCAATGAGATTAAGTATGAGTAAGCCCCGATTGAAGATGAATTTTCCAGGATACATCATCTACCACTTGAGATAAGAAAGTCTGTTTAAGGCTAAGCCAAGGCATGGCATCGAAAATTGAGCAAGTTATCATGTAAGTCCAAGGTAAGCTTGGCATTGATTGAAGAAGAGATATTCCATGTAAGACCATATCTAGGATATGGCCTTGGCATCAAGATATGTGGGACGAGATTTGGTATCCTTGATTATTCATAGTAATTCATCAGGCAAAAGAGTAAAGCTTAAATGAGATAGCAAGAAAGGTAGTAGTAAAGTTGATATTAAGTCATGCTAGTTAAGGCTGACTAACAAGTATAATTCATGTTATGAATTGTGATGCTGAGATTATGTTTATTATAGTAAAGCATACTGATCTTTTTGATCAAGTGTTACATGTACCTTGTTTACCTCACATACATGAGAATAGTAAGCACCATGATGTATGCAAGAAGCAGTAAGAGCAAGAAACCACCCATATTGTGGTATGAGAGCTAAAACTGAGAAATTTGATTAAGTAGAATGTAGGAGATAAGTACGGTCGTTCAATAATGAAAAGATGAATAAGACCATGGTTGGACCATGGCAATGAGAGAGCCAGTGTAAGACCATGTCTGGGACATGGCATCAGCCATATTGTGAGGGTCAGTGTAAGACCATGTCTGGGACATGGCATTGACCGTATTATGAGTGCCAGTATAAGACCGTGTTTGGAACATGGCATCGGCATTAAAATAAGAGCTGGTGTAAGAGCATATCTGGGATATGGCATCGACATTGACATGAGTTCCATGTAAGACCATATCAGGGATATGGCATTGGTATTGACATGAAATTTCGTGTAAGATCGTAGCGAGGCTATGGCATTGTGATGACATGTAAAGTAATGGCTGGGCTATGAGGATAAGATATGAGTAAGACCATAGTTGGACTATGGCAATCAAGTAAACGACGTACTCAAACCCGTAAGACATTCTCTAAATTGATAAGCATTGATAAGAGAAATTAGAGTTTAATGTGAGTACTCGAGTAAATAGTAATGTAGAACTTGAGTAATTCAATACGTTATTCTAATGTATTTGTGATAGAAACAATTGTAGCGTGATAAATGTGAAAATTCACTTGAGATGAGTTATATGACTATGAGGATATTTTATTAATGATAAATAGTAAATCATATGCATGTAGTCACGAGAGTCAAGTTAAGAGGCTCTGTGACTTCACCCTCCTTACCACCGCTGAATTATGATGAGATGTTATAAGAGTCAAATTGAGTAAGTTTGTATGTGATTAATGCAATATTCGTGTTAGCACTTTGAAAATGCTTTGTATCACATTGATACATGATACTTTACTAGGTAGAGTAATTGTTGTTGAACATGAAGTTGGAGTCCCAGGGGACTATGTTAAAAAGGGCTACCATTTAGATAAGAAATAGATAAAGTCCTGTATAAGACCATGTTTGAGGCATGGCCTCGACACCAAGTTATGATTCCGTATAAGACCATATCTAGAAAATGACTTCGAAAATGGATATGAGAAACGTATAAGACCATATTTAGAATATGGCATCGATACTTGATGTAGAAGTCCAAATAAGACCTTATCCGGGATATGGCATTGGCATTTATGAGTGACTCCATTTAAGACCACCTCGGGATGTGGCATTAGTTTCTCACTTACATGAATTATGATGAATATGCGTCTTTGATTATCCCTAGTGATTAATGGGACACATAGATGAGTCTAGGGGTAGAAATGAAAATTTTACTAAAGCCATGTGAATGGGTAAAAATAGGCATTTGTGAACGAGTCATGAAGAGAGGAGTACGATGTGTGGCACGGTAGGTGCTTAATAAAGGCAATTGTAAGAAAGTATGTCTGAATGCCTTAACGATTGTATTAAATATACAATGTTATGAACAAGAGAAAGTTAGCATGGGCTATTGACTCAAGTGAGTAGGAAGCCTGATGTGTATGTTTATCGAGATCTTTTTAAATTCATATTCTTTTGTCTCATCGTAACCTTATTTGGGTATCTTGAGGAAAAAGTTCATGGTGATTCTAGTACGAGAAGTGGAATCCCAAGTTTCACGTTGTACAATGGGTTTTCGAATATGCTAAATGGAGTCAATAAATTCGATCAAGATGTCCTTAATGTTGTAAGATACGATGCTAGTAAAAGTTTCAGTTTAGCATAGCAAAAGAAACTCAGATGGGAGTGTGCTAGAAAATGTTCTCTGTGTGGAGAAAAGAGTAGATTATTGTATTGAGAAAGATAGTTGCCAAATTGGTAATCCCGAGATGATCCCTTTCGTATTTGTATGAGAATTAGATGGGTTGTGATGATCTATGGGAAATCAATGAGTAGTTTCTGAAATTTTCTTGAGTAAGAATATCTCATGATACTGAGATAGTGAAGATGACTTGAGCTATTACCATAGTGGGTATAGTTATTGTAATACTTCACAAATGGTAGTCATAGTACAGGTGTTTAAAGGAAAGCTCTATGTTGAGCAGTGTGAGTTAGCTAGTCGGAGATATCATATTTTAGTGAGATTAATGTCAAGAGCGAGTTTCCTTTTTAAAACAGAAGAGTTCAGGAGTAAAAGGGTAAATGGTATTTTAAATAAGCTCTGAATGAGTTTATTTAAGATAATAAAATCTAGATTGGATAAGATTTCTATCGTGGATGCTTTCTCGAGATAGATTTTGAATGATGATGAATCCAGAATTTATACAAAAGAATTTTGGCATAAGATTTAGTAAGTAGCATATCTACTAATGCAAGAATAAGGAAATGCAGTTATGTGCATAAATGTTTGACAACAGAGCACTTTTCATGAGATGAATGAGTTATGGTCAGAAGTGGTTGACCACAGAAAGCTGAGTTTTAAAAGCGTTCAATTGAGGATTATTTATAGTTGGTGAATGCTTTAATGAGAAAGTGAGGCAAAACCTTATAGATTTCTAGTGTGATTTGACAAAATTCCCAAGAAGGGGAATGACATTCAAGTTGTAGTAAATCGACCTACAAGGATCCGAATGATTATTCGGTTTGTGAAGAGTTCCAAATTAGTGGATCAATGAGTATATGCCCGGGAGGAATAAGTACCTAGGTCGCAAGTAATGCTTCGACCTTATGTATGATAGCTTAAAGATTGTTGTTAGAGGAAACTTGTGGGTAAGTGAATTTGTGATTTTGAAGAATTTATGGAAATGTTTTAAGAATGTTGGTAACAACTCCTCCTGGTAAGATTTTCGAGGACGAAAATCCCTAAGAGGGAGAATTGTAACAGCCCGATTTAGGGTCTAGTCAGAACAATGATCTTGAAATCACTAATTTGAGGTTAGAGAAAATTATTTTCATGTTATGTTATATATTATAACATGTTTATAATTATGCATAAAAATTTTGGTGCCTTAATTTTAGCTATTTCTAGCGAAATTGTGAAAAATGACTAAATCGCATAAGGTGCGAAAGTTCTAGTCTATTTGCAAAAGGTGCTAGATAGCTATGGGCTATTAATTGGAGGCCCCAATTGTGCAATTTGGCCTTGTTTTAAGTGAGTAGACCGACCATGTGACATAGGGGACAAGAATTTTTAATTTTGGTCAAAATAGGTGGGAATTAGGTGATAAAATGAATAAAATAAGATGAGAAAAAGATGTTATCATCTTTCACTATTCACCTATCTTCTCTCCGCTGAAAATTAAAGAAGAAATGGAGCTTTGGGGGTTTGAACTTTCAGCCAAGCTATCTCCCTTATTTTTAAGTGATTTTGATGACTTTTCTTTATAAAAATTATACTTTTGGAGTCCCCAAAGCTTAAGCTAGCTAATGAGAAGACTATTTTGCATTATGGTTGAGAGCATAGAGACTTTCCATTAGAGATTTTATGCTGGTTGCTGAGTTTTTATGGAAGAAAATGAATGTTAGGAAGATGAGAAACAACTTTTGTGAAAGGTGTTGCCATGAAAACACCTAATTGGGACTATAATGCAAAAGTTGTAAATTGTTCATTAAAGCATGAAATAGTTGAAATTGGAGATAGTTGTAAGAGGATTAAATGTCCATCTAGGCTTGTTTAACAAGAAATTGAGATGAAAATTTATTTACGAGCTTAGGGGTAAAATCATAATTTTGCCAAAGTGTAGGGGCAAAATGGTCATTTTTGCCTAAAGTGTGTATTATGGTATTTTATGATTTATAAATGAATAAATCGATAAATTTCATTGTTCTAGATCAAAGAAAATGAGTTTCAGATCTAGAACGGATGAAAAGAGAAATGTGGGCAAATAGTCCTTTTCGGCTTTTTCGACAACGAGGTAAGTTCATGTGCAAATGTTGTAATTACGTATCAGTTATTTTAATATTCCAATGTTGTATGGAATGTATAATTATTCAATGAATGTTTGAAATGTCGTTTCATGAGTTGTTAAGAGAATTGAACTTAAGAATGGTAAGAAACGTAAATAGTATGAAATGCTGATAGTTAAGGTTCCGTGTAAGGCCATATTGGAATATGGCTTCGGTAAGAGATATTAAATAAGACCATGTCAAGGACATGGCAACGATGTGATACTTTGTATAAGACCTTGTCGGGGACATGGCATTGATATGTTAATCCATGTATGACCCTAACAGGGGTACGATGTCAATGTGACAATAAGTGTATGAGACTTAATAGTGTTATTTAATAGTTGGAGATGAATTTAGTGTATGATGGACCTCTAAGGGGATAGGTGTAGTCAATACACCTTAGGGTATGAGAGAGAATTGTGAATGCACTGCGTGAGTGCGAATGAGAATCGTTGAAAGTTAAGTAAGAATTATAGTGAGTGATGATGTTTACAGATGAACATTTGAATTAGAGAAATGTATGAGGGTAAATATTTGTGAATGTATAGTAATGGTGAGCTTGTGCAAATGCACCTCATTGATGGTTGTTGATGGGCTATGTGCGTTACCACCAACTATATCATTTTTGGTGGGCTATGTGCGTTACCACCTGATACATTAGAAATCGATGGGCTATGTGCGATACCATCACTTATAAATGATTGGTGAGCTAAGTGCGAAATCACCATAAGTAATTATGAATGGTGGGCTGTGTGCGACACCACCCCATTAGAGATTCAGTCGTGGGCTAAGTGTGAAACCACTGAGAGATTAGTAGTAAGAGCGATTTGTCTAGATGGTTGATGTGTTGTTTTTGATACGATTAAATGGTGATCAGTGCAGGAATGAAGGCTATTTAGCACGAGCAGTTGGCTCATGATAGGGTAAGAGTGTGGTGCAATATTGAATGAGAAAGTTTCAACAATGGTTGAGTAAGTAACCATAAGCTCATGAGAAAAGCTTATTATAATAACTTATAGTCATGTATATTCAATGAATATCAATGTTTGTCAGTTTATGCAGATAAACTTACTAAGCATTATTGCTTACTCCTCTTCTTTCCTCATCTCTTATAGGTTATTTTAGCTAGCTCAGATTGGAGATCGTTGGAGATGTTTTCACACTATCAACAGACCCTTGGTATGAGGTATCAAATCCTATTGAGTCATGGCATGTATAGGGCTAGAATTTAAGGTTGATTGAGTTGTTGTTAATTGTGTTAGCCTAAGAGGGTTTATAGTTTAAATGTGTATGACCATTGAGGATGGTTTAAGTGGTTGTAATTGTATGGGAGGAAAACCTTATTTTCATGAATCAAATGTATAAATTCATGTGTTTTAGTTGATGATTAGAGATTTTATTGAATTAGTATATGTATGTATGCAATTGAGAGTGGTGTAAGGCTTGGTAGATAGCCTCTTGTGCCCATTACAGTGAAGACACACTGCAGGCGTGTGTTTAGGCCGTCATGCACTCTCACCCTTATTATTATTAGATAGAATAGGCCACGGGTCAATCCCACGGCCGTTTGAATGAGCCGTGTATGACACACGGTTTGACTATGGGCGTGTGCCCAAGCCGTGTGGATTAAGTCAGGAGCTCCCCACAGTTGAGCAACATGGTCGTGTTAGAGCCGTGTGGACATAGGGGTGCCTTAGAGGTACACGGGCATGCCCCTGGACTAACACAGACGCATGCCTTGGCCGTGGAGCATTTGGCAGAATGCTCGAGTTTTAAGCACAGTTTGAAGACATGGGCATGTGTGTGTCTACACACGGGCGTGTTTCAACATGCACGGGCGTGTGAACCCAGAATAAAAGAGAAAAATTTAAGAATAGAAAAGCTCCGTGATAGTCTCGAGAGCCCTCGGGAATATGAGTGAACTTCGTAAGTCAAAAATAAAGTTGTAAAGGTCGCTTAAGTGAGTAGTCACAATAAGCCTAAGTGGCATCATGAGGTTTTAGTACGTTAACGCCTCGGGCTTGGTTTCGGCGTAGAACCTAGGCAAGGGGTGTTACATTTAGTGGTATCATAGCTATGGTTTAGTCAGTTCTAGGACTAACCTAGAGAGAGCAAGAGTCTAGCCATACATGCCATATATGGACTATGATAGTGTGATGTCTCCTGGCTCTAACGAAATTGTTTTGTTAAGACAGTGATGATTCTAACCGAGCTAATTTCAGTAAGTTGCACGATTTCCAAGTTTCATGAACATTTCGTTGAACTGCTTGTGATGTTGCTATGTGCACATTGTTTCTATGAAAATGTTCAATGATCTGATAAACAAAAAGTCAATGAGATTAAGTATGAGTAAGCCCCGATTGAAGATGAATTTTCCAGGATACGTGATATACCACTTGAGATAAGAAAGTCTGTTTAAGGCCAAGCCAAGGCATGGCATTGGAAATTGAGCAAGTTATCATGTAAGTCCAAGGTAAGCTTGGCATTGATTGAAGAAGAGATATTCCATGTAAGACCATATCAAGGATATGGCCTTGGCATCGAGATATGTGGGATGAGATTTGGTATCCTTGATTATTCATAGTAATTCATCAGGCAAAAGAGTAAAGCTTAAATGAGATAGCAAGAAAGGTAGTAGTAAAGTTGATATTAGGTCATGCTAGTTAAGGCTGACTAACAAGTATAATTCATGTTATGAATTGTGATGCTGAGATTATGTGCATACTGATCTTTTTGATCAAGTGTTACAGGTACCTTGTTTACCTCACAAACATGAGATTAGTAAGCACCATGATGTATGCAAGAAGTAGTAAGAGCAAGAAACCACCCATATTGTGGTATGAGAGCTAAAATTGAGAAGTTTGATTAAGTAGAATGCAGGAGATGAGTACGGTCGTTCAACATTGAAAAGATGAATAAGACCTTGGTTGGACCATGGCAATGAGAGAGCCAGTGTAAGACCATGTCTGGGACATGGCATCGGCCATATTATGTGAAACACCCCAAACCCGGCCCACGAGCCTTGACCGGATCTGGTATGTTCCTTGAGTAAATCAATTCAATTCTTGTTTGCTACTTTGGAAAAATAGTGTGTGTTTTTGAAGATCATTTGATTTGTGTTGGGTTCAAATTTAAAACGGTGTTGATTAGGTGTCAAAACATTTAAATATTTGTTTACATTTTTTAAGAAAATTTATTTATTCTCAATTTAATAATAACCTTATCATAATAAACCAATTTTAAACGCTTGCTTAAAACAGTTAATAATAATGGCCATAATTACATCAAAGCAAAACCCCAAAATAAATCAAATACTTAAATAAAAAAAATGATGAAAATAGAATAACTCGAAATGAGCATGGCCACCATGAGCTCCCCGCCGACCGATCCATTACTGAGTGTCACCTGAAAAATATCCCACAACGGGTGAGTCTAATGACTCGAGTGTAACAATCAATACTAAGTCCCAACGATTCAGGTATATCAGATCATACATATACATATAGAAAATTATAAAGAATGATGCAATTCCCGAACCCAAACCTAGAAAACCATCCGCTACACATCACCCATACCAACCATCACACCGTGGGGATTACTAAATCGACCCTCCATCCGCTACACATCATTGAAGCGATCATTGCATTTACGACTTGCACATCGCCCTTATAATTTCGTGGCATAGCCACCAGATAATATTTTGTGACATAAGTCACCACATTCAGATTTCGTGACATAAGTCACCACATTCAGATATTGTGGTATAAAACCACCAAATCACTTCCCCTTTCATAATCACCCATGTGCCCCATGTCATCCAAATCATGCAAAGATTATGCCAGATTCTTTATTTCACATTCTTACCAATATTCACATATGTGTCATAACAGGTATTCGTAACATTGTTAACATAGTTTTAGAGAATAACGTACCTGAATATGCCGTACCATTAAATGGTACCTTAAGCCATATCTTTCACATTCTTATTAACACATATATTAAATTAAATCCATAAATCTATTAAGATTTAGTGTGGGTTACACACCTGGTATTAGCGCTTTCACTAAATCCCAAAAATCTACCAAAACCGATTACACTCCTTCCTAATACCCATAGTTAAAATCGGTTAGGCATTAATACTAAAATATGACCTATGGCCGAATGTTACATGAACTTACCTTGTGAATCTTAGATCCCAAAATTAATCCTTAAACCGTCAGCTACAAGAGAAATCCCAGAATCACCTTCATGGTTTCGGCCAAAGAACATAGAGGATTAGAGTCTTAATTTTTGATGGTCAGAGAAAGAAAAGAACAAGATTTTGATCAAGAGATCCTTACCAAATAGAATGATCAAAATGTAATTGGCTCACCAACTCAAAGTGTCGACAAGAGGGAGGAAGTGTTTGAGTTTCGGCTTTTAATGTATATGATCAAATCGGCTCAAGGGAAAAAGAATGGGGAAAAGGTTTCGGCTTTTAAAGAAATTGGAGAGGGAGAGGCTAAAGAATTCTGCATAAAGAATAAAGAGAATTAGGGTTTTTTTTGTTTAAATGTTAGAATCAATGAGATATCCTCCCTATTTATAGAAATTTCGGCACCTATTGTTCAAACCCGAAAATGCCCTTCCTGATAACTAAAAGTTAAGCTAAAAGAAAAGGGAAAATTCGGTATCCATATATACTAAAATAAATAGATAAATAGAATAAACCTACACTCCCTAATCAACTCAAACTTATCACTAATCAAATTCCTTTATTATCTGCAAAATTTATCCTCATCAAAAAGTCCTTTTATTTAGCCCAAAAATTCAATTTGAATTTCATTCAAATAGCTTCCCGATCAGCAGCCATCTTTTGGAATTTTGGTCCAATTCAAACACCTTCCACGCCAGCAGCAAAATTTCAAGCTATTGCGCACAAGGCAACTCGAACTCGAGACCTCCAAGCACAACCACACGCTACCGACCAACGCACTGAACCATTCTTGTGATATATTCCGTTGTCAACTTCTTTTAAAGTATACTTTCTAGCGACCGAATCATCCAAAGAAATCCAAAATATTAACCAACACCTGGATTCGAACCTCCGCCCTTTTCACTATGAGGCACGTCCCTTGCCACTGTGCCACCCGTTTCATTTGAGTCATAATTCCTTCCCAATTAATTATCAACCTTTATTCCATGCTCCAAGTTTACTTAAAAAAAGAAACCCAACATTTCGCGCACAACACGACTAGAACCTTGTTCCCCCCTCCTGCACCTAACGCTTTGCCATCGGGCTGCATTTCCTTGTGTCATGAAACATTTCCAACTAATTATAAGGCCTAAAATCGGCCTTCATACTAACATATGCAAAATATTTTTTTTGCCATACCCAAAACTTGAACCTTTGACCTCCAAATTATTGAGAACGCCCAAGCCACTGACCACCTACTTCTTTGTGATATCTTTTAACCCAACAATATTTTAAAAGCCTTATGACTACCACCAACCTCCCTAAAAACAACATTTTTGCTAAAGCCCTAGATCGAGCCTAGGACTTTTCCAACACTACCAACCCTTCCTAAACCTCCTAAGAATTAAACTAAACATGAAATAATAATTTTTTTTAAAAGAATATGTCCATTCAAACTTTTCATGATAAAATAATTTATTTCTGTTTGAATAATAATTTTTAGAAAAATTAACTATTTAAATGTATTAGTGACATTATAAAAGTAGAGGGATAAACTATGTAAAAAAAATAAAGCATATAAATCAAATCCCCAAATTTTAGCATAATCTGGGGTCAATTAAAAATTGACCATTATCTTATTTTAGTATAAACCACATATTAATTCTTTTTTTTACGAAAAAATCCATTCTCTCGACACACGAAACCCATTTATTCTAGGCCCAAATTCAGGATGTTACATTATGAGGGTCAGTGTAAGCCCATGTCTGGGACATGGCATCGACCGTATTTTGAGTGCCAGTATAAGACTGTGTTTGGAACATGGCATCGGCATTAAAACAAGAGCTGGTGTAAGACCATATCTGAGATATGGCATCGGCATTGACATGAGTTCCATATAAGACCATATCAGGGATATGGCCTTGGTATTGACATGAGATTTCGTGTAAGATCGTAGTGAGGCTATGGTATTGTGATGACATGTAAAGTAATAGCTAGGCTATGAGGATAAGATATGAGTAAGACCATAGTTGGACTATGGCAATCAAGTAAATGACGTACTCAAACCTGTAAGACATTCTCTAAATTGATAAGCATTGATAAGAGAAATTAGAGTTTAATGTGAGTACTCGAGTAAATAGTAATGTAGAACTTGAGTAATTGAAGACGTTATTCTAATGTATTTGTGATAGAAACAATTGTAGCATGATAAATGTGAAAATTCACTTGAGATGAGTTATATGACTATGAGGATATTTTATTAATGATGAATAGTAAATCATATGCATGTAGTCACGAGAGTCAAGTTAAGAGGCTCTGTGACCTCACCTTCCTTACCACCGCTGAATTATGATAAAATGTTATGAGAGTCAAATTGAGTAAGTTTGTATGTGATTAATGCAATATTCGTGTGAACATGAAGTTGGAGTCCTAGTGGACTATGCTAAAAAGGGCTACCATTTAGATAAGAAATAGATAAAGTCCTGTATAAGACTATGTTCGAGGCATGGCCTCGGCACCAAGTTATGATTTCGTATAAGACCATATCTAGAAAATGGCTTCGAAAATGGGTATGAGAATCGTATAAGACCATATTTAGAATATGGCATCGATACTTGATGTAGAAGTCCAAATAAGACCTTATCCGGGATATGGCATTGGCATTTATGGGTGGGTCCATATAAGACCACCCTGGGGATGTGGCATTAGTTTCGCACTTACATGAATAACGATGAATATGCACTTTGATTATCCCTAGTGATTAATGGGACACATAGATGAGTCTAGGGGTAGAAATGAAAATTTTACTAAAGCCATGTGAATGGGTAAAAATAGGCATTTGTGAACGAGTCATGAAGAGAGGAGTATAATGTGTGGCACAGTAGGTGCTTAATAAAGGCAATTGTAAGAAAGTATGTCCGAATGCTTTAACGATTGTATTGAATATACAATATTATGAACAAGAGAAAGTTAGCCTGGGCTATTGACTCAAGTGAGTAGGAAGCCTGAGGTGTATGTTTATCGAGATCTTCTTAAATTGATATTTTTTGTCTCCTCGTAACCTTATTTGGGTATCTTGAGGAAAAAGTTCATGGTGATTCTAGTACGAGAAGTGGAATCCCAAGTTTCTCATTGTACAATGGGTTTTCAAATATGCTAAATGGAGTCATTAAATTCTATCAAGTTGTCCTTAATGTTGTAAGATACGATGCTAGTAAAAGTTTCAGATTAGCACAACAAAAGAAACTCAGATGGGAGTGTGCTAGAAAATGTTCTCTGTGTGGAGAAAAGAGTAGATTATTGTATTGAGAAAGATAGTTGCCAGATTGGTAATCCCGAGATGATCCCTTTTGTATTTGTATGAGAATTAGATGGGTTGTGATGATCTATGGGAAAATCGTGAGTAGTTTCTGAAATTTTCTTGAGTAAGAATATCTCATGATACTGAGATAGTGAAGACGACTTGAGCTATTACCATAGTGGGTATAGTTATTGTAATACTTCACAAATGGTAGCCATAGTATAGGTGTTTAAAGGAAAGCTCCATGTTGAGCAGTGTGAGTTAGCTAGTCGGAGATATCATACTTTAGTGAGATTAATGTCAAGAGCGAGTTTCCTTTTTAGAACAGAAGACTTCAGGAGTAAAAGGGTAAATGGTATTTTAAATAAGCTCTGAATGAGTTTATTTAAGATAATAAAATCCAGATTGGATAAGATTTCTGTCGTGGATGCTTCCACGAGATAGATTTTGAATGATGATGAATCTAGAATTTATAGAAAAGAATTTGGGAATAAGATTTAGTAAGTAGCATATCTACTAATGCAAGAATAAGGAAATGCAGTTAGGTGCATAAATGTTTGACAACAGAGCACTTTTCATGAGATGAATGTGTTATGGTCAGAAGTGGTTGACCATAGAAAGCTGAGTTTTAAAAGCGTTCAATTTAGGATTATTTATAGCTGGGGAATGCTTTAATGAGAAAGTGAGGCAAAACCTTATAGATTTCCAGTGTGATTTGACAAAATTCCCAAGAAGGGGAATGACATTCGAGTTGTAGTAAATTGACCTACAAGGATTCGAATGATTATTTGGATTTGTGAAAAGTTCCAAATTAGTGGATCATTGAGTATATGCCCGGGAGGAATAAGTACATAGGTCGCAAGTAATGCTTTGACCTTATGTATGATAGCTTAAAGATTGTTGTCAGAGGAAACTTGTGGATAAGTGAATTTGTGATTTTGAAGAATTTATGGAAATGTTTTAAGAATGTTGGTAACAACTCCTCCTGGTAAGATTTTCGATGACGAAAATCCCTAAGGGGGGAGAATTGTAACAGCCCGATTTAAGGTCTAGTCAGAACAATGATCTCGAAATCACTAATTCAAGGTTAGAGAAAATTATTTTCATGTTATGTTGTATGTTATAACATGTTTATAATTATGCATGAAAATTTTGGTGCCTTAATTTTAGCTATTTCTAGCTAAATTGTGAAAAAGGACTAAATCGCATAAGGTGCGAAAGTTCTAATCTATTTGCAAAAGGTGTCAGATAGCTATGGGCTATTAATTAGAGGCCCCAATTGTGCAATTTGGCCTTGTTTTAAGTGAGTAGGCCAGCCATGTGACATAGGGGACAAGAATTTTTAATTTTGGTCAAAATAGGTAGGAATTAGTTGATAAAATGAATAAAATAAGATGAGAAAAAGATGTTATCATCTTTCACTATTCACCTATCTTCTCTCCACAAAAAATTGAAGAAGAAATAGATCTTTGGGGGTTTGAACTTTCAGCCAAGCTATCTCCCTTATTAGTAAGTGATTTTGATGAATTTTCTTTATAAAAATTGTACTTTTGGAGTCCCCAAAGCTTAAGCTAGCTAATGAGGAGACTATTTTGCATTATGGTTGAGAGTCTAGGGACTTTCCATTAGAGAGTTTATGCTGGTTGCTGAGTTTTTATGGGAGAAAATGAATGTTAGGAAGATGAGAAACAACTTTTGTGAAAGGTGTTGCCATGAAAACACCTAATTGGGACTATAATGCAAAAGTTGTAAATTGTTCATTAAAGCATGAAATAGTTGAAATTCGAGATAGTTGTAAGAGGATTAAATGTTTAGCTAGGCTTGTTTAATAGGAAATTGAGATGAAAATTTATTTATAAGCCTGGGGCCAAAATCATAATTTTGCCAAAGTGTAGGGGCAAAATGGTCATTTTTGCCTAAAGTGTGTATTATGGTATTTTATGATTTATAAATGAATAAATCAATGAATTTCATTGTTCTAGATCAAAGAAAATGAGTTTCAGACCTAGAACAGATGAAAAAAAAATGTGGGCAAATAGTCCTTTTCGGCTATTTCGACAACGAGGTAAGTTCATGTGCAAATGTTGTATTTACGTATCAGTTTTTTTAATATTCCAATGTTGTATGGAATGTATAATTATTCAATGACTGTTTGAAATGCCGTTTGATGATTTGTTAAGAGAATTGAACTTAAGAATGGTAAGAAACGTAAGTAGTATGAAATGCTGATTGTTAAGGTTCCGTGTAAGACCATATTGGAATATGGCTTCAGTGAGAGATATTAAATAAGACCATGTGTAACATCCTAGATTAGGGGTTATGCGTTCCGCATAATTCATGAGATAGTGGGATCAGTGGGTGTATTGGATGTGTTCTGAAGAGTTTCAAGAACCCTAAGATGAAATGAAATATAAGGAAATGAAGGAAATGAAAGGAAATGAGAGGAAATGAAAGGAAATGAAAGGAAATGTAAGGAAATGTATGGAAATGTATGGAAATATATGGAAATGTAAGGAAATGTATGGAAATGTATGGAAATGTAAGGAGATGTATGGAAATGTAAGGAAATGCTTTAGAAATGTTAAGTTTTGGAAACTAAACTAAAATAGGAAAGTGACCATTTTGGAAACCGAAGTAAATTAGGAGAGTGAACATTTTGGAAACCAAGCCAAAAGAGGAAACTAAACATTTTGGAAACCAAGCCAAAATAGGAAAATAAACATTTTGGAAACCAAACCAAAATAGGAAACTAAACATTTTGGAAACTTGGAAAATACAGAGTCGCGCGAAAATTTTAGGAAACTTAAAAATGACCCCGGAATGTCGAATTTAAGAGCCCAAAGGGGAGCTTAGGGCCAAGTGACCCTAAAAATATAAAGAACATAAAATTTGACCCAATAACGGACTTGGAAATGTGGCCTGAAGATGCCACCTAAGGCTTTAGGAAATGGCCCAAATGCAAGAGGTTTTGGGCCTGAGTTCAAGTCATCCAGGAAGCAAATAAAAGAAATAAAATTTTGCCTCCATAAGTGGAGAATTAGACGGCACCTAACTAAATCTTTAAGTGATTTTTTTTATTTAATTACTTAGAGAGGAAGCAATGGACGGCAATAGGGACTCTTAGGAGAAGAGTTTTATTCCCTTTAGAATTTCGACTAAATAGGTGGATAAATGAAGAATTATTCTTTAATTAGGAGAATGAGGAAGAGTGGTGGCCAAGCAAAGGATTCTTGGCCTAGTAAATTCGGCTATAAAAGGAGGGACTAGGGCCATTTATTATTCATTCTCCTCTCTTTTCCTCTGCTCAATATTCTTCTTGAGCATCCATTCTTTTCTTCTTTTCTTTTAAGCCTCCTAGCCGATTTCCTTCTAAGCCTATTATTCCTCTCTTCTTTCATCTTTGAAACCAAATACATAAGGGAATCATAGCCGATTGTTCATCAAGTCTCTAAGCCAATCTCCGAAGGTTGAAGTGAAGGTGCAATCGATTCCTTCAAATAAGGGTAAGATCCAAGTTTAGTTTTCCATTCTTTTATATTTTAGACTTATCAAAATTTAGGGACTAATTTCGATTATTAATCTTGGCGAATCATGGAAGGAGAAGTTCTTTTCCGAAGGTACACCATAGGCCACGTGTTCCCTAGTTATTCGGTGAATTTTAGATTTAAAATCCACAAGGTAAGCACCTAAAAGTATTCGCCAAGGCTTGTATGATTATCTAGATCAGTTCTTTAATTATTAAAAAGCCGAAAACTAACCCATATTGAGATTCAAGGTTGGTAGAATATCAAGTGAAGGAAAACCAAGTTTTCGGATTTGAATAAACACCAAATCGGTATCAAAGGTAAGTCTTTTACAAATCCTACTAGGATTTGGATATCATAGCCAAATAGAATTTATGCTAAGTAATAAATGATGAATCAAATGTAGGGACTAAGGATCTAAACTTTAGATCTAGCTTTCTCAAGGAATCGTTAAACAAATCGGTGTGTACCTACACTAAATCTTGATAGATTTACTACTTTAATTCATTATGTGTGTTAATATGAAAGTGTAATAATATGGCTAAGGTACCGTGTGTATTCCACACTATTCTTAATAGTTTTATGGTTTAAATATGCTATATATGTTAATGTGAAAGTGAAAAAGAGTGGCTAAAGTGCCATATTATGGTACAAAGTGCTAAGGTACGTTTTCCTACTTCTACTAGGATTACGAAATAAATGTTATACAAGTGAAAAGTGATGTGAAAGTGAAATAAAAATATTTTATGCATGATATTTATAATTTGGGGCATTCGGGATTTATGTGAAAGGGGAAGAAGGTGTTGACTACGGTCTCACCAACGTTATAAGTGAAAGTGATGACTTCGGTCTCACTAAGTGAATGTGATGACTTCGGTCTCACTAAGTGAATGTGATGACTTGGTCTCACTAAGTGGTAACCGGTTACATTACGTTGGTGGCTATGCCACAATATTATCGATGGGCGATGAGCACGCCGATTGCAATGACGCCTTCGATGGAGTGTAGCGGAAGGAGGTTGACTTAGTAGTCCCCACTGTGTACAAAGTTGGTACGGGTGGAGTGTAGCGGATGGCATATAGGTTTGGGTTCGGGTTTGCATCATGATTTTGAATTTTGTATGCATATGATTTTTATGGTGTGCCTAATTCTATTATGTTTAGTGTTGGTTACACACCGAGTCTATCGACTCACCCGCTGTGGGAATATGTTTCGTGATGAGCGAGAATGGACCGGACGGTAGAACTTGTGGTGGCCATGATCGACTTGAAGTTCAGTTTAATTTGAATATTTATTTTATTTTAAAGTTCTGTACAATTTATTATTTTGGGTTTCATTTTATGTAATAAGGCCACCGTGACGAATTTTTATTTCTACTATAATTACTATGTTATGAGTTTAGGGCTTTATAAAGAGTAAGCCCACTTAATATGAAATGAGTTTAAATATTTTGTCACTTGAAATAAATGGGTTTTTGTTATAAAAAAATAAATTTGTTTTCAACTCAATCCCAACCCACAACGAGCTATCTTCCAAAACTCACAGTTTTCAAAATATTCGAATGAATTTGGACCGAGTTGCTTTGAGGAACATACCAGATCCAGTCCATTCTCGTGGGCCGGGTTTGGGGTGTTTCAATTTGGTATCAGAGCCCAGTTCAAACTCTCGACCTGTGGCCTAAGGCCCAAACTGTTTTTTTTACAAGGCTAAATGAGTTTTATGAAAGTATTTTTGCAAATGGACAGGTATAAAGACATGGCCCATAAGTCTCCGCCCCGCAGTCCACCAGGTAAGTACCCCTAACTCTATGTGTGATTCTGTGATTTATATAAGGGTAGAAAAGGCATGGAACATAGAATAGCATGATAGGAACTTGAACCCTAGGATTAGACTACTCAAACACAAACACATAAGATTTAAGGCACTAAACCAACCTATGACTAAGTCAATTAAGCTAGGGTGTGGCAACCATGGTACGCATGTCTAGGAGTGGATCCCAAGAGCTTGGTATTTAAGCAATCCTAGTGACTCACCTCCTCTTCTTGAATCCTACAGTGCGTAGCTTCGGCTCACCCTAATCTAGAGGACTTAGTGGGTGTGGCAACCCCTGTACGCATGTCTAGGAATGGTTTCAGTGGGAGCTTGGTATTTAAGCAGTCCGCGTGACTCACCTCCTCTCCACTCGAATCCTGCCTGGTGCGTAGCTTTGGTTCACCCCGACCAAGAAGGCTCACCATAGGCTAAACTCAATAACTAAAACCCAAAGGAATTAGCCATTTTTTAACACTTAATATTAAATTAAAATTCTTAAATCACTTTCTTTCTCTTATCCTTAATTCACGAAAACTATTTCTATACACAATTATTTTCAAAAATTTTTGATCCATACAAATTACAAGAATGCCCTTAGTGGTAAAATTACCAAAATGCCCTTAGTTTATAAAATGATTCAACTATTCAATAGTTTTACCAAAATTTCATTATTTTATAAATATTCAAAAAAACCCTAATTTGCAAAACTATCAAAATATCTTGATTTTGGAAAATTACAAAATTGCCCTTAACTTACAAAATTACCAAAATGACCTCGATTTTCAAAATTTTGCAACATTCCCATTTTGAAGGAACAATTTTCAAAAGAACCCTCGAGTTTTCCCACTTTTGAAATACCACTGATTTATTAAATTTTACAAATTTACCTCGATTTATGAGAAATTACCAAAATACCCCGAGGTTAAAACTACCAAATAACCCCAGATTTAAAACTTTTTCCAAATTACCCTAGACTTCAAAATTTTCAAAATAATTTTGACAAAAACACCAAGGGATGTGTTTCTTCTAAAAATTACGAAAATGCCCTTGTAGGACAAAATTACTAAATACCCCTGGTAGAGGACAACAACAACAACAAAAAAATTACAACATTTCTCTAATGAACGAAAGTTCATACTTGTTTGATGGATGAATGAATAAGACTGTGTGTTTGTATGAATACGAAAGAACCTCTCTTAAAACACTTTCCATAAAACTCCGTCGCTGATAAATAAGTGGAACAAAGACTAATCCATAAAAATTCTTAATCAGATCTCGACGCTAGAAAATGAGTTCTAGAGGACGAGGTCGCCAAGGACGCATGAGAGGAAGAATAAGCGTGTCGAACCCGTTAGATCGTGTCAAGGTTCGACAATGAGTTACCACCGCCACCACCACCCCCACCGTTAATGTCGAGCAGCAGGCTCGACGGGATGAGGTCGTGTCGCAGCCATGTTGCAGTATTGGAAATGGTGGTCGGCGCGGTGGAAATTCGGACCTCAAAATCTGCACCGAGCGACTCCGAGCCAACGGGCCGAGGTGTTTCGTGGAGTGTCCGTGGCACCCAGATCACCGAGTATTGGTTGGAAGCAATCGAGCGTATTATGGATGAACTCGACCGACCCGAGGAAAAGTTGAAAGGGATGGTAGCCTGTTACGTGATGAAGCATACCAATGGTGGCTAATCTGTTCATGATGGTGCCACGCCGAGGATCTCGTGGGAGTATGCTAAGGAGGCATATCGGAAGAAGTATGTCGATTTTCGGTATATTGATGAGCGTGAAAGCTTTTCTAGGACTTGTTCAAGGAACAAATCAATAGCGAGATATGAGGCCGAATTTTTGAGGTTAAGCCGATATGCTCGAGGAGTAGTCGCGATGAACATGAACGCCGTGTCCGCTTGAGGACGGATTAAGGGATGACCTAAGGTTATTGATAGCTCCACATCGGAGCGGAGTTCTCCACGTTGGTTGAAAAGGCTAAGGTAGTCAAGGAATCAAGAACTCGACCAGCGTAACTCGACAGAATAGACTCAAGAGAGGTTATGGATCGTCGGAAATGAGCGAAAAGGCCCGGCGAGGGGTCAAAAGGTCGACAAGTTGATACCAGAGGACGATGATCGTCCTTGTGAGTATTGTGGAAGGAAGCACTCAGGTGAGTGTTGGAAAAAGATAGGAGCATGTCTTAAATGTGGGTCTAAGGACCATATGCTCAAGGACTGTCCAAAGATATCAAATGATGATACCAAAGAACTCGTAATGTTAATCGTGCCATAGGGGAGGACAAAGAATTCAACGAGGTCGAGGTTCGAATAACAAAGGTAATGGTTCCGCCAAGGTTGTGGAGCACCAAGTGGAGGCGTTGAAGGTTCGAAGCAAGACAGGCCAAGGTTAGTTTATGCGATCGGCCGTCATGAGGATAGTGACGCGCGCATTTGAGACAACGAGTAAGTTTCTTATTTATAGATTATACTTCATTACTTTACTCGCTATAAGATTAGTTCGATCTTATGTTGCTAATGAAGTGTATGGAACCTCGATTGTGAACTTAGAGAATGTGCCTAGAAAATATGATAGTTCTTTAAGATCAGAGTGCGCAGCAATAGCGTAGTGTGGTGAGTTAGACGGTACGGATGAACGATAGTAAGTAATTTCGAGGACGAAATTATTTTTAAGGGGGGTAGAACTGTAACATCCTAGATTAGGGGTTATGCATTCGTGCATAATTCATGAGATAGTGGGATCAGTGGGTGTATTGGATGTGTTCTGAAGAGTTTCAAGAACCCTAAGATGAAATGAAATATAAGGAAATGAAAGGAAATGAAAGGAAATGAGAGGAAATGAAAGGAAATGAAAGGAAATGTAAGGAAATGTATGGAAATGTATGGAAATATATGGAAATTAAGGAAATGTATGGAAATGTATGGAAATGTATGGAAATGTAAGGAGATGTATGGAAATGTAAGGAAATGCTTTAGAAATGTTAAGTTTTGGAAACTAAACTAAAATAGGAAAGTGACCATTTTGGAAACCGAAGTAAATTAGGAGAGTGAACATTTTGGAAACCAAGCCAAAAGAGGAAACTAAACATTTTGGAAACCAAGCCAAAATAGGAAAATAAACATTTTGGAAACCAAACCAAAATAGGAAACTAAACATTTTGGAAACTTGGAAAATACAGAGCCGCGCGAAAATTTTAGGAAACTTAAAAATGACCCCGGAATGTCGAATTTAAGAGCCCAAAGGGGAGCTTAGGGCCAAGTGACCCTAAAAATATAAAGAACATAAAATTTGACCCAATAACGGACTTGGAAATGTGGCCTGAAGATGCCACCTAAGGCTTTAGGAAATGGCCCAAATGCAAGAGGTTTTGGGCCTGAGTTCAAGTCATCCAGGAAGCAAATAAAAGAAATAAAATTTTGCCTCCATAAGTGGAGAATTAGACGGCACCTAACTAAATCTTTAAGTGATTTTTTTTATTTAATTACTTAGAGAGGAAGCAATGGACGGCAATAGGGACTCTTAGGAGAAAAGTTTTATTCCCTTTAGAATTTCGACTAAATAGGTGGATAAATGAAGAATTATTCTTTAATTAGGAGAATGAGGAAGAGTGGTGGCCAAGCAAAGGATTCTTGGCCTAGTAAATTTGGCTATAAAAGGAGGGACTAGGGCCATTTATTATTCATTCTCCTCTCTTTTCCTCTCACTGAATATTCTTCTTGAGCATCCATTCTTTTCTTCTTTTCTTTTAAGCCTCCTAGCCGATTTCCTTCTAAGCCTATTATTCCTCTCTTCTTTCATCTTTGAAACCAAATACATAAGGGAATCATAGCCGATTGTTCATCAAGTCTCTAAGTCAATCTCTGAAGGTTGAAGTGAAGGTGCAATCGATTCCTTCAAATAAGGGTAAGATCCAAGTTTAGTTTTCCATTCTTTTATATTTTAGACTTATCAAAATTTAGGGACTAATTTCGATTATTAATCTTGGCGAATCATGGAAGGAGAAGTTCTTTTCCGAAGGTACACCATAGGCCACGTGTTCCTAGTTATTCTATGAATTTGAGATTTAAAATCCACAAGGTAAGCACCTAAAAGTATTCGCCAAGGCTTGTATGATTATCTAGATCGGTTCTTTAATTATTAAAAAGCGAAAACTAACCCATATTGAGATTCAAGGTTGGTAAATATCAAGTGAAGGAAAACCAAGTTTTCAGATTTGAATAAACACCAAATCGGCATCGAGGTAAGTCTTTTACAAATCCTACTAGGATTTGGATATCATAGCCAAATAGAATTTATGCTAAGTAATAAATGATGAATCAAATGTAGGGACTAAGGATCTAAACTTTAGATCTAGCTTTCTCAAGGAATCGTTAAACAAATCAGTGTACCTACACCTAAATCTTGATAGATTTACTGCTTTAATTCATTATGTGTGTTAATATGAAAGTGTAATAATATGGCTAAGGTACCGTGTGTATTCCACACTATTCTTAATAGTTTTATGGTTTAAATATGCTATATATGTTAATGTGAAAGTGAAAAGAGTGGCTAAAGTGCCATATTATGGTACAAAGTGCTAAGGCACGTTTTCCTACTTCTACTAGGATTATGAAATAAATGTTATACAAGTGAAAAGTGATGTGAAAGTGAAATAAAATATGTTATGCATGATATTTATAATTTGGGGCATTCGGGATTTATGTGAAAGGGAAGAAGGTGTTGACTACGGTCTCACCAACGTTATAAGTGAAAGTGATGACTTGGTCTCACTAAGTGAATGTGATGACTTGGTCTCACTAAGTGAATGTGATGACTTGGTCTCACTAAGTGGTAACCGGTTACATTACAGATGGTGGCTATGCCACAATATTATCGATGGGCGATGAGCACGCCGACCGCAATGACGCCTTCGATGGAGTGTAGCGGAAGGAGGGTTGACTTAGTAGTCCCCACTGTGTACAAAGTTGGTACGGGTGGAGTGTAGCGGATGGCATATAGGTTTGGGTTCGGGTTTGCATCATGATTTTGAATTTTGTATGCATATGATTTTTATGGTGTGCCTAATTCTATTATGTTTAGTGTTGGTTACACACCGAGTCTATCGACTCACCCGTTGTGGGAATATGTTTGGTGATGAGCAAGAATGGACCGGACGGCAGAACTTGTGGTGGCCATGATCGACTTGAAGTTCATTTAATTTGAATATTTATTTTATTTTAAAGTTCTGTACAATTTATTATTTTGGGTTTCATTTTATGTAATAAGGCCACCGTGACGAATTTTTATTTCTACTATAATTACTATGTTATGAGTTTAGGGCTTTATAAAGAGTAAGCCCACTTAATATGAAATGAGTTTAAATATTTTGTCACTTGAAATAAATGGGTTTTTGTTATAAAAAAATAAATTTGTTTTCAACTCAATCCCAACCCACAACGAGCTATCTTCCAAAACTCACAGTTTTCAAAATATTCGAATGAATTTGGACCGAGTTGCTTTGAGGAACATACCAGATCCAGTCTATTCTCGTGGGCCGGGTTTGGGGTGTTTCACCATGTCAAGGACATGGCAACGATGTGATACTTTGTATAAGACCTTGTCGGGGACATGGTATCGATATGTTAATCTATGTATGACTCTAACAGGGGTACGATGTCAATGTGACAATAAGTGTATGAGACTTAATATTGTTATTTAACAGTTAGAGATGAATTCAGTGTATGATGGACCTCTAAGGGGATAGGTGTAGTCAATACACCTTAGGGTATGAGAGAGAATTGTTAATGCACTGCATAAGTGCGAATGAGAATCGTAGAAAGTTAAGTAATAATGATAGTGAGTGATGATGTTTACATATGAACATTTGAATTGGAGAAATGTATGAGGGTAAATATTTGTGAATGTATAGTAACGGTGAGGTTGTGCAAATGCACCTCATTGATGGTTGTTGATGGGCTATGTGCGTCACCTCCAACTATATCATTTTCGGTGGGCTGTGTGCGTTACCACCTGATACATTAGAAATCGATGGGCTGTGTGCGATACCATCGCTTATAAATGATTGGTGAGCTAAGTGCGAAATCACCATGAGTAATTATGAATGGTGGGCTGTGTACGATACCACCCCATTAGAGATTCAGTCGTGGGCTAAGTGCGAAACCACTGAGAGATTAGTAGTAAGAGCGATTTATTTAGATGGTTGATGTGTTGTTTCATACGATTAAATGGTGATCAGTGCAGGAATGAATGCTATTTAGCATGAGTAGTTGGCTCGTGATAGGGTAAGAGTGTGGTGCAATATTGATTGAGTAAGTTTCAGCAATGGTTGAGTAAGTAACCATGAGCTCATGAGAAAAGCTTATTATAATAACTTATAGTCATGTATATTCATTGAATATTAGTGTTTGTCAGTTTATGCAGATGAACTTACTAAGCATTATTACTCCTCTTCTTTCCTCATCTCTTATAGGTTATTTTAGGTAGCTCAGATTGGACATCGCCGGAGATGTTTTCACACTATCGAATAGACCCTTGGTATGATGTATCATATCCTTTTGAGTCATGGCATGTATAGGGCTAGAATTTAAGGTTGATTGAGTTGTTGTTAGTGTGCTTAATTGTGTTGGCCTAAGAGGTTTATAGTTTAAATGTGTATCACCATTGAGGATGGTTTAAGTGGTTGTAATTGTATGGAAGGAAAACCTTATTTTCATGAATCAAATGTATAAATTCATGTGTTTTAGTTGATGATTAGAGATTTTATTGAATTAGTATATGTATGTATGCAATTGAGAGTGGTGGAAGGCTTGGTAAATAGCCTCTGAGTGCCCACACTGTTAGACACACGGGCGTGTGTTTAGGCCGTGCGTACCCTACACCTTATTATTATTAGATAGAATAGGCCACGGGCCAATCACACGGCCGTGTGCATGAGCCGTGTATGACACACGGTTTGAGTATGGGCGTGTGCCCAAGCCATGTAGATTAAGTCAGTAGCTCCCCACGGTTGGGCGACACGGTCGTGTTAGAGCTGTGTGGACACAGGGGTGCCTTAGAGGTACACGGGCGTGCCCCTGGACTAACACAGATGTGTGCCTTGGCCGTGGAGCATTTGGCAGAATGCTCAAGTTTTAAGCACGGTTTAAAGACATAGGCGTGTGTGTGTCTACACACGGGCGTGTTTCAACATGCACGGGCGTGTGAACCCAGAATAAAAGAGAAAAATTTAAGAATAGAAAAAGCTCGGATAGTCTCGAGAGCCCTCGAAAATATGAGTGAGACTTCGTAAGTCAAAAACGAAGTTGTAAAGGTGGCTTAAGTGAGTAGTCACAATAAGCCTAAGTGGCGTCATGAGGTTTTAGTACGGTAACACCTCGGGCCTGGTTCCGGCGTAGAACCCGGGCAAGGGGTGTTACACTAAATCACAAAACCCTAGGCCTCTGTAAACAACCATGACAATAACTTGAGTTTCATCATTATTTACTAGGCACTTAATGATAGAGAAGGTAGCTAAATATAATGAACCCAATCCTTTAGGCAAGTCTTAGTGCTAGAGTTTTTCCGGGGAAAATGTAGAGAAGATTTGGAGAGAAATTAAGGTTTGCCAAAGAAAGCATAAAACTTGCTCAAGAAGCATATGTTGGTTTTATACCGGAGAACATGAAAGGAAATCTTAGTGGGCAAGTTTTATTTCATCCACCACCCTTTCTCGATACCTCGTGTAGCGTACTAATTGCAAATAAGATACCCTCAAAGTTAAAAGATCTAGGTAGTTTTACAATCCCAATAGAGATAGGGGATAAATATTTTAGCAAAGCCCTTTGCAATTTAGGGGCTAGCATAAATTTAATGCCCTTATCGATTTATCGGACACTCAGACTAGGTGATCTTAAAAATACCTCGATAATGCTACAACTAGCTGATAGATCCTTGGTACATCCAAAATGTGTACTCTAGGATGTATTGGTCTAGGTACGTGGATTCATAATCCCCGTCGACTATGTAGTCCTTGACTTTGTGAAAGATCGAGAAATCCCCATTCTATTAGGTAGGACATTTCTATCCGCTTCTAAGTCAACTATTGATCTCGAGTGAAATGAGCTAATCATAAAGATCGAAGATGAAATAGAAGTGTTCAAATGTGGCGGTGATTCCCAAAGTAGGGGATTAACTTGGAGGAATGTTATGTAATATTCAATTTAACCCCTAGCAACCTAGATCGAAGGTATCATTTTAGTTGTGTTGGTGTAGGAAACTAGATTACAAAGGAATGAGACAAATGGCAAAACTCTGGTGGAAGAAAGAATAAGTGGAAGGACTGAGATGGGCAAGACTGAAATCTAAAGTCGTAAGTAAAATTCAATGAATTGATGGACAAGTTCAGTAGTGCGACATAAATTTCAAACCATCTATTTAATTATACAAATAAATTATGATTTACTCAAAAAATTTCAAGGAATTTGACACTTACACAACTTATGAAGGGATTACAGTGTTATGAGTTAATGTTGAACGAAAGTCAGTCGGTCCGAAGAGTAGAAGTAAATATAGTAGTCACATTTTCCTTAAAAAGGAAGGGAAAGTGCACTAAGAATGGAAAAGCTAAGGTCTCTAGGCCATCACAAATGGAAAGGATGAGAACCAGGAAGCCTAAAGACTTATCTAAGCCTATATGCTTCTTTTGCAGTAAGAAAGGGCACTTCAAGGTGAACTACAAAGAATGAAAATATTACCTAGCTACAAAAGGAAAAGGTATGAAACTATTTATGAGAGAAGCTTGTTTAGTGGAGGATTTGATAGGCAACTGGATCATTGATTCGAAAACCACTAATCATGTTCGTGTTTCTCTATAGGGGTTCGATGAGACGAAATATCTTAGAGATAAGAGCTTATTGTGGACCGGAACGGGACAAGTGTGGCAACTAAAGTTGTGGGAGTTGTACATATTTATTTTAATAATTTTAGCAATATTATTTTAAAAGACATTTTCTATGTACCAAGTTTAAAAAAAAACTTAATTTCTGTTGCATGTTTATATAAAGATGGCTTAATTGTGACTTTTAATAATGGAATTGCAATATTTAGAAATCGCAATCTTATGTATAATGGATGGATTCCAAATAATCTCTCTATTTTACCAAACCAAAGATGTACACATTGCTTGTGACTGAAATATCAAATAAAAGACTTAAAACTTCTCACTCTAATTAGGCGTACCTTTGGCATTTGAGACTTGGTCATATTAACTGAGAAAGAATCACTAGACTTGTGGAAGATGACATCTTAAGTTAACTTAAAGAAGTTAGTCTTCTACAATGTGAATATTGCTTAAAAGTTAAGATGACTAAGTGATCTTTTAATGTAAAATGAACGAGGGCTAGAAAACCCCTAAAACTTGTTGACACTGACGTATGTGGGCCCATTGTATTATTGCAAGAGATGGTTACGAGTATTATGTAACCTTTATTGATGACTATTCTAGATATGGGTATGTATACCTAATGCACCGCAAAAGTGAAACCTTTTAGTAATTCAAAGAATTTCGTGCAGAAGTGGAGCAACAACTAGGTTTACCATAAAGGCGCTTTGGTCTGATCAAGGTGGGAAATACTCTCTGATGAGTTCTTAAGGTACCTTACAGAGAATGGGATTCTATCCTAGTTAACCACACCATGAACTCCACATCAGAATGGTGTGGTAGAAAGAAGAAATTGAATGTTGTTCAACATGGTATGTTTGATGTTAAGTTATTCGAAGCTACCAATCTCTTTTTGGGAATATGTTGTAGAAACGACTTGCTATATTCTGAATGATGTGCCAACTAAGGTAGCATCGAAAACCCCATATGAATTATGGTATGGCAGGAAGCCAAATCTTAATCATTTTATGATTTGGGGATGCCTGACCCACGTATTGGACACAGATACGATGAATTTGGACTCAAGGACAAAATTGTGCATGTTTGTTGGATATCCAAAGGGAATAAATGGTGGTTTGTTTTATAACCCAAAAAAGAAAACTATTATATTTCAACTCATACAATTTTCCTTGAATAAAGTTACATGAATGACTTTAAACCTTAGAGTAAATAGGTACTCGAGAAACTTTTGGGAAATATACAAAACCCTACAAAAATGATTCAGGAACCAATTCCAAATAGTAGACCCACAAACGCTCAGCAACATAGGATGCTTTGTCACAGTGAAAGAGTCTCTCGTAGGTTTGAGTTCTTCCAATATGGCAGAATTATTTTTAACACTAAGTCTGTTGAACAGGAAGATGATGACCCACTCACATTTGATGAAGTGATGTAGAGTACTGATTCCAAGCTTTGGGAAATAGCTATGAAAACTGAATCTACAGACTCCAACTTAGTGTAGGAACTCGTAGACTTACCAATTGGGATAAAACCCATATGGTGTATGTGGATCTATAAGAAGAAAAGAAACGCGGATGGAAAATTGGAAATCTATAAGATTAGACCTCTAGAAAAAGGTTATACTCAGAAATAAGGTATTGATTATGAAGAAACCTTCTCTCTAGTTTCCATGCTCAAGTCAGTCTGCATATTGCTATCCATTGAGGTGGCTCTCGACTATAAGATCTTGCAAATGGATGTCAACACTACGTTTCTGAACAACTATCTTGAAGAGAGCATATTTCTATCCATTGTGGATTTATAGCTAAAGGAAACAAGCATAAAGTTTCTAAACTGCTTAGATCCATATATAGATTTAAAGAAGCATCTCACTCATGGGATCAAAGATTTGGTCCAACAATCAAGACTTTTGGGTTTGAGCAAAACTTAGATGAACCTTGTGTTTACAAACAATTAGGGGATGGAAAGGGGGTTTTTCTCATTCTATAAGTCGATGACATTTTATTCATTAGGAATGATGTAGGGACATTGTCATCAGTTAAACTGTGGTTAACTCAATAGTTTAGTATGAAGGACTTGGGAGAAGCTAATTTTATTCTAGGCATTCAAATCCTAAAGGTCGAAAGAACAAAGTGATAGCACTATCTTAGGCTTTATGCATAGACAATATATTAGAGCATTATTCAATGACCAATTTGAAGAAGGGAAATTAACCCTCTGTATCGAGATTTCGTCTCTCTTTAGAGGATAGTCCTAAGATAGTGGAAGAAAGAGAGAACACAAGAGAGGTTTTTTATGCTACACCAATAGGAAGTCTCATGAATGCTATGTTATGCACATGCCCAAATATATGTTTTGTAGTAGGTTGGTAAGTTGATAATAGGCGAACCCAGGACAAAGACAGTAGCAAGCGTTTAAGCATATAATTAAGTATTTATGGAGGAGGGATTATATGCTTGTGTATTCTGGAGGAGATCTTACTCCTGTCAGATATACTAATTCTAACTTTTAAATGTGTCAGGATTCGAGGAAGTCAACACCGGGCTGTGTTTTGTCCTAAATGACAGGTCCATGTGTGAATAAGTATCAAGTAGGGTTACACTGCTAACTTCATTATGGAGGGTCAAAAATGAGGTATGGAAAAGCTATGGCACTATAACAGTGCAAATATAGCTAAAGCTGAAGGAAACCATATAAGGATAAAACATAATGATCAGAAGGGAGACACGAGTGCTTAACGAAATAGTAGATGTAGTAAAAAATTGCATATGAGGAAAAACCTTGGAGATTTGTTTAGAAAGACTCTTATAGCTAAAGAGGCTTTTGGGAAACATATGGAGGTCATAGGAATAAGAAACATGACCCATCTACTTCACTAGGGCAAGTGGGAAACTGTTGGATCTCATGCCTTAAGTGTAGTATTTTTGTCTAAGTGCACTTGTAATTTTTTCAAAAAAATTGGTTAATAAAATTATTCGTAAATTACATTAATACTTTGTATATTTTTCTCACATTGTTTTTGCACACAAAATGGAAAAAATGTTGCGAATTGGTTGCCTAATGTTTAACTAATACTAAGCGGTATTACGTGCTCGGATTGTAATACAAAAAAATACTTGTATTAGTAGTCGGGCCTAAACATGTCCTTAGTCTAGTTGAAAATAAGCAATCTGATTAAAGACTAATATGTTGTCTATCAAGTCCAATTTGGGAGATGTCTTGTCTTGAGCATTAGATTGGATGATTCCCAGGAGATAGAGACATAGATGTGATTGACTGGACTAATAGTACATCAGACTGGACCCAAGTAGAAAAGATCCTGAATCAGTTTATGGATTTATTCTCTTGTGATGTTAATAGTGTGGCATACCTAAATCCTGAGTGGATGGCAGACTGATAAACCATAAAAGTAACAGATTTTAATCCCATGCTTAGAGTGTTTTTGGATGTTTTATTATACAATTTTGTGAATTCGATGCTCCTAAGTCCTTTAAATTTATGTTTTTATACTTAGGAGAGCATAGGAAAGCGAAAGAAGTGGAAAATGGGCCAAAATTGAATAAAACGGGCCATCTTAAGGATCCACACGGCCAAGTCAGTACCACACGGGCTAAAAACATGCCCGTGTGAACCACACGGGCTGGACACACACCCATGTGCTAGCCCGTGTCAATCATGAGCCATACAAATTTGCACACGGCCTGGGCCTTCTCACACGGGCTGATCACACGCCTGTGTACCTATCGCACTCTACTTCGTTTTCATGCAGAAAAAGCCAATTTTTAGGGTTTCTAAGCATTCTAAAGTCTATAAATACACACCAAAAAAAGACCTAAGGGAGCACACAAAGTAGAACAAAGAAATTACTCGAAAGAAGCCGTCAGAATCATCTCGGAAGCAGATCCAATCCAAGATTGAAGATCTCCAGTCGAATTTCCTTCGAAGTTTTGTTGGGTTTTTCATGTTTTGTTGTTTTCTTGATTTAGAGATGTTTTCCTTTTACGTTATGAACTAAACTCTCTAAATACCTAGGGAGGATGAAACCTAGATGAATCTTATTATTTAATTATTTGAATTACATGATAAATACTTGTTCTTATTCTTAATTATGTGTTCTTTGTAACATCCCCAAACCCGACCCAACTGAATCTAGTGATGTCACATCGAAGGCATATTTCAAAACAATTTTTGCTAAGTTAAAATTTAAGGCCTAAAAGCCTAAAATCCTTGAAACTTGTTAAGTTGCGATAAAAGCCCATAGGTTAAAGTTATGTCAAAAGCCATGTCTAAACTTAAGAAATTTATTTAAGTTTAATAAATAAACAGTTGAAACAATAATAATAAGAAACCCATAAGTAAAGTCAATTTGGAGATACAAGGCCTTATTACAACCCAATGAAAATAAAGTGATTAAAATAATAACGTCATACGGAATAAAGAAACAAAACGTCTAAATAACTTGCAATGTGGCCATCTCCGAGTTCCCTTCCACGTCGGGCTGTTTACTGAGCGTCACCTGAAACATTAATTAAAAAGGGTGTGAGTTTCAAAACTCAGTGTGTACGGCCCTTGGCAATCAATTCAATATGCAATTATCACATTGGGCCTAAGCCCTATCAAAATCGGTGGTCTTGGGCCTTAGCCCACAATGACCTCATATCATATCACATCAATCACATGAAAACAAGGTTATGCAAAACCCTCCCCAAATGTCCATCCGCTATTCACCATTTCCCTTCCAATCCTACACTCCTGTGGGGATAAAATATCAACCCACCCATCCCTACACTCCAAAGGTAGCACCAACAGCGGCACTACTCAACGTTGCAGCAAAGCTACTAAGTATAAATAGGCTTAAAGCCACCGGTGGATCCACGGTCATCAAGCGACTATTTGATCCTCAAATTCTTCCTCCGTACCATAATTCCTACCCATATGCATCCTAAACAGAATATCATATGAATGCAACATGCACATGAGTAACATCCATAAAACTCATACTCTTTACATATGGTTATTTTAGTCATTTCACAATCAAGGGTATTTTCGTAATTCTACCCTACATGGGTATTATCGTAAAATTTTTGAATCGGGGGTATTTTGGTAATTCTAAAAATCAAGGGTATTCTGGTAATTTTACAAATTAGGGGTATTTTAGTAATTTTGCAAATCTAAGGATAATTTGGTAATTTTTTTCAAATCAGGGGTATTTGGTCCCTCTTGAGTTATAGTTATGCACTTTGGCCCATTAACAAGTCCTTGCAGCTGAAGTGAACAGACACTATGCACCAGGTAGGATTCCAAAAAAGAGGAGGTGGGCCATTAGAACCGCTTAAGTACCAAGCTCTCGCTAGATCCAATCCTAGACATGCATATGTCCGTTGCCGCACTCTAACCCAGTGACTTGTCCACAGACATGTTTAATTATTAGAGTAAGTATTATACAGTTTAAGAGTTGTTCAGAATTAGACCTAAAGTTCATTAAACCCTTGATAAACCGTAATATGAACATATTTTAATCCCACATTTAGCATACTTTGGGATGATTTATCCCTTTAATTATGGAAATAGGTGCTCTTAATCCTTTAATTTCATGTTTTATACTTAGGAGAGCACCGGAGGATGAAAAGAATGAGAAACAGGCCGAAAATAGAAAAATGGGCCAAAGCACAAAATCTACATGGCCTGGGCCCAAGACCACACGGCCGTGCCTCTTAAGAAGAGCTGAACACGGATGTGCCTTTATAACAGGTTAGACCACGGCCTGACCTCAAATCACATGGGCGTGTGCCATGGGCGTGGCCCTACCGCAGAAAAGAAGAGTTCTATTCAGATTAGGATACTTTCAGGCCAAGTAAGGCATCTCGAAGCCTATATAAACACCCTATGAGGCAACTTAAAGAGGGAGTTCAACAATAGGCTTCTGTCAGGGCTTTTTAGCGGTTCAGCTAGGCCAAGGAGCCAAGCCAAAGGGCCAAATAATGGGATTCACTCGAAGAAAGTCAGTTGATTCATCTCAAGAAGCCAGGATCACACTCAAGACTAAGGAATTCTCCTTCAATTCCTTCAGGGAGTTTTAAGGTTTTCTTTATGATTTGTTTTATATTTTCTTCTAAGATGTATTCTTTTACTATTATGAACTAAACCCTCAGATACCTGAGGGGGATGAAACCTAAGATAAATCTTATTATTGTTATCTGAGCTGTATGATAAATACTTGATTTGTTCTTAACTATGTGTTCTTAATTCTTGTTTTAGTATTTTTGGGATATTGATTCAAGTATTGATGTGCTTAAGTGGTGGAGTAAAAGTCCCTGCCTAAGAGTAGATCTAGCATAGTTAAGCGGAGTTGAACACAACCCTAGAAATAGGATGCCGTAAATTTGCCATATTAGGGTCAAACCTAATCTATGAGTCCATAAATCGAGTTAATGCAATTCTAGGGGTTTTAATTAGAAAGAAATTTCAATTAATCAACCTAGGGTTAGACATTAGTAGCCTCGAAAGAGGTATTAATATAAATTATGGAATCTACGGATCAAGTCAAGTGAATAAATCGTCTGGTTCAGAGTTAGATAACAAGTGAAGTCTAGGTGAATTCTTCCTCGGGTATTGTCTCAATCAATTGGTTTTTCCCACAAGTATTTCCCCAATTCCTTCTCTTTGTCATTGCATTTTTAGCTTAGTAGTTAGTTAATTTTAGATTAGATAACAATTCTCTTAATTCTTAGGCTAAATAATAGAAAGAAAGTTAGTATTAGTACTTTTGGTTCCTTTGGGTTCGACAATCTGGTCTTGCCACTAAACTATACTACTGTTTGAAAGGTGCGCTTGCCTCCATCATTGTATTAGTTAGTTTCCAGGTTCGATCATTCTTTTTATAAAATTTTAAGTTTGACACAATGATCAACCCTAGCATACTTTTTTGCGTCCCCATAAAGCCTATCAAGCCCATTTCATGTTCATATTGCCTCTTATGCCCAAATCACATCCTTATGGCCCATTAAGCCCAGATCACACTCACATGGCCTATTAGGCCCAAAACAATTTCAGTTCATGTAACATGCATGACTAACTCAATTCATATACCAAATGAATCAATTCCATCAAACTTAGCCTTAGGGCCCACTAGGCCCATTTAACCACTTTTAGCTTTTCGGCATTGCCGATATCGTGTGTGTATAGTGTATGTACACACTTGGTCACAGCAACGTGCTATACT
This sequence comes from Gossypium rotundifolium, assembly GCA_025506655.1. Lineage (NCBI taxonomy): Eukaryota > Viridiplantae > Streptophyta > Magnoliopsida > Malvales > Malvaceae > Gossypium > Gossypium rotundifolium. The sequence goes on from CP106727.1 coordinate 52,168,364, forward strand.
ATCCTTGATCTTGAACCTACAACCAACCAACCTTCAATCAATCACCCATACTTAATCAAAATATTTACCAAAAGTCGAAGCCTTGCCGTAACCTTACCGTGTGCCACCAGGTTCTAATAGCCCTTCCTTAGCACAATTCGAGTGACTCATAATCCACACAAGTCACCCCTATAGATCATACACATTTGGCCATTCACTTAAACCACAATTTAGTTGAGTACACTTACCCTTGCTAACGATCTTACCATGCTTGCGATTTTTGAACCTTATCCTTGTTATCACAGAGTTAACGACAAGACAATTACATAGCCTTTTGGCTTTTAGCAAAATGTACAAAAGAGGTTAACCGATTACTTATCAGATCCACTTTTGATCCTGTGACCTAAATTCGGCTTTTAACCTTGACTGATAGTAGATAATAATCGATTTATGATGAAGGAAAACAACAAGGGTTTGGCACAAATAGGAATTTCGGCAAGAAAGGATGATAGTAATTTCGACAATGAAGAATTAGGCTATAGGTGAATTCAACAATGGGAGAAACCGATTGAGGGGAGAGGAAGAAGAAAAATAAAATAATGGAAACTCAAAGAGCCTCTCAAAAGAATTCGACAATGGGAGAATTTGGCAATGGGAGAAAAGAATGAGGGGAAGAAAAGGATGAAATAATAGAACCCAAGAAACCTTTTAATGAATTCGACACCCCTTTTTTATAGCCAAAGTCGAATCCTATCTTCGCCCCACAGTCCCATTCAGCACCAACTCTTCCCACTTCTCATCTCCTAACTTTTCTCCCTGATAACACCTTAGCCTTATCCGAATTTCCCTCCAATATCAGTTCCCCTTACCTCCCAAACACTCCAACGCAAGAGTTCATATTCAACACAACTCTGGTCGTCCACCAATGCAAAATAAATCACTTCAAAAATACAACTCCTAATGCTCAAACCTTGGACCTCCTCAGCTGACAACATGCCACCTTATAGCTTTCCAAGTGACGCCACCTTGCCACTGGGCCATAGGCCCACTTGTGTCCTATTTTCCCCTTAATCTACTCAAGAGGCCTACTGACTGAAGTCACAATTCCCTTGGGGCTGAAACCAAAATTTTTTCAGTACCCTTACTTGATCCCAGGACTTCTCTAACACCCTTAGTATAACAACTCGATTTTGACCCTAATCGAAAACAGCGATTTCGGGACCACAAATTTGAGTCAATAAAATATTTTTATATTATATTTGGTGCATATGATTTATGAGTGAGCATGTGCAAAAATTTCATGAATTAATTTGTTCGTTTGTGTGTTTAATTTAAGAAAAAGAATAAATCGCATAAGTGGTAAAAGTGGCATTTTATTTAATTGAGTGGTTTAATTGATTTGTGTTCTTTTGCATGTGGCCGTATGTTGAAAATTTGCCATTTAGAATAATAGTGGATGGTAACTTGGGTTTAATTTTATATTAGTATGTTTTATATGTATAAATTATATATTAAAGTTTACAAATTATAATATAAGTTAATAATAAAAATAAAACATGAAAAAAAAAGCTATTATCTTTCATCTTTGGCCGAAACTAAAGAAAAAAAAGAGAAGAAGCTTGAGCTCTCACATATTCGGTCTATTGCAAGCAAAATTTAGGTATGTTTTGGCTTTAGATTTTGATGATTTTTATGTTTTTGAGATTGTTTCTTACTCTACTATCAAGCCCATGTCTTAATTTTGTACATTGATGATGTTTGTGAGATATACCATTGATGATATGTTGAGCTTTGTGATGATTTATGGTGTTAAATGAAAGATTTGAGCTAGATGAACATACTTTGTTCTTGAATTTTTGATGAATTTAGCTAATTAGATTAATTAGAGAAAATATTATTTTGGAGGGTTTAATTGTGAAATTTATGAAAAAAATATGGACTTATATAGTCCCTAGGAAGATTCGGCTATACATGTATGTGAATAAATTTGGTGTATTTTGCGTTTTGTTCAAATAGGACTAAGTTGTAAAAGTGTGAAATATTAGGGGTAAAATAGTAATTTTCCCATTTATGTGCTTTTATATTAAATTGAATGAAAATATCTTTGATTGAGCTTAAATTGAAATTAATTAGATCAAGTACAAAAAGAGTCAGGATTGGATCAGGGAAAGGCAAAGTTGAACGAATAGCCGGGAAATCCTAATCCGACAACTTCCGAAGTAAGTTTTTAAGAAATCAGATTAAATTGAATTATTTCTATATAAAAATGTATATGCTCAAGTGAAGTAATAAATTTAATTTCAAAATGTCGAATGAGGCATGGGAATTATTATGTGTGTTAGCCGAATGTGGGTTAGTATATATATGTATATATGTATAACCATTGATTAATTTGGTTGGCCGAATATATGTACTTGTATTAAGGGATATATATATATGTGTGTGTGGAAATGGAACGAAAGTAGTGTTGGTAATTGAATATGCGGATATGTATGTTTATGTATATTAGATGATGCCGAATGTGATGACATGAGATAAGAGAAATAAGATGTTACTGAACCTTTAAATATATGTGTACATATGAAAGATATGAAATCATATGTGTATTTGGAATTGAGGAGAAAATGGGTTAATGGGCACTATGTGTGCGAGCTAATATACCGAGCACTGTGTGTGCGAAATCGGTCGAATGGCACTATGTGTGCGAAAAATGAGTAATGGCACTAAGTGTGCGATACATTACTAAAAGATGGCACTATGTGTGCTCTTTATCAAGTAACGACACTAAGTGTGTGATACGTTACATGAATTGCACTAAGTGTGTGGATTTACAGATCTCTCAAAACATAAACTAATGGATGGAGATAAACGAAATGTTACTTAGATAAGTGATGCATGATCTCTTAGTGACCTAGTACTAATGAGGTAAGTTGCTCTTGTTTCATGAATTTATAGAAATGAGAAGTGTTCATTAATCTATGAGCTTGTTCGAAATGGATAAATGGTATGTGAGTATTCGGCTTTGAGATCTATTGAATTTGGTAAGGGTTGCATGGTAAAATGTTATATGTATTTGCGGATAAGAGTTCTTTTATGATCAAGTTAAATTGATTAAAGTTTGTATAATGAATTGTTGTATATGATACCATTGCTTATAACTTACTAAGCTGGGGTAGCTTACCATATGTGTTTATTTGACTATTTTATAGATTTTGAAGATTAAGCTCGAGCTCGGGCCTCATCGTCAAAGTCAATCACACTATCATCTATCTTTGGTACCTTTTTGTTAAATCGAACTTTTGGAAACTATGGCATGTATAGGCTACTTTCTCTTTAGAGTTACTTTGTACATAACGTATATAAATGCCATACAAATATGGCTTCACATATCTGCTTGGGTTGAATTGTTTATGCTTGAGGTGATGTATATGATTGTGCATTTTCGATCTTTATAAAAGCATGTTTTGGTATGTATGCTTCGTGAAGTTAAAAAAAAAAGTATTTAATCTATATATTTCGTATGAATGGCCTATGATTGAAGTAGATGCAAATTGATAATAATTTATTTTATTGAATATGGCTTAGTCATGCTTGACTTTGGATTATTATTGGGTATATTCGGTTACATTATAATCTTAACTTGGAAGATATATCAAATTATGTTATGTATGTGATAATTGAGATTATAAGCTTGGTTTGAATAAGGTGTATAGTACCCTTTGGATAATGAATATACTTTTGCTTAAATTTATATGTACTTACAATACATATCATGAAAGGATCAGTCATATTTTGTGTATGTGACTAATGATTGTATTATATCAATGAATAGGTTGAAGTATGTATATTAGGAAATATACAGCCATAGAATTGTTTTGATTTGGAGTTCATGTTATTCATTGGAAGTTTATAAGCATCTTGCTATGAGGTTTAAAATGGGTAAGTATTGTTATGAACAACTAGATATGGTGTGCATGTAATTAAATTAGTATTAGTATAGTTATTTGATTAATATAAGATGAATAAGGCTAAAATATTTATTCGACTATAAGATGCAAAATAACCAAATGAATAGTGATTTGCTAATTGAATGTAATTAGTTTTAGTTGATGTTAATGATATTATTTGTGATATGTTAGTTAATGTTTTGATATTAGATGGGATATACATGTTTATTCATGATAGTATGAATTGGTACACATTTATCAAAGTAAATTTTTTTTTATAAAGTGCATTGACTTGTGTTTGGTTAAGTAATGCTCGTAGCCCTAATCTGGCGACGGATACGGGTTAGGCTATTACATTTGATTGGTATTAGAGCTACGGTTTAGTCAGTTCTCGGACTAACGTAGTGCGTGTTGGGTCTAGCTATACATGCCATATTTTATACTGTGATAGTGTGATGACTTCTGATAGTGAAATTGTGTTTCCTTCTTTAGTATAGTACATAGATCCTGATCCTGAGTGGGCTATAGCTAATGATGTCGAGAGCGTGGCACCTGCTCCCGTGTAAGGGACCGCGCCGGATGAATCTCGACCAGCTGCGAGTAATCCCGATGAGGGGGCTAAACAAGCCTTCTATAGCATGATGAATGATTGGTTCAACCAATATATCCGGACCAATCCGACTATTCAACAACCCTTGAATCTGAACACTCCCCCTGTAGTACCGGTGATACCCTCAATCATGAATCCTGAGAGAGCAAACAAGCCTCCAGTTGACTGAATTAGAAAACACGAGGCTCAAGAGTTTAGAGCCGAAGATGATGATGATGCTGAGCAAGCTAAATTTTGGCTCGATAATACCATTCGTGTCTTCGATGAGCTATCATGCACACCTGATGAGTGCATGAAGTGTGCCATATCTTTATTACGGAATTCTGCCTACTATTGGTGGAATACTCTCGTATCAGTTGTTCCAAAAGAACGAGTTACCTGGAACTTCTTTTAGACGGAGTTTCGTAAGAAATACATCAACCAGCAATTTATAAACTCCAAACGCAAGGAATTTTTGAGTTTAAATAGGGTCGTATGACCGTATCTGAGTACGAGTGCAAGTTTGTGAGATTTAGTCGCTATGCCCATGAGTGTGTTTCATCTGAGGCTGCTATGTGCCGGAGATTCGAAGAAGGGTTAAACAAAGATATAAAACTTCTGGTTGGCATTCTTAAAATAAATGAGTTTGTAGTACTTGTTGAGCGAGCTTGTACAGCCGAAGAGCTGGGGAAAGAAAAAAGGAAAGCTGAGTTTGAAGCTAGAGACTTCTTTAAGAGATCAACGGCCAAATATCCCCAAACGTCATCAAAGAAATTCAAGAATGATAGTAGTCGATCCAAAGCTAACACAGGGATCTTTATACGAGAACGACCGCCAGTGAGTTTACGGGCTACCTTGATTGCTAGTGTTGGCAATACCCGACCGAACAAGCTTGAGTGTCAACAGTGCGGTAGATGACATTTTGGTGAATGTTGGGGTAAATCTAACAATCACACTTGCTACAAGTGTGGTTCGCAGGATCATTTTATTCGGGATTGCCAAGAAATAGCTGAAAAAGATAATGCCTAGAGTGCAAGACCGAGCAGTACTGCAGCTAGAGGTAGACCATCTCGTAATGTGGGAGGTAGAGGTAGCCCTCAGAGGGGGACTTTAGATACGGCTATTCGATCAAAGATGCCATTCATGCTAGAGAGGAGGCTTCATCCCCAGATGTCATCACCGGTATATTCACTCTCTTTGATACTAGTGTAATTACTCTGATTGATCCTTATTCAACTCATTCTTATGCGTGTGAAACATTAGTATCCAGCAAGACTCTACCTGTTAAGTCTACTAAGTTTGTGATTCGGGTTTCGAACCCCTGGGTCGATGTGTGCTAGTTGATAGAGTGTGCAAGAATTTCCCTTTAATGATTCGAGACTCATGTTTCCCGGCCGATTTGATGTTGCTACCATTTGATGAGTTCGATATTATCCTCGGTATGGATTGGTTAACCGTGCACGATGCAGTAGTGAATTACAGATGAAAGACTATTGATTTGAGGTGTCAAAATAACGAGATAATTTGAATTGAATCCGCGGATTTGAATGGGTTACCAGTAGTGATATCCTCGATGTTGGCCCTTACAGTATTTGAAAAAGGGTTGCAAAGCTTATTTTGCGTATGTGATTGACAGCAAAGTAATCAAAAAGAAGATTGAATCTGTACCGACCGTTTGTGAGTATCCGGATGTATTCCTAGAGGAATTGCTGGGATTGCCACCTATTCGGGAGGTAGAGTTTGGTATTGAGCTAGTTCCAGGGATAACTCCAATTTTGATAGCTCCGTATGGAATGGCACCGACCGAATTAAAAGAGTTGAAAGCCCAGTTGCAAGAATTGACAGATAGAGGTTTTGCTTGATTGAGTTTTTCTCCCTGGGGTACGCTAATCCTATTTGTGAAAAAGAAGGACAAAACTTTGAGAATGTGCATTGATTATCGACAACTCAAAAAGTGACCATAAAGAATAAATATCCGTTGCCACGTATCGATGATTTATTTGATCAGCTTAAGGGAGATTTGGTATTTTCGAAAATCTATCTGAGGTCAAGTTATTATTAGCTGCGAGTTAGAGACTCGGATGTACCAAAGACTGCTTTTCAGATGAGATATGGCCATTACAAGTTTTTAGTGATGCCATTCGGACTCACTAATGCCCCTGCTGTTTTCATGGATCTGATAAATCGGGTATTTAGACCGTATCTAGAATGATTTGTGGTTGTATTCATAGATGACATTCTGATCTATTCACATGATGAAACCGAGCATGCCGAGTATTTGAGACTTGTGTTACAGATTTTTCGCAATAAGCAGTTGTATGCGAAATTCGGCAAATGTGAGTTTTGGTTGAATGAAGTTAGTTTCCCGGGGCATGTTGTTTCAACATCGGGCATTCGGGTTGACCCAAGTAAAGTTTCGGCTATACTTGATTGGAAACCTCTGCGGAATGTTTTTAAAGTTTGGAGTTTTCTAGGACTTGCCGAATACTATAGACGCTTCATGAAAGGGTTTCCTATGATTGTAGCTCCGATGACAAATCTATTACAGAAATATGTTAAATTTGAGTGGTCAGAAAAGTGCCAGAAGAGTTTTGATCAGCTAAAAACCTTGCTAACGGAAGCTCTAGTGCTTGTTCAGCCAAAGTCGGGAAAGGAGTTCGTTATTTTCAACAATGCATCCTTAAATGGTTTGGGATGTGTTTTGATGCAGGAGGGTAAAGTTGTAGCTTACGCCTCGAGACAATTATAGCCGCACGAAAAGAACTATCCGACGCATGATCTCGAGTTGGCTGCTATAGATTTTGCTTTAAGAATATGGCGTCACTATCTATTCGAAGAAAAATGTCATGTCTTTTCGGATCACAAGAGTCTAAAATATTTAATGACTTAGAAGGATCTGAATTTGAGACAACGACGATGGTTAGATCTATTAAAAGATTACGAGCTCGTGATTGATTATCACCCGAGGAAAACTAATGTGGTGGTTGATGCACTTAGTCGAAAGTAACTATTTGCTTAACGTGCAATGATTGCATGATTATTGCAGAATTGAAAGCGAGACCACTATTTGTACAACAGATTCGTGAAGCTCAAGAGGTTGATAATGACTTAATAGCAAAAAGGAGTCATTGTGGCTCGAGTGCTGATTCAGATTTTCAGTTAGATGCTGAAGGATGCTTACGGTTTAGAAATCGAATATGTGTGCCGAAGAACCCTGAGATGGTTCGAATGATCTGTGATAAAGCTCATAATAGTAGACTATCAATTCATTCGGGTAGTACGAAGATTTATAACGACCTAAGACATCATTACTGGTGGCATGATATGAAACGAGATATTTCAGACTATGTGTCAAAGTGTTTAATATGTCAACAAGTGAAAGCTAAGCATCAGGTACCATCGGGACTACTTCAACTAATTATGATACTTGAGTGGAAATGGGATCGAGTCATGATGGATTTCGTATCTAGGTTACCGTTGACACCGAGCAAGAAAGACTCAATCTGGGTTATTGTAGATAGATTGACGAAATTGGCCCATTTTATTCTGGTACGTATGGATTTCTCACTTGATAAGTTAGCTGAGTTGTACATATATCAGATCATACGATTGCACGGAGTACCTATTTCTATTGTTTTGGATAGAGATCCGAGGTTTACATCGCGGTTTTGGAAGAAACTGCAAGATGCTCTAGGTACTAAATTGCACTTCAGCACCACTTTTCTTTCACCCTCAGTCGGATGGTCAATCTGAACTTGTTATTCAAATACTCAAGGACATGTTGAGATGTTGCATTCTTGAGTTTGAGGGTACGTGGGAACGATACTTGCCTTTGATTGAATTTGCGTACAATAACAGCTTTCAATCGAGTATCAAAATGGCACCTTATCAAGCTTTGTACAGTTGTAAATGTCGTGCACCTCTATATTGGACCGAATTAAGTGAAAGCAAGATACACGGGGTCGATTTAATTAAAGAGACTGAGCAGAAAGTAAAAGTGATCCGAGAAAGTTTGAAAGATGCGTCAGATCGTTAGAAATCATATGCAGACTTGAAATGTAAAGAGATAGAGTTTCAAGTGGGTGACCGAGTATTTTTAAAGGTCTCACTGTGGAGGAAGATACTTAGATTTGGTCGTAAAGGAAATTGAGTCGAAGATTTATTGGATCGTATGATGTTGTTGAGTGTATCGGGCTAGTTACGTACGGACTTATGTTACCATCTGAGCTAGACAAGATTCAGAATGTTTTTCATGTATCGATGCTTCGACGATACAGATTTGGTCCTTCTCATGTGATTAGCCCATCAGAGATTGAGATTCAGCCCGACTTAACTTACGAGGAAGAATCGATTCGTATTTTAGCTCATGAAGTGAAAGAGTTACGAAATAAGAAAATCTCGTTGGTTAAAGTAATGTCGCATAAGCACGAGGTTGAGGAAGCAACTTGGGAGCTCGAGGAATCAATGAAAGAACGCTACCCACATTTATTCATTGGTAAGATTTTCAAGGACGAAAATCCCTTAAGGGGGATAGTTGTAACAGCCCGATTTTGATCCTAATTGGAAACAGTGGTTTCGGGACCACAAATTCGAGTCAGTAAAATATTTTTATTATATATGGTGTCTATGATTTATGAGTGAGCATGTGCAAAAATTTCGTGAATTAATTTGTTCGTTTGTGTATTTAATTTAAAAAAAAGGACTAAATCACATAAGTGGTAAAAGTGGCATTTTATTTAATTGAGTGGTTTAATTGATTTGTCTTCTTTTGCATGTGGCCGTATGTTGTAAATTTTCCATTTAGAATAATAGTGGACGGCAACTTGGCTTTAATTGTATATTAGTATGTTTTATATGTATAAATTATATATTAAAGTTTACATATTATAATATAAGTTAATAAAAATAAAACATGAAAAGAAAAGCCATTATCTTTCATCTTTGGACGAAACTAAAGAAAAAAAGAAGAAGCTTGAGCTCTCACATATTCGGCCTATTGCAAGCAAAATTTAGGTATGTTTTGGTTTTAGATTTTGATGATTTTTATGTTTCTGATGTTGTTGCTTACTCTACTATCAAGCCCATGTCTTAATTTTGCACATTGATGATGTTTGTGAGATATGCCATTGATGATATGTTGAGCTTTGTGATGATTTATGGTGTTAAATGAAAGATTTGAGCTAGATGAACATACTTTGTTCTTGAATTTTTGATGAATTTAGCTAATTAGATTAATTAGAGAAAATTTTATTTTGGAGAGTTTAATTGTGAAATTTATGAAAAAAAATATGGTTTATGTGTTTCTACGTAGGTACATCCGGTGATGCAATGCGACACAAATTGTAACAGTCCAGTTTAGACCCTAGTCAGAACAGTGGTTTTGAGACCACAAATTCGAGTCAGAAACTTATATAAACATTTCATAAAACAATTCATCAATCGCAATCAAAGTGTCCCTTTTATAGGTCAAAGAGACCTTAATCATGCTTTAGAATAGGGTCGGGACTAAACTGAACACATACTAAAATTCTCAAAAATTTAAAAATTTTCTAAGTTACAAGGATCACACGCCCGTGTGGGCAGGCCGTGTGCCTCCCACGGCTACCAGACACACCCATGTGTCCTGGCCGTGGTAAAATAGAGCATGTATACTGACTTATCCACACGCCCACCAGACACGTCAGTGTGCCATGGCCGTCTAAATCTAGGCTAGCTACTAACTTATTCACATGGCCACCAGGCACGCCCGTGTGCCACAGCCGTGTACGTGAAATAGGCCATTTGCAAGGCCAAAATGCCACCCACACTAGGGTCAACCCTATAAGCAATATACCAATTTTCCCAACTAAAACACATCTACATTCAAACATGATTCATCCACATTTACCTTTCATATAATCATTTCTTTGATCACACATGCATACTCAAATTTCAACCATATGCTTACCATAAACTTGACCATATCATAGTCATGGGATCATACCAAAACCAACATCATATACCATATTCACAAATGCATAATACCAACATATAACTAGCCACATCACATAGCTAATTTCATTTCTCCAACTTATACCAAAATGACTAGTCTATACATGCCATATTTAGCTAAATACATATTTTCAAAGTACCAAAACAAGTTTGAGTAGTGTGATGACAATCCTCGACGATCCCTGAGCCTCTTGTAGCTTTAACGATCTATAAAACAGAGCAAACACACATAGAGTAAGCTTTCAAAAGCTTAGTAAGCCATATACAAATAAAATTAACATAAATCATTCATAAGCATAGCTATTTGAATTCATTAACATACCTTCAATTCAAGCACATAATTAAATTCTTTGGATCACTTGGTTTGCCATTGCTTACCAATTCATCACATCTCAAAATCTCATTTGCTCATATCTCAAACATACATATATCTCAAATGTTCATTTGCATTAGTGCACATACATACTCACCTTTCATGTTTATACAAAGCATATATATATATATATCAATGTACCTAAAATGGATGCACGATTCTCATATTCATTTATTTCTTGGACTTGCCCATTGAACCGTTTGAAACTAAATAGGATACTCAGAGTGCTCGGAATAGTCGTACAATGCCAACGTCCCAGACGTGGTCTTACATGTACTAAGGTATCGATGCCATTGTCCCAGATAGGGTCTTACATGAATCAATACGATGCCAATGTCCCAGACATGGTCTTACACGTAAATCTCATATCGATACCAACGTCCCAGACGTGGTCTTACACGAAATCTCGAATCAACACCAACGTCCCAGACGTGGTCTTACATGATATCATATGACAGACACCTATGTCAAGACAAATACAATCCTATCTATCCCTAGGTTCAAACGAGACTTTTCAGACATTATCAATTGGTCGACTTATTCGTGACTCGTATTTCACATACATTCCATCTCAATGGATATTCATAGCAAATCCAATTCCATATGTAAGCAGATAGTTCAATGCAAATATATTTATTTGTATATCGACTTACCTCGAGTTCGGTTTAACAAAAACGTGCGGATATTCAATGATTTTTGACTTTCCTCAATCTAAATTCGTTTTCTTTGGTTCTTGATCTATACATATACATATTTAACCAATTCATTCATCAAATCATTCAATTCTATCCAAAACACCTATTTAGGGTAATTTACAAATTAACCCTCACATTATTACATTTGGATAATTTAGTCCCTATTTCACAAAATCAAAAAATTTGCTTTTACCCATGCTTGGCCGAATACACACTATGCTCATATCAATCCATACATTTCATTTATTTCACAAATTAGTCCTTCAAAATTTCATTTTCACAATTTAGTCCTAATTAGCTAAATTCACCAAAACTTCAAGAGCAAAACATGTTCATTGAACACATATCTTTCATTCAACACCATTACTCATCATAAAGCTCACCATTTCATCAATGGCACATCTCACAAACATTATCAATTCTTCAAATTTCAACATGGGCTTGATAGTAGACTAAGCAACAATCTCAAAACATACCTTAATTTGACCACAAGCTAGCCGAATATTTAAAGAATTCAAAGGATTTCTTTTCTTTTTGATTTTCGGTGATAAAACAAAAAAGATGATAGCATTTTAGCTTGGTTTTGTTTAATAATCTTTTATTTATCAATTTACTAATTTAGCCCTTTTAATAAACATATTATAACATATAATTCAAGGCCATTATTGACTATTAACTAACCACTATCTTTTAAATGGTTTAATTGCCACATAAGGCCTCCCCCATTTAAAATCCATCTCAAATAGGAGTTTTAACAAATAGCATGCATATATTGCATGTAATGCAATTTAACCATTTTCTCAAATTAAGCACACAGACAGACAAATTAACTTATGGAACTTTAACACATGCTTAATCACATATCTAAGGCACAAAAAATAATATTAATATATTATTCTGACTCGAATTTGTGGTCCCAAAACCACTGTTTTGACTAGGGTCTAAACCAGACTATTACACAAATGGTGGAGGGATGAACACCACAGAATATCCATCTTACAACCCGAGCACAGAGAATGAACAAGTTCACTATATGGGTAACAATTCTAGACCTTAGAATAACCCCTATAGTAACACTTACAATGCAGGTTGGAGGATCCATCCCAATTTCTCATGGGGTGGTCAAGGAAATCAGCGACCAAAACCCCCTCCAGGCTTTCAACAACAACTCTACCAACAGGAGAAGAAGCCGAACCTTGAGGAGATGTTAACAAAATTCATCTCGGTGTCAGAAACCCATTTTCAAAACACTGAAACAACACTAAAAATTAGCAAGCATCGATTCAAGGGCTCTAAAACCAAATAGGTCAGCTTGCTAAGCTAATCTGAGAACGACCATAAGGTAGCTTGCCAAGTAATACAGAACCACCCAAGGGAGCAACTCAATGCCATCACCGTGTGCAACGGAGAAGGGTTAGTGGAATCTGAATCTAAATCGAGGCAAGAAATTATGGTAAGTAAAGGTAAGGTTGAGGTAAGCCACAGTGCACAAAAATTGGTAAGTAAAGAGCATATACCTCGTGTGCCATATCCTAACGCGATGAAGAAAGGCCATTCTAATGAGCAATTTGGTAAAGTTCTTAAATTCTTAAAAAATTTACATATTAACTTACCGTTTATTGAAGCTCTTTTGTAAATGCCCTCAGTTAAATTTTTAAAGGAGCTTTTGGAAAACAAATGGAAGTTACATGATGCGTCGCACGTGGAGCTGAATGCAGTCTGCTCAGCCATTTTACAGAATAAACTACCCAACAAATTAAAGGATCCAGGGAGTTTTACTATTCCTTGTTTAATTGGTAGTTTAGATGTTAACAATGCTTTGGCTGATTTAGGGGTGAGTATTAATGTCATGCCCTATAAAATATTTAAGCAACTAGGTCTTGGGAAACCTAAACAAGCTAGGATGAGCTTTCAATTGGCAGATAAAACTATTAGATTTCCTAGGGGAAATGTTGAGGATGTGTTTGTAAAAATCGATAAATTTATATTCCCAGTTGGCTTTGTTGCTCTAGACATGGATGAGGATAGTGACGCACCTTTAATCTTAGGATGACCCTTTTTAGCAACTGCTAGAACTATCATTGATGTTGGCATAAGTGAATTGACACTTCGTGTAGGTGATGACACGATTAAACCCCAAGCTCGTGATTCTGTTAGGATATCTAGTGATCGAGATGATATTACGAGTTCAGTTAATGTGAGTAACATTGTGGCTCAAACTTCTTTGCAGGAAATACCTAGTAAGAAAGTGATGGAGCCACATTTTATCCTAAGTGACGAACATAGAACGACTCATGAGGAGCGAAGGCTTCAGATCGATGAACTAGACGAATGGAAGACACATGTCAAGGAGAAACAGAGAATGCACGAAGCAAAACTGAAGCGACTCTATGACGAGCTTGAGGATGGAACGAACCATATTAGGATTGGGGATCAGGTACTGCTAGATGAAAATGACCCTCGAATAATCACGTTGTAACAGTCCGATTTAGACTCTAGTCGAAATAGTGGTTCGAGACCACAAATCTGAGGTCATAAAAATATTGTAATGATATTTTCTGTGTGAATGACATGTGACATAGCCTGCGTGAAAATTCTGTGTGATAATTTAATCGTTTGTGTGTCGAATTAAGATAAATGAATTAATTGCATAGAGAGTAAAATGCTATGTGCTGATTTGTGAGTACTTAAATGTTTTTGGCTGTTTAAGGTGGGGGCCTTATATTGTTATTGATCCATTTTTATGATAGTCGATATTTAAATGACTAAATAACCATAGTATAAATTTGTCTTTTATGGCTAACAAAAGGGTAAATTTGTGAGTGGATAAATTAGTTAATAATATGATAAAACAAAAGCAAAATGGTGCTCGTCTTTGCTTCTTAGTGCCGAAAATACAAAAGAAAAGAAGGAAAAAAATCTTTGAAAATTTCAGCAAGGGTTAAGCTTGAATTAAGGTATGTTTGAGCTTGGTTTTTAATAATTTCTACGTTTTCGTGATTGTTGCTTTGTGCTCTACAAAACCCATGCTTGAATTTTGAGTATGGATGATGTTTGTGTGAGATTCCATTGATGCTATATTGAGCTTTGTGATGATTTTTGGTGTTAAATGAAAGATATGAGTTAGATGAACATACTTTATTCTTAAAGTTTTGATGAATTTAGCTAATTAGGGCTAAAGTAAGAAAATGGAAAGCTGAGGGACTAAATACAAAATTTGATGAAATATTTGGACTTATATAATCCCTAGAGAGGTTCGGCCAAGCATGTGCATGTGTGGAATTTGTGAATTTGATGTTTTGTGAAAAATGGACTAAAGTGTCGAAATGTGTAAATGTGAGGTCTAATTTGTAAATAGCCCAAAATTATGTGTTTGGATTGAATTTAATGAATTAGTGAATAAATGGGTTAATTCTGAATATGTTTAGATCAAGAATCGAGGAAAAATGACTTAGATCGCGGGAAAGCGAAAGTGACAGAGTAACCGATTTCATACTGATAAACCGAATTCGAGGTAAGTCACTATGCAAATAAATGTACTTGCATGAAAATGTAATTGTTTATATGATTAATGTTGATAATGGATGCTTATGAGAGGATTATGTATATAAATTCCGTGATAAGTTTAATATAGTAAGTAAGTTCGAATATAATACAAGTTGTTAGTTTATATCTATGTGATGGGAATTGAATGATAGTGATTGAGTTAGAAATGCTACATGTATGATGTTGAGAAATGAGGCACTAAGTGTGCGTATTTGAAATTATGATGGAGTTAAATAGCACTGTGTGTGCGAAGTAATGGAAGCTTCGGCTTTTATGATTGGCACTGTGTGTGCAATACCGAATTAAGTTCAGTTTTGTATTAATGCACTAAGTGTGTGATGTCATTTAGGTCTCGACAACGAATCACGGCACTAAGTGTGTGATTATAAGAAGTGAATAGCACTGTGTGTGCGATGATATGGAAGCTTCGGCTTATTAAATTGGCACTGTGTGCGCGATATCGAGACAAGTCGATAAAAAGAATAGGCACTAAGTGTGCGATTATAAGAAGTGAATAGCACCGTGTGTGTGCGATTTATATGGAAGCTTGACTTATTGAATTGGCATCAGTATATGCGATATCGAGACAAGTCGATTAAAAGAATAGGCATTAAGTGTGCGATTATAAGAAGTGAATAGCACTGTGTGTGCAATGATATGAAAGCTTAGGCTTATTGAATTGGCACTGTGTGTGCGATATCAAAACAAGTCGATAAAAAGAATAGGCACTAAGTGTGCGATTATAAGAAGTGAATAGCACTGTGTGTGTGATGATATGGAAGCTTCGGCTTATTGAATTGGCACTGTGTTTGCAATATCGAGACAAGTCGATTAAAAGAATAGGCACTAAGTGTGCGATTATAAGAAGTGAATAGCACTGTGTGTGCGATGGTATGGAAGCTTCGGCTTATTGAATTGGCACTGTGTGTGAGATATCGAGACAAGTCGATTAAAAGAATAGGCACTAAGTGTGCGATTATAAGAAGTGAATAGCACTGTGTGTGCGATGATATGAAAGCTTCGACTTATTGAATTGGCACTGTGTGTGCGATATCGAGACAAGTCGATTAAAAGAATAGGCACTAAGTGTGCGATTATAAGAAGTGAATAGCACTGTGTGTGCGATGATATGAAAGCTTCGGCTTATTGAATTGGCACTGTGTGTGCGATATCGAGACAAGTCTAATAAAAGAATAGGCACTAAGTGTGCAAGGATTAATATGCTTCGATTATGTATATAGCACTGGGTGTGCGATTAGGTTGAATGAATACTAAAGGATGATCAACATGTAATATCGAGCATTGAATAGCTGGGAAGTGAATAATTTTGTGTTAGATAAGGTATGTATTGAACCTTTGTGGTTGATGAGTTATAAGCAAGCTATGAATAAGTGAATGAGTATTTTAGCTATGTCTGAGACGTTGGTATTATACAATCATTCTGAATTTATGAGTATCTTATTAGATTCTAAACTGTTCAATGAGTAAATCTGAGTTATGAACAATCACGAGAATGTATATTCGTTTCAGATACGTTTGGCATGTACATTAAGTGTGTATAAAAGGTAAGTACCTATATAACTTTGATTTGAAGAAAGGTATGATTGAATATTAGAACGAGAATGAGATGCAAGAATGTTTAAGAAAGAGTTGTTTATATATATATATATATTATTCTTGTATGAATGAATGTGGCAATTGTGTCCAAGTATATGAACCAAAGCAATATGTGATAGTTTGCTAAGTAAATGTTATGTGTCAATGTAATTTATGCGTATATGCCTTTATGCTAAGTTTATTTGCATTATGACTTACTAAGCTTTGTAAAGCTTACTCTGTGTGTGTGTGTTATTCTCTGTTTTATAGGTCGTCAAAGCTACTGAAGGCTCGGGACCGTCAAGGATCATCATCACACAACTAAACTCATTTTTGTACCCTTTTGAAAATGTAAATAGCTAATTATGGCATGTATAGGCTAGATATTTGTATATGTTAAGAAGTGAACTGAGCCATTTGTTTTGGCAAGTTTTGGGTTACTTTAATGTTTGAATGAAGGATTCATATGATTTATGTTTAGGTATGGCTTGATGCATATGAAATGGTCATTTTGGTATGTATTTGGTTGCCATATATGCTTGACATGTGATGAGAATGGTTGCTTATAGGTATGACCTATTTGGGTGGCATTTTGGTCTTACAAATGACCTATATATGTCACACGGTTGGGGCACACGGGTGTGCCTCGGACCGTGGGTAAATTGGCAGAATGTGGCTTAAACTGCACACGACCTCGACACGGGGGTGTCATCTAACCATGGTGTACAAGTCAGTAGCTGGCTTTAATAGTACACGGCCATGACATGGGCGTGCCTACAGGTCATGCGAGAAATGGCTGTATATGACCTTATAGGTCACGGCTTTAGCACACGGGCGTGCTTGTTAGCCATGTTGATTTTGGCAGTATGTAACCATGGGGAGGTCATGCGGATGTGTCATGTAACCGTGGGAGAGGCACGGCCTACCCCCCATGGGCGTGTCTCCCCTGTATTCTAGAAAAGTTTTAATTTTTCATGAAATTTTATATGTGTTTCAGTTTAGTCTCGACTCAGTTTATAAGCATGCTTAGGGTCTCGAAGACTCGTTTAAGGGACACTATGATTATATATAAATGTGTTTGTTGATGATTGGCTTTGTGTCGACATTTAGAGGTTAAATGTTCTAATTAATCGGTAATACCCCTTAATCCTATTTCGACAATGGTTTCAGGTTTGGGGTGTTACATTTGGTTGGTATCAGAGCTACGATTTAGTCAATTCTTGGACTGACGTAGCGTGTCTGAGTCTAGCTATACATGCCATATATCTGAAATGTGATAGTGTGAAGAATCCTGACGTATAAAATGTGATTTTTGTATAGTAATAGATCCCGAAAGAGCCATAGCTGATGACGTAGAAAGTAATGCATTTACTCCCGTACAAGGGACAGTGCCTTCTGATCCGAGACCGATTACGATCGGTCTAGAGGAAGAAGTTAAACAAGCTTTCTTTCAGATGATGAGTGAGTGGTTCACTCAATTTGTGAGAAATAACCCGACTATTTTGCAACCTCCGCCCCCAGTTAATCTCCCTCAGACATCTGCTATGCTTTCGACTATGAATTTGAATCTGATGAATATGCCTCCGGTTGACAAAATTTGTAAATATGAGGCCGGAGAGTTCAGGGCTACTAATAATGATAATACCGAGAAAGTCAATTCTGAAGCTTGTAATGAAAGAAAAAGATCGATGAGTGATTTTTCTCAACTTTTAGTGAAGAAATATAGAGATGCAAACAATAGATCAAATGCTTCAGTTGGACATGCTAGTGGAGATCGTGTGAGACCATATGTTAGTCTGAGAACTCAAGCTGAAATTGAATCAAATGATGGAAGTACTAAATGCAACAAACCTGAGTGTAGGCAGTGTGGAAGATGACATGTGGGAAAATGTTGGAGCAAGTATAACAATAGAGTTTGTTATAAATGTGGATCATGAAATCACTTCATTCGAGATTGCTCAGAGATGGCGAGTGTTGGAAATGTCAGCTTCGAGCCACTTAAGTGTAAGTGTTGTGGTAAAAGACAACTGGAGAATTGTAGATTGAATAATCAAGCTTGCTTCAGATGTGAATCGTTAGATCATTTTATTCGAGACAGCCCAGAATTTGTTGAACAAGTGATTACTCAGAATCCGAGATCAGCTAACGCCCCAGAGAGAGATAGATCTTCCCAAAATACAAGAAATGTCAGTAGTAGTCAGAGGTCTGCGAGGAACACTGTTGCAAGATCTGAAGCTAGAGCGCCTGCCAGAGCGTATGCTATCCGAGCTCGTGAGGAGGCTTCATCACATGATGTTATAATGGGTACTTTTACACTTTATGATACTTCTGTGATTGCATTGATAGACCCTGGTTTTACGCATTCACATATATATGCATGAATTTAGTATTCAGTAAGACTTTGCCTATAGAAACTATTGAGTTTACTATAAAAGTATCGAAACCCTTGGGTAAAAGTGTTCGATTGATAAAGTATGCAAGAACTGTCCGTTAATGTATCGAGATATTTATTTCCCTACTAATCTGATGCTTCTTTCATGTGATGAGTTTGATATTAATTTGGATAAGGATTGGTTGTCATTGCATGATGCTGTTGTGAACTATGAAAGAAAGACTATTGATTTGAGATATCTGAATAATGAAATTTTACAGGTTAAGTCTAACGATTTAGATGGATAGCCTACTGCGATATCGATATTGAAAACTTAGAATTTTGTGAAAAAGGGATATGAGGCATATTTTGCTTATGTAATTGATTCGAAAATGTCTGAAAGGAAAATTGAGTCAGTACCTATTGCCTGCGAGTTTTCTGATGTGTTTCCCTAAAGAGTTACCGGGCTTGCCTTCAATTCGTGAAGTTGAGTTTGGTATTAAATTGATGTCTGGTACGACAGCTATTTTGGTAGCTCTGTATAATATGTCACTAACAGAGTTGAAAGAATTAAAGTTACAGTTGCAAGAGTTGACTGATAGAGGGTTCGCTAGATCGAGTTTTTTTTTTCACCTTGGGGTGCTCCTATTCTGTATGTGAAAAAGAAGGATGGCACGATGAGAATGTGCATTGATTATCGTCAGTTGAATAAGGTGACCATAAAGAATAAATATCCGTTGCCCAGAATTGATGACTTATTTGATAAGTTAAAAGGAGTTTAACATAAATTGATTTCTGATTCGGAATCTCAAATGTGATATCGATGTTTATGTGTTATTTAGAAATAGAGTGTATATGCTGAAAAGTTCTATAAACGTATATAACAAATATGTGATGTCTGAAAGTTGATAAGGAAATAATAGCAAAACGAGCTCAAGGTGATTCGAATTCTGATTTGATAAAGGATTCAGAACAGAAAGTGAAATTGATCCGAGGTTGTTGAGAGCAGCATCTGATTGTCAGAAGTCTTATGCGGATTTGAAATGAAAAGATATAGAAATTGAGATTGGTGACAAAGCATTTTTGAAAGTGTCTTCATGGGAGAAAATACTTCGATTTAGCCGAAAGGGCAAGCTGAGTCTGAGATTCATCGAACCGTATGAGATTATTGAACGAGTTGGGCCAGTTGCTTATAGATTGAGATTGCCATCAGAGTTAGAAAAGATCCATAACGTGTTCCATGTGTCAATGCTTAGACGGTACAGGTCAGATCCATCTCATGTGATTGCTCCTACTAAGGTTGAGATTCAGTCAGACTTGTCGTATAGTGAAGAACCGATCCGAATTTTGGCACAAGAGACCAAAGAATTGAGAAATAAGAAAATTTATCTAATGAAAGTATTATGGCACAAACACGAAATTGAAGAGGCCACGTGGGAGCCTGAGAATGTGATGAGAGAGAAACATCCACAACTATTCACTAGTAAGATTTTCAGAGACGAAAATCCCTAAGGGGGAGAGTTGTAACAGTCCGGTTTAGACCCTAGTGGGAATAGTGGTTCGAGACCACAAATTCGAGGTCATAAAAATATTTTAATGGTATTTTCTGTGTGAATGATATGTGACATAGCCTGTGTGAAAATTTTGTGTGATAATTTGATCATTTGTGTGTCTAATTAAGATAAATGACTTAATTGCATAGAGAGTAAAATGATGTGTGCTGATTTGTGAGTACTTAAATGTTGTTGGCTGTTTAAGGTGGGGGCCTTATATTTTTATTGATCCATTTTTATGATAGTGGATATTTAAATGACTAAATAACCATAGTATAAATTTGTCTTTTATGGCTAACAAAAGGGTAGATTTGTGAATGGATAAATTAGTTAATAATATGATAAAACAAAAGGAAAATGGTGCTCATCTTTGCTTCTTAGTGCCAAAAATACAAAAGAAAAGAAGGAAGAAAAGCTTTGAAAATTTTGGCAAGGGTTAAGCTTGAATTAAGGTATGTTTGAGCTCAGTTTTTAATAATTTTTACATTTTCGTGATTGTTGCTTTGTGCTCTACAAAACCCATGCTTGAATTTTGAGTATTGATGATGTTTGTGTGAGATGCCATTGATGCTATATTGAGCTTTGTGATGATTTTTGGTGTTAAATGAAAGATATGAGTTAGATGAACATACTTTGTTCTTGAAGTTTTGATGAATGTAGCTAATTAGGGCTAAATTGAGAAAATGGAAGTTGAGGGACTAAATAGAAAATTTGATGAAATATTTTGACTTATATAATCCCTAGAGAGGTTCGACCAAGCATGTGCATGTGTGGAATTTGTGAATTTGATGTTTTGTGAAAAATGGACTAAAGCGTCGAAATGTGTAAATGTGAGTCTAATTTGTAAATAGCCCCAAATATATGTGTTTGGATTGAATTGAATGAATTAGTGAATAAATGGGTTAATTCTGAATATGTTTAAATCAAGAACCAAGGAAAAAGGACTTAGATCGCGGGAAAGCGAAAGTGACAGAGTAACCGTTTTCATACCGATAAACCGAATTTGAGGTAAGTCACTATACAAATAAATGTACTTGCATGAAATTGTAATTGTTTATATGACTAATGTTGATAATGGATGCTTATGAGAGGATTATGTATATAAATTTCGGTTTTGTATTAATGTACTAAGTGTGCGATGTCATTTAGGTCTCGACAACGAATCACGACACTAAGTGTGCGATTATAAGAAGTGAATAGCACTGTGTGTGCGATGATATGGAAGCTTCGGCTTATTGAATTGGCACTGTGTGTGCGATATCGAGACAAGTCGATTAAAAGAATAGGCACTAAGTGTGCTATTATAAGAAGTGAATAGCACTGTGTGTGCGATATCGAGACAAGTCTAATAAAAGAATAGGCACTAAGTGTGCGAGGATTAATATGCTTCGATTATGTATATAGCACTGGGTGTGTGATTAGGTTGAATGAATACTAAAGGACGATCAACATGTAATATCGAGCATTGAATAGCTTGGAAGTGAATAATTATGTGTTAGATAAGGTATATATTGAACATTTGTGGTTGATGAGTTATAAGCAAGCTATAAATGAGTGAATGAGTATTTTAGCTATGTCTAGGACATTGGTATTGTACAATCATTCTGAGTTTACGAGTATCTTATTAGATTCTAAATTGTTCAATGAGTAAATCTAAGCTATGAACAATTACGAAAATGTATATTTGTTTCAGATACGTTTGGCATGTACATTAAGTGTGTATAAAAGGTAAGTACCTATATAACTTTGATTTGAAGAAAGGTATGATTGAATATTAGAAGGAGAATGAGATGCAAGAATGTTTAAGAAAGAGTTGTTTATATATATATATATATATGATTCTTGTATGAATGAATGTGGCAATTGTGTCCAAGTATATTAACCAAAGCAATATGTGATAGTTTGCTAAGTAAATGTTATGTGTCAATGTAATTTATGCATATATGCCTTTATGCTAAGTTTATTTGTATTATACTTACTAAGCTTTGTAAAGCTTACTCTGTGTGTGTGTTATTCTTTTTTTTATAGGTCGTCAAAGCTACTGAAGGCTCGAGACTGTCAAGGATCATCATCACACAACTAAACTCATTTTGGTACCCTTTTGAAAATGCAAATAGCTAATTATGGCATGTATAGACTAGATATGTGTATATGTTAAGAAGTGAACTTAGCCATGTGTTTTGGCAAGTTTTGGGTTATTTTAATGTTTGAATGAATGATTCATATGATTTGTGTTTTGGTATGGCTTGATGCATATGAAATGGTCATTTTGGTATGTATTTGGTTGCCATATATGCATGACATGTGATGAGAATGGTTGCTTATAGGTATGACCCATTTGGGTGGCATTTTGGTCTTACAAATGACCTATATATGTCACACGGTTGGGGCACACGGGCGTGCCTCAGACCGTGGGTAAATTGGCAAAATGTGGCTTAAACTGCACACGGCCTCGACATGGGGGTGTCATCTAACCGTGGTGCACAAGTCAGTAGCTGGCTTTAATAGTACATGGCCATGACAAAGACGTGCCTATAGGTCGTGCGAGAAATGACAGTATATGACCTTATAGGACACGACCTTAGCAGACGGGCGTGCTTGTTAGCTGTGTTGATTTTGGCAGTATGTAACCACAGGGAGGTCACACGGGTGTGTCATGTAGCCGTGGGAGAGGCACGGCCTACCCCCCACGGGCGTGTTCCCCTGTATTCTAGAAAAGTTTCAATTTTTCATGAAATTTTATATGTGTTTCGGTTTAGTCCCGACTCTGTTTATGAGCATGCTTAGGGTCTCGAAGACTCGTTTAAAGGACACTATGATTATATATGAATGTGTTTGATGATGATTGGCTTTATGTCGACATTTAGAGGTTAAATGTTTTGATTGATCGGTAATACCCCTTAATCCAATTCCGACAATGGTTTCAGGTTTGGGGTGTTACACACGTCAGAGCTTAATGCAAATGGAGCAACTCCTTTTACGGTACTCAATGTCTTCCGATACGGAACAGTCAAGGTAACTCATTCTAATTTTGGCACTTTTAAGGTAAATACTACTCGACTCAAACCTTACATTGATAATAGAATTGATAGTGAGAAAGAGGAGTCTCGACTTCGCGAACGACCGTAACCAAGCAAAAACGAGGTAAGTCAAGCTTAAACTCTAAATAGGCGCTTCTTAGGAGGCAACCTGAGCATTAACATGCCTAATTTTCTAATTATATTTTATGATATTTTCGATATATATATATATATATATATATATATATATGGAGTTTTAAAAACCACATAGCCGTGTGGATCTTGGGACTTAGTTTTTAAATCTTAAATAAATTGACAGAGGGCTACACGGCTTGGCAACATGGCCGTGTCACCTATACGACCTGGACACACGGGCGTGTCCTTGGCCGTGTGGATCTTGGAGCTTAAAATTCCCAAAAATCGACAGAGACACGGCCTAAATATAGTTTACAGGGGCATGCGACACGGCCGTGTGGACCACATGGCCTGGACAAACGGGCATGTCCAAGGCCGTGTGAAAACTGGAGCCTAATTTTTTAATTTTTAAAATTTAAAACAAGTCAGGGGGCTCCACAGGCAATACACACGACCATGTGTGAGGGCACACGGGCGTGGAAGAAGCGAAGGACTTCACACATGGACATGCGAGTCCACACGGCCTGGACAAATGAGCGTATCCAAGGCCGTGTGAAAATTGGGCTATTATTTTCCTCGACGAACAAGCGCTGAAATTCGAACCACACAGCCGTGTGGCCCAACACGGGCCTTTACAATATCGTGTCCCCTATAAAACCCCTAAATTTGTTTTCCTTCTTCTTCCAAAATCCCTTCAAACCCTAGCCGCTACCACCTCTCTTCCGACCACCGTCGACCCCTTTCCTTTCCTCTTTTCCCTCTCTTCTTCCCCACTCCCCCTTCCCTTCTCTTTTCTTTTTCTCTTTTCTTCCCCTCTTCTCCATTCCTTTTTCCCCTTTTCTTCATCTTCTTTTCAACTCAGCCGCACCTTCTGCCTCCTCCATCAATCCCCCTTCTTTTTCTCTGTTTCCCTTCTTCCCCAACCCGAAAAACCTCCCCCTCCCCTTCTCTTTTCTCTCTATTTTCTCCATTCTTCTTTCCTCCTTCTCTTCATTTCCTCTTCAAAAATCGTCGCCCCAAACACCACCCCTCACCTACCACCGTGCCACTGCCCACCGACCCCACCGCTGTCGGTCCACCCTATTTCCTTTTTGTGCTTTCTTTTTTATTTTATTTATTTTATCTATTATTTATTGATTATAAATAATTATGTATTTATTATTTGATTTATGCTATTATTATTACTCTTTTATATTTCTTTATTTTATCATTATTAGTTATGTTATTTATTCATTGGCTATATTTTTAGCACTATTTATTTAGGTTAGTTACTCTGTTTCTTGCCATTAGATATTAGTTATTTTCTTGTTCATTATTACTCGTAGATTTAGTACTAATAATACTTATTTTTGCTTTCTAAATCGACTTTTAGTATGACCTTGTTCTTTATTTTTGTTTTCCTAGTGTTTTCACCCTTTGATTCATGATAGTTGCATTTTCTAGTTCACTGTTATTTAGGACTATTTGAATCATATATCATTAGCTTGTGGTGATGCTTGAATTAATTATTTCTTAAAAATCCTTTACGTTTTCAGGTATATCATGACTAATACTCATGGCAAGACTAAGGTCGTTGTTCCCGTCTCGAAAAAGCGGAAGGGTCCTAGCGCAACCTCCTCTAGTGCCTCCGCTGAAGTTCGCCATCCTTACCTCAGATTTTCCATGGACCCACCGGAGGACTTATTTCAGCTACTTCGCGTATGACCACTGGGTTTGGGCTGATGCATTGATTGGGCCGCATTGGACTAGGTCTACCTCACTGATGAGGTTCGCGCTTTCATCATCACAGCCCCATGGGACCGTTTCTTTAGTATCATAGAGCCTATGTATATGGAGCTCACCTTGGAGTTTAGCTCGACGTTTCACCTTCAGCACGTCATGTCGGTCCATGATGAGCCAGGCACCATCACTTTTCACCTTGGTGGTTTGGTGTGTCATATGAGCGTCCCAGAATTTGGTGCTACTTTGGGACTATACACAAAGGAGTTCATGAGCGCCGAGGACTTTCTTCAGCTCCATCGCTATATTCATCGCTCGCCTTCGCGTTGTTGGACTAACCTCACGGGCGGCCTGACAAACTATGATGCTAGTTACTCGAAGGTGACTTCTCTCTCTCTCCAACTCTACGGTATATTTGCGCCCTTTTAGCTCATACTTTGATAAGACGAAGAGAGAGCACCGGAGTCGTCACCACTCATGGCGCATATTTTTTATGGAGCATGGCACATGTCCATATATTTGATTTGGCGTCCTTCATCGGTTTATCCTTCCACCATCAGACTGACTGCCACAGGAAGGGCTATATCTGCTTAGGCCATTACGTGAAGCAATCATGGAAAGCCCCTTTACGAAACATCTGTAGTACCCTGCTAGTCCCAAAAAGCTTCAAAATTTTGACACGTTCCTCGGCGGTTTCAAATCCACAATAGCCAAAATCTTACTCAAGTCAACTCTAATACCATCTCTCGACATAATGTGTCCTAAGAATCTGACCTCTCGGAGCCAAAACTCACTTTTACTAAATTTAGCATACAACTGCTTATCTCTTAATGTCTGTAAGACGATTCTCAAATGTTCCGCATGATCACTCTCATTTTGAGAATAGATCAATATGTCATCAATGAAGACAATAACAAACTTATCCATATACGGTCGAAATACACGGTTCATCAAATCCATGAAAATCACAGGAGCATTTGTTAAACCGAACGACATGACCAGAAACTCATAATGGCCATACCTCGTCCGAAATGCAATTTTCAACACATCCTGCTCCTTCACTCTCAATTGGTAATAACCAGAACTCAAATCTATCTTGAAGAATACTGTAGCTCATTTTAGTTGGTCAAATAGGTCATCTATCCTTGGTAAAGGATACCTATTTTTCACCGTCACCTTGTTGAGTTGTATGTAGTCTATGCACAATCTCATCGACCCATCTTTCTTCTTCACAAACAATACCGGAGCACCCCACGGTGAGTAGTTTGGTCTCACAAAACCTTTATCCGTCAATTCTTGCAACTGAACCTTTAGTTCTTTCAACTCTAATTGTGCCATCCTATACGGAGCAATCGAAATAAGTACCGTTCTTGAAACTAACTCAATCCCAAACTCGACCTCTTTAACTGGAGGTAATCCGTAATTCTTCTGGGAATACATTCAGATACTCGCATAACATCAGCACTATTCAATCTTCACCCCAGACTCTTGAGTATTCAATACAAACGCGAGATAGGACTCACATCCCTTTCTCAAGCATTTCTCGGCCACTAAGGAAGAAATCATCACTGGTAGACTATGTGATTCACTTGATTCAACTCGAATAATATCTCCGTTATCACATTCAGTTCAATAAACTTACTACCACAGTTTACTAAAACATTATGGGTAGTTAACCAATCCATGCCAAGAATTAAGCCAAATTCATCAAACAGCAATAACATGAGGTTTGCAGGAAAACAATGACTCCTAATTGTCAAAAGACAATTCTTACACACCTTGTCAACTAACACATGATTACCTAACGGGTTTGACACCTTAACCACAATTTTCGTAGACTCAACGGTCATACTCAAACTAGATGCCAGTCTCATACAAATATAGGAATGGGGAGACCCTGGGTCAATTAAATCAATAACAGAGGTGTCATGAAGAGAAAAAGTACCCGTTATTACATCCAGAGATTATGCCTCCTCGAGAGTGGGAATGGCATATGTCCTTGCAGGTGCTCGACCCTTCAGTCTCACAACAGAATCTCGTGACGCACCTCTACCATTAGTTCCCCCTCCCTAGTTCTTTGGTGGCCTACCCCTTTTAGGTACATTACTAGATCTTATCTCTTGCTTCTTTTCCTTGTCATCCCTCTTGGGGAAATCTCGGATAAAATGGTCGGGGGAACCACACTTATAAAAATTTTGATTGTTTCCCCAACACTCTCCTGTGTGATATCTACCACAACTTGGACAATCCATTTTGTTCTTCGAATTGCCCACACTTTCCATTGAGGTGGCTTGGACTCTTGAACCCGAACAAGTGTTGCCTTGATCTCGAAGTGAATATCCAACTGATGTAGTGGTCTGAGGATTCGCCTCTTTGGATATTTTGGATTGAGCTTGGTGTGATTTGCCCATCGGTTTTTTTCTTGCATCTGGGGCCTCACTCACCGCCCTCCTCTTTTCTTTACTCAGTTCTTCGGCCTTACTTGCCCTATCAACCAACACTACAAACTCTTTCAATTCCAAAATACCAACCAGGAGTTTAATATCCTCACTCAGCCCATATTTGAACCTTTTACACAAAATAACTTCCGTCGAAACACATTCTTGCGCATACTTGCTAAGCCTAACAAATTCGCGCTCATACTCTGCCAACAGCCATTTTTCCTTATTTTAACTCAAGGAATTCCTTCCGTTTTTGATCAATAAATCGTTGACTTATGTACTTCTTTCGAAACTCTTCTAGAAAGAAGTCCCACATCAGCCTCTCCTTCGGAACTACTAATGTCAGCGTTTTCCACCAATGATATGCCAAGTCCCTTAACAAGGATACGGTGCATTTTAAGCTCTCCTCTAGTATACAAGAGAGTTCGTCAAACACTCTCATTGAGTTGTCTAGCTAGAACTCCGACCTCTCAGGGTCATCATCAACCTTAGCTCTAAACTCCTCAGCCCTGTGTTTCCTAATCTTATCCACTGGGGGCTTCATTACTTTCACTACTTCTATACCTTGAGGAGCCACTGGAACTGGCTGAGGTATAGGAGGAGGTAGAGGAGGTTGAGCATTAGGGTCTGCTCGAACGTACTCCGAGTACCAGTTACTCATCATCTGGAGAAAGGCTTCTCGAGCCTCTTCTCCTTAACCCCTAGTCCCGGGTCCACTCTGCACAGGCGTGGTTTCTTGGGCAGGAGCCTACGCATTAGTAGTTGCGTCATCAGCAGCCGATTGAT
This sequence comes from Gossypium rotundifolium, assembly GCA_025506655.1. Taxonomy (NCBI): domain Eukaryota; kingdom Viridiplantae; phylum Streptophyta; class Magnoliopsida; order Malvales; family Malvaceae; genus Gossypium; species Gossypium rotundifolium. The sequence goes on from CP106727.1 coordinate 52,197,105, forward strand.
CGGGATCCATACACTATATAAAAACAAGTTTAAAATCATCAGAAGCCACCACACTATCATTATACGCTTATGGCATGTATAGCTAGACTACTACACACGTTACGGTAGTCCTAGAACTGACTAAACCATAGCTCTGATACAACTAAATGTAACACCCCTTACCCGTGTTCTACTCTGAAATTGGGCCCAATGTATTACAGGACTTATTCCACTTTATTCCCAACTTGAAAACTCTCAATAGCTACCACAACCACCTCATTAAGTATCTATGAGGTCTTAAACATACATACGAGAGCTTCTGGGGCTCTACCGAAGCTTTATCGGTCTTAAAGTTTCTTTCACTTAGACAAGGGTTACACGCCCATATGGAATGGGACACGTCCGTGTACCCTCAAGACATGCTCGTGTCCTCCACCCGTGGTCAACATTGACTAAATTCACACGGCCTGGACACGCCCGTGTGTCACACATGGCCTAGACACACGCCCGTGTGTCTACCAACATGGACGAGAACAAAGTTATTTGCTAAGTTCTTTACACCCATCTAGCTCAAACAACAAGTACTCATATAACAAATCCATAATCAACTCAAATTCAAACACACTCTCACATGGATAACTACATCTTTTCATATAATAAAGTAGCCATCAACCATGGCATTATACAAAATAGATTATCCATCTAAAGGCCAACACATCTTGGCCAATACAACAAAATCCACTAACTTGTCTAGCCTCTATACATGCCATATACAAAACATCAAGTCTACTATATCGGAGTGTGCTGATAGTGTGGGCGACCTTTCGATTAATCCACGTATCTTGAATCAACCTTTTTTTTCTCTATAAGATAAGGGAAAAGAAAGGGAGTAAGCTTTGAGCTTAGTAAGTTTACACAAACAATATAAGCATCCTAGTATAAGCTAAACAACAATTAGCATTATATTAACATATGTAATTCACATCTACAACTATGCTTACTCTTTCTATCCCTTACCATATTTCCAACACATCATGAGTCTCATACTCACATTTATTGACGTGCACCCCTGCACTTAATACCACATTTACTCAAAAATACAACACATCATTTTATTACACTAATACATCCACACAGCTAAATTACTCGGTGGTTTCGCACTCAGCCCACCACAATCAGATAATAAGGTAGTATCGCACATAGCCTACCAAGAGGTAATCATAGTGGTTTCGCACATAGCCCACTAAATAATATACTTAACTATAGTATCGCACACAGCCCATCGTTGTTAAGTATTAAGGTGGTATCGCACTTAGCCCACCATCAAACATTATCACTACACTTTCACATATCTACTTGTAATCCATTCATCCATTCACAACTACTATCTCATTCATTCCACTAGAACCGCATAGGTTCTCAATCATGCTACACACCAGCTAGCATTAAGAATGTAAATGCATATATGCATCGTTTATACGTAAACTTACCTCACTAATCAAAAAGTATGGAGATGTGCAATTTAGTCCACTACTTTGCTCTTGCTTCGATTTCGATCTGGGCTTCGTCTTTCTTGGTATATAATGATAAATCAACGCATTCAATAAACACATTTACTAAACTGACCCTTATCTCAAACTTTTGCAAAATCCCTATTTTTCCCCTAATCTTTCTCATATTTACACTTTTGCCCCAAAGCTCGTAAAGTGATTTTCATTCAACTTTCTAGCATTTCATACTTAGTCAATTCATTTACTCAACTAAAGCAATCATCAATTCTCACTAAATCACACATGTATGACCAAACTCAAGACTTTCACAAACTAGTCCCTACATGAATTTTTCATGGAATTCACTTACCAAAAGATGTCTCTACTACATCAAGCTTTCATAATCTTCCATAAAACATCAAAATACATGCATATCATACATGGGTACATTTTTCAACAACAATCCTAGCTCAACATATAGCTAAAAAAATAGCTTACTCATGTTACTAGGACTTCAAAAATATGAAAAATATCGAAAACGGGGTTAGGATGCACTTACTAGGAAGCTTGAAAAATTGGGATGTTACAGGTATACCTTGACATGTTTTGGCACATTTTGAATAGGCCTGAGTGTTGATTAATGCATGGCTTGGAACCTAAGTTTTGTTATGTGAATTGGCTTGTGTTTGCAGGTGAATTTAGGTACACACGGCCTGCCACACGATCGTGTGCTCCACACGGTTGTATGACACAATCGTGTGGTTTATTTGTTTTAGGTGCAAGATGTTTCACACCGTCATAGATTGTTACAAGGCCTGGTGACACGATCGTGTAACCCTATTTTTCACATTGAAATGTACACGATTTGAGGACATGGGCGTGTAGTGTAGTGCCACACGACCTCAGCCTTGTCACACAGCCTAGCCACATGACTATGCGACCCTATTTGTGATTTTTTCCATATTTTCCTATTTTGTTTTAGATTAGTCCCTACTTGTTTCTAACTTGATTTTAGGGTTTCAAAAGCTCAATTTAAGGCTCATTTTTATACGTATTCTATTAATGATAAATGATTATTAATCTATGATGATTAAATAGATTTTTTTTTGTGAATATGTATAATCAAACCAATTTGCTATCGTGATATCCTGTAGCCCTAATTCGGTGAAGGAGACGAGTTAGGGGTGTTACATTTAGTGGTATCAGTGCTACGGGTTAGTCAATTCTAGGATTGAACGTAGCATGTATTGAATCTAGAAATACATGCCACTTTATAACCATTGATAGTATGATGACTCCCAATCTGTTTGACTTGTTCCTTTATAGATCAAAGATGTCAGTTGAATCCAATCGAGCAGATTCCAATAAAGTATAGAGTTTATTTTCCAACCACCGATCTAAGGGCTATTCATAACGTGTCTAAATTTCAAGAACCTAGAGAAGAGCCTCATAGTACCATCTTAATATGGTGAGTGATATGTTTAACGTGTATATGGGAGTTAATTTTATGGCTCAATGACCTTTACGCCATTGTCCTCAAAGCCATGTACAATAGAATTGCAATACCCCTAAATTGTCTCTAATATTGGATTAGGGTTACGAAGATTACCGATCAAATCGTAACAAATAATGACCTTTAGAAACAATTAATCAATTCAAATAATAACATTCAATCTAATATTTATCCATGACATAAACATTGCTACGGACCTTTATTCAAGTTTATGAGGTCATAAAAGTAGGTTGGAAACATTTAGGGACTAATTTGAAACAAAATAGGAAATTTTTAAAAAATTTGAAAAATTGGGAAACAGGGGTTACACGGACATGTGACATAGCTAAGGCCATGTGAGTATTCGAAGTATGAGACACATGGTAGTGTCCCAGCCATTGTATCTTCTCGTGAGGGTATTCGAAATAAGGTCACACGACTGTGTTGTAGGCCGTGTGCCAGACCGTGTGTGCTTTCAGAGTTTGATAACATGACTGTGTAGCTAGGTTGTGTAACTCTCTGAGACCATGTGGTTCATCCTACACCTAAAAATTAAAATGACTCACGGCTGTGTAAGGTGATCATGTGTGGCACACGGCTATATAACAGACCGTGTCCCAAGCCGTGTGCATCGTAAGTTTCCCCTAAAACAAGCCAAATCAAGAACCAATTCTTGCACACCAAGACACATCATATCCACATGAATTCATATGACCAAAACACATTCAAACACACTCCAAAACATACCAAATTAACCATCCTATAAACCTAACCAATATGCCATCAAAAGGCACCACAATTCATACATCAAAATCAATCTAACCAACATCTCAAGTTCATTCATTAAGCACAAATCAAACATATCAAAACCATTTCACACATACCTATCATTTAACCATGATTTACCTATCATCACATGGGCATGCGTAAGTGTTCAACAACACACCTATTTATACCATTATTTAAAAATCATTGATAAAAGACATTAAGGCATACATAAGCTTGGCACCACTCAAGCATACCAAATTGCCAAGTTAACATTCAAGCCATATTACAAGCCATTTTTAAACTTAAACCAAAGTAACCAAAAACTACCAAAATGATGATTGGGTAGTGTGATCATGCTCCAACGTGATTTCAATCGATCGAGCTTTTTGATGATCTACAATACAGAGAAAAACAACTATGTAAGAACTAGTGCTTAGTAAGCTCGTATAAAGGAAATTTAAACTTACCAAACATAAAGCGATTAAACCATTCAACATTGCCCATTAGATCATATGAATATTTTTCTTTCCTATCCACAACACTTCACATAGTTAGTAGATATATTTAAGAATATATCAACCTATGAAACATAGCATATATCATGAAAAGGATTTCAATATATAAACCATCCATCACATATTCCATTTGTTACCTTTTCAATCCATTTACACATTTGACATTTCCCATTCCATATTCTTAATAACATAGCTCATTTCATATACGTCCTTTTCATTTTAAACCTTAATTACCCATTGAACCAAATAGAATAACATCGGATAGTCAAGAAATGCTAACACAAAGTGTGCATTTACATGTAACTGTAATTGTGTCTATAATGTTCACATAAGCTGTGGGTCGGGATGTTAGTGATAAACCATATTTTATACATATTTTAACCCCATGCTTAGCTTATTTTTGGATGAATTTTCATTGATTTGATGAATTCGATGCTCCTAATCCCTTAATTTCATGTTTTACAATCAGGAGAGCTTAGGGAGTCGAAAAGAATAAGAAACTGGCCAAAATGGGACAAAATGGGCCTACCTATGAAATCAACACGACTGAGTGTTACGAGCAGGATCAAACATGGCCTGGATTAATGTACACAGGCAGACCACACTGCCATGTGTGGCGAGCAGAAGTGAGCATGGTCTAAGGAATCGAACACAGGCGTGTCCCTGCCGTATCAAAGTTTAATTCTATTCGGAATAGGCTACTTTTGGGCCAATAGAGGTGTTCCAAAGCCTATATAAACACCCTAGGGGGCAACCTAAACGGGGACGCTGAATAGAAGGCAGAAAATACTCGAAAACAGCCATCGGGAGTAGCTCGAAAGAAGGATCTCCATCAAGACTGAAGATCTTCCATCAAGTTCTTTAGAAGTTTTTTGGGTTTTCTTATGTTTTGTTATTTTCCTTATTTTAATATGTTTCCCCCCATTCGTATGAACTAAATCCCTTAGCTACCTAAGGGGATGAAACCTAAAATGGATCTTATTATTATTTGATTTATAAGATAAAAACTTGTTCTTATTCTTAATTGTGAGTTTTTATTCTTGTTTTGATAATTCAGTTTATTGATTCAATCCAGATGTGCTTATTCAGAGGAGCAAAAGTCCTTATTTAAGAGTAGATCAACACAATTAAGTGGAGTTGATTGCAACCCTAGAAATAGTGCAACGAAAATCTACCGGATTAGAGTCAAATCTAATAAGGGAATCCCTAGATCTAATTAATGCGACAATATGGGTTTTAATTAGAAAGAAATTTCAATTAATCAACCTAGAGTTAGTTGTTTTTAGTCTTGAACGAGATATTAACATAAATCAGGGATTTCTACGGATTAAGTCAAGTGAATAAATCATATGAATCAAAAGTAATAAGTGAAGTCTAGGTGGATCCTTCCTTAGGTATTGCCTATCTCATAAAGTTGTCTAAAGTATTTTCCAAATTCGTTCTCTGTCGTGTTTTTAATTAAGTTTTTAGTTTAAAAGAAATCACTCCAATTCTTAGGCTAGATAATAAAAAGATAGTAATTACTAGTACTCTTGGTCCTTGTGGATATGATATTATCGGTCTTACCATAACTATACTATGGAACGATAGGTGCACTTACCTTTATTGTGATCGTAGTTAGTTAGAGACACATCAAGTTTTTGGCACCGTTGCCAAGGACTAAGATATTAGGAACTCTAAATTTTTATAACTTTAGCCACTTTTATTTTATTTCAATTTAATTTTAATTTTAATTTGTTTTTACTTCTCTAATTTTTCTTTCTTTGCTTCTGGCAGGAACTTTTAGTTTATGACTAGAAGGAACCCATCAAGACCATTACTTTTTGATAGTGATATAGAAGGTACAGCTCGTAGAAACCGAAGAGAAATAAGGTAAAGTCTACAATACATACAGGAAGAGCAAAAGGAAGAAACCCATACTACCGAAGAGATGGCTGATAATAATCCGCTATCTTTTGTGGTTGCCGCAAACCCGATGAATCAAAATCCTACTCCTCTTACTATGTATGATTATGTTAAACCTAATTTAACAGGAACTGAATCAAGTATTGTTAGACCTGCTGTTGCTGCAAATAATTTTGAACTGAAACCTAACACTATTCAGATGATTCAACAATTTTTTCAATTTAATGGTTTACAGGATGAGGATCCAAACAATCACTTGGCATATTTTCTAGAATTCTGCAACACTTTCAAAATAAATGGTGTTTCTAACGATGCCATTCACCTTCGGTTGTTTCCCTTCTCGTTGAGGAATAAATCCAAACAGTGGTTGAACTCGTTACCATGAGGATTAATCACTACATGGGAACAAATGACCGAAAAATTTTTACTTAAATATTTTTCATCGGCTAAAATGGCTAAGTTGAGGAATGATATCTCTTCTTTTATGCAGATGGATTTAGAAACACTTTACGTTGCATGGGAGAGATACAAGGACCTACTGAGAAGGTGCCCTCATCATGGGTTACCATTATGGTTACAGGTTCAAACCTTTTACAATGGTGTGAACCCCTCAACTAGGTAGTTGATTGATGCAGCTGTTGGCGGTACACTAAACAACAAAACACCTGAGGCTGCCTACAAATTCATTGAAGAGATGTCACTGAATAACTATCAATGGCAAGTTATGAGGACTAAGCCAACGAAGGTAGCCAGTGTTTTCAACCTCGACGCAGTGACCATGCTGTCAAACGAGGTAGAACTTTTAAATAAAAAGATTGATGGCTTGTGTGGCTCTTCGCAGGTACATCCAATTATGCAGTGCGATACGAATGGAGGAGGAATGAGAAATACAGAATACCCACCTTACAACCTTGGCATAGGAAACAAACAGATGAACTAAATGGGTAATAATTCTAGACTTCAAAATAACCCTTATAGTAACACTTATAATCTAGGTTGGAGGAATCACCCAAAATTCTCATGCGGTGGTCAAGGAAATCAGAGACAACAACCCCCTCCAGCCTTTCAATCACCATACCAGTAAAAGAAAAGTCAAACCTTGAAGATATGCTAGCAAAGTTTATTTCGGTGTCAGAGATTCATTTTTAGAATACCGAAATAGCATTGAAAAATTAGCAAGCATCAATTCAAAGGCTTGAGAATCAAATTGGACAGCTAGCTAAACTAGTTTCCGAAAGGCAACCAGGTAATTTAAGTAGTAACATCGAACCTAACCCAAAAGAGCATGTGAAGGTAGATACACTAAGGAATGGTAAGGTGTTGGTTGAAGTTGAAAAGAAGTTGCCACCAGAAACTGATAAGGAAAAGGGTGAAGAAGTAAACGAGGATGTAACACCGGTACCTAAAGAGTATTAACCACCAATCCCATATCCAGCAAAGTTAAAAAAAGACCACATAGATGCACAATATGGTAAATTTCTTGAACTTTTTAAACAATTACATATTAACTTACCTTTTTGTTGAAGCTATTTTGCAGATGCCGACATATACAAAATTCCTAAAAGAGCTTTTAACAAATAAAAGAAAGTTTGAAGAGCTAACGGCCGTGGAACTTAACGAGGATTGTTCAGCTATTCTTGAAAATAAGCTACCAACCAAATTGAAAGATCCAGGAAGTTTCAATATTCCCTGTTTAATTGGTAGTTTAAATATTGAGAAAGCATTAGCTGATCTAGGTGCCAGTATTAAGTTAATGCCTTATAAAATGTTCAAGAGACTTGGTCTTGGGGAACCAAAACCCACCAGGATGAGTATTCAATTAGCTGATAGATCTATTAAATATCCTAGGGGCATTATTGAAGATGTTTTAGTAAAATTAGATAAATTCATATTTTCTGTTGATTTTTTTGTGCTTGACATGGATGAGGATGTTGAGGTGCCTTTAATTTTAGGATGCCCATTTTTAGCTACTACTAGGGCTATTATTGATGTAGGTGATGGTAAACTTGTGTTAAGGGTAGGTGACGAGGAAATTATTTTTAAAATTTATGATGCTATGCAATATTCTAGAGAGCAAGATGATTCCTGTTACCTTATTGATGCTATTGATCATTTTATTCAAGACTCTTTTCAGGAAATCATGCATGAAAACACGTTGGAACTGTGTCTTACCCAAGGTGAAGGGGCAGACGACAAGACCGATGAGATGGGGAAGATAAAAAGTGAGTTAAATTCTAATACTTCTTCCCCAAGACAAAAGAAGTATGAGGGCATTGAAATAAATGATGAACTAAAACAAAAACCCTCTATTGAAGAGCCTCCCAAATTGGAATTGAAACAGTTACCAAACCACTTAGAGTATGCATTCCTAGGAGATAATTCTACACTACCGGTAATTATTTCTTCGGAATTAGAACCTAATTGGAAAGACGAGTTACTACAGGTATTAAGGGAGCATAAAAGAGCCATAGCTTGGAAAATTTCTAACATTAAAGGGATAAGTCCATCATTTTGCACCCACAAAATTTTAATGGAAGATGAATATAAACCATGAGTGCAACCTCAAAGACAATTGAATCCCAACATGAAGAAAGTTGTTAAAGCTGACGTATTTAAACTTCTAGATGTTGGAGTTATTTATCCTATTTTTGGCAGTACTTAGGTAAGTCCTGTGTAGGTTATTCCAAAGAAGGGAGGCATGACTGTTGTAGCTAACGAAAAGAATAAATTGATTCCAACAAGAACAGTCACAGGTTGGAGAGTCTGCATTGACTATAGGAAGTTGAACGATGCCACAAGAAAAGATCACTTTTCTTTACCCTTCATTGATCAGATGTTAGAAAGATTATCTGGGCATATGTACTATTGCTTCCTAGACGGACTCTCTAGCTACTTCCAAATCCCAATAGCTCCTAAGGATCAAGAAAAGACAACATTTACATGTCCATATGGTACGTTTGCTTATCATAGAATGCCTTTTGGATTATGTAATGCTCCTGCTACTTTTCAGCACTGCATGCTATCCATCTTTGATGAACTTGTAGAAGATATTATGGAGGTATTCATGGACGATTTTTCGATATTTGGTAATTATTTCCATCTTTTCCTTTAAAATTTAAAATGAGTTCTAATAAGATGTGAGGAAAAGAACCTCGTGCTTAATTGGGAAAAGTGTCACTTTATGGTTCGAGAAGGGATTGTGCTAGGTCACAAAATTTCTAGTAAATGGATTGAGGTTGATAAAGAAAAAATTGAAACCATAGAAAAATTACCTCCTCCTAGTTCAGTTTAGGTTATTAGAAGCTTTTTAGGACATGCTGGATTTTATAGAAGATTTATTAAGGATTTTTCTAAAATAGCTAAGCCTTTAACGAAATTATTAGAAAAAGATGTGCCTTTCAATTTCGATCAGGAATGTTTAGATGCATTTAATATCCTCAAAAATAAATTAATAAATGCTCCAATTATAATTACACCTGATTGGAATTTACCCTTTGAATTAATGTGTGATGTGAGTGATTTTACAGTAGGTACAGTTTTGGAACAGCGAAGAGACCAACATTTTCAGCCGATTTATTACGCTAGCAAGACATTAACGGCCGCACAAGAAAATTACACCACCATAGAAAAAGAGTTGCTTGTTGTGGTTTTTGCATGTGATAAATTTAGACAGTATTTGATATTATCTAAAGTTGTCGTTTACACTGACCATTTAGCTCTTCGTTATCTTTTAACTAAATCTGATGTAAAACCTCGACTCATAAGATGGATTTTACTCTTACAGGAATTTGATTTGGAAATTCTGGATAAGAAATGAGCTAAAAATCTAGTGGCAAACCATCTTTCTAGGCTCGAAAATCCACATATCAAAGAACTTGACGAGAGTGAGATAAATGACTCGTTTCCTGAAGAACAACTCTTTATAACCGACTCCGGGGTACCTTGGTTTGCAGATATTGCAAATTATTTAGTTGCTAACATCGTACCAAAAGGGTTAACACATCATCAAAAAAAGTGATTCTTTGCTGATGTGAAAAACTATTTTTAGGAGGACCCTTTTCTTTCTCGTATATGTGCAGATCAAGTAATTCAAAGATGTGTTACAAAGGCAGAAGCAAGTAAAATCCTAGAACATTGCCATTCAGGACCAACAGGAGGACATTACAGTGGGACTAAGACAGCACATAAAACGCTCGAATCAGGTTTTTATTGGCCCACTCTGTTCAAGGACGCTAATAGGTATGTTACTTCATGTGATAAATGTCAGAGAACAGGTAATATATCTAAACGTGTTGAAATGCCTCAAACGTATATGCTATCATGTGAAATATTTGATGTATGGGGTATTGATTTTATGGGTCCATTCCTTAGCTCATTTGGGAATAAATACATCTTAGTAGCGGTTGATTATATGTCAAAATGGGTGGAAGCTCAAGTTTTACCTACTAATGATGCTAGAGTGGTAGAAAGATTTCTTAAGAAACTCTTCTCTCAATTTGAAACACCTAGAGCAATTATTAGTGATAGGGATACTCATTCTTGTAATACTCAATTTGATAAAATCTTAAAGAAATATGGAGTGCACCACAGAAAAGCTACTCCTTATCACCCTCAAACCAGTGGACAAGTTAAAGTAGCTAATCGAGAGCTTAAGCGTATTCTAGAGAAAACCATAGAATCAAACAGGAAAGATCGGGCATTAAAAGTAGACGATGCTTTATGGGCCTATAGAACCGCTTTTAAAACTCCTATAGGAACATCCCTATATAGACTTGTCTACGAAATGAGTTGTCATCTGCCATTTAAATTAGAGCACAAAGCATTTTGGGCTACAAAATTCCTAAACTATGATCTTAAACTTGTAGGTGAGAAAAGATTGGTGTAGTTGAACGAGCTAGATGAGTGGCGAGCTAATGCCTACGAGAACTCACGTTTATACAAGGAAGTAACAAAGCGACGCCATGATGCTCGTTTGAAGCAACCGAAGTAATTTGAGGTTAGAGATCTTGTTCTGCTATACAATTTAAGGCTCAAATTGTTTTCGAGAAAGCTAAAATCAAGATGGTTAGGTCCATTCATAATTAAAACCATTTTTCCCTATAGCACAATTGAGGTAACTCATCCGACTTATGGCACATTTAAGGTAAACGGTCAACGACTTAAACTATATAATGGTGAAGATTTTAGGGATATAAGAGAGGAGCTTCAGCTTCATAAACTTTCATATAGAGATGAAAACAGGGTAAGTCTAGCTTAAGACTTTAAACGAGCACTTCTCGGGAGGCAACCCGAGCACTAACTTCAGTAATATCCATATTTTTAATTTTTAAGCATATAACAAAAAACTAACCAAGTAGGCGCAGGTTTTCATACCCACATGGCCTTTCACATAGGCATGGCCATGGCCATGTGGCCACCACGAGTAGGTCCATGGACGTGGCAGAGACCGTGCGGGCCAAGGAAGAAATTTTTTTTCCCAACACACAGGCTATGATAAAATACCACGACCGTGCGATGCGGTCGTGGTCAAAATTGACTCAAAAACACGGATTGCGATAAAGTGGCACAGCTATGCGATGTGACCGTGTTCTATACTGAGTAAAAGACACGGGCGTACGACACGCTTGTGCCCAGAAGCCATGGTTGAAACTGAATAAATTACATGAGCGTGGGACACGCCCGTGCCTTTAGGTCGTGGTTGATACTGATTAATTACGACGGGCATGTGACCCTAAACACGGGCATGAGAGAAACGAATGAAGCATCACACAGCCGTGCGATTTGGCCGTGTGACATAACACGCCCAGGGAACACGGGCGTGGTCCAAGAATCAGACGCACCCTAATTCAAAATTCTCGAAATACACGGGCTAAATAAAGGGCACACAGGTGTGGCCCCTAACTGTGTTCCCTAATCCCTATTTAAAGTACCCCACTGTTCATCTTCCCCAAAATTTTCCCCTCAAAACCCTAGCTGTTCTTCCCCAAACAATCCCTTTTTTCTTCCTAATTTCGACCACCGTCGACCCTTCTCCCTCTTCCCTTCACTTTCCCTTCCTCCTCTTTCCCCTATTTTTCTCTTTTCCCCTTTCTCTTCCACGCACACTAACAGAAGGGACCCACGAGGGAAAAAATTATCGTCCCTACTTCGAAAAAGTAGAAGGGACCCAGTACGACCTCCTCGATCACCCCCATCGAAGTACGACACCCTTTTCTATAATTTTCTAAGGGACCCCAGGATGAGCTTTTCTAGATACTTCGGGCATGACCCCTCGGCGTGGGGAGATGTATCGATTGGACCGTCTTTGAGCAGGTCCAACTAGCTGACGTGGTTCGGACCCTATTATCCACCAACCCGTGGGGGTACTTCTTTGAGATTGTCGAACCGACATACCTAGAGCTCACTTTGGAGCTCTATTCCACATTCCACCTCTAGACGGTTATGACGAACTTTGATGACTCCGGCACAATCTAATTCCATCTCGGAGGCCTTGTACGTGAGCTAAGTTTCCCACAGTTTGGAGCCGCTTTGGGACTTTACACCGAGGAGTTCTTGGAGGACGACGACTTCGAGGACCTCAACCGCCACATCCACTACACCCCTTCTGCCTGTTGGAGAGACTTAGTCCCCACCTTGGCCACCTATGACCCCAGTTGCTCCAAAGCATCAGCTCTCACCCCATCATTGAGGTACTTACACACTATCCTAGCTCATACTTTGACGGGTAGGCGAGAGAGCACCGGCGTCATCAACACTCACGACACCTACTTTTTATGGTGCATGGCGAACGGGCACGTCTTCGACTTAGCTTACTTTATCGCCCGTGCCATTCAGCATCAGACGAAGTGGCATAGGAGAGGAGTCATCTCTATGGGCCCATACATCACGTGCCTGGCTCGATGTTTTGGGCTCCTTAATGCCGTAGCTCAATCCTCCTCACTCACCCTTATTTGGCAGATGTCCCCGTAGGGCATTCAGAAAATGCTTCATATGAGGATAATTGAGTGCCGACGTGGGTTTGATCCTCCCCAGTATCGGCTCTTGCAACCCACCGAACAGGACGACCTAGAGGACATTACTGATGATGTCCCCCCACAGCATGAGGCGCCATGTCTGCACCACCACCGCACCGACCAGTTCATGCGGCAGCTTTACTGACTGACATCTTTGAGAGTCTCACTCGTTTCGAGCAATACTATACTCAACAATTTAATGACAACGCTCGATGATTCGACGGCATCGAGGCAACACTGCAATAAATTTGTCATCATTATCACACCACCTCACGATCCATTTGGGGATGAGGACCTTTGAGTCCATTTATTTTCATTTTTCTTTTCATTTTCTTTATTTTATTCAAAGTTTTAAACTATTAAACTATTTCCTTTTCTTGTCTTTAAATTATATTAATTATGTTGATTTCTTTTTATCTTTGGCTATTTATTATCGAGTAATCATAACGAAATCCAATTAATAAAACCCCCTAAAACTTTTGTGATGACTCCACAGTTTCAAAAGGTTCAAGGTGCTACTAAGGAATTGGAATATTCTCCTCCACCTTCACCTCTGCCTAGTTCATCATGCTTGTCATTGGCCCTATTTCTACAATTTTCACTCCTTAAGAAGTTCATCCAAAATCCAGGAAGTTTCACTTCTCTCCCTCTCTTATGATTTTCTTACTATATTGTCATTATTTATCTTTGTACATTGAGGACAATGTACATCTTAAGTGCAGGGAGGTTATTGATTTAATTACTAGAAAATCCCTGAATTTTGTCTTGTTCTTAAGTAATTTTCTCATTTTACTATTAGAATGAAATTTTTATCAACTTATGATTTTTATTGATATGTTTTGGATTAATTCATAGGTAATTGTGCATTGATCATTTAAACTTTAAGACATTAGAGAATCAAGCATGATAAGTCTATTTTCAGAATTTAAAAAAAATTTAGGTTATTTTCCTAAATTTAAATATTACTTTGAAGTTTGAAATTTGCAAGGTTGACATCAAAAACCATAATTTTTGTGAGATTTTGAGCCTTTAGAGCATATACTTTTCTTGCTCACTTTATTGATTATGAGTGTGTCAACATTGATTTGTTATTCTAGAACTTGCTTCGATTATGCATGTCGAGACCACACTTTTGATTTGATATACTGAGATGGTAAAGGCACCTAGGATTTAACCCACTCACTCCACAAAAAGCCTACCTTCACAATTAACCCCTAGTAAACCACTTTGAATCCTAATAAACAGTTTATTGACACACCAATTAATATTTAACCAAAACCAAATTTTTACTTCCCTTACTTTATTGACCCCCCTTTTGTCGAGATCTGATTTGATCAGTTTCCTATCTATTTTTTTTATTTCAGTTGTAAAATTCATCTTATATCGTGAACTTGTACTTATTCTTAAAAAAAAAGTTGGAAATTCATTTATTAGTTCTATGTTATTTGAGCTTAAAATTGTTAAATTCACATCTTTAGAAGAAGCTCGTGTTATTATGATAAGTTTTCAATTGATGTAATTATTCAGTATTAGTCTATCTTTCTAGTTAGGTAATTTGACAATTCAATCTTTATTTTAACCCTTTAATTCAACCTTTATCCACACCTTTAACCCAAGCCCCATTACAACCCTTTTTAAAGACCTTTTGATTTGTGTATCATCTCATTTTATAGTGGTTGAGATTTGATTTTCATGCAAGCCTATGGTAATAACTTTTCATGTTTGACTTTTGAGTGCTTTATCTTGAACCTTAAACACTTTGAGTGATTTGAGTGAATCCTTTGTGAGGATGTCAATTCTTGTTGATTTTGGATCAAGGGTAATTATTTAGATGAGGGGAAACACATATGTTTTCGTGCTACAAAAGTTTGTGACTTAGATTGTTTGAATCTTTAGGACTCTTTAAGTTAAATTATCCATGTATGAATTGTTTATGAATTATGATGAGACATTATTGATGAGAATTATGAATTTATGAAGTTTAATTTTAAATAAGAGTTGAGGATTTTTGCTTGAGGACAAGCAAACGCTTAAGTGTGGGGATCTTTGATAAACCATATTCTATATATATTTTAACCCCATGCTTGGCTTATTTTTGGATGAATTTTCATTAGATTTGATGAATTCAATGCTTCTAATCCCTTAATTTCATGTTTTACACTCAAGAGAGTTTAGGGAGTCGAAAAGAACAAGAAACGGGCCAAAACAGGACAAAATGGCCCTACATATGAAATCAACACGGCCTGAACCAATGAACACAGCCTGTGTTACGAGCAGGATCAAACACGGCCTGGATCAATGTACACGGGCAGACCACACAGCCGTGTATGGTGAGCAGAAGTGAGCACGGTCTAAGGAATCAAACACGGGCGTGTCCCTTTCATATCAAAGTTTAATTCTATTCGGAATAGGCAACTTGTGGGCCAAGAGAGATGTTCCAAAGCCTATATAAACACCCTAGGGGGAAACCTAAATGGGGACGCTGAATAGAAGGTAGAAAATACTCAAAGACAGCCGTCGGAAGCAGCTCGAAAGAAGGATTTCCATCAAGACTGAAGATCTTCCATCAAGTTCTTTAGAAATTTTTGGGTTTTCTTATGTTTTGTTGTTTTCCTTATTTTAAGATGTTTCCCCCCATTAGTATGAACTAAATCCCTTAGATACCTTAGGGGATGAAACCTAAGGCGAATCTTATTATTATTTGATTTATAAGATAAATACTTGTTCTTATTCTAAATTGTGATTTTTTATTCTTGTTTTGATAATTTAGGTTATTGATTCAAGTCGAATGTGCTTATTCAGAGGAGCAAATGTCCCTATTTAAGAGTAGATCAACGCAATTAAGCGGACTTGATTGCAACCTTAAAAATAGGGTGACGAAAATCAGCCGGATTAGAGTCAAATCTAATAAGGGAATCCATAGATCGAGTTAATGCGACAATAGGGGTTTTAATTAGAAAGAAATTTCAATTAATCAACCTAGAGTTAGTTGTTTTTAGTCTTGAAAGAGATATTAACATAAACCAGGGATTTCTAGGGATTAAGTCAAGTGAATAAATCATATGAATTAAAAGTAATAAGTGAAGTCTAGGTGGATTCTTCCTTAGGTATTGCCTATCTCATAAAGTTGTCTAAAATATTTTCCAAATTCGTTCTCTATCATGTTTTTAATTAAGTTTTTAGTTTAAAAGAAATCACTCCAATTCTTAGGCTAGATAATAAAAAGAAAGTAATTACTAGTACTCTTGGTCCTTGCGATACAATATTACCGGTCTTACCATAACTATACTATTGAACGATAGGTGCATTTGCCTTTATTGTGATCGTAGTTAGTTAGAGACACATCAGTTAGCTACACAATGCTGCTCACACGAGTTATGCAGAATCCACAACAAATGCAGGACCTCAGCCATCGGTAGGACATGCAGGACCAACACCCTAAATCGTATGATCCCTAATGACATGTCATCTGTATCCTAACTATTCATAAGGTTCAAACGGGACCATTAAACAATCCAATTTAATTAGCTTCGTAATTTGATCGAATATCCAAAACATCATACAATTATCAAATTAAACTATACATAGCATACTATTTATTAATATACAAACAAAAAATCAATTAATAAGTTTAATACTTATACAAACTTACCTCGACAAAAACAATTTTTAAAACGAAGTCGACGACTAATCCGACACTTTAGTTTTTCCTCAATTTAGATCCATTTGGTTCGTTTCTTGATCTAAATAATAAATTTCATTCAATTAAACCATTTAAATAACTTAAAATAATTAATTCAACTTATAACCATTATCAATAGAAATTTACAAAATTACCCCTAATGTTTTACCTTATGCAACTTAGTCCCTAAATTCAAAACTTACAATTTAACCACTTTTAATTAAAATTCACGCTAGCTGATTTCCCCTTAGTCTTATAAGAGCCCATATTTTTCCTCATTTCACACAATTTACATTGAATTTTACTATTTTAATAATCTAATCTCTAAACATTAAAATCACTAAAAATTACTTAATAAAATACTTATATTTAACTACCAACATTAATAGTCTATCAATTAAAAAAAACACTTCAAACTCATTCATGGCAAGTCCCTAGACTTTTAACAGTTTTACAAATTGATCCCTGAGCTAGCTAAATTAAGCTAATATAAACTCAAACATAAAAATCATGAAAATTAGGGATAAAAAACATACCATGCACCAAAGAAAGCTTGGTCGAATGTTCCTTAACCTAACAATGGTGGTTTTGGAAATAGCAAAGTGAAAATGAAGAAGATGATAGCTAATTCTTACTTGTTTATGCATTTATTTAATTACTATTTTACCCTTATGTTATTAACTTAATAATTAGCAAAAACATGCCCATATTTGTCCACTATCATTATGTATGGTATGATTACCAACTAAGTGCATTAATTTACATATACAAAGTCATTTAATCCATTTATCTAATAGAAACCCACTTTTAAATCTTTACAATTTAGTCCTTTTATTAAATTAACTAATTAAACATTAAAATTTCTTAAGGAAAATTTAATATGGCCATATACTACTCGGTAAACATTAAATAAATAATAAAATACTAGCTCTCTTACTGGAATCGTGGTCCCAAAATAACTATTTCTGACACCACTAAAAATGATCTATTACAAGAATATGCACAGACTTTCTATTGATAAAGTCTGATTAGGTGGGGTCGAAGAATTTAGAGGTAAAGTGGGTGATGATTTGGCCAGATTCAAGTACAGGTTAGAAAAATAAATAAATAAATATTACAGAGAGTTATGGATGAAATGTTGTGTCCTTCCGAAGATTATTTGAGATACGCAACATTGTTGTTAAAAGAAGAAGCTTTTCACTGGTGGTTGACTTTAACTATTATGGTATCGAAAGAATAGGTTAACTGGAATTTCTTTCGAATTGAATTCCAAAAGAAATATGTCAACAAACGATATTTATATAATAAGAAAAAAGAATTTTTTGATGAAGCTGGGAAACAAATCAGTTGCAGAATACGAGCGAGAGTTTGTTCAACTTAGTAAATATGCTTATAGATTGTACCGACTGAATGTGAAACGTGTATTCATTTCGAAGATGGCTTAAACAATGAGATTAAGCTACTGGTTAGTGCGACGAAAATTTGAGAGTTTATAGTATTGTTTGACAAAGCTCAAAAAATGGAAGAAGTTTACAATCACAAGAAACAGAAAGAGACGAAAGCTCATGACTTCAATAGACACAACTCAACCAGAATATTTTCTACTCCCCCATAGAAAAAGATGAACGAATCGAGTAGTCATTTTTCAGCATCATTTGGGTTTTCGGGTAGAGATCGAATAGAACAACCTGAGGTCACTGACGCCTTCGATCGCTAGTGCAGGTTGCATCTGAAATGTAAACAAACTTGAATGTAACCAATGTGGCCAATATCACTTTGGTGAGTGTAGGTTGAAAGACAGATCTTGCTTTATTTTTGGATCTCCTGATTATTTCAAGAAAAATTACCCGAATTGAACTGAATTAAACAAAAATTATTAAACACAAACTGTTGTTACTTCTACTAGAGACAGGCAACCGAGAAATAGTGGTACCGTTGGAGTCAATAGAAATGAAACATAAGATACAATGGTTAGATCTGAAGCTCGAGCCCCTGCTAGAGCTTACGCGATGCATGCGTGCCAGGAGGCCTCAGCCCCTAATGTTATTACTGGTACCTTTTCTATCCTTGATATTACAATTTATGCATTAACTGACTCTGGTCAAGACATTTATATGTATGCACTACGTTAGTAACAGAAAAGAGTTTACCGATCAAGTTGATTGATTACGTTATCAAATGAATGGATCTTTAAGTTAAAGTGTCATGTTGAGTTAGTTTGCAAATAGTGTCCACTGAGAAATTAGGGTTACAACTTTCCTATTGAATTGAAGTTACCGCCATTTAACAAATTTGATGTTATCCTAGGAACATATTGCCTAATTGTTCATGATGCAGTAGTGGATTGTTATAAAAAATAGATTGATTTTAGATGTCAGAACGGTGAATTGATTTGTGCTGAATCTACTATGTAACAGCCCGGCTTAGGGCCTAGTCGAAATAGTGGTGCGAGACCACAATTTTGAAGTAGAAATATGTGTTTTAAATGATATTAAAAGGGTTATGAGGTGTTTGCATGATTGTGTGAAAATCTCATGAAGGAATTTTATTAATTAATGAATAAATTGTCCATTAGGACTAAATTGCAAAGACTAGAAAATATGAGATTCTAGAAGTTTTAAGCATGAAATAGCATAATAAAAATTAGGAGAGGTTCTTATTTAGCAATTAGACCATTATATGCTAAGATGGACAAAAATGGACATAGGAAGGAAAAATCTCAAGAAAGGATCATTAAGGGCATTTTTGTCATTTGATTAATAAAAGAATAAAAACAGAAAATAAGTCAAAAATGGTGTCCATCTTCTTCCCTAGGTGCAAAAAATTTGACGAGAAGCCATAGCTAGGGTTTTTCTCATTTTCAAGCTCAAAATAAGTGCATCCTAGCCCTATTTTTAATGTTCTTCGTATTTTTAAGACCCTCGTAGCTCGGTTTAGCTATTTCTAGCTATATTTTAAGCTAGGTTTTATGTTAAAAAATTTACCCATGTATGACATGAATGTATTTTGATGTTTTATGGAAGAATATGAAAGTTTGATGTATGATAAACATCTTTTTCTAAGTGATTTTCATGAAAAATACATGAAATTGTAAAAGTTGAAAAAATGGTCATACATGAATGAAATAGTGGAAATTGAAGGTTACTATAGTTGAGAATATGATTCAGCTAGGCTTGAAATACAAGAAAGTTGAATAAAAATTATTTTACAAGCCTAGAGGCAAAAGTGTAATTATATAAAAGTTTGGGGGCAAAATTGTAATTTTTCCAAAACATGAATTATGAGTCGATTTAGTCAATGTGTGTATTTAACAAGTGAAATTATTATTATAGATCAAGAAACACGAATCCCAGACTGAAACTAAGGCAAGAGCAAATTCAAGGACTAAATCGAGCATCGATTCACATTTTGAGAATCGAGGTAAGTTTGTATGAATTTAAAGTTCATAATGTTTCGATAATTGAAACGACTTAATATTATGACAATTTATGTTATTGCTATGAAAATCAAGTGATGAAGTCTCGATGAGGAAATGGTAAAAATAAGCTAAGTGAAATCTCGGATAAATATTCGAAATAATGAGGACACTCGTGTTATATCATTGAATGAAGAAGGTCCCATGTAAGACCATGTCAGGGATATGGCCTCGGAACCAAAGGATGATTTCGTATAATACCATGTCTAGGACATGGCATCGACATCTGTGTATGATATCATATAAGACCAGGTCTGGGACATGGCTTCGACATCGAGCTATGAGATCCTGTGTAAGACCATATCTGAGATATGGCATCAGCAACGATAGGTGACCCCATGTAAGACCATATCTGGGATATGGCATTGGTATCAAAATTTATGTATGATGACTTTAAATATCTTACGATAATCTGATTAATTCATGGGCAAAAGAGCTAAGTATGTAAAATAGTATAGAGCCAAAACTATTTATGGATGACCTTGAGTTTCATTCATGTTATTAATGATGAAGATTTGATTTTATGCCCATGATAATATATGTGCTAAGTTATGTGATAAGTGATACAGTTACCATGAGAAAATACAAGTTATGAACACATAATGTAACATGAGATGAGTAAGTATGGATGAATATGTTTAAGCATTTGAGACTTATGTTGCTATAGTTCCAATAGATCGATGAATTTAATGAAAGCACTTATGTTGATTAGAAATTCATGCAAACTTACTAAGCTATATGCATACCCCTCTCTTTTTCCTCTTTCCTTATAGTTTTGCCAAGTTAGTTCGGGGATCATAGAACGTCAGAGCTCGGATCACCCTATCAACTATTCTTTTGGTATAGTAAAGTTAATTCATTTTGAGTATGGCGTGTATAGGAACTTAATCATTTTGTGCCATGTCATATTTGAAGGCCAAAGGGTTGGCTATTAATGTTCTACACTCATTTTGTAAATGGCCATGGTGAATTGGCCAATATTGTCAAGTTTATGTTATAAAGTTGATAAGTTTAATGAAATGAATGTTTATGCAAGTAATTAGTAAAATACCGGTGGAATGAATAATAATTTAAGGATTCTTAGTAGTTAAATATTGTTATGATATGTGCTACTTGTGATGAAATAAATGAGTTTATGTTTCAGGGTGGCAAAAAGGCTTGGAAAATAGCCTCTAAGTGTCCACACGGATAGACACATGGGCGTGTGTCTAGGCTGTGTGCTTCTTAAGGGGTTGCTGACGTCATAAACAGAATACCCATAGTTTTCACACACAGGTGAGGACATGGGCATGTCTAGACCGTGTGAAGGACACGGGTTATTGACACAGGAGTGTGTTCGGCCATGTGGAAACCCCTGTAGGTTTGAAATAAAAATAAATTCTACAAGGGCGAGGGACATGGGCATGTGAGACCACACGACCTGCCCACACGGGCGTGTCCCAAGTCACACAGGCGTGTGATCCCTGTTTAGGCAAAAATTTTCAAAGAGTGTAAAATTTTCTGGTTAAACTCCGAAACCTTTCGGATGTATGTTTAAGGCCTCGTAGGCCCATGATATGTATATACTAAATAAGAAATAAAAGTTCTAATTTGGAACGAAATTTTATAGCCCAATATTGCATGTTCAAGCAAGGTTAAGCACGGTAATGCCTCGTATCCGGTCTCAGCGTCGAACACGGGTAAGAAGTGTTACATTTAGTGGTATCAGAGCTACAGTTTAGTCGACTCTCAGACTAACGTAGCGTAAGTATGAGTCTAGTCATACATGCCATATGTAAGAGTACTTGTGTAATGATAGTGTGACGACTCCTGACGATTTGAATTGTGTTTTTATATAGTCAATGGATCCTGATCCTGACCAAGTTGCAGCCGATGATGCTGCAATTAATGTACCGGCTCCCACGTAAGGGACCGTGCCAGTGGAGAGTAGACCCGAGGCTTTGGGTTAGGGAGAAGAGGCCCGAGAAGCCTTTCTCTTTATGATGAGCAATTGGTACACTGAGTACATTCGAGCAAATCCTAATGCTCAACCTCCTCCACCCCTGCCTATTCTTTAACCTACCCCTGTTGAAACATCCTGAAATTGGGCCTAGTAGGATTGGGCCCATTGGGCCTTGAGCACAGAAGCGTTTAAAATTTTTGAGAATAAAAGAACGTCATTATTTCAAGTTGGATTTATTAGGAAGGTGATTTTGGAAAGTTACGGGGTTTCTAGGAAGTTCCTGGTTCAAGTTAGGCCATAGGAAAATTTTTGTGTTTAAGCCTATTAAGGAGAGATGGTAAGTAGCTTCAAGGCTTATAGAAATAAATGAGTAATGTGCTTGCATAAATGAGCAATTGGTAAAAAGGATATGGTGCCACATGATGAAGTTTGAGGGAGGAGGTTCAAATCCCATAATGTGCAAATTTTAACTATTATTTTTGTCTTCTTTCCCTAAGTGTCGGCCAAGCTTGTAAATAAGGCAAGGTGGACTTTTTAATTTTGGTAAGGTGGCTAAGGAAATTAGGAAAGTATGAAGGTAAGGAAAGAAATCAAATGAAAGGGGAAAGTATAGGGAACATGTTGGCACAAAGAGAGGAGAGTGTTATGGAAAGTTTTGGTTGGTAAATTTTGATCTTTTTGCCAAGGCATGGACGGTTTTGGCTTAGGGGGAGGATAGCCAAATTTTGCTAGGAGTTCTTGGCAATTTTAGTGCTTGAGAGGCTAGTTCTTTTAGCATTTTGAGGTTTCTCTCTTCCAATTTCTTCTTTCCCTTGCCGAAACTCTAAGCCAATATTGTACACCAATTTCCCTTGCTTTGGCCGAATCTCCTAGGCCATTTATTCATCTTTCTCCTTTACTATTCAGCTCCCTTTCTCCATATTTTCATTTCTTTTCACAAAATTCTTTAACCTTTCTTCCTTCTTCTTTAATCCACATTTTCATAACCGAATTTTTGATCATCCTCTTCTTCATCTTACAAGTTGGACTCTTCTTTCTTGATTAAATCGGGTAAGTGTTTTTATTCAAATCTTTTCATTCTATTTCTCCTTAGCCGAATGAGTGTCCCTCATTATTTGGTTGTTTCATATTGTTTCTAAACCGAAATGGTGTTTTTCTACACTCCCTCATATTTTGATAATTCTCTATTTGTATTATTTTAGTGGATTGGACGAATACCACATCTTAGCCGAATCATTTCTAGTCTTGCGTCCAATCAAAAGAAGTGGATCTATTATTATCAAGGTAAGGGATTTCTTCAAGGTTCATTATCTCAATACTTGGTTGAAGTTGTAAATTGGGCTTTGGATTAATTGTTGACTGATTGAACCTTTAGGTACCACGGAGAGTATCGTGTTACGGATCTTGAATAAGGTGTGTAATCTCGTACCCTTCCGAATACATGTTTGAATTGGTAGGTAATCTCACATCTCTCTGAATAATTGTATGAAGTGTTCTGTGATTCGGTCAAAATACCGAAGGAAATCGAAAACCAGCATCGGTGATCACTCGGGTGTGCTTATGTTTGTAGTGGAAACCATATTTTGCGATGAAACAGTTTCTGGTTAGAAGCAGTGACATGATTTAGAAAAATAACGAAAAATAAGAGAAAGGGAATTAGAAAGGGAAGGCAATATGGATTGAATATAAAAGAAACAGAGAAAGCAAAGGATTAGTATATTTTGAGATTTATAAATTTTAGTGAGACTGGTTCTGAAGGACTTCGTGGTTCCTTGTTCTGTCTTGAAAAAAGCATTCAAAATTGTACAAAGTAAATTATGAGTTATAATTTATATGTACAGATTCCTTAGTGAGTTTATTTCCAATAGAAATAAGTGGGAGCAACATATAAAAACCGTACGGTGAGATATTTGATTTTAAGGTAATAGAGGTCAGAACTGTTGGATAGTGAAACAAAGGAATCTTTAATGAATATAATATACTAAATGGCTAATTCAAAAATTTTAGAAAAATTGTAGTAAGAAGATAAATGAGTCTAGATTCAAGCAAAATTTACAGATCTAAATTTCGAGTTTCCTAGCTCGAGTTATAGTCAATTTAGTTAATACGACACAGTTGGAAAGTTTAAATTTCAATGCCCCAAATTAGTAGTTAAGTCCGGGGTTGCGAAATTACGAAAATACCCTTGGGTGATAAATTATCGAAATACCCCTGTGGTTCGAGATTACCGATTTATCGAAATGCCCCTATGGGCCAAATTGATATATTGCTTAATGGGCCAAATTGATATATTGCTTAATGGGCCAAATTGATATATTACTTAATGGGCCAAATTGATATATTGCTTAACGGACCGATTTGCAAAGTGTTATAATGGGCCAATTGATATATTGCTTAATGGGCCGATTTTCAAAGTGTTAATGGGCTGAATTGATATATTGCTTAATTGGCCAAATTGATATATTGCTTAATGGGCCAATTTGATACATTGTCTTAAAGGGCCGATTTGCAAAGTGTTAATGGGCTGAACTTTTGTCTGAATTAATTATTGTTGTTATATTTGTAAATATCATGATTTACTATGTATGTTGCATTTACATAATTCTGCATGGGATTGGGATATTGATGATTGGAGGAAGTAATCTGGTGGCTCTGCCATATATTTTGGTGACTTTGTCACAATCTGTCTGGTGGCTATGCCACGTAAATTCTATTATTCTGGTGGCTTGTCCACAATTAAATTTGTTACAAATGGCTTAATGCCTGGGATTGGTGTGTTGGCGGGGTAGGCTGACTTGATCCCCACAAGTGTGTTGGTTGGCACGGGTGGTGTGTAGCGAACGGAATATTAGGTTGGTTTGGGATTGCATTGCATTCATTTGATTTATTTGATATATTCTGTTTTATAAATGGGCTTCGGCCCAAGTTTTTGTTATATGGGCTCTGTAACAGACCGAATTTGACCCTAGTCGGAACGGTGGTTTTGGGACCACGAATCCGAGTCCGAGAAATATTTTAATATTTTATTTTGTGTTTATTATGTGTGAATTAAAATGTGTGAAAGTTTCATAGAAAAACTTCATCGTTTGGGTGCTTAATTTGACAAAAAGGACTTAATCGCGTAAATTTTAAAAGTCTCAAACTATAGTGTAAAGTGCCTATTTGATGATGGCTTTTTAAAGTGGAGCATTAAAAGGGTAAATAACCCATTTTTGAGTTAGTGGGTGGCTTATGTCAAAAATAACCTTAGTATGTATGCTAGTTTTTATTTTATATTAAAGGTTATATTAGTAATTTAATAATTACTTTATAATATGTTAAAATAACATAAACAAAAGCCACCATCTTTCTCATTCTCTCATGGCCGAATATTGAGAAAGAAAAAGGGGTTTTTGTTCTTTGAATTTTGGCACTTGGAGGCTTGATTTCAAGGTTAGTTTGAATTTAGTTTTTGTTAATTTTACGTTTTGAGATCGTTGCTTCAAACCGTAGTGACCCATGTTAAAATTTTGAATCTAGGCATGTTTGAGGTTCGGCTATTGATAGATTCATATGGTTTTTGATATTTGATGATGTTAGATAAAAGATAAGTTAAAAATTAGTATTTTATGTATTGGAAATTTTGATGAATTTTTGTTTTTAGGGCCAAATTGTAAAAAATGAAATTTTAGAGGGGCTTATTTGCTAAATAATGGAAAGAAAAGGACTTGTATAGTCCCTATACATATTCAGCCCTTAAGGAGTATCGAGAAATTTGGTGTATTTTGTGTTTTAGGCAAATAGGACTAAATTGTAAAAATTTGAAATAGTAGGGTAAAATGGTAAATTGCCTATTTATGTGCTTAGGGACTAAATTGAGATGAAATGTACTTGAATGAGCTAAATTTTAATGTGTTTTAGATCAAGAGCAAAGAAAAACGGATTTAGATCGGGGAAAGACGAAGGTGATGTTAATAAATTGGATTGGTTGAAATTTTATTTAATGTGATATGAATAAGTGCTTTTGATTTGCTATATGATTAAAATATGTGAAATATAAGTGGTGGTGATTTATTTCGGGCTTTAATGCCTATCAGGCTTCGTGCCGGTGATTTATTTCGGGCTTCAATGCCTAGCAGGCTTCGTGCCGGTGATTTATTTCGAGCTTTAATGCCTAGCAGGCTTCGTGCTTGTGATTTATTTCGGGCTTCAATGCCTATCAGGCTTCGTGCCGGTGATTTATTTTGGGCTTTAATGCCTAACAGGCTTCGTGCGGGTGATTTATTTCGGGCTTTAATGCCTAGCAGGCTTTATGCCGGTGATATGCTATAAATGGAGATTCTGAGAATCAAACAAGGTGAGATATATATATATATATAGTGCTATGTGCTAAAAGTTCGGGTAAGAATTAGCCTACTATATTAGTAAGGAATGAAGTGAGCTAAATTCTTATTGTTTAGTTAAAAATCAGTGATGAATGAGACAAAAGTGTTTGTTTTTGTGTATAAGTAGAAATAGAAGATCGATGCCTAGATTGGTTCATGTGATTCGGAATATACGATATAAGATGATATTCATGTGATTTGATAATGTACAGGTTCATGATGACATAGCAACGATATTTAAATCAAGAGCGTTACTAGTATTCAGCTATGTACATTTTACATAATGAAATATTTATGTTCCATACTATAAGCTTGGGTATTAACATGTTTAAATGTATGTTCATTACGTTTATATTTGCTTGAGACTTACTAAGCTAGCAAGCTTCTTGTGTGTGTGTTCTTGTCTACCTCTTTTTATAGATTTTGATTCAAGCTACGGACTCGAAGGATCTTCAAAGAAGTTAACCACACTATCCACTCTCTTTTGTAATCTTGATAAACTTGGTTTTTAATTCAAAAGGCATGTATAGGTTAGACTAAGTCGTATTACTAATGATACTTAATTGTGTATATATTTATAGCCTTGCGAAAATGGCTACTTATTTTGGGTTAAACTTCATCAATATGCTTGGATGAAATGGCTTGCTCATGCTATTAATGAATGTTTGAATTTGGTTGAAGTTTAGATATTATTGGAAATGTGGTAGGTGATATGAGTGTTATGTATATAGTTGTAAAATCTTAACTTGGGTTATTGAATGTCAAAAATGGTTGTTACGGTTAGGTGATAATAATGATCTCATAATGAAAATTTGTATATGTAAGTTGATTTGTTAGATTCATTTGTAAATGATAAGTATAGGTAGTTATAAATTGTATGGAAAGGTGGTATGGAAGGTTCGGTCTAGGCATGATTAAATATGCTTATATTTCTATGTTAATTTAGTTTGAGATCTATGTTTATGAATGGTCAATAGTGTACAAATTCGTGACATAGAATTCATGAATTATGGAAGTTTAATTAGTATATTCGGTCTTTGATCATATGCATATATCATGCAAAGTTAATTTGTGTTTATGGCATTAAAAGCTAAGATGATGCGCATTCTGATATATGTAATTGTAAAAAGGAACACGATTTCTTAGTTTATAAGTGTGTAAACAGGTGATATATGCATGTAACCATATGATGCTTAGTAGTATTTCTAACTATGAAGTTTAATGTGCATTGGTTCGAAACAAGATTGTACATGAGGAATGGTTGCATGAAATGAATGCGTAGGTGGTGGTGCTAAGTAGGTGTTTGTATTTGTTTTGTGGTTGATTTTATTAAAGAAATGTATATTGATTGATCATTCTGTATTCGTTGATGATTATACCGAATATACTTAGAATTTTAATCATGCATATATGTGGTAAGTTAATAAAGAGATATGTTAGGCAAATTTTAAATTTCATGAAATTGATATGAATATGAATATGGGTTATATGCTTGAGAAGTATGTATCTAAACATGTATCAATTCGGTTGTTTTAGAATAGGATGAAGTATATTGAATGAAAAGGGTATTACAGTACGAAAGTTATATTTTCTTTGAAAATGCCTCGTAACCCTAATCCGACGACGGATATGGGTTAGGGGTGTTACATTTTATTGGTATCAGAGCTTACAGTTTAGTCGATTCTAGGACTACCGTAGCGCGTGTGAGTCTAGCTATACATGCCTTTATTATATATCGATAGTGTGGTGACTTCTGATATTCTGAATTGTGTTTTATATAGTAAATGGACACTGATCCTGAAAGAGCCGTAGTGAATGATGTGGAGAGTGTAGCGCCTGACCGTACACATAGTTCAGTGCCGGTAGACTCTCAACCAGTTTCGGGTAGCCACGAGGGGGAGGCTAAACAAGCCTTCTATCAGATGATGAATGAGTGGTTTACCCAGTTTATCCAGACTAATCCGACTGTACACCAACCTCCACCCCCGAATAATCCAACTCTGATACCTTCAGCACCCCCGATGATAGATCCGATGAGATCTAGTAGGCCTCCATTGATAAAATCAGAAAATTTGGGGCCAAAGAATTTAAAGGCAATGATGATGATGACGCAGAGTGAGCCAAAATGTGGCTTGATAACACTATTCAGGTACTAGATGAGCTATCTTGTACTCCAGACGAATGCCTGAAGTGTGCTATATCTTTACTTCGGGACACTGCATATCACTGGTGGAATACACTAGTATCAGTGGTTCCGAAAGAAAAAGTGACATGGGATTTCTTCCAGAATGAATTCCGCAAGAAATATATCATCAAAGATTCATTGATCAAAAGCGAAAAGAATTTCTTGAATCAAACAGGGAAGGATGATCGTGATGAATATGAGCGAAATTTGTCGGGCTTAGCGAGATATGCTAGAGAGTGTGTATCAACTGAAGCCATTATGTGTAAAAGGTTTGAAGACGGTCTGAATGAAGAGATAAAGTTGCTTGTTGGCATTCTTGAAATTCAAGAATTTGTGACTCTAGTTGAGCGAGCTTGCAAAGCTGAAGAGCCCGGGAAAGAGAAAAGAAAGGCTGAGACAGAAGCTAGAGACATTCATAAGAGGTCGTCGGGTAAGACTTTCCATTCCACATCTAAGAAGTTCAGAGATGATTTCAGCCGACATAAAGTTACTTCAGATTTACCTAGACGTGATCGACCTCCAGCGGGCTCCCGAGCTACCTCGATGGCCAGTGTTGGTAATGTTCCACAGAATCGAGTTGAATGCAAACATTGTGGAAAATGGCATTCTGGGAGTTGTAGATGTAACATCCTGATAATTAGGGGCTATGCATTTTACATAATTGATTGATGTTGCATGTTTAATCATTATTAAGTGCAATTTTGGAAGTTATTTGAGCTTCATTTATTAAGTGAATGCTTTGCTAAGCTTTTAATTTCTATTAATTAGAGAGAGAACTAAGCTATTAAGGCCTTAAGAATTGATGATGAGAAGTTCTAGTATAAGTTAAGTAATTGGCAAAGTGGTTAAGATACATGGGTGTGTTCTTGAGGTACAAGGTTCGAATCTCCTAGCTAACATTAGGGAGATTTTTAATATTTTTTGTTTTCTTCCTTGTAAGTGTCGGCCAAGAATATTCTAGAGTGGATGAGCTTTCATCCATTTTGGCTTGTTGACCATGAGAAAAGGAAGTTAAAGAACATAAGGCATGGAATCACAAATTCATGATAAGATGAGGGGACAAAGGCATGAAATAGGGCTATGTTTTGGGGATGTGTTCATGGTCATTTGACCATGAACCTAGACAACATGAAGGCTAAGGGAGAGGCTTAGTTGTGTAGTAAATTCTTTGGATATGATGGGGAAGAAACAAGGAGGAAAAAGGGGGATATGTTGGCATTGATGTGGCCGAATTTATGCTTTGCCATTAGGGGGGAAAAGTTAGCCAAAAGCCTAGGTTGTCCATCTTTTCTCATTTTTCTCCAAAAATTCTCTCCTAGCCGAATGTGCCATAGAGTTTAGGTAAAAACTCTCTTTTGTTTTAGTTTTCATCCTTTTGACCAAATCTTCTTCTTTTGGCCGAATGTACCATAGTCTTTTTGGTACATTTTCATTTTGATTTAGCCTCAATTGCTTGAACCAAATACAACCTTCTTTCTCTCATTTAGTTTTCATTTTGAAACCAAAAACCACAAAGTTTAAGCACCATTATTCTTCTTCATTTTCTCTTCTCTTGCCGAATGCAACTAAGTTCCATAGTCCATCTCTTTCTCTTTGATCCTATTCTTGTTTTTCTTTTCTTTTCACCTTATTTTTCTTATCTTTCTCTCATTGCTTAAATCACCATTATCATTTTCTTCTTCTCTTTAGCTTTACTTCTTTCTTCTTTCATTCTCTTTCTTCTTTCTCTTCAAAACCGAATCCATTATTTTGAAGCCACCATTTTTATTCTTTTATTTTGTGAAGGCCGAATCATCATTCTCTTTTCTTTTTTTTTTTCGTCGAACTTCCAAGTGATCAAAGTAAGATGCTATCATTTATTTTCATCACTTCCTTTCACTTGAATAAGATTGGAAATCATAATCTTTTATTTCTCTCTTAGGTCGAATCTCTTGAAAAGATTTTGAAAGGAACTTTGTTGAAGACAACCTTAAGTGACCATTCGAATCATCAAGGTAAGACTACTATTTTGGATAATATCAATTTCTTTAGATAGATTACTAATCTAAGTTATTTTAGGAGCAATCTAAGATCATCAAGATAGGTAAGAAAAGAGCCGTTCAAGTGTTTGGAAGAGAGGAGGTATTCCTTTACCATC
This sequence comes from Gossypium rotundifolium, assembly GCA_025506655.1. NCBI lineage: Eukaryota > Viridiplantae > Streptophyta > Magnoliopsida > Malvales > Malvaceae > Gossypium > Gossypium rotundifolium. The sequence goes on from CP106727.1 coordinate 52,228,052, forward strand.
GAACTACAAGCGAAGAAGCGATGTCGGAGTTAGAGATTTTCCACCGGTTGTGGACCCTCCGCAAACGAGGATCGATTATTCAAGTAGTGCGTACAACCGAACCACTCTACGTTGGTGGAATACCGGCGGTTTTGATCCATCTAGTGGAGAAAACCGCAAATAACCGCTATTCGTGAATCAGGGGTAAGGATTTAGATCCATCGTTTATAAGTAGAGTTTTGCTAACAATAGTATATACTAACCAAGTGTGTTAATCATCTAGGTGTGGACGAGCTAGAGAGTATTGTGCTCACTTGTTACTAGGTGTGTAACCATGCATTAAAATTTCCATAGATTTATATTATTAAAAAGTGATTATATGATAATATGATTGTTTCTTGATACCAATCATTGGTATACAAAATTCGTGTATGTTACCCAATATTCCGTTTATTTTGATATATGCATCGATATGAAATAAGCATGACTATATTATGATTTGTGGGTACATAGCATGAAAATCGATTTGATATGTATGTGCATGGGCATATGGGTATGTTTTGTAAAGGAGGAAGTATTCGGTGGTTTTACCACAATTACAGTGACTTCGGTCACATATGTGAAATTGGTGACTTGGTCCCATATTTGACTCGGTGGCGGTCACATATTTGACTCTGGTGGCTTGGTCACATATTTGATTCTGGTGGCCGGTCACATATTTGACTCTGGTGGCTTGGTCACATATTTGGACTTGATCGGTGACTTGGTCACATCTGTTTTGGTGGCTTTGCCACAATAAGAGCGATGTGCATGTTGACTGCAAAGAATCGCCTTCGATGGTGTGTAGCGGATGGAGGGTCGATTTAGTAATCCCCACTTGTCTTTGGTTGGTGCGGGGTGTGTAGCGGATGGATATTTAGGTTGGTAGGGCTTGCATTTCATTTCATATACATATTCATGTAACATTGTATGATTATTATTTGATCTGCTATAAAATGGGCCTTTGGGCTAAATTTGAGTAAAATGGGCCTTTGGGCTAGATTTGAGCTAAAATGGGCCTTAGGGCCAAATATTTGATTAAATGGGCCTATGGCCATATGTGAAAAATTTTGGGTTTGAAAGCATTTCATAAAATGGGCTTTTTAGTGTATGTGTTATACATTGAGTTTATGACTCACCCATTTTATGGGATAACTTTTCGATAACTCATAGTGCGATGGATCGGAACGACAAGGATTTCGAGGTGGCGATGCTCGTAATAAGTATTATGGAGATTTTCCAACTTAAACTCTTTAGTTTAAATTTTATTACTTAGACTTTAATTTGGGTTGCCAATATTATGTAATAAGGCCATTATAAATTATCTTTAATTTTGTGTTTGGATTTATTTTAAATTCGCTATGAATAATTATCAAATATCTAAATGGTTTTCGATAAATTATTTAAAATGTGTTTGATAATCTTATATAAATGTTTTCAAAGAAATGTTCTTAAGTTTGGTTTCCTTTTTATTTTATTAATTCCTTTTAAAAAATAATGTTTCGCTTAAAGTTTTACTTGAGGAACATACCGATCCGGTTGGGCTTTTTGGTAGGGTTTGGGGTGTTTCAACTTGGTATCGAGCCAGATTTAAACCCTCGGCCTTGGGTTTTGAAGCCCACAGCGTTTTCAAAATTTGGCCCAAAAGATTTTGAAAGTTTTTCTTAAGTTAAATGGTTTTATAAGAGCATGGCACTCGAATTCTCGGCCGGATCCATCGGTATGTACCTTCATTTGATAAATGATATGAATGTTTGATAAGCCTAAGGAAATGTAGAGACATGGACCCTAGGCGTATGTGTGCTACTACGAAACCACTTGAAAAATCTGTTTCATAAGACTTTCTTTTAATAAGAAGTGAAAAGATTCTAATACATAAGACTTTTAAGTAAAAAGATAAGATACGTAGTAGACATGAGCTCTAGGGGCGAGGTCGTCGTGGACATGGAAGAGGAAGGATGATCTGTTTGAACCGATTCGGTCTGGTCAAGGTTCAGAATGAAGCTCCACCACCGGCTGTTGGGGCAGACTTTCAAGAACAAAATGAAGGAGGTGACGCAGTATCACAAGCTGTGCTGCGAGTTTTGGAGCGAGTAGCAGAAGCTAGTTCTGGAAGTGGATCTCGGAAGTCTGTAGCTGAGAGACTTAGATCGAATGGAGCTGAGGTTTTCAGAGGAGTATCTGGAGTAGCTCCAAACGTAGCTGAATATTGGTTGGAAGCAGTCGAGAGGATCATGGATGATATAGACTGCACTGATGAAGAGAAATTGAAAGGAGCTATTTCACTTCTTCGTGATGAAGCCTACCAGTGGTGGCTTACTATCAAGGAAAGTACCCCTGTGGATCGTCTGGATTGGGGGTATTTTAAAGTGAAATTTGAGGGAAAATATGTTGGAGCTAGCTACATCGACTCTCAGAGGAAGTCATTTCTGAACCTGGTACAAGGAAACAAGTCGATAGCTGAATATGAAGCAGAATTTTTGCGACTTAGCCGTTATGCCAGAGGGATAGTGGCTACGGAATATGAACGTTGCGTCAGATTTGAAGATGGACTTAGAGATGAGCTAAGAGTGATGATTGCTCCACATCGTGAAAGGGATTTTGCAATCTTAGTGGAAAGGGCAAGAATTGCTGAAGAGGCTAAACGGACTGAGAGATGTAACCGGACGGAGGTCGAGCAAGAATAAGAGAAGTTTTGGGTCTTGAGGTCGTCAAAACTTTCGAGAAAAAGTCAAGAAATGATGGACCGCGAGGTCAACGGACTACTACGGAGTGCAAAGTCGTACTTGTTCTCAGTGTGGGAAAATGCACTCGGGAGAATGCTGGAAGAAAACCGGCGGATGTTTCAAGTGCGGTTCAAAGGATCACATGATCAAGGATTGTCCGATGAACTCGGAGAAGAACCGTCCAACGAATCGAGGTGTTAATCAAGTCGATAGAAGTGGTCAACAGTAGATAAGAGGCCGTGGTCCCAATGGAAGGGCAATGGTTACGGTAGAGGTCGCGGAACTTCGGCGAGAGGCGGTGGAAACTCGAGGCGAGACAACCAAGTTTGGTGTATCTTTGTTAAATCGCAGAGAAGAGCGCGACGGCCTTTTGATGTCATCACGGATGCGTTCGATTTACGGGTTTCCTTTATTGCTTTGATAGATATAGGGTCAACTCATTCCTATATCGCTAGTGAAGTATCTCGGGACTTTGCATGTGACTTCAAATCGTACCTAGGAAGATGATCGTATTTAGTCCTCTAGGATGATGGTGAGTTGTGAACAAACTCTTTAAGGAAGTGCCTCTAGAAGTTCAAGGATACAGGTTCCGGTGATTTAATGGAGTTGCCATTCGGAGAATTTGACCTAATTTTAGGCATGGACTGGCTTGTGAAGTACCGTGCAAATGTGGATTATGCTGCTAAGAGAATGTCCTTAAGAACTCTTGATGATAAGGAAGTTGTAGTGATGGGCGAAAGACGGAACTACTTATCTAATGTAGTATCCGCTCTTAAGGCGGAAAGTATGGTTAAGAAAGGATGCGAAGCTTTTCGATGTTGGTGAATGCTTTGGAGGCTAAGGAAGCAAGCTGTTAATGAAGTCGGACGGTGAAGGAATTTGTAGATGTTTTAGGAAGAACTTCGAGGTTGCCTCCGGATCGTGAGGTAGAATTCGGGATAGACTTATTGCACGGAACAGCGCCAGCTTCTATTGCTCCATATAGAATGGCACCGAAGGAATTGGTTGAGCTTAAGGCTCGATTCGGGAGTTGCTTGATCGTGGATTCATCCGACCTAGTGTGTCTCCATGGGGAGCACCGGTCCTATTCGTGAAGAAGAAGGACGGATCGATGAGGATGTGTATAGACTACGGCGGTTGAATAAGTGACTATCAAACGGTATCCTTTGCCCGGGATCGACGACTTGTTCGATCGGCTTAAAGGAGCTGCGGTATTCTCTAAAATTGATCTAAGGTCGGGTATCATCACTTAAAGTGAAAAAACGGATATCCATAAGGCGGCTTTCCGAACCGAGATATGGCCATTATGAATTTCGGTAATGCCATTCGGATTGATGAAACGCCCACCAATGCGTTTATGGATATGATGAATCGGATTTTTCAGCCCTACTTGGATCGGTTCGTCGTGGTATTCATAGACGACATCTGGTGTATTCTAAGTCCAAGTGGAACATGATGAGCATCTCGGATTGTGCTACGAGTTTTAAGGAGAAGAGTCGCATGCCAAATTCGATAAGTGTGAATTTTGGCTGAAAGAAGTTGCATTTTTAGGACATGTGGTATCTGCAGAAGGGATTAGGGTGGATCCTCGGAAGATCGAGGCTGTGTTAGATTGGAAACCACCTAAGTCCGTAACTGAGGTTCGTAGTTTCTTGGGTTTAGCCGGATATTACCGAAGATTCGTCGAAGGGTTTTCATCAATAGCTGCACCTTTAACGAAATTGCTGAGGAAGGAAGTACCTTTTGTGTGGGCTGATAAGCAGCAAGAGAGTTTTGAGAAGCTCAAGAAAGTTTTGACTAAGCTCTGTTTTGATTCACTGAAGCGGAAAAGATTTTGTCGTGTATTGCGATGCTTCTCACACGGGATTAGGATGTGTTTTAATGCAAGGCGGAAGGTAGTTGCGTGTGCGTCTCGGCGATTGAGACCGCATGAAGTTAATTACCGACACATGACTTGGAGTTGGCGGTGTAATCTTTGCTCTTAAGGTTTGGAGACATTACTTATACGGGGAAAAGTCGGTGATATATACGGACCACAAAAGTCTGAAATATCTCTTGACTCGAAAAGAACCGAATTTGAGGCGAGAAGGTGGATAGAGTTGTTAAAGACTACGATTGTTCTATCGAGTACCATCCGCAAGGCGAATGTGGTGGCGGATGCTCTAAGTCGAAAAGTGGTGTCGATTTGAGGCGATGTTTGCACATCTTAGTCTCTACGATGATGGAAGCTTGTTGGCGAACTTGAGTTAAGCCGACATGGTTAAGTCAAGTGAAAGAGAGGCAATTAATAGATGAAGATCCGAGTGAAAAGCTTAGACAGTGCAGTGGGAAATTGGAAGATTTTGGTATTAACGGTGAAGGGGTATTGTGCTTTAAAGGTAAAGTCTGTATCTTAGGGGATCGGGAGTTGAGGCAAAGATACTTGAGAATCGCATGGTAGCCCCTATGCTATGCATCTGGAGGAAGTAAGTTATATCGAGACTTGCGAGATCGGTTTTGTGTGGCTTTGGTCTTAAGCGGGAAGTTACGGAGTTTGTAGGGAAGTGCTTGACGTGTCGACAAGTTAAGGTGAACATCAAGTACCTTCGGATTGCTTCAAATAGATAAAGATTCCGCGATGGAAGTGGGAGAGAATCACCATGGACTTTGTTAGTGGGCTTCCTCTTACGCCGACTAAGAAAGACTCCATTTGGGTGATAGTGGACCGATTGATGAAATCGCACATTTTATTCGATTCGGGTTGATTACTCTTTGCGTAAATTGGCAAAATTATATGTGGTGAAATTGTGAGATTGCATGGAGTGCCGTTGTCGATAATTTGACGAGATCCGAGATTTACGTCGCGATTTTGGAAAGCATTGCATCAAGCTTTGGGCACCAAATTGGACTTGATCGGCATTTCATCCTCGATCGACGGTCGGTCCAGAAAGAGTAATCCAGATCTTAGAAGATATGTTAAGGGTTGTGTGATAGATTTCAAGGGAAGTTGGGAGGAATTCTTACTGTTGGCGAATTTGCGTACAACAACGGTTTCAATCCAATATCTGGATGGCACCGTATGAAGCACTATATGGACGGAAGTGTCGCACTCCTACGTGTTGGGCGAATTAGGGAACGCAGATTTTGGGCCCGAGATAGTGTCGAATCCGAAGAAAAGGTTAAGGTAATCCGGGCTCGGTTAAAGGAAGCATCGACGGACAAAAATCGTGACAGCAGATTTAAAACGGAAAGAAATAGAGTATGCATGGGAGACCAAGTTTTCCTAAAGGTTTCACCTTGGAAAAAGGTGATGAGATTTGGACGTAAAGGAAACTAAGTCCGAGTTCATTGGACCTTATCGGATTGTGAAGCGGGTCGGATCGTGGCATATCGTTAGATTTGCCTTGAATTGAAACAAATGCGATGTGTTTCATGTTTCAATGTTACGCCGTTCCGATCGGATCCATCTCATATAGTACCAGTTGAGGAGGTGGAATTAAGATCGATTTGTCATATGAAGAGGAGCCAATTCAAATTCGGGCGAGATATAAAGGTTTTACTGAGAAAATCAGTTCCTCGTTAAGGTATTATGGCGAAATCATGGATCGAAGAAGCTTCGTGGGAGCAGGAGGAAGCGATGCGACAACAATACCCTCACTTATTCGAGCGGGTAATTTGGGGACGAAATTATTTTAAGGGGTAGAAGCGTAACATCCGATAATTAGGGGCTATGCATTTTACATAATTGATTGATGTTGCATGTTTAATCATTATTAAGTGCAATTTTGGAAGTTATTTGAGCTTCATTTATTAAGTGAATGCTTTGCTAAGCTTTTAATTTCTATTAATTAGAGAGAGAACTAAGCTATTAAGGCCTTAAGAATTGATGATGAGAAGTTCTAGTATAAGTTAAGTAATTGGCAAAGTGGTTAAGATACATGGGTGTGTTCTTGAGGTACAAGGTTGAATCTCCTAGCTAACATTAGGGAGATTTTTAATATTTTTTGTTTTCTTCCTTGTAAGTGTCGGCCAAGAATATTCTAGAGTGGATGAGCTTTCATCCATTTTGGCTTGTTGACCATGAGAAAAGGAAGTTAAAGAACATAAGGCATGGAATCACAAATTCATGATAAGATGAGGGGACAAAGGCATGAAATAGGGCTATGTTTTGGGGATGTGTTCATGGTCATTTGACCATGAACCTAAACAACATGAAGGCTAAGGGAGAGGCTTAGTTGTGTAGTAAATTCTTTGGATATGATGGGGAAGAAACAAGGAGGAAAAGGGGGATATGTTGGCATTGATGTGGTAGAATTTATGCTTTGCCATTAGGGGAAAAGTTAGCCAAAAGCCTAGGTTGTCCATCTTTTCTCATTTTCTCCAAAAATTCTCTCCTAGCCGAATGTGCCATAGAGTTTAGGTAAAAACTCTCTTTTGTTTTAGCTTTCATCCTTTTGACCAAATCTTCTTCTTTTGGCCGAATGTACCATAGTCATTTTGGTACATTTTCATTTTGATTTAGCCTCAATTGCTTGAACCAAATACAACCTTCTTTCTCTCATTTAGTTTTCATTTTGAAACCAAAAACCACAAAGTTTAAGCACCATTATTCTTCTTCATTTTCTTCTCTTCTTCAATGCAACTAAGTTCCATAGTCCATCTCTTTTCTCTTTGATCCTATTCTTGTTTTCTTTTCTTTTCACCTTATTTTTCTTATCTTTCTCTCATTGCCGAAATCACCATTATCATTTTCTTCTTCTCTTTCGCTTTACTTCTTTCTTCTTTCATTCTCTTTCTTCTTTCTCTTCAAAACCGAATCCATTATTTTGAAGCCACCATTTTTATTCTTTTATTTTGTGAAGGCCGAATCATCATTCTCTTTTCTTTTTTTTTTTTCAAGCCGAACTTCCAAGTGATCAAAGTAAGATGCTATCATTTATTTTCATCACTTCCTTTCACTTGAATAAGATTGGAAATCATAATCTTTTTATTTCTCTCTTAGGCCGAATCTCTTGAAAAGATTTTGAAAGGAACTTTGTTGAAGACAACCTTAAGTGACCATTCGAATCATCAAGGTAAGACTACTATTTTGGATAATATCAAATTCTTTAGATAGATTACTAATCTAAGTTATTTTAGGAGCAATCTAAGATCATCAAGATAGGTAAGAAAAGAGCCGTTCAAGTGTTTGGAAGAGAGAGGTATTCCTTTACCATCGAACTACAAGCGAAGAAGCGATGTCGGAGTTAGAGATTTTCCACCGGTTGTGGACCCTCTGCAAACGAGGATCGATTATTCAAGTAGTGCGATACAACCGAACCACTCTACGTTGGTGGAATACCGCGGGTTTTGATCCATCTAGTGGAGAAAAACCGCAAATAACTGTCATTCGTGAATCCGAGGGTAAGGATTTAGATCCATCGTTTATAAGTAGAGTTTTGCTAACAATAGTATATACTAACCAAGTGTGTTAATCATCTAGGTGTGGACGAGCTAGAGAGTATTGTGCTCACTGTTACTAGGTGTGTAACCATGCATTAAAATTTCCATAGATTTATATTATTAAAAAGTGATTATATGATAATATGATTGTTTGCTGATACCAATCATTGGTATACAAAATTCGGGTATGTTACCCAATATTAGTTTATTTTGATATATGCATCGATATGAAATAAGCATGACTATATTATGATTTGTGGGTACATAGCATGAAAATCGATTTGATATGTATGTGCATGGGCATATGGGTATGTTTTGTAAAGGAGGAAGTATTCGGTGGTTTTACCACAATTACAGTGACTTCGGTCACATATGTGAAATTGGTGACTTGGTCCCATATTTGACTCGGTGGCCGGTCACATATTTGACTCGGTGGCCGGTCACATATTTGATTCTGTGGCTTGGTCACATATTTGACTCTGGTGGCTTCGGTCACATATTTGGACTTGATCGGTGACTTGGTCACATCTGTTTTGGTGGCTTTGCCACAATAAGGGCGATGTGCATGTTGATCGCAACAAGCGCCTTCGATGGTGTGTAGCGGATGGAGGGTCGATTTAGTAATCCCACGGTGTCTTTGGTTGAGTACGGGGTGTGTAGCGGATGGATATTTAGGTTGGGTAGGCTTGCATTTCATTTCATATACATATTCATGTAACATTGTATGATTATTATTTGATCTGCTATAAAATGGGCCTTTGGGCTAAATTTGAGTAAAATGGGCCTTTGGGCTAGATTTGAGCTAAAATGGGCCTTAGGGCCAAATATTTGATTAAATGGGCCTATGGCCATATGTGAAAAATTTTGGGTTTGAAAGCATTTCATAAAATGGGCTTTTTAGTGTATGTGTTATACATTGAGTTTATGACTCACCCATTTTATGGGATAACTTTTCAGATAACTCATAGTGCGATGGATCGGAATGACAAGGATTTCGAGGTGGCGATGCTCGTAATAAGTATTATGGAGATTTTCCAACTTAAACTCTTTAGTTTAAATTTTATTACTTAGACTTTAATTTGGGTTGCCAATATTATGTAATAAGGCCATTATAAATTATCTTTAATTTTGTGTTTGGATTTATTTTAAATTACGCTATGAATAATTATCAAATATCTAAATGGTTTTCGATAAATTATTTAAAATGTGTTTGATAATCTTATATAAATGTTTTCAAAGAAATGTTCTTAAGTTTGGTTTCCTTTTATTTTATTAATTCCTTTTAAAAAATAATGTTTCCGCTAAAGTTTTACTTGAGGAACATACCGAGATCCGGTTGGGCTTTTTGGTAGGGTTTGGGGTGTTTGATGAGAGTTCGTGATCGATCCTGCTTTAAATGTGGATCCTCGAGACCATTTTATTCGAGAGTGCCGATGTTAGGTGAGTAGAATCTGACACGAGAACTCTAGACCGAAGCGATTGCATCGACGAGGCGGACCACCGAGCATTACGGCAATGTAGGTGGGAGTCGAGAGGGATGAAGAACACGATTCGATATGAGGCTAGAGCTCCGGCTAGAGCTTATGTTACTCGAGCTAGGGAGGATCTTGCTTCTCGGATGTCATTACCGTACTTTTACCCTTTATGATACTCTTGTGATTGCATTGATTGATCTGGTTCGACCCATTCATATGTATGTGAAACTCTCAGATTCAATGAAGACTCTGCGGTTGAGTCTCATGAGTTTGTGATTCGCGTATCCAACCCTTTGGGTAGATGTGTGTTTGTTAATAAAGTGTGTAAAGGTTGCCCATTGATGATTCGGGATTTTGCCTCCCGATCGATTTAATCTTTTTGCCTTTCGATGGGTTTGATATAATTTTGGGAATGGATGGTTAACCGCATGATGCAAAGTGGTGAATTGCAAAAGAAAGCTTATTGATTTGAGACATCGAGCGGTGAGATCATTAGAATTGAATCCATTGATTTAGGTGGGTTTCCTCTGATTATATCCTCGATGTTAGCCCTAAGTATGTGAGAAAAGGGTGCGAAGCTTATTTGGCTTATGTCTTGGATAATAAATTGTCGATAAATGATTGAATCAGATTGATTGTATGTGAATACCGGATGTGTTTCTGAAGAACTACCGGTTTACCCCAAAGACGAGAGATTGAGTTTGGCATTGAATTAGCACTGGGAACGACTCCGATCTCAATAGCTCCATATCGGATGGCACCTACTGAGCTAAAAGAGTTGAAAGCACAGTTGCAAGAGTTAAAAGATAAGGGCTTTGCACGACCAAGTTTCTCTCCTTGGGGTGCACCAGTTCTTTTTGTGAGAAAGAAAGATAGAACGATGCGAATGTGTATTGATTATCGGCAATGAATAAGGTAACTATAAAGAATAAGTACTGTTACCTCGAATTGATGATTTGTTTGATCGGTTGAAAGGGCTTGATATTTTCAAGATAGATTTGAGATCGAGTTATTATCGATTCTTAGTCGAGATACTGATGTGCCAAAGACGTATTAGGACGAGGTACGACATTTTGAGTTTTTGGTTATGCCTTTTGGGCTTACTAATACACCTTCTATTTTTATGGATTTGATGAATCGGGTTTTTAGACAGTTTTGGATCGATTTGTGGTAGTGTTTATTGATGATATATTGATCTACTCCAAAGATGAAATCGAGCATGCTGAGCATTTGAGATTAGTGCTACAAACTTTGCGAAATCAGCAGTTGTATGTGAAGTTTAGTAAGTGTGAGTTCTGGATGAAAGAGGTCAGCTTTTTGGGACATGTTGTTTCAGCATCAGGCATTCGAGTTGATCCGAACAAAATCTTGGCTATACTTGATTGGAAGCCACCGAAAAATGTTTCCTAGATTCGAAGTTTTCTGGGACTTGCGGGTTACTATCGACGATTTGTGAAAGGTTTTTCTATGATAGCTACCCTGTTGACAAGGTTATTGCAGAAAGATGTCAGGTTTGAGTGGTCAGAAAAGTGTCAGAAAAGTTTTGATCACCGAAACCCTTTTGTGAAGCTCGGTGTTAGTTCAAATTTGAAGCGGGTAAAGAATTTATTATTTTTAGTGATGCTTCTTTGAATGGGTTGGGTTGCGTTTTGATGCAAGAAGGCAAGGTTATAGCCTACGCTTCGAGACAATTGAAGCCACATGAGAGAAATTATCCGACTCACGATCTGGAATTAGCAGCCATTGTTTTTGCATTGAAAATTTGGCGTCACTATTTATTTGGCGAGAAATGTCACATTTATTCAGATCATAAAAGTCTAAAGTATTTAATGACTCAGAAAGATCTAAATTTGAGACAACGCAGATGGTTAGAATTGTTGAAAGACTATGAGTTGGTGATTGACTACCATCCGGGAAAAGCTAACGTTGTTGCAGATGCGTTAAGTCGAAAATCATTGTTTGCTCTTCGTGCAATGAATGCACAGATAGTTATGTCTGGTGATGGTTCGATCATAGCCGAGTTACAAGCAAGACCGATGTTTATTCAGCAAATTTGTGATGCATAGAAAGTTGACAAGGATTTGATTGCTAGTCAAATTCAGTGTGAAAAAGGTGCAGAATCAGATTTTCAGATTGATGCAAATGACTATTTGAATTTTAAAAGCCGAATGTGTGTTTCGAAGAACTCAGATTTGATCTGAGATGATTCGAGTGAGGCACATAGTGGTCGATTATCAATACATCCGGTAGCACAAAGATGTATAATGATTTGAAATAGTTCTATTGGTGGCGGGGCATGAAACGGGATATATCTGAATTTGTTTCGAAATGCTTAGTTTGTCAGTAAGTAAAAGCTGAACATCAAGTGCCATCTGGACTACTTCAGCCAATCATGATACCTGAATGGAAATGGGATAGAATTACAATGGATTTTGTATCCGGTCTTCCTATGACACCAAGTAAGAAAGATGCCATCTGGGTTATCGTTGATAGACTGACTAAATCAGCTCATTTTGTGCCGGTTTGTATAGACTTTTCACTCAATAAACTTGATGAATTGTATGTATCGCAGATTGTGAGATTGCATGGTGTACCAAGTTCCATTGTTTCAGACAGAGACCCGAGATTTACATCATGGTTTTGGAAGAAGTTGTAAGATGCCTTAGGTATTAAACTACATTTTAGTCTGACCTTTCATCCGCAGATGCATTGCAGTCGATCTGAGCGAACTATTCAGATACTTGAGGACATGTTGAGATGTTGCGTTGTCGAGTTTGAAGGTACGTGGGAATGATACCTATCTTTGATTGAATTTGCTTATAATAATAGCTTCCAATCTAGTATCAAAATGGCGCCTTATGAAGTCTTGTACGGGCGAAAATGTCGAACTCCGTTATACTGGACTGAGCTCAGCGAGAATAAGATACACGGGGTTGATTTGATTAAAGAAACAGAACAGAAGGTAGCTATTATTAGAGGCAATTTGAAAGCTGCTTCGGATCGTCAAAAGTCCTATGCTGATTTGAAACGTAAAAACATTGAGTTTCAGGTCAGAGATCGTGTATTCTTAAAAGTGTCCCCATGGAAGAAAGTACTCCGATTTGGTCGGAAAGGCAAGTTGAGCCCGAGATTTATCGGACCGTATGAAATCATCGAACGTATTGGACTTGTTGCTTATAGATTGAAGTTGCCCTCGAAGTTAGAAAAGATACATGACGTATTTCACGTTTCGATGCTCCGTAAATATAGATCAGATCCGTCGCATGTGATCACTTCGTCTGAGATTGAAATCTGACCAGATATGACGTACAAGGAAGAACCGATCCGCATTTTAGCTCGGGAAATGAAAGAGTTAAGAAACAAAAGAATTCCTTTAGTGAAAGTACTATGGAGTCGGCACGGAGTTGAAGAGGCTACATGGGAGCCTGAGGATTCAATGAGGCAACAATATCCGACTTTGTTTAACGGTAAGATTTTCGGGGACGAAAATCCTAAAGGGGGGAGAGTTGTAACAGACCGAATTTGACCCTAGTCGGAACGGTGGTTTCGAGACCACGAATCCGAGTTTGAGAAATATTTTAATATTTTATTTTGTGTTTATTATGTGTGAATTAAAATGTGTGAAAGTTTCGTAGAAAAACTTCATCGTTTGGGTGCTTAATTTGACAAAAAGGACTTAATCGCATAAATTTTAAAAGTCTCAAACTATAGTGTAAAGTGCCTATTTGATGATGGCTTTTTAAAGTGGAGCATTAAAAGGGTAAATAACCCATTTTTAGTTAGTGGGTGGCTTATGTCAAAAATAACCTTAGTATGTATGCTAGTTTTTATTTTATATTAAAGGTTATATTAGTAATTTAATAATTACTTTATAATATGTTAAAATAACATAAACAAAAGCCACCATCTTTCTTATTCTCTCATGGCCGAATATTGAGAAAGAAAAAGGGGTTTTTTTTCTTTGAATTTTGGCACTTGGAGGCTTGATTTCAAGGTTAGTTTGAATTTAGTTTTTGTTAATTTTTACGTTTTTGAGATCGTTGCTTCAAACCGTAGCAGACCCATGTTAAAAATTTTGAATCTAGGCATGTTTGAGGTTCGGCTATTGATAGATTCACATGGTTTTTGATATTTGATGATGTTAGATAAAAGATAAGTTAAAAATTAGTATTTTATGTATTGGAAATTTTGATAATTTTTGTTTTTAGGGCCAAATTGTAAAAAATGAAATTTTAGAGGGGCTTATTTGCTAAATAATTGAAATAAAAGGACTTGTATAGTCCCTATACATATCCGGCCCCTAAAGAGTATTGAGAAATTTGGTGTATTTTTTGTTTTAGGCAAATAGGACTAAATTGTAAAAATTTGAAATACTAGGGGTAAAATGGTAAATTGCCTATTTATGTGCTTAGGGACTAAATTGAGATGAAATGTACTTGAATGAGCTAAATTTTAATGTGTTTTAGATCAAGAGCAAAGAAAAACAGATTTAGATCGGGGAAAGACGAAGGTTCTCGAATAGCCGATTTGCACGGTCTATCGACAACCGAGGTAAGTCCTTAAGCGAACATATGTTAAAAGTTTATTTATAAATCTAATGTATGATGAAATTGGTATAATTATAGTATAAAGTCATGAGTTGGCCGAATGTGATGTTAATAAATTGGATTGGTTGAAATTTTATTTAATGTGATATGAATAAGTGCTTTTGATTTGCTATATGATTAAAATATGTGAAATATAAGTGGTGGTGATTTATTTCGGGCTTTCATGCCTATCAGGCTTCGTGCCGGTGATTTATTTCGGGCTTCAATGCCTAGCAGGCTTTGTGCCGGTGATTTATTTTGGGCTTTAATGCCTAGCGAACTTCGTCTTTGGTGATTTATTTGAACTTCAATGCTAGCGAGCTTTGTGCTTGATTTATTTTGGGCTTTAATGCCTAACGTGCTTCGTCTGGTGATTTATTTGGGCTTTAATGCCTAGCAGGCTTTATGCTGGTGATATGCTATAAATGGAGATTCTGAGAATCAAACAAGGTGAGATATATATATAGTGCTATGTGCTAAAAGTTCGGGTAAGAATTAGCCTACTATATTAGTAAGGAATGAAGTGAGCTAAATTCTTATTGTTTAGTTAAAGATCAGTGATGAATGAGACAAAAGTGTTTGTTTTGTGTATAAGTAGAAATAGAAGATCAATGCCTAGATTGGTTCATGTGATTCGGAATATACGATATAAGATGATATTCATGTGATTTGATAATGTACAGGTTCATGATGACATAGCAACGATATTTAAATCAAGAGCGTTACTAGTATTCAGCTATGTACATTTTACATAATGAAATATTTATGTTCCATACTATAAGCTTGGGTATTAACATGTTTAAATGTATGTTCATTACGTTTATATTTGCTTGAGACTTACTAAGCTAGCAAGCTTACTGTGTGTGTGTTCTTGTCTACCTCTGTTTTATAGATTTTTGATTCAAGCTACGGACTCGAAGGATCTTCAAAGAAGTTAACCACACTATCTACTCTCTTTTGGTGCTTGATAAACTTGGTTTTTAATTCAAAAGGCATGTATAGGTTAGACTAAGTTTGTATTACTAATGATACTTAATCGTGTATATATTTATAGCCTTGCAAAATGGCTACTTATTTTGGGTTAAACTTCATCAATATGCTTGGATGAAATGGCTTGCTCATGCTATTAATGAATGTTTGAATTGGTTGAAGTTTAGATATTATTGGAAATGTGGTAGGTGATATGAGTGTTATGTATATAGTTGTAAAATCTTAACTTGGGTTATTGAATGTCAAATATGGTTGTTACGGTTAGGTGATAATAATGATCTCATAATGAAAATTTGTATATGTAAGTTGATTTGTTAGATTCATTTGTAAATGATAAGTATAAGTAGTTATAAATTGTATGGAAAGGTGGTATGGAAGGTTCGGTCTAGGCATGATTAAATATGCTTATATTTCTATGTTAATTTAGTTTGAGATCTACGTTTATGAATGGTCAATAGTGTACAAATTCGTGACATAGAATTCATGAATTATGGAAGTTTAATTAGTATATTCGGTCTTTGATCATATGCATATATCATGCCAAGTTAATTTGTGTTTATGGCATTAAAAGCTAAGATGATGCACATTCTGATATATGTAATTGTAAAAAGGAACACGATTTCTTAGTTTATAAGTGTGCAAACAGGTGATATATGCATGTAACCATATGATGCTTATTAGTATTTCTAACTATGAAGTTTAATTTGCATTGGTTCGAAACAAGATTGTACATGAGGAATGGTTGCATGAAATGAATGCGTAGGTGGTGGTGCTAAGTAGGTGTTTGTATTTGTTTTGCGGTTGATTTTATTAAAGAAATGTATATTGATTGATCATTCTATATTCGTTGATGATTATACCGAATATACTTAGAATTTTAATCATGCATATATGTGGTAAGTTAATAAAGAGATATGTTAGGAAAATTTTAAATTTCATGAAATTGATATGAATATGAATATGGGTTATATGCTTGAGAAGTATGTATCTAAACATGTATCAATTTGGTTGTTTTAGAATAGGATGAAGTATATTGAATGAAAAGGGTATTACAGTATGAAAGTTATATTTTCTTTGAAAATGCCTCGTAACCCTAATCCGGCGACGGATATGGGTTAGGGGTGTTACAGGCTCAGGCCCAAAATTTTGCTAAACGGGTTCAAGCCCAATGAAAAATAGTAAGGGGATTATACATTGAGTTCTTGTAACTCACCCCCTTTCTTTTCTTAATCCCTGTAGGTAACGCTTAGTGACGAGGACTTGAGGCCATGGATGACTAGGTGGAGGCCATACTTCATAAATGATGTTTGCAAACATTAGCAAACTACTTTTCCGTATTATTTCGTTACCTTTACTATTTCGGGTTTTAAAGTTGTACTAAGGCCTCTGGGGTAAACTTTAATTTGCTTTATGTTTGGACGTATTTATTATGTTGCTTGAATTATTTTTAAAATGGGGATTTTTCTAAAAGCATAACCAACGGATTTTTCAAAGTTGATTAATAAATGGATTTTATAATAAACTTTTACAAATAATTTTAACTCGGACTTTCTTTCAAATTATCCATGATATTTTTAAAAGTCACGGTTTTAAAGTTCACTACCTTGATTTTTGATTCATCAATCAACCTCTCAAAAATAGTTGTATTTTATCTAATATTTACATCCAAACTTGTTTACTCTGTATTTTATCAAATATTTCAAATCAAATTTGTTTTCTTGTTTATAACAAATCAATATCTATTTGAGTACGAATCACAAAGATTTTATACTTTTCCTCATGTGACACATCAGATTCGGTCATAACGCATGGGCCGAGTTTGGGGTGTTACATTTTATGGTATCAGAGCCAGGTTTCAAAACTCGATTGTGGTTTGGGTTTAAAAATGTTTTCAAAGTTGTTTAAAATTTTTATTTATACATGCATGTTCTAAAGGAAGTATGGCACCACAGGTATCCGGCACCAAGTCAAGTAAGTATATGTTTTATTTTTATGATTATTGTGGTATAACTGTAGAAACACTCTAGAACTTTTGGTTTTAGGAGCTGAAACTATAGAGATTGAGACTCCAGGATACGATTTGGGAAAACTACTTTACTTCTTACACTCCATAAAACATTGTTTAATAAACATTAAATATTATACTGATTCATAAGACTTGTAAGTAGATTAAATTGACTTAGTAAACATGAGCGTTAGAGGACATAAATGCGGTAGACATGGCCATGGTAGAGGCCACGGTGCTAGAGCTGGATCTTCAGCATCGAGGCATGTGTTCGAAAGGGAGGCGTCGGCATCGCCAGTGGCTAAGACGGGATCTCATGATCGAGTTGGGGTTGATGAGCTGATTCATTTAGTTAAGGAGGTATTGGAGGAGGTTAAAGGAATCGGTGAGGCACTTCTACAGGAGTGCGTAGAAAGTAAGAAGAAAAAGGATCGCGGTTCTTCAAGGTCGCAATCTCGTTTTGTGAAGTGTGTCAAGGCACGTCCAAACTTTTCGGGTTGCGATTATTGCGGAAGGCATCATTCGGGTGAGTGCTGGAGGAGGTCAGGAGCATGCTTGAGATGCGAGTCTAAGGAGCATAGGGCTCGGGATTGTTCCATCACCATTAAGACAGGTATTTTTGGTTGAATGTAGAAAATTTTATGAATGAGTGATAAATACCTATTTGCTTCTGAGGGTTTGATATTTTATGATGTGAAGAGTTTCCAAGATTAAGATAGAAAGCGAATTAGTGTTTTAGTATTAGAGTGCGCAGCGAAAGCATAGTGGTGTGACTTGAGCGATGCATTTAGTAGTTGGTTGGAAATTTCGATGACGAAATTTCTTTAAGGGGGTAGAATTGTAACATCTCGAAATTGGGCCTAGTAGGATTGGGCCCATTGGGCCTTGAGCACGGAAGCGTTTAAAATTTTTTAGAACAAAAGAATGACATCAATTCAAGTTGGATTTATTAGGAAGGTGATTTTGGAAAGTTACGGGGTTTCTAGGAAGTTTCGGGTTCAAGTTAGGCCATAGGAAAATTTTTGTGTTTATGCCTATTAAGGAGAGATGGTAAGTAGCTTCAAGGCTTATAGAAATAAATGAGTAATGTGCTTGCATAAATGCGCAATTGGTAAAAAGGATATGGTGCCACATGATGGACTTTGAGGGAGGAGGTTCAAATCCTATAATGTGCAAATTTTGACAATTATTTTTGCCTTCTTTCCTTAAGTGTCAGCCAAGCTTGTAAATAAGGCAAGGTGGCTAAGGAAATTAGGAAAGGATGAAGGTAGGGAAAGAAATCAAATGAAAGTGGAAAGTATAGGGAACATGATGGCACAAAGAGAGGAGAGTGTTATGGAAAGTTTTGGTTGGCAAATTTTGATCTTTTTGCCAAGGCATGGACAGTTTTGGCATAGGGGAAGGATAGCCGAATTTTGCTAGGAGTTCTTGGCAATTTTAGTGCTTGAGAGGCTAGTTCTTTTAGCATTTTTAGGTTTCTCTCTTCCAATTTCTTCTTTCCCTTGCCGAAACTCTAAGCCAATATTGTACACCAATTTCCCTTGCTTTGGCTGAATCTCCTAGGCCATTTATTCATCTTTCTCCTTTACTATTAAGCTCCCTTTCTTCATCTTTTCATTTCTTTTCACAAAATTATTTAACCTTTCTTCCTTCTTCTTTAATCCACATTTTCATAACCGAATTTTTGATCATCCTCTTCTTTATCTTACAAGTTGGACTTTTCTTTCTTGATTAAACCGGGTAAGTGTTTTTATTCAAATCTTTTCATTCTATTTCTCCTTAGCCGAATGAGTGTCCCTCATTATTTGGTTGTTTCATATTGTTTCTAAACCGAAATGGTGTTTTTTCTACACTCCCTCATATTTTGATAATTCTCTATTTGTAGTATTTTAGTGGATTGGACGAATACCACATCTTAGCCGAATCATTTCTAGTCTTGTGTCCAATCGAAAGAAGTGGATCTATTATTATCAAGGTAAGAGATTTCTTCAAGGTTCATTATCTCAATACTTGGTTAAAGTTTTAAATTGGGCTTTGGATTAATTGTTGACCGATTGAACCTTTAGGTGCCACGGAGAGTATCGTGTTACAGATTCCAAATAAGGTGTGTAATCTCGTACCCTTCCGAATACATGTTTGAATTGGTAGGTAATCTCACATATCTCTGAATAATTGTATGAAGTGTTCTGTGATTCTGTCGAAATACCGAAGGAAATCAGAAACCGGCATCGGTGATCACTCGGGTTTGCTTATGTTTGTAGTGGAAACCATATTTTGTGATGAAATAGTTTCTGGTTAGCAGCAGTGACATGAATTAGAAAAATCACAAAAAATAAGAGAAAGGGAATTAGAAAGTGAAGGAGATATGGATTGAAAGCTAATTGAGTCTATTTTCTTATAAAAGAAATAGAGCAAGAAAAGGATTAGTATATTTTGAAATTTATAGATTTTAGTAAGACTGTTTCTGAAGGACTTCGTGGTTCCCTGTTCTGTCTTGGAAAAATCATTCAAAACTGTACAAAGTGAATTATGAGTTATAATTTATATGTACAGATTCTTTAGTAATTCTATTTCCAATAGAAACAAGTGGCAGCAACATATGAAAACCGTACAGTGAGATATTTGAATTTAAGGTAAGAGAGGCCAAAACCGTTGGACAGTGAAACAAAGGAATCTTTAATGAATAAACTATACTAAATGGCTAAGTCAAAAATTTTGGAAAAATTGTAATAAGAAGATATATGAGTCTAGATTCAAGGAAAATTTATGGATTTAAATTTTGAGTTTCCTAGCTCGAGTTATTGTCAATTTAGATAGTATGACACAGTTGGATAGTTTAAATTTTAATGCCCCAAATTAGTAGTTAAGTTCGGGTTGCAAAATTACGAAAATACCTTTGGGTGTTAAATTACTGAAATACCCCTGTGGTTCGAGATTACCGATTTACCGAAATGCCTCTATGGGCTGAATTACGAAAATGCCCTTAATGGGCCGAATTGATATATTGCTTAATGGGCCAAATTGATATATTGCTTAGTGGGCCAAATTGATATATTGCTTATTGGGCTTATTTGCAAAGTGTTAATGGGTCGAATTGATATATTGCTTAATGGGCCAAATTGATATATTGCTTAATGGGCCGATTTGATACATTGTCTGAAAGGGCCGATTTGCAAAGTGTTAATGGGCCAAACTTTTGTCTGAATTAATTATTGTTGTTATATTTGTAAATATCATGATTTACTATGAATGTTGCATTTACATAATTCTGCATGGGATTGGGATATTGATGATCGGAGGAAGTAATCTGGTGGCTCTGCCATATATTTTGGTGTCCCTGTCACAATCTGTCTGGTGGCTATGCCACGTAAATCCTATTATTCTGGTGGCTTGTCCACAATTAAATTTGTTATAAATGGCTTAATGCCTACGATTGGTGTGCTGGCGGGATGGATTGACTTGATCCCCACAGGTGTGTTGGTTGGTATGGGTGGTGTGTAGCGGACGGAATATTAGGTTGGTTCGGGATTGGATTACATTCATTTGATTCATTTGATATATTCTGTTTTATAAATGGGCTTCGGCCCAAGTTATTTTTATATGGGCTCAGGCCCAAATTTTTGCTAAACGGGTTCAAGCCCAGTGAAAAACGGTAAGGGGATTATACACTGAGTTCTTGTAACTCACCCCCTTTCTTTTCTTAATCCCTGTAGGTAACGCTCAGTGACGAGGACTTGAGGCCATGGATGACTCGGTGGAGGCCATACTTCATAAATGATGTTTGCGAACATTAGTAAACTACTTTTCCGTATTATTTCGTTACCTTTACTATTTCGGGTCTTAAAGTTGTAATAAGGCCTCTAGGGTAAACTTTAATTTGCTTTATGTTTGGACGTATTTATTATGTTGCTTGAATTATTTTTAAAATGGGAATTTTTCTAAAAGCATAACCAACGGATTTTTCAAAGTTGATTAATAAATGGATTTTATAATAAACTTTTACAAATAATTTTAACTCGAACTTTCTTTCAAATTATTGATGACATTTTTAAAAGTCACGGTTTTAAAGTTCACTACCTTGATTTTTGATTCATCAATCAACCTCTCAAAAATAGTTGTATTTTATCAAATATTTACATCCAAACTTGTTTACTCTATATTTTATCAAATATTTCAAATCAATTTTTTTTCTTGTTTATAACAAATCAATATCTATTTGATTACGAATCACAAGGATTTTATACGTTTTCCTCATGTGACACATCAGATTTGGTCATAATGCATGTAACACCCCTTACCCACAATCCCCACCGGAATCGGGCACGAAGTGTTACTGTACAAAACTACTTGATCGGCACTTAGGCTCATGTGACTACTCTACTTGAGTCACTACAACAACTTTATTTCGACTTATGAGACCTCACTTGTACATACGAGGGATCTAGAGACTATATCGAAAACCTTACGATCCATAAAATTTCTTTCCATATAAACAAAGAGTACATGCCCGTGCTAGATAACACACACACCCGTGTGTAGTCACACGCGCCCATGTGCTCACACCGTGCCCCAAAACCCCAGCATTCTGCCAAAACTCCTATGGCTAGGCATACGCCCATGTGAAATAGAACACGCCCGTGTACCCTCATAACATGCCCGTGGCTTTAAACTGTGGGGAGTTACTGACTAATTTAACACGGCCTGGAAACGCCTGTGTGGAAAGTTTGTGGTCTATTCTAACTTAAATGTTAACATGCAAGGGATACACGGCCAAGTCACACGCCCGTGGGCTGACCGTAAGTCACACATGGTCTAGACACATGCCCGTGTGCCTACCCATGTGGACAGAACAAGGCTGTTTGCCAAGCTACTAGCACCATTATATCTTACACTACATGAGTTCATTCAACAAACTAATAAACATCTCATAATTCAACATGCACCCACATTGATAAATTTGAAATTTCATAAATGATAAAATGTGCCATCATTATTGGTAATTTACAAAATAAATGTCTTAGCAAGAGCCAATACACCTTTGGCCAAAATAACAAAACAATCTGTTTAGTCTAGCCCCTATACATGCCATACACAAAATCACTACGTCTAAATATACCGAGGTGAACAGATACTGTAGGCGGCCTCCTTGTTATCGACGTATCCCGGCTCGACTCTTAAACTCTATAAAATAAGGGAAAAAGAGAAGGGGGAGTAAGCTTTAAGCTTAGTAAGTTTACATGTAAACAATATAACATTATAATATAAATTAAACAATTACATAGCATTACATACTAAATGAGAAACAATCTACATTCATGATCATGCTTACTCATTTTCTTCATTCCCACATTGCAACCATATCACAAGCTTAATGCATGCATTCATTAACAAGTTCCCTTACATTAGCATCACAAAATCACATAGTACAACACGTCACTATCTCTAATTTCATTACTCCTAGTCAAATTACTCGGTGGTTTCGTACTTAGCCCACCAAAAAGATATATAGATGATGGTATCACACATAGCCCATCATAATTAAGCAACAAGGCGGTATCGCACATAGCCCACCATCAAATATCATCAATACACATTCATATAATTATTTTGCCATTCATACAATAATTATTCAATGACTATCACATTCAATCCAATATAACCACATATGTTCTCAATCATGCCATACTCTAATTAGCAACATAATGCTTACGAAAATATATATTGCTTACACATAAACTTACCTCGATGCAAACGTGTTAGCGAGCGATTTACTCAATCACCTTGCCTTTCCCACGGTCAAGGTTGATTCCGCGTTCTTCTTGATTTGAATGAGAATTGAGTGGCTGAAAGTTTGAGCCTCCAAGAGCTCTATTTCCTCTTCAATTTTTTGTGGAAAGAGATGAGTGAATAGAAAGATGATAACATCTTTTTCTTCTCTTATTTTATTCATTTCATCACCTAAATTCCACCAAACTTGACTAAAATTTAATGCTCTTGTCCCCCCTTTGTCTACATGGTCGGCCATACCCTACTAATGGCCTAATTGTATTTTAAAATCCTCCAATTTATAATCTATAGCTATTAGGTACCCCTACTTTATAAAATAAAATTTTTGCATCTATTGCGATTTAGTCCTTTTTTCTCAATTAAACATGCTATTGCTAAAATTAAAGCACCAAAATTTCCATATAGCCATATATTAATACCACAACACATAAAATAATACTAAAATAATTTTCCTCAACCTCAGATTAGTGGTCCCAAGACCACTGTTCTGACTAGCCCTAAAATCAGGCTGTTACAATGCATGGGCCGGGTTTGGGTGTTACACCTGTGGCTTCCCAAGTGGTAGAAGTAGTAAGAAGAGAAAAGCCTCCGGTTGATAGAATCCAGAAATAAGGAGCCGAGGAATTCTGGGCTAGTAAAGATGATGATCCGAAAAGAGCCAAATTCTGGCTTGAAAATACCATCAGCGTATTTGATGAATTATCGTGCACACCTGAAGAGTGCATGAAATGTGTAGTTTCTTTTCTGAGAGATTCTGCTTATCAGTGGTGGAATACCCTTGTTTCGGTTGTACCAAGGGAAAGGATTTCATGGGAGTTTTTCCAAGAAGAATTCCGGAAGAAATACATAAGCCAAAGATTCATTGATTAGAAGAGAAAGGAATTTCTTGAACTGAAACAAGGTTAGATGATAGTGACTAAGTATGAGAGCGAGTTTGTGAGGCTCAGCAAGTATGCTCAGGAATGTGTGTCCTCTGAAGCCATCATGTGTAAGAGGTTTAAGGACGGACTAAATGAAGACATTAAGTTGTTTGTTGGTGTCCTCAAGTTGAAGGAATTTGTTGTGTTAGTGGACCGGGCTTGTAAGGCTGAGGAGTTAGTGAAAGAGAAAAGAAAAGCTGAGATGGAGTCTCGTGACTCAAGAAAGAGACAATTGAGTAAGTCATTTTAGTTCTCGTCTAAGAAGTCGAGAGATTTTCCTACCCGATCAGCTACTTCAGACGGGTTTTCAAACAAAAGTAAGAGCAAGCAGTACTCAGGGTCTAAAGCCCAGACCACATCAGTTGCTAGTGTTGGCAACCCTGGACCGAGTAGACCGAAGTGCCCACAGTGTGGCAAACGTCATTTCGGTGAATGTCGAGCAAATGAGAAGGCTTGTTTCATATGTGGGTCTCTAAAACATTTTATTAAAAATTGCCCTGAGGTGGATGAGAAAGAGAAGCCTCAAGATGCCAGACCGGGAGGCATTGCTAGAGGAAGACCACAGAGAAACCTGGAAAGTGGAACAAGTAGTAAGAATACGCCCAGAGAGTAGGCTGCGAGATCTGAAGGTAGAGTGCCTGCGAGGACCTATGCCATTCGCGCTCGCGAAGAGGCATCATCTCTCGATGTGATTACGGGTATATTTTCTCTCCATGATGCTAAAGTTATTCCTTTAATAGATTCGAGATCTACCCATTCATACATTTTCATAAAATTAATATCTAGAATGCGTGTGCTCATAGAGTCTACAGAATTTGTGATTAAGGTGTCTAATCCTTTAGGCAAAAGCGTACTAGTTGATAAGGTATGTAAATACTGCCCATTGATGATTAGAGGCCATTGTTTTAAGATAAATCTCATGCTATTGCCATTTGATGAATTCGATATAATTCTTGGTATGGACTGGTTAACCACTCATGATGTGACAGTAAATTACAGAAAGAAATATATTGAATTGAGCTGTGAAAATGGGGACACTCTTCGTGTTGAATTAGATGAACAAGACAGGTCGCCGGTAGTGTCGGCCCAGAGGTATGTAAGAAAAATGTATGAGGCTTATCTTGCTTTTATGATGAATGCCAAGGAAATCGAATTAAAGATTAAATCTGTACCGATAGTATGTGAGTACCCAGATGTTTTTCCCGTGGAATTGTCAGGATTGCCTCCAGTTAGAGAGGTTGAATTTGGTATTGAGTTAGCTCCTGGTACTATACCGATATCAATTGCACCCTACAGAATGGCTCCAATAGAGTTGAAGGAATTGAAGTGTAACAGCCTGGTTTAGACCCTAGTCAGAACAGTGGTTTTGAGACCAAAAATTTGAGGTCAAAATAATATTTTAATGTTATCTTTTGTGTAAATTCTATGTGACATAGTCTGTGTGAAAATTCTGTGTCATAATTTTATTGATTGTGTACCGAATTAAGAGAAAGGACTTATTCGCGTAAAGTGAAAAAGCTGAGTGCTAATTGTTTAATTATTAAATTACCATGTTCTTTTAATAGGAAGGCCTTAAAAGAAAATTTGGCCAATTGCCTATAACATGGACGGTTAAGGGCTTAGGTGATATGATTTTCTAATTAAATTAGTAAGGTTAAAATAGTAATTTATGTATTAAAATGTTATAATAAAACAAAATAAAATTGATAGAGGAAGCATTCATCTTCTTCCACCAATTTGAGAAAGAAAAAGAGGGCTTTTAAGCTTTGGTATTTTTTGCCACCATTTAAGCTTGATTCAAGGTATGTTTGAGCTTGGTTTTTGATAATTTCTACGTTTTCGTAATCGTTGCTTCGTGCTTTAGCTAACCCATGTTGAAATATTGTAAATTGATGATGTTTTTTTGATGAGTCTTTGATGAACACTTGAGCTATGTGTGAGTTGATGGTGAAATATGGAAACTTGGTGTTGGATTAACATAGTTTGTATTGGAATTTTAGTTAAATTGAGTATTTTGGACTTAATTGAGAGAATGAGAAATTGAAGCGTTAAATCGTGAAACAAATGAAATGTATGAGCTTGTATTAGCATGGGAAGAATTTGGCTAAACATATGTGTTTTGAAATTTTGTGTATTTGATGATTTTGTAAAATAGGGACTAAAGTGTCAAAATATGAACATATGACGGCTATTTTGTAAAATGCCCTAAATAACTGTGCGTGGATTAAATTAAATGAATTGGTGATTGAATGGATTGAATTTGAATATGTATAGACCAATAGAGGAGAGGTTCGAATCGAGATCGAGGCAAAGATAAAGTGCTCGATTAATCGACCGTTTCGATAGTTCGACGTCCGAGGTAAGTTCGGATATAATACATGTTGTTACTTATGTTCTATGTGATGTGAATTGAATGAATATCTATATAACTATGAGATTTGAAATGCTAAGTGCGGAATTGAACTAAAAGGCACTAAGTGTGCAAATTTATATATGAGATAGAGATGGTTGGCACTGTGTGTGCGAGATGATAAAAGCTTCGGCTTAATGAATTGGCACTGTGTGTGCGATAATGATATAAGTCCAGTTTAACATACTGGCACTAAGTGTGCGGAAATGACTATGTTTCGGTTATGTAATTTGGCACTAAGTGTGCAAATAACTCAAAGGAATAGCAAAGATGGGATGAGATGTAATATTGAGCTATGGAATAGCATGAATGGTGAGTAACTATGTGTTGATCAAGGTATGTTGAACCTATGTGGTTGATGATAATCTTAGAAGTTGAATGAATTGATATTTGAGCATATGGTTGAGTTTGATGATGAACCTAATTGTGCATTTATCTATGTGATGGTTTACTTATGTACTAATGTGGAATATTTGAGTAATATGTATTGTATTTCGAACTTACTAAGCTTTTGAAAGCTTACTGTATGATTGTTTCTCTGTTTTACATGTCAGTAAAGCTAGCTCAGATCTGGGGATCGTCAGCATCTCAATCACACTATCGGCAATCTATTTTGGTACTTTTGGAAAGATATACATAGTTGAAATATGGAATGTATAGGCTAGATATGTAAATTATGTATGAGATGTGTAAATAGCCATGTGAGGTGGCTAGATAAATATTTGAAATATGCTTGTGTGGATTTGGTTTTGTGAAATGAATTTTGGTATGTCTTGATGGCAATGGTGATGTCATATAAATGGTAAACTTTGTGTTGATATGATGCTAGTATGAATTAGAGAATTTGGGAATGAATCATATTGGTGTGGAATGTGTTCAAGTGGTGAAATTTAGTCTATTAGTTAACATGGTTGTGAATGAGTTTGTATGGGATGATATGTTGATCACTTGACATGAAATTGGTTGCCAAATTGTGTGTGTAAACATGCTTAAATGTGCTTGTAGGTTTGACCCTTGTGTAGGTGGCAAATTGGCCTTGCACATGGCCTATTTTGCCAACACGGTTATGGAACACGGGCGTGCCTAATGGCCATCGGAGAATGATAGAATCTAGCCTAATAGTACACGGCCTAGACACGGGCGTGGTAACTAGCCATGGGCATAAGTTAGTAGCTAGCTTAAGAGCACACGGCCATGGCTCACGGGCGTGCTTGGTGGCCGTGTAGAGAAGTCAAAATGCTTGCTCTATTTTGGCACGACCTGGACACATGGGGGTGTCTCGTGACCGTATGAGGCACACGGCCTGGTGGCATGGGCGTATGGCCTCAGCAGACTCATTGAATGTTTAAAATTTCTAAAAATTTCGTAAGTGTTCGGTTTAGTCTCGACCCCTCTCTAGCATGTGTTTGAGGTCTTGTAGGCCTTAATAAGGGACTATTTGATTATGTCTTGATGTGTTATGATGATGATTGACTTTGTGTCGTAAATGGGATGTGAAATGATTTGATTGTTAGGTAACGCCTCTTAACCCTATTTTAGTGACGATTTCGGGTTAGGTATTACATGAAGGCACAGTTGCAAGAGCTAACGGACAAAGGTCTCGCAAGACCGAGTTGCTCTCCATAGGGTGCTCCAGTGCTATTTATGAAAAATAAAGACGGCTCTCTGAGATTGTGCATAGATTACCGACAACTTAATAAGGTAACAGTGAAGAACAAGTACCCATTGCCAAGGATTGACGATTGGTTTGATCAATTTAAGGGAGCCACTGTGTTCTCCAAGATAGACTTGAGGTCGGGATACTACCAATTGAGAGTAAAAGACTCAGATGTGCCAAAGACTACTTTTTAGACGAGGTATGGGCACTATGAATTTTTAGTCATGCCTTTCGGTTTGGCAAATGCCCCTGCTGTGTTTATGGATTTAATGAATCGTATTTTTCGGCCATACTTGGACAAGTTTGTTGTGGTTTTTATTGATGACATATTGATATATTCTCGTGATGAGCATGAGCATGCTAAGCACTTGAAGACCGTTTTACAGATTTTACGAGATAACCAGCTGTATGCCAAGTTCAGCAAAAGTGAGTTCTAGCTTTAGGAAGTTGGATTTTTGGGGCATATTATCTCGAGAGAGGGAGTCCAAGTCGACCCAAGTAAGATTTTAGCGATTTCTGATTGAAAACCACTGAAAAATGTATCTGAGGTTAGAAGCTTTCTGGTCCTAGCTGGCTATTATAGGTGGTTCGTTAAGGGGTTTTCTATGATAGGCACTCCAATGGCGAAACTGTTACAGAAAAATGTGAAGTTTGAATGGATGGAAAAGTGCCAACAGAGTTTTGAGAAATTAAAGGCAATGTTGACAGAGGCTCCAGTTTTAGTACAACCTGAATCGGGGAAAGAATTTGTGATCTACAGCGATGCATCCTTAAATGGACTAGGCTGTGTACTTATGAAAGAAGGCAAGGTGATAGTATATGGTTCTAGGCAGTTAAAGCCACACGAGAAGAACTATCCGACGCATGATTTAGAGTTAGCTTCTATTGTTTTTGCATTGAAGATCTGGAGACACCATTTGTATTGTGAAAGATGTTGGTTATTCACCGATCACAAAAGTTTAAAGTACTTGATGACTCAGAAGGAATTGAATTTAAGGCAGCGAAGATGGTTAGAGTTGATAAAATATTATAAGTTAGTTATTGACTACCACCCAGGAAAGGCGAATGTAGTCGTCGATGCCTCGAGTAGGAAATCCTTATTTGCTTTGAGGGCTATGAATACACAGGTGGCTTTGTCTGATGATGGCTCCATTCTAGCCGAGTTGAGGGTTAGACCGATGTTTCTTCAAGAGATCAATGAGGCTCAGAAAGATGATAGTGAATTGCAAGCCAAGAGAGTTGAGTGCGAGTCGGGTGTTGAGTCTGATTTTTGGATAAATCCAGACAGATGTTTGATGTTCAAAAATAGAGTATGTGTACTGAGGAATGATGAACTCATTCGTAAAGTTCTGCATGAGGCACATTATAGATGCCTATTTGTACATCCGGGAAGCACCAAGATGTATAATGATTTGAAGAAATGGTATTGGTGGCCGAGTATGAAGAAAGATATTTCCGAGTTTGTTTCAAGATGCTTGATTTGTCAGCAAGTAAAAGCCGAACACCAAGTACCCTCGGGTTTGCTTCAACCTATTATAGTGCCCGAGTAGAAGTGGGATCGAATTACCATGAACTTTGTAACAGGGCTACCGTTGACACCGAGCAAGAAAGATACTGCATGGGTCGTAGTCAATTGACTTACGAAGTCAGCCCATTTCATACCTGTGTGTGTCGACTACTCACTAGATAGGTTGGCAAACTTATATATCTCAGAGAAATTGAGACTTTATGGAAAGCCATTATCTATTATATCGGATAGAGATCCGAGATTTACGTCCAGATTTTGGAAAAAGTTGCAAGAGGCCTTGGGCACAAAGTTGAATTTTAGTACGGCTTTTCACCCTCAAACCGACGGCCAGTCAGAGAGGTTGATACAAGTTC
Organism: Gossypium rotundifolium; assembly: GCA_025506655.1. Classification (NCBI taxonomy): domain Eukaryota; kingdom Viridiplantae; phylum Streptophyta; class Magnoliopsida; order Malvales; family Malvaceae; genus Gossypium; species Gossypium rotundifolium. Next base: position 52,257,928 of record CP106727.1, read on the forward strand.
TTGAAGATATACTCAGATGTTGTGTTCTTGAGTTTCAGGGCAGCTGGGAAAAGTACTTACCATTGGTAGAATTTGCCTACAATAAAAGTTATCAGTCAAGCTTGAAAATGGCGCCTTATGAGGCTTTGTATGGGCGTAAGTGCCGAATGCCTTTATATTGGACTGAACTTAAGGAAAATCAAATCCACGGGGTTGATTTGATTAGAGAAACTGAAGAGAAAGTAACAGTGATTCGAGATTGTCTAAAGGCTGCTTCTGACAGATAAAAATCCTACTCGGATTTAAAAAGAAAAGAGATCAAATTTCAAGTCGGTGATAAAGTCTTCTTGAAAGTGTTACCATGGAAGAAAGTTCTCAGATTCGGCCGGAAAGGCAAATTGAGTCCACATTTTATCGGACCATATGAGATCACCGAGAGGATAGGGTCAGTAACCTATCGATTGGCTTTACCGTCTGAGTTAGAAAAGATTCACAATGTGTTTCACGAGTCTATGTTACGACACTACTGATCAGATCCTTCACATGTGATTACACTGACAGAGGTTGAAATTCAACCCGACATGACATATGGCGAAGAATCCGTAAAGATTTTAGCACTGGAAGTCAAACAGTTAAGGAAAAAGTGTATAGCTCTTGTGAAAGTATTATGGCAAAGACATGGGGTAGAAGAGGCTACATGGGAGCCCGAGGAGGCTATGAGGAACCAGTACCCAAACCTATTTGCTGGTAAGATTTTTGGGGACAAAAATCCCTAATGGGGGAGAATTGTAACAACCCGACTTAGGGCCTAGTCAGAATAGTGGTACGAGACAAATTTTAAGTAGAAATATGTGTTTTAAATGATATTAAGAGGGTTATGAGGTGTTTGCATGATTGTGTGAAAATATCATGAAGGAATTTTATTAATTAGTGAATAAATTGTCCATTATGGCTAAATTGCAAAGATTAGAAAATATGAGATTCTAGAAGTTTTAAGCATGAAATAGCATCACAAAAATTAGTAGAGGTCATTATTTAGCAATTAGACCATTATATGCTAAGATGGACAAAATGGACATAGGAAGGAAAAATCTTAAGAAATGATCATTAAGGGTATTTTTTTCATTTGGTTAATAAAAGAATAAAAAGGGAAAATAAGTCAAAACTAGTTTTTAATGTTCATTTTCAAGCTTAAAGTAAGTGCATCCTAGCCCTGTAATTTGAGGAGAAGCCATAGCTAGGGTTTTTATCATTTTCAAGCTCAAAGTAAGTGCATCCTAGCCCCGTTTTTAATGTTCTTCATATTTTTGAGACCCTCGTAGCTCAGTTTAGCTATTTCTAGCTATATTTTAAGCTAGGGTTTATGTTCAAAAATTTACCCATGTATGACATGCATGTATTTTGTTGTTTTATGGAAGAATATTAAAGTTTGATGTATGATAAACATTTTTTTCTAAGTGATTTTCATGAAAAATACATGAAAAGGACTAAATTGTAAAAGTTAAAAAAATGGTCATACATGAATGAAACAGTGGAAATTGAAGGTTACTATAGTTGAGAATATGATTCGGCTAGGCTTGAAATGCAAGAAAATTGAATAAAAATTATTTTACGAGCCTAGGGGCAAAAGTGTAATTATGTAAAAGTTTAGGGGAAATTGTAATTTTGCCAAAACATGAATTACAAGTTGATTTAGTCAATGTGTGTATTTAACAAGTGAATTTATTATTATAGATCAAGAAACACGAAGCCCGGACCGAAACTGAGGCAAGAGCAAAATTGAGAACTAAATCGCGCATCGATACTCATTTTGAGAATCGAGGTAAGTTTGTATGAATTTAAAGTTCATAATGTTTCGATAATTGAAACGACTTAATTTTATGACAATGTATGTTATTGCTATGAAAATCAAGTGATGAGTCTCGATGATGAAATGGTAAAAATAAGCTAAGTGAAATCTCGGATAAAGATTCAAAATAATGAGGATACTCATGTCATAGCATTGAATAAAGAAGGTCTCGTGTAAGACCATGTCAGGGATATGGCCTCGACACCAAAGGATGATTTCGTATAAGACCATGTCTAGGACATGGCATCGACATTTGTGCATGATCTCGTATAAGACCAGGTCTGGGACATGGCTTCGACATCGAGCTATGAGATCCTGTGTAAGACCATATCTGGGATATGGCATCGGCAACGATAGGTGATCCCATGTAAGACCATATCTAGGATATGGCGTTGGCATCAAAATTTATATATGATGAGTTTGAATATCTTACGATAATCTGATTAATTCATGGGCAAAAGAGCTAAGTATGTAAAATAGTATAGAGCCAAAACTATTTATGGATGACCTTGAGTTTCATTCATGTTATGAATGATGAAGATTTGAGTTTATGCTCATGATAGTATATGTGCTAAGTTATGTGATAAATGATACAGGTACCATGAGAAAATACAAGTTATGAACACATAATGTAACATGAGATGAGTAAGTATGGATGAATATGTTTAAGCATTTGAGACTTATGTTGCTATTGTTCCAATAGATGGATGAATTTAATGAAAGCACTTATGTTGATTAGAAATTCATGCAAACTTACTAAGTTATATGCTTACCCCTCTCTTTTTCCTCTTTCCTTGTAGTTTCGCCAAGTTAGTCCGGGGATCATAGAACGTCGAAGCTCGGATCACACTATCAACTATTCTTTTGGTATAGTAAAGTTAATTCATTTTGAGTATGGCATGTATAGAAACTTAATCATTTTGTGTCATGTCATATTTGAAGGCCAAAGGGTTGGCTATTAATTTTCTACACTCATTTTGTAAATGGCCATGGTGAATTGGCCAATATTGTCAAGTTTATGTTATAAAGTTGATGAGTTTAATGAAATGAATGTTTATGCAAGTAATTGAGTAAAATACCGGTGGAATGAATAATAGTTTAAGGATTCTTAGTAGTTAAATATTGTTATGATATGTGCTACTTGTGATGAAATACATGAGTTTATGTTTCAGGGTGGCAAAAAGGCTTGGAAAATAGCCTCTAAGTGTCCACACGGGTAGACACACGGGTCTGTGTCTAGGCCGTGTATGACACACGGTCAGCCCCATAGGTGTGTTAATAGGCCGTGTGTCCCTTGCATTTTAATTGCAAGAATTTGAATTGTCACATGGGCGTGTGCTTCTTAATGGGTTGTTGACGTCATAAATAGAATACCCTTAGTTTTCACACAAGGGTGAGGACACGGACGTGTCTAGACCGTGTGAAGGACATAGGCTTTTGACACGAGCGTGTGTCCGGCCGTGTGGAAACCTCTGTAGGTTTGAAAAAAAATAAATTCTACATGGGCTACGGACATGGGCATGTGAGACCACACGGCCTTCCCCCACGGGCATGTGGCCCCTGTTTAGGCAAAAATTTTAAAAAGAGTGTAAAATTTTCCGGTTGAACTCTGAAACCTTTTGGATGTATGTTTAAGGCCTTGTAGGCCCATGATATGTATGTATTGAGTAAAAAAGAAAATTTTTAAGTTGGAACGAAACTTTATAGCCCGATTTTCATGTTCAAGCAAGGTTAAGCATGGTAATGCCTCGTATCCGATCCCGGCGTCTAACACGGGTAAGAGGTGTTACATACTAAGTCTAGTTGTATTTTAATTATAATTTCAACAATATCCACATAGAAATTGGTTCAAAAATGGTTGTAATGCATTTTAGCTCATATCCGGGAATCCAGAGTATAATAAATGAAAGTTGATCAGGTAATGACAGTTTGTGAGTTTACAAATTTTTTTCCTAAGGAACTTTCGAGTTTTCCACTAGAGCGAGAAGTCGAGTTTGCTATAGAAGTAGTGCCAGAGGCTATTTTGATTTTGATTACTCTATACAGAATGACACCAACAAAAATTATAAGAACTAAAAGCTCAGTTGCAAGAATTAATTGATAGAGGTTCTATTCGACTGAGTATATCACCTTGGGGCCCACCTGTTCTCTTTTTGAAAATGAAAGACGGGTCGAAGAGATTATGTTTGGATTATTGAAGGTTGAATAATGTCACGATAAAGAATAAATATATGTTGTCTCGTATTACTAATTTATTAGATCAAATGAAAGGTGCCATGGTGTTTTCGAAGATTGATCTCAGATTTGGTTTCTATCAATTGCAAATTAAAGATATTGATTCGCCAAAAATAATATTCAGAACCTGTTATTGACATTACGAGTTTCTAGTTATTCCTTTCAAATTAACTAATGCTTCCACGGCACAATGGACATGATAAATCGAGTTTTTCAGTCACATTTTGATAGGAACATTGGATTTGTTTGGTCAGATAAGTGCCAGTAGAGTTTAACCAATTGAAAACTTTATTGGCAGAAGCTTTGGTACTAATTCACCCTAAATACAGGAAGGAATTCACTGTTTACAGTGAAGCTTCATTCAAATGACCTCAAATTAGGTTGGTTCGATCATTACAGAGTTGAGCGTTAAATCGTTAATTCTTCAGAGAATTTGTGAGATGCAAAGAAAATATTCGAACAATAAACCTCTATAAAATAATACCCTTGGGACTTGAAAAAAATATTATTTTATCGAGGTTATTAGTTTATCGATAATATTTATTAATTTAGAGAATATTTCATACTTTATGCATTTTTTACCAAATATAATATGCATGTAGGTGCAATGAATCAAAGTTAATTGGTTCATGTAACAAAAAAAAAAAATTAATTAATAGATTCATGTAACCAAAAAGAAAAAAGAGTTAATGGTTTCAAAATCTAATACGTATATATTCATTGGATAGATTAAAAATTTTATTATAAATTAACACATGTACGTATCAAAATATTGTAATTCATATAATCTTTTCCTCCATGGCTTCCATTTGAAAGGTTTAAAAAAGTCTTCATTGACAGATGAGATGAGAAAAGCATTATATGAGTACAAAAATTAGCATCCCTCTTCAAGTCAAAAATATTTGCAACAGTGGGTTCAGCAAACATTTGATCTCTTTATTAACCAATCAAAAATATCAAATACTCTTAAAAGATCATCTGAATTTTTGTCAAAAGAGATAAAGAATAACAGTGTTAAAAGGCACAAATCAGCCAAATATCCTGAATTACAAAAGGTATTGTATGAGTTGTTTCTCCAATATCAAGAGAAAGTAAACATGACTGGAGAAATGATTCAAACCAAAGCAAAAGAGTTTCTGCAAAAAATGTATGGTGATGCAAATTCTAAATTTAATTTCTCAATTGGTTCGCTAGAACGGTTCAAGGCAAGACATGGGGTTAAGTCTTATAGAAGATTTGGTGAAAGTGGTTCAGTTCTTATGGAGGATATTGAAGATGCTTTACCTCAAATAACAGCTAAATTGGAAAATTTTGATTGGAAGGATATCTATAATATGGATGAAACAAGCTTATTTTATTGTTTGCAAGTAGATCATTCACTAGCTACAAGGCAATTAGAAGGACGAAAAAAGGACAAGGAAAGACTTACTATTGTGGTTTGTTGCAATAGGGATGGTTAAGATAAAGTGCCTCTTTAGGTTATTGGTAAGTTTTCTATTCCTAAATTCTTTAAACATGTGAATATTGACAATCTTAACTGTCATTATCGAGCCAACAAAAAAGCATAGATGACTGGATTACTTTTTCAAGATTTTATTCATTGGTTTGATGCTAGAATGACTGGTAGGAAGGTGTTGCTTATAGTAGACAATTGCCCAGCCCATCCCAAGGTTATTGAAGTCTTGGGAAATGTTGAATTATTCTTTTTGCCTCTAAATTCAAAAGAAAAAATTCAACCATGTGATGCTGGAATTATTAGAGCAATTAAGATTTATTATCGACGTCGCTTTTATTCTAGCATCTTAGAAGGTAACGAGAAAGAAGAAATAAGTCCTGAAAATATTAATGTATTGGATGCAATCCATTTTATTAATGATGCTTGGAATATTGATGTGAAGCCTACAACTATTGGAAATTGTTTCCAACATTGCAAAATTCGATCCGAGGAGGATATGCCTCTGAATAATAAATTGGTGATGTTGAAGGCATTCATAAATTAAAAGAAGTAATTTCTTATTTACACTATAGAAATGCCATGGATGTTAAGCAGATTTTGAATTATCCAAGTGAAAATGGATGGAGTCACCTACAGATGAAGAAATTATTCGAGGAGTAATAGATGTGCCAGCTGATGACGAAAAAGATCTAGATGACAGTAGTGTTTTACTATATGTTTCTTCAACTGTGGATACCTTGATGAATTATTTAATACAACGTGAGAAGAATATATGTACCAGATGTAACACCCCTCACCCGTATTCACTATCAGAATAGGGTTACGACGTATTACCAATCAATATACATTATTTATCAAACATAACTTATACATTTAAGCATTCATTCTCAAACACTATTCAATCATATTCACATTGTTCCTTATAAGGGACTACGATGCCTTAAACATGCATTAGAAGTGGTTCGGGACTAAACTAATAACTTATACAAATTTTGGAAACTTAGAAAAATTTCAAACATATAAAGGTCACATGCCCATGTGAACAAGCCGTGTGCCTCACACGGCTCCAGACATGCCCGTGTCTCAGGTCGTGTGAAAATAGGGCATACTTACTGACTTGGGTCACACGACCGACCACATACCTGTGTGTCTAGCCCGTGTGCCCTTCAAAATGGCCACACATGCCTGTGTGCCAAGCCTTGTGCTAGGCCATGTCAATCTTGTAGGGTATAATGACTTATGCAACACGACCAAGTCATACGCTAGTGTGCTAGGCCGTGTGCCATTTAGGGGGTATACTAACTTGTGCCACACGGCCTGTCACACGCCTGTGTGTGAGGCCGTGTAGAGCATGCTAACTTCAATTCAATTTCAACACCAAGGGACACACGGCCATGTAGCATGGCCGTGTGTCGCACATGGCTGAGACACATGCCCGTGTCTCTACCCGTGTGGAAAAAAATATACCATTTGCAAGGCCAATTTGCCATCCTTATTCATGCTCACCTAAACAACCAAAATGGTACCATTTCATCATACAATAGACATCCTAAAATCATCAACCAAATTCCCAATTCATACCATATCCATTTCACTCAAATTCAATATCCAAATCAATGTCAGTTACTTATTCAACACTTATATCATCAAGCAATAATTCACAAGCACATAACATCTCAAATTATCAACTTCAATCACACCATATAGATTATTAACCAAACTCAAAATGTAACCATTTGAGCACTTATGAAACCATAACCACATTTATACCAAAATATACTAAAATAAGCCATCACTCATGGCTATATATACACAAAACAAAACATATACATTAGCAAACCAAATCTCTTAGCTATATTCACCACCATAGTACCATAACTAGCCTATACATGTCATATACCATATATACACAACTCAAAAGTACCAAATAGATGTTCGATAGTGCGATGATGTTCCCGACGACTCCTAGATCCGAGCTAGCCTTGATTCTCTATATAACATAGGGAAATAACACGAAGTAAGCTTCACAAATTAGTAAGCTCATAAGTGAACAATTCAATTCATAAATAAATGTAAATATGCATGACAAAATCATATACACATCATCTACAAACCTTTCTCATGTATCAAAACATGATCAAATGCCATCTCATTGAACTTTCTCTATTTAATATTCAAATAGGTTCCATACGTACCTGTATTGTCTCGTACCATCCTCTGTTTCAATCACATCATTCATTTACCCATTGAACCATTTGGAATAGAAGTTGGATACTCAAAGAGCTCAATCGATAAGTACCTATACCATGACCAGTAGCCAAATCAAGGTAACTCCTCTACAAAATACCTATACCATAGCTCGTAGCCAAATCAAGGTATCACTTGCACCCGAAGTGCCAATATCATGGCTCGTAGCCAACACAGTAATCTAATGACATGTCACTAGCATCCTAAACTATTCCTAAGGTTCAACCGGAAAGTTTCACATGTTGATTTCATCGTCAAACACTTCCAAAAATTCGTATTCATAATTCAAACATTATCCGAAATCTCATAATTAGAGTTTATGCAATATCAAAGCATTTAACATTCATTTATAATGAAATTACCACAAACGAACTTACGCTCGAAATTGACGAATCGGATTGATTACTCGTTAACTTTGCTTTTACCCTGATCTAAATCTGAATTCTTTCTTTCTTGATCTAAATGTATTAAAAAATAACTCATTTAATCACCTACTCATTCAATTTAGTCCAAAAATACACATTTGGGCATTTTTACAGAAAATTCACAAAATTCAACTTAACCCATGCTTAGCTAATTTTCATGTAGGTCCCTGGAAGCCCATAACTTTCATTTATTTCACATTTCAACCCCTTAATTTTCATATTTTATAATTTAATCCCTATTTAACATTTTTGTCAAAAATCACTTTACAAAACATTAAAATCTATCATCAAACTTTCATAATCTATCATCAAACCTCAAGATACTCAAGTATTCAACAATGGCAACATGAAAATTCTTTAACAGTTTCGAAAATTAGGGTACGAGCTAGCTAGAATACAAAGCAACGATCTCAAAAATGTAAAAATTATCAAAAACAAAGCTCAAACCGTACCTTAATCAAGCTATACGTGTGCCGAACCCTAATGTTCATCAATGGGTTCTTTTCTTCTTCAATATTTGGCCAAAGGGGGAAAAGATGAGCAAAAATTCATTTTGTTATGTTTTAGTTAACCTTTATTAACAATTTACAAAATTAACCTTAATGACATTTATTAATTACACCAAATGCCATGCCATTATCATCCAATATCATAATAATAGTCTAATTACCACATAAGTACCTTAACTTTAAAGTTCTATTGCTATTAGACACCTTTAGCTAATAGAATAGCACTTTTGCATTTTACATGATTTAGTCCTTTTTCTCAAATTGACTATTCAAACAATAAAATTAGCTTACGAAATTTTCAAACATATATGCTATCATGCTGTAAACACATAAAATAACATTAAAAATGATTTTCTGACATCGGATGCGTGGTTCCGAAACCACCGTTCCAATTTAGCTAAAACCGGGCTGTTACACCAAATTTGGTTTATGCCCTTTTAAAAGTTAAAGATGTAATCGTATTTGATTCACATGCAAAGAAGAAGCGGTTAACTATAGATGCATATTTTAGCAAAGAATAAAATTGAAAAAAAGTAAGAGCTTTCAAGAAAGCACTTTAGTTTTATGTATTGTATATAAAACTTTCAGTATATTTAATGAATTATTATTTTATATTTTCATTGGGCCCTTAAGGATTTTTCTAAAAATTATTATCTTATGCATATAGCGAGGTTATTATTTTATCCCCTTGGCCCAAGTTAGGACCCAAAAAAATTATTATTTAACCGAGATTATTAATTTATCAAATATTCATTTATCGAGGTTTTCTTAAATTTGTTAGCTAAACGGGAACATATTTAGAATGATCAGATATCTAATTTCAGTATTGATTGCGATAATAATCTATATTTCTGAAATCGAATTTGTGTGCTGAACAATTCTGAGATTATAAGAGACATCTTACATGAGGTTCATAGCAAAACCTATTTGATTTAAACCAGGAAGCAACAAAATGTATAATAACTTGAGTTATAGTTATTGATGGCCGAGAATAAAACGTGAAATTTCAGTGTTTGTACCGAGATGTCTAGTATGTTAATAGGTCAAAGTTGAATATCAAGTCTTGACTAAATTATTACGGCCTGTTATGATTTATGAGTAGGAATAATAGAGAGTCACGATGGATTTTTTTTATTTAAACTACCTTTGACGTCTAGAAACAAAAATTTGATTTGAATCTTTATTGTCAGACTAATGAAATCGGCTCATTCTATTCCGGTCAGAACGGATTACTTGTTTAAAAAGCTAGTTGACTTGTATGTATAAGAGAATGACAGATTGCACAGAGTGCCATTGTATATCAATTATGATCGAGATTTGAGATCACTTCCAGAATTTTGGAGTAAACTTCACAAGGCTCTGGGTATTGAACTTAACATTAGTACAACATTTCAACCACAATCAAATAGGTGTCAGAATAGGTAATTTGGATTCTAGAAGATATGTTATAATATTGTATCATTGATTTAGAGGGTAGCTGGAAGAAATATTTACTATTGACTGAGTTAGATTATAATAACATATATCAATCTAGTATTAAAATGGTATCTTTTGAAGCATTTACGATTTAAAAGTAAAACCCCGTTATACTGTTCAGAATTGGGCGAGAACAAACTAGTTGAGACAGATTTGACTTGGAAAACTGCAGATTCTATGAGATTGCAGTACCCGAACTTATTCCAGGTAAGAAATTTCGAGGATGAAATTTCCTAAGGAGGGAGAGCTGTAATAGCCCATTTTTCAGTGGTGTCGAAAACAGTGGTTTCGGGACTACAATTCCAACAAGTGTGTTCTTAAATAGTATTTATAAATAATTACAAGTTGATTATAGTGTTTTAATAAATTTTGATTTGGTAAATTTTGTTAATTGGACTGTTAACAATGGCCAAGTGGTTTAACCCTAAACTCAAGTGGTTTTGGGAAATGAGGTATCGGGACCTCATTTTTGTAAACTGAGGTTGTAAATATTTTTATTAAATATTTATGGAATGATTATATAGGTATATCAAGTTTGGTTTAGAAATTTTAATGATTTGATAATTAATTAAGTAAAAAGGATTAAATCGTAAAGACTACAAAAGTAAGTCATTATTAGTTTATTTGTGCTAAATGGATTAAATGTTATTATTGCAAATGTTAATATGGAAAATTGCCACTTTCAAAAGATAGTGGTGGCCGGTGAAAGAATTTTTAAGTAAAATATTTTAATTAAAATATTAAATATATATGTTAAAAGTAAAATAAAAATATCATAATTCATCATCTTCCATTATTTTCTCTTTCGAACACTGAAACTCCATTGAAAGAAGCCATGAAAGCTTCAAAATTTCCTTTATAATTGGCCATTGCATGTAAGTCTTTTAGGAGCCCGCTTTTAGTAATTTTTATGTTTTTGAGATCGTTGTAGCTTAATCTAGCTAACCCGAGGACTAATTCGTAAAACTATTAGATGTTTAGAATTTTTCCATGGATGAATTTTTGGTGCTTTTGAAGTTTAATGGTAGATTATTAAGCTTGATAGTTAAATAGAACTATTTTGTAAAGTGATTATTGTTAATTTTAAAGTTGAAGGACTAAGTTGTTAAAATTGTAAAATAACATGAAATTCTTGTGAAAAAGTGATAAATTTGGGCTGTTTAGGGACCATATAGAATTCGGCACAATGGTTTTTAGGTTAATTTTTTTATAATTGTGAGAATTTAGAGTTTAGGGACTAAATTGAATATAACGTGAAAGTTTGGGGTAATAGTGTAAAATGTTGTTAAAGGGCATAATCTATGAATTTAAGTGTTTTAATGTATTGAATTGGTTTATTGAACTAAATTATTTTATATAGATCAAGAAACGAATCAATCAATAGAAAAACGAGGAAAATTAAAAAATTACTGATTAGTCTTTGGAGTTGTATTTACTGCAGAATCAGTTTAGATAAGTTTGAATAGCGTATAAAAAATTGAGTTAATTGTTGTTTGTATAGCATAATATAATTGTGTATGCTTGTGATTGAATTAATGGTGTTATGATTTTAAAGCTTTGAATGGTTCAAATTGAAATGAAATTATAATTGAGGGTCATGATTGAAAATGGAAAAATTATATTGTTGAATTCATGTGACAAAGAAATGCTTAAGTAATTATATTGGAACGCCCTAAACCCAACCAGGACAGATCAACCTAAACTCGAAGCGTTACATTAGCAACTTAAGTGACTCTCTGACTAACGACCTCCCAAGACATACCCCGACCTTATAACACCTCAATCCTATCCATTTATTAATTATTTATTAATGCGGAAGCAATTTTTGAGCCAATTTTAAACTTTTTATATGTAATTTAACCTAAGGGCATTTTTATCATTTTACCACTTATGGTTAAACTAACCCAAATTTAGATCTATACATTTACCAACCCTCTTTTAGTCAATTTATGTAAGCCCTAAAAATTTCAGCTTATTTCGCGTTTATTTTCTAGGTCTAATTCAAGTTTTGTCATTAAGGACTAAATCGTAACAATTTCAAACTATCAATACTATACCTGAATATTAAATTGAGTGTGTTTCTAATAAATTTTATCAATTACAAGTTTAATCCTAAACTTTTATCAAGTTTCCTTATCAATTAAGGCTCTAATTAGACTTATCAATTTACAGGACTAATTTGTAATTTAAATGAACTAGAGAACCAATTTTAAAAGACCAGAATTCAAACCCCCAACAGTCCACTGCAGTTTTTTTTGTGCGAAAAAATTGATTTTAAACCAGATTTTGAGTATTTTAATAGCCAATTAAACCCGATTTAGCTACAATTAAGTATCATACATACTCATACACCTTTAATTAAATTTATTAACACCAATTAAGCCTCAATTAAATATAATTAAACATTAAATTTCATACATATCACCCACCGGTTAATTCAAACAAGTGGTGTACCTTAGTCGCTAGTAAACCACTCTATGGAAGCTTCATTTAAACAATGGTTAGTGTAAACATCATGCCTCACACACCGTGTTATCAAGTAACAATACACTATAAATTATTCAATAATCAAACTCAAACATGCATTATGATATTATAGAACTATCCAAAATTAAAAATGTCCAATGTCCAAGTCCAATTACAACCAAATTAAACTAAGTCCGAAAAGTTTCACAATGCTCGATTAACATATCTAAAATGTGTAACTAAATCTCAACTAAGCTTTAATCTCTTGGAACGCTCTTGCTCAGCTCCTCAATCCCGTCGGTTAACTGCACGAATGAGAGGGTGTGAGCTTAAAAAGCATAGTTAATAAAACGACGAGTAAATTAGCACCCAAATCATGCTTAAATCGAAACCAATCAAATACAAATTTTCAGTCACAATATCAATCCATAATAGTTCAATGTCATATGCTCAACCATGTATCAAAATCATAATTAATCATGGCATATAATCATTAATTTAACACATAACATTTCATACATTTATATTGGCATATACAATCATGGCTTAATCGGGTGATCATACATCAGATAAACGAATCTCCTTACTCCTAATTAGAATCAAAATCAGTCACGGATTGAGCAAGCCGAGGCCACACGCTCCCTTATATTGCCTCAAATCAGTCCCGTTGAGTGGAGACACAAGCTCAACACTCCCTTATCTACTCCAAATCAGTCCATCTAAAGCCTCATTGCTCACAAATAACATATCAATGTGGTGAGTACTTACAAATCCTATGGCATGCCAACTATATCTAATGGATCCACCATGCTATAATGCCAATATAATCAATCAATCATAACATAATTTTAGTCAATAATGTGCTCAATTTAAAGTGTCAAAATGTATATGTGAATCATGTAATATAGCCATTTTAACATCAAATTAAATCTAGCAGACCAATTACCTATTTTCAATGTTCATTCATCAATTGAAATATCAACATACCATGAACCAAAAACTCTAGCATACTTGCTTAGTTCACCATTATAATCAATTAAATAAAGCACATAAAATCACTAGATGCTCACTTACCAGCACTACATAAAAATTTCATCACTTAAATATATATCAATAATCTTGCAAAATTAACCAACCAAAACTCAATTAAATATTTGCAATCAATAATCAAGCATAAGTGAGAGTCAATTTACCAAATTGCCCTTTAATAACACTTACGACAGAACTAACTCAACCACAACCAAATTATCAACCAAGCAAATTCAAACTTCAATTTCGATTAGCTCGACCCTCTTCAAGATTTGGAGCTTCAACAGAGATAAAATAGATATTACCACCTTTCAAAAGATATAATAAACACAAATTTTCATAAATTAGGCTACACGAAATTACCACTCAAAATTACCTTACTTGACTTGTATCATCAAGTCGATAATTCAATTCCACACAAAATCGATCACTCTAGCCCTCCTAATCACTTCCAAACATCAATACTAGACCAAATAAACATATACTAAGCATCAATTTCACATTTAAATCAATTTCACAAAAATACGAAAAATCGGTTCATGAAGATGATGAAATTTGAATTTCTTTAAATTACCTTACAAAAAATGTTTAATCTTGATAAATAAGATCAAAAACCCTCTAATAGATCCATTTTGAGTTGGAACATCCATTGATTTGTGGATTTCCTCTCAAAATTCAAGATCCACCATTAAAGCACCTTAAGCTTTTGAAGATGACATTGTTAAAAAACCATGTAATTATCACTCAAATCATGTAAATATGCTTCTAATCATCATAAAAATAAGTTTAGAAATAATAATTTCCTTTGATTCATTCTAAATCCTTTGATTGAAAATTTTGATTTAAGAATCTTTAGAAATTTTAGAATACTTTTGGCTACTTTTGTGAATAATTATGGGTTAAAAGAGAGAGTATTTGGAGAAGAAAAATTGTTGAATCTATTCTCTGATGATAGATCTTTAAAATCATGCAAAAAAAAAACAAATTTTATAGCTCTCTAATCTGATGTAAATTGTGTAAAAAGTAAGCTAGATGCATTATGTTTAAAACTGAAACAACCTATCACAAATTTAAAAATTGAGAAATTTGCCCAATGACCACTCTCACATTTCCCTTTCTTTACCAATTAATCCTTTCCCTCCAAAATTTTGAATTTAAAGGTTTATTTGTCAAATAAATACTCCAAAATTTCCCTTATTTTACAATTAGATCCAATTTAATTAACTCAAATCGACCCCCAATAAAAATTATTTTAAAATTCTTTTTCGACCCAAATTAATTATTTTCACTAATAATTATTGAATTACTTTAAAATTAAATTTTCAAAACATTTTGATTTTTCTGGATTATTGTTTAATCAATTTTAGATGAAATTGACCTCCAAAATTAAATTAAAGTTACTATTAACCCGATAAATTCCTAAAATCACGCTCAGAACCCAAAAAATTTTCCTGAAACTACTAGACCCGATTTAGGGATATTACATATATGATATGAATGTGAATTATGGCCCGTATGAACCTTATGAATGCTTAGGATGCAAATGACATGTCATTAGGCTTATGTACTATTTCGGGTGTTGGTCTTGGATGCCCTACCGATGGCTGAGGTCTTACATTTGTTGTGAATTCTCCACAGCTTGTGTGAGAAACATCATGTAGCCTAAAATCTTGACCCACAACTCATGTGAGCAGGCTCATTTCGTAGCTCGTGTGAGCAATTACAATTGTAACTCGTGTGATCAAGTATCCAACGTTATTTCATTTGGTTAATCAAGTGTTAAATGTATAAAATGAAATAGATATAAGAAATTGTTATATGAAATGGATATACGAAATGGTTATATGAAATGGTTATATGAATCGGTTATATGAAAATAGATATACAGAATGATTTTATGAATCGATTATATGGAAATAGTTGTCGAAGCCATTTTTAAAGTTGATTAAAAACTGGGGGTCGACTTTAAAAAAATAAAAAATAGAGTCTCCACCAATCCCTTTTTGCTTAGGTGTGATTGGATTACCTTATAAAATATTTTTTTTAAAAAAAAACATTAATTTTGGCCTACGAACTTCAAGAAAATGGGTTCGGGAGTCGGTTACGTACGAGAAATGATTAGCACCCTCGTAACGCCCAAAATTGATACCTAATTGATAAAATCAAATCCTAATGTTGAAAATTTGAAAAATTTTAAAATATGATCCTTTTATTAGAAAGAAAACCAAGACTTACATATCTCAAAGAAATAAAATGCTATACCCAGTAAGTTAGGATGTAACACCTCATGACTTCGAAACTAGGCTCACCTTTATTTAGAAAATTCTTACCTCAAGACACAAAACATCATATCCAATAAGTTAGGATACAACGTTTTGAATTCCCAAGAATAAGTTTTGATTTGGAAGTTTATAAGTTTCAATTTTAAAAGAAAAGGGGTACCTAATATTTTAAGTTCAACGATAAAAATCGAAACCCAGTGAGTTAGGGCACAATTTTTCTCGAAGTCCCCAAATATTAGATATCACCGTATTTTTTAAACTAAAACTTTGAATAAAATTCGACAATTTTGCAAAATGTATTTTTATAAAAATGATATGAATTCGATTTTGCATTGATACATTACGACATATAAACATCAAATAACAATTCACTATAATCACAAGTCATATTAATGATCAATGCTAATATAGTCAATTAACGAAAGAATATAGTAACTAGTATATGAAATGAAATAACTATGATAAAGCAATAATAAAATAAAGGAACATAAATAAACATATACAAGATATAATTTTAAAAAATTCATATGAAATATAAAAATTCAAAAATTAAATATTAAACTTTTACCAACAAGATCAAATAAAATGTAAATAAATGAATGATGTATTTAAGCATTGAATAAACCTTATAAAAAAAAGTAAAATGTGACAATTTCTAAAACAATTAATATATATATAAACAATATGTTTTAAATAAATAATATAAAAATTTAGAGTATATAAAAATATAGAGATAAATAATTAATATATAATTTAATAATTTAGCATATATGAAAATAATAATTTATGATAAAAACGATTTACAAATAAATAGTATATAAAAAAATATTTATAAAGCAATAATCATAAAAAATTACATTTTAATATAATCAATATAAATAATATATGTTATACAATATAAAAATTTTATAAAATATTAATGATACAAATCAAATGCTATACAAAATATAATATAATAATATATAATAAACAAAAATAAAATGTATAATATAATAACTAATGAGTAGAAATTTTTTAATGATATACAATATATAAATAATATTGGAAAATAGCATAATATAAACAATAGATAATAATAATTTAATATATATAATACTAAAATAATTTTTTTAAAAGAAAAAATGAGAATAAAATAAAAATAAAAAATCAAATAAGCAAGAATTAAATTAAAATAATAAAAATTTTAAGGTTAAAATGCAAAAAGGGTGATATTAAAACACAAGCTAAACTGTAGGGACCTAACAAGCAATTATGCCCAATCTCCTAAACGGCGCCGTTCTGTTTTTGGCCTTTAAGCAGCCCGAGGACTCAATTGAAACAAAAACAGACTTTTAGGGCTAATTTTAAAAAATAAAAAATATTAAATTGGACGAAATTAAAATTAATAAAATAGGGGGGACTAAAATGGTAAATTTCCCTCTTTATAAAAAACACGTGGATCCTCCTCAGGTTTTCGGGTCAATGCGTAGATCCTCTCTTAAAACGACGCCGTTTTGGTCATTAACTGACCACACCAAAACGGCGTTGTTCCTTTGGCCTATTGATAAACCGAAATATGAACATATTTTAATCTGACATTTAGCATACTTTTGGATGATTTTTCCCTTTAATAATGGAAATAGGTGCTCCTAATCATTTCTTTTCATGTTTTATATTTAAGAGAGCATCGGAGGATGAAAAGAACGAATAAACGGGCCAAAAACAGAGAAAATGGGCCAAAGCACGAATTCCACACGACCTAGGCCCAAGACCACACGATCGTGCCTCTTAAGAAGAGCTGACCACAGCCTAGACCCTGAAATGCACGTTCGTGCCTCATCAACAGATTCAACCATGGCCTGGCCTCGAATCACACGGGCGTGTGCCATGGGCGTGGCCCTGCCATAGAAAAGAAGAATTCTATTCGGATTAGGATACTTTCGGGCCAAGTAAGGCATCTCGAAGCCTATATAAACACCCTATGAGGCAACTTAAAAGGTGAGTTCGACAGATTCCTTCTGTCAAGGCTTTTCGGGCGTTTAGCTAGGCCAAGAAGCTGAGCCAGAGAAGCTGAATACAGGGATTTACTCGAAGGAAGCCAGTTGGTTCATCTCAAGAAGCTGGAATCATACTTAAGACGGAGGAACTCTCCTTCAATTTCTATAGGGGGTTTTAGGGTTTTCTTATGTTTTGTTTTATATTTTCTTCTGAGATGTTTTCTTTTACTATTATGAACTAAACCCTCAGATACCTGAGAGGGATGAAACCTAAGACAAATCTTGTTATTGTTATCTGAGCTGTATGATAAATACTTGATTTGTTCTTAACTATGTGTTCTTAATTATTGTTTTGGTATTTTAGGGATATTGATTCAAGCATTCATGCTCTTAGGCAGAGGAGGAATAGACCCTGTTTAAGAGTAGATCTAGCATAGTTAAGCAGAGTTGAACGCAACCCTAGAGATAGGAGACGTAAATCTTTCAGATTAGGGTTAATCCTAATATGAGAGTCCATAGATCGAGTTAATGCAATTCTAGGGGCTTTAATTAGAAAGAGATTTCAACTAATCAACCTAGGGTTAGACGTTAGTAGCCTCGAGAGAGGTATTAATATAATTTAGGGAATCCTATGGATCAAGTCAAGTGAATAATTCGTCTGGTTCAGAGTTAGATAACAAGTGAAGTCTAGGTAGATTCTTCCTCGGGTATTGTCTAAATCAATCGCTTCTCCTCTCAAGTCTTTCCTCAATCTTCTCTTTGTCTTCGCATCTTTAGCTTAGTAGTTAGTTAATTTTAGATAAGATAAACAAATCCCTTAATTCTTAGGCTAAATAATAGAAAGAGAGTTAATATTAGTACTTTTGGTTCCTTTGGGTTCGACAATCTAGTCTTGCCACTAACCTATACTACTGTTCGATAGGTACGCTTGCCTCCATTATTGTCTTAGTTAGTTTCCAGGTTTGATCATTCTTTTTATAAATTTTTAAGACTCTGACACACGATCAAGTTTTTGGCGCCGTTGCCAGGGAACTAAAATATTAAGAGCGCTCAATTTTATTACTTTAGCCATATTTTTTTTTTTTTTGCAAATAAACTTTATTTTTACTTTATTGAATTTTCTTTTTCTATTTCTCTTTTCCTAGTAGGTACCTCTAGTTTATTACTAGAATGAACCCAACAGGACCACTACTTTACGACAGTAATATTGAAGGAACCGTACGCAGAAATTGTAGAGAAGTAAGGCGAGGCTTAAATTACATACAAGAAGAGCAAAAGGACGAAACTAATACCATCGAAGGGATGGCTGAGAATAATTCGCTACCTCAAGAAGTGGCCAATCATCATGTTCCTCGAACTATGTATGATTATGCTAAACCTAATTTAACTGGAGCCGAATCGAGTATTGTTAGACCTACTATAGACGCTAATAATTTGGAACTGAAACCTAACACTATTCAAATGATTCAACAGTTTCAGTTTGATGGTTTGCAGGACGAATACCTGAATACTCATTTAGAAATTTTTCTAGAATTCTGTGATACCTTCAAAATAAATGGTGTTTCTGATGATGCCATTCGTCTTCGGTTATTTCTCTTTTCTTTGATAAATAAAGCCAAACAATGGTTACATTCTCTTCCACGAGGATCAATCACTACATGGGACCAAACGACCGAAAAATTTTTACTGAAATATTTTCCACCGACCAAAACGGCCAAATTAAGGAATGATATCTCTTCTTTTGTGCAGATGAATTTAGAAACATTATACGATGCATGGGACAGATACAAAGATTTGTTGAGAAGGTGCCCACACCATGGTTTATCCTTGTGGTTACAGGTCCAAGCTTTTTACAACGGTGTGAATCCCTCAACCCGGCAGTTAATTGACTCAACAGTCAGTGGAACCCTGAATAACAAAACTCCTGAGGCAGCTTACGAATTTATAGAGAAGATGTCACTAAATAACTATCAGTGGCAAGTTACAAGGGACAAAGCCAACTAAAGTAGCCGGGGTTTTCAACATCGACGCGGTCACCATGATATCAAATCAGGTAGAGATGATGAATAAAAGATTGATAGTTTGTGTGGTTCTTTGTAGGTACATCCAGTTATGCAATGTGACTCAAATCTAGCAGGTGTGGCGAATCCTGAGTACCCACCCTACAATCATGGCATGGAAAGTGAACAGATAAACTATACGGGTAACAATTTTAGATCTCAAAATAACCCTTATAGTAATACTTATAATCCAGGTTGGAGGAACCACCCCATTTCTCGTGGGGTGGCCAAGGAAATCAGAGACAACAACCACCCCTTCCAAACTTCCAACAACATCCCTACCCACAGGAAAAGAAGTCGAACCTTGAAGAGATGCTGACAAAATTCATAGCAGTGTCTGAAATTCATTTTCAAAATACCAAAACAACACTTAAAAATCAACAAGCATCGATTAAAGGAATCGAGAACCAGTTAGGGCAACTCGCAAAGCTGATTCCGAACGACCACTAGGTAGCTTGGCAAGTAACACTAAGACTAATCCAAAGGAGCAAATTCAAGCCATAACAGCTCATGACAGTGAAGGATCAGTAGAATCTGAATCTGAGCCAAGGCAAGAACCTGTAGTAAGTGAAGGTAAGGTTGAGGAAAGCCAAGAAAATCCAAAACCAGTAATTAAAGAATACAAACCTCGTATACCTTACCCTAATACGATGAAGGAAGACGACACAGAAGAACAGTTTGGTAAGCTCCTTAAACTCTTAAAGAAATTACATATTAACTTACCGTTTCTTGAAGCTCTTTCGCGATGCCAGATTCAAGGAAATTTTTAAAAGAGCTCTTAACGAACAAGCAAAAGCTAGACGAGGAGTCACATGTGGAACTAAACGCAGTATGCTCAGCAATGTTATAGAATAGACTACCACAGAAATTAAAAGATCCAGGGAGTTTTACAATTCCATGTTTAATTGGTAGTTTATCTGTTGATAATGCTTTAGCTGATTTAGGGGAAAGCATCAATGTTATGCCATCTAAAATGTTTAAATAGCTAGGTCTAGGGAAACCCAAGCAAACTCGGATGAGTATTCAACTAGCTGATAAGACTATTCGAATTCCTAAGGGTATAATTGAAGATGTATTAGTTAAAGTTGACAAATTCATATTTCCCGTAAACTTCGTTGTTTTAGATATGGATGAAGACAATAGTATCCCCTTAATTTTAGGAAGACCTTTTCTAGCAATTGCTAGATCTAAAATTCATGTTAGTACAGGTGAGCTCATACTTCGTGTAGGTGACGAATCAATCAGTCTCCAAGCTCTCGACTCAGCTAGGACATCGAGTGACAAAGGTGAGGACGTAAATTCTATCGATAATTATTTGATTAAACTTTCTTTTCAAGAAACACCAAGGAACTACACGATAGAGCCAGATCCTATAGCTCATAAGACCGATGAACTAGATGAGTGGAAGACACATTTCAAGGAGAAATCAAATCCACACAAAGTGAAACCGAAAGAAACCCCAGAAGAACTTAAATGAACATCAAATCACTTCAAAATAGGAGATTAGGTACTATTAGATAAGACAGACCCACGAATCGCCACATCAAACCTGAAGACAAACGAAGAGATCCCCTTTACAGTACTTAATGTTTTCCATTACGGAACAGTTGAGGTAAGTAATTCTACATTCAGTACTTTTAAAGTAAATTCTACTCGACTCAGACTATAACGATAGAATGAGAAAGGATTTTTCACTCCTTAAACCACCGTGAAGGTGTGAAAGAAAGGTAAGTCTAGCTTAAG
Source organism: Gossypium rotundifolium (assembly GCA_025506655.1). Lineage (NCBI taxonomy): Eukaryota > Viridiplantae > Streptophyta > Magnoliopsida > Malvales > Malvaceae > Gossypium > Gossypium rotundifolium. Next base: position 52,279,660 of record CP106727.1, read on the forward strand.
ACTGTAAACGAGGGTTTTTTGGGAGGCAACCCGAGCACTAACCCTATTTATTTTTGTTTCTTTTTCTTTTAGCACCTAACTACAAACTAACCAAGTTAATGAAGCACCGACTTTTGCACCACACGACCTTACACACGGTCGTGGACGTAGCCGTGTGGACACTATGGATGAAAGCTTTGGCATGGCAGAGATGGTACAAAACAGGACGAGAAAAATATCTTCAAATCACAGGCTCAACTAACACCACGGCCGTGCGATGCAGCCGTAGTCGACACTGTTTTAGAAGCACGTGCGTGGCGACCTTCACATGGGCGTGGGAGAAACTAAGGAAGCATAACACGGCCGTGAGACACTACCGTGTGCTTAGATACACCCACGATACACGGGAGTGGGATGTATCAGACCTGAATTCTTATTTAACCCACCCACTCCCCTTCTCAACCACCCTCTATTCTCTTCTTCCAAATCCTTTAAAGTTTTTCCCTCCATCTTTACTTTCCTCCTTCCTCATTCTCTAAAAGTATTGATCTACGCTTCAAACAATGTCGAAGAAAATGAAAGACCCTAGCCCAGTATCCCTATGCGAGACTAATCAACATAAGTTCATGCCGGCTGCTTCATCTAATCGACAAGCCAAGGGTCTTTGAGGCCAATTAACCTTTATTTTTCTTTTCTCTTCTCTTTTATTTTCCTTATCTTTGACTTTCTTATACTTAATTTAGTTTAGTTCATTTTAGTTTCTTGGTTTTAAGTTCTAAATGCTTCTAGGAAATCACACACCACGGCCTTAGAAATCACACTCACCTCGCGAACCATCTACCAATAAGGACCTTTCGGTCCAGTAATCGGTTCTTTTAGTCTTATTTCCCTTTCTACACTCTTTCTTTCTATTGGTCTTTTCTTTAAATATATAATTAGTATATGTTGAATTATTTTTACTATTTCCTGGCTAATTCTTCACGAGTTACCCAATTTCTTCATTTAGCACAGAGATTGTCAACGGCCATCACACCACGACTACTGCCAACTCGAGGATCTCATCCAAAATTAAGGAAGTTTCACTTCTCTCCCTTACTTTTGATTTTCTTATGATATGATTTTTATCTATCTTTGTACATTGAGGGCAATGTACATCTTAAGTGTGGGGGTGAAAATTATTTAGAAAAAGTGCCTAACTTTTTGCATTATCCTCAAATCCCTAAATGATATTCTGTCTTAAAGTAATTTTCTCATATCACTAATTAAAATGAAATTCATGTTGATTCATGATTTTTATTGATATGTTTTAGACTAAGTCATTGATAATTGTGCAATGATGATTTAAACTTCAAGATACTAGAGAATCAAGCATGATGAGTCTATTTTCAAAAATTAAAATTTTGTTAAATTATCTACCTAAATCTAATTGTTACCTTGAAATTTGAAATTTACAAAGTTGATATCAAAAACCCATATTTTTTTGAGATTTTGAGCCTTTTAGAGCTTACATTCTTTTCGTGCTTACTTTTATTGATTATGAGTGTGTCAACATTGATTTGTTATTCTAGAACTTACTTCAATTATACGTGTCAAGACCATACTATTGATTTGATATACAGAGATGATTAAGGCACTTAGGATTTAACCTACTTACTCTACTAAAAGCCTACCCTCATAATTGACCCCTAGTGAACCCCTTTGATCCTAACAACCCTTTTATTGACTCAACCCACTAATATTAACCCGAAACCCATCTTGTATTTGTTATCACCATTCCTTTTGACTACCCTTCTATCGAGACTTATTTTGGTCAGTTGCCTAATTATATTATTTCAGGTTTTAAAGTTTTATCTTATATTGATTTGTTCCTAAAAAAATCGAAGTATATTCATTATTAGTTCTATAATTAAGTGAGCCTACACGTTTAATTTCAACATCTTGAAGAAGAAGCTCGTGTTATTAGTATTACAAGTTTTCAATTGATGTAATTATTCAGTTTATTAGTTCATTTTTCTAGTTAGGTAATTTTTCAATTCAATCTCGATTTTAACCCTTTTAATTCAGCCTTTATCCACACCGTTAACCTAAGCCCCGTTACAACCCTTTTTAAAGACCTTTTGATTTGTGTATCATCTCATTTTACAGTGGTGGAGATTTGATTTTCATGCAAGCCTATGGGATTAACTTTTCATGTTTGACTGATGAGTGCTTTATTTTTTAACCTTAAACACCTCGAGTGATTTGAGTGAATCTTTAGTGAGCATGTCAACTTTTTTCGATTTTAAATTAAAGGTAATCATTCGGATAAGGGGAAAACACCTATTCTTTCATGCTAAAAATTCATGACTTTGATTGTTTGAATCTTTAGGACTCTTTGAGTTGAATTATCCATGTATAAATTATCTATGAATTATGATAAAACATTATCAATGAATATTATGAATAGAGGAAGTTCATTTTAAATGTGAGTTGAGAATTTTGCTTGAGGACAAGCAAAAGCTTAAATGTAGGGGTATTTGATAAACTGAAATATGAACATATTTTGATCCCACATTTAGCATACTTTTGGATGACTTTTCCCTTTAATTATGAAAATAGGTGCTCCTAATCCTTTCTTTTTCATGTTTTATACTTAGGGGAGCACCGGAGGATGAAAAGAACGAATAAACGGGCCAAAAATAGAGAAAATGGTCCAAAGCACGAATTTCGCATGACCTGGGCCCAAGACCACACAACCATGCCTCTTAAGAAAAGCCAACCACAGCCTGGACCCTGAAATGCACGGCCGTGCCTCATCAACAGGTTCGACCACGGCCTAGCCTCAAATCACACGGGCGTGTGCCATGGGCATGGTCCTGCTGTATAAAGGAAGAATTCTATTTGGATTGGGAAACTTTCGGGCTAAGTAAGGCATCTCGCCTATATAAACACCCTACGAGGCAAATTAAAAGGTGGGTTCGACGAGAGTTCGACAGAAACCTTCTGTCAAGGCTTTTTGAGCGTTCAGCTAGGCCAAGGAGCTGAGCCAGAGAAATTGAATACAGGGATTTACTCGAAGGAAGCCAGTTGGCTCATCTCAAGAACCCGGAATCATACTCAAGAGGAGGAACTCTCCTTTAATTCCTTCAGGGGGTTTTAAGGTTTTCTTTTTTTTTTTTTTTTTATATTTTCTTCTAAGATGTTTTCTTTTACTATTGTGATCTAAACACTCAGATACCTGAGAGGGATGAAACCTAAGACAAATCTTGTTATTGTTATCTGAGTTGTATGATAAATACTTGATTTGTTCTTAACTATGTGTTCTTAATTATTGTTTTGGTATTTTCAGGATATTGATTCAAGCATTCATGCTCTTAGGTAGAGGAGGAATAGACCCTGTTTAAGAGTAGATCTAGCATAGTTAAGTGGACTTGAACGCAACCCTAGAGATAAGATGACGTAAATTTTTCGGATTAGGGTCAAACCTAATATGGGAGTCCATAGATCGAGTTAATGCAATTTTAGGGGTTTTAATTAGAAAGAGATTTCAATTAATCAACCTAGGGTTAGACGTTAGTAGCCTCGAGTAATTTATGGAATCCTACGGATCAAGTCAAGTGAATAAATAGTCTGGTTCAGAGTTAGATAACAAGTGAAGTCTAGGTGGATTCTTCCTCGGGTATTGTCTAAATCAATCGGTTCTCCTCTCAAGTCTTTCCCCAATCTTCTCTTTGTCTTTGCACCTTTAGCTTAGTAGTTAGTTAATTTTAGATTATATAAAAAAATCCCTTAGTTCTTAGGCTAAATAATAGAAAGAGAGTTAATATTAGTACTTTTGGTTCTTTTGGGTTCGACAATCCGGTCTTGCCACTAAACTATACTACTGTTCGATAGGTGCGCTTACCTCCATCATTGTCTTTGTTAGTTTCTAGGTTCGATCATTCTTTTTATAAATTTTTAAAACTCTGACACATGATCACCTCTATAAATCCAAGATTAATAAAAAAAAATTTAACAGCCATTCAAAAAAAAAAAAAACCAAAACAGAGTTTTAGAAAAATTCTCTCTTCCCCTCTGTCTCCGGCCAGAATCTGGCCTAGGTTCCGGCGATGGACCGCCACACGCGCCGCCTCAAACGACAGTTAGAAAGCCAGAAACCTCTATTTTTTAATGCCGATCAAAACAGTAAGCTACTTTTCTTTATTTTTAATAGTATATATAATAAAAATATTATAAGAATCGAAAGAAAATAAAAAAAAGGTCGAAATGGTGTAATCGAAAAAATCACCCCTGCTTTTTATTGATTTTTTTATTGTTTATTTCAGTATGTTTTCCTATATTCTTTTTTTCTATCCCCTTTTACAGATTATTGTAGGGCTTTTATAGCCCTCAAAATAAAAAATAAAAAAGGAAATACGCCTATTCTATCTTGTTTGCCATGTTTACTGTTGTGTTTTTTTACCTTTTTGCAGGTGGACGAGGCGTGCGACGGCGATAGGGGCTGTCCATGCGTTGATGGCGGCGTGACTGTGGACTGGTGTCGAGGCTGCTGGCGGCACGAGGAGCTGGGAGTTTGCAGTGCCTAGGGTTTCCCAAAAACCCTAGGTCTCTGAATCTGCTTAAGCTTTGGGCCCCTTTGGGCCATGCGAGTTTGGGTCTGAGGTTAGTTAAGTTTGGGTTTTATGGTGTAATTGGGCTTGTTTTATCTGTTAGTTAAGTTTGGGTTTTAGGGTGTAATTGGGCTTGTTTTATCTGTTTTAGGTATTATTTTGCTCTGGGCTATTAGACTGTATTAAAAAACAAACTTGGACATTTATTATTTTTTGTTTTATTTAAGCATGGGCAATAATGGGCTATTACAGCTGCCCCTCTTTGCTCATTGTCGTGTAACAAGAATAGAGCAAAGACGATAAAAGGTCCCATTTTGCCCGGTCTTGTCAAATGACTGTATCTTCAGGGAGATAGGCTAGTATCTTCAATCTGCTTCACTACAACTTCAGGAAGACAAGATTTACTATTTTTAGTCTGCTCTACTGTAAACTCAAGCATGCCAAATTAGTACCTTTGATCTGCATTCTTCGGTTTGATCCACTGCAACTTCAGGGAGGTCAAGCTGAGGTCTTTGATCTTCTTCCTACAACTTCAGGAAAGTAAGATCTGTTGTCTTTAGCCTGCTCTGCTCAACTTCAGGGAGACAAGACTAATATCTTCGATCTGCTTCACTGCAACTTCAGGAATGCTAGATCTACTCTTTTTTTTTAGCTCGCTCTACTGAAAACTCAGAAAGCTAAAGCTAACGTCTTCGATCTTCTTCCTACAACTTCAGGAGGGTAAGATATATTGTCTTTAGCTGCAACTTCAGGGAGACAAGACTAATGTCTTCGATCTGCTTCCTGCAACTTCAGAAAGATAAGATTTTCTATCTTTAGTCTACTCCACTGCAACTTCAAGGACGCCAGACTAGTATCTTCGATCTGCTTCACTGTAACCTCAAGAAGTCCAAATCTACTATTTTAGTCTACTCCACTGCAACTTCAGGGAGATAAGACTTGTGACTTCAACCTGCTCCACTACAACTTTAGGGAGATAAGGTTGGTGGCTTCACTCGACTTCACTGCAACTTCAGAAAGATAAGATTTATCGTTTTCAGTCTGCTCCACTGCAACTTCAGGGAGATGAGACTTTTTATGGAATATTCAATCTGACCTACTACAACTTCAGAGGTATAGGATTCATCATTTTAATCCGCTCCACTATAACTTCAAGGAGATGGGATTAACTATCTTCAGTCTGCTCCATTGCCGATACACAGAGATAAGACTTGTGACTAAAATCTGCTCCCTTGCTACATCAGGAAGATAAGATTCTTCAAATTAGATCTGCTCTGCTACCGCTTAGGGAGATAAGATCTACAATCTTCAGTCTGCCTCACTACTATCTCAAGGGGACAAAATCTAAAATTTTTAGTCTGCTTCCTTACTATCTCAGGAAGACTTCAATCTTCAGCCTGCTCTACTACCATCTCGAGGGAACAAAATCTGAACTTTCCAATTTGCTTCCTTACTATCTCAAGAAGACTTCAATCTTCAGTCTGCTCCACTATCATCTTGAGGGAACAAAATCTGAATTTTTTAATTTGCTTCCTTACTATCTCAGGAAGACTTTAATCTTCGGTCTGCTCCACTACCATTTCGAGGGAACAAAATCTAAACTTTTCAATTTGCTTCCTTACTATCTTAAGAAGAATTCAATCTTTAGTCTGCTGCACTATCATCTCGAGGGAACAAAATCTGAACTTTCTAATTTGCTTCCTTACTATCTTAGGAAGACTACAATCTTCAGCCTGCTCAACTACCATCTCGAGGAAGATAAGACTGATGGCTTAAATCTACTCTGCTGCTTCATAGAGATAAAATTCGCCATTCGATCTTGTTCCATTACTGCTTAGGGTGGCAAGATCTACAATCTCTGACCTATTCCCCTGCTGGTAAGGGAGATAGGACTAGTGAATTCACGGATGTTGCTACACCGTTCTCTGGGGGACATGTCCTGCAGACTCGAATGTATTATGGATGAAATTTGCATGAATGCAGAATGTCATGAGAATGATCCCTTTTTTAAATGTAAAATAATTAAGATGCAATGATTAGAATGAATCAAATGCTCCTAACTAAATGATATTAGAGTTGACATTCGCATGAATGCAGAATGTCATGAGAATGATCTCTTTTTTTTCTTCTTTTTTTTTTTTGTTTAATGTACAATGATTAGGACACAATGATCAGAATGAATCAAATGCTCCTAATTGGAAGTGTATGAATGATATTTACATAAATGCATGAGAATGATCCCTTTTTCTAATGTTTTGGTTGTCACTGCTCATAGTTCATCAAGGTTCTATCACTGATGCGTTACCATGCTTTCTCGTTCAGCTGGTATCTTTGACATAAAACCCAAAGAAACGATCATATTCTGCTCAGCAAGCTTGCCCCGCTTTAATTTTAGAGTCCCTTCCATTATACCTTATGGGACATAAAGTTTTCCACTACAACTTCAGGGGAATAACATTTGGTTTCTTCCATCCATCCAATTACCACTCAGAGGTAAGAATTTTTATTATCTTCAATCAACTTGATCTGCTGCACCATTTCCTGGGTGTAATGACCAAATGAATGCAGGGTATCTTTTTCTTTTCCCGAGAATAATCCTCTTCTATACCTGGGTTGACACTGCTCGTCATTTGTCAAAACGGTATCACTTAACGAAATGTCTTGCATTTTTGTTCAACCAATAAAAATCCAAAAGAGATAATCATCTTTCAATATTTCAAACCCTTAGGCTTGGTGAGTTTTAAACAATAGTCTTGTTTCAGGTTCCTGTACTATTTAAAAGCTTCCAGAGTAATATGCAAAACTCCTTTTATGAAGTATTATTAGTCCAATAATCATTATTTCAATATAAAATTCTTGAAAAATATCATAATAATGGACGTGAAAAAAAATTAATTAGGAGCATTGCTCGAAACAAATAAGTTAATCAAAGATAACCAAAGCAATGAAAGAAAATTGATTGAGGTGTATCTTGAAAAGAATAAAGTAAGCAGATAGTCAAGGCTATAGAAGAAAATTGATTGGGGTGTATCTTTGAAAAGAAAAAAAAAACTAATCAAAGATAGCAAATTTAAAATGGGTAAGATAGAAGCTAAGTGCCCCAGATATCGCAGCCTGAGCGTCTCTGTACAAAGTCCTTGAGGACCATTTTGAGCTCAATACGTTTAGGGGATCTGGAGTACTTTGTCAATGCCCCAAGACGTAGCATACTTCCTTATTGTTAATTCAGGCAAAGAAAGACTACCACATGCCCTATCTTTGATCAAAATTTGAGCCACCCTTTTCGAATTTTTAGCTCAAAACCCCTTTGGTCTCAAAGCGCCTTTTGTGGGTTTTCGCCTTGGCCTCTCCTCTTTTTTTTTTTTTGAACGAATTTGAGCTCAAGGTGCCCTTTGCGAGTTTTCAACTTGGCCTTTTCCTTTTCAGGTAAAATACTTCTTGATTGCACCTGAATTCACCGGATTGGGCAAGTCTTTGGCATCCATCTCAGTCAATATTAATGCTCCCTCAGAATAGGCCTTCTTTACAACATAAGGTCCTTCCCAATTTGCCATCTGCTTTCCTCTGAAATCCTTTTGTATAAGAAGAATCTTCCTCAATACCAGGTCCCCATCATGAGATCCCCTTGGGTGATCCATTTTTGACATAAATCAGCATCATCCATTTTGGTATTTTTTGACTATGATGAATACTTTCAAACCCTTTTCTTCAACCAAGTTCACTGGAAACATTCTACTTCATCCAATTCTTGACTCAATCAAAGCTCGGGGTAGAGACAAAACCACTTCTATTCCATAAACCAATGGGAAAAGTGTTGCCCCAGCGAAAGTCCTGGTCGACATTTGATAAGCATAGAGAGTAAATGATAACTTCTTATGCCAATATTTACAAGTCTTTGGTCACCTTTCACATTTTTTTGACAACCTTTGCTGCACTATGATATGTTGTCTAATCTTTGAGCAAACTGCAATCTTTGACATTGTACAGTTATACATTATTAAATATGATTCTTTCTGGCACTCTTTGCTGGCATCTGATCCTTTTTTTAAATTTTAATTTTGATGACTGTCGACTTTGCAATATTGGCATATGAAGCTACTTCCACCCTCTTAGTGAAGTAAACGACGACCACAATAATGAATCGATATTGGCTAAAAGATTTTGACGAGACTGGCCCCATCACATCCATGCCCCACACATGGAAAATTTGTGAAGAAAATAGAAGAGTCACATGAATCTCGTTTTATTTAATTCAGTATTTGCGGTATAAATGATGCAATCCCCTTTCATGGTAGGCCAACAGTGTCCGATCCTCATGTTTAGCCCGCGTCTTATTAGCCTAAGCATGTCCTCTTTTTTAGGCTCATAATGTCCAATGACCCTTTGTAGAGTAGGGTCTGCTTTTCATCTTGTTCTACCCTTCTTAACAAATCAAAAGATAGGTTACAATCTCTGTCATCTTCAAAGTCTTGAGATCCTTCTAGACACATATCTTACTTGAAAGGAAACTCTGAGTCAGTAGCAGTATTACTCACATCATTAATATCTGGAGACCTATTGTAGGTTCGAAGGAATATTTCAAAGAATAAATGATTGAAAGAATGATCATTTGTATGGTCATAAATGGAGAATGAAAGAATACTTGAAAGAAACAAAAGAATGTACAATATGAAATGCAAAGAATAAAAAAATATTTGCTTAAAAAAAAGATGCATTTTATTGAAATAAAAATTCTGGACATAAGGCCATTTCACAAAAGGATTCTTATTGTCTCTAGGCTTAAGGCAACAAGCATGTTTTGAATATTACTCTATATCAGCTCTAAAAATACAAGGATCTCTTCCACAGTCCCATTATTCAAAACACTCCCAAGTATGCAAGGGTGTGGAAACTTTGTTCCCTGATTCCCTCTTCACTTTTGACTTCTTCAAGGAGTTACAACATTCTTATCTCCTTATTTAATTATTGCATTTACTACCCATTAAAGTGATCAGGTTTTGATGAATTGTCAAACTTCACAATTCTCATTTTAATGAACCTTTCGACCAACTTTTTAAACGTAGTACAGTTTTCAATTGAGTGACCTATTATTCCCATATGGTAGTCACATTGAGCGTTCGAGTCATACCATTTAGGATATGATACTGTAATGGCTTTAGATAAAATGGGGACACCACATGCACGTCAAATAAACTTTGATATAGCTCTTTATACATCAATGGGATTGGCGTAAATTAGAGCTTTTCTGAATTTTTCCTTACGCCTGATTCTTGTCTTGTCGACCCTTGTTGCCCAGCCGTAATTACTTTTGGCTGGCTAATAGTAATTGCCTTTGAGTACCCTTTGTTGTATGTACTTGTATTATTCACCTCGTCATCATTTTTTCTAGGAGTAGACCTTTTAATGGTTTCCCCTGCTTCAATCTTGCCACCTCTTATGGCATTTTCAATCATTTCCCCTGCCATCACTATATCTGTAAAGCTTTTGGTAGTACTTCCTATCATATGAGTGATGAATGGAGCTTTTAAAGTATTGATAAAGAGCATTGTGGTTTCCTTTTCTAAGAGTGGTGGCTGAACTTGCATGGCAACCTCCCTCCATTTTTGCGCATACTGCCTGAAGCTTTCATTTGACTTCTTTTCCATGTTTTGCAAGGTGATTCTGTCAGGCATCATGTCTGTGACATGATTGTACTGCTTCATGAAAGCTTGGGCTAGATCCCTCCAAGAGCTAATCCTAGCACAGCTAAGTTTATTGTACCACTTAGACGCTGCCCCCACCAAACTGTCTTGGAAACAATGAATCAAGAGTTGATCATTGTTAACATAACCAGTCATCCGTCTACAGAACATAGTGATATGGGCTTCAAGGCAGCTGGTCCCATTGTACTTCTCAAATTCTGGCATTTTGAACTTACGAGGAAGCACCAATTCTGGAACCAAGCTCAAGTCTTTAGCATCAATTCCATGATGATTATCAGCATTTTTTAAAGCCTTGAACTTCTCTTCCAACCATCTGCAATGATCTTCCAACTGCTTTGAGGATTCAATTCTTATCCTCTTATTTTCTGCTATATCTAAGTCAAGGCTAACAAGATTAGTAAGGTTATCTCCTAGGTTGGATCCTGTGCCAACTTGGAAATTCATGGGCACTCCAGTGTCATTTTACCCTTGTTGAGGCCTAATCGTGATAGATGGCCTTTGGGGATATTCCTCTGGTTGTGTTTGCACATGCGGTGGGGTGAAACCCCGAGGAAAGTCCTCATTATCTTCTTTTTCCATTGCCCCGTTCAGTATCAAGGCAATTTGAGTCATCATGTTCCTTTGAGCTTCCAAAATTTGGTCTCTCATTTTTTGCTGGAGCTTTGCCAATTGCTCTTGCATCTGGTCTTGCATGTCTCTCTGGAATTGTTCAAGTCTTTGATCCATTTTCTTTGTCTTGGCACGTGTACCGTATTGATGTTCAGTTTCCAGATTTTCCTCCTCTCTCTATCTCTCTTTCTGTGATAATTTCAACTAATTAGGCTCTCTCTATGGACTTAAATGCATATGATGTGATGTAATGCAAATGCATGAAATGCAATGCAAAGGAATGAAATGCAAAAGAGAGATGTTGATTCTGAATTCAATTCCATTAGAAAAACTTTACTAGAAAATAAATTTCTTTACACAAAACGGATTACATATGCGGCTTTGTCCTCATATTCCCAGCAAAAACATCAATCCCCTTCTTTGCAAAAGTCAAATCTTACAAACTTCTAATAGATGCCTCCTCTAGCTCTTTTTTTCTTGATCTGGGCCGCGACTCAATACTTACTTATCCTCACAATGCTTGTTAGCCTCTTCAAGAAGGCCAAGATGTGGTAATTCTTGAATAGTCTTTGTTAGCTTGAATCCTTGGGTAATAAAGTCTTGTATTCCTTCACAGACTATCAGTCTTCTCTCGTTGTATTTACTTGGACCATATTCGAACAACCGTATTATAATCCACTTTATCAAGAAATCCATTTTCTCATGACAAACTCTTCTATTTAGCAATCGAATTTGAATCAACACCTCCTTTCTATGATGTGAATGCAATGCAATCAAAATAAAAGAGAACACGTTAGTACAAGAGAAATAAATAACAAAATAGGGTACCTATCTAGGTGACCACTAGGGTTCAATATAACTCTATCTAGGGTTGGCTCTTAAGGATCACTATATGTGGCTTAGTTTTACAGGGTGGGTACCTGAACCAGCAGATCCCTCAATCCTCACCCATTATAAGCTCATATGGATTGAGTTCAATTCAGGGGAATACATTTCCCTATGGCCATGCGGAGGTGAAAACCTCACGAAGACATAGGTACGAATGTAACCCGAAGCAGTCCACTAGCCCATGCGGAGGTGAAAACCTCACGAAGGCATAGTTTCTTACTCCCACTTAAAAGTTATGACCATAACGGTCGTGCAATATGATTGCTAGGGTTAGGCGTAGTTCTACCTAGGGTAAGCTCTTAGGGCTTTCTACATGCGGTTTGGCTCTAAAATTGATGTACCTGAACCAGCAGATTCCTCGATCCTCACCCATTATAGGCTCATACGAACCAAATTCAGTTCAAGGGAATACATTTCCCTATGGTTGCACGGAGAAAAAACTCACAAAGACATAGGTACAGATGTATCCCGAAAGCGATTCACTATCCTGCACGGAGGTGAAAACCTCATGAAGGAATAGCTTCTCACTCCCACTTAAAAGGGTGTGACCACAACGGTCATGCAATGCAATGCAAAGATATTTTAAAAAATTAGAACCACATGCAATAAAAAGGATCATAGTTTTTTCAAATAAATTTGGACAAAAGGATAAGAAATAATCAATTTTACAGCTTGACTCTCTTATTGTCCCTAGTGGAGTCGCCAAGCTATCGAAATCATTTTTAAAGTTAATTAAAAAATGGGGGTCGACTTTAAAAAAAATGGAGTCGCCACCAATCCCTTTTTGCTTAGGTGTGATTGGATTACCTTATAAAATGTTTTTTTATAAAAAAAAATTAATTTTGGCCTACGAACTTCAAGAAAATGGGTTTGGGAGTCGGTTGCGTACGAGGAAGGATTAGCACCCTCGTAACGCCCAAAATTGGTACCTAATTGATAAAATCATATCCTAATGTTGAAAATTTGAAAAATTTTAAAATATGATCCTTTTATTGGAAAGAAAACCAAGACTTACCTATCTCAAAGAAATAAAATGCTATACCCAGTAAGTTAGGATGTAACATCTCATGACTTCAAAACTAGGCTCACCTTTATTTAGAAAATTCTTACCTCGAGACACAAAATATCATATCCAATAAGTTATGATACAACGTTTTGAATTCCCGAGAATAAGTTTTGATTTGGAAGTTTATAAGTTTCAATTTTAAAACAAAAGGGGTACCTAATATTTTAAGTTCAACGATAAAAATCGAAACCCAGTGAGTTAGGGCACAATTTTTCCCGAAGTCCCCAAATATTAGATATCACCGTATTTTTTAAACTAAAACTTTGAATAAAATTCGACAATTTTGCAAAATTTATTTTTATAAAAATGATATGAATTCGATTTTGCATTGATACATTACGAAATATAAACATCAAGTAACAATTCACTATAATCACAAGTCATATTAATGATCAATGTTAATATAGTCAATTAACGAAAGAATATAGTAACTAGTATATGAAATGAAATAACTATGCTAAAGCAATAATAAAATAAAGGAACATAAATAAACATATACAAGATATAATTTAAAAAATTCATATGAAATATAAAAATTCAAAAATAAATATTAAACTTTTACCAACGATCAAATATAAAAGTAAATAAATGAATGATGTATTTAAGCATTGAATAAACCTTATAAAAATAAGTAAAAATGTGACAATTTCTAAAACAATTAATATGTACAAACAATATGTTTTAAATAAATAATATAAAAATTCAGAGTATATAAAAATATAGGATAAATAATTAATATATAATTTAATAATTTAGCATATATGAAAATAATAATATATGATAAAAAAGTTACAAATAAATAGTATATAAAAAATATTTATAATACAATAATCATAAAAAATACATTTTAATATAATCAATATAAATAATATATGTTATACAATATAAAATTTTATAAAATATTAATGATACAAATCAAATGCTATACAAAATATAATATAATAATATATAATAAACAAAAATAAAATGTATAATACAATAACTAATGTGTAGAAAATGTTTTAATAATATACAATATATAAATAATATTGGAAAATAGCATAATATAAATAGTAGATAATAATAATTTAATATATATAATACTAAAATATTTTTTAAAAAAGAACAAAATGAAAATAAAAGAATAATAAAAAATCAAATAAGCAAGGATTAAATTAAAATAATAAAAATTTTAAGGTTAAAATGCAAAAAGGATGATATTAAAACATGCGCTAAACTGTAGGGAGCTAATAAGCAATTATGCCCAATCTCCTAAACGGCGTCGTTCTGTTTTTGGCCTTTAAGCAGCCCGAGGACTCAATTGAAACAAAAACAAACTTTTAAGGCTAATTTAAAAAAATAAAAATGTTAAATTGGACGAAATTAAAATTAATAAAATAGTAGGGGGACTAAAATGGTAAATTTCCCTCTTTATAAAAAACACGCGGATCCTCCCCGGGTTTTCGGGTCAACGCGCGGATCCTCCCTTAAAACAACATCATTTTGGTCATTAACTAACCACACCAAAACAGCGTCGTTCCTTTGGCCTATATAAATCCAAGATTAATAAAAAAAAACATTTTAACAGCCAGTCAAAAAAAAAACAAAACAAAACAGAGTTTTAGAAAAATTCTCTCTTCCCCTCTGTCTCTGGCCAGAATCCGACCTAGGTTCCGGCAACAGACCGCCACACACGCCGCCTCAGACGGTGGTTAGAAATCTGAAAACCTCCATTTTTTAACGCCGATCAAAACAATAAGCTGCTTTTCTTTATTTTTAATAGTATATATAATAACAATATTACAAGAATCGAAAGAAAATTAAAAAAAAAAAGGTCGAAATGGTGTAATTGAAGAAAATACCTCTGTTTTTGGTTGATTTTTTTATTTTTTATTTCAGTATGTTTTTCTGTATTCTTTTTTTTTCTGTCCCTTTTTACAGATTATTGTAGGGCTTTTATAGCCCCCAAAATAAAAAATAAAAAAGGAAATACGCCTATTCTGTCTTGTTTGCCATGTTTGCTGTTGTGTTTCTTTCCCTTTTTGCAGGTGGACGAGGCATGCGACGGCGATAGGGGCTGTCCATGCGTTTGTGGCATCTCGGGTTTCCCAGAAACCTTAGGTCTCTGAATCTGCTTAAGCTTTGGGCCATGCGAGTTTGGGTCTGAGGTTAGTTAAGTTTGGGTTGTAATGAGCTTCAGGTTTTAGGGTATAATTGGGCTTGTTTTATCTGTTTTGGGTATTGTTGTGCTCTGGGCTATTGGACTGTATTAAAAAACAAACTTGGACATTTATTATTTTTTGTTTTATTTAAGCCCGGGCAATAATGGGCTATTACAATAATTATATGAAGTGTTTTTATGAAATGTTTATTTGGATATAGATATGTAAAAAGGGACATTTGAAATGAATATTTGAAATGAAGATGTGAAATGTTAAATGAATAGATGAGGAATGAATAGTATATCAAATGTGTTTAATTGTATATGTTTATTGACAGGAAGAAGTTACACGTTTTCATATATGTTAATTTACTAACCTTGTGAGACTTGTGATGTGTATTGGCAATTAAATGAATTCGTGACCTTGGTTATGATTTTTTATTGTGAAAGGTTTAAGTTAATTCCTTTATGATAAGTTAAAGTTTGCGCTCAATATGAACTTACTAAGCTTTAAGCAAGCTTATCTCGTTTTGGTTTTTCTTCCTAATAGATCGTCAGATTGAGCTGTCGATTGGATTGCTTTTGGAGATCACACTATTCGACAATTTAACTAATCGTTCACTTTTGTCAGATTATAAGTGACATGCAAATAGGGCTTTGGTATATGTATGTTATGATCATTTGGTTATTTTTTGTGCCATTCGAAATATGTATTATGTTTTTTATGTATCTTTAATGGTATTTTGGTTGGTTTGGTATTTGATAGCATAAAAGTGTGTTTGAAATATAATGCATTGATGAATTGTTGAATTGGTGCATACATGATAGGCTAATTGATGAAATTCAAGTAATGATTTTGGTATTTGGTGATTTATGTTGATTTGGTGAATGTATAAGCATGGAAAGCTATTTTGTTTAGGTTTAAATAGTTGATGTTTATGTTTAAATTGTGGTGCCAATTAAGGCATATTGGTTAGGCACATAGGTTGATTGTGAAATGGTATATCTTGGCATGTTTTAGCACATTTTGAATAGGTTTAGTGTTGATTAATGCATGGCTTGGAACCTAAGTTTTTGTATGTGAATTGGCTTGTGTTTGAAGGTGAATTTAGGCACAGACGGTTTGCCACATGGCTGTGTGCTTTGCACGATTGTATGACACGGTCATGTGGTATGTTTGATTTTACGTACAGGATGTTCCACACGGTCATAGATTGTTATACGGCCTGGCGAGACGGTCATGTAACCCTATTTTTTCACAACATTGAATTGTAAACGGTTTGAGGACACGGGCATGTAGTGTAGTACCACATGGCCGTGTGACCCCTGTTTGCGATTTTTTTCCATACTTTTTTGTTTTGTTTTAATTTAGTCCTTAATTGTTTCTAACTTGAATTTAGGGTTCCAAAAGCACGATTTAAGGCTCATTTTTTGTATGTATGCTATGAATGATAAATGATTATTAATCTATGATGATTAAATAGTTTTTTGTATTGCATATATGTATAATCGAACTTGTTTGTTGTCGTAATATCTCGTAGCCCTAATTTGGTGACGGAGACAAATTAGGGGTGTTATATTGTTTGTCTAGCAACGAATATGTTATTTCATAACTTGAACTAAGCGACCGGGTCAGATATGGGGTGTTACACTAACTCTCTAATTACACCCATTTTTGTACTTCCAGCACTCGCTAACATATAAAATTGGAAAAGATATCGCAACTTTGTAATCAACTCAAGCTTTGGCAATAAAGTGCTTGATGGCTACCATAGCTGCATCCTTCAATGGAAACTTTGCCCCTACATAGATCTTTGGAATTTGCAACTAAACTCATCATATAGCTCAACAGTATGTCAAGGTATTCCAAAAATTCCAAGGCCTTAATTTCATTTATGTCAAATTTGTAAATATGTGATGGAGATTCGTGGAGACGAAAAATGATAAGACCTCCTTCAGCTTCTGGCAAGTTTGCAACATTATTGCCATCGACGTAATTGTCAAAATCAAAATCATCATCATCTTCTTCCTCGTTGACGTGAATACCTTCAGTCTAAAGATCACCAAATTCATTAATTTCTTTTTATTCATTTGGAAATTCGTATTGCTCGTCATCCACATTCAAATTAATAGGAATCAACAATGTTGATGGTGTAACATACTGTTATAGATCCTTTAAAGCTTCGTTCGAGTCAAGATCCAACCTGCATACGAAAAATCATCTTCGCATTAGCATAGATGATGACTTTGCATACGGGCTCCCCACCATCACATATAGTTCACGTAAAACTGCAGAAATATTAACAACATGCATCGATGAACTCAGAATATCACCTACTCCGCAACCTTGCTTGCATCATACACTCAACGACTCTACTGCACCATTTTTGGTTGAAAAATGGGTTGATATTCTAGTCTGGACATCATCATCATAAAGTTCAAGTATGCTACAAATGAGTGGATTGGAGAACATTTTAAACCTACACACTAGTCTAAGAAATGTCGAGTTGTGATTTTTTAATTGATCTTTGATGTTAGTTCATCAAGTTTAACAATTGTATTGAAACATGTACTTATTTGACGCCTCGATTGAAAAACAACGCCAACTTTAATGTTACAAATTTCTTCATTATAATAGATCGCTACAAAGAATTTAATGTACATCTTTGAACCTTAAACCTGCAAAAAAAAAAAAATAGTAATAAATTAATATAAACTAACAATACTTAATATAATATAAAAACTTCTATTAAAATTAACCATATTTAATATTCTTAAAATTAAATAAATGATTAAAATAAAATTAGGGTTGTCAAAATAAGGTGGAGTGGGGTAGTGGGCCCGAAAAAGTAACTATCTTCCTTTTTTCTTTTTCTACTTGGTTGAAAACTATTTATATATTTTGATGCAAGGTAGAGGGTAGACTTTAAAGGGTGTACAGGAATAAGGGTTTTAAAATTTAATTTTACAGACCATCCTTAAACCACTACTGAAACACTGACATTAATTGAGCCAACACTATTCAATTAAACCTTGGCTGGCTGATTTTAGGGTCCTACTCAACCGCTTGTCTGACATGGCAATAAGTGGATATCGAGTAACCTAATTTTTTTTATATAATCGTTTGTTGAATAGGCGATTTACCTTCTTACTATAGAAACCAGCGTACCTTTGCAATTAAATTTGACAGAACATTATCTTTGATTTTCTTTTTTTTTTTTTTAGTCATTATATTTATACAAGTTACCCGAAAAATAGCCAAGAAAATAACACAAATATTAGAACGTTTTAATGTATCAAAAATTTATTATAAATATAAAATAACTTAAAACACAATTATGACATAACAAAATACATGAATACAACACGGATATACAAATTGCCAAGACTAAAACTAAACACCTATGTTCACATGAAAGCATTGGTTCCCTAATTAAGGAGGATGGATTATGCACTTTTGGTATACATTTGAAAAATTAGAATCCTAACCATGCAGATGGAATCGGTTGAAACTTGTTCTTCGCTATTGCCAGAACATCATAGTAATCTGCCTGATCGAAGCAGTCGCGGAAATCTGTGAAGAGCTTCTCAAACACCCTCCATTGTACTTTGATTGATCTAGAGTACGGGAACGGAAGAAAAACCTGCGTGAGACGAATAGCGTGCATCAGAAAAAAAATAGCACACTGGCACGTCAGTTTCAAAGTAAAGCGGATGAAATTTCAAACACGTTTGTTACTGTCAAAAGATCGTTTTAACCCAAACTGCAGAGCAGACCCTATATCATCATCAGATTTCTCTTTTCATTCCCCATCTTGGTTTGTTCTTATACGGATGATACAGAAGTTATAAAAATGCAATTTTGATGCCATGAATAGGTTGCTCTTTCTTGTTCAAAATGCGACTTCTTCTTGTGACATGCAGACGTGTGTGTGCACACGTGTGTGTGCGTGCACATGCATATCTTATATACAATAAACACAAAAAGGTGAGGAATGGTAGCTTACGTCCCCCTCAAGAGCAAGGCGCTTAAGTAAAAGAAATGTGTGCTGGTTTTCCTCCAAATTGTCAAGAACAGCCAGCCAAATCTGGGAAGCAAGCTCATGGGCGACATCTCTTGGTTTACCGTAAGTGATAAATTGATCTGCTAAAACAGAGGGAAAATGAGAACTAGTAATGGACAAGAGTTTTTTGTCATTTCAGAAATAATAGATTTGTATTACTATAATCTTAAACATGACAAGAAAAGATGAAAAGATCATAGCAGTCTAAATACACAAATTGCAGTTACAAAGTACTATTGTTGGATACCAGAAACATAAATGCTTTATCTGATTTTAAGGTAAAAACACTTGCATCACAGGAGAGATCCTCTCTCTCTCTCTTTTTTTTTTTTTTTTTTTTTTTTGAAATACCATGTCTAACAGTGATGTCCAATACATTTTGAAACATGGATATGGAGATATGATCCTCCAAGGATCCTCCAAATACATGAAAAACTTTTAAAATTTTGAGTATATTCATGCAAAACACATACCCATACCCACACTGGTGCCCAAGTCCAACTAAAATAGTGAGAGATACTCAATATGCAATTTTCATGAACGAGGATGTAAATGAGACACCTATTCTCGCAAGCTCAGTCATACTCAAGTCGAGCTCAAGCTATCGAACAAGCCGGATTCAAGTATCCTAGTGCTTGGCTCGAGTTTATGCATAAATAATCAATTTTGAAGTTGAGCATGGAAATTGAGCCCATTTTTCACTAGGTAAACGAGCTTAATGGAGGTAGCTCAAGCAATTCAGTTTTCATCTTGAATTGAGCTCAAACTTTAAAAATGAAACTCAATCGAGCTTTGAGTCCCATATTTCAAATTGAGCTTGAGCTTCTTACAGCTTTAGCTTGACTCAGCTTAATTACACCCCTAATCATGAATACATGGTTCAACCTATTTCTTAACACAAAAATGAAAGGGATTAATCATGGAAATAAAGAAGAATCGAGTAATACAGCAGGTAAATTATTATTATACAACCATTTGTAATAAGTAATTGGTTCTTAACAGTTAAAATGGAACAAAGAATCAAAAATATTGAGGCATTTATAGAACGATGCAACAACTTTCTTATATCAGAAAGTAGAAATTTAACAAAGATGCATATGAATCATAAAAAAGAAATCTATATTGCCTTTCACCTTGAGATAAAGAATTCAACATTGATTTAATGAAACTTAAAAAAGTTGTAAGCACAAAACTGGAAGAGGATGGAAGTCGCACCGATTATGGTTCCATGAAGTATCCCGGAAGGAGGTGGCATATTTGAAAGTTCAAGCTGCTCTTTCAAAAATAAATATGTGTGGCCTACAATCTCATCTATCTCATCGTCCAGTGCAAAGATATGTTTACCAACATATAAAGCTGCAAATCTCCTGAAGATTAGGCAAATTATCAAAGTTAAACTTAACAACAATGATGAGAAAGAAACAATTTTGAAATAACGTAAGCAATAAGCTATAATGTGATAAGAACTATGTTCCTCAGAAATCGGGTGTGAATGTTGGATAAGGATGTATGTCTATGATTGAGTTTTTCTAAGTTTTTCATGTATTTGAAGGGTTTCCTTAATATGTGCTGGAGATGGGTGTTAGATACAGACACTTCAAGTAAAATGAAGAGTCGCAGCAACATAGGATTGCACTGCAAAACCTAATCATGGGATGTTCAGAAGATCCTAGGAGAACAAGTAAATTAACCTTGAATGTTTTACTAGGGAATCATTGCCTTTTGATACCCAAATTATTTAAAAGCATCTCCAAAAAATTTATACTTGAGATGCTTAAAAAGAAGTCAAATACAACAACATTGTAGTCAGCTCAGTACATTTTTTCTTCAGGATCTCACTACCTACAAGTGCTACACTGCTTTTATCTTTTCTATACCTCCTCAAATCATTTGCAAAACATAAACTTGAGAAGAAGTAAGCATGCTAATCTTTGACAACATACTAATCTTTGTGAAGTAAAAACCAGAAATACCGATAAGTTAAGTATCATTGAACACATTATAAACCAGAAAATACCAAGTAATGCAAGGAAGGATTAACCTTAGTTCGGGAGCAAAAGAAAGAAGGGGAAAAGCAGAAAAAGCATAAGCACAAAAAACCACACTGCAAATTTATTAAACCTTTTGCTTAGACCTTGAGGAATAGGTCCAGGCCACCTTTTAGCTTGGCTAGCTGACGGAAATGTCCTCATTAGAGCAGCTTGCCACAAGCATTCTCCGAGAAACAAGCTGGCCCACTGCTTTTTGACACAAGATATTTGAGCCCACTCTGAAACTGGCAGTCTGATGAAAATTTCAATTAGGAGATGATCAGGAAGCCTTCCAAATGAATTATCAACCAATATTAGAGTGTCACTATCCCTATTATCGGTCATTACAGTTCTGCAAAGCAAAAGTCAACTTCTAGCGATTAATTTTCCAAAAAAGAGTAGGACCACGGACAGCAAATGAAGTGGAATATTGTTCATAATAAAATGTCATTAGCTAACATTTCCACTGGAAGCCAGAAGTCTGAAAAACATTATTCTTGATGGCAACATAAGAGAGAAAGTAGAGTCCCAGTTTAATAATACCATGTTAACTTATGTTGATTCGACTTTTCAGTTTTCTTGAAGTAGTCGTCCCCAAAGGCCATTTTATACGCATTTTCAAACAATGGTACAGAGATACATGAAAAGAACTTAGAGAAAAATTGACCATATATGATTGTATATGTGGGACAGATACCCACATCTGACAGTCACTCATAGATGTTACGATTAGCCCCACCGAACTTAAATAGGCAGAAAAAAGGAAATGATATTAACCATTAGAGAGCAAGTATATTAAAAAAATCCCTTCAAAACTAGTAAGAACAAGTTTAGATTATGAGAGACTTACAAGAGCCAGTAAAAGGGGAAAAAAATTATTAACTGCAGACATAGAAGCACAATAGTTGCATCTACACCAGGGCCCCACGAAACTAAGACACCCTCAATCAACGAGGGACGCACTAAGCTACTATTGCCACGGATTTTCAACCAACATCTCTGATTAAGATATCTTAACCAAATCATTTATACTGAAATAAGTTTTACTCATCAGAGCTTATTAGACTGAACTAGCTGACAATCATGTTGCCAAACCCGTCAAGTAATTGCATGCAAATTTGATGCGTCCAATCTATTTTCCAAGTATATGAAGGAACTTGAATCTCAGAGTTCAATCCATGATGGACCAATAGGTTTGTTAATGAAGCAACGAAACAGAAACCTTAATGGGTTCGAATCCGTAAACATTCTACAAGAAAACAACTAACATGGGGAAATCTAACATATTTCACAATTAAATGTTCCCACAATTCTCTATTCCTTGAAATTCAAAGTACCTAAGAAGAAAGCAACATGTGATTAATGATGAATAGATTGAACTGGAATGAACCATTTTATGAAGATAGGGACCTAAAAAAGAGATTCAAACATGACCAACTCCTTCGATTTAATCTGAAAGCAGTCTAATTTGAACAATGAGTAAACCAAAAAGCGTGATGACTGTAAGCAAATAAATGGTAATTTGCTTTTTGGCTGAGAGTTAGCACCGATTGAATTTTATACAGTAAACAAAACAATCAAATTCAATCTTACTCAAAAAAGATAAAAGTTCAAAAGGAAACGTGGAAATTGAGATAACGAAGAAAGAATCTTGATGACAACCAAAATCTCATCAATATTTAAAAAAAAAAAAAAAAAACTCTAATACAAAATCAGTCACATGTTAACGATGGTAGTAAAAATTAATAAAATTAAACAGAAATTAACACAAACCCATTATCTGAAAAACAAACTTTAGAGAAATCACAACTGAGTCGAATTATGATTAAAAAGAAACAAAACCCAACTTTTTGTTTCGATCATTACCCATCAAAAACCAAAATTTAGCCCCTCAATCATAAGTTCACCAATAAAAACCAGAAAATAAAGGAAATTAAGAACTATAATAACTAAGAAATGCAAGTAGAAAGAAGAATGGGGAGTTGAGTTCATTGCACTAAATAACTAATACTACCATTTAGTACATAAAAATAGTGTATAACAATTATTACACAGAAGAACTTTATTGCTGAGAGATGAAAAGGAACTAAAAAAGAAAAATCACCTGGGTTGGCTGTGCTTCAAGTCTTCAGCTGAAGAACACAACGGGTTGAAACTATGAAGAGAAAAGACGCTCACTTCAAACCTCAAATAGAAATAAAAGAAAAAAAAGGGTAAAAAATACTTACTAAAATAAATAAATAATCAATTAAGTGAATTAAAGGGCTTTTTTTTTTTTAAATAGCCCAAAAGAATTAATTAATTATAAAACTAATTTAAGAAAAAAGTTATATACGTAAATAACTTGAAATGAGTGTTGCTTGACATATCGGTGGCACCACCTCCTCATTATGACTCAATCATCGATTTAAAAAAAATTGGGTGTCGTCACTTTGTTAGGCGACATCGATATATATTTTTTGAAATACTCGTGAACAATACAAGTATTCGTGGTGGAGAAAAAAAATTGATTGGGTGTCACCAGTATGTCATGAGGCACATGTAGAAGTTAGAAAAAAAATATTTTTTAATGGGTATCGCTGGTTGTCAAGTGACAAATGTGAGAATTAAAAGAAAAGTAAAACTGGAAAAAACTGAAAAGAAACAATTGAAATAAAAAAATTGAAAAAATAAATGGGGAAGCTCGTGATCGACGCTTGCTTCATAGGTGGTGTCTTATTGGCTTGCTAGTCCCACCATCAATGGATTGAAAAATTTAGAAAAGAAAAACTAAATACAAATAGAAATTGAATATGAAGAATTTTGAATAACTCAATAAAAAATGAAAAAGAAAATTTTAAATGATTTTTTATTAAAAAAATAACAATATAAAACTTAGAAAATTAAAAAATGTGTGGTGCTCGTACAATTACATTTATGAGGCATCTTGAAATGGAAAAATAATTCGGGTTAGTAATGACACTTATTCTACTCTTATTTTAATTGTGTTTGTTTATGGGTGACCATTAAACAGAAAATAAGGAAGCTCTAAGAGGGGCTTAGCTTGGTTGTTCCTAGTGCTGATATCCCTTGGTTAGTTATCAGATATTTTAATGTCTTACTTACCTCTAATGATAAAGAAAGGAGGGAGTAGGGTTGGTATAGGATGTTCCTTATTTGGTGAATTTCTTGAGAAAGGCCAATCTGCATGATTTGGGGTTTAAAGGCCATTCTTTTACTTGGCATCGGGGAGCTACTTTTGAGAGGCTTGATAGAGCAATTGGGAACAATGCTTGGATTAGAACTTTTCCTAGTTGTTCTACCACTCACCTCCATAAGCTTAAATAAGATCACACGCCTCTGTTTTTCTCCCTCAAACGAAGGATTTTATTACCTAGGAAGCGTATTTTTAGATTTTTAGCCTGATGGGTAGAGCATCCTAATTTTTTGAAATTTGTCAAAGATAAATGGTTCTTCAATGGTAATGTGGCGAAGTCTTTCAATCAATTTACCTCGAATGTTAAAGATTGGAACAAAAATGTCTATGGCTATATTAGTACTCGAAAACGAAGTCTTTTGCTGGAGTTGTCTCGAGTTCAAAAGGCTCAAGATGGTAGAATTCTAATGATCTAAAATAGTTAGAGGTGATAGTTAGGGAAGAGTTGGAAAGTGTTTTATATCATGATAAGCTACTTTGGAAACAAAAAGCTCGTTTTGATTGGTTGTACCTTAGGGATTGGAACACTAGATTCTTTCATTCTTGTACGATTCAAAGAAAGAAGTTTAATCGGATTTCTACTTTGAAAACTGAAATGGTGAATGGAATTATGATGATACGGAGCTCCAATTAGAGGGGATTAATTTTTACCAAAAATTGTATGGAGAGCAGTCGGAACATATGTCGGCCTTACCTTTGAGTTCATTTCCTATTCTTGATCATAATGATGTTCTTTTTCTGAGTAAAGAGGTTTCGCATGAAGAGATTAAAGCTGCGCTTTTTAACATGGCTCCATTGAAAGCGCCAGACGATGACGGGTTTCACGCCCACTTCTTTCAAAGCCAATGGGATCATATTGGTGGAGTAGTTTGTGATTGGATTCAGAAAGTTTTCACAGGATAAGATATAGATCTGGGGCTTAATAACACCTTGTTAGTGCTTATACCTAAATTTGAAAACCCTGAGAGCTTCACAGATTTTCATCCAATCAGCTTGTGTTAGTTTCTCTATAAATTAGTCATGAAGGTTATTACAAATCATTTTGAGGTGGTTTTCCCAAATATTATCGGCCTGAAGTAGTTAGGATTCACTGCTGGGAGGAATATTACCGACAATATCATTCTAGTAGAAGAAGTTATTCATCCCATGAAAAGCAGAAGCAAGAGCAAGAGATGGATGGCAATTAAGATCGATTTAGAGAAGACATACAATAGGGTGCGTTGGGAATTTACTGAGGCATCTCTTTAGGTGGCAACTATTCTAGGAGTTCTCATTAAGGTTATAATGTCAGCCATTATGAAATCAACCATGTAGATCTTCTGGAACGGGGTTCTGACTCAGACGTTTAGACCAGATAGAGAAATTAGACAATAAAGTCCTTTATCACCTTATCTCTTTGTTTTGTGTATGGATTGGATGGGACAGGTAATTCATTCCTCCACTAACTCTGGCTAATGGAATCCGATTAGCTTGTCAAGATTAGGACCGAAACTTTCACACTTTTTTTCGTGGATAATCTAGTTATTTTCGGTAGAGCTGAGTTGGAGCAGACTAAACTTTTTAAAGAAATCCTGGATAATTTTTGTGGCTTCTTTGGGCATCGAACCAATGCTCGTAAAACGAATGTTTTCTTTTCAAAAGGAGTTAAAGATGTTGATTAGGGAAGACTTTGTAGTGTACTTTGTTTTCGCCAGGTTCAGAATCTTGGTTCTTATTTAGGAGTTCCACTTTTCCATGAAAGGATCACTAATAGCTCCTTGATATTTTTGGTTGAGAAGGTTAAGGTTAAGCTTCAGCAATGGGACACAAGGCAACTACCTCTAACTAGTAGAATCACGTTAGCTCAATCAGTACTGCTCGCAATTCCTAGATACTTTATGTAATCATTGATGATTCTAAAAGGCATTTGTGAGGAGATTGGACGTATTGCTAGACAGTTCATATGGGGGAATTCTAGATGGGATAATAAGTTGGCTCTAGTTAATTGGCAATCAGCTTGTCAACCTAAGGCTTGTGGAGGACTTGGGCTGCGATAGTTGACAGATCAAAATACCTCATTTATGTTAAAATTCGGGTATAATATCATATCTAACAATGATTCCTTATAGGTACGAGTTCTCCGTTCGAAGTATATGGTGGGTGAAGTCATTCCTATGAGTATATCTAGGGAATTCCTCTTTCTTATGGCGACCTCTCTTTAAGACTTGGCCTATTCTCCATGAGAACATCCTATGGTCAATAGGAGATGGAAATAGCATTGGACGTTTGAAGGACAATTGGGTGCCTAGAATTGGACCTCTAATCAACTTTATCCCAGTTCAGGACATTATAAATGAAGATTGTTTTCTTAGAGAGGTGGTTACAGATAATGGATCATGGAATTTGGAACTATTTCAACCTTGGCTACCAGAAGAGATTATAGACAGAATTACAAGCATGCCACATTCAATCCCTTCGGTAGGTCTAGATAGAGTGGCTTGGATGGGTGCTTCGTCAAGTTCCTTCTCTATCAAAAGTGCTTATAGGATGATTAAGAAAGATATGTGGAATTTAAGGGACAAACTATGGAAGCTATCATGGAATTTCCAAGGTCCTCAGAGGGTTCATCTTTTTATTTGGATGGCTCTTGAGAAACAATTGCTTACGCAAGTAGAGAGATGCAGACGTGGTATTGGGACCAATGATTTCTGTACGGCTTGTGGGTTAGCCTCGGAGGATATTATCCATGCTCTTAGAGATTATAGGTCAACAAGGGATGTTTGGACTCAGGTTGTCCCAATTAAGGAACAAGAGATCTTCTTTTCTGGTAATTTGCAGGACTGGTTTATGAATAATTTGAAGAATCCTCAAAACTTGGTCTTTGGAGGGGTTGAATGGCCAGTCTTCTTTGGTCTTGTTGCTTGGCGTATTTGGAAAAAATAGGAATCTCCATATCTTTTAAGGTTCACCATGGAGTGCAGAGGAAATTATCAAGGGTTCACTTAGTTGGGCCAAGCAATATGTGTGCCTTCCTAAGGTAAGCTCTAATATAAGGCAAGTGTTGGGGTGCAATTACGACCAGATGGGTAGTTGGGTGCTTTTAAGAACTGATGGTTTGGTTAAGGTGGATTTAGGATATGCTACTGCAGGGGAATCTTGAGAAATAATCGGGGGGAGTGGATAATGGGTTTCAATCGAAGGTTGGGAATATGTACGATTTTGAGGTAGAACTATGGGGTATTTTAGATGGATTATTATTTCTACAAGGAAGGCATTGTGAAGAAAGTATTGTTGCAAACAGATAGCTTGGAAGTCATTGAAGCTATAAAGGAGTCTAATTTAAAACCCTCCAACTCGGCGTTAATTAGACAGGCTCAACATTACCTGAATAATATAGAACATTGGCTACTACAATATATCCCAAGAGAAGAAAATAGAGAAACTAATTGAATAGCTAAGTTGATTTTTAATAGAGAAAAAGGCTTAAAGTTGTTTGAAGGATGTCGTAGCAATTTAGATTAATTGAATGTACTTTTGTTATTCACCAAAAAAAAAATCCAATTGTCAAACAATTAATTCCATTAAAATTCACATTAAATATTTTTTTCTTTAAATATTTTTTAAAAAGTTTCCACCAACTTTATAATAAATATAGTAAAGCTAGTTGTCAACATTTAATTTCCATTAAAATTTCTATTAAATATTTTTCTTATAAAAATTGTCATCAACTTTAAAATTCTCATTTAATTCTCATTAAATATTTTTAAATTTACATCTTGGATTGTGTACTTTTAATGCTTCTATTTTTTCAACTTTTCATTAAAATTCCCATAATTTTTCTTTTTATTATTCTTTACTTTCTTTTTTCTTTTCATCTTGTCCTTTTTGTTTTTTTTTATTTTTTTATTTTCTTTCCCTTCTTCTTCTTAACTGAAAACCCTAACCGCCATATTCAATAGCCACCAATACCGTCATTTACAGTGGTCTTTTGTGCCCATTTCGACACCGAAGAAAAGATTTCCTCCTTCTCATTGACTTTTACAATTCAGATATTCTAATAGCCAACTCCAAATCTTCTAAAACAATGACCAAAGCTTCGATTATTCTTTTTTCAACCTTCGTTTCGCACCATTAGATTTTCATTAGTCAAAGATATGTTTTTCCTCATGGTTAAACACGTCACCTCACCGTTTTGATCACCAATGGAGTCATGGGCTTTGAAACAACCCGTTTTAGGTAAAATCGGAGCAATGGTTTCGGAACCACAAATCTTATTTTGGAAGAAAATTTATTTTTACATTATTTTATAGTCTATAGTATGATAGTAATGTCGTATAAAAATTTCGTAAAGAAATTTTACTGATTACGTGTTTAATTTGATAATGGACCAAATTGCACAAACTGCAAAAGTTGAGTTCTAATAGCTAAAAAGATTAAATAACTATGGAATTCAAAATTTGAGGTCGTTATATGGAAAATATACCATTAAAAATTCTTAGTGGTTAAGGATGATGATTCATACATGGAAAATAAAATAAAGAAAAGGATGAAATTGGAAAGTGAAATAATAAAAGATGATAAATGATAAAAAAAATAGAAATATAATCATATATATCATCTTTCCCAAATTAAAAGCATGGAAACCCTAGCCATGGGAACCTAAGCTCAAGCCAACTTATTTTGCTTGATTAGATTCGGATAGACCAAATTCGGAGTTAAAACGAGGAAAAGAGAAAATGCCGAATTAGTAGGCTTTACGTACACGAACATTTGTCGAGGTAAGTTCGTGTAACTAAATTGTGTATATTTATATGCTAGAATTAAATGTTGTGTATTTGAATTGTATAAATGCCAAATATATAAAATTAGTTACATATCCGACAAATCCCGATAAATATTAAATCTATTTTGAATAATAGAATTCGATGGATCAGAATTTCCCGATTGGTTGTGGTCCTGCATGTGTTGCAGACACACCATAGCTCCTATGAGTATCTCGTTATAATCCCTCTCAAGCTTCCTGTTATATGGTTCCTGTAAGCATCCTAATCGGCAGTGATCTTGCATGTGTTGCGGACTACCTCAGCTCTTTGTGAGCATCCTGTTATATGATCTATTGTGATCATGCATATATTGCGGACACAAACGCAGCTCTTTGTGAGTGTCCTGATATGGCTCACTTGAACTTCCTGATATATGGCTATCCGGGCTCCTGATTAAATGCTCTTCATGAGCTTCCTGATTAAAAGTTCTTTTTGAACTTCCTGATTGAAACACCCCAAACTCGGCCCACGAGCCTTGACCGGATCTGGTATGTTCCCCGGTGTAAACCGTTTCAAATTCTTTTGTTACTTAAGAAAAACTTGTGGGTTTTGAAAGAAAGATTGTTTTGGGTTGGGCTTGAGTTGAAAACAAGTTTATTTCATTATTAAAATCCTTTACTTTAGGTGACAAAACGTTTAGGCTTTGTTTTAAAATAAATTTACTTAATCTTTTAATAAATAAAAGTTTGTAAGCTTAATAAATAAAAGCAAAGTAAAGTAGTTCTACTATGGCCTTATTACATCAAATAATTCCCAAAAAAAAAATAAATTCAAAGTACTTAATGAAATAAAATCCAAATTAAATAAATTCCTTGCTGTGCATGGCCACCTTTAAGCTCCTGTCGACTCGGTCCATTACTGATCGTTACCTAAAAATAATCCCACAAGGGGTGAGTCAAACAGACTCAATGTGTAACCAACACTAAAATTTAACAATTTAGGCATATATTCACATATTGCATGCATATTCATATAACAGATAGAAAATAATGATGCAACCCGAACCCAAACCTATATGCCATCCGCTACACATCACCCGTACCATCCTGCACACCGTGGGGACTACTAAGTCAACCCTCCATCCGCTACATACCATCGAAGGCGTCATTGCGATGACGTGCTCATCGCCTCTTATAAAATTCGTGGTCTTAGATCACCACATTCAGATATCGTGGTCTTAGGTCACCACATTCAGATATCGTGGTCTTAGGTCACCACATTCACTTCCCCTTTTCATATAACCCATATGCCCCATATCATACATATCATGCATTAACATGCCAAATTCTTATTTCACATTCTTATAATGTCATATGTGTGTCGTAACAGATATTTAACATAATCCTAGTAGGAGTAGGAAACGTACCTGAGTACTTTGTACCTTAACATGGTACTTAGCCATATTCACATTCATGCATATATTTAATATTGCCATAAATATTATTAAAAGATAGTGTGGGGTACACACCTGATTCGCTTAAGGTTTCCAATCCAAATCCCGAAAAGCTTGATCTAATGCCTTAGATCTTAAATATCTACATTTAGTCAATCATTCAATACTTAGTAAAGAGCCATTCGGCCATAAATCCAAATCCTAGTAGGATTAGTACACCAAAACTTACCTTGGTGCCAAATCTCGAAATCTTCACTATACTCTTCTTGTATTCGGCCAAGATTTAAATCACCTTAACAAATTAGTTTCGGCCTTTTTAAACGAAAAATAGATCTTAATCAACAATTAAGGCCTTGGCCGAATGTACATATGGACTCACCTTATGGATCTAAATCCCGAAAACACTACTTGACTGTGGAGATGTCGAAATACCTATGGCCACATGTTAGATCAAATTTTCCAATCATTAAATCACAATAGAATGGCCTATGGCCGAATGTCTTAAGCTCTTACCTTAGATCCTATAAGTCCCGAAATATCCTTCTCCCTTTGTAGTCGACAATGGCAGAAAAATCCCAAAAGATCCTATGTAGTTTCAGCAATCCACAGATATTGATGGGATTAATTCTTAACTTTCGGCTAAAATAAGGGAAAAGACTGAAGATCGAATAATCATGGATCTTACCTTTACTTGAAGAAATCGACAGCACCTATGCTTAAGACTTCTCAAGGATATTCGGCTATGGCCTTGATGTGGATCACAATTTCGGCTCTTAAGGCTTAATGAGAAATCGGCTAGGGCTATTAGTATTTTGGGCTTGTGATTGTGTTTGTGAAGAAGAAGAACAAAGATTTACGAGAATGGGAGAGGCTTATGAAAATCGGCAATGGCTATTTTAGGGAGAAAAGGAATTCGGCTTGACCAAAGAAAAGAAAAGAAGATCTTGGGAGAAGCAAATGGAAAATTGGCTATAGAAAGAGATGAGAAGAGAATTAAAATTTTCGGCACACCTACACTATGATTAGCCGAAAATACCATCCAAGGAGCCCCTAAATTGGCCAACTCTCCATATCTTGATAACTTTATCTTTTAATTATCACCTTGCTCAAATTAATAAAAATTAATCCCAACAATTATCCCTTAGCCAAATTTTAAAAGAATTTAAACTCCTCCCTTAGTGCCTTAATGCCGTCCACCTCTTTTGCTCCTTGTAGCAAAAATAAAACTTCTTTTTGCTTTCCTTGTGGCTCGAACACAAGCCCAATTGCATATGTAGGTAACGTCACATGCTAGGCCCTTATGTGGCGCCTTATAGCCACTTTTCCCAAGCCCAATTGTATGTCAAATTCCCTCTACTAATTTTCTTAAGGCCACCTTGTTTTAGTTTCCTCTTTTAAACTTACCATTTCTAAGACATTTCCTTACATTTCCAAGTTTCCAAAAATGTTCACTTTCCTCTTTTAAACTTAACATTTCCAAGTTTCCAAAAATGTTCACCATACATTCATAACACATAAGACATGCCATTTCATATAATTAAATCAAAAATGCATAGGCCCATTTTCAGGGTGTTACAGTTCTACCCCCTTAAAATAATTTCGTCCTCGAAATTGCCTGGCTAAAATAAATGAGGGTATTGCTGTCGCATTGCCTTTTCTAGCTCCCACGAAGCTTCCTCCGATCCATGATTGCGCCACAACACTTTGACTAGGGGAACTGACTTCCTCCGTAATATTTTCACGTCTCGTTCCAAGATCTGAATCGGCTCTTCCTCGTAGGATAAGTCTGGCCTTAGCTCCACTTCTTCAACTGGTACCACATGAGATGGATCCGATCGATAGCGACGTAACATGGATACATGGAATATGTCGTGCATCTGCTGCAACTCTGGTGGCAACTCTAGCTGGTATGACACTGGTCCAACTCGCTTCAACACTCGATAGGGTCCTATAAACCTTGGACTTAACTTCCCTTTCCAACCAAATCTCATCACCTTCTTCCAAGGCAAAACCTTAAGAAATACTTAGTCTCCCACATCAAATTCAATCTCCTTCCGTTTGAGATCTGCGTACGACTTTTGTCTATCGGATGTTTCCTTTAACCATGGCCGAATTATCTCAACCTTTTCTTCGGATTCTGCCACTAACTCTGGACCCAAAACTCGACGTTCTCCCAATTACATCCAACATGTAGGAGTCCGACACTTTCGACCATACAATTGCTTCATAAGGTGCCATTCAATACTTGCACGATAGCTATTGTTGTAGGCAAACTCGCTAAGGAAAATACTCCTCCGACTTCCTCTCAAATCCATCACACGACCCTCAACATGTCCTCTAAAACTTGGATTACCCGTTCAGATTGCCCGTCCGACTGTGGATGAAAGGCCGTAGTGAAATCCAACTTAGTGCCTAAAGCTTGATGAAGTGCCCTCCAAAACTGAGACGTAAATCTTGGGTCTCTATCCGAAATGATAGACACCGGTACTCCATGTAGCCTCACAATTTTTGCCACATATAACTTCGCCAACTTTTGCAGAGAATAATCAACTCTCACCGGAATAAAGTGCGCGGACTTGGTCAGACAGTCCACTATTACCCATACCGAGTCCTTCTTAATAAGCGTAAGGGGAAGCCCACTAACGAAGTCCATGGTAATCTTTCCCACTTCCACTGCAGAATCTCGATTGGCTGAAGCAATCCCGATGGAACTTGGTGTTCAGCCTTAACTTGCTGACACGTCAGACATTTCCCCACGAATTCAGTAACTTCCCGCTTAAGATTAGGCCACCAAAACTATTCCCTTAGATCCATGTATAGCTTGGTGCCTCCGGGATGCATAGCATAAGGGCTACCATGCGCTTCCCGAAGAATCCTCTATCTTAACTCCTCGTCCCTCAGCATACAGACCTTTCCTTTGAAGCACAATACTCCCTCATCACTAACACCATAGTCCTCTAACCCTCCGTTCTGTACTTGTTGTAACTTAACACTTAGGTCCTCATCCACCAACTGACTTTTCTTTACCTCATTCAACCATGTTGGTTTGACTTGCAATTCTGCCAGCAGACTTCCATCATCATACAAACTCAAGTGTGTGAATAACGCCCTCAG
This sequence comes from Gossypium rotundifolium, assembly GCA_025506655.1. Taxonomy (NCBI): domain Eukaryota; kingdom Viridiplantae; phylum Streptophyta; class Magnoliopsida; order Malvales; family Malvaceae; genus Gossypium; species Gossypium rotundifolium. Next base: position 52,313,232 of record CP106727.1, read on the forward strand.
ATCCGACACCACCTTCTGACTTAGAGCATCTGCTACCACATTCGCCTTGCCCGAATGGCACTCTATTGAACAATCATAGTTCTTCAGTAATTCAACCCACCTTTGCTGCCTTAAGTTTAACTCCTTCTGAGTCAGCAAATACTTAAGGCTCTTGTGGTCTATGTAGATCGTCGACTTTTCGCCATAAAGATAGTGCCTCCACACCTTCAAAGCAAAGACCACTGCCGCCAACTCCAAGTCATGGGTTGGGTAGTTAACCTCATACGGCCTTAACTGTCGAGATGCATAAGCGACTACTTTACCATCCTGCATCAGAACACATCCTAATCCCGTATGCGAAGCATCACAGTACACCACAAAATCCTTTCCTACCTCTGGCTGAATCAACACTGGAGCTTCAGTCAAAACCCTCTTGAGCTTTTCAAAGCTCTCCTGCTGCTTATCCATCCATACAAAGGGTACTTCCTTCCTTAACAAATTTGTTAAAGGTGTGGCTATTAACGAAAATCCTTCCACAAACCTTCTGTAATAGCCTGTCAATCCCAAGAAACTACGAATCTCTGCCACCGACTTAGGTTGTTTCCAATCCAACACTGCTTCGATCTTCCTAGGATCCACCCTTATTCCTTCAGCTGACACCACATGCCCTAAGAATGCAACCTCCTTAAGCCAAAATTCACACTTGCTGAATTTGGCATAGAGCTTCTTTTCCCTTAATACTTGCAACACAATCCGGAGATGCTCATCATGCTCCTCTTCAGTCTTGGAGTATATGAGGATGTCGTCGATGAACACAACGATGAATCGATCTAAATAGGGTTGAAAAACCCGGTTCATCATATCCATGAACGTGGCTGGAGCATTGGTCAACCCAAACGGCATTACTACAAACTCAAAATGGTCTTATCTTGTCCTAAAGGCTGTCTTATGGATATCCGCCTCCTTTACCTTCAACTGATGATATCCTGACCTTAAGTCGATCTTTGAGAACACTGCCGCCCCCTTAAGCTGATCGAACAAGTCATCAATCCTTGACAAAGGATACTTGTTCTTGATGGTCAGCTTATTCAACTGACGATAATCTATACACATTCGCATAGTTCCGTCCTTCTTCTTCACAAACAAGACCGGTACTCCCCACGGAGACACACTGGGCCGGATAAACCCATGGTCAAGTAATTCCTGAATTTGAGCCTTGAGCTCAACTAACTCTTTTGGCGCCATTCAGTATGGAGCGATTGACATAGGAGCTGTTCCCGGTAGCAAGTCTATTCCAAATTCTACCTCCCTATCTGGGGGTATTCCGAGTAACTTCTCCAAAAAAACATCCACGAAGTCCCTTACTGTTCTAACTCCACGAATTCCCCCTTCCTTCGCATCCACAGCACTAACAAAGGCCAAAAATGCCTTGCATCCTTTCCGAACCATTTTTCCGCCTTCAAAGCCAAACTATGTTAGACAAGTAGTTTCTTCTTTCTCCTATCATTACTACCACTTCATCTTCCGAGGTCCTTAGTTCCATTCGTTTAGCCGCACAATCCAACACGGCCCGGTGCTCTACTAACCAATCCATACCAAGTATGAGGTCAAATTCTCTGAAGGGTAACTCCATTAAGTCAGCCCGAAAGCTCACTCCCTGAATTTCTAGGGATACACTCCGAAAGATCTTATCCACCACTACAGTTTGGCCTAATGGGCTTACTACAGTCATCTCCCTATCAGAAAGTTCAGAGTCTAGGCCTAGTGTTTCCACTACACTACATGCAACATAAGGATTGGTCGAGCCCACATTAATAAGAGTAAAATAGGGCTTGCCATGAATGAAGAACGTACCGGTTATGATGTCCGGTGCGTCTCCATCCTCCCTCCGGCATACTGCGTAAACCAAACCCGACTGTCTTGCCTCAGTGTTAGCAGCACCTCGACCCGGTGTTCCACGTCCTCTACCAGCACCATTTCCTCAATTATCATACCACGACCTCGCTGGGGCTATTGTCCCCCTCTACCAGCCTGATTAACATCCTGAGCTGCTGGGCGATTCCCATCCAGTTTCCTCGGGCAGTCCTTAATTATATGGTCCTTTGACTCACATCTAAAACATCCACCTGTCTTCTTCCAGCATTCTCCTAAGTGCTTCTTTTCACACTGATCACAAGGACGATACTGCCCTCCTGTACCAACTTGCTGACCCCGCGGCCCATCAGCTCTGGGCTTTTCTGTATATTTCCCGATGATCCTGATGACCCATAACCCCTCTTGGGTCTATTCCTATCAGAACTCTGCTTAACCGAGTCCTTGATTCCCTCGGCTACCTTAGCCTTTGCTACCAACGCGAAAAACTCCCGCTCCTGATGTGGAGCTATCAATAACCTTAGGTTATCCCTTAAACAGTCTTCGAACCGAACACACCGCTCATGCTCCGTAGCCACTACTCCTCGAGCATATCGACTTAACCTCAGAAATTCAGCTTCATACACTGCTACTGACTTGTTCTCTTGAACCAGCCCAAAAAATACCTTCCTCTGCTCATCAATATAATGTGTGCTGACATACTTCTTCTGATATGCCACCTTAACATATTCCCAGGTCAGATCCTCAACTGTGGCACCATCCCGAACTGTTAACCACCATTGATACGCTTCATCGCGTAACAATGCCACCATTCCTTTCAACTTCTCTTCAGGAGTCAGATTGAGCTCATCCATAATGTGCTCGGTCGCCTCCAACCAGTATTCAGCTGTACTGGGTGCCACACCAGATACTCCACGGAACACCTCAGCTCCGTTGGCTCGGAGTCGCTCGAGTACAGATTTTTGAGCTCCCATATTTCCTCCAGCACCAGCCACCATTTCAAAAACTTGCAGCACAGCCTGCGATATAGCATATTCTCCCGTCTGGTCTTACTGCTCAACACCAACAGCTGGTGGTGGTGGTGGCGATGATACCTCATTCTCATATCCTTGTCCCGATCTAACGGGTTCTGACACAGCCATTCTACCTCGACCGCGTCCTCGTACATTGCGACCACGTCCCCTAGAGCTAATTTCTACGATCGCGCTTTAGTTTGGTTTAAGAAATTTTATGAATTAGCCCTTATTCCACTGATTATTCACAATAAGTTTTATGGCAGGAAGTTTAATAGGGGTTCTTTCGATCATTCAAAGTTTCAAGTCTTCCATCCTAATTCACAGAAAAGCATATCCATTCCATAGTATCTCACATACACATTCACTCTTCGGACATTTCTGTCCGTTCCTATCCCAAGGGTATTCTCGTAATTTGTACTATAGAGGTATTTTTTGTAATTTGTCAAAATAAGGTTCCTTGGTGATTTTGTCAATAAGGGTATTCTGGTAATTTTTTTTCATTTCTGGGGGTATTTTGGGAAATTTTGAAATCTGAGGGTATTTTGGTAATTAACCCAGGTAAATTTGTAAATCTTGATAAATCAAGGGTACTTTGGAATTTACAAGACTTGAGGGTTATTTTTTGAAAATTTGTTTTCCAAATCAGTGTTGTTGTAGAATTTTTTTTGAAGATCGGGGGTCGTTCTGGTAATTTTGTAACTCGGGGGTATTTCGGTAATTTGTAGGTTAGGGGTAATTTCGTAAATTTTTTTTCTTTCCATAATCAAGGTATTTTGATATTTTGTAAATTTAGGGTTCCTTTAAGCAAAGTAGTGAAATTTTGATGAGAACTGTGGGTATTTGAAAATTTTCATAAACTAAGGGCATTTTTTGTAATTTTACCCTATAGGGGTATTTTGTAATTTTTATAAATCGAAAATATTTTGAAAATTTTCCAAAATAAGTTTTTGCTACTATTCAAGGGGTAATTTGGTGATGATAAAACTAGGGTTTTCATAAAAAAATACGGCTAGTCCCTTTTGGGTTTTAGTTAGGGGTTTAGCCCGTGTATAAGTCCTCTTGGTTGGGGTGAACCGAGGCTACGCACCAGGTAGGATTCGAGTGGAGAGGATGTGAGTCACGCGGACTGCTTAAATACCAAGCTCCCACCGAAACCAATCCTAGGCATGCGCACCATGGTTGCCACACCCTAACTCGGCGACTTAACCACAGGTTTGTTCAATTAGGCATTTAAGTCTTATATAATTGTTGGGGTAACTAGCCCTAGGGTTCAAGTACTAAATCTCTATTCTACGTTCCATTTCTACCCTTCTACAAATCATAATATAATCACACAAGAGATCGGAGTACTTACCTGGTGGACTTCGGGTCGGAGACTTAGTGGCCCATGCCAGAAAATCCTACTTAATTCACAAAAATTCTTTTTGGGCTTAACTTTGAAAATTTTTTGGGCCTTAAACCCAAGGCCGAGAGTTTAAAACTGGGCTCTGGTACCAAATTAAAACACCCCAAACCTGGCCCACGAGCCTTGACCGGATCTGGTATGTTCCCCGGTGTAAACCGCTTCAAATTCTTTTGTTACTTAGGAAAAACTTGTGGGTTTTGAAAGAAAGATTGTTTTGGGTTGGGCTTGAGTTGAAAACAAGTTTATTTCATTATTAAAATCCTTTACTTTAGGTGACAAAACGTTTAGGATTTGTTTTAAAATAAATTTACTTAATCTTTTAATAAATAAAAGTTTGTAAGCTTAATAAATAAAAGCAAAGTAAAGTAGTTCTACTATGGCCTTATTACATCAAATAATTCCCAAAAAATAAATTCAAAGTACTTAATGAAATAAAATCCAAATTAAATAAATTCCTTGCTGTGCATGGCCACCTTTAAGCTCCTGCTGACCCGGTCCATTACTGATCGTTACCTGAAAATAATCCCACAATGGGTGAGTCAAACAGACTCAATGTGTAACCAACACTAAAATTTAACAATTTAGGCATATGTTCACATATTGCATGCATATTCATATAACAGATAGAAAATAATTATGCAACCCGAACCCAAACCTATATGCCATCCGCTACACATCACCCGTACCATCCTGCACACCGTGGGGACTACTAAGTCAACCTTCCATCCGCTACACACCATCGAAGGCAGTCGTTGCAGTCGACGTGCTCATTGTCCTTATAAAATTCGTGGTCTTAGGTTACCATATTCAGATATCGTGGTCTTAGGTCACCACATTCAGATATCGTGGTCTTAGGTCACCACATTCAGTTATCGTGGTCTTAGGTCACCACCACATTCACTTCCCCTTTTCATTTAACCCATATGCCCCATATCATACATATCATGCATTAACATGCCAAATTCTTATTTCACATTCTTATAATGTCATATGTGTGTCGTAATGGATATTTAACATAATCCTAGTAGGAGTAGGAACGCGTGCACAGTACTTTGTACCTTAACATGGTACTTAGCCATATTCACATTCATGCATATATTTAATATTGCCATAAATATTATTAAAAGATAGTGTGGGGTACACACCTGATTCGCTTAAGGTTTCCAATCCAAATCCCGAAAAGCTTAATCTAATGCCTTAGATCTTAAATCTTTACATTTAATCAATCAATTAATACTTAGTAAAGAGCCATTCAGCTATAAATCCAAATCTTAGTAGGATTAGTACACTAAAACTTACCTTGGTGCCAAATCCCGAAATCTTCACTATACTCTTCTTGTATTCGGCCAAGCTTTAAATCACTTTAACAAATTAGTTTCAGCCTTTTTAAACGAAAAATAGATCTTAATCAACAATTAAGGCCTTGGCTGAATGTACATATGGACTCACCTTGTGGATCTAAATCCCGAAAACACTACTTGACTGTGGAGATATCGAAATACCTATGGCCACATGTTAGATCAAATTTTCCAATCATTAAATCACAATAGAATGGCCTATGGCCGAATGTCTTAAGCTTTTACCTTAGATCCTATAAGTCTCGAAATATCCTTCTCTCTTTGTAGTCGACAATGGCAGACAAATCCCGAAAAATCCTATGTAGTTTAGGCAATCCACAGATATTGATGGGATTAATTCTTAACTTTCGGCTAAAATAAGGGAAAAGACTGAAGATAGAATAATCATGGATCTTACCTTTACTTAAAGAAATCGACAGCACCTATGCTTAAGACTCCTCAAGGATATTCGGCTATGGCCTTGATGTGGATCACAATTTCGGCTCTTAAGGCTTAATGAGAAATCGGCTAGGGCTATTAGTATTTTGGGCTTGTGATTGTGTTTGTGAAGAAGAAAAACAAAGATTTACGAGAATGGGAGAGGCTTATGAAAATCGGCAATGGCTATTTTAAGGAGAAGAGGAATTCGGCTTGACCAAAGAAAAGAAAAGAAGAACTTGGGAGAAGTAAATGGAAAATTGGCTATAGAAAGAGATGAGAAGAGAATTAAAATTTTCGGCACACCTACACTATGATTAGCCGAAAATACCATCCAAGGAGCCCCTAAATTGGCCAACTCTCTAAATCTTGATAACTTTATCTTTTAATTATCACCTTGCTCAAATTAATAAAAATTAATCCCAACAATTATCCCTTACCCGAATTTTAAAAGAATTTAAACTCCTCCCTTAGTGCCTTAATGCCGTCCACCTCCTTTGCTCCTTGTAGCAAAAATAAAACTTCTTTTTGCTTTCCTTGTGGCTCGAACACAAGCCCAATTGCATATGTAGGTGGCGTCACATGCTAGGCCCTTAAGTGGCGCCTTATAGCCACTTTTCCCAAGCCCAATTGTATGTCAAATTTCCTCTACTAATTTTCTTAAGGCCACCTTGTTTTAGTTTCCTCTTTTAAACTTACCATTTCTAACACATTTCCTTACATTTCCAAGTTTCCAAAAATGTTCACTTTTCTCTTTTAAACTTAACATTTCCAAGTTTCCAAAAATGTTCACCATACATTCATAACACATAAGACATGCCATTTCGTATAATTAAATCAAAAATGCATAGGCCCATTTTCAGGGTGTTACACTAATTATGGCTCTTATGAGGTTCCTATTATATAGCCCGGATAAGCTTTCTGATAGGCTCTTTGTGAGCTTCCTGTTATATGGCTTAAGAGAGGATTTCCCGATTATGTGCTTTTAAGAGCACTCCTGAATATGAATTAATGGATTTCTGATTAGTATATTCGAGTGTACTACCTGTGTATCCATCGATATTTCAAATAAATTCAACGGGCAAAATCTAGACATGAGAAAATATGAACATGAAATGAATTAATATATGTATCTGCCTGAAATACACGAAAATGATGATCATGATATATGGAAATAGGAGATGATAATATACGAACATGGAATTTGTTTGATGAATATGTTCATCCATTATTATAGATTTGTACACCTTGAGTGTATTACCAATGTGACACTGACATTTCAAATGATTTAATGGGCAAAGTTTTGACATGAAATAATCAGAACTCGAGACGAATTATTATGAAAATGTACTTGAAATATAATGATATGATTTGTATAAGTTATATGAATGCATGATGTGGAAAGTATATGTACATGGAAATCTAATTATTGTTGAGCCCATACATGTTTCTTGATATTTATATGAAATATATGATAAATAAGGGTGAAGAGATATGTGTTAGGGCTCATGATCAAGTTGATTGAATGTGCCTTGTATGTTTATATTGAATTTAAATGAGTGGTAAGTTAATTACCATGTTATACGAACTTACTAAGCATTTCATGCTTACTCTGTTTTATTTTCCCCTGTTCTATAGTAATTCAGAGGCTCGTTGAATTGGAAGCTTGGCGGATATCACTCACACTATCTATTAGCCTATTTCGGTATATATATGGTAAATCAATTATGGTTATAATGGCATGTATAGGTTAATTGGCCAATATCGACATATAAATGCTTTAATTGTAACTGGCCATTGGAATGGCTTGTGATGAATATGTTTGGTATGTGTTTGAAATTGGTTGGTTGATAGAAATTGTATTGACATATTGATGATTGGATTAAGTTAGCATATTTGATAAGATATACATATATGTGAACTTGGTAATTTAAGTAGGTGTGTATACTTGATTATATGAGGTATTATATCAGGTATAGGACTTGATTTTGAGTTGGGTTAAATGACCTATAATAGCTTGTGAATGTGTTAAAGTGTTGGTGTAAGAGGATGACAAAATGGATTGATAAATATGGCTTGGAAAATAACCTATTTTCGTCTACACGGGTAGAGACACGGGTGTGTGTCTCAGCCATGTGTGACATACGGCCTAGCACATAGGCGTGTGACCTAGTTGTGTGTCCCTTGCATCTTTAAAATTTCAAAATAGAATGCCCAGGTATTTACACACGGCCTAGCACACAGGCGTGTGACTTGTTCATGTGACCCAAGTCAGAGAGTTACACGGCCTAAGACACGGGAGTGTTCCTTGGCCGTGTGAACCACATAGCCTGACTATAAGGGCATGTGACCCCTGCACTTAGGAAAAATTTTGAGATTTTGTGAAAAATTCTCTGAGTACCCGGTTTAGTCCCAACTCGTTTCTAATGCATGTTTTGAACCTCGGGGGTTCATATAAAGGACTTTATGTTTGATTTCTGACATGAATATTGTATAAAATGAAATATCTATTTACTTGATCTGTATATTTTGGTAATGCTTCGTAACCTTGTTCTTGCGACGGATACGGGTTAGGTATAACACCCTCACCCGTATTCAATGCTGGAATAGGGTTACAGAGCATTACCAAACATATCACACATTTAAACAAACATTTCTCGTACATTTTCAAATTTTATAAACATCAATCAACAATATTCATATTGTCCCTAATATGAGCCTATGAGGCCCAAAACATGCATTCGAGGTGGTTCGGGACTAAATCAAAAAATTTAAAAACTTTTAGAATCCCTTAAAATTTTTTCCCAGAAATAGGGGACACACGCCCGTGTGGCCCGGCCGTACACGCCCATGTCACAGGCCGTGTGGACATTCAAAATGAAAGCTCATGGCCATGTCCCAGCCCGTGTCTAACCCCGTGTAACTCTTTGACTTGGGTCACATGGCCAACATACACACCCATGTGACTAGCCCGTGTGCCCTAAAAATGGTCATACACGCCCGTGTACCAGGCCATGTGCTAGGCCATGCCAAATCTGTAGGGTATACTGACTTATGCCACACGGCCAAGTCACATGCTCATGTGTGAGACCGTGTGGAACATACTGACTTGGTTTCTAATTCAACACTAGGGGACACATAGCAGTGTCCATGGTCGTGTGTCACACACGGCTGAGACACACGTCTATGTCTCTGTCCGTGTGTACCAAGCCATCTTGCCACCCAAATTTGCATACACCTATACAACTCAAATGGCACATAATCAAAGCATATATGGCCATCCAATTCAAGCACAGCTAATACCAAAACATTCCAATTAAAAGCATACAATTTTCACAATCTTAAAACACCTAATTTGTCACTTTCAATTGTGCACAACTTTACCTAAAACCACAAATAAAACATAACTCGTAATGCACTCATATGGTACTTAACATATCAATCCACAATAAGGCATACACTAAGCAATTGGCTACCTTCACTATCATATCTCATCTAGGCATTCAATAAGTAAAAATAAGCCTCATCACCAAAGAGCATTAACACACATACACACACATATATATATACATAACCATATTTGCCAAAATAAGCCAAATTACAAGGCAATCCAAAAAATAAAATCAACCAAAATAAGCCAACTCAAATGGCTACATCCAACGCCAAATACATATCAAAATGACCAAACTCCTATACATGCCATATGACCAAAATCTTAGCTTCAAAAGTACCAAAGTAGTAGTTGGATAGTGTGACGAAGTCTTCGATAATCCCCGAATCCGAACTAGCTTTGAAATCACTATAAAACATGGTAAAATAAACAAAGTAATCTTTATAACTTAATAAGTTCGTATGAAAATAATAAGCGAAACTTACCATTTAATTTCCATTCAAAAATATGCATAAACTTACTAAAAAATATATATAGCAAAATGTTAGCTTATACTCAATCATCTATTTAACCATAAACTTAAACCTTTCATATGACCAATGCATATTCAGTTTTCGTACATACCTATACCGGTACGTATCTATTCTCACCAATTCATATATTTGATATACCCGTTGAACCATTTGAAATAAAAGTCGGATACTAGGGAGTCTCGCACCCTAAGTACCAATATCATGGCCCGAAGCCAACTCAATAAATCTAGCACCTGAAGTGTTAATATCATGGCTCGAAGCCAACTTAATATATCTTGCACTCGAAGTGCCAATATCATGGCCTGAAGCCAACTCAATGTATCCCCTAATGGCATTTTATTCATATCCTAACCTATTCCTAAGGTTCAACCGGGATTTCCAATGCCGAATCTTCGTCAAATGTATCCGCAAGATCATAATTCATATTTTATGCAAGATGTAACAGCCTGTTTTTGGTCAAATCGGAATAGTGGTTTCAGGACCACAAATCCAAAGTCAAAATATTTATTTTATTATTAAATTAAGGTCTACAACATGAATATATAATGGTGTGAAATTTTGTTAAGAAATTTTAGCGTTTAGTTACTCAATTTGATAAAAAAAAGGACTAATTGCGCAAAGTGCAAAAGTGTTGTTCTATTAGTTAAAAGTGTCTAATAGCTATGGAATCTTAAAGTTAAGATCCTTAAGTGGTAATTAGACCATTTTGATGGTAAGTGGACAATATTGGACATTAAATGGATGATTTAAATGATTTATATTAAAGGTTAATTTAGTAATTTGGTTAATTAAATAAGTAAAATAACAAGACCAGAAATGGTCATCTTTTTCCATGTTTTCATCCGCCAAAAATTAAAAGAAGAAGAAGCCATGGAAGCATTACAGGGTTCAGTCACTTTAAAAGCTAAATTGATGAGTGATTTTCATTCCGTTTTTGATGATTTCTATGTTTTTGTGATCGTTGCAACTAGTCCTAGCTAGCCTAAGGATTAATTTGCAAAACTGTTAAAGATTTTGAATGTTTACATTAATGAATATGTATGAGTTTTGATGATTGATGATAGATTTTGAATGTCTATTGATAGTTAAACAAGTTTTGTTAAGTGATTTTTAGTGAAAATATAAATAAGGTTAAATTGTGAAATGTCTAAATTTAGTGCTTGAAATGTGTAATAAATGAAAGATATGGGCTGCTAGGGACTAATGTGTAAATCGGCTAGCATGGGTTAGCATTGAATTTCATTAATTTGTGTTTTTATGAAATAAGGACTAAATTGTAAAAGTTATGAAAAATTAGGGGCAAATATGTAAATATGCTTAAATGTATATTTTGGATTGAATTGAATAAATAGAATAATAAATAAGTTGATTTTAATTACTTATAGATCAAGAAAAGAGGAATTCGGGCTTAGATCGGGGAAAAAGCAAAGTAATTGAATAGTCGGTCCGTTCCGGAAGTAAGTTCGTATAATTGAATTTAAATGTTTATTTATTTGATTGAAGGATGGTAATGTGATTGTATTTATCTTATTGGTTAAATTTGGAAGATTTCGAATTAAATGTACAGTTCAAGTAAAAAGAATTGCTAAATAAGACCATAGCTGGGCTATGGCAAATCAGAAAATAAGACCATAACCGGGTTATAGCATGTGAATGTAAGACCACGGCAGGGCCATGGCATTGTATGTGTAAGACCATGGTTGGACTATGGCATCGAAAAACCGATGTACTCGTACCGTTAGCATTTATAAGCCCGGAGTGATTTGGTAAGAGATTTGGTGAGAAATAGATACATACCGGTACAGGTATGTACGGAAAACTATTCGAGTAATGAGTTAAAGGAAGTTGAGAACTTATGATTTACTATGTGGTTAAACTTTATGTTAACTTAGTGATTGATGGATAAATGAAATTTATGTTATCTATTTTGAAATGTTAATGAATGATGAGATTAATTCATATTTACATACGAACTTACTAAGCTTTATAGCTTATTTTGTTTATTTTTCTATGTTTTATAGTATTTCGAAGCTAGCTCGGATCCGGGGATCGTCAGGGACTTCATCGCACTATCGAACATCTATTTTGGTAATTTTGAAGTTATGTATATATGGTCTATGGCATGTATAGGCTTGAGTCATTTTGGTATGTTTAATGAACATGTATTTTGGCCATTTGAGTTGGCTTATGATGATGAATTTAATGATGTTTATAAATGTGCAAATGATTCTATTTTGAGTTTAGTAATTGACCTTTATTGTGTGATTGAGGTTGAATTTATAATGCTTAATAATATTAGGTAATTTAATTGCTAAAAGGGTTGATAATTTGAGAAGTTATATGCTTGTGAATTGGTGATTGATAATGCATGTTTGGAATGGTTTAGTAAATTGAATTGTAATGTGAATAGGTATGTAGTTAGATGGAAAATTGTGACATATTTGTGAATTGTATGGTTGGTAAAGAAATGGTATGATTTGAACAATTATTGATGGTATTTGGCTGCATATTTGTGCCTTGAATTGGTACCATTTGGATTGTTTAGGTACATGCAAATTTGGGTGGCAAAATGGCTTGGTAAATAGCCTATTTTTGTCCATACGGACAGAGACACATGCGTGTGTCTCAGTCGTGCGTGACACACGGCCGTGTGTCCCCTGGAGTTGAAATTGAAGTGAAGTCAGTATGCTCCACACGGTCTCACACAAGAGCATGTAATCGACCTTGTGGTACAAGTCAGTATACCCCCTAATTTGCACACGGCCTAGCATATGGGCGTGCGACTTGGCCATGTTGCATAAGTCAGTATACCCTACAAGTTTGACACGGCCTAGCACACGGCCTGGCACATGAGTGTGTGTGGCCACTTCAAAGGGCACACGGGCTAGACACACGGGCGTGTGGTTGGCCGTGTGGCCCAAGTCTGTAGGCTCACTTGTTTGGACACAGGCTGGGAGACGGCCATGTGCTTCCATTTTGAATGTCCACATGGCCTGTGACACGGGCGTGCCTGGTGGCCGTGTGAGACACACGAACTGGCCACACGGGCGTGTGTCCTCTATTTTGAGAAAAATTTTTAAAGTTTTGTAAAAGTTACTTGAGTTATCAGTTTAGTCCCGAAGCACTCCCAAAGCATGTTTAGGGCTTCATAGGCTCATAATAGTAACCATGTGATTGAAATTGATTGATGATTGCTTGTAATGTGCAAATTTATACAGAGTTGATTGTTTAATTGTTTTATAAGTCCGGTAATAATACATAACCCTATTCTAGCATTGAATACAGGTGAGGGGTGTTACACAATATCGAATCATTTAAAACATAAATATAATAATGCTTATTACACACGAACTTACCTTAGATGCAAAAACAGCGAAACGAGTCGATTAATCCAAAGTTTTGTTCTTTCCCTGATCTAAGTCCGTATTTCATTTCTCTTGATCTATATAATACCAAATTTAGCTTATTTAATAATCTCTCCATTCAATTTAATCAATATCACACTTTAAAGTTCTTTTACATATTTTCCCTTAATGTTTCACATTTTTACAATTTAGTCCTTATTTCATAAAATCACAAATTCATGCAATTTAACCACAACCCATGCTAGCAAATTTCAATTAGGTCCTTAGAAATCCATATTTTCCATTTATTTCACATTTTAACCACAAAGTTTCCATATTTCATAATTTAATCCCTAATTTGCATTTTTCACTAAAAATCACTTAACAAAACTTGTATAACTATCATCAAACATTCGTAATATATCATCGATCATTAAAGCTCATACATATTCATCAATGGCAACATCCTAAACCTTAAATGTTTTTGCAAATTAGTCCCTGGGCTAGCTAGATTAAGCTACAACAATCTCAAAAACATAGAAATCATTTAAAACCGAGTCAAAATCACTTCCATGCTAGACAAGGAAAGTGTCGATTGTGTGAGCCCTAAAATAGAGTATTTTCTTCTTCAAATTTGGTTGAAGAAACCATTAAAGAAGATGATATGTTTATTTTGCTTATTTTATTACAACTTAATACATAAAGTACTAATTTAACCTTTAATTAAAACATTGTAAATCATCTAATTTATGTCCATAATTGTCCACTCATGCTATTGGTGGTCTAATTACAACATAAACCCTTCAAAAATTTAATTTCATAGCTATTAAACCCTTTTAGCTTATAGAACTTCAATTTTGCACATTATGCAATTTAGTCCTTTTTATTGAATTGAACATTTAAACAATAAAATTTCTTAACGAAATTCTCACAAAAACACACTATCATACTGTAAACATTAAAATAATAATAAAATAATTATTTTGAATTCATATTTGTGGTCTCAAAACCACTATTCTAATTTGACTAAAAAGAGGCTGTTACAACTCTCCCCCTTAGGGATTTTCGTCCTCGAAAATCTTACGAGCAAAAAGGTTAGAGTATTGTTTCCTCATAGCTTCATCGGGCTCCCACGTAGCCTCTTCGACACCATGTCGTTGCCAAAGTACTTTCACTAAAGCTATGCTTTTATTTCTCAATTATTTAACCGCTCGAGCTAAAATTCTGATTGGTTCTTCGTTGTAGGTCATATCAGGTTGAATCTTAATTTCTGCCGAAGAAATTACGTGTGATGGATATGATCTATATCGGCTCAACATTGACACATGAAACACATTGTGGATCTTTTCTAACTCTGACGATAAAGCTAACCGATATGCTACTGGTCCTATTCTTTTTATAATCTCATACGGACCGATGAAACGTGGGCTCAATTTGCCTTTTCCACTAAATCAAAGAATTTTATTCCATGGAGATACTTTCAAAAATACTTTATCACCAATTTGAAATTCAATGTCTTTTCGTTTCAAATCCGCGTACAATTTATGTCGATTTGAAGCTGCTTTCAAACTGTCGTGAATTACTTTCACTTTCTCTAATTAAATCAACCCCGTGAATCTTTTTCTCACAAAGTTTGGTCCAGTACAATGGGGTTCGGCATTTGCGACCATACAAAGCTTCATACGGTGCCATCTTTATGCTCGATTGAAAACTGTTGTTGTACGCGAATTAAACCAACAACAAATATTTCTCCCAGTTGCCTTCAAATTCTAAAACACAACAATGAAGCATGTCTTCGAGAATCTGTATTACCCTCTCAGACTGACCGTCAGTTTGCAGATGAAATGCAGTACTAAAGTTCAATTGCGTACCCAAAGCTTCTTGCGATTTCTTCCAAAATTGCGATGTAAACCTTGGATCTCTATCCGAAATAATTGAAACTGGCACCCTGTGCAATCTAACGATATCGAAAATGTACAATTCAACTAATTTATCAAGCGAATAGTCAGTAAGTACCGGAATGAAATGTGTAGATTTCATTAGTCGATCAATGACAACCCAAACATCATCTTTCTTCTTTGGAGACAGGGTAATCTCGATACGAAATCCATCGTAACTCTATCCCATTTCCATTCTGGTATCATCATAGGCTGTTGTAATCTCGAAGGTACTTGATGTTCAGCTTTAACTTGCTGACAAACCAAACACTTCGATACAAACTCTAAAATGTCTCATTTCATGCCCGACCACCAATACAACTATTTTAAATCATTATACATTTTTGTACTCCCCAGGTGAACAGATAAACAACCACTGTGTTCTTCATATAAAATTTTCTGAATAAGCTCAAAATTCTTTGGTACGCAAATTCTAATTCAGAACATAAAACAATCATCGGATACAATCTGATAGTCTGAATCACTAATTGACTCACATTGCACTCTTTTAGCTTGCAACTCGTTGTCACACTTCTGAGCTTCACAAATTTGCTGAAGAAATACCTGTTTAGCTTTCAACTCTACTAGAATTGAACCATCATTAGATAAGGTTAACAGAGTATTCATCGCTGTCAAAGAAAATAATTATTTTCTACTCAGAGCATCTACGACTACATTTGCTTTCCCCGGATGATAATCAATTAATAATTCATAATCTTTTAGCAACTCGAGCCATCTTCGTTATCTTAAATTCAGATCTTTCTGGGTCATTACATACTTGAAGATTTTATGATCGATGAAGATATGACACTTTTCACCGTAAAAATGATGTCGCCAAATTTTTAATGCAAACACAATAGCGGCGAATTCTAAATCGTGTGTCGGATAATTGTTTTCATGTGGTTTTAACTGTCTGGAAGCATAAGCTATCACTTTTCCTTCTTGCATCAAAACACAACCGAAATCGTTCAATGGTGCGCGCTGAAAATAAAAAATTCTTTACTCGACTCAGGTTGAACCAACACTGGTGCCTCAGTTAACAACGTTTTCAACTGATCAAAACTCTGTTGACATTTCTCGGACCATTCCAATTTCACATCTTTTTGTAGCAATCTGGTCATAAGTGTAGCAATCATCGAGAATCCTTTAACAAAATGTCGATAATAACCAGCTAATCCCAAAAAGCTTCTGACTTCAGATATATTTCTTGGTGGTTTCCAATCAACAACTGCTGAAATCTTGCTCGGATAAACTCGTATACCTTCTGCTGAAACAATGTGTCCCCAAAATCCAACTTCTCGAAGCCAAAACTCATATTTACTGAATTTAGCAAACAATTGCTTATCTCTCAAGGTTTGTAGCATAATCCTCAAATGCTCGGTATGCTCAGACTTATCTTGAGAATAGATCAGAATGTCGTCAATAAATATAACAATGAATTTATCAAAATACGGTCTAAAAATCTGATTCATCAAATCCATAAAAACTGCAGGAGCATTAGTCAATCCAAATGGCATAACAAGAAATTCATAATGTACGTACCTCATTTTGAACGCAGTTTTCAACACATCTAAATATTTAACTCGCAACTGATAATAGCTCGATCTCAAATCAATCTTCGAAAACACTTTTGCTCCTTTCAAATCATCTATTCTAGGCAATGGATACTTGTTCTTTATCGTAACCTTAGTGAGTTGACGATAATCAATAGACATTCTCATTGATACGTCTTTCTTCTTTACAAACAACACTAGCGCACCCCAGGGCAAAAAACTAGGTCGTGCAAAGCCTCTATCTGTTAACTCTTGCAACTGAGCTTTTAACTCTTTCAACTCTGTCAGAGCCATTCTATGCGGAGCTATAGATATCGGTAATGTTGTCGGTACTAACTCAATAGCAAATTTGACCTCTCTGATCAGTGGCAACCTCGGTAACTCTTATGGAAATACATCTAAATACTCACAGACAACTGGCATTGATTCAATCTTAGATTCAAACACTTTTGTATCTAAAACATAAGTAGGATAAGCTTCGCAACCTTTCCTCACACATCTCTGAGCTGACATAGATGAAATCACAACAAGAAACCCACTCGACTCATCTGATTCAATTCGAAGAATTTCATTATTCTGAAACTTCAATTCAATAAATTTTCATCTACAATTCACAACAACATCATGCAACGTCAACCAATCCATGCCCAGAATTACATCGAATTCATCAAAAGGTAGTAGCATCAAATCAGTCGGAAAACAATAACCCCGAGTCATCAAACAATAATTCTTGGAAACTTTATCAACTAGAACATATTTTCCTAAGGGGTTCGACACTTTAACCACAAACTCGGTAGACTCAACAGATAAACTCTTACTAGACACTAAATTCATACTGATATATGAATAAGTCGATCGAAGATCAATCAAGGCAATCATATTAGTGCCATAAAGAGAGATCGTACCGATAATAACATCTGGTGATGATGCATCTTCACGGGCGCGAATAGCGTAAGCTCTGGCTGGTGCCCTGGCCTCGAATCTTATCGTAGAGTCCCTTGTTGCTCCTTTACTACCGATTACATTTCTCGTGTTTCTAGGTGGTCTTCCTCTAACAGCTGTATTGTTCGATCTTGCACTCTGATATTTGTCTTTCTCGGATAACTCAAGGCAATCCCGAATAAAATGATCTGGCTAACCACATTTGTAACAAGCTTTATCACTTTTATTCCAAAAATCTCCAAAATGTCGTCTCCCACACTGTTGACACTCGGGTTTGTTGTTTCTCACGTTGCCAACACTCGATACCGATGTAGCTTGAGTTTTAGGACTTGAATATTATTTTCCACGATCTCTGTTTGAATATGCCACTGAAGCATTCGAGTGACTATACAAATCTCGTGATTTCTTTGATGAAGACTGATATGGTTTACTCATCAATCTCTTTCTCGAGTCTCTAGCCTTTGAATATGCTTTTCTCTTTTCTTTGCTAAGCTCATTGACTTTGCAAGCTCTATAAACCAGGACAACAAATTCTTTAAGCTCTAGAATTCCAACAAGCAATCTGATATCCTCATTTAACCCATCTTCAAATCTTTTACACATTATAGCCTTAGTTGAAACACATTCTCGAGCATACTTACTGAGTCTAACAAACTCTAGCTCATATTCTGTCACAGACATACGACCTTTTTTCAGCTCCAAAAACTCTTTGCGTTTTTGATCAATGAACCTTTGACTGATGTATTTCTTTTTAAACTCAACTTGAAAAAATTCCCAGGTAACTCTTTCTCTCGGTACCACAGACACCAAAGTATTCCACCATTGATACGCACTGTCCCTCAGAAGTGATACTGCACATTTTAAACACTCTGCCAGTGTGCATGAAAGTTCATTAAACACCTGAATTGTATTTTCAAGCCAAAACTCAACTCTTTTAGTATCATCATCAACATTAGCCCTAAACTCTTCGGCTCTGTATTTTTGAATCTTATCAACTGGTGGTTTATTCAATCGTAAAAACTCTGTACCTTGAGGGGCTACGGGAATCAGTTGGGACTTAGGTGGGGGTAGAGGTTGTTGAGCAGTCAGATTTGTTCGAACAAACTTCGTAAACCACTCGTTCATCATTTGAAAGAAGGCTTCTTTAGCCTCTCCTCCCTGGCTACCCGATACATGTCTAGACTCGGATTGCGCTACTCCGTGAATAGAAGCAGGCGCATTACTTTCAATATCGTTAGCTACAGCTCGATTGGGATCCATTTACTATATGAAAACACAGTTTAAATTGTCAAGAGTCATCACACTATCACAGGTAATATATGGCATGTATAGCTAGACTCTCACATACGCTACGTTAGTCCTAGAATCGACTAAACCGTAGCTTTGATATGTAACACCCCTCACCCGTATTCAACACCGAAATAGGGTTACAGAGCATTACCAAACATATCTAAACATACATTTCTCATACATTTTCAAATTTTATAAACATCAATCAAAAATATTCATATTGTCCCTAATATGAGCTTACGAGGCCCAAAACATGAATTCGAGGTGGTTCAAGAATAAACGAACAACTTTAGAAACTTTTAGAATCACTTAGAATTTTTTTCCAAAAACAGGGGACACACGTCCATATGGCCCGGCCGTGTGTCTCACACGGCCAAAGGCACGCCTGTGTCACAGGTCATGTGGACATTTGAAATGAAAGCACATGGTCGTGTCCCAGCTTGTGTCTGACCCTGTGTAACTCTTTGACTTGGGTCACACAGCCAACACACACGCCCGTTTACCTTAAAAATGGTCATGCGCGCCTGTGTACCAGGCCATGTGCTAGGCTGTGCCAATGCTATATGGTATACTAACTTATGCCACACAGACAAGTCACACGCCAGTGTGTGAGGCCGTGTGGAACATACTGACTTGGTTTCTAATTCAACACCAGGGGACACACGACCGTGCACATGACCGTGTGTCACACATGGCTGAGACAGACGCCCATGTCTCTGTCTGTGTATACCAAGCCATCTTGCCACCCAAATTTGCACACACCTATACAACTCAAATGACACATAATCAAAGCATATATGGGCATCCAATTCAAGCACAACTAAGACCAAAACATACAAATTCAAAGCATACAATTTTCACAATCTTAAAACACCTAATTTGTCACTTTCAATTGTGCATAACTTTACCTAAAACCACATGCATAACATAACTCTTAATGCAATCATATGGTGCTTAACATATCAATCCACAGTAAGGCATAGACTAAGTAATTTGCTAACTTTACTACTATATCTCATCTAGGCATTCAAAAAATAAAAATAAGCCTCATCACCAAAGAGCATTAACACACACACACACACACACATATATATATACACATCACCATATTTGCCAAAATAAGCCAAATTACAAGGAAATACACAAAATCAAATCAACCAAAATAAGCCAACTCAAATGGCTACATCCAACACCAGATACATATCAAAATGACCAAACTCCTATACATGCCATATGACAAAAATCTTAGTTTCCAAAGTACCAAAGTAGTAGTTGGATAGTGTGACGAAGTCTCCGACGATCCATGAATCTGACCTAGCTTTGAAATCACTATAAAACATGGTAAAATAAACAAAGTAAGCTTTATAGCTTAGTAAGTTCATATGAAAATAATAAGCAAAACTTACCATTTAATTTCCATAAAAAAATATGCATAAACTTACTACAAAATATATATAACAAAATGTTAACTTTTACTCAATCATCTATTTAACGAAAAACTTAAACCTTTCATATGATCAATGCACATTTAGTTTCCATACACACTTGTACCGATACGTATCTATTCTCACCAATTCATATATTCGATAAACTTGTTGAATCATTTGGATAAAAGTCAGATACTAGGGAGTCTCGCACCCTATGTAACACCCCAAACCCGACCTAGACGTTACGACCAGATCTGGCATGTCACATAGAATGGTTGTTTAAACTGCGCGTTTGATAAAACTTCGTATTCTTTTTGAAATTTTGAGTTTAGATGTTTGATGTAAAAGCCCGACTTATTCAGCGACCAATTTAGAGAAAGTGTACTTAATTTTGAAAACTGCCTTTCTCCAGAGAATCGATTCCGAAGAAAATTGTTGATATGTGAAATTTTGAAAATTGTTTTTGCCGTTTTAGAAAACCCGGAGTTTTTATCACTTTTTAATTTGTAATCGTTTATTAACATTTTTTGGAAAATTTGTTATTAATGTTTTTGAAAATACCAAGTTGAGCATTCAAAAATAATGAGTAGTAATCCAAATTAAGAGTTAAAACCAAATAAAATCCCAGAGGCCTTATTACAGAACATAATCCCAAAATTAAAATGAAATTTAAAAGAAAGAAAAAACTTATTTTACTGAAATAACGATGAATGGCCACCACAGAGTCCGCCTCGGCTCCAAATCCTCAAAGCTAGGGATTACTTGTAAAATTAAGCAGAGGGGTGAGTTACGATAACTCAGTGTGTAATCCTAAAATGAACACTAACTGGGCCCGAGCCCATGCAGATACAAATTGGGCCTTAGCCCTTACGAAATCAAATTGGGCGAAGCCCGTACGAAAACGAATAGGGCCTGAGCCTTTTAACATCGTAAAATAGATAAGTGCATACAATGCAACCCAGCCTAACCTAGTTATCCATCCACTACACACCACGCGTTCTAGCCAAAACACACCGTGCAATATATCAGGACATAGTAATTTAGTGCATGCATGAACATATCAATATAACAGATAGACAGAATACATCATCATGTTAAATCTACCCAATAGGGTATAATCATAATTTACTCACCTGGCCCATTTCTAAACTCACCTGCTAGGGAACCTCATAGCTTACCCAATAAGGTATTTCGGCTTCTAACCAACTAACAGATTAGTACACAATAAACGAATAAGAGGGTGGAATTACACACCTGATTAAGCGAAGAACTATACTCTATTGATCGTCGTCACCTATGCCAACACATTACACAATTAACTAACAAGTGGAAAATATTTATTCCACTTCCAATCAAATGATTTACTAACACTTACCCTCACTATCACGAACAACTACGATCTGTCTAATCAGATCTAATGCCGCCTCTCTTCTACAACTCAGTGAGAAATCCCGAACGACTGATACCCTACGCCGTTTGAACTTGGGAGCAAAGACTACGAATCTACTCCCCTTAGGCTCCTTTCTCGCTACCCCCTTATACTTGTTATCACTAGCCTCCATGAAGAAAACTCGATCAGTAAGGTACCACAATCAAAATGGCAGTTTTCTAACAAGGAGGTTCAGTTATGGCAGAGTAAAATGAAAAGGAAATAATAGCAAAGAGACCGAAGAGATGACTCCTTACTTTGATAAATGATGAACCGCACAACAACTGATTCGTCCTTGAATTAGAGATGAGTCGCGAGAGAAGAAGAGGTTCGGCCTAACAGTCAAAGGTTACCCTTGAGTATTTCGGCTTAAGAGAGAAAAGCAGAGGAAGTAGAGATGATGAAAGGAAAAGAAAGTGTTACCTATTATTTAGAAGAAACCAAGTAGGAGAGGAAGGTTCGATAGCACAAGATAGTAACCAAAGATGGAACATGGAGCAGGAAATGAACAAGTGAAACTTAACTTCACTGAACGTCTACCACAAAGAATGTAGAAGAGAGGTTATGCAAACGACTAAGGTGAAGGAAAGCAAAAAAAGTTGGAAGGGTGTGAAAAAATGGTTCGGTCAAGAGTGATTTGGTGACTAAGTAGGGGAAATAATGTAAGAAAAGGAAAAATAGATGAGAGAAAGCTTAAGAGAGTTTCGGCAAGAAAAAAGAAGAGTTGAAAAATGAGTTGAAAGAAAAGAAAGCAACTACAAGGGAA
Source organism: Gossypium rotundifolium (assembly GCA_025506655.1). Taxonomy (NCBI): domain Eukaryota; kingdom Viridiplantae; phylum Streptophyta; class Magnoliopsida; order Malvales; family Malvaceae; genus Gossypium; species Gossypium rotundifolium. Next base: position 52,335,891 of record CP106727.1, read on the forward strand.
ATTCGGCAACACCCAAAAGAGAAAGATAGCCAAAATGTTTGAAAAGAAAATAGTAGAAGTCAATAGGCAGATAGAAGTTTCGGCAAAGAGAAAATGAAACTAAAAGTTGAAACCCGATTGACATAAAAAGAAAAGAATGCTCTCAAATGCACATATGCTAAGAAATAAAATGCTCTAAAAATTCGGCACATACACCCAACCAAAACCGAAAATGCTGCAAAAGACTCTTCTCTTTTTTTCTTTTTTTGATCGAATTTACTCCCCCCACACACTTCCCAATTTTGGCCAACTCCTTCCATACACCAAATCCCTTGATTCTCTACTCCACTCTCTATCCATCATTTAAAATGGTTGACCACTTCAAACTCCCCAAACTCCTCTCCACCATCCATTCAAACCCATTTGACCCATTCAACTCCTCCTTGGTAGAGTCCCAGCCGAATGCCACCTCTTCCCCACCTTGAGCACAAAAATAAAGCTCCACAATGTAGCATGTGAGATTCGAACCTCACTTTCCTTGCTTCACAAGTGACGCCAACTCCACTAGGCCACCCTTCTTTCTTTTGTTAACACAACACCAACTATTAAACTTAAGTCCTGCCTCCACTAGCTCACCCTACCAAAGTGCCTTAAAACTAAAATTTCACCAAGGCCTAGGCTCGACCCTAAGCCTTTTCAGGACCCCCAAACACACCCAAATAACAAGCATAGCTAGCCAAATGCATGGAATAGTGCAAAATGCAGAACCCTAAATTTTTAAATAAAAAACATACACAAACTAAATTTTGGTGTCTTAGGACCACATGGTCATGTGCATCGGCCGAGTGGAAAACCTATGCCGTGTGGGGGTCAAAACGCCAATGTGGAGGGAGGCACACGACCATGTGAACCAAGGACACGATCGTGTGAACAAACCATGTAACTAACTGTCCAATTGTGCTAAAATAGAATACAGGGCAGACACGCCCGTGTGAGGGTCTCACACGCCTGTGCAGGATCCCTAAATCCTCAAATTAGCTATAGGACTGTGTGTCCAGGCCATGTGGTGCCAAAACAATAATTCCTTAATTCCCAAACACACATGCCCGTGTGCCCAGGGGACACGACCGTGTGAAAAATGACAAAAATACCCAAATCGGCCACACGGCTGTATGGTAGGTCGTGTGGCACCAAAACTTACCAAAAAACCCTAATCCCTAAAAGCACACGACTGTGTGAACCAGCACACGCCCGTGTGCCCACCCGTATGGTCACAAAACCACCCTAAAATAGTCTTGAAAAGTATGCTTTCACCCTCAAAGCACTTTCCCCTAAAATAGTCTTGAAAAGTATGCTTTCACCCTCAAAGCACTTTCCTGCCCTCGATAACTTGAGATTATACCATAACTAATTGGTTCTAAGCGTAAAACAATAGGACAATGTCGAAAATAACCAATACGTACACACGCAAACTGTCGACTTTTCACAGAGTCGCATCAAATTCTTAAAATAATTAGAGAATGTATGAAACCCACACCTGATTCACAATCGGAGATGCCCAGACACTGACTCGACGACGAAGGAGTGAAACTCTCCAAGATCCACCAGTAAGAACTGTTTTCAAAGAAAAATAAAGAAGAAGCCAAAAAGAATGGAAGAAAAAGCAAAAGAAAAGAAAAAGGAGAACGCCTAGAAACCCCACAAAAATAAATGAACAAAAAAATATCAGTTTTATAAATTAATTAAAACAAACTGCTACTCAACAAAACAAACGAACTAAAATGTTTCTCTAAAATACACACACAAGACTGAAACCTAGAACCCAGAGGTAAATTAACACACACCAAACCACTAGACCAACAAGCCCATTCTGACACTTAAATGCGCAACTAAACACAATAGCGCAACCTTCTCACTAACCCTAACCACAAAACTTAAACTTTTTTAACCCTAAAATTTAGGGTGTTACAACTGCAGCTCTTTGTGAGCGTCTTGTTATATGATATGTTGCAATCCTGCATATATTGCTGACACAAACACAGCTCTTTGTGAGCGTCTTGATATGGCTCACTTGAACTTCCCGATATATGGCTATCTAGAGCTCCTAATTAAAGGCTCTTCGTGAGCTTCCTGATTAAAATTTCTTGCTGAACTTCCTGATTATGGCACTTATGAGCTTCCTATTATGTAGCCCAGATAAGCTTCCTGATAGGCTCTTTGTGAGCTTCCCGATTATGTGCTTTTAAGAGCACTCTTGAATATGAATTGATGAATTTCTAATTTGTACACTTCGAGTGTACTATGTGTGTAGCCATCGATATTTCAAATAAATTCAACGGGCAAAATTCTGACATGAGAAAATATGAACATGAAATGAATTAATACACGTATCTGCTTGAAATACATGAACATGATGATACATGATATATGGAAATACGAGATGATAATATATGAACATGGAATTTGTTTGATGAATATGTTCATCAATGATTATAGATTTGTACACCTTGAGTGTATTACCCATGTGACACTGATGTTTCAAATGATTTAATGGGCAAAGTTCTGACATGAAATAATCTGAACTCGAGACGAATTATTATGAAAATGTACTTTAAATACAAGGATATGATTTGTATATGCTATATGAGTACATGATGTGGAAAGTATATGTACATGGAAATCTAATTATTGTTAAGCCCATACATGTTTCTTGATATTTATATGAAATATATGACTAACAAGGGTGATGAGGATATGTGTTAGGGCTCGTGATCAAGTTGATTGAATGTGCCTTGTATGTTTATATTGAATTTAAATGAGTGGTAAGTTAATTACCATGTTATACGAACTTACTAAGCATTTCATACTTACTCTATTTTATTTTCCCCTATTCTATAGTAATTCGGAGGCTCGTTGGATTGGAAGCTTGGCGGAGATCACTCACACTATCCATCAGCCCATTTCGATATATATATGGTAAATCAATTATGGTTATAATGGCATGTATAGGTTAATTAGCCAATATCGGCATATAAATGCTTTAATTATAACTAGCCATTGGAATGGCTTGTGATGAATATGTTTGGCATGTTTTTGAAATTGGTTGATTGATAGAAATTATATTGACATATTGATGATTGAATTAAGTTAGCATATTTGATAAGATATGCATATATGTGAACTTGGTAATTTAAGTAGGTGTGTATACTTGATTATATGATGTATTATATCATGTATAGGACTTGATTTTGAGTTGGGTTAAATGACCTATAATAGCTTGTGAATGTGTTAAAGTGTTGGTGTAGAAGGATGACAAAATGGATTGAGAAATATGGCTTGGAAAATAGCCTATTTTCATCTGCACGAGCAGAGACACAGTGTGACACACGGCCTAGCACATGGGCGTGTGACCTGGCCGTGTGTCCCCTACATCTTTAAAATTTCAAAATAGAATGCCCAAGTATTTACACACGGCCTAGCACATAGGCATGTGGGTTGGCCGTGTGACCCAAGTCAAAGAGTTACACGGCCTGAGACACAAGCGTGTCCCTTGGCTATGTGAACTACACGGGCGTGTGATGTAACATCTCGATTTTGGGTCTAGTTAGAATAGTGGTTTCGAGACACAAATTTGAAATGTTTTTTTATTATTGTTTAGAGGTCCATGACATGTTTGCATGATTGTGTGAAAGTTTCATGAAGAAATTTTGTGAATAAGTGTCCAATTTGACTTTTAGGACAAAATTGCAAAAGCTACAAAATATGAGATTCTAGAAGCTTTAAGCATGAAATAGCTTTTTATTATTAATTAGAGGTCCTTAAATAGCAATCTTCTCAATTTCTATTTTTATTGACAAAAATGGGCATGAGTAGGTAAAATTTTAAAGTTTAGTAAAAAGGGAATTTTGGTCATTTGGTTAATAAAAGATTAAAAAGGGAAACATGAAGCAAAATTTGCTCATCTTCTTCAAGCTAGGGCTGAAACTTTGAAGCTCCCCATAGCTAGGGTTTCTTCACTTTTCAAGCTTGATAGTAAGTACATCCTAGCCCCGTTTTTAATGTTCATTACGTTTTTGAAGTTGTTATCCACCAGTCTAGCTATTTCTACCATTTATTTGAGCTAGTGTTCATGTTTAAAATTTTACCCATGTGTGACATGCATGTGTTTTGATGTTTAGATTATGAAATTTTGATGTCTAATAAACATTTTTTGCTAAGTGATTTTTGATGAAAATACCTAAAAAGGACCTTTTTGTAAAAGTTATAAAATGAGTAGTAAAAATCTAATTTGAAGGAAAATGTGGGCTGTTATGAGCATGTGTTAGGTTCGGCTAGGCTTGGGTAACAAATAAAATGGACACATTTCATTTTACGAGCCTAGAGACTAATTTGTAAATATGTTAAAGTTTAAGGGTAAAACTATAATTTTGCCAAAGTATGGTTTTTGGACTGATTTTAACAATGTGTAATTAAATGAGCTAAATTTGCTATTATAGATCAAGAAAAACAGAGTCCAGACCTAGACCGAGGAAAGAACAAAATTGTGGACTAAATCGAATTAGTTAGCCATATTTTGTACCGAGGTAAGTTCATGTGTAAATAATGTAACATTACATTTTTAAGTATTTAATGCTTTAATATTTCATGAATTGTGTAATTGTCTTTGTGGACTTGATTAATGTTGACTCGATAACGATTCGAAGAAGATTTGATACCTCGAAATCTTGGTTGAACCTTAGGAATAGTTAGGATACAAATGTCATGACATTAGGGATTGAGTTTACGTGTAAGACCATATCTGGGATATGGCATCGTTATGAGATTTCGTGTAAGACCATGTCTGGGATATAACACCGATATGAGAATCGTGTAAGACCATAGCTGGGCTACAAGCATCGATATGTGATCCTATGTAAGACCATTTCTGGGATATGGCATTGGTATGATTCTATGAGTATGTGATTCTCGAGTATCCTTTAGTATTCCAAGTAGTTTAACGGGTAGTCTAAAGATTACATCAACGAAATGAAAACGTATGAACATGTTGAAAGGGTACAGGTATGTACACAAAGCTCATACATATTGAGATTATAAATCGATGAGATCTCGGTAAGAAGTGAAAGAATAAATCATGATCATGGATTTTATTGTAAATTATGTAAATGACATGATTTAAAATGTATCTATGCTACTTGATGACATTGTGATAAATTACATTATGTTATGTGTATAATAATGCATGGTTAATGTTGTTAATTATTTACATGCAAACTTACTAAGCTTTATGCTTACTCCCTTTTCTTTTCCATTTTCTTATAGTATCACCAAGCTAGCTCGGGAATCGAAGGACGTCGCAGACTCGATCACACTATCTATTGGAACTTTTGGGTATAGTTAGTCTCAACATTTTGAGTATGGCATGTATAGGGACTTGGTCTTTTTGTTATATGTCATATTGGTTTAGCCAAATGTGTTGGTTGATGATGATATTTGACTCATTTTGTATAAGGCCATGGGATGTGGCTCATAATGATGATTTGGTATATGCATGCATGTGCCAATGCCATTATGATATGGCCTATAGTTATTGATGGTCGAATGATGATGTGTTGCATGTGATTATGGATGTTTGATGATGGTGAAGCACTTAATTATGCCATGTTAAGTGCCTTGAAGTCATACATATGTTCGGATTGGTGTGGTTTTGATGTTGTGTAGGTTGGTGCAAGTATGGGTGGTAAAAAGGCTTGGTAAATAGCCTTATTTTGTCCACATGGGTCTAGGCCATGTGTGACACACGGCTAGCCCCAAGGGCGTATGTTCTGGCCGTGTATCCTCTGCACCTAAGTTTTGAGATATAGAATGCCCAATAGTAAACACACGGGTAGGAGACATGACCGTGTGTCTCGGCCGTGTGAGAGACACGACTATAGGACATGGGCATGTGCCCAAGCCGTGTGAAGTTTGCACTTGATTTTCAGAATTTAATTCACCACACGGCCTAAGGACACGGGCGTGTGCCTTGGCCGTGTGACCTCATTTTGATGATGACGTCAGAAACAGAATGTCCCCTATTTTAGACACGACCTGAAGCACGGGCGTGTGATACATCACACGGGCGTGTCCCTTCACCCACACGGGTGTGTGGACCTTTTCCATGAAATTTTTTTCTAAGTTTTCTGAAAGTTTTTAAAGTTCTCGGTTTAGTCCCGAACCACTCCTAATGTATGTTTTGGGCCTCGTAGGCTCGTTTAAGGGACAATATGAATGTAAATGAAAAGTTTTAAATTTGGACGAAAATTCATGTCTCGATTTTGTATGATTGTTTGAGTTTATGTTCGGTAATGCCTCGTACTCTTTTCCGGCGTCGAATACGGGTATAGGGTGTTACATGTGACCCCTGCACCTAGGAAAAATTTTGAAATTTTGTGAAAAATTCTCTGAGTACTTGGTTTAGTCCCGACTTATTTCTAATGCATGTTTTGAACCTCGAGGGTTCATATAAGAGACTTTATGTTTGATTTTTGACATGAATATTGTATAAAATGAAATATTTGTTTACTTGATTTGTATATTTCGGTAATGCTTCATAACTCTGTTTCGACGACGGATACGAGTTAGGAGTGTTATAGGCTTCCACCCCTAACACCCTATAAATCTCTTTTCTTTTCTTTTCTTTTTTTTCATTTCAAGCCACTTTTTGTATATATATATACATATATATGTCGGTGCCAAGCGTCACCTATTAATATAAATATATGTTTTTTCTTACAACGATTTTTTTTAAATATTACTGGTGCCGCCTAACATATTGATGACACCCATTAAAAAATATTTTTTCTAGCTTTTACTTGGTGACGGCTAACACATTGGCGACACTCATAAAAAAAATATTTTTTTCTCCACCCTGAATACTCGTATTTTTCACAGTATTTCAAAAAATAAATACTGATGTCACCTAACAGAGTGGTGGCATCCAAATTTTTTTTAAACTAATGGTTGGATTATAATGAGAGAGTGATGTCATCAATGTATCAGATGGCATCGACGATTACTGTAGATTTCATGTCCTTTTCGTATATAATTTTTCTCTTAAATTATTTTCATAATTAATTAATTTTTAAAATTATTAAAAAAATTCAAATTAAACCTTTAAAATTATTTTTCCACTATTGTCTCTAGCGTCTATATTAACAAATGATGTGGATGATGACATAGTAGATGATGGAACTAATTATTACGTGCCAGCTACAATTCATAATTGAAGACGTGACAATTAAATGTGTTCATGTAAAAGTGATATGGAATTAATTCTTTAATAGGATAGATTAAATAACGGCAAAAGTATGAAGAAGGTATTTATATTAAAAGTCGATTATATTATTTTATTTATTAAAATTAATAAATTAGTCCTGCACGTTTTATCAAATAATAAATCAGTCTTGTTAAAATTTTCATCATTTTCTACTATTAAAATTTGATTCTTGTATACTAACATGAGGTATACGTGGTACACCACGTATAACTGTCTAGTTATTTTGTTAGGTACGCCAGTTTTTAACAGTATAAATGAATGAAATTTTTAATAGAAATTATTAATATGCTCTTTGATATAATATATAATGACTAATTTATTCATTTTTAGCACATGAGATAAATATAAATTGAATCCTAGTATAAGAGCCTTCATGGTACTTTTCTTGTTCGTAAGTTAGATTTACATATAACTAGATGCACAAATTAATTGTATGTATTAATTTAATTATTTTATATATTTTAAAATATAATAATTTGTAAGTTATATTTTAAGAATTTGATAATTGATATTAGAATCAATTTAGAAAAATTAAAATATTTGATAATAAATTATAATTACATCCAAAGTTAAGGGAAAAATTAGTGATAAATGTCATTTTAAAGAAAATTTAAGAAAGTTAAGGACAAAATTAGTAATAAATGTCACTTTTAAAAATAATTTAGTTTTTTGGTTTAATGATTAAATTTTGTACTTTTCACTTTTTGGCCCAAGTTCAAGTTTTCTCTCATGTTTGTTTTATTTTTTTTTTCTAATGTATGTTGTTTCAAGTCTTTTTGTAACGCTCCGTACCCGAGCTAACACCTAAACTCAAGGAATGCTATATTTACAAGTCGATCACTTCACTTTAATTCTAAATTATACATTAAAGTTCTATTCATCTTTTAAGTCTTTAAAATATTATTTAAGGCTTATTGGACCATTTCTAAGCTTTCTCTAAATTTTGGATGCAATCGAAGGTCATTTGAGACTTGTTCGGGCCAAATTAAGCAAAATCAGGGTAAAACATGACACTTCTATCGATACTCACTATTCCAAGTATCGATACAACTCCCCTGACACTGTTCATTTTTGCTTTGGATTGCTTGTACCGATACAAGTTATACAAGTATCGATACCTATTTGTAGGGAACCCTAAATTATGCCCAAAATACTCATTTTCATGTTATAATCAATTCAATTCATTCTCTACAATATCATATTCTTTAAGCAATTTTCACTAGTACTCATAAATATACCTAACATACCTATATACATGCCATAATTAATTCCAAAATAATTATTTTATACTTACTTTTAGAACTTGAGATGTGATGAGATTTGTTGAAACTAAATCCCCGTTGAAGTGCTTCAAATTAATTTTTCATCTACACGTTAGAAAATAACGCGTTAAGCTTATGAATGCTCAGTAAGTATATCAAGAATTTAAACTTACCATTACCTTAATTAAATTTAATGTGCAAATTCTTTAAATATAACATAAAGAATTTATCTAAATAATCATTAAATGTTTATTTTCACTTACAATCTTACCATATTTCACTTACAAATTCACTATCGATTTCACTTAACACTTTTCGTTTTGCCCATAGTAGACTCAACTGAACAAACAAGATATGAAAAAAGAACACTAAATGCACCAAAGCACAGAATCATTGAAATGCTTAGAAGAGTCACTATCACTGAATTGCACCAAAGTGCCACTATCACTAAGTTGTACCGAAGTGCCACTATCACTAATTTGCACACTATCACTAATTTGCACTGAAGTGCAACTATCACAATACATAGTACATGTTTCCTATTAGCATGCCATCTATATCCAACATGTTCATATATTGTCTACTTGGGCATTTATATTTTCATTTTCATTGATATCACTTATCAATTAATGGCATATAAAACTTTACGCTTTTTACAATTAATCCTTATTTTCGTGAAATACAATATTCACTAAATTATCACTTTAATATCACTTAGAATTAAATTCATTATCATTAACATTTCATCCAAACTCTCTATTCAAGTATTTTATTTTACACTTCTAATTTTTACACACTTTGCTAATTAGTCCTTATTACATTAATTTCGTTACACTTAGCTTTATAATCTTTTCAATTTAGTCATTGCTTACATATATTTCAAAAATCACTATCTTATTACTTCAAATTTATTTTACTTCTATATATCACCTTACTTAAATATTTTATTTCAACATTTTAGTAAACAAAATCACTTTTGAATATTTTACAACTTAGGGCCACTATGGATGAGAGTTTATGTCACGCCCTAGATTTTATTTATTTATGTGCGCTAGTTTATGTCACAAGGGAATTAATGGTTTAGTGGTTAAGTATGTTAGTTGTTTTCTTAATGTTCCAAGTTTAGGCCCCCACAAGCACATCTTTTAATTAATTTTTTTGACAATTTTGAGCTAATGCGAACACTCTTGTTGTCCAACACATACTGCCATACAAGGGAATATTATTTCCCTAATTACAAGGTCAACCTTCCCAAAGTTATCCTTTTTCACTTCCATGGTCCACTTTTGGTGTCATTGTGTAACACCCCTAACACGTAACCGTCGTCGGAACAGGGTTAAAGGGCATTACTGGACAATCGAAATCATTTACTAACATTTCACAGCAAAGTCTGACAAAACACATCAAAGTGTCCCTTAAATAGGTCTATGAGACCTTAATCATGCTTTAGAGAGAGGCCGGGACTAAACCAAACACATACAGAAATTATCAAAAATTTAAAAATTTTTCAAAGCTACAAAGGTCACACACCCGTGTGGGCAGGCCGTGTGCCTCACACGGCCTTAGACACGTCTGTGTGTCTAAGCTGTGTCAAAACAGGCATATATACTGACTTGACCACACGGCTTAAGACACGCCCGTGTGCCCCACCCGTGGTTAAGCCTGACTTGCACCACACGGCCAGTCACACGCCCGTGTGTCCAGCCCGTGGACGAGCCTCGCTTGCTTTGAATTGTAACCTCGAAGGACACGGTCGAGCCACGCGCCTGTGTGATCAACCGTGTGGGCAAATATAGGCCATTTTTAAGGCCAAATTGCCACCCACACATGAGTCATTCTTACAAGCACATACAAGCCTAATTCCACACACAATTGGCAACCAAAAACATACCAAATGGACATCATATCATCCCATTCAATTTCATTTCCCATACATATCATCTTATATGCCAAATTGCATAACTAAATCATAAGTATAACCAAACATGAATCATCCACAATTTTACTAATTCATATAACCATTCCATATATCAAACATATATACTCATTTTGCTTCAATATGCTTTCCAATAATCTTGACCACTTCATAAACATAGATCACACCAAAACCAAACATCGTATAACATGACTCATCATTCATTTACACATCCATTAAACTAGCAATATCACATGGCTATGAACACATGTCTCGAACATACTCCAAAACAACTAGCCTATACAAGCCATATTTAGCTATATACACAATCAAAAGTACCAAAATTGAGTTTGATAGTGTGGTGATGATCCTCGACGGTCCCCGAGCCTTCAGTAGCTTTGACGATCTATAAAACAGAGAAAACACATACAAAGTAAGCTTTCAAAAGCTTAGTAAGCCATATACAAATAAACTTAGCATAAAATGCACATAGGCACATTGATACAACAACATTAATGCTTCTCATATGCAAATTTATCACATATCCTTTGGAGTATTTGTTAAGCCATTACTTACTCACATTCCATAGCTCAAAGTATCACTTTACTCATAGCTCATTCAAGCTTGAATCACATATTATCTCATCAAATCTATGCATACATTCACATTAGTAAGCTCGTTTTAACACTTACCTTTCCAACGTACCTGAATCATTTATACATTTCACATAGACATTCATTTCTCAAACTTGCCCGTTGAACCGTTCGAAATCTAATAGGTTACTTAGAATGCTCGGAATAGTCGTACAATGCCAACGTCCCAGACGAGGTCTTACATGTACTCAAATATTGATGCCTCTATCCCAGATAGGGTCTTACACGAATCAAATATGATGCTAATGTCCCAGTCATGGTCTTACACGTAAATATCAAATTGATGCCAACGTCCTAGACGTGGTCTTACACGTAAATCTCGAATCAATGCCAACGTCCTAGACGTGGTCTTACATGATATCAGATATTAGAAACCTATGTCATGATATACGTTATTCTATCTATTTTTAGGTTCAAACAGGACTTTTTCGGAAGTTGACAACAAGTCGATATTACCTCGGATTTCATGTATTCATCATCTCACATACATTCACCATCATAATTTTCATATGAACATACATATATCAATATAATTACATTTATTTGTATATCGACTTACCTCGAATTTGGATATACGAAAACAAACTCGGCTACTCAATTACTTTCGATTTCTCGCGATCTAAGTCTATTTTCTTCGGTTCTTAATCTATACATATTCAAATTCCATTTGTTCATCAATTCATTCAATTTGATCCAAATACACATATTTAAGGTAATTTACAAATTAACCCTTACATTTTCACATTTTGACATTTTAGTCCCTATTCCATAAAATCACAAAATACACATAATTTCAATACACCCATGCTTAGCCGAATGTTCAAGTAGCTCATACAAGTCCTTAAATTTTATTTATTTCACAATTTAGTCATTCAAAATATTATTTTCTCAATTAAGTCCAAAATACTCAATTAAGTCCAAAATACTCAAAATCATCAAAACTTCAAAGACAAAACATGTTAATCTAACACATATATTTCATATTTCATCATCAAACATCACAAAGCTCATATGCTCATCAATGGCACACTTCAAAATATTCATCAATTCACAAAATTAAAGCATGGGTTTTGAAGTATGCAAAGCAACAATTTCAAAAACGTAGAAATTATCAAAAACGGATCAAAAACTAACCTTAAATCAAGGACATCAATGGTCGAATGTTTGAAAAACTCAAACCTTATTTTTCTTTTTTATTTTCGGTGAAAGGATGGATATAATGCATGGCTTTTAAATTTTGTTTTATTTTAATTACATTATAATATATATTAATTACTATTTTAACCTTATAAAATTAATTAGTAAACTTTAGAATTCATGCCCAAAACCAGCCATGCTATAAGTTAGTGGCCAATTTTCACATAAGGACTTCATAATTAATTACTCAAAGAAAATAAGCGCTTTAACATGTAGAATGCTACTTTTATAATTTATGCGATTAAGTCCTTTTTTGCGAATTGAGCACACATACAATCAAATTAAATCACGAAACTTGCACACATGCTAAATCACACACAGTAGGCACAGAAAATAATATTAAAATATTTGTGTGAATCGGATTTGTGGTCTCCAAACCACTATTCCGACTAAGGTCTAAACCAGATTGTTATAATTCTCCCCCCTTAGGGATTTTCGTCCCTGAAAATCTTAGCATTAAACAGATACGGATATTGTTGTCTCATAGTATCTTCAGATTCCCACGTAGCCTCTTCTACTCCGTGTCGATGCCACATTACTTTTACTAACGGAATTTTGTTGTTTCTCAATTCTTTCACTTCACGAGTTAATATATGAATTGGTTCTTCCTCGTAAGTCATATCAGATCGGATTTCAATCTCAGACGGAGGAATCACGTGTGATGGATAGGATCTGTATCGACGAAGCATTGACACGTGAAATACATTATGAATCTTTGCTAGCTCATGCGGCAACAACAATCTATATGCAACTGGCCCAATTTGTTCGATAATTTCATACGGCCCAATGAATCTCGGACTCAATTTGCCTTTACAACCAAATCTGAGTACTTTCTTCCACGGAGACACTTTCAAAAACACTTTGTCATTGATTTCAAACTCAATATCTTTTCGTTTCAAATCTGCATAAGACTTCTGACGATCAGATGCTGCTTTCAGATTATCACGGATCACTTTCACTTTCTGTTCAGTGTCTTTTATCAAATCAACCCCGTGTATCTTACTTTCACTGAGCTCAGTCCAATACAGAGGTGTTCAACATTTACGTCCGTACCAAGCTTCATAAGGTGCCATTTTGATGCTCGACTGAAAACTATTAGTTTACGCAATTTCAATCAATGGCAAGTACTGTTCCCATGTATCGTCAAACTCAAGAATACAACATCTTAACATATCCTCGAGTATCTGAATAATTCGCTCAGACTTGCCATCCTTCTGCGGGTGAAAAGTTGTACTAAAATGCAATTTAGTACCTAAAGCTTCTTGCAATTTCCTCCAGAATCGTGATGTAAACCTCGGATCCCTGTCAGACACAATAGACAAATGCACTCCGTACATTCTCACAATATCAGAAATGTAAAGCTCAGCTAACTTATCGAGTGAGTAATCAGATCGTACCAGAATAAAATAGGTAGATTTCGTCAACCGATCGACTATGACCTAAATTGCATCTTTCATTCTCGGAGTCAAAGGCAGTCTAGTAAAAATCCATCTTTACTCTATCCCATTTCCACTCGGGAATCAGAATCGGTTGTAGCAAACCAGACAGAACCTGGTGTTCAGTTTTAATTTGCGGACAGACTAAACATTTTGATACAAAGTTAGAAATGCTAAACATTTTGACACAAAGTCAGAAATGTCTCGTTTCATACCAGACCACCAATAGTGTTGCTTCATACCAGACACAAAGTCAGACTGTTCTGTGCTTCATTTAAAATCAACTGAATCAACTCTGAGTTTCTCAGAACACAAATTCGATCTCAGAATCTCAAGCAATCATCAACATCAACTCGAAATTCAGAATCAGAGTTCAAATCACACTGAGCTCATTTTGCTAGCACTTTATTATCAACTTTCTGAGAATCACATATTTGTTGTAAAAACAACAGTTTCGCTTTCAATTCTGCCAAAACCGAACTATCATCAGACAAGTCTAAATGAGCATTCATTACACGTAATGCAAACAGTGATTTTCGGCTTAAAGCATCAGCAACAACATTAGCCTTGTAACACCCCTAACCCGTATCCGTCGTCGGATTAGGGTTGAGAGACATTACCGGACAATCAAAATCTTTTACAGACATTTCATATCATAATCCATCTAATCCAATCAAAGAGTCCCTTTAATAGGTCAACGAGACCTTAGACATGCTTTAGAATAAGGCCGAGACTAAATCAAACACATACAAAAATTTTCAGAAAATTTAAAAATCTTTCTGAGTTACAGAAGTCACACATCTGTGTGGGTAGGCCGTGAGACACGCCCGTGTGCCTCACCCGTGGTCGATCCTGACTTGCACCACACGGCCAGTCACACGCTCGTGTGTCTAGCCCGTGGTCGATCCTGACTTGTTTTGAATTACAACCACGAGGGACACGATCGAGCCACACACCCGTGTGCTCAACCGTGTGGGCATTTATAGGCCACTTTCAAGGCCAAATTGCCACCCAAACAAGGGTCATACCTATAAGCTCAAACAAGCAATATTCCATACACAATTGGCAACCAAAATCATGTCTTAAGATCAACATATCATCCCAATCAATCTCATCTCTAATCATGCCAACTTATATGCCAATATGTACAACTAAATCACATATAAAACTAATCATGTTTCATCCTAAATTTGCCACATTCGTAGAACTATCTTATTGTTTAAACATATATACTCATGTTGTATCATTATACTTACCATTCACATGACCATATCAAAACCATGATTCCATACCAAAATCAAACATCATATACCAAAGTCACTCATGCATAATACCAACATTTATCTAGCCACATCTCATGGCTATTTAAACATCTCAAACATGTTCCAAAATAACTAGCCTATACATGCCATATTTAGCTATTTACACTTTTCAAAAGTACCAAAATTGAGTTTAGGTAGTGTGATGACGATCCTCGACGATTCCCGAGCCTTTCGTAGCTTTGACGACCTATAAAACAGAGTAAACATACACATAGAGTAAACTTTCCAAAAGCTTAGTAAGTCATATACAAATAAACTTAACACAAAATCATTCATAAACATAGCAATTTAGATTCATTAACATATCTTCATTTCAAAACACATGAATATCTCTTTGATCACTTGGTTTGCCATTGCTAACCAATTCATCATATCTCATACATCTCATTTGTTCATATATCAAATATACATATTTCTCAAATGTTCCTTTGCATCAATGCACATACTTACTCACCTTTCATGCTTATACAAAGCATACATATCAACGTACTTGAAACGAATGTACAACTCACATAGTCATTCATTTCTTGGACTTGCCCGTTGAACTTTTTGGAATCTAATAGGATATTCAGTGTGTTCGAAATAGTCGTACAATGCCAACGTCCTAGATGAGGTCTTACATGTACTCAGATATCGGTACCACTATCCCAGACAGGGTCTTACACGAATCAATACGATGCCAATGTCCCAAATATGTTCTTACATATAAATCTCATATCGATGCCAACGTCTCAAAGTGGTCTCACACGTAAATCTCATACCGATGCTAACGTCCTAGGCGAGGTCTTACACATAAATCTCGATATAGATGTCAACGTCCCAGACGTGGTCTTACACAATCTCGAATCAACGCCAACATCCCAAACGTGGTCTTACATGATATCACATATCGGACACCTATGTCATGACATACGTAATTCCTATCTATTCTTAGGTTCATACGAGACTTCTCGTATATTGTCTATTTCTCGATACTTTCTCAGAATCCATATATTCATCATTTCATACACATTCATCACAATGTAATCTCATATGAATATACATGATTTAATACAAATACATTTATTTGTATATAGACTTACCTCGGATTCGGATATTCGATAGGATTCGGTAATTCGACTACTTTCGATTTCCCGCGATCTAAGTCCATTTTCTTTGGTTCTTGATCTATACATATTCAAATTTAATCCATTTATTCACTAATTCATTCAATTTAATCCAAAAACAATATTTAGGGTAATTTACAAATTAGCCCTCATATTTTCACATTTTGACATTTTAGTCCCTATTTCACAAAATCACGAAATATACAAAATTTCATATTACCCATGCCTAGCCGAATTCTCATGTAGTTCATACAAGTCCTAAAATTTCATTTATTTCACAATTTAGTCCTTCAAAATACTATTTTCTCAATTTAATCCAAAATACTCAAAATCAACAAAACTCCAAAGACAAACTATGATAATCAAACACATATATTCCATATTTCATCATCAAATATTCAAAGCTCATGTGTTCATCAAAGACACATTTCAAAAACATCATCAATTCTCAAAATTTAAGCATGGGTTTCAAAGTATTCGAAGTAACGATTATAAAAACGTATAAATTATCAAAAATGGATTAAAAACTCAACTTGAATCAAGCCAAAACCATGGCCGAAACCCTTGCTTATTCTTTCCTTTCTTTTCTTTGATAGTTTCGACACTAATGTATGAATATCATCACCATTTTCATGTTTTGTTTTATTATAATAGCTTTAATACAAATTTTACTAAAATAACCTTAGTAAAAATAATTAGAAAAAACATATTTCACATGTCCATAACCATCCATTAGCCTTATTAATGGCCAAATTGCTTCATAAGGACTTCATTTTAATAAAGCCATGTCAATATAACCCTTTAACAAATGGCAAGTCACTTTTGCACTTTACATGATTTAGCCCTTTTCTCAAATTAAGCACACAAACGAACAAATTAATTCACAGAAATGTCACACATGCTTAAACATATACTATAGACACAGAAAATAATATTAAAATATTATTCTAACTCGGATTTGTGGTCCCAAAACTACTGTTCCGACTAGGTTCTAAATCGGACTATTACAAGCCTTTCCAGGATGATAGTCAATCACAAGCTCGTAGTCTTTTAACAACTCTAACCACCGACGTTGTCTCAGATACAAATCTTTCTGGGTCATTAAACATTTCAGACTTTTATTATCTAAAAACACGTGGCATTTCTCACCGAAAAGATAATGACGCCTAATCATTGATGCAAACACAATCGCAGCTAGCTCAAGATCGTGTGTCGGATAGTTCTTTTCATGTGGCTTCAATTGTTACGAGGCATAAGCTATTACTTTGCCTTCCTGCATCAGAACGCAACCCAGACCACTCAATGAATGATCACTATAAATCACGAACTCTTTGCCCAATTCTAGCTGTACCAAAACTGGAGCTTCAGTCAACAAATTTTTTAACTGATCAAAGCTTTTCTGACATTTATCGTACCATTCATATCTCACATCTTTCTAAAGCAATCTAGTCAACAGAGTAGCTATCATCGAAAATCCTTTTACGAACCTTCGATAATAACCAGCAAGTCCCAGAAAACTACGGACTTCAGACACATTCCTCGGAGGCTTCCATTCCAAAATAGCAGAAATCTTGCTCGGATCGACTCGTATACCAGATGCTGATACAATGTGCCCCAGAAAACCAACTTCACGCAACCATAATTCACATTTAC
This sequence comes from Gossypium rotundifolium, assembly GCA_025506655.1. Classification (NCBI taxonomy): domain Eukaryota; kingdom Viridiplantae; phylum Streptophyta; class Magnoliopsida; order Malvales; family Malvaceae; genus Gossypium; species Gossypium rotundifolium. The sequence goes on from CP106727.1 coordinate 52,353,729, forward strand.
TAAATTTCTCATACAGTTGCTTATCCCACAAAATCTGTAACACTATCCTCAGATGCTCGACATGTTGAATCTCATCATGTGAATAAATCAATATGTCATCAATGAATACAACAACAAATTGATCTAAATACGGTCTGAAAATTCTATTCATCAGGTCCATAAAAATAGCAGGAGCATTTGTTAGTCCGAAAGGCATAACTAAAAACTCATAATGCCCGTACCTCATTCTGAAAGCAATCTTTAGAATGTCTAAATCTTTTACTCGCAACTGGTAGTATCCCAATCTTAGATTTATTTTTGAAAATAAAGTGGCTTCTTTTAACTGATTAAACAAATCATCAATCCTGGGTAGAGGATATTTATTCTTTATAGTCACCTTATTCAACTGACTATAGTCAATGCACATTCTCATCGTGCCATCTTTCTTTTTTACAAACAGAACAGGAGCACCCCAAGGTGAGGAACTCGGTCTTGCAAATCCTCTATCGGTCAACTCTTGCAACTGTGATTTCAACTCTTTCAATTTTGTTGGGGCCATTCTATACGGAGCTATCGAAATAGGAGTCGTTCCTGGTAACAGATCAATACCAAATTCAACTTCACGTATCGGAGGTAATCCCGGTAATTCTTTAGGAAACACATCAGGGAACTCACAAACAACTGGCACTGATTCAACTTTCCTTTCAGACACTTTTGTGTCAATTACATAATCAAAATAAGCTTCATAACCCTTTTTCACATAACTCTGAGCTTTTAACACAGATATCACAGCAGGTAACCCATTCAAATCATTAGATTCAATCCGAACTATTTCATCATTCTGACATATCAAATCAATAGTCTTTCTTTTGCAATTCACAACAGCATCATGCAATGTCAACTAATCCATACCCAAAATTATATCGAACTCATCAAAAGGTAGTAGCATCAAATCAGTCAAAAAACAAACATCTCGAACATCAACGGACAGTTCCTGCATACTTTATCAATTAGAACACTTTTACCTAAGGGGTTCGATACTTTTATAACAAACTCAATAGAGTCTATAGGCAAAGTCTTACTGGATACTAAGTTCATGCATATGTACGAATGTGTAGAACCTGGGTCTATCAATGCAATCACAAAAGTTTCATAAGGAGTAAATGTACCCGTTATAACATCTGGAGATAAAGCTTCCTCACGAGCTTGGATGGCATATGCTTTGGCAGGCGCTTGGGCTTCAGATCTCACAACTGAGTCTTTTGTAGCTCTCTGACTACCGCTAACATTCCTTGTATTTCGGGAAGGTTTACCTCTCGCTGAAACATTATTAGATCTCGGATTCTGAACAATCTCTTGCTCAGCAGACTCTGAGCAATCTCGGATGAAATGATCTAAGGATTCACATCTGAAACAAGCTTGATCATTCAATCTACAACTACCCAGATGTCTTTTACCACAATACTTACATTCAGGTCACTCGGATCATACATTTCCGACACTAGCCATCGAAGTTTCTGGAGCTTTAGAATTTGACTGTGATCTAGCTTGATCTCTATTCGATTGTCCCACATTTGCCCTAGAACAACTATGTTTATCTCTGAATTTCTTTGATGCAGACTGAAATGATTTACTCGAAAATCTCTTTCTCACATCTCTAACTTCAGACTCAGCTTTTCTTTTATCTTTCCCGAGTACCTCAACTTTGTATGCTCGATCAACAAGCACCACGAACTCTTTTATCTCCAAAATCCCAACTAGCAAGTGGATATCTTCATTAAGGTCATCTTCAAATCTTTTGCACATTATTTCCTCAGTCGATACACATTCCCGAGCATACTGACTTAATCTCACGAACTCTCATTCGTATTTAGTGACAGACATGTGGCCCTATTTCAATTCCAGGAATTCTTTCCATTTCTGATCAATAAATCTCTAACTAATGTATTTCTTTCGAAACTTAGACTGAAAGAAATCCCAAGTAACCCGTTCCTTTGGAACACCTAAAATCAAAGTCTTCCACCACTGATAAGCTGCATCTCGTAGTAAAAAAACTGCACATTTTATGCATTCTTCAGGGGTCAATGTCATTTCATCAAATACCCAAATCGTGTTCTCAAGCCAAAACTCAGCTTTCTCGGCATCGTCATCACTAGTAGCCCTGAACTCTTCAGCCCCATATTTACGAATTTTATCTACCGGAGGCTTGTTCAACAGATTCATATTCATAACCGGATGTATAGCAAAAGTCAGAGGGGGATTAGGCGGGGGAGAATGTTGTGAAATAGTCGGATTATTTTTTACAAACTGAGTGCACTACTCACTCATCATTTGGAAGAAAGCTTGTTTACCTTCTCCCTCTTGACCAGTCCCTTGAGCAAGAGCAGGCGCATTACTTTTAACATCGTCAGCTACGGCTCTTTCGAGATCCATTACTATACGATAAACACATTTTATACGTCAGGGTTCATTACATTATCACATTTCATATATATGGCATGTATAGCTAGACCCTCACACTCTACGTTAGTCTGAGAATTTACTAAACCGTAGCTCTGATACCAATCAAATGTAACACTCCTAACCAGTAACCGTCGCTGGAACAGGTTTAAGGGCATTACCGGACAATCAGAATCATTTACTAACATTTCACAGCAAATTCTGACAAAACACATCAAAGTGTCCCTTAAATAGGTCTACGAGACCTTAATCATGCTTTAGAGAGAGGCCGGGACTAAACCGAACACATACAAAAATTATCAGAAATTTAAAAGTTTTTAAAAGTTCCAGAGGTCACACGCCCGTGTGGCAGGCACACGGCCTTAGACACGTCTGTGTGTCTAAACTTCGTCAAAACAGGGCATACATACTGACTTGACCACATGGCCTGAGACATATCCGTGTGCCCCACCCGTCGTCTAGCCTGACTTGTACCATACGGCCAGTCACACGCCCGTGTGTCCAGCCCATGGTCAAGCCTTGTTTTGAATTGCAACCTCGAAGGACACGGTCGAGCCACACGCCCGTGTGCTCAATCGTGTGGGCAAATTTAGGCCATTTTCAAGGCCAAATTGCCACTCACACATAGGTCATTCTTACAAGCACATACAAGCTTAATTCCACACACAATTGGCAACCAAAAACATACCAAATGGACATCATATCATCCCATTCAATTTCATTTCCCATACATATCATCTTATATGCCAAATTGCACAACTAAATCACAAGTATTACCAAACATGAATCATCCACAATTTTACCAATTCATATAACCATTCCATATATCAAACATATATACTCATTTTGCTTCAATATGCTTTCCAATAATCTTGACCACTTCATAAACATGAGATCACACCAAAACCAAACATCATATAACATGACTCATCATTCATTTACACATCCATTAAACTAGCCATATTACATGGCTATGAACACATGTTTCGAACATACTCCAAAACAATTAGCCTATACATGCCATATTTAGCTAAATACACAATCAAAAGTACCAAAATTGAGTTTGATAGTGTGGTGATGATCCTCGACAGTCCCCGAGCTTTCAGTAGCTTTGACGATCTATAAAACAAAGCAAACACACACAGAGTAAGCTTTCAAAAGCTTAGTAAGCCATATACAAATAAAATTAGCATAAAATGCACATAGGCACATTGATACAACAACATTAATGCTTCTCATATGCAAATTTATCACATATCCTTTGGCGCATTTGTTAAGCCAATACTTACTCACATTCCATAGCTCAAAGTATCACTTTACTCATAGCTCATTCAAGCTTGAATCACATATTATCTCATCAAATCTATACAAACATTCACATTAGTGAGCTCGTTTTAACACTTACCTTTCTAACGTACCTGAATCATTTATACATTTCACATAGACATTCATTTCTCAAACTTGCCCGTTGAACCGTTCAGAATCTAATAGGTAACTCTGAATGCTCGAAATAGTCGTACAATGCCAACGTCCCAAACGAGGTCTTACATGTACTCAAATATCGATGTCTCTGTCCCAGATAGGGTCTTACATGAATCAAATACGACGCTAATGTCTCTAACATGGTCTTATACGTAAATCTCAAATCGATGTCAACGTCCCAAACGTGGTCTTACACGTAAATCTTGAATCAATGCCAACATCCCATACTTGGTCTTACATGATATCAGATATCAGAAACCTATGTCATGACATACGTTACTCTATCTATTTCTAGGTTCAAACGGGACTTTTTCGGAAGTTGACAACAAGTCGATATTACCTCAGATTTCATGTATTCATCATCTCACATACATTCACCATCATAATTTTCATATGAACATACATATATCAATATAATTACATTTATTTGTATATCGACTTACCTTGGATTTGGATATACAAAAACGAACTCAGCTACTCAATTACTTTCGATTTCCAGCAATCTAAGTTTGTTTTCTTCGGTTCTTGATCTATACATATTCAAATTTAACCCATTCATTCATCAATTCATTCAATTATTTCCAAATACACATATTTAGGGAAATTTACAAATTAGCCCTCACATTTTCACATTTTGACATTTTAGTCCCTATTTTATAAAATCAAAAAATACACATAATTTTAATACACCCATGCTTAGCCGAATGCTCAAGTAGCTCATATAAGTCCTTAAATTTCATTTATTTCACAATTTAGTCATTCAAAATATTATTTTCTCAATTAAGTCCAAAATACTCAAAATCATCAAAACTTCAAAGACCAAAACATGTTAATCTAACACATATATTTCATATTTCATCATTAAACATCACAAAGATCATATGTTCATCAATGGCACACTTCAAAATATTCATCAATTCACAAAATTAAAGCATGGGTTGTGAAGTATACAAAGCAATGATTTAAAAAACGTAGAAATTATCAAAAACGGATAAAAAACTAACCTTAAATCAAGGACATCAATGGCCGAATGTTTGAAGAACTCAAACCTTATTTTTCTTTTGTATTTTCGGTGAAATGATGGATATAATGCATGGCTTTCAAATTTTGTTTTATTTTAATTACATTATAATAATATTAATTACTATTTTAACCTTATAAAATTAATTAGTAAACTTTATAATTCATGTCCAAAATCGGCCATGCTATAAGTTAGTGGCCAATTTGCCACATAAGGACTCCATAATTAATTACTCAAAGCAAATAAGCATTTTAACATATAGAAAGCTACTTTAACAATTTATGCGATTAAGTCCTTTTTGCGAATTGAGCGCACATACGATCAAATTAAATCACAAAACTTACACACATGCTAAATCACACACAGTAGGCACAGTAAATAATATTAAAATATTTTTATGACTCGGATTTGTGGTCCCAAAATCACTATTCCGAATAAGGTCTAAACCGGACTGTTACACATTGTTCCCTCAACTTGCCAAAACATCTCCCTTACCTTACCTTGGTTGGCCATTGAACCTAGACACTCCCTATTTCATTTTTATTTTCTCCTTTTCCTTTCTTCCTCTCCTTTAGCAACACCACCACTTTGCTCCTCCATTCGTCTCTCATTTTCTTCCTTTCTACTACCTTAGAAGTTCTACTTTCATCATTTCTCTTCCACTCCACCACCACACAAGGCCGTCCCACCTCCACCACCTCTCCTCCGTCGTCGCACCGCCACTGTCGGCCGCCACCAAAATTCTCCATTTTTTCTTTTTTTCTCCACTTTTCAAAACTCAATTCTGTTAATCCCTTAATTTTGATTTTTATTCATTAAAAGATCACTTCTTATCCTATCTTTCTAACTTGTTATTTTGTGCGTTTTAGTGCCGAATCTTTTTTTTTAGTCGACTTTTTGGGAAATATTGTCGAGCCTTTTTTCTAGGTTATTACGTAAGTATGGAAGATCCTCTAATTCATGATTTTGTTTCGTGTTGTTATTTCGATTAGGATGTTACTAACATTTTGTTTACTGTACCTTCGTGAAGTACCATTCAAAAATCCCAGAATCATATTGCATTTGTAGAAGTGTGTGATTTGACAATCAATTATGTAAGTTTCACCAAATCACAATCGTTTTTAATCAAGGGTTATTTATTTATTTATTAAATCCGTACTAACACGAGTATTTAGTCGAAACCGTCGTGACTCAAGAATCCAACTCTCCCATTTCAAAGTGGAATCGGGATTTGTGTAATCGAATTTACAAGGTGTGGGGAATTACTTTTACTAATGATGGTTGATGATAATATTGATAAAAATAATTTAATAAGTAATAAAATATTATTTTTAATATTATTCTTTGAATAATTAAATATTGGGTGAATACAAAAGTGTTCTTAAGGATTGATTTAATATTCGATAAAGGAGGATACCAAGTAAGTTTTCGAAACTTCAGATCTATGATAATGATTGTGATTTGGTGATTTCTGTAAAATATGTAATTATGTGATTTCTGTTACTCATGACATGTGATTTATGGCTATTGGATTATATATGTGCAAATGATGTGAAAATATGATTATCGATGTTTTGATTTGCATGAAAAATATGTTACTATTCTGATATTCTGATTCACATGTTAAGCATGCCATATTTCTGATTCTGATTTGCATTTTGAGCATGCCATTGTGATAAAATATATACGAGAGTTGATCCGCATGTTAAGCATGCCATATTCCAATATTCTGATTCGCATGTAAAGCATGCCTAATGAAAATCTATTATGTATGCCAAATCACATGCATGGGGTTGGAAAAATATGTACGGAGGAAGTATTTGGCAATAAATTTGCATTATCTGGTGGCTTGTCCATAATATTTTATATCTAGTAGTAAATCTGCAATATCTAGTGGTTTGACCGCATTATTCTATTTTTGGCAGCCCGACTGCACTATTTGGTGGCTAGTCCACATTATTGGCGTGTTATTGGATGGATGAGTTCTGGAAAAATCTTTATGGTGTGTAGTGGAGTTGGGTACGATCTATTTTTTAAAAATCAACATTGTTTTCTGAAAAGCATTGCATTGACATCGTCATTGTGCATTTTGTTATATCTAATTCTGTGAATGAATATTTGGCATATTATGATCTACTTAAAGTGATGTTGTTATGAGTTAAATTCTATTATTGTTATTATTGGTAACCCACATTGGGCTTTTTAAGCTCACCCCTTTTGAATTCCAATTTTTCAGATAATCGAGGTTAAGATGGGCTCGATTATGGAGGCACTCTCGGTCATTTTTCAAAAAAAAAAAACTTTATATTTATTGGTATTTAATATTCCGGGATTTGTTTTATTATTTTGGACTTGGACTTTGGTTTTATTTGGACTTTGGATTTTGGATTGGGATTTTATGCAAGGTTTATGTTTTAAAAACTATCATACAACAGATTTGCAAAATTAACAACTTAAGATGGATTTTATTTAAAATAATAAAAACCTCAGTAACGATGTTTTAAAAAATTCAATACTAAGTTTCCATTACACACAATATGCTTACGAAACTGATATTTTACGAGATGTATGTTAATCAATATTTTCAAATCTACAAATGAGTTTTAGAAATAGAAATTTGTCTGCTACGATGTTTTAATTTAACTACGATGTTTTCCTAAAACACTCTCAATACTTGAGTTTTTCTAAAGTTAAACGATACCAACTTAATTTTGATTTTACTTAAAACAAAACTCAAAAATGTTTTGCGAAGGCGATTTTTAAAAGATAAAAACTTCTAAATGTTTTTATTGCGCTATTGTCATGGCTAATGTGATCTTCGAGATTCAGCCATAACGTCTAGGCCAAAGGGTTACAGTTTACCTCTAGTTTAATGCGTTTAACTTTCTTTTTGTCTCACGCTACAATATTCCTTTAGTATCAAATCTCACCGCCGCCGCTATATTTACACTAATCGCAGGTAAACGTATTGTTCATCCAAAGAAACCCTTAGTTAATAGCAATATAAAATTCATTAACCACTATAAATTCCAAGTAATGTCCTCCCCGAAAAAGTTTTAGTATGTGAGTACCGTTCTAAGAATGAGTAAGATTCGATGAGTATAAAAGTGTATAAGTGTGAGAATTAGAACTGTCACGCCCGTGATGTCTTGAGGGATTGACAAACACTAGGTAAGCACGTAATAAGCCTAATAAGGAAGGATTCACCCTATGAGCCTTTGGTTGGTATGCATAGTTTGGGCAAAATCCGTTATAAGAAATAGAACCTTATGATGGAAAACTTATATAAACAATAGAGAGTATTCGGTAACGATGGCCTTGAGCTAGTTAAGTTATAAGGAAACAATAGTTAAAGCTTAGCCGAATATGAACTAAATAGTTAAGAACCAAAGGAAAGCACTTGATTAGTATTCTTGGAATTTGGAAGATTTGGATAAGACCACCAATTGACTGATGTGATGTTTGATGAGTCCCAATAAAGTTCAGGGACGAGTCAATCGTATAAGATAAGAAAGAAATCTTATTTCTCTTCTTGAGAGAACATAATCAAAGGAAGATAGGAAAGTTCTTCTCGGTTAAATATAAGACCTGATGAATGGCAAACCTTTTAGTCTAGGAAAGTAAAACATTATCCGCCCCACTAAGATTTTTGACATATATGTGGGCATAGTTTACAATGAAATCTGATGCGAGACGGCATTAGGGTTTTTTTACCTAAATAATACAAAAAATAAAATTAATAACTGAAATGATATGCTTTTAAGATTATTTACTAAAATGGTATAGATTTATTGGTGTCGCCTGTCAAATTGGCGGCACCAGACTAAAATATAATTATCTAAAATATTTAGGGACCTGTTATGAAAATTTTCTATTTAGAGTGACTGCCGCAGAAAAAGAGAAAAGGTGCCGCCTGACAGTGTGGCAATACCAAACTTAAAATATGATTAATTGTCTTATAAGTCCTCCTTATTTATTATTTTCTTTTTATTCTCTTTCAATTCACTATATTATTTTTAAACAAGCCCTAAACCTATTTTTATAGTTAAATAAGCCCTTAATTTATAATTTTTACTCATAAAAGCCTTTTATTTTAATATTAAAGTAAATATATTTTAAATTTTAAGTTATTATCTTAATTTTTGTTGATGCAATAAAATTATATACACCTTAACATCAACATAAAATCTAAAAAGTAATCAAAATTTTTAAAAGAGTAGTTAAGAATATCATATATATATAATCACTCTCAAGAAATTTTAATTTTTTAATAAACTATTCACATCAACATAAAAGATAAATTAGTTTATATTTTTTAAATAGTTTTACTTTGGGTAAAATATATTTACTTTAATATTAAAATAAAGAACTTTTATGAGTAAAAATTATAAGTTAATGACTTATTTAACTACAAAAATAGATTTAAGGCTTGTTTAAAATTGAAAGAGAATAAAAAGAAAATAATAAATAAGGAGAACTTACAAGGCAATCAATCATATTTTAAGTTTGATGCCGCCACGGTGTCAAGCAACACCCTTTCTTTTTTTCTCTAGCAGTCATTCTAAATAGAAAATTTTCATAACAGGTTCTTAAATATTTTAAATAATTATTTTTCAGTCCGGTACCGCCAATTTGACAGGCGACATCAATAAAATTATACCATTTTAGTAAATAATCTTAAAGATATACCATTTCAATTATTAATTTTATTTTTTATATTATTTAGGTAAAAAAGCCCGCCATTAGAAAAGGACACCCAATAAAGCACATAGTGGACTCAAGTAATAGAATCACTGCTAATAAGGCGTGATGTGCCAACGCGTGATCAGTCGAGCTATCAGCTACGTCCTGATGAAGGATTGGTTAGGACCTAGGCATAAGCTATGTATGCGTCTATATGCCATACGTGTTGCTTTACAGTTGTCACATGGATTAATACACATGTAGCGTCCCAAACCTAGCCGAGCCAGTCCAACCCAAATTTAAGACATCACATTAGTCATGAAGTGACCCAAATTAAAACCGAAAAATTCGCATGCAATTTACTAACATTAATATTAATTAAGATATCAACAGAAGACAATTATATCCTTGATACGTCATAAATGATCAATTACAAGCAAGTAAACCTATTTGCATGCTTATTTAACAAGCATTCATGCCTTTAGCACATACAGGGGTAAAATTTTCATTTCATGCTTATCATACGAGTATCGTACATATAAAATGAAACTAACGACATATGAGTTTTGGAACACTTAATTAGACATTGGCAAAAGAATCATCTTATACCGATTATAAAATCTCAGTTAATTTTAGAATCAATTAATTAGAGACTAATTTTATAAAAATGTCAAAATATTGAGAATCATCTGAAATATAAAATTTATTGCATTTATATGAAATAAAACATTTAAAACATAAGCATGAAAACTTTCAAACCTTTTCGAAAACATCCTGGCCTCCAAAAATCCAAACTCAACATGATAAATTTGACATTCATGCTTTTCAAAGATACCTAAATAGTTAAAACATACCAATTCAGCTATTGAAACATACCTCAAGTGCCAGAATACCAACATGCTCATTTTACCACATTTTAGCTACTCTACTAACATTCTGAACACAAAACATACCTCTAACATGCACCAAAATATATCAACCATATACCATCAATATAAATGTTCATTTAGTAATCAAACAGTCCATAAACAGCATAAAACATCTACTCCCAAAATTCCATATCACATTGCCGTTAAGAACTAACACAAGTTTCAAACACCTACTCAAGATGGTAGATTCCCTTGGTTCACTTTGTTCACTTGCCTTCACCACTTATTATTCAACTTGCTGCACATTTAAAATGAAGAGTGTGAGCTAAACATAGCTCAATGAATGTTAAGGTTACTACTAAGCAAATATAATTATCCAAAGTTAAGCAAGGCATGCTAAAACTTAACTACACAATCATGCTTTCCAAGTAGAGAACATGCTTTTAGATTTCAAAAACCACACATAAATTCTTAACCACAACTCATAACAACCTACGGACCTCAAGTAGCATCATCAAAAGATATATTGACACTTAAGAACCATGCAACACATTTATGCTTACATATACATTGGATACATGTATCTCCAAACACACCAAAGAGTCAATGAGCCATACGATGTCCCATAAGTGTTGCTCATGGCTAACACTCTCCAAACACACCACGCTGTCCCGGTGAACGGAGCTAAGCTCAACGTCCCTTATCTTTCCACACTATCCCATGAGCCTCAATGCTCATTACATATAGCACATAATGGTGAGTACTCACAATCTTATGGCATGCCAACTATATCCAATGATTCCAAGTTATCAAAAGGCCAATGCATCGCAATAACACATAGTTTATTACTGTTTTATGCACATTATACAACCATTTCACATTTTCACAGATACTTTACACATTCACTTTTCATGCTCACATATAGGTGTTTACAACACTTTCACAATGCTTAAAAAGCCACACACACTTAGACTTGCAGACATGTGCATAAAATCAGCAACTCACATCACATATACATATATTAAATCACATTTACTTATTGTTTTACACACTTACACATCATCAACAAAGCATCACATAGGCATATTTTACTCAACACAAGCAAAGGAAAAAAACACTTACACCAAAGCCTTAAATCTCATTTAGGACCTCCTAAGCCTTTAATTAACATCTGAAATCACACTTACCAATAATCAAACACCAAAACACTCACCAAAACCTTGCCTTTCGACATGTTTGATGATGGCACTGATGGATCCGTCACTTCAACCACACCACATAAAACATACATATATGTTAGAGCACATCTCAAAGAACCAAAATTTCAAACAATACCACATAGTACAATATTTATTTTCCAGACCGAAAACTTAGCCGAAACCAGTCGAAATTCAGATTCCTCAATCCGGATCTATTCTAACCACTCAGGAATTATTCTAAACATTGAATTATATTGTAAAGAACCTATCTAAACCAATTTAGAGAAACTCAAATTTGCACTTTTTCAAAAAAGTAATCCTCTATTGACAAGCTTTAAACTCAACGTTGTTATTAGATTTCTTAAAATTCTTCATGATCTATTGATTTAAGAATAAAACCCTCTTAATCTAGTAAAATTTAGTTGAAAAATACTTTAAATAAGAGATTTAATTAAGAGATACAAGATTTGCCATTTTAAAGCTCATTTCAACCAAAATTAGCGGATATATGATAGATTTATCTAAACTTAAGTTAAACTCAAATTAAAGACTCAAATAAACTAAAAACATGACTGGGAATCAGAAATTTACCTTAGCTTGGATCAACAATTGCTAATTTTGAAAATCAAGTGCTGTAACTTTGAAAAACAATGGTGAAATGTATAGAATTTATAAGATCTTTCTAAAAATTTGGTAGGATGACAGAAATTTCAGATATGGGATGAAAATTTGAGAGAATTTGAGCTCTTTAAAGAAAATAGAAAAAAAAAAAAAATGCCAATAGAGGAGATGAACAGCATGGGTTTTTAACCTTGTAGGGAGCAACACCCAAAGTTTTAAAAAAATTGGCTATTTGCCATATAAACACTCCTATATTTCCCTTGTTTTACTATTTAGTCCTATATCTCGATTAATCACCCATTTCTTAATTATTCCAATGTAAGCCTATTATTTTATTTTTTAAAAAAATTCAATTTAATCGAAATTAAATCTTCAAAATCCATTTTCCCTTTTTTTCTTACAAAAATCATTTTACTAAATTAATTTTTGAATTAATAATTTTGAGTTCCTAATTTTGTACCAACCTCATCTTTTCCAAAATTAAATTCGACTCCTAAATCGAGAATTCAATCCACTAACCCAAAACTACTGAGTCCAATTTTGGGGTATGAGAACATGTGTAGAACATCTACTAGAACAAGGGAAAATATCTAGTTGATCGGGTGAGTGAAGAGGATTTTTCCTTTCCTTCCCTATGAAGTATTCTCCATCTATATAAAGATGGGTTGAGGGGAAAAATCCTCTCATACTTTAGGATGAGCTTGGAACAAGAGGGTAAGCTCTGAAATGCCCCTATTAAGGTAAGTTTCATAGCCTTACTGCAAAAAGAGCATATCTTTTTAACTTAGTAACGAAAATGGTAAGGCTTTGTTCTACGATTCTGGTGTCAAGTGAGAAAGGAGATGAACTAGATGAAAAGTGTAACAGCCCGTTTTTAGTAAAATCGGAACAGTGGTTTCGAGACAAAAAAATTTAACTTGAAAATATTTATTTTATTATAATTTTAATTTTACGGCATGTTATAAGTATCGTATAAAAATTTCGTTAAGAAATTTTACTGTTTGCATGCTTAATTCGATAAAAAAAGATTAAATCTTAAAAGGTGCAAAAGTGGAGTTTTAGTAGCTAAAGATATTAAATGGCTATAGAACTTTAATGTGAGAGTCTTTATGAGGTAGTTAGACTGTTAATAAAGTTAGTGGATGTATATGGCTTGGTATTAATGAAATTTTTAATGTTTTAAAAGGTTATAAAAGTAAATTAGTAAATAATGATAAAAATTAACTAAAACAAAGGTATCAACTTCTTCATTTCATCTAAGTTCAACTGAAAATCAACATTTGAGGAGAGTTTAGGTTTGGTCAAGCTATCCCATCGCATGTAAGTGAATTTCGGTTCTATTTTTAATGATTTCTATGTTTTTTAAGTCGTTGTAGCTTAATCTAGCTATCCCAGGGACTAATTTTCAAAACTATTAAAATATTTAAGTTTTTCCATGGATGAATCCATGTTTTTTGTGAAGTTTGATGGTAGAAAATGAACTCTTGTTGTTAGATAAACAACTTTTGTTAAGTGATTTTTGATGAATTTGTCAATTAGGGATTTAATTGTAAAATATGAAATATTCATGGTGTAATTTATGAAATAATGAAATGTGTGGGCTGCTATGAGCTTGTATGAAATTTGGCTAGGCTTGGGTAGGGGTGAAATTGCATGAATTTCATTTTACAAGCTTAAGGACTAAATTGTAAAGAAATCAAAACATTAGGTGCAAAAAGGTAATTTTGAAAAATATGAATTTGGATTGATTGAATAGAATGGTTATTAAATTGATTGAATTTATTCATTTAGATCAAGATAGACCTCGTAAGGCTTTAGATCGAGGCAAAAATAAAGCTTCGGATTAATCAACTTCATTTCTACATTTTATCGTCGAGGTAAGTTCATAAGTTTAAATAGCATTTTAAATTATGTTTTAAACGCTATTATTGTATAATATTAAATTGTGTCTCGATGGAAAAATCCCACAACGTATTGACAGTCATCGACTAATGAAAGTAGATAGCTTCGGCTGTCAAATTATGAAAAAGGATAGCTTCAGCTATCAAATTATGGAAAAGGTTGGTGACGACCATCAACAATGAAAAGGGATGGTGACGACCATCGAACTATGAAAAGGGATGGCTTTGGCTGTCAAATTATGAAAAAGGATAACGTCAATTATCAAATTATGAAAAGGGATAGTGACGACCATCAACTATGAAAAGGGATGGTGATGACCATCAAAATGTGAAAAGGGATAGCTTCGGCTATTGAATTATGAAAAGGGATGGTGACAACCATCGTGATTTTACTTCGTGTGAGCTTCAGTAAGAGTTTTCGATGCAATTTACCTTGTTACTATGAAAGGTAGGAAGTGTGTGCATTAATGATACTGGAAAGTATGAATTCATATGATTTAAACTTATGAAAGTTATTTTATCATGTGTTGAGATTGAATTTATAAAATTAAGTACTAATTTGAGTTGTTGGTGATGCTTAGACCTGTGCCAAACTTGTGTTGGATTGATCCAAATTTATTTTAAGCTTATGCACTGTATTGATAAGCATCATTTATGAATTACGAACTTACTAAGTATTATATGCTTACCTTGTGTTCATTTTTCTATGTTTTGTAGTTAATCGGGAGCTCGTTAGGGTTAGAAGTTAGCCGAAGACCTATCACACTATCCATTGGCATTATCGATAGATTTTGATGATTTTGAGTCATGGTTATAATGGCATGTATAGGTTTTTTATGCTTGTTGCAATAACCATTATGTTTGGCTTGTAAATGTGATATTTTGGATATTGAATTAGTTGTCATGTTGGCTTGTGTATATGTAGTTTTATGATGGTTGATAATTTGGCATTTTGGTGCTTTTTGTGCTTGATGTTGGAATGGATAAGCTTATGTACGTTTTAGTGACCATTTCGATATATTGGAATGTGATTTTGGTATGGTCTTTTTGCTAAAATTTGGTATGGAAATTGTTGCAATTATTGAGTTGTTAAATGGTTAAGTTATATTTGTGTTTAAGTATTTGTAATGTCATGAAAATTGAGGTGCCTTTTGGCATATTGGTTGTATGAATAGGTACCATATTGTGCTAGCTTGATTATGCATATTTTAAGTACTTTTGGATGCTTGAAATAGGTGCAAATGGATTGTATGAGTGTGTACAATTTGGGTGAGGGAAATGACTTGAAAATAGAGTATTTCTTGTCCACAAGTCCTAAGACATGGGCGTGTGTCTCAGCCGTGTGTGACACATGGTCATGCGATATGGTCGTGTGTCCCCTATAGCTTACAAAGGGTTGCTAGTCAGGCTGTGTACATGGGCGTGTGAGGCCATTTCTAAGGGCACACGGGCTGGCGCACGGGCGTGTGACTTGGCCATGTGACCCAAGTTAGAGAGTTATGTAACACCCCTTACCTGAGTCTGATGCCGGGACCGGATACGAGGCATTACCAAGCTTAACCTAGCTTGAACATGTAATAACGGGCTATTAAAAATTTTTCCAACTTCAAACTTTTCTTTCTTAATCATAACATACATATCATGGGCCTACGAGGCCTTAAACATACATCCGAAAGGTTTCAGAGTTCAATCGAAAACTTTTACACTCCTTGAAAATTTTTGCCTAAATAGGGGTCACACGCCTGTGTGACTTGGGACACGCCCGTGTGGGCAGGCCGTGTGGTCTCACACGCCCATGTCCCTAGCCCGTGTAGAATTTATTTTTATTTCCAACCTACAGGGTTTTCACACGATCGAACACACGCCCGTGTCTACGGCCCATGTCCTTCACACGGCCTTGACAAGCCCGTGTCCTTACCCGTGTGTGAAAAACCTGGGTATTCTATTTATGACGTCAGCAAACTCTTAAGGAGCACACGGCCTAGGCATACTCCCGTGTGCTGGCCCGTGTGACGATTTGAATTCTCGCAATTAAAATGCAGGGGACACACGGCCTATCAACACACCCATAGGGGTTGACCATGTGTCACACACGGCCTAGACACATGTCCGTGTGTCTACCCATGTGGACAATTAGAAGGCTATTTTCCAAGCCAATTGCCACCCTGAAAAATTAACACACTTATACCAACTCAAAAAATACATGATATGGTAATAATACCTTATAAAGAACCACTAATCATCATTCAAACACTTCACATTTTACCTCATCATTTGCATAAACTTTCCCTTCATAAAACTTATCATCATTAAAATATGAAACTTGACAAATATTGGCCAATTCCCTATGGCCATAAACAAAATGAACCATATAATCATTATGAACTAACACATTTGGCCAAATCAAATGAAACATACACAATTGACTAAGTCCCTATACATGCCATAAACTCAAAGTGTTTTGCATTCACATATACCCAACATGATAGCTTGATAGTGTGATAGCATTTCCGACGATCTCCAACTTGAGCTAGCATAAAACCTTGTAAGATATGAGAAAGGAAGGGGAGTAAGCTACAAAGCTTAGTACGTACGTATGTAAATAATAAAAAATTGATTACCATGCTTTTAACAATCCTTATTATAAGCTCTCAAGATAATGCCATTATTATTGCATAAAATTTAACAATTCATTTATGTTCATCTTGAGCTATCTACTCAAGTTACAGTCACTAAATTAATTTTATCCAGGGCTATAGAACTCCAAATTAAGATCCGCTAATTTTCCTTGAAACTAGACTCACATATATTCTTACCATAGGATTTCCAGAATTTTTAGTTCAGCCAATCAGTACAGTTTATTCTTTAAATTCTCCCCTGTTTCACTGTCCAATAGTTCTGACCCCTCTTCACTAAAGATTTGTTTTCTCATTGTACAGAACTCAAATAACATTCTCATTTGTATCTCTTGAAAATAGACTCAACAAGAAATTCGAGTATATAAATTTTATCCCTTGATTATTTTTTTACAATTTATAATGAATTTCTAAAGTCAGAACAGGGGATTCCAAAAAAATTCTAACTCGATCTCACAATAATTCAAATATCTCAGAATATGAGATTCTTTTTCTTACACCATTTCTTTTACGTGAAAATAAGCTCAATAACTTTAATTTCATATGTTACTTAACCTCTAATTTTATTTCCACCATTTATGGCAATTTTTCAAAGTGATACAGCTACTGCTGTCCAAACTATTTTATTGCTAAACTTACTCTATCATGTTTTCTTTGTACTAATTCTCATTTACGCACATGTAATACCAAAGTATACCCATGGTTAGCCATTCCAATAACTAATCATTATCAACTATTTATATGCCATTCATTGGCCAATTTAATCTATACATCAACAATAAAGACTTGAACATATCATTTCTCAATTTAATTTGGCCTAAAAGCCTCACACATGATTATCATCAAATCTTATCATGTATCCATTCATCATGAATGTAGATCGCTAATCACAAGGTTATCAATGTTTCACAAGTATAACTTGTAACGCCTCAAATTTGGGCCTAGAAGTATTGGGCCTATTGGGCTTTGGGCTTTGGATCTTAGAAATTTTTAAGTGAGCAAGAAAATGACAATTGACATGTGGGCTTTGAGGGTTTTATGAATTTAGGGTGTCTAGGTGTGTTGGAGAAGCTCTGGGTTTGAGTTTTGTGGTGGAGGATTCTTAATTTATTTACTTAAGGAATCAGGGCTGTGAGTAGTGGGATTTTAAATAAAAATAAGTGAAAAATGGCAAAAAGAAGCCTGTGGCTAAGTGACTCCACTAGGGTGTAGGGAGGTGGCGACATATGCATGCAGGGAGGTCTGAGGTTCGAGTGCTAGCTTAAGTTTTATTTTGGAGTTTAATTTTAGGCATCTAAAAGGCTGGAAGTGGCGTGTAGAGGGACTCTAAGGAGAAGTGATCAGTAGAGTGAATTTAGGAGAAGGATAAGGGAGATATCATGGAGAAAAATTAGGAGATGAGCAGTGGATGAAGTGGTGCCGAATTGGACTCTAGGGTTGGCTAAGCTTCGGTTATAGGCTATAAAAGGAGGGGATCGAATGATTGAAAGGGTCTTTGAGCATTCTTTAGTTTTTCTTTCTCCCCTCTCAATCGGTTTCTCTTATAGCCGGATTTTTTTTCCATTTGCCGAAAAAGAAACCCATAATTACTTTTGCCGAAAATTCCTATCAAAGTTGTGTTATGTTTCTGTCCCTGAAAGCCGAATACACCTTCTTATCATATAGCTTTTCTTGTGCCGATTCTTAGTTAGTTCTCCTTCATCACAATTGATTGCTACCGACTTTTAGTCAAGCCAAATCTTATTCAGTAGCGATCTAGTTCGCAGGATCAAATGAGGGTTTCGATAAGTTTTTAATAAATCTTTTAGTGTGTTTTGTTAAAAGCCGAAGGGCTATCTAACCCCTCCTTGTCGTTAACTTGTATTAACAAGGATAAGACTCAACAATCGCAAGCGTGGTAGGTAAGGATTACTAACAAGGTGGTAAGTGTTCTCGACTCAGTCATGGTTTAGTAAATGGCCGAATCTAATGTGGCTCATAGGGGTGACTTATGTTCAATATGGGTCACTTGGTTTTGATGATATAGGTGTTTGGGTGCAGATCTAGAGGATAATCACAAATAGTAGCAAAGGAAGGGCTACTAGAACGTGAGGCACACGGTAAGGGTACGATGAGGTTTTGGTTTTTGATAAGTATGTGTTAAAGCTTTGGTTAATTCCTAGTAATGTCGATTGTAGGTTCGTGACTAAGGGGTTTGCAGCACACGAGGTTACCAGGTGTGTACAAACACTACACACATGATATCGGCAATGCCGAAAAGTTGAAAAGTCGAAAGCGGCTAAATGGGCCCGGTGGGCCCTAAGGCTAGGTTTGATGAGTTCGTTTGTTTTGGTGTATGAATTGAGTCAGTTAAGCATAATTCATAATCTGGAATTGTTTTGGGCTTAACAGTCCATAAGGATGTGATTTGGGCCTAATGGGCCGTAGGGATGAAATTTGGGTTTGATGGGCTTTATGGGGCCGTAGACAAGTATGCTAGCGTTTATGGACTTTAGGCCTAGTTTGAACAACTCTTAAATTTTATAAGACTTAATCTAATTAAAAATGTCTGTGAACAAGTCGCTGGGTTAGGGTGCGGCAACAGGCATATGCATGTCTAAGATTGGATCTAGAGAGAGCTTGGTACTTAAGCGGCCCTAGTGGCCCACCTCCTCTTCTCTGGAATCCTACCTGGTGCGTAGTGTCTGTTCACTTTAGCCGTGAGGACTTGTTGATGGGCCAAAGTTCATAACTAAAACCCGAGAGGGACCAAATACCCTTATATTTGTAAAATTACTAAAATACCCTTATATTTGTAAAATTACTAAAATACCATTATATTTGTCAAATTACTAAAATACCCTTATATTTGTAAAATTGCTAAAATACCCCTAGGTCTAGAAAATTACCAAAATACCCATGTTTTGCAAAAGTACCAAAATACCCATATTTTACAAAAGTACCAAAATACCCCTGTTTTGCAAAAGTACCAAAATACCCCTATTTTATAAAATTACCAAGATACCCCTAATTTGCCAAATTACCAAAATACCCCTGTAGGGTAGAATTACGAAGATACCCCTAGGTAGTGAAATGAAAAAAATACCTCTATGTGACGAATATGAGTTTGTGGATGTTACTTATGTGTTTGATACATTAATATGATAATCTACTTAGGATGCATATGGGTGGGATTTATGGTACGGAGGAAGATTTGAGGATTGCATAGTCGTATGGCCATGTATCCACCGGTGGCTTTAAGCCCATTATATGATTAGCAGCCTTGCTACAACGTTTGGTAGTACCGCAACCGGGCTACCTTTGGTGTGTAGAGGATGGGTGGGTTGATTTAGGAATCCCCACAGGTGTGTAATGGTTGGAAGGGAAATGGTGTGTGTAGTGGATGGATTATTGGGATGGGTTTTGCATTATCTTGTTTGTATATGATACAATATGTTATGATATGAGGTCATTGTGGGCTAAGGCCCAAGACCACCGATTTTTATAAGGCTTAGGCCCAATGTGAATATTTGTATGGGATTTGATTGCCAAGGGTTGTACACACTGAGTTTCGAAACTCACACCCTTTAATTTATTGTTCCTGAATAGACAACTCGACGTGGGAGAGGACTCAGAGATGGCCACACTACAAGCTGATCAAATGTTTTAATTTGTTCAAATAAATATGTTTTAAAATACTTTATTTTTTCATTGGATTGTAATAAGGCCATATAACTCCTAATTGGCTTTAGATATCAGGTTTATTATTAT
Source organism: Gossypium rotundifolium (assembly GCA_025506655.1). Classification (NCBI taxonomy): domain Eukaryota; kingdom Viridiplantae; phylum Streptophyta; class Magnoliopsida; order Malvales; family Malvaceae; genus Gossypium; species Gossypium rotundifolium. The sequence continues at coordinate 52,374,330 of CP106727.1, forward strand.
TGTTTCAACTATCCGCTTGATAAATTTCATAAAATTTCTAAAGTTAGCATGGTTTTCGAAATAACTCAACATAAGATCGTTTTCTTAAAATTTGGGTTTTTCCTCTTAACTTAACAAGATACAAGGGTTTTGGGCTTTTGGGCGTTAAATTGTTAAATTGTAAAATCGTTTTGAAGTGTGCCTTTAATGTGACATTCCAGACTCGGACCTAACTTCTAGGTCGGGTTTGGGGTGTTACATAACTTATTCGTGTACATTCTTCTCAAGAATTCATCATATACCGAACTCACTTCACGTGAGTTCTATGTACATATTTGTACTACTTGCAACATAGTCACTTACTTTCTCGTTTTTAACGTACCCATTGAACCACTCGGAATGCTAAAAGTTACTCGAAAATCTCATACATATAGTACCGTATCAACGCCATATCCTCGATATGGTCTTACATGAAGCATCATATCGACGCCATGTCCCTGACATGGTCTTATAAGAAATTACATACCGAACTCATTTCTCATGAATTTCGCATATTTACCTGTATCACTCCATCACATAACTTTAACCATTTTTCCATCTTTAACAAAAGCTCTAATTTCTTTACCCCGTTAAACCACTTGGAATATCTAAGGATACTCGAAAATTGTCATGCACGTAGTAAGATGCCAATGCCACATCCCAGATATGGTCTTACATGGGATCACATGTCGATGCCATTTCCGAGACATGGTCTTACACGATTTCATACCGAAGCTAGGTCCCAGACGTGGTCTTACACAGAATCACTATTCGATGCCGATGCCATATCCCAGAGATGGTCTTACACGGGATCTCAATTCGATGTCGAGGCTATATCTTCGATATGGTCTTATACGGGACCTCAGTAACCTTAGTGTCATGACATTTGTATTCTGTCCATTCCTAAGGTTTAATCGGGGATTTTCATTAATCAATTTCATAGAGACAATATACAATTCATGTAATATCAAAATATTAAAATACATAACATAAGGTTGTATTATTTACACACGAACTTACCTCGATACCAAAATGGTAAAAAGTGACCCAATCGTCAATTTCTCTCTTTTTCCTCCGTTTTAGGTTCGAACCTCGTTTTCTTTGATCTATAACATCACATTTAACTTACTTATTAGTCACATTATTCATTGTGACCCAAAAAGCATATTATGGAAAAATTATATTTTTACCCCTAAACTTTTTTCATATTTACACTTTTACCCCTAGGATCGTAAAATGATTTTTATTCGATTTCCTTGTATTTTAGGCCTAGCCGAACCATTTTCATAACTATAGTAGTCCACAATTCACATCCATTCACACATTTTCATACATTTTCAACTTTTTTACAAATTAGTCCGTTTTTGTGATTTCATCGAAAATCACTTAGTAAAAGTCGTTTACTACACACCGAGCACTCATATTCTACCATTAGAAATCAAAGCACATGCATGTCATCCATGGGTAAATTTTTAAACACAAACCCTAGCTCAAAATAATAGTAGAAATAGCTAAACCGAGTTACGGGGATCTAAAAAATGTAAAGAACATTAAAACCGCGGCTTGGATGCACTTACTATTGAGCTTGAAAGCTTGAAAACACTAGCCATAGCTTCCCCCATGCTAAATTCGGCCAAGGAAGAAGATGGAAAAAGGTTTTGGCTTTTATTTTGTCTTTTAGTCCATTTAATTACCAAATTACCAAAATGCCCTTAACTTAAAAATATCCTATTTCACTTATCTCATGTCCATTTTTTTCCAACTTAACCAATGGTACAATTACTATTTAAGGACCTCCAATTTAAAATTTCATAGAAAATGGACACTTCTAACATGTGGAACTCAACTTTTGCACTATTTACAATTTAGTCCTTTTGACTAAATTGAGTGCCCAAACGTTGAAATTTTCGAACGAAATTTTCATGGAATCTTTTCGTGAAATCGTAGAACATAAAAATTTAATAAAACTAAGATTTTTCTCGTCGAATTTGTGGCCTCAAAACCACTGTTCTGACTAGGCCCAAAATCGGGCTATTACAATTCTCCCCCTCTTTAGGGATTTTCGTCCTCGAAAATCTTACCCGAAGAAGTTGCTTTCAACTCTCCTGAAACACTTTCACTAATCTTCTCAGAATTACAAATTGATTTAATTTCATATTCTCTTTCCAATATCCTTTAAACTTTAGCACACAGTGCCGGAGTACACCGTCAAAATCTAAACTACTCTCTTAGACTTATCATTGATATAAAAATAAATTACTATGCCAAAATGCAACTGCATACTCAGAGTTTCCTATGGCTCATCCCATAATTGCTATGTAACCTCCGGATCTCTATCCGACATAATGGAACTGGCACTTTGCATAATCGAATAATCTCAAAAACATATTACTCGGCTAATTTGTCAAATAAGAAATCTGTACATAATGAAATGATCATACAGATTTTTCTTAATCAAATGATCAACCATAAACCAATTAACATCTTAATTTTCGGGGATAATGACAATCCCGATATGAAATCTATGGTAACTCTATCTCATTATCACCCTCGCACAACCACTAAATGTATTAGTCCCGAATACACTTGATTTTTGACTTTTATCTGTTAACATATCGTCATCTGAATACGAATCCAAAATATCATGTAACATACGCAATCACTAGCACATCTATTTTATAAGACTGCATAGTTTATTACTCTTAAATGAACCGACGAGCTGCTACTGAGTCTTGTACAAAAACTTCTGTACAAACTCTAGATCACCCAGTGAGCGAATTCTATCTCAGAACAATAATAATAACAGGAATCAGGTTCAACCTGAAATTTGGAATAGAAAGTCATTTCATACTGTACTCGTTTATTTCACCACTCTCTGTCACATCTCTGAGCTTCTCAATTCACAAAGAAAGAATCGCTTATGCTTTTAACTAAGCTAAAACTAGTCCATCATCAAATAAGATCAATCAAGTAACCAATACTCACAAAAATAAACAAAGATTTTCCATTCAAGCATCTGTAACCATACTTGCTTTCTAAAAGGTAAGTCAATAATTACTCCCAGTCTTTTAACATCTCAAAACATTCACGTTGTCTTAATTTCAGATCTTTCTGTGACATTTGATACTTTAACCCATTAGAATTAGGAAGCATATGACATTTTTTGTCGAACAAACGAAATCATCCAATTCACAACACAGATATAAAAGTGGTCGTTTCTAAATCATTAGTCGAATAGTTCTTTTTCATGTGACTTTAACCGTCTGAATGTGCAAACTACTTCTTTACATTCTTGTATTAAACATATTCCGATCTGTTCAATAGTACATCATTGAAAATTGCAATTTCCTTACTCAATTCAAACTGAACTCAAAACTAGAGCTTCGATTAATAATACTTTCAACTATTTAGAACTCTTCTAACATGCATAGATCATTCAAATTTTCATAAATGTGATGAATTTATCAATCGGTATAGCTTTAACTCATAATAACATCATTCGATTAGAACAATCCAATAGGCATATCTCTGTATCATACTTTCCAGAATATAATTTCTTCATTCAAACTATCCGTCTATATACTCGTGAATGTACAAAATTCATTACTACACTTAAGGATACTTTAAATACACATAACTCAATTGAATCGAATAGCCGAGACTAGCTTCTTCTTTATCTATAACATTGCATTATCTATGTAATCTTTGAAACATTCTGGTATTTCTTCTAAAGCTATTTTCACTTTCCAACTATTCTCATCTCTGTATACATTACTAATTATTTCATTACTAAACTCTTTAGTTTCACACTTATGAACTTATTCAACATGGTTCTCATAAAATTTCGTCATAAAGCATCACTGCTAAGGGGGTGAGGTCGTAAAGCCTCTAACTTGACTCTCATAAATACACACATATGACTTAGCATTCATCATTAACGTAATATCATCATAATCACATAATTCACTTCAGACAATTTAATATACTTATTCATTTTACGAATGTTTTCTGCCATCCTCAATTTCAAACAATGAATTTACTTACTAACATTTGTCAAATTAAAGAACGCCTTACAAGTTTGAGTACGTCGTTTACATTGATGCCATAGTCCGACTATGGTCTTACACATACACACATGTACTGCCATGGTCCAACCATGGTCTTACGTCAACAATGCCATAACCAAGTTGTGGTATTTTCACTGAAATGCCATAGCCCTGCTATGGTATTACATTCCATACTTTGCCATGGTCCAACCATGGTCTTATCTGTCAATTCATTATTGAACGATCGCACTCATTTTCTCGTTAACAAAGACGTAAAACATAACATCTTACTGTCTGTAATTTAACAAGTAAACATAAAATTCAACCATATTAGCATACTGATTTCACTTATTCAAACAAGTGTACATAACCACACATTCTGTCAATTTATGTAAGTGTACTTATCATATTCACTTAATCAAATAGGTTGGGCACATATCATTATATGCATGCCAAGCAAAAATGAATGGGCTTATCACCACCTGAACTTTCATTTTATTCCATGTTTCCACATTTCTCAACTCATGGTTATCTCACTTCATACATTAACACAAACCTATCATGAATTGCTATTTATACTTTTCTAAGTTTCGTCTCAACACAAACACATTTCAATCACCTCAATATCATTTTTCAGCATTTTCAAAATTGCTCGATTGGAAGCCATCTCTGTCTTAACAAAATAATTTCGTTAGAGCCGAGAGATATCACACTATCACGAGTAGTAATATGGCATGTATAGATAGACTCACATACGCTAGGTTAGTCCGAGAATCGACTAAACCATAGCTCTGATACCACTAAATGTAACACCCCTTACCCGAGTTCAACGCCGGGACTAGATACGAGGCATTACCAAGCTTGACCTTGTTTGAACATGTAATAACGGGCTATAAAAATTTTTTCCAACTTAAAACTTTTCTTTCTTAATCATAACATACATATCATGGGCCTACGAGGCCTTAAAATACATCTGAAAGGTTTTCGAGTTCAACCGGAAACTTTTACACTCCTTAAAAATTTTTGCTTAAACAGAGGTCACACGCCCGTGTGACTTGGGACACTCCCGTGTGGACAGGTCGTGTGGTCTCACACGCCCATGTCCCTAGCCCGTGTAGAATTTATTTTTATTTCCAACCTAAAGGGTTTTCACACGGTCAGACACACGCCCGTGTCTACGGACCGTGTCCTTCACACGACCTAGACACGCCCGTGTCCTTACCCGTGTGTGAAAAACCTGGGTATTCTATTTATGACGTCAGTAAACTCTTAAGGAGCACACGGCCTAGGCACACTCCCGTGTGCTGGCCCGTGTGACGATTCGAATTCTCGCAATTAAAATGCAGATGACACATGGCCTATCAACACACCCATAGGGGTTGACCGTGTGTCACACACGGCCTAGACACACGTCCGTGTGTCTACCCATGTGGACAATTAAAAGGCTATTTTCCAAGCCAATTGCCACCCTAAAAAATGAACACAGTTATACCAACTCAAGCAATACATGATATGGTAATAATACCCTATAAAGAACCACTAACCATCATTCAAACACTTCACATTTTACCTCATCATTTGCATAAACTTTCCCTTCATAAAACATATCATCATTAAAATATGAAACTTGATAAATATTGGCCAATTCCCTATGGCCATATACAAAATGAACCATATAATCATTATGAACTAACACATTTGGCCAAATAAAATGACACATAAACAATTGACGAAGTCCCTATACATGCCATAAACTCAAAGGGTTTTGCATTCACTTTTACCCAAGATGATAGCTTGATAGTGTGATAGCATCTCCGGCGATCTCCAACTTGAGCTAGCATAAAACCCTATAAGATATGAGAAAGGAAGGGAAGTAAGCTAAAAAGCTTAGTAGTACGTATGTAAATAATAAACAATTGATTACCATGCTTTTAACAATATTATAAGCTCTCAAGATAATGCCATTATTATTGCATAAAATTTAACAATTTATTTATGTTCATCTTGAGCTGTCTACTCGAGTTATAGTCACTAAATTTATTTTATCCGAAGCTACGGAACTCCAAATTAAGATCCGCTAATTTTCCTTAAAACTAGACTCAAATATATTCTTATAACAGGATTTTCGAAATTTTTGGTTCATCTAATCAGTACATTTTATTCTTTAAATTCTCCCCTATTTCACTGTCCAATAGTTCTGACCCCTCTTCACTAAAGATTTATTTTCTCATAGTACAGAACTCAAATAATGTTTCTGTTTGTATCTCTTGAAAATGGACTCAACAAGAAATTCATGTATATAAATTTTATCCCTTGATTATTTTTTTTACAATTTATAATGAATTTCTCAAGTCAGAATAGGGATTCAAAAACATTCTAACTCGGTCTCACAAAAATTGAAATATCTCAGAATATGAGATTCTTTTTCTTGTACCATTTATTTTACGTGAAAATAGGCTCAATAATATTTAATTTCATATCTTAATCAACCTCTAATTTGATTTCCACCATTTATGGCAATTTTTCAAAGTGATACAGCTGCTGCTGTCTAAACTGTTTTATTGCTAAACTTACTTTATCATGTTTTCTTTGTACTAATTCTCATTTACGCACATGTAATACCAAAGTATACCCATGGTTATCCATTCCAATAACTAATAATTATAAACTATTTATACGCCATTCATTGGCCAATTTAATCTATACATCAACAACAAAGACTTGAATACATCATTTCTCAATTTAATTTGGCCTAAAAGCCTCACACATGATCATCATAAAATCTTATCATGTATCCATTCATCATGAATGTAGATCACTAATCACAAGGTTATCAATATTTCATAAGTATAACTTTTTCTTGTATGTTCTTCTCAAGAATTCATCACATACCGAATTCACTTCACGTGAGTTCTATGTACATATTTGTACTACTCGTAACATAGTCACTTACTTTCTCGTTTTTAATGTACCCATTGAACCACTTGGAATGCTAAAAGTTACTCGAAATCTCATACATATAGTACCGTATCAACTCCATATCCTCAATATGGTCTTACATGAAACATCATATCGATGCCATGTCCCTGACATCTTATACGAAATTACATACCGAACTCATTTCTCATGAATTTTGCATATTTACCTGTATCACTCCATCACATAACTTTAACCCTTTTTCCATCTTTAACAAAAACTTTAATTTCTTTACCCCATTGAGACACTTGGAATATCTAAGGATACTCGAAAATTTTCAGGCACGTAGTAAGATGCCAATGCCACATCCCAGATATGGTCTTACATGGGATCACATGTCGATGCCATTTCTCAGACATGGTCTTACAAGATTTCATACCGAAGCCAAGTCCCAGACGTGGTCTTACACAGAATCACTATTCAATACCGATGTCATATCCCATATATGGTCTTACACAGGATCTCAATTCGGTGCCAAGGCTATATCCTCGATATGGTCTTATACGGGACCTCAATAACCTTAGTGTCATGACATTTGTATTCTGTCCATCCCTAAGGTTTAATCGGGGATTTTCATTAATCAATTTCATAGAGACAATATACAATTCATGTAATATCAAAATATTAAAATACATAACATAATGTTGTATTATTTACACACGAACTTACCTCGATACCAAAATGGTAAAAAGTGACCCAATCGTCAATTTCTCATTTTCCTCCATTCTAGGTCCGAACCTCATTTTCTTTGATCTATAAGATCACATTTAACTTTCTTATTAGTCACATTATTCATTATGACCCAAAAATCATACTATGGCAAAATTACGTTTTTACCTTTAAACTTTGTCATATTTACACTTTTACCCTTAGGCTCGTAAAATGTTTTTTATTCGATTTCCTTGTATTTTAGGCCTAGCTGAACCATTTTCATAACTATAGTAGTCCAAAATTTGCATTCATTCACACATGTTCATACATTCTTCAACTTTTTACAAATTAGTCCCTTTTTACGATTTCATTGAAAATCACTTAGTAAAAGTCGTTTACTACGCACTGAGGATTCATATTCTACCATTAGACATCAAATAATATGCATGTAATCCATGGGTAAATTTTTAAACACAAACCCTAGCTCAAAATAATGGTAGAAATAGCTAAACCGAGTTACGGGGATCTAAAAAATGTAAAAAACATTAAAATCGAGGCTTGGATGAGCTTGAAAGCTTGAAAACCTTAGCCATGGATTCCCCCATGCTAAATTCGGCCAAGGAATAAAATGGACAAAGGTTTTTGGCTTTTATTTTGTCTTTTAGTCCATTTAATTACCAAATTACCAAAATGCCCTTAACTTAAAAATATCCTATTTCACTTATCTCATGTCTATTTTTGTCAAACTATTTAACCATTGGTATAATTACTATTTAAGGACCTCCAATTTAAAATTTCATAGAAATTGGGCACTTCTAACGTGTGGAACTCAAGTTTTGCACTATTTATAATTTAGTCCTTTTGACTAAATTGAGTGCCCAAACGTCGAAATTTTCGAAGGAAATTTTCACGGAATCTTTTTGTGAAATCATAGACCATAAAAATATAATAAAAATAAGATTTTCCTCATCGGATTTGTGGCTCCAAAACTACTATTTCGACTAGGCCCAAAATTGGCCTGTTACAAGTTACATGGGCATGGACATGAATTGGGACACGACCGTGTGTCCCTATGTTGAATGCCCACACGGCCTGAGACACAGTTGTGTGTCTCAGTCGTGTGAGTCACACAACCTGGCCACACGGCCGTGTGACCCCTATAGTATGAAAGTTTTCAACTTTTTTCCCAAAAATTCTATATGTCTCTAATTTAGTCCTAATTCATTTCTAATGTATTTTTAGGGTCAAGAGGGCTCGTATAAGGTACAATATGTATGAGTTTGAATTATATTATTACGATTTATGAATTATTTTGAATCTTTTGAATTTTGAATGTTTTGTGATGTAAACTTCTGGTAATGTTCCGTAACCCTTTTCTGACGACGGATACAGGTTATGGGTGTTACATTTATTGGTATCAGAGCTATGATTTAGTCAATTCTTTGACTGAACGTAGCGTGTGTGAGTTTAGAAATACATGCCATTATATAACTTGTGATAATGTGGTAACTCCTAACTTGTTTGAAATATGTTTTCATATAGTAATGACATCCAACCGAGCTGACTCCGGTGAAGTCAAAAGTAATGCACAAGCCTCCATTCACGGAGCAGTGTTGAGTGGTACAAGGCTTGTATTTGAGGGTCAGAAAGGAGATGCTAAAGAAGCTTTCTACCAAGTAATGAGTGAGTGGTTTACCGAGTTCGTATGGATGAACCCAGCGGCTCAACGACCTCCACCCCCACCTGTTCCCCAATCGATCCCTGTCATTCCTCAAGGTTTGGAACCAATGCGAGTTAATAAACCTTCAGTCGACAAAATTCGCAAATATGGGGCTGAAGAATTTAGAGCTACAGTTGATGATGTTCCGGAAAGAGCTGAATTTTGGTTAGAAAATACTATCAGAGTTTTCGATGAGTTATCTTGTACCCCAACAGAGTGTGTAAAATGTGCTGTATCTCTACTAAAAGACTTAGCATATCAGTGGTGGAATACTTTGGATTCAGTTGTGCCGAGAGAGCATATCGACTAGGAATTCTTTCAAACCAAATTTTGAAAGAAATATATAAGTCAGAGATTTCTTGATCAGAAATGTAAGGATTTTTTAAGCTTAAACAGGGTTGTATGTCAATGTCTGAATACGAAAGAGAGTTCATCAGATTAAGCAAATATGCTCGGGAATGTGTTCCAACTGATTTTTCTATATGTAAACAGTTCGAGGAAGGGTTAAATGAAGATATAAAGCTTCTAGTCAGGATACTTGAACTGAAAGAATTTGTTGTGTTAGTTGATCAAGCACATAAAACTGATGAGCTTAACAAAAAGAAGAGAAAGTTGATTATGAAGTTAGAGATTCAAGAAAGAGATCATCGGGAAAGCCATATCAGTTGTCATCAAAGAAATCAAGAGAACATTATAACCGTTTGATTGCTTCAGTGGGATATTATGGTAGAGACGAGGCAAACAACATGTGGGTTCAAAAGCGCAAGCTAAGTCTGTAGCGAGCATAGGTAATATTAAAGACAATAAGCTGTTTGTCAATGGTATGGGCATCAAAATTTTGGTGAGTGCAGGGCGAAAGATGGTGCGTGCTTCAAATGTGGTTCATATAAGCATTTTATTCGAGAATGCCTGGAGGTACTAGAGAAAGAAAAAATTTAAAACGTTCGACCTAGCAATACTGCTGTGAGAGGTAGACCACCTTGTAATCCTGGAAATATGAGTAACAGTTGTACTGGAACAAAAGACTTTACTACGAGATCTAAGGCATGAGCACTAGCTAGAGCTTACACAATTCGAGCACGAGAGGAAACTTCAGCGCCAGATGTTATTACTGGTACATTTTCTATCTTTGATGCTAATGTTACTGCTTTGATTGATCCAAGATCAACCCATTCGTATGTATGCACAAATTTAGTGTCAAGTAAGAATTTATCTATTGAGTCCACTGAATTTTTGGTTAAAGTATCGAACCCCTTAGGTCGATATGTACTAGTTGATAAGGTTTGCAAAAATTGTCCTTTGACGATTCGGGGTTATAGCTTTTTGGTTAATTTGATGGTATTGCCATTTGATGAGTTTGATGTGATTTTGGACATGGATTGGCTAACTCTGCATGATGATATTGTGAATTGTAGATGAAATCTTATTATGCTAAAATGTCAAAATGGTGAAAAACTTCAGAATGAATCGAATAGTTTGAGTGGTATGCCTAGTGTTATTACAGCTATGTCAACACAGAAATATGTGAGAAAGGTCTGTGATGTGTACCTTGCGTATGTATTTAATTCTAGAGTTTCTGAGTTGAAGTTAGAATCAGTTCTTGTGGTTTGTGAGTATTCGGATGTGTTTCTAGAAGAGTTACCCGTGTTACCGCTGATTAGAGAGGTTGAGTTTGCCATTGAGTTAGTACCGGGAACATCACTGATATCAGTAGCTCCTTACAGAATGGCTCTTTACATATAGGGGTTTTCCTCGACCCAATTTTTCACCCTACGGTGCACCTGTTTTGTTCGTTAAGAAAAAGGACAGATCTATGAGATTATGCATTGATTACAGTCAACTCAACAAAGTTACTATTAAGAATAAATCCCTATTACTGCGTATTGATGATCTGTTTGATCAGTTGAAAGGTGCAACAGTATTTTCAAATATTGATCTTTGTTCTAGTTATTACCAACTGCGAGGTAAAGATTCTGATGTGCCAAAAACTACGTTCAGGGCTAGGTACGGACATTATGAATTTCTTGTGATGCCGTTTGGTTTAACTAATACACCTGCAGCATTTATGGATTTGATGAACATAATTTTTAGATTGTATTTAGATCAGTTTATGGTGATATTTATCGATGATATCTTGATTTACTCACGATATGAGACTGAGCATGTCGAGCATTTGAGAATTATTTTGTAAACTCAGCGCGAAAGCAATTGTTCGCCAAGTTTAACAAATGTGAATTCTGGCTTCGGGAAGTTGGATTTTTGTGACATGTTCTATCAGTCGAAGGCATCAGAGTTGATCTGAGCAAGATTTTCACTATTGTTGATTGGAAACCTCCGAGGAATGTATCTGAGGTTAGAAACTTTTTGGGATTAGTCGGGTATTACAGAAGGTTTGTTAAGGGATTTTCAATTATTGCTACACTGATGACGAGATTATTGCAAAAAGATGTGAAATTCGAGTGGTCTGAGAAATGCTAGCAAAGTTTCAATCAGTTGAAAGTGTTGTTAACCGAGGCTCCGGTGTTAGTTCAGCCTGAGTCGGGTAAAGAATTCGTGACTTTCAGTGATAAGTCTTTGAATGGTTTAGGTTGTGTTCTAATGCAGGAAGGCAAAATGATAGCTTATGCTTCTAAACAGTTAAAGCTGCAAGAAAAGAATTACCCGGCACATGATTTAGAACTGGAAGCTATTGTGTTTGCATTGAAGATTTGGCGACACCATTTGTATGGCAAAAATGTCACATCTTTATAGATCATAAAAGTTTGAAGTATTTAATGTCGCAAAAATATTTGAATTTGAGACAGCGTAGATGGCTTGAGCTGTTGAAAGATTATGACTTGATCATTGATTATCATCCGGGTAAAACGAATGTAGTTGCTGATGCTTTAAGTAGAAAGTCTCTATTTTCTTTTCGAGCGTTAAATATGTGATTGATGTTGTCTGATGATGATTCGATCTTAGTTGAGTTGAAAGCTAGACTGATGTTTATACAACAGAACAAAAACTGAGTGAATTGACTTCTGAATCAGATTTTTAGATTGGATCTGATGATTGTTTATACTTCAGAATAAAAAATTACGCTCTGAGAAATTTAGATCTCGTCCAGGAAATTTTGCATGAAGCTCATAATGATAGCTTATTTGTTCATCCTGGTAGCCATAAGATGTACAATGACTTGAAAAAAATGTACTGGTGGCCGAGTATGAAATGAGAGATTTTCTACTTTGTGTCAAGATGTTTAGTATGTCAGCAAGTTAAAGCTGAACATCAGGTACCTTCTATTTTATTACAGCTAGTGATGATACCTGAATGGAAATGGGAGCAAGTTATGTTTGTGTTTAAGTATTTGTAATGTCATGAAAATTGAGGTGCCTTGTAACAGCCCGTTTTTAGTGAAATCGGAACAGTGGTTTCGGGACCACAAATTTGACTTTGAAATATTTATTTTATTATTATTTTATTGTCTAAAGCATTATAGTAGTAAAGTATAAAAATTTCGTTAATAAATTTTACTGTTTACATGCTTAATTTGATAAAAAGGACTAAATCACATTCTAGTAGCTAAAGGTACTAAATAGCTATAAAACCTTAAAGTATGAGTCCTTATATGGTGATTAGACCATTATTGGAGATAGTGGATGTACATGGCTTGGCATTAGTGAAATTTTTAATGTTTTTAAAGGTTATAATAGTAATTTGGTAAATAAATGATAAATTAAATAAAACAAAAGCAATGTATCATCTTTTTACTTTCTTCAACCGAAAATCAGAGGGAAAAGAAAGCTTGAACTTTCGGCTCTTCTTGTTTAGCTTGCATGTGAGTATTGCTTGTCTCATTTTTAATGATTTTTATGTTTTCGGGATTGTTGTAGCTTAATCTAGCTAGCCCGGGGACTAATTTGTAAAACTGTTAAAAGGTTAGGGTTTTGTCATGAATGAATGTGTATGATTTTTGATATTTTATGGAAGAATATGGTTAGTTGTTGATAGATAAACAACTTTTGTTATATGATTTTTTGATGAAATTGTCAAATAGGGATTAAATTGAAAAATAAAAAATTATACATGGTGAAATTGTGAAATAAATGAAATATATGGCTTGCTAGGGACCTATATGATATTTGGCTATGATGGGTTTTGGGAAAATTGCATAAATTTTCATTTTATGAGTTAGGAACTAAATTGAAAAGAAATCAAAAGTATAGGGGCAAAATTGTAATTTTGCTAAAATATGAATTTGGGTTAATTTGAATAGAATAATTGTTGAATTGAGTTGAATTTATCCATTTAGATCAAGACAAAACTCGTACGGCTTTAGATTAGGGCAAAGATAAAGTTCCGAATTAGTTGCCTCCGTATCTACGATTAATCATCGAGGTAAGTTTCTGTAATTATATTGTATTTCTATGTTTTCAATTTAATTATACTTGTGTTGGAAATTGCCATATATATAACGATCGCATATCCAATGATGTACAACGATTACCGAGCCTTGTTTGAACATTAGGAATTCGTAGGATACAAATGACATGTCATTAAGGTTTACATGATTCGGGTGCTGGTCTTAAACGTCTTATCGATGGCTGAGGTTCGGCATGTGTTGCGGATACTCCACAGCTCATGTGAGCAGCATCGTGTAGCTACGTTCCGACCCATAGATTGTGTAAGCATTCTGATTCACAGCTCGTATGAGCATACATGTACAGGAATTGATGGATTACAATTATATGAGTTAGCACATTATGTGTGAGCTGTCCCGGGTATCCAAAGATATTCTAGATATTCTAAGTGGTTCAACGGGCATGTGTTTTAATGTATAGGTATTTTGGTTATAATGGTTATAATGGCATGTATAGGTATTTTGGTTGTTGAAGTAGCCATTTGTTTTAGCCAATGTGTTTTAGCTTGTGAATTTGGTATTTTGAATGTTTGAAATGGTTGAATATGTTGTTATGTGTATGTGGCCTTATAATGGTTGAATTTATAGTTTATCGATGCTTAGATGATAGAAGTGAATATAGTCATTTTGTTATGAAAATGTAGTTGGCATATATGAGTTATGATGCTATTTGTTAAATGTAAATTGGTATTTATGGATGTGACTTTGGTATGTGAACAAAGTGATAATTTTTGGTTAAATGATGCACATGGTTATTATGTTTATATGTTGTCATTGAGTTGCCTTTGGGCATATTGGTTGTATGCAAATGTATCATATATGATTAGCTTGATTCTGCATGATTTCGATGCATTTTGATGGTTTGTTTAATTGTGTAAAAGTGATTGTAGGTACATGTCTGAATGGGTGAGAAAAATGGCTTAGAAATGGCCTATTTTTCGTCCACACGGGCAGAGAAACAGGCGTGTGTCTCAACCGTGTGTAACACATGGCTTGGCAACACAGCTATGTGTCCCCTGTAGCTTTCAAAAGGTTTCAATTTAGGCTGTTACACGGCTTAGCACACGGCTTGGTACACGGCGTGTAAGGTAATTTTGAAGGGTACACGGCCAGGCACACACATGTGGCTTGGCTGTGTGACCCAAGTCAGTGAGTTACATAGGAACAAACACGGTTTGGGACACATCCATTTGTCCTTACTTCGAATGCCCACACAGCCTGAGACACTAGTGTGTCTCTTGGCCGTGTGACCCCTGTAGTTTTGAAAATTTTCATTGTTTTCTAATAAATTCTATATGATTTTGATTTAGTCTCGACTTGTTTCTAATGTGTTTTTAGAGCCTCAAGGGCTCGTACAAGGGACGATATGCATGTTATGGATTGGTTTTGATATGATTAATGATATGAATTGGAATGTTTATAATATTTTCTCATTTTGAAATGAAAACTCTAGTAATGCTCCGCAACCCTATTTCGGCAACGAATACGGGTTAGGAGTGTTACATATGCCTTTTGGCATATTGATTGTATGAATAGGTACCATATTATGCTAGCTTGATTATGCATATTATAGGTACTTTATGGATGCTTGAAATAACTACAAATGGATTGTATGAGTTTGCACAATTTGGGTGAGGGAAATGACTTGAAAATGACCTATTTCTTGTCCACATGGCCTAAGACACGGGCGTGTGTCTCAACCGTGTGTGACACATGGCCCTGCAACACGGCCTGTGTCCCTCGTAGCTTACAAAGGGTTTAAGTCAGGTTGTTACACGACCTAGCACACGGCTTGGTACATGGGGGTGTGAGGCTATTTTGAAGGGTATACGGGCTGGCACATGGGTGTGTGGCTTGGCTGTGTGACCCAAGTCAGAGAGTTACACAAGCATGGACATGGCCTTGTGTCCTTACTTTGAATGCCAGATGGCCTGAGACACGGGCATGTGTCTCAGTCGTGTGAGTCACATGGCCTGGCCACACGGCCGTGTGACCCCTTCAACATGAAAATTTTTAGCTTTTTCCTAAAAATTCTATATGTCTTCGATTTAGTCCTGATTCATTTCTAATGTGTTTTTAGGGCTTGAGGGCTCATATAAAGGATAATATGTATGATTTTGAATAATATTGTTATGATTTATGAATTATTTTGAATCTTTTGAATTTTGAATGTTTTGTGATGTAAACTTCTGGTAATGCTCTGTAACCCTATTCAGGCAATGGATACGGGCCAAGGGTGTTACAAAAAAATCTTGACAAGTTTTTTGTGGTTTAAGATTTAGAGGCTACTGATCTACTTGATAGAAACCCAGGTCGGATGTTTGAAGCTGCCAAAAGTGAGTATTGTGAAGTTGTTAAGGTGAGGATATTGTGAGCTCGTTGTGAGTACCTTGAGAATCTCTAACTGATCTCTTTGCATACACATGTATGTTTGTATGTTTATATGTTGACCTCTCTATGTTTATGTCTATTTTGTGAATTGAGAAAGAAAGGCATGCAAATGTAATATGTCGACTCTATGGAGATGAATGCTTGATGAACTTGCATGTGGTGCTTGCATAATGTTATGCGCCTCTGTTAAGGAAAAGAAATGTGTGCACGAAGAATGTGTAAAGAAGGCGTGAGCTTGATGATGTGTTTATGCTCCACAAAAGAAAGTGTAAGCATAAAGAATGGACATAAAAGTATGTTTCTGTCTGCTATAAGTAAGTATGCACATGCATAAACATGCCTGAAAGCATTAATAAGTCTCTACATAAGTTGCATGAGTTGCATAAGTTTGCATGTTGAGTTTACTTGCGTGTGAGTCCGTCGAGATAGTAAACACAAATTTTGATATGAAAGTCCATGGCTGTAACAGCCCATTTTTCAGTGGTGTTGGAAATAGTGGTTTTGGGGCCACAAATCTGATGAATAAGTTCGTAAATATTATTATTAAATATTTACGAGTAAAATATGATATTAAAATAAATTTTGAATTGGCAATTTATGTTATTTGAATGAATAATTAGGTTTAAGTGATATGAACCTAAAGTCAAGTGGTATTAGAAAATGAGGTATCTGGACCTCGTTTCTATAAACTGAGCTGTAAATATTTATTAAATATTTACGGAGTGTTATTAAGGTTGTATTGAAGTTTCGTTAAGAACTTTTGATGTTTAAATGATTAATTAATTTGAAATGACTAAATTGTAAATATGTGAAATTTAATAGCTATAGCTTTATTTGTATTTAATGGATATAAAAGCATGAAATAAGGGTCTTAAGTAGTAATTCAACCAATTTTAAGGTTAGTGCATGATCATGGCTTGGCATTTGGTGAAATTTGGTTAAATATTTCAAGGCAAAATAGTAAACAGATAATAAAACTTAAATTAAGTAAAAGTAAATAGTTATCTTCTTCATTTCTAATTGAAGAAACTGAAACTCCATAGAAATTAAAGCTCCAAGCTTCGGTCTTGCTATGGTTAATGCATGTAAGTCCATTTTTCATTTATTTCTTGTATTTTTTATGTTTTTGAAATCGTTGCAATTAGACCCAGCTAAACCGTACCTCTGTTTTCGAAATTATTAAATGTTTTAGAATGTTCCATGGATGAGTTTGAGGTGTTTGTGAAAGTTTATGATAGATTGTTAAGCTTTGTTGTTAAATAGACATATTTTATTAAGTAATTTTTTATGATTTTAAGGTAAAAGGACTTATTCATGAAAATGGTAAAATTAAAGGAAAATATTGCAAATGGATGATAAATATGGGTTGTTATAAAAATAGGTAAAAATTGGTTTGCATGAATTTTAATTAGAAATGGTGAAATTGCAAGTTTCGGGTTTAGGGACTAAATTGCAAAAAGGGCAAACTTTGAGGGTAATTTTATAAATTTTCATTATCATGGGTTATAAGCTAAATTAATTGTTTTAAATGCTATAATGGGATTAATTGAATAAAAACGGTTAATTAGCATGTTTTGAACTTAGGGACTAAATTGTATAAAAGTAAAATGTTAGGGGTAATTTTGTAAAAATGTCAAAACAGACATACTTGCATAAAATGAATTGATTTTTCTGTTATAATTAGTTAATTTAATGGAATTAATAGTTTAGATCAAGAACGAGTGGAAAATCGAAAAGAGAAAATTACCAAATAGCCCTTACACTTAGTTATTGCTGCAATTTAGTCAGGTAAGTTCGTATGAACTGTAATCATTATAATGTTATTTAAATTAAATGTTTACTATGTTGTTTTCAATGCAAATGAATCAATATATATATGAGAATGCAACAACCCAAATTTCGGTGAAATCGGAACAGTGGTTTCGGGACCACAAATCCGATCCAAAAATAAATTTTATTTTTTTTATTATATGGTCCGTATTATGATAGATATGACATGTGAAAATTTTGGTACAAAAATTTTATCGATTGAGTGCTTAATTACGAGAAGGACTAAATCGCATAAAATGCAAAAGTTAAATTCTAGTAGCTATAAGGATTAAATAGCTATGGAATTCAAAACTTAAGGTCCTTATGGTAATTAGACCATTAAGAAAAGTATGTAGATTTTTCTTGGTGACTCATCCATGGAAATATAGAAAAAGGGTAAGGACTAAATTGGAAAGTGAAAATTTTAATTAATTAAAAAATGATAAATTAGATATCATCTTATTTTCTCATCATCTTCTCCAAAATAAAACATGGAAACCCTATGAGAGAGAGAAAAAACTTTCATGTCCAAATTGGGTAAGTTTCCTTATCCCGTTTTAAGTAATTTTGATATTTTTGGAATCGAGATAGTCTAAACTATCTATTTGGGGGATTAAATTGAAAAGTTATCAAGATATGAAAAATGGGTCATGGATGTATATGCTGGAAATTAGAAATTTATGGTAGAAAATGAAAGATTATTGATAGATAAACAACTTTTACAAAGTGATTTTTGATGAAAACATGATTTAGGGACTAAAATGTAAACTTGTGAAATTGAAGGAAAAATTCTAAAATTTTATGAATACATGTGCTGTAAATTTTGTGATGGGGATTTGGTTAGGATTGGGATAGGGAGTAATTTGCACAAGTTTCATTTTACGAGCCTAGGGACAAAAATGAAATTTATGGAAAAGTTAGGAGCAAAATGGTAATTTTTCCAGGATGAAACTTGAGTCCACTTGAATGTGAAATGTGGTAAATTAATGTAAAATTTACTCGTATAGATCCGGATAGACCAAATTCGGAGTTCAAAGAGGAAAATATCGGATTAGTAGATGTTTGTACACGAACCTTTGTTGAGGTAAGTTTGTGTAACTAAATTGTATGTATATTTTATGCTTGAATTAAATGTTGTGCTTGTGAATTGTATAAATGCCTTAATTATGTGAAATGACCACATATTCGTCAAAGCCCGATAAATGAAATGTGCCCGATCATCAATAATGCTCGATAAATGATAAATGATAAAAATGTAAATTTTATACTTGAGTTGAATGTGAACACTTGAATTGTATGAATGCATAAATTTATGAGATTGAACATATACCTGAAAATTGCCTGATAAATGTTAAATCTTGTTTGAATAAATGGAAGTCGATGGATAAATGTGATTTCTTTGATAAAATTGCATGTGTTGTAGAATGGATTTAGCCCGGACGGGTAATCCGAAATGAGCCTGTCGAGTATATGTTTCAATTAGGATTTAGTCTGGACTGGTAATCCTAATTGACTGGATTTAGCCTGGACTAATAATCCAGATCAGACTCTATAGGGAATTCTTTGTCATATAAAGGATTTAGCCTGGACTGGTAATCCGACAAAGCCCTTAGAGTATATGTTATAGCTAGAATTTAGCTTTGATAGTAATTCTAACATGTGATACGTGGCTTTCGAGTGTACCTACAAGGTACTACTAAGTATGAATTGATAGATTCTAATTTTTACACCTCGAGTGTACCACTGGTGTATCCATCGATATTCCAAATAAATTCAACGGGTAAAAACCTTGACATTAAAGGACATGAATAAGAAATGAGTTATTACATGTAGTTGCCTAAAATCCATGAAAATGATGCTACATGGCAATTGATATAAGAAAACATGAGATGATGATACTTGTACATGGAATTCATTTGATGAATATGTCATCCTTGATTATACACTTGTTCACTTTGAGAGTATTACTACTCGTGTGACATTGATATTTCAAGTAAAGTTTTAATATGAAATAATCTGAACTCGAGATGATTTATATGGGAATATACTTGAGATATAACGATGCGATTTTTACATGTTGAATGAATACAAGTTTTGGAAAGCATATTTGCATGTAAACTTGATTATAGACGAGCTTATATATGCTTGTGATGTTATTATGAATTATGTGACTAGCAAGGGAAATAAGGATATGTGTAGGGCTTGAGGTCAAGTTGAATGAATGTACCTTACATATTTACCTCAAAATAGAATGAATGGTAAGTTAAGTACCATGTTATACAAACTTACTAAGCATACAATGCTTACCCCGTTTTATTTTCCTCGTTTTAGAGTAAATTGGAAGCTCGTTGGATTGGAAGCTCGGCGAAAATCACTCATACTATCCATTGGCCTATGTCGGTACAGTATGGTAAATCAATTATGGTTGTAATGGCATGTATAGGATATGTTGGCCATATTGGCATGTAAACATAAATGATGCTTGTAAACTAGCCATTTGAAATGGCTAGTAATGATTGTTTGATATACTTGTAATGTCATATTATGTTATGTATGTCTAACATGAGGACATAACCAAGGTAAGATTGTAAACATGTATGCATGAAATGATATATCATGTTAAATGATAGAATTATTTTGAATAAAATGCTTGGATTTGTTGGGTTATGAATGCAAGATGTGGTGTAGGATTATGGAAAAAATTAGGGTGAGAAATGAAGCTAGGAATGCCTTTATTTTGTCCACATGGGCAGACACATGGGCGTGTGTCTAGACCGTGTGTGACACACGGCCTGGTAACACGGGCATGTGGTCAGGCCGTGTGTCCCCTGCACCTTAATTTTGAGAAACAGGATGCTTAGAATTGAGCACAGGGCAAAGACACGAGCATGTATCTCAGCCGTGTGTGCCATACGACCTTGAACACGGGCGTGTGTTTTGGCCGTGTGAAACCTGCACCTAATTTGAATTGAAATAAATAACCACACGGCCTAACACACGGGTGTATGGCATGGCTTTGTGGCATAAGTTAGTAAGCTACCTAATTTTGATCACGGCCTGCAACACGGATGTGTCCCTTAGACAACACGGGCATGTGAGCCCTACACCTTGGAAAATTTTTGAATTTTGCAAAAAATTCTTTGAGTTCCCGATTTAGTCCCGACTTGATTTTAATACTCGTATTGGGCCTCGATGGTCTATTTAAGGGACATTATGAATGACCTTGGTGAATAAATAGTAATTTTCCTGAATAAATCGATAAATGTTCTAAAAGTTCGATAATGCTCTGAAACCCTGTTTCGAATATAGATACGGGTTAGGGGTGTTACAGAGAATGTATCCACATTATGATGAATTGACGAATATCAAGTCCCAATTGAACCTTAAGAATTCTTATTATACAAATGACATGTCATTACGGATTTCATGTTTCGAGTGTTGGTCTTGAATGTCCTACCAATGGTTGAGATCCTGCATTTGTTGTAAATTCTCCACAGCTCATGTGAGTAGCATTGTGTAGCTTTCATTCTGACCTACAGCTCATGTGAGCAGGCCCACTTCACAGTTTGTGTGAGCATTCATGTAAAGGAACTGTTACAGTTATATGTAAAGGCACACTTCGTGTGAGCTTTCCTGAGTATCCAATGAAATTCTAGATGATTCAACAGGTAAGAAAAGGAATGGAACGGTGAGTGACTTAATGGAAAGGTTTATAACTATATGAAAAGGTTGATGCTTATGTAATGTATCTTATGAAATCTATTTATGTTATTTATACGATTGTTAATGAAACAAGTGAGCTTGATGATGCTTGAATAGGCTTATATTAAACTTATGGTATTGAAAACAATAAGTAAACAAATGTAATGTATCATGATTGTATGGTAACGATGATGAATTAAATGTTGTGTTTATACATGATTGATTTCATATGTACCATGATCAAGTATACTAACTTGTGAGTTTGATGGTGTTATATAGGCTTTTATTAAGCTTAAGGCATCAGTAAAGGTATATACTTATTTCATAAAATTTCATTATTGAAATAGTATGTTATGTTTAAAGTTTATACGAGCTTAATAAGCACTCGTTGCTTACATAGCTATTTTCCTTTGTTTTTTATATTATTGGAGACCTATCACACTATCCAGTAGACGATTCGGTAGTTTTTGAGTTATTTGGTTAAGGTTTATAATGGCATGTATAAGGTGCTTTGTAATAGCATTATGGTGTATGTGTTAATAGCGTTTTGGAATGTATAAGATTTAGAAAGCTTTGTTGGTCTGACACACTTTGATGCCTTACCAAGTTATGTGATTTTGGTTACTTTAAAGTGCTTGTTGATATGATTCTTTTGGCATGTTGATGATGGTTTGAAAATGGTTACTTGTGACATGTTTTAAATCATAATTGAACTAGGTTATTATGTTTGGAAATGACAATATTAACATGTATAGGGTGGTTTATAATGGTGTTTTTATGAATATATAAATGGTAACTTGGCATGCTTGTGTTTCGATGTTTATGTATGGTTGATGAACTTATAATGTTTGTTTAGGTAAGTCCTTTTGGTCACTTTTTGGATAATGGATGTGTATGGCTTATTGGTACAATTGGTTGGTTTGAAAATGGTAAATTGTGATGTGTTTTATGTACATAATAGAATAAGGTTCTTGTGGCATGTCTTGAATGGTTTGGAAATAGTTAAATGTGGTATGTTTTAGTACCTAAATAGACTAGAGTCATATGCATGAAATGAGCTATATGAACTTGTTCAACTAAGTATGCTCAGAAGAGCCATTCTTTGCTTCATGGATTTGATGAATCTCTTTTTCTGTACTAGGCCCATGGAGCTCCTCTATTCGAGTTGTCATCTAAGGATTTCTTAGGGTTCAAGTCAGTGAGTTACACGGCTTGGCACACGGGCGTGTGGGGCATCTCAGTGAGTTACATGGGTGATGATATAGGTTGGGACACGACGTGTGTCCCTTGTTTAAAAGATACACAGCATGGGGTGATTCCATACGGCCGTGTGTCCCCTATTTTGCAAAATTTTCATCTTTTCCTAAACTTTCCAAATTATTTCAAATTGGTCCCGAATTACTTCTAAGCTATTTTTAGGGCCTCAAGGGATCGATTTAGGGACAGTATGCATGTATATGAATGGTTTATGATGTGATTTAAATTATTGAATGATATAATGTTTAAATGTTTTCGATTGTACGGTAATGCTCCATAACCCAATTTGATAATGGAGACGGGTTAGGAGTGTTACAATGGACATGGCAAGTGAAGACCATATAGTGTAAGACCTAGTCTGGGGCTATAGAATCATATGGGAAAATGAATACCATATAGTGTAAGACCTAGTCTAGGACTATGACATTATATGGGGAAATAAATACTATATGATGTAAGACCTAGCCTGAGGCTATGACATCATATGGGGAAATGAAGACCACATAGTGTAAGACCTAGTCTGGGACTATTGCGTCATGTGAAAATAAGGAAAATGACGATTAGGTGAGTACCAGGAGATGAAGGGAAAACCTCATGACAATGAGTTTAGGCAAATGCCTATCGTCAAAAACACCATTACCTAAAAGTGATGTATTTGTGGCTGAATTTGTTATATGTGAGCCTTTGTGGTTTAATCTATTACATGTGAGCCCTAGTGGCTGAACCTGTTATATGTGGAAGCCTTTGTGGTTGCTCTCTGTTTCATGTAAACCTTCATGGTTGATTCTATTGGAATCACCTTCGTAGAGAAGTTTATTGTATGAATCTGGATGCCTTTGTAGCTATCTAATGATGTTTGGATGCCTCTGTGGCTATCTAAGTCAAGTGGATGCCTTCGTGGCTATCTGTTGATCAAGTGAGTGTTTTTGAAGCTTCCGAAGACAAGGGAAGATATTTGAAGTTAAAAATACGCCTTAGTGGCGCAGTTTGTGAAATGACTTCGAGACAAAGACTTAATGGCAATGTCGAAATTGCGAACTCTAAATAAAGAGCAACTGTCTAGCTTGTGAAAGTGAAAGAATGGCGAGAAATGCATGATGATGAGAAGTGGACGAAATCTACCTTAACCACCAGGAGGAAGGTGAAATGGAAAGTAAGTTACCAATACAACACGTAAGTAAGTCGAGTGGTAACGACTGAGGTAAGAATGTTTACAGAATATGAAAGAGTACAAGGTATGCAAATATTTAATACATATTCTTGCTGAGTTTGATGAGTATTTTTCTAGTTCCATAAAGTGAAATGTGATGTTTTATATTTAATGTGAAATGATGAATAAATGTACGATAATGCTTCAGTAAGTTCTTGTGAACTTATTTTGGATGCCTCTCATTGTAGGATCTGTTAGAAAGATGGGAGACAAGAAACAACACCAAGGCTGCGCCATAGGAGCTGCGGTTCATGCTGATATACATACGGAGAAGAGAAAGATTGTGGAAAATCTCAGTGATTTTTGGGAAAATTAATTTTGATCAAGCAAAATTGAATTAATCAAATTAAGTAAAATAAATATGATATTTTGGAAACTAATTTTCAAGTTAGATAGTTGACTAAATAGGTAATTGAACTTGAAAATTGGACTTGAGATCGAAAATTGAAAGAAAAAACTGAAACCTAAAATTGGTTGAATCGGGCCGATGGTCCAACCAATGCTTGACCAAATCGATGGGGTTATCACTGGCCTAAAACAAACCGACAATATTCGAACTGGATCGGGGTGTCATGAGGGTGTCGCGCCTGCAATGACATCACCGGGCACGGCAATGCCGGTGACATTCCGATGGCCAACGGATGGCCAGCAGTGGTGGTTCTTCCGTGGTTGAGCAGTGGAAGAATTACATTCCTATTGAGACTTGACTAGATAATTTGATTTCAGATTAACTATTACAAAAATAATATTATTTTAATAAATTTAATTTAATACTTATCTTGATAATATGTTATTAATTTAATATTAAAGTGATTATCTTAAATATTTATCTTGTAGATAAATATTCTATTAATTTAATAGATTAAATATTAAAGAATCTAATATTTATCTTGATATAAGCATTATAATAATTTAATATTAAAGTGAATAAGTTTGATCTTAGTTGAACTCTCTAAACTATCCCTATATAAAGAGAGTCTTAGGTTATTATTTTTCACAAACATGAATTCAAAAGAAAGTTGTAAAGAGAAAATTCTCCAAAGAAATTATTTCAGAAGATTTCTAGTGATATTTTCTTATTTACAACTTGACCTAGAAGTTTATAGAAATTGCAAAATTGCCCCACTAGTAATTTTGTGAAAAATTTTTTAATTCGAAGCAAGCTTACACTCGACAGACGTGTGCTTGAGGATAGCGGAGAAGACTACTCGGTTGAAGTGTTCATCCTAAACGAATCGAAAAGGTACAATTTTGATCAAGTATTTATTAATTTAGACATCACAACCCAAATCTTGTTTTTGGAAAAAAAAAATTTAAAACTCCAGTTTTCCCTAAAACATATTTTTCGCTGCATTTTCCAACAAGTTTTTCCAGTAGGGTCAACGCCTTTCAATCCCTTGAATTCAGTTGCTCCATATTTTCGTAACTCTTTTATCGAGCTTGCCTAGTTTTAGCTATTAGTGCAGCTTGCGAAGCAGGTCTTGCTACTCTCTAAAGTACATTTGCTATTGTGCGGGGTAAATCTTCATCGCATCAACCCTCTCGACGAGGTAAATCAATTATGTTTATGCGTTGAGAACCAACTTGATAAACATTGTGTGCCTTAATCTCTACTATGTTTTCTCCCTCAATGGAGTGATCACTGTTGTTAACTTCTTCCTTAATAGCATATCTTGATTCGTCAGACATTTTCAACTATAAAATAAAATAGTACATAATCAACATCCAAATCTCGACTCAAACTTGATTAACCTTGGCATATACCTTTAAACTTAATTTGGATCTCGATTTAGTTTGAGAATCAATTAAACCAGTAGCTCTAACACCACTAAATGTAGCACCATACCCGACCCAATCATTGGTCCTAAATACGAGATGTCACATTTATTGCCGGAGCAATTTCAATTTTGTTTGCCTATTAAATAAACAATCCATACAAGTCATTATGATTCATTCTTAATTATAATCCATAATCCATGAAAATAATAATGATTGTCAAGATTATACATCTATAATGAAGCAAAGCAAGTAGTGAAGTAGAGTATGCCAATTGTGGAGCGATGATGAATTTAGCAATATCCATCCTAGTCTTACTCTATTATTATCCATAGACATGAGAACAAATATAAACAAATACAAAATGTCGCTTCTCGAATAAATTAAAATAATATTTTTGAGCTAAATGTAATAAATAAAATGTAAAATAATAGATTAAGTATTAATTTTCCAAAACTTACACCTTGTTTAGTTCAATGTAATGGCTATGTCATTACATTCCTATGCCGTGGGCCCACCCTAAACCCATGTTTGGTTGCCTGTAATGGCTATTACAGGGCTATTACATGCTGCTTCTATTACAGTAAGGACGGTAATAGCAATTCAGTGGCTGAAGGTCAGAATAGCTATTCAAAGCAACGGGTAATAACATTTTGCCCTATTTTGAGACCAAAATATCCTCCTGTCTCTCATCTTCATCTTTATCCTCTTCACTTTCACATTTCAGACAATTTCTTCTTAAACGTTTTTCTCAAAGTAAACCCTATAGAAATTGGATCCTTACGACTACAAATCAAGCTTCATTCACCATCTTCATCTTCCTCCTGTTGAACCTCCTTATATATGGTAAGTGATGGCCTCTGATTCTTTTTTTTTTCTCTGAATTTGTTAGTTAAAGTTCTTTTTCGGTCTCACTCTGATCCTTCTCGATTTCTTCATTAGATCCTCATAATTTTTGTGTTTTTTTTTCTGGATTTCTAGAGTCTGATTTGTTAACTGAATTGTTTTGGGTATTTCCTGGTTTTGAAGAGAATAGGGGAAATTTGTGGTTCAAAGGGCTTATCTTTCTTAATTTTTGTTTCAGGATTTAAGGGGCTGTGCTATGGTGTTGTCCCTTTGTAGCTACTGCCGTATCTGCTGACTTGAAGCTCGACAATCGCCACCGTCGTCTCCAAGCTTGGTTCTCTTGGTAAAAATATTCAAATACACTCGTAGATATATATATATACATAGTGAGTGAGTAATGTGTGTTTCTATATATACCTCAAATCTGATATTGGTTCCCTCAAAAAAACTTCAAATATGTATGTATAATCATTGTGCTACTGTATTGTCTGCATTTAGCAATCCTAATAACATGTTCTTTGCTGCTCCTTGAAGCGACATTTTTGTTGAGAAAACTGCTCATCTAAACGTTGCAGTTTCTTTTGGGTTTTTGAGTCTTGGGGTTGTGGACTTGATGCCTGCTGGTGAGAACCTTAGTCTAATGGAATAGGAATCACAACTAGTGGAGGAGGCATAACTATGAGATTGAAGGAATAGGTAGCTAAAGAAATAACTATGAGAACCTTAGGCATAACTTTCTCCATATCCTCAAGCACCCACCTATTTTACAAGTTTTTTCAGGTTTTTAAGGCATGTGTCACTGTGAAAGTTAATATGTATTTTTTTTTTTGCAAAGTGATTGAAATACAAAAAGGATTGTTGAGAACAATCCAAACAAGTTGAATCACGCTTTTAAAAAAACGAATACAACAAAACGACCTAGCAAATACTACTTAGCGACAAAACAACTTCAACAAAGAAGCTTCCCCATTATACTCTATGCGAAAGCGGCAGACCAACCTAGCATCATCCACTCGCTTGAAAGACAAATCACCAAGCACCTTTAAAGAAGTTTTTCCTTGACATGCCTTTACTAAAGTTTCTCTCGCCATTCCATTCTTCTTATGATCGTTGATCGCAAATAGGATTTCAAAGAATATATCTACATTCATCTTCAATTTACGCAAACAATTTCTTTAACGACCATAAACGAAGACTTGTATATTTCAACCAGTTCGAGATCGTATTCAAAAGCGGTTTTGATTGGTTGGTTTACTAGCTATATGGTGTTTTAATTAGATATAGAGAGGAAAAGCTTCTTCATCTCCTTATCCATAAACGCATCCTTCATCTTTGTCGACGTCCACCTATTCTACAATATAATGTGGAACTAAGTATCCGTTTCATCTATATTTAATGTTTCATCTTTAATCTTTCTTACTCTTTATAATTTCTTTATCTACCTATTTGTTATATATATGGATAATTATTTGTTATATATATGAAATGGGATGATGAATGGAGCAGAATAGTTGATCGAGTTGGCCAAGCCATTGGTCTGGTTGGTTTGGTTAAAGGGGGTGCCACTTTGAGATTGTGAAGCCATCTCTTTCTATAAAAATGTACAAGAACACTGATGTCCTCCTCCAAGCACTGAATATGTCATACATATATATATATTTATGTATATTCATGCCCTTTTGATGCATTTCCGCAGCTGTAGTCTGCATCCTTGATGTGGGCCAACATATTGTGTAGTAACCATAGACACCAATGCCATTTTTTTTTCTTCGAAATATTGGTGCCAACCCATATTCGGACATAAGATGTGACCTTAAAAGAACTTTATAAATACAAGGAAAAACTTGAAAAAGAATTGAATATGATAACCCTATCTAACGCCTACGCTTGAGTCTCGAGTAATATTGCTCAAGAGTTCCGCTCGCTTGTTTAGTCTACACCAAGTGGCACCCTCTTTTATACCTTTGTCAGCCATTGGGCTAAGGTCAATTGGTAAACCTAAAATCTGAACTTTTGATGTCAATACCAGCTGATGATCTTCACTAACTCTTTCATGTTCATTGACCAACACAATCTATCGACACATCTGAGCAACATTTGTTTGTCTGTTTCATTCTTGCATCATTACTACTTATTTTTGTGTTTAAACTTTTCTAGGTTTTCAAATTTCAACATCCTAATAACATGGTATTACCCAAATTTATTCTGGTTTATCAGGTTTAGGTAAGATCAGAACAGAGACTCCATTGCACTCACCAAAGCAAGAGGGCAGGTAATGGATAATCTGCAAGATCTCACATATTCCTTATTCACTTGCTAGATACGTGTCCTAACAATAGTTAGTTTTAGTTTCCTAAAGTACTTTCTGTGTCATATTGTTTCCATGAACTGCATACTTCATGAATCTATTTTCCATTTAAAATGGTACTTCTATTTGCAAGCAGCAATTAATTGATTCTCTAAATTCAAATTCTCTAAATTCCTAAAGATAAATGATGGTTTGATTTCTCTTCACTGATTTAGAAGTTGTGATTTCTGTAAATTGGATTTAATTCATAGGGAATTAATGGTACATCTTTGGAAATGCCATTATAGTCGGAGCTTTAACTATACAAAAGAGGAGGAACAAGTAGGCTTTTAATTTCTTCTTCTGAATGCTTGCTTTATGCTTCGTGCTTGAACTGAGATTTTGAGACCATTATCTATTTGGCATTTGTAGAGATAGTGCTGTTGAATATTGCAGTGAAATTTTCAATTATGGAGTTTGGAGATTTCAATGCATTACCACAAAAAAGTTGAGGGGTTTCAAGTTAAGAGTTCATAAAAAAGCTACCAGATTTGGTTTTCAATTCATGTCATGGAATTCAATTTTAAGCAATCAAATGATAGTTGAGATTTTAGAATAAAGTTTCTTATCGCATGGCCAAAACTTCTCTTGTTGGATTCATTTTATTTTTTAAAATGTTTACTTGAAATATATGTAGAAATATATTTTATTAAGCCAAGTTATTAATAGTTTATCGCTATATATTTTTACACCCAATTTTTCAAGCTCGGAAACATTTATCGCCATATATTAATAAATTATATATCCATATTATTACAACATACAGGTCTACTTATTCTATGAATACATGGAAAATCCAAACTAGACCTAATCAAGAACAGTCTAGTCCCATAAGCCTGGACCTTTTGTTGTTTTTGACACTTATTAGGCCTTGTAAAATTAGGGCTGGCTCATAGATGTTGAATTTGTGGCTGAGCCCCGTGTGTCCTGGTCCAGAAATATATTAGTATTTTAGATTATTTATTCCCTTGTTTGTTTATTTATTTTTAATTTCAAAAGCAAATATCTTGAAAATGTTAGGTACTGCTTTGTTGCATTTCCCAAAATATACATACATATATATATATATGCTGATTAAATTTGTTAATAAATTTATTTTAAAATTTTAAAATTTCTAATTAAATCATATATATATATATATATATATATATATATATTCCTATCATTCCCAACTTTCCATCATTCACTTGATTTTCTTGAAAACCATAGGCAAGAAGTTACTAACAGTACCTTCTAAGCTTTCCAAAGGTTTTACTTGATTTTCTTCTACCTGTCAAAAGAAAAAAAACAACATGCATACATAATCTCTATGGTATGTATGAAAAATAAAGCCCCTAAAAATATTACTTACGGCACTCGATCCCATATTGTTATTGCTTTGAATTGCAATAGCATCTTCAATCTGCAAAATTTCAGATTCGACAGAATACACTCGTTCCAAGATCTCAGGAGTACTCACAAATCGAACAAACCTGCAAATGCCAAAAATAGGAATTACTATCTCATTTAAATTTCAAGCTTGGTAGATACAGACTCGGCTACAACACTATCACAGCACAAAAATAGTGATCTAATGCCAATATATACATATATATAACCTTTCCACAGTTCCTTTAGAAAACCAAGTTGATTCAACTGTGTGGTCTGGTTGAAGGATAATTGAGTAACCCACCTTGGCCATCTGCTCTTGAGCAGTCTTTAAATGGGCAAGGAATGGATTAAGCAAACCTGAAGCCATTTTTTGAGTCTTCCCATTTGCAGATATAACCAAATCACACCTGGTAAAAGTGAAGCAAAGCATAATAAATTATATCAACAAAGGTTACAAACAAACGATACCCAATTCAACAAAATCATATATAAAACAAGCTCTAATGCTAGCATTTCAAACCTCTGTTGGCTAATGATATAGTTTTAATGCACTACTTCCTTGGATGGGATTCATCCACTTTGTTTAATGCATTTTCTTATTGTTAACTGAGGTCAAAGAAAGCTATCGCCAGCAAATTGTTTTGGATGATATGAATTTAGAATTGAAGAGTATTTAACAAAATTTTTGTGAGGGAAGAACATAGCCATTGAGAGTTATAAAGTTTTGTTTGTATGAGTTAGTTTGATAAATTAAATTATCTTGTGGATATCCAAGTTGGAAGATGATTATAGTTTGCCTTGTTTACAGCTTTTTCCGCATTGGTTCAATTATCCTTGCCCTACATGATGTAAGTGATGTGTTTTTGGAAGCGGCTAAAGTTTTCAAGTATTCTAAGAGATTTAGAGTATAATGTTGTCAAATGTTAATTTATTTTTTTTCTTAAGATAATTATGTCAAGTTTTTCAGAATCAAATATTTCTTCCCAAAGTTCTCGAGGAACCAAAAGGAAATGGGTTCCAGAAGAAGATGCTGCGTTGGTTTCTTGTATGCTCGACTTGCACAATGTTGGAACCTTTAATGCTGATACGGGATTTAAAGCTGGTTATTTAAATGAGTTGGAAAGAATGTTAGAAAAAGTTTTACCCAATTCAATGTTGAAGGCTAAACCTAATATTGAATCGAGGATTAGACTACTGAAAAGGGATTGGTCAATCGTTTATGACATGCTTAATGGAAAAAACAATAGCGGTTTTGGTTGGGATGAGCATAGGCACTCGTTGTTCTTTGAAGATGCGGTGTGGAACTCATATATAAATGTAAGAATTATTTCAAGTCTTTATTATCTTATTTTCACCAAACTTATAACTAATATGAATTCCTCTTTTTTATAGAGTCATAAAGAAGCTGGTCAATTTAAACATCGTAGTTTCCCTTATTACGACCAACTTACTTCCATTTACGCGAAAGATCGAGCCACTAGAAAAGATGCTCAAACAGCCCCTGATATCATTGAAGAAATAAATGTTGAGGATGTAGCTGCTACAAATATTCATGAAGAAAGAAACGAATTCTATGATTGTGAAGCTAATATCTCTTTGGATGACATGGATGTTTCAGCTACAGAATCACAACCAACTAGAAACCAAGGGGGTTCTACATCTTCAAAGAAGAAAAAAAGGAATTCTGATAAAAAAGGAATTCTGATTCGAGTGATCATGTTTCTTCTTCATTTCATGATGCTGCCACTTTATTGGCGTAAAACATGCGGTTTGTTGGCGAACAAATCGAGAGGAGTATTGCCTCCGTCACGGTAATTCAACAAAAGTCGGAAGAATTTCAGATCATCCAAGAAAAAGCTATAAATTTATATCCAACATTATGTGAAATAGAAGGTTTAAATGTGGATAAACGTTTTGAGCATTGACAAAATTCCGGATCATCCAACGCAAATGCTCATTTTCTTTAGTTTACCTCCTTCATATGATTGGAATGGGTCAAGATTTCTTCTTGAGCATTAAAATCATAGTTGTATTGATGATATTTTGGTAACTTTTGTGCTTGTAGTATTTGGGACGGTATGTTTTAGCTTGGTATTATATTAATCTATTTACATTAATTATTTCTAAAATCAACATGTCAATCATATGTTTCAATCCTTAGATAAGGTGCACAAAGCAAGATATAAAAACTATAGGGATTGCAATAGAAATGTATACTATACTATAATATAAAGCATGCAAGACATGTACTTTAATCACATAAATTAATTAACTAATACATAGCAAGGATCGGAGTTCATCTATTTTGATTAAAATTAGCCTTTAAAGATGCATGGCATAAGTTACAATTAACTTACTTATATATGTTTCATGTAACCTTTTGTTAATATATGAATATTATGTTTATGCAAAATATAAATTCTCAAGTTATTTATTACTTCTTATATTTTTTATTGTAGAATAATTAAATTATTTGTTCAATAATGATATTTTAGCACATTAAATATGCATTACAATTTAAAAATAATAAAATAGATTATATATATTTTATAGTATTATATATTTTGATTTTTAATTCATATAATAAATATATTAAGAATGTTATTAAATTATTTTTATTAAATTATATTTAATAATAATTATGTTAAAATATGATTAAATTATTTATTATTTTTATTAAATTATTTTCAATAATAATCTTATTAAAATTTAATAACAATAACAATAATCATCTACCTAAAAAAAATTCTGCTAAGGGTATTCTGGTCATTTTAGTTCTTTTCTTTATGCTATTATAACATCATTCTATTCAACCAAACACAATAATTCTATTACAGCTCTATTCCATTCCATTCAACCAAACAGTTGAATTACTTATTACAGCTCTATTCCATTACACATCTATTCCATTACACCTCTATTTAATTACAGCTCTATTCCATTACAGCGAACCAAACGTAGCGTTATAATGATAAATAGATAAAGTTGAAATGTTAGTTAAACAAAATATGAAAAAGGAGAGAATTCAATTCATTAATTTTTATTGTCATTTCCTTAAAAAACCACCTAATAATTGGGATAAAATTGTAAATAATAATAAAAAAAACCACTTGGCTTCCTCATCCGTCAGATTTCGAAAAATCCATTGGCACATCCGTTTCCCGCCCTTTGGTTTCGTCAGTTTCATCATCACCACCACCAACACAGTATCTCAAACGCTGACTTTCGAAATTCTGAAAAACCACCGTTTCAATCTCCGACGCCGTTTCTTCTAACCGAGTACGGCGGCTCCAAACTCAGAACACACTCCCTCCCTCGCTTTTCGCTCCAAATGTGAATCTAATCGCCCCATCTACCGTTACTTCCTCCGCAATTTCATGCGATTTTCTTTTCTTTCAAATTCTAGAGTATTCCTTCTATGAGTCCCTGAATTTAAGCCGCGATGTACATCAAGGAAATATGTTTGGAAGGGTTCAAATCCTATGCATCGAGGACCCTGGTCCCTGGTTTCGATCCTTTCTTTAATTCCATATCGGGTTTAAATGGCTCTGGGAAATCCAACATCCTCAACTCCATATGCTTTGTTTTAGGGATCACTAATTTGCAACAAGTTCGTGCTGCCAATCACCAAGAGCTCGTTTACAAGCAAGGCCAAGCCGGAATTACCAAGGCCACTGTCTCCATTATCTTTGATAATTCCGATAGATCCCGGAGTCCACTCGGTTACAAGGACCACTCTGAAATCACTGTAACTCGACAAGTAGGTGGTGCGAAATTGTCTTCTTTTCTTTATTTCAGCTATGATTTTGTTTCAGTTTGAAATATTGCTGCAAATGCCATATTTATCTCTTTCTTTTAAAACTGAAAATCTTAATGGAACCTTCGTAGATTGCGGTTGGTGGAAGGAACAAATATTTGTGCAACGGAAAAATTGCAAGACAATTTTCAATCAATTTGAGATATTAATTTTGAAATAATTTTACATGTTTTTAAAGTTGGAAATATTGTTTTCTAAGAAAAGATTATCAATATTTAAATAAATTATTTTTCTCATGATTATGACTATTAAATATTTTTAATTTCTATTTAAATAATAATAATTTTATAAAATACAACTGCTGAGATTAAAAACTAATATATATATTAAATAATGTTTTGGAGAGAGAAAAAAAAGCTTAAACGGCAGGTTTCATGTTTGACAACGTGTTAACATTTTATAGGTCTCACTAAAAGCAATATTTTAGTGTAAAAATGAAAATTAAAATATATGTCAAATGTTTTAATATTATATAGTCGTTATAACAATAATTATATATATAAAAAACCAATCCCTTAATTTTCGTATATTAAAAATTAAAAATAATAAAATAATTCTTAAATGCGTGTTTTACTTTCAAAAATGTTTTTGGTTTTTTCTTGGAAATTTTGAATAATGGCTAAGATATTCAAAAATACCAAATATAACTTCACATATTTGAATTCCTTGATCGGTCAACGTCAAACTTAATATTTTTAAAAATATTTCTTACTTTACCAAATTACAATAGAAATTCATATTACATTTAGGAAAAATGTGTAATTTATTTTACATTCCTCTTCCATTTCTTCTACCGATCAATCTTGCACCGGAGGGTGGATGTTCTAGAAAAATTCGTCAGCCATCAAAACAGTTACTATCAAACTAAAACTTTATTTTATTTTTATAAAATTTTTAATAAACATATTTCTTAATCTAGATATTTTAACTCTTTAATTAAGATGGTGTAAGAAAAGATCAAAGAAAGTAAGTTTTTTTTAAGTATTTATGTCATTTAATAACTTTATAATTTTTTAAATTAAATAACTTAAAATAAAATTTTAAAAATGTTTAGGTCTAATGTTGCAATGTTTTTAAAAGCATCTTTAGTGTCAAAAGCATTATTAGAGCTACAAGTGATGTAAAATAGATTACTTTTAGTTTAAAAGTATTTTTAAACCAAGACGCAAAAACATTTTTAGAGTTAAATTATATTTTTAACATTTATTTATAATTTAATGTAATTTATGTAATTTTTATATTGAGTATACAATTATTTCGTTATTGAAATTTATTTTAAATATATAATATTATATATTTGAATTGATAATGTCTATATTTTAATATTTAAAATATGGGTTTATATATTAAAATAAAATTAGCGAATAACTAAATTAATTGTTTAAAAATATCTAAAAGTTTATTTCGTTTGTTTACATGTAAAAAGTTTTACGGAAATTATTTTCTACATTTTCTTGTGTTTGTTTCACAAAAAATATTTTGGTTAACGGAAAATGACTTACAAGTTAATGTAAAATAAACCCTTTTTCTTGTAAAATGACTTACCATTTTGAAAAGCGTAAGTAATTTTTCGGAAAAGAGCTCATCTATGGATAATTTTATTTTTATATAAAAATTAATTTAAATCAAGCTTAATATTATTATATTGATAATAAATTTTATTTTTATTTTTAAAATATTTAAAATATTATATTTTTCAATATTATTAAACATACATATTTAATTATTTATATTTAGTCGTATAATAAATTATTAATATAATAAATATAATTTATTATTTTAATAAATTATTTAATATTTCAATTTATTTTAATAATAAATTTTAAAAATAATAATTTTAAATATTATTAACAAAATATTCAATATTAATATTTTAATAATAAATATTTATTACAATTATAAATATATTAATAATAAATATTTTGTAGTATAAAGGTTAAAATATGTTATAAGTCATATACACTTCACAGATTTGTAATTTAGTTTTTGTATTTTTATTTTCAAGAATTTAGTCCCTTTACTTTTCAAATTTAAAATCAAGTCTAATTATTGACATCGTTAATTTTTTTATCAATTTTGTTGATGTCACATTTTAAATAAAAATACTCACTTAGTAGTCATGTAATTAAAAATGACGTTGTAATGAATCTGAATTTAACATAATATTTTTAATATATGCAAAACAATGTAAAATATAAATTTATAGATAAAAATAAATTTAATTAAACAATGAAAAATAAGAAAATCTCAAATGTATATTTGTTTAATTGAAAACAACTTTTATGAAATATTTTTAAGAAATCTACCAAACAATGTAAAATATTTTACACAAATTCTTCCAAACAATAGAAAATATTAACTTTTCTAAAAAATAAATCATTTTTCGAAATTATTTTCAAATGAAACAAATGTAACCTTATATATTTTTATTTTACAAGATCATATTTAAAATAAATATTTTATTTTTAAAAATAATTTTAACAATATAATAAACTCTTAAATATTAAAGAAAGTTTTTGAAAAGTAATACTAAATTAATATTGATGATTAAATTAGATTATTTGAACTCTTTGGTATTAATAATATATATTAAAATAATGTCACCTTTGGTATTAATTATATATATTTTTATAAAATATTTAATGTGAAGTTTATACTTTGAAAATGCCTAACGTGATACTTAAATTATCAATTTATTTTGATGTTAACATCATTAATTAATTGCTAAAATAATTAATAAAAATTCAACACGTATAATTTTATCCAAATCATAAACACCACCTAGATAATATAATATTATATGAGAACCTAAATAAAACAAAAAAAATCAAATTAAAAATAAATAAATAACCATATAATTAACAAAGAACTAAATATTAAACATAACCGTCATTTTTTATTTAAGTAAATGGTTATCTTCCAATGATTTTTTATTTGAAACAATTTTAATTGATTTTAAATATATATTTTATTATCCATGAAAGTACAAAATTTTATATAAGTTTAATATTTATTTTTATGAACCATACGTTTAGTTATTTATTTTTAATTTAATTTAATTTTTTGTTTGTATTTAATTTTTAGGCAATATTATATAATCCATGTGATATTATTCTTATATCATATATATTGGGTAAACTCCTAGTTGGTCACTCAACCTTTAGGTCATTTTCATTTTGGTCATCTTAATTTTATTTTTTTACGTATTGATTAGGGTAAAAAAATTAAGGATTAAAGTGAAAAATTGATAAAATTAAAATAATGCATTAAAAATTTGTTGTACTTGTTTACCTCATTATCAAAAGTTCTAAACTTTTTCAATTTTAAATTTTAAAACGTCAAAATCAATTAAATAAATTATTGAAATTTTTATCCCTTGATAGTATCAACCAGTTTGTTATTATAATATTGAAAT
The DNA here is from genome assembly GCA_025506655.1 of Gossypium rotundifolium. Lineage (NCBI taxonomy): Eukaryota > Viridiplantae > Streptophyta > Magnoliopsida > Malvales > Malvaceae > Gossypium > Gossypium rotundifolium. Next base: position 52,412,081 of record CP106727.1, read on the forward strand.
AATTTAATCTAATCTCCTAAAATTTAAAATTTTTGTTTTATGTTTCCAAATTAAAATCAAATCATATAATTTATTTTTAATAATTGTCTACAAAATCAAAAAATTTCTTTTGATTATATAATCTTGTATCTTCCATCCAAAGCTAAAAAGAAAAATGAAAAATCCTTACAATTAATTTAATTAATTAATTTTATCTTCCATGCCGAACAAAACATATAATTATTTTCATCACTTTTTTATCGATTGGAGAATAAGCAATTAATTCAATTAATTGAATGAATATTTCTTTCCTTTTAGCTTAGCTTGAAATATTTGAGATTATATAATTAAAAAATTAAGATTCACAGACAATTATTAAATATGAGTTATTTCATTGATCTCGTTAAAGATAATATGTAAATATAAAATAAATTTTAAATTTAGAAGGACATTAAATTAATTAATTTTAATATTATAGTAACAAATCACTTTAATCATTAATTTTTTTACTTGAATCAAGACTTAAAAACATTTTTCCTGTGATTAAAATGAAAGTTAAAATGAAAGCTTAAAATCAAGACTTAATTTCAATATATTAAATTAATTAATTGAATGGGTGATTAAAATGGAAGTGTAAACGAGATATGGATATGATTTGGCGTCCTCCATTAGAGATTTAGCGGTTGAACGAGTAAAATGAAAGCTTTCTAAAAGTTGGATGATGAAAGTGTACAAATTTTATTTTTGTGATCAAAATGGAAATAGCCTAACTTTTAGGTGATCAATTAGGTAGTTTACCCTATATATATATATATATATATATATATGCATATATTTGTTTTCAGTGTGTGATATGATCTGGTTGATGGGAAGTATATGAAAACCTGTTGTTTTAACAAGAAGCGATCCGTCTTTAAGAACAGAAGGTCTATAAGTATCACAATTTTCCGCTGCCCTTGTTCATCTCAAATTTACAAGAAAGAGTCATGAATAGTGTCCCTACAAAAGCAGCTAAAGCCTTTAACTTTCTTAACCAAAATCGACTTAGAGGTATTAAATCTTTGTGCAATAGAGGTGAACTTCAACAAGAGTCCAAGTTGATTCAATTAGATTCTTCATTTTACATGCAAATTTTGCAGCTTTGCATCGATTCTAAAGCCAAAAAGCAAGCCCTTCTAGTTCACAGTCAAATTATAAAAAATGGGTATTCTTCAAATGTCCATTTAGGTACCAAATTAATCATTTTCTATGCCAAATTTGGTAAAATGGTGGCTGCAAAGAAGGTGTTTGATAAAATGGCTGAAAGAACTGTTGTGTCATGGACAGCAATGATATCAGGGTATTCCCAAAATGGGTTTTTTGAGAATGCTTTGTTGGTGTTTGCAGAGATGAGAAAAGCAGGTTTTAAGAGTAACCAGTTTAGTTATGGGAGTGCACTGAAAGCTTGTACCGGTTTGAGGTATTTTAAAGGTGGGATGCAAATTCAAGGGTGTATTGAGAAAGGGAGGTTTGTTGGCAACTTGTTTGTTCAGAGTGGGTTACTTGATCTGCACGCAAAGTGTGGAAACATGGAGGATGCGAGTCGGTTGTTTTATGGAATGGGAAAAAGGGTTTTGGTTTCTTGGAACGTGATGATTGGTGGATTTGTTCTTCAGGGTCTTGCTGACAAGGCATTTCAGTTGCTCCGACAAATGATGAGAGAAGGTTGGCTTTCATTCCTCGTTTTAATAGAGTAACAAGTACTTGCTTTGCGTTTTTGGATTATATTTTGTTAAACTTGAAGCGGAAGACATTTAAATGTTAAGTAAGTGGTTTACAAGAGAGATAGAGGTTAAATTTGATGGTGGGAAATAACTGTAATGTATAAACTAATCAGGACATACATCAATAAGAACACTTGTCAATTAAGTACGTCAAATTTTAAATGTCTGAAAGTTACTATCCATATCTTCATAACGACTAAGTCTTTGTTTTCTCCATTAGCATATTGTTCATATTATTCACAGTTTATCAATTTCCTTAGTGACATTGTCTTATTTTGACTGCTCTTATTGCATAGTCTGTTCCACTTTGAATTAATGTTAAAAAATCACCTTGTCTCTGAAACACTCTGCTTCAATAGGAAATGTCCCTGATTGCTTCACATTGGGCGGTGTTTTGAGAGTCTCCTTTGGAGATGACGGTATTATGAAGATCGGACAAGTACATGGACTGATACACCAACTAGGGTTTGAATCACATAATGTGTTGGCTGCATCACTTGTTGATGCTTATTCTAAATGTGGAAGTTTGCAGTGTGCTTTTAAGTTGTATAAAAACATGCCTATGAAAGACATTATATCTTGCACTGCCTTGGTCACTAGCTTCGCACGTGAAGACAAACACAATAGAGATGCTTTGGATCTCTTTAAGGAAATAAATTCACTGCAAGTTGAAATGGATGATATGATATTATGCTCTGTTCTTAACGTATGTGCTAATGTAGCAGACTTGAAGTTGGGAAGGCAGATCCATGCTTGTTATTTGAAATGTCAACCTACTAATGATGTGGCAATGGGCAATGCTCTAATTGACATGTATGCAAAATGTGGGGCAATAAAAGATGCTAACAAGGTGTTTAATGAAATGGATGAGAGAAATGTGATTTCGTGGACATCACTTATTGCTGGGTACGGAAAGCATGGATATGGACATGAGGCAATTGCATTATATGAGAAAATGGAGGATGAAAGGATGAAGCCTAATGGTGTAACCTTTTTGTCCCTTCTTTTTGCTTGCAGTCATACTGGGTTGATTGACAAAGGTTCAGAGTTGTTTAATGCGATGGTCAGCAAATACGGGATATTGCCCCAAGCTGAGCATCTTTCCTGCATGGTGGATCTCTTTGCACGTGGAGGGCAGTTAGAAGCTGCTTATGAACTGATACGTTTGATGAATATTGAGCCTACCCCATCACTTTGGGGTGCCATTCTTGGGGCTAGTAACATCTATGGCAACATGAACTTGGGAGAAGAGGCAGCCACACACCTTTTCAATATGGACCCAGAGAAGTCAGTTAACTACATTGCTTTAGCTGGTTTATATGCAGGAGCTGGTGCATGGGAAAATGCTTGGGAGACACGAAAATTAATGGATGAAAGAAGTGCCGTTAAGGATCCAGGATACAGCCTTCTCAGCTCTGGAGATAAGGAAATGATGCTTTTGCAGCCAAGTTGAAATGGTCAAGTTGTCTTATTATTGTTAAAGTGGGAGATACACAGCTGTATTTACAACTTTCCAAGACACTTAAACTCGCAGTGATGGTTAAGAAGAGATGGAGCAATGGTTTGTTTATTTTCATTCTACTGGAAGGACATCAATCTGCTCCTTCTAGTAGCTGGACAGCTTCGGAACATCTAGTTATATGTATACCCTGAGATGTCAAAAATGCATTACATTTTTACTTTATGTATGCTAAATGGCTTCCCTTTTGGGTTAGTTGCTTTCTAAGGCACAGAAAGTTTGTCTTGTTTGGTGGAACATCAAGCACGGATGAAAACATAAATCATATCAAATACTAACCTCAATTACTCAAAAATAAATGGTCATGCTTAGTAACAAGTTAAAAATCATGCTTCAGTCATATTTTTCTTTAAAAAAAGAATCTATCTTGACTAAACAAGCACACGTAAACCAAACAAAATAATTAAATCAAGTACAGGCAAGGGCATTAGTCACTGATTAAAACCATATAAAATAAAATCTTAAATTTGAACTTACATTAATAAATAAAACAGTTATGTAATTAAAATTTAATCGCATAGGTGACAAACAACAAAACACCAAAAAACGAATTATACCGTTCAATAAAATGCACGGGTCAACGTGAGAACCTTCTGTCCTTTTAATCTAAAATCGAATGGGTAAATTTAGTTATTTACTTCTTTTTGTTAATACTTTACAATTTCATCCAAGTGTTTATGTTAAAAACAATATGTTAAAAGCTATATTGAATTAGTGGATGATATAAATTGATTACTGTTAAGTATGACTCCTATTTCAGTCAAATTTGAGAAATAATCTTCTAGTTAAACTCTGCTTATTTGTTTCAATCAAACACCGATTAGTTTAGATTATTTTATTATTATTTGACCTATGAATTTAGCCTATAAATACTCTTTTACAACCTTAGAAAAAAATACCCATTAGAGATTAGAACTCATAACACATTTAGAGAATTTTGTATTTATGTTTTGAGGGTTCTTTGTTTTTGCGTTTTCGGGGTTAAATTTTTTATCTCCATCTTTTGTACTCTTCGATTTTTTGCCATTATATTAAAATTATTTTTGCCCGTGATATTTTATCCTCTTTGGAGGGATTTTTCCATGTTAACTTTGTATGTTTAATTTCTCAATTTATTCCGCTATTTTTTTTAACTTGTTGCTTAATCAGGTCGATTCTAGCAAGTGGTATTAGAGCTAGTTCAATTTTCATAGATCAGCCTATTCAGATATGGCAGCAACAAGGTTTGAAATTGAGAAGTTCGATGGTGAGACAAATTTCAATCTGTGGCAAGTTCGAATGATGGCAATTTTAGTTCAAACCGGCTTGAAAAAGGTTGTTACCGGGAAAGAGCCTGAGAATCTAAATCAAACAGAATGGGAAGAGCTTGATGAAAAGGCCTTGTGTACAATCCAGTTATGCCTCGCGAATATGGTATTGCAGGAGGTATTAATGGAGAAAACCCCATCCACCTTGTGGAAAAAAGTTAGAAACTCTTTATGCGACTAAGTCCCTGGCTAACCGTTTAGTGTTGAAACAACTTCTATTTACGTTTTGCATGAACGAAGGTGAGTTTCTTAGAGATCACAACAGTCAATTCATTACTATTTTAAATGATTTAAAGAATGTTGACGTTCATATTGACAATAAAGATTAGGCTATGCTATTATTGTGCTCTTTACCTTCTTCATACAAGTCTTTCAAGGAGACCCTGATTTATGGCAGAGACAAACTCTAGTTCGAAGATATGAAGGTCATTTGTTGAGTAGAGACAAACTCGACAATGAGTTTGGTTTGGATAGCAATGCAGATAAGCAAGCTTCCGTTTTCATAACATCAAAGAAACGAGACAAAATGTGTCGCTTTTGTAAAAAGTTAGGTCACGTCAAAGCAGATTGTTATAAACTGCGAAATAAAAGAGCCGCTAAAAGGAACGAGGAAGATGTAGCTGGTGCTAATTTGGCCGATGAAAGCGGTGATGATTTCTTGTTAGTGTCAACTAGCGATAACTCCAAGCTCACGTCCAAGTGGATCCTAGATTTAGGATGTTCTTTCTACATGTGTCCCAATAAAGAATGGTTCTCTACATACAGTTCAGTTGAAGGTGAAGTTGTGCGCATGGGAAACGATTCATCTAGTAAGATAATTGGTATTGGTACTGTTAAAATTAGGATACATAATGGGACGATTAGAACACTCCCAGATGTCAGGTATGTACCTGATTTATGAAAGAATCTCATCTCATTAAGTATTTTAGACTTGAAAGGATGCAGAATCAACATCGAGTTGAGCGGCATTAAAGTATCTCATGGAGCTTCATTTTGTTAAAAGGTAAAAGAACTGGCAGTCTTTATATTCTGAAAGGTTCTATAGTGATCGGTGAAATAGGACATTCCTCGTCCGTTATAGAGTCGAAGTCAACTAGTTTGGAGCGGAGACAACTTGGTCATCGGAGGAAAAAATGTATAGCCGTTTCGTTGAAGATAGGTTCTCTTTTGGATGCAAGTTTTGAAAAGTTAGGGCATTGTGTTCGTGAAAATCAAACCCGGGTTAGTTTTGATTTGGCAGTGTACAAGTTGAAAGCTAGAAGTCTTCCAATTTCTAAGCACAGATTTGACTTAGTTAATTCTCTGCATGGTTCAAGATAGGCTCGTGGCAGGCTTTGGAAAAGATGGCGTTGTGGAAATATAAGTCAATGTGGAGATTTGTTAAGTGTAACACCCCTATCCCGTGTCCGATCACTGGATTAAGTTTAAAGGCGTTACCAGACAGATCAGAAACATTTACAGAATTAATCGTACAACCATTCATCAATATCAATCATAATGTCCCTTAAGTAGGTCATCGAGACCTTAAGCATGCTTAAAAATCGAGTCGGGACTAAACCGAAACACATAAGTAATTTCATAAAAATTTGAAACCTTTCTAACATACAGGGGACATGCAGCCGTAGGGGTAGGCCGTGCCTCACCTACGGCTACTTGACACTCCCGTGTGTCCTCCCCGTGGTAGTATACTGCCAAAATCAACACGGTCACCAAGCACGCCCGTGTGCTAAGGCCGTTTACTAATAGATCACATACTGCCATTTCTTACACGGCCACCAAGTACACCCGTGTCGAGGCCGTGTGTAATTTAAGCCACATTCTGCCAATTTACCCACGGTCTTAGGCAAGCCCGTGTGCCTCAACCGTGTGACATTATAGGCCATTTTACCAGGCCAATATACCACCCACTTAGGGTATTCCTACAAGCAATATATATATCAACACATACCTTGCATATATGGAAACCAAAACATACCAAATTGACCATTCAGTTTATACACTCAATACCAATTCCAACCATGATGATTCCAAAGAAACAAACTCATATCATTACAAGCATAATTCATTCAATAGCTCACTCAAAACTTGGCCATTTCATAAGCTTCCACCTTACCAAGATATGCATCATATATCACATTCATTCAAGCATATTACCAAATTAAACTTGCCAAAACACATGGCTAAGTTCACTTCCAAAAACATATACACATATCTAGTCTATACATGCCATATTTAGCTATATACATTTCCAAAAGGGTACCAAAATAAGTTTTTGTAGTGTGATGACGATCCTTGACAATCCCGAGCCTTGATATGAAAAGCAGAGTAAGCTTTCCAAAAGCTTTCCAAATAAACTTTCCAAAAGCTTTCCAAAAGCTTAGTAAGTCATATACAAATAAACTTGATATGAAAAGCATATATATATCACTTGGCAAACTTTCACATATTTGTTTTGGTACATACACTTTTAACCACATTAGCCATTTTCACCATACAAGAATCATATGAACACATAGCTCATCTAGCCAAACAATTCTTATCATATCACAAATTCCATGTACTTATCACCATAGTAAGATCACTTAGATACTTACCTTACATACACAAATAGTGTGTAGACAACGTAGCTGGATCGAACTTAATATCACATATTTGTTTATAGCTCGAATTTGACATTCATATCATAGTCTTGCCCGTTGAACCCATAGGAATCTAGTAGGATGATCAGAAAGCTCGAAATAGTCGTACAATGCCAACGTCCCAGACGAGGTCTTACATGTACTCAGATATCGACGCCTCTGTCCCAGACAAGGTCTTATACGAATTAATATGATGCCGATGTCCCAGACATGATCTTACTCGTAAAGCTCCTATCGATGCCTACATCCTATACGAGGTCTTTTACATAGAATTCATATCGATGCCTACGTCCCATACGAGGTCCTACACAAATTTCTAATCAACGCCAACATCCCAGACATGGTCTTACATGATAAAACAGAACAGATACTTATGTCATGACATAGCTAATCCTATCTATTCCTAGGTTCGTACGAGACTTTTCGGACTTAATCACTAAATCAGACTTAACTCAGATTTCATGCACCTAACATCTTATAAACACTCATTATCGTTGATAGTCATATAAATCTATTCAATTCAATTCAATTACATTTATTTGCATAGTGACTTACCTCGGGTTCGGTTTAACGAAACGAAAATGGCTACTCTGTTACTTTCGCTTTCCCGTAATTCAAATCCGTTTTCCTCGGTTCTTGATCTAAACATATTCAGAATTAACCATTTTATTCACTATTCCATTCAATTCAATCCATAAACATATATTTTGGGCTATTTACAATTTAACCCTCATATTTGTACACTTTATCAATTTAGTCTATTTTTCTCAAAACATCAAATTCACAAAATCCATACATACGCATGCTTAGCCGAATACATATACATCACATACAAGCCCACATTTTTCATCAAACTTGCAATTTAGTCCCTTAATTTACCATTTTCACAATTTAGCCCTATTTAGCTAAATTCATCAAAACTTCAAGAACAAAACATGTTCATCTAACACCTAACCATCTTTTAACACCTTAAAACATCACAAAACTCAACATATCATCAATGGCATTTCTCATGAACAATACCAATTCATCAAATTGAGACATGGGTTTGATAGCTCTCGAAGCAACGATTACAAAAACGTAGAAATTATCAAAAACCGACTAAAACATACCTTGAATTTGTGCCTCAAACTAGCCGAAATTACAAAGCTTCAAAGCTTTCTTTTTCTTTTTGTTTTTCGGTGGAAGAATGGATGAACTAAGTCCATTTTCATATTTTATTTTATCATATAATCATTTAATACATAAAAGACATTTTTAACCTTTAATCAAATATATTAAAACATATAATTCAAGGTCATTTATGACCTTAGCCATCCACTAATCACTTAATGGCATATTTGCCTATTAAGGCCACAACATTCAAAAGCCACATCAATTAAGTACTTTAGCAAATAATAAGCAACTTCTACATTTCATGCAATTTAATCCTTTTGTCAAATTAACCACATAGACAATCAAATTAACTTACGAAAATTTAGTACATGCTTAACACATATCAACGACACAGAAAATAATATTAAAATATTATTCAGACTCGATTTGTGGTCTCGAAACCACTGTTTCGACTAGGGTATAAACCGGACTGTTACAATTCTCCCCCTTAGAGATTTTCGTCCCCGAAAATCTTACCGTTAAACAGAATCGGATATTGTTGTCTCATTGAGTCCTCAGACTCCCACATAGCCTCTTCTATACCGTGACGATGCCAAAGTACTTTCACTAACAGAATTTTCTTGTTTCTCAACTCTTTCACTTCACGAGCTAAGATACGGATCGATTCCTCTTCGTATGTCATATCAGATCGATTTCAATCTTAGATGGGGTAATCACATGTAACGGATCAGATCGATATCTATAGAGCATTGAGACATGAAACACATTATGAATCTTTTCTAATCCAGACGGCAACTTTAATCTATATGCAACAGGCCCGACATGTTCAATGATCTCATAAGGTCCAATGAATCTCGGACTCAGTTTACTTTTACGTCCGAATCGAAGCACTTTCTTCCACGGAGATACTTTTAGAAATACTTTGTCACTGATTTCAAATTCTATATCCTTTAGTTTTAAGTCTGCATAGGACTTCTGACGATCAGATGCTGCTTTCAAACAATATCGGATCAGTTTCACTTTCTATTCGGTATCTTTTATCAAATCAACCCCGTGTAACTTATTCTCACTGAGTTCAGTCCAATATAGAGGTGTACGACATTTACGTCCATACAAAGCTTTATAAGGTGCCATTTTGATGCTCGACTGAAAACTATTATTATACGCAAATTCAATCAACAGCAAGTATTGTTCCCACGAACCATTAAACTCAAGTACACAGCATCTTAACATATCTTCGAGAATCTGAATAATTCGCTCGGATTGACCATCCGTTTACGGATGAAAAGCTGTACTGAAATGCAATTTCGTACCCAAAGCGTCTTGCAATTTCTTCCAGAATCGCGATGTGAATCTCGGATCCCTATCTGACACAATAGATAGTGGCACCCATTGCAATCTCACAATCTTGAAAATATAAAGCTCGGCTAATCTTTCAAGCGAGTAGTCAGATCTTATCAGAATAAAATGGGCTGATATAGTTAATCGGTCAACTACGACCCATATTGCGTCTTTCTTTCTCAAAGTCAGAGGCAAACTAGAAACAAAGTCCGTTGTTACTCTATCCCATTTCCACTCAGGAATCAGAATCGGCTACAGCAATCCCGATGAAACTTGATGTTCGGCTTTCACTTGCTGACAAACTAAGCATTTTGAAACAAATTTAGAAATGTCCCGTTTCATACCAGACCACCAGTAGTGTTGTTTCAAATCATGATACATTTTAGTACTCCCCGGATGAACAGATAGACGATTATTATGTGCTTCGCTCAATATCATTCGAATCAACTCTAGATTTCTCGGAACACAGATATGATCCCAGAATCTCAAACAACCATCCACAATTTGAAGTTCAGATTCAGAATTCACTTCACACTGAGTTCGTTTCGTTAGCAATTCCTTATCAGATTTCTGAGCATCACATATCTGTTGTAAGAACAACGGCTTTGCTTTTAATTCAGCTATCACAGGACTATCATCAGACAGATCTAACTGAGCATTCAGAGCACTTAGTGCAAACAATGATTTTCTACTCAGAGCATCTGTAACAACATTTGCTTTCCCCGGATGATAATCTATCACCAACTCATAATCTTTTAACAATTTAAGCCATATTCTCTGATGCAAGTTCAAATCTTTCTGGGTCATTAGATATTTCAGACTTTTATGATTTGAAAACACATGACATTTCTCGCCGTACAAATAATGACGCCAAATTTTAAGTGCAAACACAATCGCAACTAATTCAAGGTCGTGTGTTGGATAATTCTTTTTGTGAAGCTTCAACTGTCTTTAAGCATACGCTACAACTTTGCCTTCCTGCATCAAAACACATCCCAAACCGTTTAACGAAGCATCACTGTATACAACAAATTCCTTACCTGATTTTGGCTGTACTAACACCGGAGCTTCTGTTAACAGAGTTTTCAACTGATCAAAACTTCTCTGAAATTTATCTGACCATTCAAATATGATATCTTTCTGAAGTAATCTTGTCAACGGAGTAGCTATTGTTGAAAAGCCCTTTACAAATCTACGGTAATAACCAGCTAAACCCAGAAAACTGCGAACTTCAGATACATTTCTCAGAGTTTCCAATTCAGAATAGCAGAAATCTTGCTCGGATCAACACGAATCCCAGAAACTGACACAATATGCCCCAGAAAATTGACCTCATTCAACCAGAATTCACATTTGCTGAATTTTGCATACAATTACTTTTCTCTCAAAGTTTGCAACACAATATTCAAATGTTCTGCTTGCTCATTCTCATCACGTGAGTAAATCAAAATGTCGTCAATGAATACAACAACAAATTGATCCAGATACGGTCTAAAAATTCTATTCATCAAGTCCATAAAGACAGCAGGAACATTGGTTAGTCCGAATGGTATAACTAAAAACTCATAATGCCCGTACCTCGTTCGAAAAGCAGTTTTCGGAATGTCTAAATCTTTAACTCTCAATTGGTAGTATCCCGATCTCAAATCAATCTTGGAAAACATAGTAGCTCATTTTAACTGATTAAACAAATCATCAATTCTGGGCAAAGGATATTTGTTCTTTATAGTCACCTTATTCAACTGACGGTAATCGATACACATTCTCATCGTGCCATCTTTCTTTTTCACAAATGTAACAAGAGCACCCCAAGGCAAAAACTCGGTCTAGCAAACCTCTATCACCAATTCTTGTAGTGTGACTTTAACTCTTTCAACTCTGTTGGTGCCATTCTATCTGAAGCTATCGAAATAGGTGTCGTGCATGGCAACAATTCAATACCAAATTCAACTTCACGAATCAGAGGTAAACCCGGTAACTCTTCAGGGAACACATCAGAAAAATCACAAACAATGGGTACTGATTCAACTTTCTTCTCAGATGCTTTTGAATTGATCACATAAGCAAAATATGATTTATACCCCTTTTTCACATAACTCAGAGCTTTCAAAACAGATATCACAGTAGGCAATTCATTTAAATCACTAGACTCAATCCGTACAATTTCATCATTCGGACCTCGTAAATCTATAGTCTTTCTTTTACAGTTCACAACGGCATCATGCATAAACAACCAATCCATGCCCAGAATAATATCGAATTCATCAAATGGCAAGAGCATCAGATCAGCAAGAAAATAGATATCTCAAAACATTAACGGATAGTTCTTGCATACTTTGTCAATAAGGACACTTTTACCTAAGGGGTTCGATACTTTTATAGCAAATTTAGTAGACTCTACTGGCAAAGTCTTACCATATACTAAATTCATGCATATGTACGAATGCGTAGAACCAGGGTCTATTAAAGCTATCACAGAAGTATCATAAAGAGTAAAAGTACCCGTTATAACATCAGGCGACGAAGCTTCTTTACGAGCTCGGATAGCATACGCTCTGACAGGCGCTCTGGCTTTAGATATAACAACGTTGTCTCTCATAGTTCTCTAACTACCACTGACATTCTTTACATTCTTTGATGATCAACCTCTTGCAGGTGTATTACCAAATCTTGGATTCTGAATAGTCTCTGGTTCGACAGGCTTAGGGCAATCACGGATAAAATGATCAAGCGATCCACATCTGAAGCAAGCTTTGTCATTTAATCTACAACTTCCCGGATGTCTTTTTCCACAATGTTTACATTCAGTTTTCTCAGATCGAACATTACCAACACTAGCCACTGAAGTTGTCGGGTTTTTGGAACTCATTTGCTTTCTAGCTCTATTTCTATTCAAATGTCCCGCATTTTCTCTGGAACGACTTTGGTCATCTCTGTATCTCTTCAAAGTAGACTGAAATGATTTATTCTGAAATCTCTTTCTTATATCTCGAGCTTCAGACTAAGCTATTCTTTTATCTTTCCCGAGTGCCTCAGCTTTGCATGCTCGGTCAACGAGTACTACGAATTCTTTTATTTCTAAAATTCCAACTAGCAAACGAATATATTTATTCAGACTATCTTCGAATCTTTTACACATTATAGCTTCAGATGATACGCATTCACGAGCGTACTGACTCAACCTGACAAATTCCTGCTCATATTCTATAACAGTCAAACTACTTTGCTTTAGTTTTAGAAATTCTTTTCGTTTCTGATCGACGAATCTTTCACTGATATATTTCTTCCGAAAATCAATCTAAAAGAAATCCCATATAACCCGTTCCCTCGGAATAACAGAAATTAAGGTTTTCCACCATTGATAAGCCGCATCTCGAAGCAAGGATACAACACACTTTATACATTCATCCGGAGTCAGAGACATTTTATCGAAAACTCGAATAGTATTTTCAATCCGAACTCACCTTTTCAAAGATCATCGGCATTAGTAGCCCGTAATTCTTCATTTTATACTTACGAATCTTATCAATTGGAGGCTTATTTAACAGATTCGGATACACAACCGGTGGCACAACTGTAGTCTGAGGGGGATTAACTGGGGGCGGGGGTTGTGAAATAGTCGGGTTATTTATCATAATTTGAGTGAACCACTCACTCATCATCTAGAAGAAAGCTTGTTTAGCTTCTCCCTCTTGACCTCTTGTAGCCGGTCTCGAATTAGAAGGCTCTGTCCCTTGCGCGTGAGTAGGCGCATTGCTTTCTATGTTGTCAGCTACGGCTCTTTCGGGATCCATTGCTATACAGAAATCACATTTTACATGTCAGGATTCATCACACTATCACAGTTCAAATATATGGCATGTATAGTTAGACTCTGACACGCTACGTTAGTCCGAGAATCGACTAAACCGTAGCTCTGATACCAATCAAATGTAACACCCCTATCCTGTGTCCGATCACCGAATTAGGGTTAAAGGCATTACCAGACAGATCAGAAACATTTATAGAATTAATCGTACAACCATTCATCAATATCAATCATAATGTCCCTTAAGTAGGTCATCGAGACCTTAAGCATGCTTATAAACTGACTCGGGACTAAACCGAAACACATAAGTAATTTCATAAAAATTTGAAACCTTTCTAACATACAGGGGACATGTGGCCGTGGGGGTAGGCCGTGCCTCACCTACGGCTACTTGACACTCCCGTGTGTCCTCCCCATGGTAGTATACTGCCAAAATCAACCCGGTCACCAAGCACGCCCGTGTGCTAAGGTCGTGTACTAATAGATCACATACTGCCATTTCTCACACGGCCACCAAGCACACCTGTGTCGAGGCCGTGTGCAATTTAAGCCATATTCTGCCAATTTACCCACGGTCTTAGGTAAGCCCGTGTGCCTCAACCGTGTGACATTATAGGCCATTTTACCAGGCCAATATACCACCCACTTAGGGTATTCCTACAAGCAATATATATCAACACATACACCACCCACTTAGGGTATTCCTACAAGCAATATATATATCAACACATACCTTGCATATATGGAAACCAAAGCATACCAAATTGACCATTCAATTTATACACTCAATACCAATTCCAACCATGATGATTCCAAAGAAACAAGCTCATATTATTACAAGCATAATTCATTCAATAGCTCACTCAAAACTTGGCCATTTCATAAGCTTCCACCTTACCAAGATATGCATCATATATCACATTCATTCAAGCATATTACCAAATTAAACTTGCCAAAACACATGGCTAAGTTCACTTCCAAAAACATATACACATATCTAGTCTATACATGCCATATTTAGCTATATACATTTCCAAAAGGGTACCAAAATAAGTTTTTGTAGTGTGATGACGATCCTTGACAATCCCAAGCCTTCAGTAGCTTCGACGACCTATAAAACAGAGAAAGCACACATACAGAGTAAGCTTTCCAAAAGCTTAGTAAGTCATATACAAATAAACTTGATATGAAAAGCATATATATATCACTTGGCAAACTTTCACATATTTGTTTTGGTACATACACTTTTAACCACATTAGTCATTTTCACCATACAAGAATCATATGAACACATAGCTAATCTAGCCAAACAATTCTTATCATATCACAAATTCCATGTACTTATCACCATAGTAAGATCACTTAGATACTTACCTTACATACACAAATAGTGTATAGACAGCGTACCTGAATCGAATTTAATATCACATATTTGTTCACAGCTCGGATTTGACATTCATATCATAGTCTTGCCCGTTGAACCCATAGGAATCTAGTAGGATGATCAGAAAGCTCGGAATAGTTGTACAATACCAACGTCCCAGATGAGGTCTTACATGTACTCAGATATCGATGCCTCTATCCCAGACAGGGTCTTATACGAATTAATATGATGCCGATGTCTCAGATATGGTCTTACTCGTAAAGCTCCTATCGATGCCTATGTCCCAGACGTGGTCTTTTACATAGAATTCATATCGATGCCTACGTCCCAGACGAGGTCTTACACAAATTTCAAATCAGCGCCAATGTCCCGGACGTGGTCTTACATGATAAAACAGAACAGATACCTATGTCATGACATAGCTAATCCTATCTATTCCTAGGTTCGTACGGGACTTTTCAGACTTAATCACTAAATCAAACTTAACTTAGAAATTTCATGCACCTAACATCTCATAAACATTCATTATCGTTGATAGTCATATGAATTTATTCAATTCAATACAAATACATTTATTTGCATAGTGACTTACCTCGGGTTCGGTTTAACAAAACGAAAACGGCTACTCTGTTACTTTCGCTTTCCCGCGATTCAAATCCATTTTCCTCAGTTCTTGATCTAAACATATTCAGAATTAACCCTTTTATTCACTATTCCATTCAATTCAATCCATACACATATATTTTGGGCTATTTACAATTTAACCCTCATATTTGCACACTTTATCAATTTAGTCTATTTTTCTCAAAACATAAAATTCACAAAATCCATACATACACATGCTTAGCCGAATACATATACATCACATACAAGCCCACATTTTTCATCAAACTTGTAATTTAGTCCCTCAATTTACCATTTTCACAATTTAGCCCTATTTAGCTAAATTCATCAAAACTTCAAGAACAAAACATGTTCATCTAACACCTAACCATCTTTTAACACCTTAAAACATCACAAAACTCAACATATCATCAATGGTATTTCTCATGAACAACATCAATTCATCAAATTGAGACATGGATTTGATAGCTCTCGAAGCAACGATTACAAAAACATAGAAATGATCAAGAATTGACTAAAACATACCTTGAATTTGTGCCTCAAACTAGCCGAAATTACAAAGCTTCAAAGCTTTCTTTTTCTTTTTGTTTTTTGGTGGAAGAATGGATGAACTAAGTCCATTTTCACATTTTGTTTTATCATATAATCATTTAATACATAAAAGACATTTTTAACCTTTAATCAAATATATTAAAACATATAATTCAAGGTCATTTATGACCTTAGCCATCCACTAATCACTTAATGACATATTTACCTATTAAGGCCACAACATGCAAAAGCCAATCACTTAAGTACTTTAGCAAATAGAAAGCAACTTCCACATTTCATGCAATTTAATCCTTTTGTCAAATTAACCACACAGACAATCAAATTAACTTACGAAAATTTAGTACATAATTAACACATATCAACGGCACAGTAAGTAATATTAAAATATTATTCAGACTCGAATTTGTGGTCCCAAAACCATTGTTCCGACTAGGGTATAAACTGGACTGTTACATTAAGTATGACTCCTATTTCAGTTAAATTTGAGAAATAATCTTCTAGTTAAACTCTGTTTATTTGTTTCAATCAAACACTGATTAGTTTAGATTATTTTATTATTATTTGACCAATGAATTTAGCCTATAAATAGGCTCTTTTACAACCTTAGAAAAAAACACCCATTAGAGATTAGAACTTATAACACATTTAGAGAATTTTGTATTTACGTTTTGAGGGGTCTTTATTTTTGGGTTTTCGGGGTTTAGTTTTTTATCTCTATCTTTTGTACTTTTCTTTTTTCTTTTTGCCATTATAGTAAAATTATCTTTGCCTGTGGTTTTTTATCCTCTTTGGAGGGGTTTTTCCACGTTAAATTTGTGTGTTCAATTTATCAATTTATTCTGCTATTTTTTTACTTGTTGCTTAATCAGGTCTGTTATGGGCCAATTCTGCCTGGGGCCCATAAGAAATAAAACTAAACAAAACATTAACGGTCCACAGTCCTGAAATTACAGACCCAAAAAATATTACAAACCTTAAACCCAGCCCAACACTTAACCTAAAGCCCAAAACAGCCCAAAACACTAAAGACCAAATTTAGACCCAAACCAAACCCACTTAACCCTAGCCCAAAACCCTCAGCAGAAAAGAAAAAGATTGCCAACCCTAGGTGTGCCGCACCAAGGTCTTCTGGCCACCGCCCTCTGCCATTCTAACGCCGCCACTGGCCTCCACTTGCAAAGAATAAAAGAAGAAAAGACAGCAAAATGATTAACTTGTAGAATGGCTATATAAGCCAAAGCAAAAAAAAAAAAAATTGTATTCTTTTTCTTTTTAGGGACATTTTTGAATACAAATCAGAACAAGATTCAAACACAAAATAAAACAAAAAATAGCAGAACAGATCGAAGAAAGAAACGAAGCAAACGTGTAAAGGTTTTCTTTATTTTTATTTTCTTCTTTTTTCCTTTTCGAAATTATTTATACATATAAAGATTTCTTTATTTCCTTTTTACTGTTTATACATATACATATATATATATTGAAAATATTTCGAAAATGTAAAAAAAAAATTACCTTTTCGAGTTCCTGCCGTCGCACACAGTGACGCGGACGGCGACGGACGGTACCGGGGACTAGGTCGGAGATCTGATATGGGGAGAGGATTTGAGAGGAAAATCTATTTTTTTTTTCGAAAAGGAGAAGAATGAAATTTAAAAAAAAAGCTGACTTATATAGGCCCCCCAAAACAACGTCGTTTTGGGACTGGCCTTAGACGCCCAAAACGGCGTCGTTTTACCCCTTCGACCTGAGATCCGACCCGCTCTAGGCCTAGGATCGGCGTGTTTTTAACAGAAGGGCTAATTGCACTTTTAATCCTTCCACTTTTTTATTTCTTTGCAATTAAGTTTATTTTATTTTTAATTTTACCCAAT
Organism: Gossypium rotundifolium; assembly: GCA_025506655.1. NCBI lineage: Eukaryota > Viridiplantae > Streptophyta > Magnoliopsida > Malvales > Malvaceae > Gossypium > Gossypium rotundifolium. The sequence continues at coordinate 52,429,987 of CP106727.1, forward strand.
AATTTACTTCGGTCTTCAATTTGGTCCCCCCTGTTGCTATGCATTTTGGAGGGGAAGGGAAAATTTCCCTTTTAGTCCCTCTTTGTTATTTGTGCGTCCAATGGTGTCCTTTTCCTTTTTTATTTATTTCAGATTTGCCCCGAACTTCCGCTTTAAGTTTAATTTAGTCCTTTTTGGTTATTTTTGCTATTTTATTGTTAAAATTAATTAATTTATTATTATTATTATTGTACGTACTATAATATTTATTATTACTATTTATTATTATTTATTATTACTATATTATATTATTATATCATTAATTTTGTATTTTATTACTATTATTACTATTATCATTATTATTTTTTTGCTACTACTACTATTATTATCATCATATTATTATTATTATTTTATTTTACTATTATTTGCTTATTATTACTATTTATTATTATCATTAATATTATTATTTTTGTTACTATTATTATTTTCTTTACTATTATCATTGCTATTATTATTATTATTGTTATAATTATATTTTCTCTTTATATTTATTACTTATTATTATTTTATTTTATTTTCATTATTATTATTTAATTATTATTTTATTTTATTTTTTCATTTTTGACTCGTTTATTTTATCTTATTTTCGTCTTTATTATTGTTATTCACATTAACGCATTTATTATTCTTTCGTTATGCATATTAGTTCAGTAATTCATTTTTCCATTTTACTACAATCGTATTACATTTTATCCGATATATTAAAATTTTTGTTTTGAAATAAGCAAATACTCCGTGTTTTAAGATTCGAAAGAAATCGTACCCTAACTTACTGGGTTTCGAATTTTCTCATCGAGTTTGAAGAACCAATTATTTTTTTTATCAAAGCATATAAGTTAAATAAAAACTTATTCTCGGGAATTCAAAATATTGCACTCTAACTCACTGGATGTGACATTTTGTTATCTCGAGGTAAGGATTTCTAAAAACAAATGTAATATTCTGTATTTGGAATTTTGAGAAATTGTACCCTAACTTACTAGGTTCTAATTTTTCATTTGACCCAAATGACCGAGTATCCTTTTTGAATTTAAATGCACTAGTTTTAAAAGTCAAAAGACAAGCTTAGTTTCGGGGATTTGAAATCTCGTATCCTCACTCACTGGGGATGACATTTTACTTCTTCGAAATAAGCGGCCCCAGGATAATTTATTCAAGTTTTCTTCTAAACAAAGAGGGTCGTATTTTAAAATCTTTTCAAATTTTCGACATGAAGAAGTTAATCAATCAATTCGGTATGAAATTTGGACGTTACGAGGGTGCTAATCCTTCATCGTGCGTAACCAACTCTCGAACCCGTTTTCTCAAATTTTGTAGGACAAAATCATTGTTTTAATAAATCAAAATGTTTTAATGATCAATCTCAAGTTGATCCGATCACACCTCGAAAAAAGGATTGGTGGTGACTCTATTTTCATTTTTCAAAGTCGATCCCCATTTTTCAACTAGAAAAAAAATGGTTTCGACAGCTGGGCGACTCCACTGGGGACTCCGAGAGTCAAGCTGTAAAATTGATTATTTTCTGTCTTGTTGTCAAAAAATTGAAAATCCGATTTGAAAAATTATGATCCTTTTATTGCATTTGTTCGTACTGTTTCATATGATTGCTGTGGTCTGAGTCTCGTAGAATATTTTTGCACCATATTGCATAAGGGCATTTTGGTCTTACCTTTTAAGTGGGAGTGAGAAGCTATTCCTTCATGAGGTTTCACCTCCATGTAGGATAGTGGATCGCTTTTGGGATACATCCGTACCTATGTCTTCGTGAGATTTTCATCTCCGTGCAGCCATAGGGAAATGTATTCCCCTGAACTGAACTCGGTCCGTATGAGCCTATAATGGGTGAGGATCGAGGAATCTGCTGGTTTGGGTACCTCAACTTTAGAACCAAACCGCATGTAGAAGACCCTAGGAGCCTACCCCAGATAGCATTGCGCCAAACCCTAACGGTTACCCATATAGGTTTTTAATTCTCTTTCATTTTCTTTGAGTTTTTTTGTATATTGTACTGACTTATTGTGTTTTTACTATGTTTGCATGTCATTTCATATTTAAAAGAGTGTCGATTCACGTTCGATTACTAAATTAGAGAGCTTGTCATGGAGAATAAATTTCTTGATAAAGTGAAAGATAACGCGACTGTCCATATGTGGTCAGAGAAAACGCAATCAGAAAAAGGGGATAGTCTAGCCGAGGGGTACACGTAAGAATTATGGGACTATACCCGTATCAGTGTGACGCAGAATATCCTTCAAGAATTAAAAGAAATATGGGATCAGTGGAACAATGAGACTAAGCAGTTGTTCTACTATAATTATGGGGATTTGCTGTATCTACTCGACATCAATATAGACGAGAATTTGTTCCGAGCCCTCGCTCAGTATTGGAACCCTGCATACAGTTGTTTTACCTTTGGCAAGGTCGATTTAGTGCCCACTGTGGAAGAATATACAGCCCTACTACGGTGTCCAAAGGTTCAAGTTGATAAAGCTTATTCTAGAGCCGTTTGTGTCTCGACCTTTTGGAAGAAATTGATGAACATTACGAGAATGAACGAACAGTGGATTACAGCTAGGATCAAGCAGAAAGGTGAGTGTAAGTGCATCTTATGGAAGAATTTGAGAAATTTGATTTTAGCCCATCCCGATATGAAAAAGAGAGTCGATGTGTTTTCCTTGAGCATCTACGGATTGATAATCTTCCCTAGAGCATTAGGGTACGTAGATGAGGCAGTCTCAGATATTTTTGATCTACTTGATAAAGGGGTGTGTGACCTGTTCCTGCAATATTGGCTGAGACATTTAGGTCTTTGAACACATTAGGAGGGCCGGTGAAGGCAGATTTATAGAGTGCGCATAGTTGTTGTTAGCTTGGTTCCACAGTCATTTCTGGAAAGTGGATAAGGTTTCTTATCAGATTTTCTTCGGGAATTACTCCCCATTAAAGGAGATAGTGGCCACACCAAGAAGGGATGACATATTAGAGGAAAATTGGATAGTGCTCCTCCAAAATCTCCAGGAAGACGACGTCGAGTGGAGAGCTCCTTGGTTGATTCCAGACGAAATTCTTTACCGATGTGGGAGTTTTAACTGGGTCCCTTTGCTTGGGATTTGGGGAGCAATTGGGTATGCTCATTTGCTCATATTGAGGCAGTACAGATCAAGATAGTTCATACTAGTGACGTATGGGTTAGCTCAATGTGAGTTTTCATACTGAGGAGATAACTACAAGAAAAAGGGTAAAGGAGATTTCTAACGCTTAGAATCGGACCCGTCGAATGAAAGGGCTGGCCATAGGTTCAATGGCGACTCCAGAGTATAGTGGATGGTGGAGTAAAAGAATTAATGATAATATCCCTGGGCCAAACTTGGAAGGCGTTCGACCGATGGAAGAGTACTTACAAGTAATCCCGTCAGAACTAGAAATCATAAAATAAGACTTTGAGAGGAGGAATTTGGAACTCGAAAAGAAGATAGAACAATTGGAAGAAGAAAAGATGCATTTAAGGTTAAATGATAATGTTCAAAAGCTAGAGGCCAAGAAATTAAGGAAAAGAAAGAATAAAGTCGAGGAAGATTTGGATAGTTTGAAGACGGATTACAAGAAATTGCGTCTATTGATGAGAACCGCTGGATTAGGAAAAACGTCGAAACAATAGAGACAAGAGATCTGAGAAGAAATAACCAAAGCTGATCAGTGGGAGAGAAAATTCCAAGAGGCTCATGCACAGAAAAAGGCCCTAGAAAGGAGTTTGTTAGAAACCCAAAGTGACAAAAGATAATCAAAAGCTAGAGTGGCAAAACTTGAAAAATCACATCATCATCATAGAAATCGTAATTTTGCGGTTGAGTTGAGGGCAAGTGTGAACAAGATTGAAGAAATGAAAAGAAATATAGAAGAACTTGAGTTTGCATTACAAAACTGTGAGCTTCGGGTAGAGTTTCTTGAAGTAAGTGAGGAAAGTTGCAAGGAACAGCTTCATCATTCTCAGAATCAAGTTAGGAATAGAGATTACATTATGGGCGAGGCCGTAGCTCAGATTCAGGAGGTAGCCGGTCATTTATAGACTTTGGTGATTCAAGCCGACATGATAAGCATTAAGTATGAACTAGAATCAGATCGGGGTCAACAGTTTGCTTCGTTGCTTAGGAAAGTTAAAAATTTGAGCATTAGGGAAAAGTCATATTTGTAATTCGTTTTATGTAAATAATTTTGTTTTCTAGTAAAGTTTTCTAAATGAAATTGAATCAGAATCGACGCTTTTTTGCATTCATTTCATGCATTCGCATTACATCACATCATGTGCATTAAATTTCATGGGAAGACCCTGATTGGTTAAAATCATTTCAGAATTAATCTGGAAACCAAAAAAAACTTACCAACCAAACATCATTACAGTAACCGAGCAAAGACAAAAGACATGGATCAAAGATTGGAAAGACTTGAACAACTCCAAAAAGAGATGCAAGAACAACTACAATTGCAAATGCAAGAGCAACTAGCAAAAATCCAGCAAGACATGATGGACTGCATGTTGGAGTCCCAAAGAAATATGATGACTCAGTTGACACCACTAATGACTGGAGGAACATACAAAGGAAAATGGCCCATGGTTAATGCTGGAGAAGATAATGAGGAACCCCTCTATCCGCCAGGTTTTACTCCAACACAGCCTGAGGTGTATCCTCGAAGAACATCTGTCACGATTAGGCCTCAACAATTTAAGGATGGTGCTTCGGTACTGATGAACTTTCAAGTTGGATCAGGTTCTAACTTAGGGGATAACCCAGCTATTCCTGTTATCCTTGACCTTGATGAAATGGCAGAAAAGGAAAGGATAAGGACAAAATTGCCAAAGTAGTTAGAGGATCGATGTAAGTGGCTGGAGAAAAAATTTAAGGGAATGAAAAATGCTGATAGTCAGCACGAAATCGATGCTAAGGATCTGAGTTTAGTCCTAGATCTAGTACTTCTCCACAAGTTCAAAATGTCAGAATTTGAATAGTACAACGGGACTAGTTGCCCCGAAACTCACATCATCATGTTTTGCAGACGGATGACCGGATATGTTAAGAACGATCAACTACTAATACATTGCTTCCAAAATAGTTTGGTAGGAGCAGCATCCAAATGGTACAACCAATTTAGCCATACTAGGATTGGTTCTTGGAGGGATTTAGCACAAGCATTCATAAAGTAGTACAGTCACGTGACGGATATGACTCCTGATAAAATTACTTTACAAAACATGAAGAAGAAACCAAGTGAGAGTTTTAGGCAATATGCACAGAGATGAAGAGAAATTGCCATACAAGTGCAGTCGCTGCTCTTACAAAAAAAGAAATTATGATGCTATTATCAACACCCTAAAAGCTTCGTTCATCACTCACATGATAAGAAGCGCTACAAAAAGTTTTTCAGACATAGTGATGACCGGCGAAATGATTGAGAATGCGATAAGGAGTGGAAAGATAGATGCAGGAGAGAGTAACAAAAGCTCAACCTCGAGGAAAAAAAGAAAACAAGGTGAACAACATGAGTACATATAACAAAGGTTACTCAAAATCGATTACTATAAATCAGCCAAGAACGGTGGCTTCTGGTCAACAAGGTTTATCAAGGCAGGAGTCCGACACAAAGCAAAACACTGAGAAGCTCCAATTTACACCAATCCCAATGACATATAGGGAGTTGTATCAGAACTTATTTGAAGCACACGTGGTATCCCCTTTTTACCTAAAACCATTACAGCCTCCATATCCCAAATGGTACAATGCTAATGCTCAATGTGACTACCATGCAGGAATTTCGGGGCATTCAATAGAAAACTGCATTGCCTTCAAGAAAATAGTCGAAAGACTTATTAAAATGGGCATCGTGAAATTTGATGATGCACCTAATTTAGAAAATTCGCTACCCAATCACACCGATAATAGGGTAAATGTGATAGACCAAAAGGTGGGGAGAATAATCAAGACCGATATTATAGAAGTAAAGACTCCATTGAGACAGGTCTGGATGGAAATGGTAAAAAAAGGGGTTGAGCATTTCGAATTCTGAAGGGAGTTGTGAAAACATAAGGAACTACTGTGAGTTCCATCATGAAGAAGGCCACAAGATCCAAGAATTCATAGAATTCAGAGCCTTGGTGCAAGGTCTGATGGACAATAAAGAGATAGAGTTCTGTGAGGAAGCTAATGAAGAGGAAAACATATGCGCGTCAGAATCAACAATAAAGGTCCCAAAAGTCAATCATCTTGTGGTCATCATTTCACGACCTAAAAATAATGAAGCTGGAGTACAAACAACACCAAAGATCATAATTCAAAAACCGACGGTCTTCTCTTATCAAGATAATAAAAGGGTCCCCTGGAATTATGATTGCAATGTAACAATTTCGGGAAAAGAGAACTTAGCAAGCGCCTCAAAAGAGGATCGAGATGTAGGTTTTCATACGCACAGTGGAAGGCGTTATGATTTGATAAATGCCCGAGCAGAACCCGTAAAAGAAAAGCCCTTAATGGTGGAGCAAAAGAAAGAAAAAGCAGTCAGACCTGAGGCGCTGGTTAATGAGCCAGTAAAAGAGGAGGAGGTCAAGGAATTCTTGAAGTTTTTGAAGCACAACGAGTATAGTGTTGTGGAACAGTTGCATAAACAATGAGCTCGTATATCTATACTGACTTTACTTTTGAGTTTGGAGGTACACTAAAGTGCATTGATAGAAGTGCTGAATGAGACGTATGTGGCCAATGATATCTCTATCAATAAACTGGATCAGTTGGTCAATAACATAAGTGCCGACAACTTCATCTTCTTCAATGATGATGAAATACCACCAGGGGGTATAGGATCCACTAAAGCTCTGCACATCACTACCAGATGCAAATGATACACTTTGCTAGGGGTCCTGATCGACAATGGCTCGACACTGAACGTATTGCCCCTATCCACACTTAATAGGTTACCTGTGGATAGCTCACACATGAAGAGATGTTAGAATATAGTGAGGGCATTTGATGGCACTGAAAGGGGGTCATAGGAAGAATTGAAATACCTCTATTGATTGGCCCAACTACCTACGAGGTGGACTTCCTAGTAATGGATATAAAGCCCTCCTACAATTGCTTATTGGGAAGACCGTGGACACATTCAGCAGGGGTAGTGCCTTCGTCACTACATCAAAAGTTAAAGCTAGTATCAGAAGGTCAGCTGGTGATGATAAATGCTGAAGAAGATATTATCGCAGCAGTAACTAGTGATGCGTCGTACTTGGAGGCAAATAATGAAGCAATTGAATGTTTTTTCCAATTTTTGGAGTTTGTGAATGCAACATTCAATACTGAGGGAAACAGGATTCCAATGCCAAAAACATCCAAGGCTACTAGGATGGGATTACAGCTGATGGTAGGAGAGGGAGCTTTATCGAAAAAAGGACTAGGGAGACATCTTCAGGGAAGAGTTGAGGCTCCAATGCTGAAGGACAAGCATGATCGATTTGGCTTAGGGTACAAGTTAGATGTGAGACAAAGAAGGAAGGAACTGGAAAAGAGGCAAGAAAGAAGAAGGGCACGTGTGAATGGGGAAGAAATCAAATGGGAACCAATGATATTCCCCCACATATCTAAAACTTTCATATCGGGAGAGATTATTCATCCTAAGAGAAGGATGCCAAAGAAAGAAAGTCTTGAAGAAATGTTGGGAAATGTTCACATCAATGCCATATGTGAAGAAACAACTGAATGAGGGACCTTGTCAGATATCCGCCCTTATGAACCTAGGAGTGTTTTGAACAATTGGACTGCAGAAGAAATTCCTGTAGTTTTTAGAGCTTACTCAGAGTAATATTCAAAACACACTTGTTGCTTTAAGCCTAGAAGCAATAAGAATTTCTTTGTGAAATAGGCTTATGTCCAAACATCATTATGAAATACATATTCGATATCATTTGGAGTAAATATTCTTCCATTCTTTTAGATTTTTTCATTCTTTCTATACAAGTAATTATGTTACATTCTTTCATTCCTTGGACCCTTTTCCAAATCATTCTTTCATCTTTTTCATAATCATACCATACAAATAATTATTCTTAAATTCATTCATTCTTTGTATATTCCCTTGTACCTACAACAGGTCTCCAGATATCAACGACATTAGCAATGCTGCTACTGACCCAAAACCTCATTTTGAGCAAGACATGTGTTTAGAGGGATCCTAGGACTTTGAAGATGACATAGACTGTGGTTTATCTCCAGACTTGTTAAGAATGGTAAAACAAGAGGAAAAACAAATTCTACCTCATGAAGAGACGGTAAAGATTGTGACCTTGGAAGAAGGAAATGTATGAAAATTGGAACGTGCATAACTGAAAAACGGAGTGAGATCTCATAGAGTTACTTCAAGAATTTAAAGATGTCTTCGCATGGTCATACCAAGATATGCCTGGGTTAAGCGCTGACATTGTTGTACACCACCTCCCCAAAAAAGGATTGCAGGCCGGTTCAACAGAAGCTCCGGAGAATGAAACCTGACATTGTGCTAAAAATAAAAGAGGAAGCCAAAAAACAGTTCGATGCTGGATTCTTGCAGGAGGTTAAATACTCAGAATGGGTAGCCAATATTGTGCTTGTCCCTAAGAAAGATGGGAAAGTACGAAATGTGTGTAGACTACATGGATCTGAACAAGGCTAGCCCGAAGGACAATTTCACGTTGCCTCACATCGACACCTTAGTGGACAATACGGAGGGTTATTCGCTGTTCTCCTTCATGGATGACTTCTCAGGATACAACCAGATAAAGATGCATACTGAAGACATGGATAAGACCACATTTGTAACCATGTGGGGAACGTTTTACTATAAGGTGATGCCATTTGGACTGCAAAATGTAGGAGTGACATATCAAAGAGCCATGGTAACCCTGTTCCATGATATGATGCACAAAAAAATTAAAGTCTATGTCAATGATATGATCGCCAAATCCCGAACTGAAGAGTAGCATGTGCAAGCCTTGAGGAAATTATTTTTGAGGTTGAGGAAATTCCAGCTAAAGCTTAATCCAGCAAAATGTACTTTCGGAGCTAGGTCCAAAAAATTGCTAGGATTCGTAGTCAGCGAGAAGGGAATTGAGATTGACTCAGACAAGGTCTGGGCTATGCAAGAATTACCTCCACCGCACTCTTAAAAAGAAGTTTGAGGTTTCCTTGGAAGGCTAAATTACATTGCTCGGTTCATTTCTGTAACACCCCTAACCCGAAACCGTCACCGGAATAGGGTTAAGAGGCATTACCAGACAATTTAGAACCTTTCACATCCATTTCACGACACAAAGTCAATCATCAATCAAATATACTCAATTACGAGCATATAGTCCCTAATCTAGGTCTACGAGACCTTAAACTTTTGTTAGAAAAAGGTCGAGACTAAACCAAACACTTATGAAAGTTTTCAGAATTTCAAACATTCTTCAGTACTATTGAGGTCACACGCCTTGCAATCGGTAGTGTGCCTCACACTGCTACTGAGACACACCCATGTGTCGGTAGTGTCAAACAGAAACATGCATACCGACTTATCCCTACGGCCACAAGACATGTTTGTGTGCCATGGCTGTGTGTTACTAGGCTAACTACTGACTTGATCATACGGCCACCATGCATGCCTGTGGGCCTTAGCCGTGTACCCTGTCCAGAAACACCTAGAAGTTATCCTTAAACCACACGACAGAGACACACGCCTGTGTCACTTGGCCATCTCAATGGCACCAACTAACATTACAAAGCTCACATATTCATCAATGGCACATCTCAAAATCTCTATCAATTTCTAAAATTAAAGCATGGGTTGGCTAGAGCACGAAACAAGGATTACGAAAACATAAAATTATCAAAAACCGATCAAAATCTAACCTTGAATCAACCAATTGCTAGCCGAAATTATCAAAGCTTTAAACCCTTCTTCTTTCTTTAATATTCGGTTGATAGAAAACAAAGATGAGCACTTTCTAGATTTTGTTTTATTTAATGTCATCTTATTTCATGTTTACTAAATTGCCCTTAATGAATCATCCATTTAATTAACAAATATTAGGACATTTATGTCCATCTACCATCCACTAATTTTAATAATGGACTAATTGCCTCAAAAGGCCTCCACATTATAAAGACAACAACAATTAAGTACTTAACAATTAGCACACAACATTTTCCACTATATGCGATTTAATCCTTTTTCATAATTCGACACACAGTCGATAAAATTACCATACAGAATTCTCACACAGGCTATATCACATATAATAAACACTAAGATTAATATTAAAATATTATTTTGACCTTAGATTTGTGGTCTCGAAACCACTGTTCCGACTAGGGTCTAAACCAGGCTGTTACAACTCTCCTCCCTTAGGGATTTTCATCCCCGAAAATCTTACCAGTGAATAAATGTGGATATTGCTCTCTCATAACATTCTCAGGCTCCCACGTAGCCTCTTCAACTCCGTGTTTGTGCCACAACAACTTCACTAAAGAAATTTTTTTGTCTCTCAACTCTTTGGTCTTTCATGCCAAGATTCAAATTGGTTCTTCACTATAAGACAAATTTGTCTGAATTTCAACCTCAGTAGGAGCAATCACATAATACGGATCAGATCTGTACCGTCGTAGCATCGACACATGAAACACATTATGGATATTTTCTAACTTAGGTGGCATCATCAATCTATAAGCAACCGGCCCAACTTGTTCAATGATCTCAAATTCAATATCTTTTCGTTTCAAGTCTGCATAAGATTTCTGACTATCTGAGGCCGCTTTCAAGCTATCACGAATTACTTTCACTTTCTGTTCAGTCTCTTTTATTAAATCAACCCCGTAATTCTCACAATTTCAATAATATATAATTCAGCTAATCAATCAAGTGAATAATTTGTTCTCACCGGAACGAAATGAGCTGACTTCGTCAATCTATCGACTATCACCCAGATTGCATCTTTCTTTCCCAGAAACAAAGGCAATCCCGACACAAAGTTCATAACAAACCGGATGGAACCTGTTGTTTAGCTTTAACTTGCTCACAAATTAAACATTTTGACACAAAGTTAGAGAGGTCCTGTTTCATACCATGCCACCAATAAAACTGTTTCGGATCATTATACATTTTTGTACTCCCCGGGTGAACAGTCAATCGACTATTGTAAGTTTCATTCAAAATCATCTAAATCAACTCTGAATTTCTCGGAACACAAATCTGATCTCTAAATCTCAGACAATCATCACTATCAACTCAAAATTCTGAATCAACATTCAATTCACACTGAGTTCGTTTAGCTATCATTTCAACATCACTTTTCTGGGCATCAAAAATATGACGTACAAATATCGGCTTTGCTTTCAACTCAGCCAAAACCGCACTATCATCAGACAGATCTGTCTGAGCATTCATTGCTTGCAAAGCACATAAAGACTTCCGACTCAAGGCATCAGAAACAATATTAGCCTTGCCTGAATGATAATCAATCAAAATCTCATAATCTTTCAACAATTCTAACCATCTCCTCTGTCTCAAATTCAATTCTTTCTGAGGCATTAGATACTTCAAAATCTTATGATCAGTAAAAACATAACATTTCTCACCAAATAGATAGTGACGCCAAATCTTTAATACAAACACAATTGCGGCTAACTCAAGGTCGTGCGTTGGATAGTTCTTTTCATGTGGCTTTAACTGTCTCGAAGCTTAAGTAATAACTTTACCTTCTTGCATTAGCACACAGCCCAAACCATTCAATGATGCATCACTGTAAACTATAATTTCTTTGCCTGATTCAGGCTGAACTAACACTGGCGATTTCGTGAACAACACTTTCAACCGCTCAAAACTCTGATGGTACTTTTCTGACCACTCAAATTTAACATCTTTCTGTAGCAACTTTGTCAACGGAGTCGCAATCATCGAAAAGCCTTTCACGAACCGTCTACAATATCCCACTAGTCCCAGAAAACTACAGACTTCAAACATATTTCTCAGTGGTTTCCATTCTAAAATAGCTGAGATTTTACTCGAATTAACTCGTATTCCCGCAGCTGATACAATATGCTCCAGAAATCTAACCTCGCACAACCAAAACTCTCATTTACTAAACTTTGCATACAGATGCTTCTCGCGCAGAGTCTGTAACACAATTCTCAAATGTTCAGCATGTAGTGTCTCATCACAAGAATAAACCAGAATGTCATCAACAAACACTACAACAAAGCGATCCAAATACGGTCTGAATATCCAATTCATCAAATCCATAAACACTGCAGGAGCATTCATTAGTCTGAAAGGCATCATTAAGAATTCATAATATCCGTTCCTCGTTCTGAAAGTAGTTTTCGGCACATCAGATTCTTTAACTCTCTTTTCTGACACTTTTGTATCAATCACATATGCCAGATAGGCTTCATAACCCTTTCTCACATAGTTCAAAGCTTTTCTTCATAGATACAACAGCTGGTAACCCTTTCAAATCACTGGATTCAATTCGAACTATCTCACCATTTTGACTTCTCAATTCAATACTCTTTCTTTTACAATTCACAATGGCATTACGCAAAGTGAGCCAATCCATACCCAGAATTGTATCAAATTCATCGAATGTTAGTAACATCAAATTAGCCAAAAAAAACATCCCAAAACATCAACGGACGCTTCTTGTGCACTTTATCCACCAAGACATATTTGCCTAAGGGTTCGATACTCTAATCACAAATTCAAGATACTCAACGGTAGAGTCTTACTTGATACTAGATTCACACACACATATGAATGAGTAGATCCTAAATTTATCAATGCAATCACATCAAGATCAAACAAAGTAAAAGTGATGACGCCCGAGATGACGCTTCTCTCGTGCTCGAATAGCATAGGCTCGAGCAGTGCTCTCGCCTCCGATCTCACGGTACAGTCAAGAATCCTTCTCGCTTCCGCCACATTTTCGGTGTTTCGGTGGTCTACCCTAGCCATCACATTACTCGATCTCACATTTTGAACATTTTCTTCCTTAGCCATCTTTGGGCGTCTCGAATGAGGTGATCTCGTGATCCACATTTATAGTAAACTCTATTGTTGTACTTGCCCCAAAGATTCTCCCACATGTCGCTTTTCCATATCTGTCTACACTCGGGTTTGTTACTTTTGGCACTATCAAAATTGATTCTATTGGAACTTGAGTTCTCGGATCAACACTTAGTCTCATACGATCTCTACTCATATATCCAAATGAAGTATTTGATTAGTTGTTTTCATCTCGAATTTATTCGTCAAGGTTGAGATGACTTACTCATCAATCTTTTTCTTTCATCACGAGCTTCAGTCGACTTTCTTCTTTTCTTTCTCGAGCTCCTCACTTTGCGTGCTCTTTCAACTAACACAACAAATTCGTTTATATCAAGTATCCCAACCAACAACTTAATGTCCTCATTCAATCCTTTTATGAAACGTTTACACATAGTAGTTGTCAAAACACATTCCCGTGCATACTGGCTCAATCTCACAAATTCCGCCGTACTCAAGAATCGATAAATGTTCTATTTCAGCTCTAGAAACTCTTTACGTTTCTGATCAATGAATCGTTGACCGATATACTTCTTTCTGAACTTAGCTTGAAAGAAATCCCAGGTGATTCTCTCTCTCAGAACCACGGATGTCAACGTCTTCCACCAGTTATAAGTTGTATCTCTCAACAAAGAAACTGCACACTTGATACACTCATCAGGAGTCAACACTATCTCATCGAATACCCGAATTGTATTCTCAAGCCAAAACTCAGCTCGCTCAGCATCGTCATTAGCTGTGGCCCTAAATTCTTCGGCCCCACACTTACGAATCTTATCCACAGGAGGTTTATTCAATCTGATTGGATCTACCACTTGTGGTACAACAGGTACTTGTGGGGTGGAGGTTGTGGAGCAGACGGATTCGTTCAAACGAACTCTGAAAACCACTCAATCATCATTCAAAAGAAGGCTTGCTTAGCCTCTCCACCCTAACTGCTTTCATTCGTCCTAGATGTGGTCAAGGCCCCCCTTGAGCAGAGCAGTAGGTTACTTTTCTACATCGTCAAGAATCGCCGATCGAGATCCATTTGCTATACGAAAACACATTTATAACTCTAAGAATTCATCACACTATGGCAATTTCATATATGGCATGTATAGCTAGACTCACACTGCCTACGTTAGTACTAGAATCGACTAAACCGTAGCTTTGATACTAATAAAATGTAACACCCTAACCCAAACCATCGCCGAATAGGGTTAAGAGACATTACCAGATAATTCAAAACCTTTCACATCCATTTCATGACACAAAGTCAATCATCAATTAAACATACTCAATTACGAGCATATAGTCCCTTATCTAGGTCTATGAGACCTTAAACTCGTGTTAGAAAAAGGTCGGGACTAAACCGAACACTTATGAAAGTTTTCAAAATTTTAAACATTTTTCAATACTGTTGAGGTCACACATCCGTGCAATCAGGCCGTGTGCCTCACACGGCTACCAGCCACACCCATGTGTCTAGGTCGTGTCAAAACAGAGCATGCATACTGACTTATCCCCACGGCCACTAGACACCCCGTGTTCCATGGCCGTGTGTTACTAGGCTAGCTACTGACTTGATCACACGGCCGTGTACCCTGTCCAGACACACCTAGAAGTGATCCTTAAACCACACGACAGAGACACACGCTCGTGTCACTTGGCCATGTATGCAAAATAGGCCATTTGCAAGGCCAATTTGCTACCCACACAAAGGTCAACCCTACAAGCATAATTAAGCATATTCTCATACACAATTTGGCAACCGAATACATGTTAAATGATCAACATACCATCCTATCCAATCTCATTTCTATCATACCATCTTATATGCTAAATAGCTCAACCAATTCACATATAAAACCAAACATAAATCATCCTCAACATCATTAAGTTACAATAGCATCAATCCATCACTAGGCTTACCATTTATAAGACATTTTCATTGCCATCAAAACATACCAAACATACATCGCATACCAAATTCACATATGCATACTTGCAACATTTATCTAGCCACATCACATGGCTATTTACACATATCAATTGATTTCAAAACAACTAGCCTATACATGCCATATTTCAACTATATACATCTCTCTAAAAGTACCAAAATAAATTACCGATAGTGTGATAGAGATGTTGACGATCCTCGATCTCGAGCTAGCTTTAGCGACAACGTAAAAGAGAAACAAATTACACAAGAAGCTTACAAAGCTTAGTAAGTTCAAATACAATACAATTAACTCATTGAATCAAATCAATGTACAAATTGAACCATCACATAGATAATTTTCCAATGATACACAATTTCAACTATATCCAATACTCAAATAGCATTCCATTCATCTACTTTCAATTTCACCAACTACATATGTATCATACATACCTTTGCCAACACTTAGTTACTCACTAACTATGCTATCCAACCATCACATAGATAAAGACACAACTAAGCATATTATCAATCTCAACCACATACTCAAATATCTATTCATTCAACTCTTAAATCTATCATCAACCACATAGGTTCAAACATACCTTGATCAACACAAAGTTACTCACCATTCATGCTACTCAATTTCTCGATATTACCTCTCGCTCAACATTTGCTATTCCTTTGATAAATTTGTACACTTAGTGCCAATTTACTAATAGAAACATAATTGTCATCGCACATTTAGTGCCAATAAGTTAAACCGAACTTATATCGATATCGCATACACAAGTGCCAATTCAAAAGTCAAGCTTCTATCTTTTCGCACACACATGCTAATCATTTAAAGTCGTAACTTTTATCGCTTCATACACACAAGCTAATCATTAAAGTCGTAGCTTCTATCATTTCGCACACACACGTGCTAATCATTAAAGCAGTAGATTCTATCATTTCGCACACATAGTGCTAATTCAACTCTGTATCAACTCAATTTCACACACTTAGTGTCTCAATACTCGAACTTTCACATAACACATTCTATTCCATTAATATACATTCATTCATTATTCATCACATAGATACTAGTTTAATAGCAAGTATTATATCTGAACTTACCTCAGACGTCGATATACCGAAACAGTCGATTAATCGAGCACTTTGTCTTTGCCTCTCTCCTTTCTTGGTCTATACATATTCAAATTCAACTCATTCAATCACCAATTCATTCAATTTAATCCACACACACTTATTTAGGGCATTTTACAAAATAGCCCTCACATTTTCACATTTCGACACTTTAGTCCTTATTTCACAAAATCATCAAATTCACATAATTTCTTTTCATATAGGCCTAGCTGAATTTCGCTTGTGTTCATACAAGCCCACACATTTCATTTATTTCACAATTTAGTCCTCAAATTTACACTTTTCTCAATTTAGCCCAAAATACTTAATTGCACCAAAAATTCAAATACAAACTATGTTAACCCAACACCAAGCTTTCATATTTCACCAACTAACATTACAAAGCTCACATATTCATCAATGGCACATCTCAAAATCTCTATCAATTTCTAAAATTAAAGCATGGGTTGGCTAGAGCACGAAGCAATGATTACGAAAACATAGAAATTATCAAAAACCGATCAAAATCTAACCTTGAATCAAGCCAATTGCTAGCCAAAATTACTAGAGCTTTAAACCCTTCTTCTTTCTTTAATATTCGGTTGATAGAAAACAAAGATGAGCACTTTCTAGCTTTTATTTTATTTTAATGTCATCTTATTTCATGTTTACTAAATTGCCTTAATGAATCATCCATTTAATTAACAAATATTAGGACATTTATGTCCATCTACCATCCACTACTTTTAATAATGGACTAATTGCCTCATAAGGCCTCCACATTATAAAGATAACAGAATTAAGTACTTAACAATTAGCACACAACATTTTACACTTTATGCGATTTAATTCTTTTCATAATTTGACACACGCCTATAAAATTACCACACGTAATTATCACATGTGCTATATCACATATAATAAACACTAAGATTAATATTAAAATATTATTTTGACCTTGGATTTGTGCTCTCGAAACCACTGTTCTGAATAGGGTTTAAATCGGGCTATTACAATTTTACAATTAACTGAGAAATGTGATCCTATATTTCGTCTTCTTAAGAAACACAATCCAGGCGTGTGGGATCATAAATACAAGAAAGCTTTTGGTAAGGTTAAACAGTACTTGTTAGGTCCTCTAGTATTGTCACCTCCATGTCCAGATAGGTTATTAATACTGTATTTAACTGTATTTAATAACTCTATGGGATGTGTGTTGGGTCAACACGATAATTTGGGAAGAAGAGAAAAGGCGATATACTACCTCACTAAGAAATTCACTGAGTGTGAAATGAGATATTTTCCAATTGAGAAATTGTGTTGTGCCTTGGTTTGGACAACTCAGAGGTTGAGGTAATACATGTTGTACCATACGACCTAGCTAATCTCAAGTTGGGCCTCTAAAATATATGATAGAGTCAATCGCTTTGAATGGAAGGATGGCTAGATGGTAAATTCGCTTCTAAATTTGACATAGTTTATGTGAGCCAAAAAGCCGAGAAAGGAAGCGCAGAGCGATTTTCTAGCCAAGAGAGCTCTAGAAGACTATGAGAGTTTGAACTTTGACTTCTCAAATGAGGACCTAATGTATGTGGCAACCACCAAAGATGACACTCCGTAAGATCGCCCTTGGAAACTAAACTTGACGGAACATCAAACGCATGCTGGCAATGTAATCGAATCACCTGGTATCCCCGAATGGAGACTATTATCCATTTACTTGCAAATTGGATCTTGATTACAAAAATAATATGGCGAGTACAAAGCATGTATCATGGGAACTGTGCAGCCATAGAATGCAAAATCAAAGTGCTAGAGGTGTATGGGATTCGCACTAGTGATCTATCACCAAAGGTGAATGGGGAAAAAAGACCTCAAATTGATCACTTATCAAATCTAGTTCGAATTAATTGAGGAGTTCGATGATATCACATTTCGTTACCTCCCGCGATATGAAAACTAGATGGCTGACGCTTTGGCTACATTAGCCTCTATGATTAAAGTAAATAAACAAGAGGATGTGAAGCCTATCCAAATGTGTATTTACGAGGCTCTAGGTCATTGCCACAACATCGAAGAAGAAGAAGAAGAAGAAGAAAAAGAAGAAGAAGAAGAAGAAGAAAGAGATGATCATCCTTAGTATCACGATATACTGCGATATGTGAAGAATCGTGAATACCCTGACTAAGCAATCGAGATTGATAAAAGGACTTTGAGAAGACTGGCTAGTGACTACGTCTTAGACGGGGAGATCCTATACAAAAGAAGAAAGGATCGGGTACTATTGAGATCTGTGGACGCTGTTGAAGCTAAGAAAATTTTGGAAGAAGTCCACGAGGGTGTTTGTGGAACACATGCTCATGGTTTCACAATGACTAGGCAAATCATGAGATTCAGGTATTATTGGTCCACCATGGAAGGGGATTGCATCAATTATGCCAAGAAGTACCATAAGTGCCAAATTTATGGGGACAAGATTCACGTGCCTCCGCCACCTCTTCATATTATGACTTCTCCATGGCCTTTCTCTATGGGGCATGGATGTCATTGATCGATCTTGCCAAAATCTTCAAATGGGCATCGATTCATTTTATGGTTATCGATTACTTCACTAAGGTAGAAGCCACTTCATATGCCAATGTCACCAAGTCGGTAGTCAAGAAATTCTTAAAGAAATAGATCATCTGCCAGTATAGAATGTCAGAAAGTATCATATCGGACAATGTATTGAACCTGAACAACAGCATGATAGCAGAGGTCTGCAGGCAGTTCAAAATTAAACACCACAACAATAACACTTCTTACTCGGATTCTATGCTGGAATTGGGCATGAGGCATTACCGGACTTGACTTGCTTGATTATTCCACTTTAGGCTATATAAATTCTCTCAAAATTTAAAACTTTTCATTCACCATCGAATATCCCTATCATGGGTCAACGAGAACCTTTACACCATTTCGGTATGTCACGGAACCAAACCGAACTTTTCAAACACTTGGAAAATTTTCACCTAAACATCTTTCAGAGCAACTTTGTCAACGAATTCGCAATCATCGAAAAGCCTTTCACGAACCGTCTACAATATCCCACTAGTCCCGAAAACTACGGACTTCAAACATATTTCTCGATGGTTTCCATTCTAAAATAGCTGAGATTTTACTCGAATTAACTCGTATTCCCATGGTGATACAATATGCTCCAAATCTAACCTCGCACAACCAAAACTCTCATTTACTAAACTTTGCATACGAGATGCTTCTCGCAGTGATGCAACACAATTCTCAAATGTTCAAATGTAGTGTCTCATCACAAGAATAAACCGAATGTCATCAACAAACACTACAACAAAGCGATCCAAATACTGATGCGAATATCCAATTCATCAAATCCATAAACACCGCAGGAGCATTCATTAGTCCGAAAGGCATCATTAAGAATTCATAATATCCGTTCCTCGTTAAAAAGTAGTTTTCGCACATCGATTCTTTAACTCTCTTTACGACACTTTTGTATCAATCACATATGCGGATAGGCTTCATAACCCTTTCTCACATAGTTCAAAGCTTTTCTTCATAGATACAACATTGGTAACCCTTTCAAATCATCGGATTCAATTCGAACTATCTCACCATTTTGACTTCTCAATTCAATACTCTTTCTTTTACAATTCACAATGGCATTACGCAAAGTGAGCCAATCCATACCCAGAATTGTATCAAATTCATCGAATGTTAGTAACATCAAATTAGCCAAAAAAAAACATCCCAAAACATCAACGGACAGTTCTTGTGCACTTTATCCACCAAGACATATTTGCCTAAGGGGTTCGATACTCTAATCACAAATTCAGTATACTCAACAGGTAGAGTCTTACTTGATACTAGATTCACACACACATATGAATGAGTAGATCCTAAATTTATCAATGCAATCACATCAGTATCAAACAAAGTAAAAGTGATGACGTCTGGAGATGACGCTTCCTCTCGTGCTCGAATAGCATAGGCTCGAGCAGGTGCTCTCGCCTCCGATCTCACGGCTGTATCAGTAATCCTTCTCTGGCTTCCGCTCACATTTTCGGTGTTTCTGGGTGGTCTACCCCTAGCCATCACATTACTCGATCTCACATTTTGAACATTTTCTTCCTTAGCCATCTTTGGGCAGTCTCGAATGAGGTGATCTCGTGATCCACATTTATAGTAAACTCTATTGTTGTACTTGCCCCAGCATTCTCCCACATGTCGTTTTCCATACTGTCTACACTCAGGTTTGTTACTTTTGGCACTATCAACAATTGATTCTATTGGAACTTGAGTTCTCGGATCAACACTTAGTCTCATACGATCTCTACTCATATATCCAAATGAAGTATTTGATTAGTTGTTTTCATCTCTGAATTTATTCGTCGAAGGTTGAGATGACTTACTCATCAATCTTTTTCTTTCATCACGAGCTTCAGAGTCGACTTTCTTCTTTTCTTTACTGAGCTCCTCAGCTTTGCAGGCTCTTTCAACTAACACAACAAATTCGTTTATATCAAGTATCCCAACCAACAACTTAATGTCCTCATTCAATCCTTTTATGAAACGTTTACACATAGTAGTTGTCAAAACACATTCCCGTGCATACTGGCTCAATCTCACAAATTCCGCTTCGTACTCGATGGCGATAAATGACCTATTTCAGCTCTAGAAACTCTTTACGTTTCTGATCAATGAATCGTTGACCGATATACTTCTTTCTGAACTTAGCTTGAAAGAAATCCCAGGTGATTCTCTCTCTCAGAAACCACGGATGTCAACGTCTTCCACCGGTTATAAGTTGTATCTCTCAACAAAGCGCACACTTGATACACTCATCGAGTCAACACTATCTCATCGAATACCGAATTGTATTCTCAAGCCAAAACTCATTTCGCTTCGGCATCGTCATTAGTCAGGGCCCTAAATTCTTCTTGCCCCACACTTACGAATCTTATCCACGGAGGTTTATTCAATCGATTGGATCTACCACTTGTGGTACAACAGTACTTGTGGGGTGGAGGTTGTGGAAGCGACGGATTCGTTCAAGCGAACTCGAAAACCACTCAATCATCATTCAAAAGAAGGCTTGCTTAGCCTCTCCACCCTAACTGCTTTCATTCTTCCTAGATGTGGCTGGCGCTGTCCCTTGAGCAGGAGCAGGCGCGTTACTCTCTACATCGTCAGCAACTGCTCGATCGAGATCCATTTGCTATACGAAAACACATTTATAACTCTAAGAATTCATCACACTATGGCAATTTCATATATGGCATGTATAGCTAGACTCACACTGCCTACGTTAGTACTAGAATCGACTAAACCGTAGCTTTGATACTAATAAAATGTAACACCCCTAACCCGAAACCATCGCCAGAATAGGGTTAAGAGACATTACCAGATAATTCAAAACCTTTCACATCCATTTCATGACACAAAGTCAATCATCAATTAAACATACTCAATTACGAGCATATAGTCCCTTATCTAGGTCTATGAGACCTTAAACTCGTGTTAGAAAAAGGTCGGGACTAAACCGAACACTTATGAAAGTTTTCAAAATTTTAAACATTTTTCAATACTGTTGAGGTCACACATCCGTGCAATCAGGCCGTGTGCCTCACACGGCTACCACCACACCATGTGTCTAGGTCGTGTCAAAACAGGCATGCATCTTGACTTATCCCCACGGCCACTAGACACCCCGTGTTCCATGGCCGTGTGTTACTAGGCTAGCTACTGACTTGATCACACGACCGTGTACCCTGTCCAGACACACCTAGAAGTGATCCTTAAACCACACGACAGAGACACACGCTCGTGTCACTTGGCCATGTATGCAAAATAGGCCATTTGCAAGGCCAATTTGCTACCCACACAAAGGTCAACCCTACAAGCATAATTAAGCATATTCTCATACACAATTTGGCAACCGAATACATGTTAAATGATCAACATACCATCCTATCCAATCTCATTTCTATCATACCATCTTATATGCTAAATAGCTCAACCAATTCACATATAAAACCAAACATAAATCATCCTCAACATCATTAAGTTACAATAGCATCAATCCATCACTAGGCTTACCATTTATAAGACATTTTCATTGCCATCAAAACATACCAAACATACATCGCATACCAAATTCACATATGCATACTTGCAACATTTATCTAGCCACATCACATGGCTATTTACACATATCAATTGATTTCAAAACAACTAGCCTATACATGCCATATTTCAACTATATACATCTCTCTAAAAGTACCAAAATAAATTACCGATAGTGTGATAGAGATGCTGACGATCCCCTGATCTGAGCTAGCTTTGCTGACACTGTAAAACAGAGAAACAAATTACACAGTAAGCTTACAAAGCTTAGTAAGTTCGAAATACAATACAATTAACTCATTGAATCAAATCAATGTACAAATTGAACCATCACATAGATAATTTTCCAATGATACACAATTTCAACTATATCCAATACTCAAATAGCATTCCATTCATCTACTTTCAATTTCACCAACTACATATGTATCATACATACCTTTGCCAACACTTAGTTACTCACTAACTATGCTATCCAACCATCACATAGATAAAGACACAACTAAGCATATTATCAATCTCAACCACATACTCAAATATCTATTCATTCAACTCTTAAATCTATCATCAACCACATAGGTTCAAACATACCTTGATCAACACAAAGTTACTCACCATTCATGCTACTCAATTTCTCGATATTACCTCTCGTTCAACATTTGCTATTCCTTTGATAAATTTGTACACTTAGTGCCAATTTACTAATAGAAACATAATTGTCATCGCACATTTAGTGCCAATAAGTTAAACCGAACTTATATCGATATCGCACACACAGTGCCAATTCGAAAAGCCGAAGCTTCTATCTTTTCGCACACACAGTGCTAATCATTTAAAGCCGTAACTTTTATCGTTTCGTACACACAGTGCTAATCATTAAAGTCGTAGCTTCTATCATTTCGCACACACAGTGCTAATCATTAAAGCAGTAGATTCTATCATTTCGCACACATAGTGCTAATTCAACTCTGTATCAACTCAATTTCACACACTTAGTGTCTCAATACTCGAACTTTCACATAACACATTCTATTCCATTAATATACATTCATTCATTATTCATCACATAGATACTAGTTTAATAGCAAGTATTATATCGAACTTACCTCGGGCGTCGATATCTAAAAACGATCGATTAATCGAGCACTTTGTCTTTGCCTCTCTCCTTTCTTGGTCTATACATATTCAAATTCAACTCATTCAATCACCAATTCATTCAATTTAATCCACACACACTTATTTAGGGTATTTTACAAAATAGCCCTCACATTTTCACATTTCGACACTTTAGTCCTTATTTCACAAAATCATCAAATTCACATAATTTCTTTTCATATAGGCCTAGCTGAATTTCGCTTGTGTTCATACAAGCCCACACATTTCATTTATTTCACAATTTAGTCCTCAAATTTACACTTTTCTCAATTTAGCCCAAAATACTTAATTGCACCAAAAATTCAAATACAAACTATGTTAACCCAACACCAAGCTTTCATATTTCACCAACTAACATTACAAAGCTCACATATTCATCAATGGCACATCTCAAAATCTCTATCAATTTCTAAAATTAAAGCATGGGTTGGCTAGAGCACGAAGCAATGATTACGAAAACATAGAAATTATCAAAAACCGATCAAAATCTAACCTTGAATCAAGCCAATTGCTAGCCAAAATTACTAGAGCTTTAAACCCTTCTTCTTTCTTTAATATTCGGTTGATAGAAAACAAAGATGAGCACTTTCTAGCTTTTATTTTATTTTAATGTCATCTTATTTCATGTTTACTAAATTGCCTTAATGAATCATCCATTTAATTAACAAATATTAGGACATTTATGTCCATCTACCATCCACTACTTTTAATAATGGACTAATTGCCTCATAAGGCCTCCACATTATAAAGATAACAGCAATTAAGTACTTAACAATTAGCACACAACATTTTACACTTTATGCGATTTAATTCTTTTTCATAATTTGACACACAGTCTATAAAATTACCACACAGAATTATCACACAGGCTATATCACATATAATAAACACTAAGATTAATATTAAAATATTATTTTGACCTTGGATTTGTGCTCTCGAAACCACTTATTACGAATAGGGTTTAAATCGGGCTATTACAATTTTACAATTAAGCGAGAAATGTGATCCTATATTTCGTCTTCTTAAGAAACACAATCCAAAGTGTGGGATCATAAATACAAGAAAGCTTTTGGTAAGGTTAAGCAAGACTTGTTAGGTCCTCTAGTATTGTCACCTCCATGTCCAGATAGGTTATTAATCATCATTTAAGCGTATTTAATAACTCTATGGGATGTGTGTTGGGTCAACACGATAATTTGGGAAGAAGAGAAAAGGCGATATACTACCTCACTAAGAAATTCACTGAGTGTGAAATGAGATATTTTCCAATTGAGAAATTGTGTTGTGCCTTGGTTTGGACAACTCAGAGGTTGAGGTAATACATGTTGTACCATACGACCTAGCTAATCTCGAAGTTGGGCCCTCTAAAATATATGATAGAGTCAACTGCTTTGAATGGAAGGATGGCTAGATGGTAAATTCTGCTCTCTAAATTTGACATAGTTTATGTGAGCCAAAAAGCCGAGAAAGGAAGCGCAGTAGCAGATTTTCTAGCCAGTAGAGCTCTAGAAGACTATGAGAGTTTGAACTTTGACTTCTCAAATGAGGACCTAATGTATGTGGCAACCACCAAAGATGACACTCCAGAAGATCGTCCTTGGAAACTAAACTTCGACGGAACATCAAACGCTGTTGGCAACAGAATCGAATCAGTCCTGGTATCCCTGAATGGAGACTATTATCCATTTACTTGCAAATTGGATCTTGATTACAAAAATAATATGGCAGAGTACAAAGCATGTATCATGGGAATCCGTGCAGCCATAGAATGCAAAATCAAAGTGCTAGAGGTGTATGGGGATTCTGCACTAGTGATCTATCAGCTCAAAGGTGAATGGGGAAAAAAAGACCTCAAATTGATCACTTATCGAAATCTAGTTCTGGAATTAATTGAGGAGTTCGATGATATCACATTTCGTTACCTCCCGCGATATGAAAACTAGATGGCTGACGCTTTGGCTACATTAGCCTCTATGATTAAAGTAAATAAACAAGAGGATGTGAAGCCTATCCAAATGTGTATTTACGAGGCTCTAGGTCATTGCCACAACATCGAAGAAGAAGAAGAAGAAGAAGAAAAAGAAGAAGAAGAAGAAGAAGAAAGAGATGATCATCCTTAGTATCACGATATACTGCGATATGTGAAGAATCGTGAATACCCTGACTAAGCAATCGAGATTGATAAAAGGACTTTGAGAAGGCGGCTAGTGACTACGTCTTAGGCGGGAGATCCTATACAAAAGAAGAAAGGATCGGGTACTATTGAGATCTGTGGACGCTGTTGAAGCTAAGAAAATTTTGGAAGAAGTCCACGAGGGTGTTTGTGGAACACATGCTCATGGTTTCACAATGACTAGGCAAATCATGAGATTCAGGTATTATTGGTCCACCATGGAAGGGGATTGCATCAATTATGCCAAGAAGTACCATAAGTGCCAAATTTATGGGGACAAGATTCACGTGCCTCCGTCACCTCTTCATATTATGACTTCTCCATGGCCTTTCTCTATGTGGGGCATGGATGTCATTGGATCGATCTTGCCAAAATCTTCAAATGGGCATCGATTCATTTTTATGGTTATCGATTACTTCACTAAGTGGGTAGAAGCCACTTCATATGCCAATGTCACCAAGTCGGTAGTCAGTAAATTCTTAAAGAAATAGATCATCTGCCAGTATAGAATGTCAGAAAGTATCATATCGGACAATGTATTGAACCTGAACAACAGCATGATAGCAGAGGTCTGCAGGCAGTTCAAAATTAAACACCACAACAATAACACTTCTTACTCGGATTCTATGCTGGAATTGGGCATGAGGCATTACCGGACTTGACTTGCTTGATTATTCCACTTTAGGCTATATAAATTCTCTCAAAATTTAAAACTTTTCATTCACCATCAGAATATCCCTATCATGGGTCAACGAGAACCTTTACACCAGCTCGGTATGTCACGGAACCAAACCGGAACTTTTCAAACACTTGGAAAATTTTCACCTAAACAAGGGCCACACACTCGTGTGGACAGGCTGTGTGGTCTCACACACCCATGTCCCTACCCCATGTGGAATTTATTTTCATTTCGAACCTACAGGGTTTTCACACGGCCGGACACACGCTCGTGTGCTCCACACGGCCTAGACATGCATGTGTCCTTGCCCGTGTGTAAAAACTTGGGTATTCTGTTTGTGACGTCAGCAGCCTCATAAGGGTCACACGGCCTAGGCACAGGCCCGTGTGGCTAGCCCGTGGTCGACACTGACTTACAACACTAACATGCAGGGGACACATGGCCAAGTCACACACTCATGGGACTGACAGTGTGTCTCACACGGCCTAGACACACGCCTGTGTGTCTAACCATCTGGACCAATTTAAGGCTATTTTCCAAGCCATTTAGCCACTCTCACTTGCATACAGTCATACACCATTACATAAACTTTACATATCATCAATTATAACTCTTGAATTATCACATTTAAACTATAAAATGAAGTATTCATCCCACACACGAGAGAGAACTATTTCTGGTATAATTACAATCGACTTAAGCCATCATCTATGGCTATACGCAACTAAACCATAAACTCTCCTAGGCCAACACATTTGGCCATATCAACTATGACTTAATCAACTTTAAAAAGATCCCTATACATGCCATAACTCATAAAGACTTGAAACCTCATACCAAGTTTCTGCTCGATAGTGTGAAAACATCTTCGGCGGTCTCCAACCCGAGCTAGTTAAGCTAACCTATAAGAGATGGGAAAAGAAATGGTGTAAGCAATAATGCTTAGTAAGTTCATATGCAAATAATAATCAATTATTAATATTCATTGACTATACTCGATCACAAGGTATTATAATGAGTTTTACTCTTAACTCATGGTTACCTATTCAATCATTCATAATGCTTACTCATTCCGTCTCTTACCACGTTCTAACCATATCTTGAGCTTAATGCTCGCATTCATTAACTTATACCCCTACACTTAACATCACATAGTCACATGATACAGCACATCGTAACTTCTCAATGTACCATTCATACTACTAGTCGCTCGGTGGTTTCGCACTTAGCCCACCATCAATCTCTAATAGGGAAGTATCGCACATAGCCCACTATTTGATACTAAACTTGATGGTATCACACACAACCCATTGGTAACAAATAATATGGTGGTAACGCACATAGCCTACCATTTGATATTGTTGATGGTATCGCACACAGCCCATCATTAACAATTAATAAGGTGGTATCGCACATAGCCTACCGTTATTATACATTCACGGATATTTATCCACATGTATATCACTATTTCAAATGTTCATCCGAGAACATCCTCACACACTATCATTCTTACTTAGATTTCTACAATAATCATTCACTTTCACGCAATGCATTTATAAATACAACATATACAATTAGGATGCATCATTTACACATGACCCACTATGGGTTCATCATATACCAAATTCACCTCAATTTAGTTCTAACACGTACCTGTACCTCTCATGGTACAACCACATACTTTCTGATTTTCAACATATCTGTTGAATCACTCAAATTGTTAAATAACACTTTTGAATCTCATACATATAATCTCACATTGACATCATGCCCCCGATAGGGTCTTACATGAAATATCATATCAATGTCATGTTCTTGACATGATCTTATTCAATATCTCACACCGAGGCAATATTCCAAATATGGTCTTATACGGGATCTTAATTATCATCATATCTTACTATTTGCGTTCCCACTATTCTTAGATTCAATTCCCTTGACATCTCCTTAAAACATATTAAATACATCCATAGAGTAAATATACATTCCATAAAATATTGTAATATTAAATACTTCACTTAGAGTTGCATAATTTAGCAGATGAACTTACCTCGATACCGAAAAGGGTAAAAAGGGGTCTGTTTGCCCACATTTCTCTTTTCTCCCGTTCTAGGTCCGAATCTCATTTTCTTTGATCTAGAACAATAGAATTTACTCATTTAATCATCACACTAATCAACACATTTCAAAATTTCTATTTTGGCAAAATTACCATTTTGCCCTTAGACTTTGGCAAAATTACGATTTTACCCCTAGGCTTGTAAATAAATTTTCATCCAACTTCTTTACTAATCAAGCCTAGCCGATTCATATTATCTTCTATTACAACTCAAGATTTCAATTATTTCATGCACTTATTACCAATTTGCAATATTTACAACTTAGTCCTAATTAGGTGTTTTCATGACAACACCTTTCACAAAAGTTGTTTCTCATCTCTCTAACATTCATTTTCTTCCATAAAAACTCAGAAAAAACATAAAATCTCTCATAGAAAGTCCCTAGACTTTCAACCATATTGCAAATTAGTCCCCTCATTAGCTAGCTTAAGCTTTGAGGACTTCAAAAGTACAAAAACTATCAACTTAAACCATCAAAATCACTTCCTTGTAGAGAAAATGAGTTACTGAAATTTTCAAGCTTTCAAATCCCTCCCTTGGTTGATATTTTCGATTGGAGAAGAAAAGAAAATGAAAAGATGATAGCCTTGGCTTATTTCATCTTATTTTATTCATTTTATCTACTAATATCACCAACTTTTGACCATAATAAATGCTCTTGCCCCCTATGCATACTATGGCTGGCCAACTCACTTAAAACAAGGCCAAATTTCACATTTGCGACTTCTAGTTAATATTTTATAGCTATTTGGTACCTCTAGAAAATAAAATAGAACTTTCACACTTTATGCGATTTAGTCCTTTTTCGCGATTAAGCATGAAATCGCTAAAATTAAAACACCAAAATTTTCATGCACCCTTATAAACATGTTATAACACATAAAATAACATGAAGATAATTTTCTCTAACCTCAGATTAGTGATCCTGAGATCACTGTTTCAACTAGCCCCTAAATCAGGCTGTTATAACAACTCGTCACCATATCGCCCAAAAATGAACGGTGCAGTTGAGGCAGCTAATAAGAACATCAAGAAGATTGTGGGGAAGATGACTGAGACTTAAAAAGATTGGCATGAGAAGTTACCATTTGCTCTTTATGCTTATCGAACGTCAGCCAGGACCTCTACCGGGGCAACTCTTTTCTCATTGGTCTATGCAATGGAGGCAGTTTTACCCATCGAAGTTGAGATCCCTTCCCTTCGAGTCTTGTCATAGCTGAAGTTGGATGAGGTAGAATGGATCCAAACCTGATATGATCAGTTAAATTTGATTGAAGAAATGAGATTGAAAGCTATCCGTCATGGTCAAATGTACCAAAAATGAATGATGCGAGCTTACAAAAAAAAGGTTCGCCCCAGAGAATTCCATGAGGGAGACTTGGTATTAAAGAAGATCCTCCCCATACAAAAAGACTTCAGAGGAAAATAGATGCCAAACTGGGAAGGACCTTATGTGGTAAAGAAGGCCTTTTCGGGAGGAGCGCTAATCTTAACTGAAATGGATGGAAAAACTTTGCCTAATCCAATTAATTCGGATTCAATAAAAAAATATTTCACCTAAAAAAAAAGAAAAAAAAGAAAAAGGAGAGGCTAAGGTGAAAACCCGCAAAGGGCGCATTGAGACCAAAGGGGTTTTGAATTGAAAACTCGTAAAGGGCAATTCAAATTTTGATCGGAGGTGGGGCATACGGTAGTCTTGCGATGCCTGAATTAACAAAAGAGAGGTATGCTACTTCTTGGGGCATCGACAAAGTACTCTTAATCTCCTAAACACATGTTGAGCTCAAAAATGGTCCTCAAGAAGTTCATACAGAGAAGCTTAAGTTGCAATATCTAGGGCACCTATTTTTCCTCTAACCGATTTTGTGTTCCAGCAATGTTTGCTTTCTTGGATTAATCTATTCCTTTCAGATTTTGTTCTTGATAAATTTCAGCTTTGTCCATTATTATGACCTTTTTCAAGCAGTTTGCATTGAAATAATGATTATTAGACTAATATACTTTCATAAAAGGAGTTTTGCATATTACTTTGGAAGCTTCTAAATAATACGGGGACCTAAAACGGGACTATTATTTAGAACTCACCAAACCTAAGGGTTGGAAACATTTGAGAAAAGCAGTCTAAATTGTGACTATTTCTTCGAATTTTCTGTCAAAGATACCAGCTGAGCGAGAAGGCAGGGTATTGTGTCAATGATAGAATCTCGATGAACAATGAGAAATGACAACCTAAGCATCAAAAAGGGATCATTCTCGTAAAATGACATTCTGCATTCATGCATACACATCTAGTTAGGAGCATTTGATTCATTCTGATCATGACATCCTAATCATTTGGCATAAACATAGGCCCATGTAATCGATTCAATAGGTCATGTTCCCTAGAGGACGATGTAACAAGATCGGTGAATCCACAAATCCCATACCCCTGAAGTTGCAGTGGGATGGATTGAAGTCATTATAGCAAACCTTAGCTCCCTGAAGTTGCAGTGGAGCAGGATGAAGTTACAAGTCTTATCTCCTTAAATTTGTAGTGAAGCAGACTGAAGATAGCGAATCTTATTTCCCTGAAGTTGCAGTGGAATAGATTGAGGCTATAAATTCAGATCCTATCTCTCTGAAGTTGTAGTAGAGTAGATCATGGCAAGCCTTATCTCCCTAAAGATGCAGTGGAGCAGGTTAAAGTTACAAGTATTATCTCCCTGAAGTTGCAGTGGAACAGACTAAAGATAGCGAATCTTATTACCCTGGCGTCGCAATGGAACAGATTAAAGCTACAAATTATGGCATATCTTATCTTCTTGAAGTTGCAGTGGAGTAGATTGAAGCCATCAGCTTTATCTCCCTGAAGTTGTAGTGGAGCAGACTGAAGATAGCGAATATTATTTCCTTTGACATTGCAGTGGAATAGATTAAAGCTACAAGTTACGGGTTTATCTCTTTGAAGTTACAGTAGAGCAGATCAAAACAAAGCTTATCTACCTGAATTTGCAGTGTAATAGATTGGAACTACAAAATCCTATCTCTCTGAAATGGCGGTGGAGTGGATCAAAGCAAAAAGACGCAGTGGACAAAAACAAGGCTACTTGAAAAAGAGAAGAACCAAAAGAAGTCAAGACTCAGTAGGACCGGGGAAAATTGGCCCTTTTAAAAGTCTTTGCTCCATTCCCATTACACGACAATGAGCAAAGATGGGCATCTATTATGGGCCAATTTTGCCCGGGGCCCATAAGAAATAAAACTAAACAAAACATTAATGGTCCACAGTCCTGAAATTACAGACCCAAAAAATATTACAAACCTTAAACCCAGCCCAACACCTAACCTAAAGCCCAAAATAGCCCAAAACACTAAAGACCCAATTTAGACCCAAACCAACCCTACTTAACCCTAGCCCAATACCCTCAGCAGAAAAGACAAAGATTGCCAACCCTCGGTGCGTCGCACCTAGGTCTTCTAGCCACTGCCTTCTGCCATTCTGACGTCGCCACTGGCCTCCACTTGCAAAGAATAAAAGAAGAAAAGACAGCAAAATGATTAACTTGTAAAATGGCTATATAAGCCAAAGTAAAAACCAATTGTATTCTTCTTCTTTTTACAGACATTTTTAAATACAAATCAGAACAAGATTCAAACACAAAATAAAACAAAAAATAGCAGAACAGATCAAAGAAAAAAATGAATCAAATGTGCAAAGGTTTTCTTTATTTTTATTTTCTTCTTTTTTCCTTTTCGAAACTATTTATACATATAAAGATTTCTTTATTTCCTTTTTACTGTTTATACATATATATATTGAAAATATAAAAAAATATAAAAAAATTACCTTTTCGAGTTACGTGGACAAGCGTGCAGTGCACCGAGCAGTGTGACAATGACAGACGGTGCCAGGGACTAGACCGGAGATCGGAGATGGGGAGAGGATTTGAGAGGAAAATCTATTTTTTTCTGAAAAGGAGAAGAATGAAATTTAAAAAAAAACTGACTTATATAGGCCTCCAAAACGACGTCATTTTGGGATGGCCTCAGATGCCCAAAACGGCGTCGTTTTGCCCCTCCGACCCGAGATCCGACCCGCTCCAGGCCTAGGATTTGTGTGTTTTTAACGGAAGGGCTAATTGCACTTTTATTCCTTCCGCTTTTTATTTCTTTGCAATTAAGTTTATTTTATTTTTAATTTTGCCCAATAATTTACTTCAATTTTCAATTTGGTCCCCCTTGATGCTGTGCGTTTTGGAGGGGAAGGGAAAATTTCCCTTTTAGTCCCTCCTTGTTATTCGCGCGTTCAATGAGATCCTTTTCCTTTTTTATTTATTTCAGATTTGCCCCGAACTTTCGCTTCAAGTTCAATTTAGTCCTTTTTTGTTATTTTTGCTATTTTGTTGTTAAAATTAATTAATTTAATATTCCTATTATTATTATTATTATTATTATTATTATTATTATACGTACTATCATATTTATTAATTATTATTATTATTATTATATTATTATTATATCATTAATTTTTTATTATTCTTAATACTATTATCATTATTTTATTTTTATTATTATTATTATTATTATTATTATTATTATTATTATTTTTTTATTTCACTATTATTTGTTTATTATTACTATTTATTATTATCATTAATATTATTATTTTTGTTACTATTATTATTTTCTTTACTATTATCATTGCTATTATTATTATTACTATTATAATTATATTTTCTCTTTATATTTATTACTTATTATTATTTTATTTTCATTTTCATTATTATTATTATTTTTAATTTTAATTTAATTTAATTTATTTTTCATTTTTGACTCGTTTATTTTATCTTATTTTCGTCTTTATTATTGTTATTCACATTAACGCATTTATTATTCTTTCGTTATGCATATTAGTTTTGTAATTCATTTTTCCATTTTACTACAATCGTATTACATTTTATTCGATGCATTAAAATTTTTGTTTTGAAATAAGCAAATACTCCGTGTTTTAAGATTCGAAAGAAATCGTACCCTAACTTACTGGGTTTCGATTTTTCTCATCGAGTCTAAAGAACCAATTATTTTTTTTATCAAAGCATATAAGTTAAATAAAAACTTATTCTTGGGAATTCAAAATGTTGCGCCCTAACTCACTAGATGTGACATTTTGTTATCTAGAGGTAAGGATTTATAAAAATAAAGGCAATATTCTGTATTTAGAATTTTGAGAAATTGTGCCCTAACTTACTAGGTTCCAATTTTTCATTTCACCCAAATGACCGAATATCCTTTTTGAATTTAAATGCACTAATTTTAAAAGTCTTTACAAGCTTAGTTTCGGGGATTCAAAATGCCGTATCTTAATTCACTGGTCATGACATTTTACTAGGCATGACATTTTACTTCTTCGAAATAAGCGGGTCCCAGCATAATTTATTCAAGTTTTCTTCTAATCAAAGAGGACCGTATTTTAAAATATTTTTAAATTTTCGACATCAAGACGTTAATCAATCAATTCGGTACTAATTTTGGGCGTTACTAGGGTGCTAATCCTTCCTCGTGCATAGCCGACTCCCGAACCCATTTTCTCGAATTTTGTAAGCCAAAATCATTGTTTTAATAAATCAAAATATTTTAATGACCAATTTCAAGGTGATCCCATCACATCTCGAAAAAAGGATTGGTGACGACTCTATTTTTATTTTTTAAAGTCGATCCCCACTTTTCAACTAAAAAAAAAATGGTTTCGACAAGGTCGATCCTAACAATTACTATGCGCTTGAGTTTCAAACTTTGTATCTATCAATTAAATAGTTATTAATTTTGGTGGGGTTTCGTTAAAAACTCGAAATTAAAGCATCATTTGTCTACCATTACAAATACTGGCAAGTATTCTATACTTTTAAACAACACACACACATATATATATATATATATATATATATATTAAATCCATGATCTAATTATCCATTTATCAACATTGATTACATTTTCTTAAAATTCTATTATATATACCATGATGTAAATAATCATTCACCTTATTAATGATTTAAGTCATTTGGACATAACCCTCGATTGAGTTTCATTTACACCAACCATATAATGCATTTAAGAGAACACTTTTAACTCTTAGTGAAAACTATGATTCGGTATATATAAGCTAAGCTACACCATGCATAAGTTGTATACCCAACATATGTAGTCATATATTTACTTGAAATTAAGGTTAAACAAGCAATGAACGTCACAAGTCAATTGATCTACAAATAAATTTAAGGTCATTCAATTTAGATCTAATTTAATATATTGTTAATTCAAGCTAATACATCTATCTCTACTTGGGAATCACTCCCTCTTGATAACTAAGACAAGCTATTTATTTTACAGACTTTAAATGAAATAAATAGTCAATTACATAAAATAATATTTATCTATCTACTATACATAAATCTACCAACTCTAAAATTGCAAATGGTGAATGACACATATACCCTTAATAATTTTTAATTAATTATTATATCTTATTTTATTTAAGATTAATGTGCAGTTTGATATCTCAACTATAACTTATTCTTCAATGCAATATTTGTGATTTTTCTTTTCCAATTTGATAACTCAAGGATCATTCTGTTAACCATTTTACCCCTTCCCAAAAATCACATGACATTATATGATGAATGAAAAATTACCACATGTAAAATTCATGCCATAATTTTTAAATGATGTGGAAATATTAAAATTAAATGAATTTCTCTTCCCTACGTGTGCAAAAATGATTTTTCTTTTTTCTTTGGTAAATATTTTCAATCTCCAAATCCCTTTTTCACCCTCCTTTCTCCGATAAACCAAAGCCACCCTTGTGGATGCTCTCTTCTGCCATCTGAATCTCCACTCCAACAAAAAATCGAGAGCCAACTGCGTGTCTTTCTTTCCTCTTCAACCTCACTCGTTTGGATTTCTCCAAAACAAAATAGAAAATATGAAAATCCAGATAGAGTTTTAGATTATCCTTGAGTTGGTCTACACTGGTGATTGTCCGATGAACCTCCAAACAAAGTCATAGCTGTAAATAATCACTAGTAGCTTTTGGCAGGTCAAAGTTGTACATGCGAATAGTTTCTCGAAAATCAATCCCTTTAGCTGCAATATTCTTTGCTCTTTTTTTTTTTTTTTCAAATAACGACAATTTTCCCTTTGCTGCAAATTTTCATTCACATAAAAATGGTGATGAAGAAAAAATCGAATCCCTGGGATTGTGTCATGTATTTTTCATTTTGTTTCAAATTTTCTTCATGTTGGAATTTGGGAATGGTCATCGGAATATGAAATTTCTTGACGAAGTTCGGAAAATTATGAATTCTGATAGTCGGAGTTCATGTTCCGAAGAACAATAAAATGAAATAATGGAAAAGTAAAAAAAGAGCATGCGTGTTATTGGATCGGGAATTTTTGTTAGTTGTCCCATTAATCGTTATGGTAATAAGGGTGTAAAATCTCAAGAAAAAGAAAATAATTAATTTTTTTTCACTCAGATATTTGAAATTTTAAAATATATTAAAAATACTTTAAACTTTTTAAAGAAAGTAATTAAGCTCTTTTTTATATTTAATTGGGTACTTAATTTTTCAAAATATATTAAAAATGTCCTCAAATTTTTTAAAAATAATTAAACCCTTAATTTTTTTACTCAATTAAATACTTGAACTATAAAATGTATCAAAAAATTCTTTGGTCGTTAACTTTAACAGTTGGCCATTAAAGTTAACCACCATTAATTTTTTTCAGTTAAAACCACCTCATGTCACAATTATGACGTGACGTGTGGCAAAAAATTATAAAAACATCAATAAGAATTATAAGAATTATCAAATTTTAATAAAAATATAAAAAATTAAAAATTATGAAAATCGTAAAAAAGTAGAAAATATTGTAAAATTTATAAAAATCATAAAAATATAAAATGCATCAAAAGACCTATTAACCATTAATTTTAACGTTGATTGTTAAAGTTAATGATACCTAGTTTTTTTAGTTAAAGCAATCATGTGTCACAACACATTATGACATGTGAAAAATGATAAAAATAAAATCAATAAAAGTTATAGAAAAATTACAAAATGCTTCTTTTAGTATGACAATTTTATAATTTTTACAATTTTATATTTCGTTATATTTTTTATAATTATCTTATGACTTTATAAAAGTTTACAAATTTTTTTATAATTTTTTTCTAATTTTAAATATTTTATTAAAATTTAATCATTTTATAACTTATATTGATTTTTTATCATTTTTTTTCACATGTCACACTATGGTTGTGACATGTGGTGGCTTTAACTGAAAAAAATCAGTGGTGGTTCAAGTACCTAATTAAGTGCAAAAAAGAAACAGAGGCTTAATTGCTTTTATTGAAAAAGTTAGAGGTTTTTTTTTTTATGCATTGTAAAAGTTTAAGTACCCCTACTCTAAATTCCGAGTGTAAGCTTTCTCATACCTATGTTATCTTGGAACTATATGCTTGTGTGTTTGTGAATATGTGAATTGAGATGAGATGCTATAACATGTGATATGTGGTAATGATAACTATTGTGAAAGTTTAAATGTGTACATGCTATGGATATGATAAATGTTAGTGGCAGTGTTTTGCTAAAAATGCAAATATGCAGTGATAGTGCACAAATTCTCAGTAAGTGATATGTGTTTGATTTAAGATATTTTGGCCTTGTGGTCTTGAAACTGGTGGATATAGTTGGCATACCATAGGATTGTGAGTACTCACCTATATGTATAGTGATTTTGGGCATTGAGGCCCTGGGACATGCTGGAGGGATCAGGGAATGTGAGCTAAGGTCCATTCAATGGGACATGTGAGGGGAAATAAGGAGAGTGTTAGCTTTATGCTTTACTTTTGGGCCATGTTTGACTCTATGCGTTTATGTGGTGTGTTAGAGATCCGTGTATTCGATGAGTACTGGTAGAACTCACTTTTATGTTTCATAGCTCAAGTGCCAATTTATCTGTAAACATGTTTTTGAGTATTGCGATATATGCTTAAATGTTATGTGATTATATGAATATTGTGATATATGTTTGAATGTTATGTGATTATATGAGTATTGTGATATATGTTTGAATGTTATATGATTATATGAGAATTATGATATATGCTTAAATGTTGTGATTATATGAGTATTGTGATATATGCTTAAATGTTATGTGATTATATGTGTAATGTGATATATGCTTAAAAGTGAAAATGATTACCATGTAAATGAACTAGTAATAATGCATGAGTAAGTATATTATGACACTAGAGTTGGAACTGTTGAGGTTGTGCTATATGGTTGTTTCGTTGATGCTTGATGAATTGTTTACATGGTAGTTGTTCTAGTCTTTCACTGAGCTTGTTAAGCTCACTCACTCCTTTTAAACCATTGTAGATTAGTAGCATCTCAGTGTGAGCGATGTGGTTTCAAGGGATTGATCCAAGAAAGACTATTTTATTATTTTGTAGGCTTTATATATCCATTTTTTGTTTTGGGGAAATAAAGGCAATGTGGTAGACTTTTTGCTAGTATTTGCCATGATATTTTGGATGTTTCCATAACTTATTTGTTCTTAGGGTTTAATGATTTGAATCGTGATATGTTGATTATTTCTTGGACTTATTCTTGATGCTTTAAACTGTTACTATAGTCCTTTTGACATTTATTTGATATGGTAAATGATGCATGATTATTAGACTTAACTTGGAATGGATCATATGCTTTTATATTTTGTATTTTTGTGGTATGAAGCAAAGTTATCGATATTCAGGTTTTAAAAACGATACCTCTGTGATTTTTCGAGGTGTAGGAAGTCAATATTGTAATTTGGTATCGATACCTTATCACGAGTATCAATACTCGAGGTAAAATAATCAATACCGAGACTTTGATTTTTAAACAAGAAACAATAAGCAGTTTTGGTATCAATTTTTCAATCGATATCGATACTGTTTAAATGAAATATCGATACAATTGATTGAATAATTTATAATTTATGTTTAATGGTCTATAAGCATGTATAACTCTTGTTTTAAGTTCGCATGATGAATGTTTAGCATGTTTAATGACGATTGGAATACTTAAGACTTAAAATTTTTACAAATGCCAAAATGGAAGATGTTTTCTTAATGATAAGACCATTTGAGTTACATGTGATGTATGACAGTGCTGTGACATCTTGATATTCAGGCTCGGTGACTAGGTCGGGTATAGGGTGTTACACATCATTTGGAGAAAAGATAAAATGGATGGTTGGGTGAGTACCAAGTGAAGAGGGGACAAACCTCATGACGATTAGTTTAGGCAAATCCCTATCATCGAAAACACCATTACCTAAAAGTGATGCCTTTGTGGCTGAACCTGTTATATGTGGAAGCTTTTGTGGCTGTTCTCTGTTACATTTGAGCCCTAGTGGTTGAACCTGTTATATGTGGAAGCCTTTGTCATTGTTCTTCGTTACATGTTAGCCTTTGTGGCGAAATCATCAAGGAGAAACCTTTGTGGTTGATTTTGTTATAAGAAGAGCCTTCTTAGCTGATTCTGTTGAAAGCGCCTTTGTGGCAAAGTCTATTATATGAATCTGGATGCCCTTCTGGCTATATAATGACATATGGATGCCTTTGTGTCTATCTAAGTCAAGTGGACGCCTTTGTGGCTATCGGTTGATCAAGCAAGTGTTTGAAGCTTCTAGAGACAAGGGAAAACATCTAAAGTCAGGAATACGTCTTAGTGTCGTAGTCAATGAAATGACCTCGGGACAAAGATTCAATGGCAACACCGAAGTGGCGGGCTCTAAATAAAGCACATCTGTCCAACTTGAGACAACGAAAGAATGGTGAGAAATGCATGATGATGAGAAGCAGACGAAATGTGCCTTGACCACTAGTAGGAAGGCGAAATGGAGAGTAAGTTACCAGTACAACCCGTGAGTAAATCATGCGATAACGAATGACGTAAGATTGTTAACGGAATATGATGGAATACAAGGTATGTAGAGATTTAATACATGTTCATACTGAGTTTGATAAGTACTTGTCTAGTTCTATAGAGTTAAGTGCAATGTTTACATTTAATGTGAAATGATGAATAAATGTATAATTGTAACATCCTGAAATTAGGCCTAGTAGGATTGAGCCCAATGGGCCTTAGGCGTAGTAGCGTTTAAAATTTTTTTAGAGAATAGGAGATCGACTTAAGTGCAAGTTGGACCTTTTAGATAAGTGATTTTGGAAGGTTAAGGGGCTTATGAAGTCCGGGATCAAATATTAGCTTTGGGAAAATTTTGGTTTTAGGTGAAAAAAACCTTGGAGGTTGGCGGGTAGGCCTTAAGAATAAAATGTGGAGGAAAATGACACAAGTGGAGTGTGTAGTGTAGTGGCAAAGTGACACCACAAGGAAGGAAGGAGGTCGAGGTTCTAGTTGTAGCGTTTGCATTCCTTTTAGATTATTTTATTAAATGAATTTAGACCTTGGCCATAGGGTTATATTTAATTGCGCATGGTTTGAGGCACAAAGAGCTAGTTGGTAAAGTGGCTAGCGATGTGGATTATGTTATAAGGGAGCACAGGTTCGAATCTCATGAGAAGCGAGGAGTATTATTTTATGAGTGGACGGTAGAGTTTAGGTTGAATTTAAACTCTCTTGTGAAGGATCCCATCGGAAAGATACAAGGAATGAAGGTGAAGAGCTAGCTATATAAAGAGCATGCCGGAGAAGGGTTAACATACCTTGGTGGGCGTTGAGCACGGGGAGTGGTCGCAGTAGCATTTAGCACAGAGTCTGTCGGTGTGTAACTCTCTACTCTAGTTGTAGGCGGCAAATGCCGAAGTCTTGTCCACGGCAATAGTAACCACGAGCGTCTGGCCTTGCGTGTAGGGCTTCAATCACGATAGTTGAGGCCATCAATAGTATTCTTGTGGGTTGAAATTGCTTGAATGCGATGGTAGAAGTGGGCCCGATGGGCCGTGAGCCCAAATGGAATAAATTGTATGATGATATAGTATATAGTGAACTAGACTAGGTGGAACTTATATCGTGGATAGATTTGTGTTAGGTGGGCCACACGGCGTGTGGGCGAATGGGCCGAAATCGGGTTTTAGGCCCAACAAATCGTATAAAGATCGAAAATGGCGGTTGAGTCGCTCAAGGCGACCTTGCACCTTTAGAAAGGCCATTCCATGTACAAAATTACGAAAATACCCTTGGTGGGTAAATTCTGAAAATACCCTTGGTGGGTAAATTACGAAAATACCCTTGGTGGGTAAATTACTGAAAATACCTTGGTGGGTAAGTTCTGAAAATACCATTAGTGGGTAAATTACAAAAATACCCTTGGTGGGTAAATTACGAAAATACCCTTGGTGGGTAAATTACGAAAATACCCTTGGTGGGTAAATTCTGAAAATACCCTTGGTGGGTAAGTTCTGAAAATACCATTAGTGGGTAAATTACTGAAAATACCCTTGGTGGGTAAATTACAAAATACCCTTGGTGGGTAAATTACAAAATACCCTTAGTGGGTAAATTACGAAAATACCCTTGGTGGGTAAATTATGAAAATACCCTTGGTAGGTAAATTCTGAAAATACCCTTGGTAGGTAAAATTCTTTGTTATACCTTAGGGGTTGGTTAACTTTGATTATTTTGTATATTATTATTACGATTATGATGGTAATTCGTTTCATCGTTATTTGATATATGTCTAGCATACATAACATCTGCATACAATTATTATGTCATATTGCATGGGTATGATGAGAGGAGGGGAAGATTGATATTCGTGTCGGCGGACACGGTGTTTTGGTAACACATTGTGACTACGGTCACGGAGGTTTAGTACCTCGAGAGGTTTGGCACCTCATAGCGTCTCGTCCACAATGGCTTAGCACCAGTGGGTTGGCCCCACTTTGAGATCTGGGATTGGCGCGGTGATTTGGTATCACACGATGGGTTGGCCCCATCATTCGATTTGTGTCTTCGGACACCGGTGGTTTGGAACCACCGGTGATTTGGTATCACATTCGTGTCTTTGGACACGGAGGTTTGGCACCTCATGGCGACTTGTCCACGTGGTTAATTCCACAGTGGGTTGGCCCCACTTTTGAGATATGGGATCGTCGCGGTGATTTGGTATCACACGATGGGTTGGCCCCATCACTTGATTTGTGACTTGGTCACCGGTGTTTTAGTAACACAATTGTGTCTTTGGACACCGGTGGTTTAGCACCACCGGTGGTTTGGTACCACACGGGGTAGAAAAGGAGTTATGGATGGCTAGGTTGGGTGCATTATGCATATGTATTGCTTTGTTATAAATTGTGTAAGTATGTGGCATTTACCGGAGAGGGAATATGCATTTGAGTCTTGTGACTCACCTTCTCCCTTATATTTTCGGTGATTCGTGAGATCGCGGAAATGGAGTGGATGAACTCGAGGAGGCCATGCAATAAATTTGGGTTCTACGTGAACTTTGGTTTGAGAACTTTAATTTATTTAAATTTGGTTTTATATTTATTTAAGTTGTAATAAGGCCTCTTAAATTATGATTTTGGATTATATTTATGCTTTGAATATGTTTAAAATATGGTTTATAAATTTCTTGATTATGAGCATAAATTGAGCATAAAGTTTTCTAAACTACACAACGCGATGGTTTTAAAACGTTACCATCGGGTAACATAAATCATTTGATAATTTTAACAACTTGAGTGTTTTCGATAATTTAAGCGATTTTCAAATATTAAGTTTCTACATTCAAATGCAAATGGTTTTCAAAGTATTAAATTTGAGTTTTCTTAAAATGATATAAACGTTTTCTAACCTATGATTTATTCATTTATTTTAAAGTTTTACGTAATTTCAAAGTAAATTATTAGTTTTAACTTATTATACACTTGATTTCTACAAATATAGAATTTCAAAGGGTTTTTCACAAAATTTAATCGTTAACTCATTTTCTTCAAAATATTTTCCTCGGTGACATACAGTTAAATTGGGCGTATTGGCCGGGTTTGGGGTGTTACAAATTGATATCGAGCAGGGTTTCAAAAACTTCGGTGTGGGTTATGGGGTTCAAAAAGTTTGTTTGAAAATACATGTTGTTTGGAAGTATGGCACCTTGAGTCTCCGCATCCAAATCAAGTAAGTTCCACTTATTTTATGTTTGTTAAGACAATGTTATGACTATATTTTTGGTATTTATTTTGTGTGTCTTTGGTTTGGATATAGAAATTGTATGTATAAATATCGATTTGCTTTTGTGTTTAGTTATCTAGTTATGAGAAAGAAGTTTTGAGATTTGGTTTATTAGTGTTATTAGATCGAGTCTTGTGACGTGGCGTAGTGTGGTAGGTTAGGGCGTGTATTTGTTAGTTAGTTGGAAATTTCGAGGATGAAATTTCTTTAAGGAGGTAGATTTGTAACATCCACGAAATTAGGCCTAGTAGGATTGAGCCCAATGGGCCTTAGGCGTAGTAGCGTTTAAAATTTTTAGAGAATAGGAGATCGACTTAAGTGCAAGTTGGACCTTTTAGATAAGTGATTTTGGAAGGTTAGGGGCTTCATGAAGTCCGGGATCAAATATTAGCTTTGGGAAAATTTTGGTTTTAGGTGAAAAAACCTTGGAGGTTGGCGGGTAGGCCTTAAGAATAAAATGTGGAGAAAATGACACAAGTGGAGTGTGTAGTGTAGTGGCAAAGTGACACCACAAGGAAGGAAGGAGGTCCAAGGTTCTAGTTGTAGCGTTTGCATTCCTTTTAGATTATTTTTATTAAATGAATTTAGACCTTGGCCATAGGGTTATATTTAATTGCGCATGGTTTGAGGCACAAAGAGCTAGTTGGTAAAGTGGCTAGCAGTGTGGATTATGTTATAAGGGAGCACAGGTTGAATCTCATGAGAAGCGAGGAGTATTTATTTTATGAGTGGACGGTAAGAGTTTGATTGAATTTAAACTCTCTTGTGAAGGATCCCACATCGGAAAGATACAAGGAATGAAGGTGAAGAGCTAGCTATATAAAGAGCATGCCGGAGAAGGGTTAACATACCTTGGTGGGCGTTGGGCACGGGAGTGGTCGCGGCAGTTTAGCACAGTCTATCGGTGTGTAACTCTCTCTACTCTAGTTGTAGAGCGGCAAATCTTAGAAGTCTGGTCACGGCAATAGTAACCACACGCGCGGCGCTTACGTGTAGGGCTTCAATCACGATAGTTGAGGCCATCAATAGTATTCTTGTGGGTTGGGGTGCTTGAATGCGATGGTAGAAGTGGGCCCAATGGGCCCGTGAGGCCCAAATGGAATAAATTGTATGATGATATAGTATATAGTGAACTAGACTAGGTGGAACTTATATCGTGGATAGATTTGTGTTAGGTGGGCCACACGCGTGTGGGCTAGAATGGCCGAAATCGGTTTTAGGCCCAACGGTCCAGTAAAGATCGAAAATGGCGGTTAGTCGCTCAAGGCGACCTTGCACCTTTAGAAAGGCCATTCCATGTACAAAATTACGAAAATACCCTTGGTGGGTAAATTACGAAAATACCCTTGGTGGGTAAATTACGAAAATACCCTTGGTGGGTAAATTACGAAAATACCCTTGGTGGGTAAGTTCTGAAAATACCCTTAGTGGGTAAATTACGAAAATACCCTTGGTGGGTAAATTACGAAAATACCCTTGGTGGGTAAATTACTGAAAATACCCTTGGTGGGTAAATTACGAAAATACCACTTGGTGGGTAAGTTACTGAAAATACCCTTAGTGGGTAAATTACGAAAATACCCTTGGTGGGTAAATTACAAAATACCCTTGGTGGGTAAATTACAAAATACCCTTAGTGGGTAAATTCTGAAAATACCCTTGGTGGGTAAATTATGAAAATACCCTTGGTAGGTAAATTACGAAAATACCCTTGGTAGGTAAAATTCTTGTTATACCCTTGAGGTTGGTTAACTTTGATTATTTTGTATATTATTATTCGATTATGATGGTAATTCGTTTCATCGTTATTTGATATATGTCTAGCATACATAACATCTGCATACACAATTATTATGTCATATTGCATGGGTATGATGAGAGGAGGGAAGATTGATATTCGTGTCGATGGACACGGTGTTTTGGTAACACATTGTGACTACGGTCACCGGAGGTTTGGTACCTCGGAGGTTTGGCACCTCATAGCGTCTCGTCCACAGGCTTAGCACCAC
Organism: Gossypium rotundifolium; assembly: GCA_025506655.1. Taxonomy (NCBI): domain Eukaryota; kingdom Viridiplantae; phylum Streptophyta; class Magnoliopsida; order Malvales; family Malvaceae; genus Gossypium; species Gossypium rotundifolium. The sequence goes on from CP106727.1 coordinate 52,474,669, forward strand.
CGTGGGTTGGCCCCACTTTGAGATCTGGATTGGCCTTGGTGATTTGGTATCACACGATGGGTTGGCCCCATCATTCGATTTGTGTCTTCGGACACGGTGGTTTGGAACCACCGGTGATTTGGTATCACATTCGTGTCTTTGGACACGGAGGTTTGGCACCTCATAGCGACTTGTCCACTGTGGTTAATTCCACCGTGGGTTGGCCCCACTTTTGAGATATGGGATCGTCGCGGTGATTTGGTATCACACGATGGGTTGGCCCCATCACTTGATTTGTGACTTCGGTCACCGTGTTTTGGTAACACAATTGTGTCTTTGGACACCAGTGGTTTGGCACCACCAGTGGTTTGGTACCACACGGGGTAGAAAAGGAGTTATGGATGGCTAGGTTGGGTGCATTATGCATATGTATTGCTTTGTTATAAATTGTGTAAGTATGTGGCATTTACGGGAGGGAATATGCCTTTGAGTCTTAGTGACTCACCTTCTCCCCTTATATTTTCAGGTGATTCGTGAGATCGCGGAAATGGAGCTGGATGAACTCGAGGAGGCCATGCAATAAATTTGGGTTCTACGTGAACTTTGGTTTGAGAACTTTAATTTATTTAAATTTGGTTTTATATTTATTTAAGTTGTAATAAGGCCTCTTAAATTATGATTTTGGATTATATTTATGCTTTGAATATGTTTAAAATATGGTTTATAAATTTCTTGATTATGAGCATAAATTGAGCATAAAGTTTTCTAAACTACACAACGCGATGGTTTTTAAAACGTTACCATCGGGTAACATAAATCATTTGATAATTTTAACAACTTGAGTGTTTTCGATAATTTAAACGATTTTCAAATATTAAGTTTCTACATTCAAATGCAAATGGTTTTCAAAGTATTAAATTTGAGTTTTCTTAAAATGATATAAACGTTTTCTAACCTATGATTTATTCATTTATTTTAAAGTTTTACGTAATTTCAAAGTAAATTATTAGTTTTAACTTATTATACACTTGATTTCTACAAATATAGAATTTCAAGGGTTTTTCACAAAAATTTAATCGTTAACTCATTTTCTTCAAAATATTTTCCTCAAGTGACATACCGTTAAATTAGTAGGCGTATTGACCGGGTTTGGGGTGTTACAATAATAATGCTTCACTAAATTCTTGTGAACTTATTATGGATAATTTTGATTGTAAGATCTATTAGAAATATAAGAGACGAGACATGATGCCAAGGTTACGCCATAGGAGCGACGGTCTGTGCTGATATGTATATAAAGAATAGAAATATTGTGGCGGAGTAACTGTCTACGCCCAAAGAAAATTTAAGAGAGTAACAAATTAGTTAGAAATAATTATAACACATGAGTTCATTCGAGAAGCCTTATGGCGAAGTTTAAGTCTACGCATAAGATGTAATATTCTATACAGAGAAGAGAAATATTGTGGCGGAGTAACTGCCTAAGCCCAAAGAAAAGTTAAGAGAGTAACAAATTAGTTAGAAATAATTATAGCACATGAGTTCATTCGAGAAGCCTTATGGCGAAGTTTAAGTCTGTGCATAAGATGTAATACTTTATACAAAAATAAGGAGAAAACAATAGTTGTACTATTCAAATTGTAAATGTGATTTTACACTATAAAATGAGTTATACATAATAAGTAAAATGAAGTATTTCAAAGTAAAAGACTTGGAAATTGTATAAGTCAAATAGTTACATATGAAAGCAAAGTAGGAGTCAAAATATGTTGGTCCTTAGGCATAACAACCAATACTCAAATCTAGTTGATCGAGTCGGTGGAGGGCATTACAAGCTTGGTATCAAAGTACGGTTTAGCCGTTTCTCGGATGAAGGAGAAAGAAGAAAGGAACTCTATATGCATAGCACGCTGTGCCTGGCTCAGTCTCTCAGGTACGTATGTAGATAGTTCTGCTTCTATGCGGAGCCATTGCAAAAGTAATAAAACAACCAATAGAGTCATTCGTAGGGTAAGTCACAAAGCAACAGGGTGAGCATGTTGCAAAAGAGTGACTTTCCAAAACTGAAGACAACCAAAACCCCCCCAAGAAAGTTAAGTTCTAGGCGGAGGTGATTTTCTGAAGAGTCTCTTTCGACTGTGAGGCACTCTTGGATGATCTTTGTAAGCAAGAATGGTAAGGACTCCTAGTGATCCACCCTAGGGCTTGAAACCTCCGTCAAACCAATGATTATGAGTTGGCGAGAGGAGTAACGCCTTGGAGGTTAGTGTACCGGCGACATAAGGATGGATGGAAGAGTTCTTTTTTTTTTTTTACCTTGTAATGATTTCTTTTTATATTCTCTCTTAAAATTTCGGGCTTTTATCGTGACACTCCACTGAAAAAATAATTGCAATGGAATGAATTGTTTGTTGCTAAAATTTTCTAATTGAAAAACAGGTTTCATTGTTAATTTCATCTGGTGAAGCAAAAACCTTCTCTTCATTGCTTCTTGCTTTATGTTCCAACTCTTCCATTTTTTAATTCTAAACCTACAAATGGGAAAAGGAGTATAGCAACTAAATTTATTCTAACTTTAAAAATCACAGAAAATAAAAAAAAATTAAAAGAAAACATAATTAAAGTGAAAAACTAAAAAAAATATAATAAAACTAACCTAAACACTAAAATCTACCTTTAAAATACTACGAAATTATTTAAAATAAATCTAAATATGAAAATTATTATTTATCTGTTAATGTATAAATATAAAATTTTTAATATCGTATAATTACTTAAATTATGATTTGAAATTCATTAATTTTAGAATATTATATGTAACAACCGTTTTAGTTAAATCGAACAGTGGTCTCGGGATCACAAATTTGAAGTAAAAATAATTATTTTATTATTAATTTAATATTTACAACATGATAAAATGATTGTGCGAAATTTTCTTTAAGAAATTTTATTGTTTAAATTCTTAATTTGGTAAAAAGGACTAAATCGCGTAAACTGTAAAACTTGAGTTTTGTTAGCTAAAGGTAGTAGAGGTCCTTATGTTATATTTAGACCCTTTATATATTTAGTGGACAATGATGGACATTAAATGGATGATATTAAATGGTTTTATAATAAGGTTATTTTTGTAATTTGTAAAAACATGTTAATAAATTAATTAAACAAAACATTGTTATCATCTTTTATGTTCATCATCAACCAAAAATTAGGGCTAAAAGAAGCCATTTCTTTTCTCTTCATTCGGCTATGCTATATTTTCCAATTAAGGTACGATTTTTGTCCCCTTTTTTATGATTTTTATGTTTTTGAGATCGCTGCAGCTTAGTCTAGGTAGCACAGGGATTAATTGACAAAACTGTTAAAGATTTAGAAAGTTTCCATTGATGAATAAGCATGTATTTTGATGGTTGATGATAGATTTTGAATGTTTGAAGATAGTTATACAAGTTTTGTTAAGTGATTTTTGGTGAAAATGCAAATTAGGGATTAAATTGTGAAATGTGGAAAATTTATGGTTAAAATGTGAAATAAATGGAAAATATGGGCTGCTAGAGACCTAATTGAAATTTGGCTAGCATGGGTTGTAATTGAATTGTGTAAATTTGTGATTTTAAGAAATAAGGACTAAAGTGTAAAAAAGTCAAACATTAGGGGAAAAAGTATAAATGTGCCTAAATGTGTATTTTGGACTTAATTGAATAAACTAGTGACTGAATAAGCTGAATTTGATATTACATAGATCAAGAAAAGCGGAATACAGACTTAGATCGAGGAAAGAATAAGATCTCGGATTAGTTAACCCATGTCGTTTTTACGTCTAAGGTAAGTTTGTATGTAATAAGAATTGTTATAATTATGCTTTAAATGCTTTGATATTGCATAAATTGTGTACACGAGACTACAATCATGTTTGATGATGATTCTGCTATATATGGCACTTAATGTGCGAGATCAAGATAGTTCCGGCTATGTATGGCACTTAGTGTGCGAGATTGAGATCGCTTCGGCTATGTATGGCACTTAGTGTGGCGAGATTGAGATAGCTTTGGCTATGAATGGCACTTAGTGTGCGAGAATAAAATAGCTTCGGCTATGTATTGACATTTAGTGTGCGAGATTTCGAGTGTTAGACATTATTTCGAATAGGTATGAGTTCGTTACGGATTGGTACAGGTATGTACATGAATCATATGAGCTTTAAATTGTAGAAGTTATGAAGTTTGCATATAAGCATATGGTTAAGCATGTGAAAGGTTTGTTAGTTATCATGAATTACATGTTAATATGTTCAAATTGATGATTTGTGTATTTATGATTAGTTGAGTTTATTTTATATGAGCTTACTAAGCTATAAAGCTTACTTTGTATATTTTTCCATGTTTTATAGCAATTTCAAAGCTAGCTCGGATTAGGCGATCATTGGAGACTACGTCACACTATCCAATCATCACTTTGGTACTTTTGAACTTATGGTTTGGTCATATGGCATGTATAGGATTATGGTCATTTTGATATGTATTTTGGTAGTGAGTTTTGCCATTTGAAATGGCTTGTGAATGGTCATGTTTTGGTTTGTATATATAGCCATGAGACTTGGCTTAACTTAGTTAGTTTGGTTATGTATATATATAAGTGTACATATGGCTTATGTTATGTTTTTGAGGTTGGTTTTGCAATTTTATTGATAGTTGATATTATAGATGTCAAATGGTTGATAATTGAAAAGCTATGTGCTTGTGGATTGGTGCATGATGATGCATGTTTGGAAAAAGTATAATTGGTATGATTTGAATGAGGAAAACATGAGATTATAAGTATGTTAGTTGTTAGAGTTGAGATGGTATGAATGATGTTTGATTGAGGTTGTTTAAATACTTTTAAGTGTTATGTTTTTGCAACACCCCATACCCGAGTCCGAGGCCTAGATCAGATACGAGACATTACTATACTAGAACTTGCTTAATCATGAAATTACGGGCCATAAAAGTTTATTCCCGATTAAAAACCTTTCTCTCTTAAATGATTCATACATCTCATGGGCCTACGAGGCCTTAAAATCAAGTTCGAAAACTTTCGAAACTTAATCGAAAAACCTTTCTTGGAAGCAGGGGTCACATGCCCATGTGGTTTGAGGCACGCCCGTGTACCCCTAGACACGCCTATGTCCTTCAACCGTGGGGAGTTACTGACTATACTCACACGGCCTTGACACACCCGTGTCTTCTACCTGTGTGGAGTTACTGACTAATTTCACACGGCCATGACATGCCCGTGGGCTTAGACACGTGTGCTAACCCTTGATATACTGACTAAATTAACACGGTCTGGGCACACGCCAATGTCCAAACCGTGTGTATTACACGGCATACACACACGGCTGTGGGATTTGCCTATCGCCTATTCTGAATAATAATACTAAGGTGCAGGGTTAACACGGCCTAGACACACGCCCGTGTGTCCAACCGTGCTGGCACTTATGGGCTATTTACCAAGCCATTTGCTACCCTGAAATCAGGATCAATCCAATACATTTTTCGTAAATAATAATACATACTACATTGACCTCAATAAACCTACATACATAGACAATTCTGGCCAGTCAAATAGTCAATATAATAGAATAATTAAAAGGAGCATACACCTCATTAATATTATCTTTATTTCAAAAAGAAGAGTTTGCCAAACATTTGCCTGAATCAAGAACCCTTTACAAAATGATTTGCCACCAACACTTTAACTAACAATTATAACTTGACAAAACACCCTAGTCCTATACATGCCATATTCAAAACAATCCTAAAATTGTTATACCAAAGTGTTGTTGATAGTGTGATTTCCGAACCCCTGCGTCTACGATCTTCGAGCTATCTTAACAATACTATAAGAAAGAAGGGCAATGAAAAAGGGGTAAGCGATAAGCTTAGTAAGTTGCATGAAAATAATTAGAAATCGTAATCTTCATAAAAGAATAATTCATCCATAACATTAATTAATCGTATGCAAGTCAAGACTTCTTGACAATACTTACTTACACTCACCTTTATCTAACAATTTCTGAAACATATATAGAGCCAATATCTAGTGACTCATTCACTAGCACTTGTATTCATTCACATTTCTACTTTTAATTTCATCTGCTTATTCCACCATACAATGGAGTCTCCTCTAGGTACAGATGCCATGTCCTAGACATGGTCTTATAGGAAATTACCTCTATGTGTTAATTCCATATCTCGGATATGGTCTTACGCCTGCTCTTGTCTCAATGCCGGTGCCATGTTCCAAACATGGTCTTGCACCTACTACTACTAACTTTAACACTAATTGACAATTTTGTCTCCCATGCTCTCTTATGGCCGGCCAAGCCTCTTTCAAAGGCTAAATTGCCTTTTAAATACCCACATTTAACAATCCATAGCCATTTGGTACTCTTAGCATATAGAATGGAACTTTCGCACTTTATGCGATTTAGTCTTTTTTCGCAAATTAAACACCAAAACGTTAAAAATTAAAATACCAAAATTTTAATGCTCATATGCTATCATGCTCTAACTCATAATATATCATGAAAATAATTTCTTCGATCTCAAAATAGTGATCCTGAGATCACTATTTCGACTAGCCCTTAAATCGGCCTGTTACAATTCTCCCCCTTAAGTATTTTCGTCCTCGAAAATCTTACCAGTGAAAAAATTGGGGTATTTATTTCTCATCGTTTCCTCGGACTCCCATGTAGCCTATTCTATTCCGTGCCTTTGCCATAAGACTTTCACTAGGGCTATGCTTTTATTTCTTAACTACTTGATTTCACGGGCCAATATTTTAACCGGTTCTTCGCCATAAGTCAAATCTGGTTGTATCTTTACCTCTGTTGATTTTACAATATGTGAAGGGTCTGAACGGTATTGGCACAACATAGACACATGGAAGACATCATGAATCTTTTCTAACTCAGGCGGCAAAGCTAGCCGATAAGCTACCGGTCCTATCCTTTCGGTAATTTCATAAGGTCCAATAAAGCGCGGACTCAATTTGCCCTTCCGACCAAATCTGAGGACTTTCCTCCAAGGCGATATTTTCAAGAACACTTTATCACCCACTTCATATTCTATCTCTTTTCTCTTTAAATCTGAATAAGACTTCTGTCTATCTGAGGCGGCTTTCAGACAGTTACGAGTCACTTCTACTTTCTCTTCAATTTCCTTAACAAAATCAACCCCGAGTATCTGTTTTTCTTTGAGTTCTGACCAATACAAAGGCGTTCGACACTTACGTCCATACAATACCTCATAAGGCGCCATCTTTAAACTTGACTGAAAACTGTTGTTGTAGGCGAATTCCACCAATGGTAAGTATTTCTCCCAACTACCGTGGAATTCTAAAACACAACATTTAAGCATGTCTTCTAGTATCTGAACTGTTCTCTCTGACTACCCATTGGTTTGGGGATGAAAGGCAGTACTGAAACTCAATTTCGTGCCCAAAACTTCTTGCAGCTTTTTCCAAAACCGTGACGTGAATCTCGGATCTCTATCTGAAATGATTGACAAAGGTATACCATGAAGTCTTACTATCTCAGACATGTATAAGTCTGCCAAATCGAGTGAGTAGTCGACTCGTACTAGTATAAAGTGGGCTGACTTAGTGAGTCTATCGACTACTACCCATACTGCATCTTTCTTCTTGGGAGTCAACGGTAAACCCGTCACGAAATCCATAGTAATACAGTCCCACTTCCACTCAGGAACCATAATAGGCTGAAGTAAACCTGAAGGTACTTGATGTTCAGCCTTCACTTGTTGACAAATCAAGCAATTTGATACAAATTCAGAAATATCTTTCTTCATACCTCGCCACCAGTACCATTTCTTCAAATCTTGGTACATCTTTGTACTGCCTGGATGCACATTCAAACATCCGTTATGTGCTTCTTCCAAAATTTTACGAATAAGCTCATCAATCCTGGGTACACAGACCCTATCTCGAAATGTTAGATATCCATCAAGATTTATTCGAAAGTCTGACTCAACGTTCGACTCATCCATCAGAAATATGTCATCGATGAAGATCACAACAAATCTATCCAAATATGGTCGAAAATGCGATTCATCAAATCCATGAAGATCGCGGGGGCATTAGTTAGTCCAAAAGGCATGACCATAAACTCATAGTGGCCGTAGCTAGTCCTAAATGCGGTTTTTGGTATGTCTGAGTCCTTGACTCTCAACTGATAATACCCTGACCTTAGATCTATCTTTAAAAATACTGTAGCTTCCTTCAATTGGTCAAATAGATCGTCGATCCTCGGTAACGGATACTTATTCTTCACCTCCCTTATTGAGTTGTCGATAATCTATACATAGTCTCATGGATCCATCTTTCTTCTTCACGAATAGAATGGGAGCGCCCCATGGAGAAAAAACTCAGCCTCACGAAACCCTTATCCGTTAATTCTTGCAACTGTGCTTTTAGCTCTTTTAGTTCAGTTGGAGCCTTTCTATACAGGACAATAGAAATAGGTGCAGTACTCGGAACTAGATCAATTTCGAATTCAATCTCTCTCTCTGGAGGTAGTCCTGGCAACTCTTCTGGAAAAACATCTAGGTATTCACATACTATGGGTACTAACTCAATTTTTGATCCGATTTCTTTAGTGTTCAGCACGAAGGCAAGATAAGCCTCATACCCCTTCCTTAGGTATCTCTGAGCTGACATGGTTGATATCACGGTTGGTGACCCATCCGGCTTATCTGATTCAACACAAATAAAATTACCATTTTCGTCTCTCAACTCAAATTATTTCTTCCCCCAATTCACAATTACTCCATGGGTAACTAACCAGTCCATCCCAAGAATGACGTCAAACTCGTCAAATGGTAATAACATAATATTAACCGGAAAGCAATGACTCTTAATCATCAGAAGGCACCCTTTGCAAACTTTATCAACCAACACACACTTGCCTAGGGGATTTGACACTCTAATAATGAACTCAATAGACTCTATAGGCATGCCCATGCTAGAGACTAGTTCCATGCATATGTATGAGTGGGTAGATCCCGGTTCAATTAAAGCTTTAACACGAGTATTATGAAGAGAAAAGATACCCGTGATTACATCGAGGGAAATGCTTCTTCACGAGCACGAATGGAATATGTCCTCGCCGGTGCTCTACCCTCGACTCTAGCAACTTGTTCTTTAGAAGGATTCTTGCTTCCCATCTCCATTCCCGAGTTTCTCAAAGGTCTTCCTTTAGCGAAACTTCCCGATCTTACACTCTGAAGCTTTTCTTTCCCGTCCACCTCGAGACAATCTCTGATAAAATGGTCTAAGGACCCACATCTGAAACAAGCTTTTTCATTAGCCTGACACTCACCAAAATGGTATCTGCCACACTGGGAACATTCTTGTTTACTTGGTCGAATGTTGCCCACACTAGCAACTAATATGGTTTGCCCTTTTGATCCTGAAAACTTGCCTTTACTTCGATTTGAAAACCCCGTTGAAGCGACTGATTGAGTAGTGAAATCCTTCGATTTCTTAAATGAGGATTGGTGAGACTTGTTCAGTTGTATCTTTCTCGATTCACGAGACTCGTACTCAGATCTTTTTTTCTCTTTAGCGAACTCATCGGCTTTACAAGCTCTATCCACCAACTACAAACTCCCTTAATTCAAGAACTCCCACATATAGGCGGATATCTTCGTTTAACCCATCCTCGAATCTCTTGCACATGACGGCCTCAGTAGACACGAACTCTCTTGCATACTTGCTAAGCCTTACGAACTCCCATTCATAGTTGGTCACTGACATACGACCTTACTTCAAATCTAGGAACTCCTTTCTTTTGTGGTCGATGAACCTCTGGCTGATGTATTTCTTTCGGTATTCCTCTTGGAAGAATTCCCAACTAACTCTCTCCCTTGGCATCACACCAAGGTATTCCACTATTGATAGGTTGAATCTCTTAGGAGAGACACCACACACTTTAAACACTCTTTAGATGTGCAGGATAACTCATCGAATACCCAGATGGTATTCTCGAGCTAGAATTCTGCTTTCTCCGGGTCATCATCCTTATTTGCCCTAAATTCCTCAACTCCCAATTTTCGGATCTTATCCACCGGAGGCCTTTCTCTTCTCACCACATCAACCACTTGAGGGGCTACTAGCGGGTTGAGGTATAGGTAGGGGCGGAGGGGGCTGAGCGTTGGGATTTGCTCGGGTATACTCAGTATACCAGTTGCTCATCAAATGGAGAAAAGCTTCTTGAGCCTCATCTCCCTGATCCAAAGTCTCGGGTCTACTATTAACTGGCGAGGTCCCTTGAGCGGGAGCCGACGCATTACTAGCAACATCATCAGCTGCATTTCGGTCCGAATCTGAATCCATCTACTACATAAAACACAATTTTATACGTTAGGAGTCATCACACTATCATTACTCCGACACCCTTACATATGGCATTTATAGCTAGACTCATACTCACATTACATTAGTCTTAGAATTGACTAAACCGTAGCTCTGACACCACTAAATGTAACACCCCATACCTGAGTCTGAGGCCTAGACCGGATACGAGACATTACTATACTATAAGTTGCTTAATCATGAAATTACGGGCCATAAAAGTTTGTTCCCGATTAAAAACATTTCTCTCTCAAATGATTCATACATCTCATGGGCCTACGAGGCCTTAAACTCATGTTCTGAAACTTTCGAAACTTAATCGAAAAACCTTTCTTGGAAGTAGGGGTCACACACCTATGTGGTTTGAGGAACGCCCGTGTACCCCTAGACACGCCTATGTCCTCCAACCGTGGGGAGTTACTGACTATACTCACACGGCCTTGACATGCCCGTGCCTTCTACCTGTGTGGAGTTACTGACTAATTTCACACGGCCATGACATTCTCGTGGGCTTAGACCGTGTGCTAACCCTTGATATACTGACTAAATTAACACGGTCTGGGCACACTTATATGTCCAAATCGTATTTATTACATGGCATACACACACGGCCGTGGGATTTTCCTGTGGCCTATTCTGAATAATAATACTAAGCTGCAGGGTTAACACGGCCTAGACACACGCCCGTGTGTCCAACTTTGCTGGCACTTAGGGGCTATTTACCAAGCCATTTGCCACCCTGAAATCAGGATCAATCCAATACATTTTTCGTAAATAATAATACATACTACATTGACCTTAATAAACCTACAAACATAGACAATTCTGGCCAGTCAAATAGTCAATATAATAAAATAATTAAAATGGGCATACACCTCATTAATATTATCTTTATTTCAAAAAGAAGAGTTTGCCAAACATTTGCCTGAATTAAGAACCCATTACAAAATGATTTTCCACCAACACTTTAACTAACAATTACAACTTGACAAAACACCCTAGTCCTATACATGCCATATTTAAAACAAGTCTAAAATTGTTATACCAAAGTGTTGTTGACAGTGTGATTTTCGAACCCCTGCGTCTACGATCTTCTAGCTATCTTGGCAATACTATAAGAAAGAAGGGCAATGAAAAAGGGGTAAGCGATATTAGTAAGTTGCATGGAAATAATTAGAAATCGTAATCTTCATAAAAGAATAATTCATCCATAACATTAATTAATCGTACACAAGTCAAGACTTCTTGACAATACTTACTTACACTCGCCCTTATCTAACAATTTCCGAAACACATATAGAGCCAATATCTAGTGACTCATTCATTAGCACTTGTATTCATTCACATTTCTACTTTTAATTTCATCTGCTTATTCCACCATACAATGGAGTCTCCTCTAGGTACAGATGCCATGTCCTGGACATGGTCTTATATGGAATTACCTCTATGTGTTAATGCCATATCTCGGATATGGTCTTACGCCTGCTCTTGTCTCAATGCCGATGCCATGTTCCAAACATGGTCTTACACTGGCACTAATAATGTGGCTGATGCCATGTCCCAGATATGGTCTTACTCTGACCCTCATAATATGGCCGATGCCATGTCTCAGACATGGTCTTACACTGACACTCAAAATATGGCCGATGCCATGTCCCAGGCATGGTCTTACACTGACCCTCATAATATGGCTGATGCCATGTCCCAGACATGGTCTTACACTGACCCTCATACTATGTGATAGAATTTTTCGTATTCATCATAGTCTATTAGGACTTCATTATCATATTCACAAAAGTTTCTCCACTTATTGAAGTATCAAGCATCAATATGACATCAAGCATTCTCAATTATGCTAATATAATATTGTAATAAATCACATACAACTTACCTCATTTTCAAAATGAGTTAGTTCTTCGGTTTAGTCCACAACTTTATCCTTTCCTCGATTGAGGTGAATTCTCTTCTCCTCTTGCTCTATAATAGCAAATTAGCTCATTTTAATCATTTTATTAATATAAGCATCTCAATAATCCTACTTAGGCAAAATTACCATTTTACCCCTAGATTTTAGCAAAATGACTGTTTTGCCCCTAGGCTCAGAAATTAATTCTAATCACAATTTTTATCTTCAACAAGCCTAGGAAAACATTTAATGCTCTTAAAGCTATCATCAAAAATCAATATTTCACATACTTACTACCAAGTTCATAACCTTTTCATTAAGGTCTTATTTAGTGTCATCATGCCAGCATCCTTTTTAAAAGTTGTTCATCTAACAACTAAGACTCAAGTTCTTCCTTAAAAATGCAACAAACAACTAAAGTAGCTCTCATGGTAAAACTCTAAACCTTTCACAACATTGCACAATAGTCCCCTCATTTGCAAGCTTAAGCTTTAGGGACCTCAAAACTACAATTATTTTTCAAGAAAAGTTCACTAGAGCATTTACTTGAATGGATGAGAGTCTGCTGAAATTTTTGAAGGTTTCTACCCCTTATTTGCTGCAAGTTTTCGGTGGAAGATGGTAGGAGAAAAAAGATGATAACTTTTCTCTCCTTATTCTATTATTAAAAGTCAAATTAGTCCACCTACTACTACTAAATTTGACACTAATTGACAATTTTGTCTCCCATGCTCTCTTATGGCCGGCCAAGCCTCTTTTAAAGGCTAAATTTCCTTTTAAATACCGCCATTTAACAATCCATAGCCATTTGGTACTCTTAGTATATAGAATGGAACTTTCGCATTTTATGCGATTTAGTCTTTTTTCGCAAATTAAACACGAAAACGTTAAAATTAAAATACCAAAATTTTCATGCTCATATGCTATCATGCTCTAACTCATAATATATCATGAAAATAATTTCTCTGATCTCAAAATAGTGATCCCGAGATTTCTATTCTGATTAGCCCTTAAATCGGGTTGTTACAGTTTTGGTGCTATGGAATTTGGTATAGGTGTGCATAAGATAGGGTGGCAAATTGCCTTGGTAAATAGCCTATTTTTGTCCACACGGGCAGAGACACGGGCGTGTGTCTGAGCTATGTGACACATGGTCATGTTACACGGCCATATGTCCCCTAGTGTTGAAATTAAAATCAAGTCAGTATGCTCCACACGGCCTCACACACGGGCGTGTGACCTGGTCGTATGGAATAAGTCAGTATACCCTACAGGTTTGACATAGCCTAGTACACGGCCTTGCACACGAGCGTGTGTATTGGTCATGTGACCCAAGTTAGAGAGTTACACGGGGTCGGACACGGGTTGGAACATGGCCATGTGCTCCTATTTCAAATGTCCACACGACTTGTGACACGGGCGTGTTTGTTAGCTGTTTGAGACACAGGGCCGGGTCACACGGGCGTGTCCTCTATTTTTGAGAAAATTTTATAAATGTTCAAAAAGTTTTCAAAGTTATCAGTTTAGTCCCGAACCACTCCTAATGCATGTATAAGGCCTCGTAGGCTCGTATTAAGGACGATATGAATGTGTTAATTGATATTTGAATGAAATTTAGAAATGTATGAGAAAATGTATGTGTAATTATGTTATAAGTCTGGTAATGTTTCGAAATCCTATTCCGACATTGAATACGGGTGAGGGGTGTTACATTATACATTTTGATTATCTTTAATAATAATTAACTATATTAATTGAATGAATTAAAAATCTTTAGTAAAAAATAAAAAGTAAGTCCATTATTTATGTAGTGGATAAACCTGATTACCCAACGAACAGTGAAGAAAATAATAATCGAAAAGATCGAACACACAAATTTTACATGGAAAAACTCCTCAAAAAAGGATAAAAATCACGGGCAAAAAACCATGACCAATTAAGTTATAGCATATATGTCTACAACAACTCTAAGTTAATTAAAGTTTAAGTGGGAAACTAAAAACAAATTTTAACTAGGAGAAGAAAAGCCAAAATAAATTTTGGTCAAAATCAGAGGCATTTTCCCACAAATCTCCACCTTGACTCGTATTTGGACCAACTCCCTTATCGAGCCCTATTACGGGCTTAACTGATTCTTCATTGGATACTTACCAAGTCCAAGCAGTGCTCGCACTTTGAAAGTGGAAGGCTTTTTGTCAACATGTGGGTTGGATTGTGTTCTGTGCCAGTTTTAAGAATCTGAATATCCCATTAAATGATCGCCTCTCACATAAAATGATAACAAATGTCTATGTGCTTCATTCTCTCATGATGTATTTGGTCTTTGGTGAGATATATGACACTTTGACTATCATAATATACGATAGTTGCCCCTTTTTCACTTACCAGTTCACTAAACAGGCCCTTTAACCAAATTGCTTCTTTTACTTCTTCTATAATTGCCATGTATTCTGCTTCAATAGTCGAGAAATTTGATGTATCTTAAAGTGTCACTTTCTAACTAATGACATAATTCCCAAAACCAATAGGTAACTTGTAAGAGACCTTCTTCGACTCAAGTCTCTTGCATAATCAGAATCAACATATCTAGCTAGACCCTTTTGAGTTTTTCCAAACTCTAAGCACATGTTAAAAGTATCCCGTAAATATCTGAAAATCCACTCAATTGTATGCCAATGTAACTAACTAGGATTTTCCATGTATCGGCTAACAACATGTGAAATATTGAGACGAGTGCATACCATTGCATACATCAAGCTTCCAACTGCGCTTGAATAAGGTACTTTTGACATGTACCTTTCATCTTCTTCATTTTGTGGGGAATCTAAAATTGAGAGTTTAAAGTGTGCAGCTAAAGGAGTATTTATCGGTTTTTCATCTCAAATCGCTCAAGGATCTTCTTGATGTACCTTTTTATGATAAAAATAATTTTCCAGAATGTTTATCTCTCAAAATTTCCGTCCCCAAAATTTTCTTTATTGCACCTAAATCCTTCATTATAAACTCAGAATTAAGCATGATTTTAAGATGATCAATTTCAAATGGATTCTTAGCCACAATTAACATATCATCAATATAAAGTAACAAATATATCAAAGAACCACCATCAGGACATTGTAGATAAACACAACTATCATACTTACTTCGAGAAAAACCAATCCTCAACATGAAGAAGTCAAACTTTTATATCACTGCCGAGGAGACTGGTTCAAATTGTACAATGACTTTTTGAAAGAGATAAACATAATCTTCTTTACCTTCAAATTTGAAGCCTTCTAGTTGTTGCATGTATAAGTCCTCCTCAAGGTCACCATGAATGAAAATAACATTTATATCTAACTGCTCTTACTCAAGATTATTTGATGCAAAAAGGGCCAAAAGCGCCCGAATGGACGTATGTTTCACATTGGGAGAGAAAATATCATGAAAATCAACTCCCTTCACTTGGCTGTAGCCCTTTACAACCAATCTTTCCTTATACCTAGTGTCGTTAGGACTCGAACCTTCATTCTTTTTAAATTCTTTTACCCATGGATGGTTTAACTAACCTTCAAGTCTAATTTTTTTGAAGAGATTTAATCTCTTCTTCCATTGCAACAAGTCATTTGCTAGAATTAGAGGCTTGAACTGCCTTATAATATCATGAAGGATCGGTTGAATCAACGCTTTTAGCAACATTTAGAGCATAAACCACTAGGTTTCATTCACAATATTTCTGTAGTGGTCATATTTCTCGCGTTATCGTGCCACGAACCAACTTATAATTCGTTAACTAAGATGGTGAGGGTACTTGAGGGTCGGATGGAAGCCCAAATAGATCTAAAAGAGTTTCAAACTTGCAAGAATCAAAATTTTGTCATGTCTTTGCAATGTCATGACAGTTTGATCTGCTGTGTCATTAAAAATAAAAGCCCCCTTTTTTGATCGAAACATGACAGATTCATCAAACATAACATCTCTACTAACAATTATTTTATTAGTTTCTGAACACCACATCTTAAAACCTTTTGTACCGGCAGAGTATCCTAGAAAGATACATTTAACGACCCTTGGTTCGAGCTTTCCCTAGTTAACTTTAGCATAACCAAGACAATCGAAAGTTTTAATATTAGAATAATTAAGAGGATTAACTGACCATATCTCTTATGGAATTTTACTGTTCAATGCTCGATGAGGAGATCCATTTACCAAATAACTTGCCAGGTTTATAGCTAGAACCCAAAATTTCTTCCCTAAGCCTATATTAGAAAGCATGCATTGAGCCTTTTCCAGCAAGGTTCTGCTTATTCTTTCTGCAACTACATTCTGCTGGGGAGTCCCAATGATGGTTCGATATATTTCAATTCCTTCCAGTTTGTAGAAATCATTAAACTCTGACAAAAAGAACTCAAAAGTATTATCCGTTCTCAACCGCTTCACAGATTTTTCTGTTTGTTTTTGAAACAATGTCTTCCACTGTTTGAAGATTTTGAAGACTTCGTTTTTTTTTCAAGAAATAAACCCAAACTTTCAAGAGTGATCATCAATAAAAGTTAGTAAATATTTATTACTTCCTTTTGAGATGTCAAAGATGGACCCCATAAATTGGAATGAATGTAATTTAAAGTCCATTTTGTTCCGTGCACTCCTGAATCAGACTAACTCAAATTTATTTCTGAAAACGTAATGCTCGCAGAAACCTAACTTACCAACTCTAGTGTCTTTGAGAAGATCTATTTCACAAGATTATCATACATTTCTCACTCATATGACCCAGTCATATGTGCCAAAGCTTGGTTGAATCAAAATCATTAGATAAAGAGTCACGTCATGTCACCGTAACGTAGTGGCAGTTTCAACTTTTCTTTAGTAATAGCTACCGCACCAGTAACCATTGACCTTTGTAGAATGTATAGGTTTCCCTTTTCTGTCCTTTCATCATAATAAGAGCCCTACAAAAAAATTTTAAGCCATTTGACTCAATGACTATCCTGCAACTGTTAAAATCCAAATTTCCCTATGAGATAATATTTTTCTTTAAATAAAAAAACATACTTGACATCTGACAGTGTCCGAATAATTCCATCGTGCATATTAATTTGTATTGTTTTGATTCTGGATATTTTACATGGAAAGTTGTTCCCCATCAGTACAACTCCACCTTCAACTGAACTGTATGTGGATAACCAGTCATTGTTGGGACACATGTGATAGGAGAACCCTGAATCTAAGATCCATTCAGAAGTAAGATGAAAGCTTTCACTCGTTGACACCAACAAGAAATCATCACCTCTGCCCTCGGTTACACTAGCATCAACAACTTCGGCTTTCTACTTATCTTTCTCATCGTTTTCGGCATCCCTTTTGATTTTATTTTGAAGTTTCCAACATTCTGCCTTAACGTAACCCACCTTACCACAATATTTGTCACGATTTCTGGATTTGGACCTTGCTTTAGACTTATTTCGATCTACCTTTTTGGTTTGTTGTCTGCCTTTTGCAACTAGAACTGAGGCTTGCCCGTCTGATTTTTTTGGGCCTAACTCATTGTTAAGTTTATCCTTGCTTAGAAGATTCCTCTTTACATCCTCGAATGAGAGATGATCTCTTCCATAAATCAAAATTTCTCTGAAAGTTTTATAAGAAGAGGGTAAAGAGCATAACAACATAGCTTGATCCTCATCACTGATCTCTACTTTGAGATTCTTTAAGTCATTAAGAAGGCTAATAAACTCGCTAATATGAGTTTTGATGGAATCACTTTTGGCCATTTTGAACATGTAGAGATGTTGTTTTAATACTAACCTATTGGCCAAAGATTTCGTCATATATAAGGCTTCTAGTTTCTTCCATAACGCATGCGCTGTTTTCTCCTTCAAAACCTCTTGTAACACATTATTCATGAGGCACAATTGAATAGTGGATAGAGACTTTTCATCGAGCTCTTCCTATTCTGACTAATCCATATCTGCATGCTTTTTCCTTATAATGACCTTTTTAAGACCATTCTGAACAAATATTGTCGTCATCCAAACTTACCACAAACTGAAATTTACAATTCTGTTGAACTTCTCAATAACCTTGACATTGCCATCTCTGAACGAGTTGACTGTAGAAATCAAACTAGCTCTGATACCAGTTAAGGGGATAAACTCGATTAAACAATGAACATAGTAAAGAAAATAAGAATAGAAAAGATTGAACACGCAAATTTTATGTGGAAAAACTCCTCAAAAAAGGATAAAAAAACAACGGGCAAAAGGAGATTTCTCTATAGTAAAGGAGAGTATAAAAGATAGAAAGAATCAAAAGAAAACCTGAAGCCCACAAGAAAAACCTATCGAAACAAAGAACAAAATTCTCCCAATCTAAATATTTTTGTTGTGTAAAACCTAGAGTAACTAAGATCTATTTATAGGCTGAAATTCGTTGCATATATGACTATAACAACTCTAGGTTAATTAGAGTTAAAGTAGGAAACTAAAAACACAGTTTAACTAGGAGAAGAAAAGACAATAAATTTTTGTCAAAATAAGAGGCATTCTCCCACAATTCATGTACAACACACCAAAAAAAAAAAAAAACCTATTTTCTTATAAGGGTATGATAAAAAATTAAAAGATGTTTTTTAATATTGTTGATCATCATTATCAAATTATATATTTTAATTATCTTTAAAATAATTAATTATATTATTGTATTCTTTTTTTTTTTTGGTTCAGATAAAAAGTGTACAAGCTTAGCTTGTTGAAGATCAAGGTCGGCGTTATGGGAACTCATTAGGCCTTTGAAGTCATCATTTTCTTTGCTTCTTTCCATGGTAGCCAATGCAACTAAAGTATGCCTGAAGTCTTCAAACTCCCTTCTTTCACTCTATTCCTCTTGTGTCCTTGCGATCCCCCATGATTAAGTTTGAAGCTCTAGGTCAGTTTAAACTCTTGTTGCTATAATTGTCTTCAAAGGGGAGTTAAAATTAGAAGTGCTCATGTTTCAAGTTGGGTCTAAACATGATATTAATATATTTCATACTTGTCCAAGCTTGGTTCGAAATATAAGTCTAAAATTTTGCTCAAATTCGTCTATATTTGTAAAAGATTAATTCAAGCCCATTTTAGGTCCACTCATTATTTTTACAATTTTTGTTAAATATTTATATTATTTTAATTTAATATATTTTTTATTTATTGAATTTTTTTATATAGTTATCCTAACATAATTTTTTTTGTAAGTAAAATCATCATATGCATTTATTGGGGAAAGCAAAGAAACACATTTCCTAAAGAAATAACTCGACCCTGTCAGCTTTAACAGTTGTCCAACCACTAGTGGAAATCATGGGCAATGCCTCGAAAAGCAGCCAACCCTTATTAGCAGAAAAACCCTAAAAAGGACTATGAACAGACAACTCAATAGTCATTCAAAAACAAACAATAGAAGAAAAAATAAACTCTAATTCCTAAAGAACTCTCCCCTTTTGACATCTGTTACTATTTAAGTATCTTAATATTATTTTAATATTTACATTAGAGTATTATTATATTTTTAGTATAGATTTATTTTATTTAATATGTTATAAATTATATAATTTATAAAGATAATATAATATAAAATATTATAAACTTAAAAACGAGTTGAATTGGGCTGAGTTTAGACCTTGAATGTTCAAACTTAAATTTGACTCATATATTAAACAAACTAATTTTTTTGTCCAAATTTATTTTTTAAATTTAATATTTTTATTCAAATTTTAAATCAATCTTCGAGTTCGAACACATAATCGGGGATAAACAATTAACCGTTGATGCACTTGTAGCTAAAACCGAAAGATCTAAGCATTCCTCCCACATTTGAAAGCTTATTTATTTAACAAATTTCAATGAGGTGGGCCGCGGAACAGTTACATGGAGATAATAGAGACACTTGGCTTGCTCGCTTGGTTTGATTTAAGTGGCTATAAATAAATAAATAAATAAACGTGTAATGTTTGAATTTTTTTTATTTGTTTTACTACTTTATTAAACTTAAGTTTACCATTGCTCCATATTATATTTTGTATTAGGTTAATTATTTTTAATTAAATTATAGAATAAAATTTGAAAATTAAAATATATTTCAAGTGTATATATTTTTGTGCATTTAAAATTTAAATTTAAATTTTTATTTTTAAAAGTTTAATATCTCTACTTTTTAAAATTAAAATTTCAACTCCAATTTTTACACAATTAAAATTTTGTATTAAATTTTCTAGAGTGATATTTTGTTTTTTATTTAAATATTCATATGGAAATCATGTAAAAATTATATTATAGTGGACGTAAACTTAATAGATAATTTTAAAGGTGTTAACAAATCTTAAAAAGTACAACATTTTAATCAAAATAAAACATTTGAGCTAATCAATGACCTTATAAAATTTGAGGTATCAATTTATGTCAAAAAGTTAAAGTATAAAGATTAAATCTTAAATTTGAGCATAATATAGAGACCAAAATTAAAACTTGACCATTGTTATATAATCTATAGGAAAAATACGGTGTCATGCCACTTTGCCACATTGATAGTCCTTTTTTTTTTTTTTGCCAGGACGTTTATAAATAATTGAAAATAATTACCTTTAGCCTTTTAACTACAAATAACTTTTTTTATTCTTGAACACTTGTCAGCATATAAGGGATATGATAGTAAATAATAAGATAACTATTACATATAAGTATGTAAATTATTTGAACTAATTAATATCATTGTAAAAGTAAATATCAAATTAGGGTAAAATAAATATACAAAAAAATTAAAATTTACGGAATTGGGCCGATTTCTAGAAAATTTACTGAAAAAGGGCCATTTTCCCTTAAAACGCATCCACGTCGGTAGCGTTTTGAGGAATGTTGAAACAAGCAGCCTTCAGGGACGCGCTTTGTGCCACCTCAAGAAAAGCGCCTCGTGGAAGCGCTTTGTGAGGTGGCACAAAGCAAATCCCTAGGGCGCTTTCCTTTCCTCAAATATTGGATATTTATTTTAAAATTAAATTTAAAAAATTAAACAAATTCTATTTTATAAAAATATTAAAATTAAATTGCAAAAACATATAAGCAACTATTATTTTATTAAAAATTATTATTTATTAAATATTTTAAAACTAAATTACAAAAACATAAAAATAAAAAACTTCTTATTTTATTGAATATATTAAAACTAAATTGCGAAAAAACAAAAAAAAACAACTTCTTATTTTATTACATATATTAAAATTAAATTACAATAAAATAAAAATAAAGAAAACTTCTTATTTATTTAATATATTAAAACTAAATTATAATAAAATAAAAATAAAAAATAACTTCTTATTTTATTACATATATTAAAATTAAATTAAATAAAAAATTAAACAATTTATATTTTATTAAATATATTAAAATTAAATTACAATTAAAAATTAAACAACTATTATTTTATTAAATATATTAAAACTAAATTACAAAAATAAAAAATAAAAAACTTTTATTTTATTAAAAATTCAAACTAAATTATATACAAAAATAAACAACTTCTATTTTAGTGAAGATATTAAATTTAAATTACAAACACAAATAAAAACATCTTTTTTATTAAAAATAAAAAGATTTATTACAATTTAAAAATAAAAAGCCGATCTGAATCTTTGATGCTGGTCGAATCGATTGCCACAGGGGATTAGTGATTCTGTACTGGATTCCTCCTTCTTCTAGCTTCCCATGGGGTCGTGGAACCTTGGGCGGAGATTCCTGTTCCTCCGTGAAGTGGGTGCAGTTGTGGGTGTTGCGAGATGACCCACCTTGATAAAATAACGACCCCGAAAGTGTTTGCATAAACCATGGCGGGGGTGTCTGAATCCCGTATGGCAAAGGAGACTGGTAGAAAGAAGTGCACCTCGATGGCGCCTCCTGATCCCTCACGCGACGACGGCCTCCAGCGGAGTAGTCGGGAACGGACTCGAACCCGGCCATGCATTCCAACTTGGGCTGGGACTGGGAAAAGGAAACATATATGGGTTAGGATAAATATAAGGGGTAGGGTACACACCTGGCATAAAGGGTAAATGTTGTGATGTCGGTGTCGTCTGCTAAACTGATGACTGTATGGGCACTGTTGATGGCCCCGTCTCATCACCCCTTCTCCTTGGATTTAAGGGGCCCCAACATTCCCTTTGTTGACGAAGTTGACGTCGCCTCTCTTCTTCCGACAACAAATACGACTTACCATGGATCCTAAACCATGGCATGTATTCTGGCACGCACGCTAACTCAGGAACGATGATCGGTTCCTGGTTAGGTAAATAGTCATACCGGTTCTCCTACGTCTCAATATATGCTTACCAAAATCTTGGCCAATCCATGTGCAACTGCCTTAAGTCCACTTTGTGCTCATCATCGAGCACCTCAGGTGGCACGAGAATCGGTTGTCGGAATCCAAATTGTCGCAGAACCCGATCTGACTGGTGCATCTCCACGGTCACATAGGTGATCAATGGGACCTTTACGTGCCAACTGCTCGGATTTTGGAAGAACTCCTCCGGAATTGTTGCCCGAATTTTTGGATCCTCATACGGTGTCCATTGAAACTATATTAACATTACCAAAATATTAGTTATATACATAATACTAGACACTAAATATGAAATACTAAATTATAAATACGAAATTCTAAACTTACTTGTGATTCCGACCGTTGGTCCAATAGAAGCCGTATATCTTCAAGCGAGGTAGGTATTCCAGCATGACTCGCCGAATGGTTCCACCTAATTAAATAAATTTTTAGCATACAATTATACTATAAATCTACGTAATAATTGTAAAATATAACATTAAATTTACCTCTTTATTAGTGGGAATGGATATAGGTGGTCGCATTGAGGACGTAAAAATGGAAAACGAAACCATGCCCATGACTGCAGTAGTGATAGGCAACCTCCGATTTTCGCTTTACTCAGCCGCGTCGCCCCGCACATCTCCCGATACAACCTCAATAGCACGGAAGACCCCCAACTCAATTCACCAGCTGCTCTAAATTCAATAAGTTTCAGTAGCCATCTCAAGTGTACGAGGTTTCTAGAAAGGTCCGGCATCAGATAGCCTCTAATTATCTGAAGAATGTATGCCCAAGCATTCCGTATTCACTCTATTTCGGTCGAACCTTCATTCAGCTCTGGGAATGTGTCTCGTAATTAGGCCATCTTGATCTGACCTCCCTGAATTTTATCCGAATGGCACCCGAAGCTCGTAGCATCGGCCATCCAATCACCGAAGTTGCGGACCGGTGACTACCGACCGAATCACCGCAAATCCCAACTACAATCGCACATCTTCGAGTGATGGTACACTCTCCATATGGAAGATGGAAAGTGTCGTCTTGGGTCTCCACCTCTCTATCAACGACCGATCAAAGCGGCTCAACTTGAACCCCGGCCTATCGTGGTCACGTGCCAAAAACCCGCTTCCGTAGGTAATTCTCGATCAACGGCGATGGGGGACCATACATATTGCGAATATAACATTGCAACACCCGATCTACAGACTGTGTAAAAAATTATAAAATAAAAATTAATTAAAATTGCATAGACCTAAAAAATATTAAATAACATTAAAAAATTAAAATTAAAACTTACAATTTGCATTTGCTCGACGGAGATGTGCTTGTTGTCTAGACGAAGTAATTCCCGACCATTGTAATACGATCAAAAATTTTAAAATTTCCCAAAGAAATATATTAAAAAAATTAAAAGGGCTTTTTGTAAATAGTAAAGGACTATTTTAAAATTTGAGAGTGATTTCAAGGACTTTGAGAGAAAATTGAGAGAAAATTGAGAGAAAATTGAGAGAAGGATTAAAGTGTGAAAAAAATAAAAGGGTTGGGGGTTTTTATAGGGAAAATTTTGATCGTTGGGCCTTTTGACCGTCGGAGCAAAGCGCGTCCCCGGGGGCGCGCTTTGCTGGCATTTCCCCTCAAAACGCGCTGACGTGGACACGTTTTGATGGGAAATGACCCTTTTTCATAAATTTTCTAAAAATCGGCCCAATTCCGTAAATTTTTAATTTTTTGGTATATTTGGATAATTTACCCTATCAAATTATATAAAATTTAAATATCAGATATGAGCATGATTGAGAAATCAAAACTACAATTTTACCGTTATCTTATAATGACAGAAAAATGGAGAAAACACATCATTAGTTAATTCAAATAATTAGCACCGTTAATAATTTTGGTAACTGATGTGGATTTTTTTAAAAAAAATTATTCCAACGCATGATGCCAAAATAAATTTTTTTTGTTAAAATAGCATTCTGCTTAAAAATTCACATGAAAAATTTTATCAAAATAATCCGTCATTATTAACTATTTGAGCTAAACATTATAAGAAAATAAAAGATAGAATCAAATTATTGTAGAAATTCAAGTATAAAGATTAATCTTAATTTTAGGCTTAGTAGAGGGATGGAAAGTGATATTTGACCTATTTTCTGTAAAATGCAAAAAGAGAGAGTGAGAAAAGTAGAGAGACTAAGAATGACATTTGACCAAATGAAGAAAAAAAGAAAGAAAGAAAGGGATATTCAAGACGTGAAGTGGGAAGGTCGAAAAACCTTCCTTTTATGTATAGTAATAGATATTCAAAACTACTAAAATTTTAAAAATTGACTTAGGAAGATATAATTAAAAACTAAAGACGTTTATATATATATATATATATATATATATATATTATATTTTGTTAGAAGTCATTACATTACTTTGTAGGTGGAAAAGAATTTTGTGAAATAATCATTTTTCGAATAAAAATTTAAACTTATATTTAACAATATTTTTAAAATAATTAAAATTTGAATAAAAAAATTTGAAAATACAAAAGTAATTTTATACAATTTTATTGATACCTATAACCCATTAATTCTTAAATAAGACAATAATACACACTTCAATATTCTCAAATTCAATGTCTCTCTAAATATTGCAACAACAACAATAATAATAATCAATTAAGACTCAATCCAAAATACAAAATTAACTTTTAAGTAAATAATTATTTTAATATAATCATTATTGAAATTTTAAAAGTGCTAAATATCGATTACTTTTATCATTTAAGTAAACAATATTTGTAAAACTCCTTTGTTAGTTAAATGGCATGTACCTAGTAGAATCATTTTGGTATTTTGCTAATTGAATGTTTGACATTTGGATTTAATCACATGAATGCAAAAATAGTATAAGAATTATCATATGGTATGTAAAGAATAAAAGGTAGTTTTACAAATGGTAATTGTAAATTTAACATGTATGTATATGATTAAATGAATTGTGTTAAATAGATAGTTTATAAGTAATCTGGTATAGACACATTGTTGGATAACGCATGTATCTAATTAGTTGTATATAAGTTGCAAATGGACTTAAATATGGTGTAAATTCATCTAAAATGTCGCATTATTGATGAGCTTGGTGAATTGAAGTAAGGATTAGAATGTTTTGGTATTGAATATGTAGGTGTTGATTATAGGGATTTGATTTAATGTTAGAAAGGTCATTAGTTTGCATAACTTGATGTTAATATGTCATAGATATGAGATGATTATAATGGTTATGTGTTTAGTAAATGTTTGGGATGAAATTGAAGGTTGATTATAACACCCCAAATTCGATCGAATTGGTTCAACCCGAATCTGTGAGTTACATTAGCCACTAGAGTGACTCTCCGTTATCTCCTAACCTATCCTCTAACACACCACGGATTTACAACACATATATTGAGTTAAGTTATCACATAACAACAAAGTGTCATAAAATTATGCATGGAATGCAAAACATGCGAGCTTACAAAAGCAAAGAGAGTAAGGGTAAACATGTTACTCAAATATGGTACTTCACCAACAAAAAAGAATACAAGTACATATAAGTTATTATTAAGGTTCATTCAACAACATAGGTTCGCATAACCAAAATAACACATGGGTTTGTAACACCCCTCACCCGTATTCAACGTCGAAATAGGGTTACGGAGCATTATCGGGCTTACAAAACAATTAAACAACTATTTAACATACAATTATTCAATTCAATCATTCATCACAATCTCAATCAATTTGTCCCTATTAAGAGCCTACGAGGCCTTAAACATGCTTTGGGAGTGGTTCGTGACTAAACCGTTAACTTAGGAAATTTTTCAACACTTAGCAAATTTTTCTTCAAACAAGGGACACAGGCCAATGTGGCCAGGCCGCGTGTCTCACACGACCACCAGACACGCCCATGTCACAGGCCGTGTGAAAACAGGGGGTACATACTGACTTAGGTCACACGGCCAACCACACACCCATGTGTCTAGCCCGTGTGCCCTTCGAAGTGGCCACACACCCCCGTGTTCCAGGTTGTGTGTTAGGCCATGCCAAACCTGTAGGGTATACTGACTTATGCAACACGGCCAAGTCACATGCCCGTGTGCTAAGCCGTGTCCCAATTAGGGGGTATACTGACTTGTGCCACATGGCCGATCACACGCCCGTGTGTGAGACCGTGTGGAGCATACTGACTTCATTTCAATTTCAACACCAGAGGACACATGGTCGTGTAACATGACCATGTGTCACACACGGCTGAGACACATGCTCGTGTCTCTACCTGTGTGGACAAAAATAGGTTATTTACCAAGCCATTTTGCCACCCATTTTGCACATACCGAACAAGCTCATATGGTACCAAATCATAGCATAAATAACATTCAATTCAGCTACAATCAAGGCTAATCTGTACCATTTTCAATACCGACATTCAACATGCTTATAACCTCAAACCTTACTCCATCAAAACATACCAATTCAACTAACTATACTTTTACCAATCATACATCATTTTGAACCAATTCACAAACATAATTTATATCTAATATCAACCATATATTCACATATATGCACATAACTAAAATTCACCAAATTAAGCCAACTCTTATGGCTATATTTACAACTCAAAATATTTACATTCACAAGCATGTTATCAATTCCTCAAACCATTAACTTACCATTCATGGTACTTATTATCATCAATCTTTTAACCAACTAAATAAGCACAAGACATAAGCATATATATATATATATATATATATATATATGCACATAATTCAAACATACCAAATATGCCAAAATTAAGCCATTACCCATGGCTATATATAAAAACCAAAATATAAGAATTTACAAGCCAATTAATTTGGCCAAAGTCATTACCAAAATATAACTAACATGACTCAAAGTCCCTATACATGCCATATACTCAAATTACCAAAGTTCATTGATACCAAGATATTGGTGGATAGTGTGAAGCGATCTCCGACGATCACCGAATCTGAGCTAGCTTTGATATCACTATAAAACACGGAAAATAAACAAAGCAAGCTATAAAGCTTAGTAAGCTCGTATGAGATAAACTTAATGCAATCACTTAGCATGTGTAACAGCCCGGTTTAGACCCTAGTCGGAGCAGTGGTTTTGGGACCACAAATTCGAGGTCAAAAAATATTTTAATATTATTTTTGGTGTTTAAAATATGTGATTGAGTATATGTGAAAATTCTGTGTGAAAATTTTATTGATTGTGTGTTTAATTTGTAAAAAGAACTTGATCGCATAAAATGCAAAAGCTATGTGCTGATTGTAAAAGTGCCTCATTGTCATGTTCTTTTAATGTGGAGGCCTTAAAATGAAATTAGGCCATTGAAAAATATTATAGACGGTTAAGGACTACCATTTTTAAGCTTTTATATTATTTCATTAAGGATAGATTGGTAAATTATGTATTAATGTTAATATTTCATAATAAATTAAAATGAAACAAAAGTTTAGTGGGTGTTCATCTTTGTTTGCCAAAATTTGAAGAATAATGAAGACAACCATGGCCATTTAGGGTTCGATCATTTAGAGCTTCAATTGGTATGTGATTTTTGTTCTGTTTTTGATGATTTCTACGTTTTTGTGATCGTTGCTTAGTGTATTATCAAGCCCATGCTTTAGTTTTAAAATTTGATAAAGATTTTGATATGTAACATTGATGAATATGTGATATTTGTGTTGATAGTTGGTGGAATATGAAAGTTTAATGTTGGGTTAACATAGTTTGCCTTTGAATTTTTGATGAAATTGGCTATTTTGGGCTAAATTGTGAAAATGAGAAATTGAAGGACTAAAATGTGAAATAAATGAAATATGTGGGCTTGTATAAACATAAGGAAAATTTGTCTAGGCATGTGTGAAATGAAATTATGTGAATTTGATGATTTTATTAAATAGGGACTAAAGTGTCGAAATGTGAAAATGTGAGGGCTAATTTGTAAATTACCCTAAATATGTGTGCTTGGACTAAATTAAATGAAATGGTGGTTGAATGAGCTAAATTTGAATATGTATAGATCAAGAAAATAGGTAATTGGATCGAGATCGAGGCAAAGATAAAGTGCTTGATTAGTCGACTCGTTTTGTTACTTCGACGTCCGAGGTAAGTTCGTGTATAATATGAATCGTTTAATTCATATTCATGTGTTATGTAATGAAGAATATATGTAGTTGATGAATGGATAATGTTATATGTGAAATTGAGTGTTGTGGCACTAAGTGTGCATAATTAAAATTGGGATAGAGGTGAATAGCACTGTGTGTGCGAAGTAATGAAAGCCTCGACTTTATCTATTGGCACTGTGTGTGCGATACCGAGATAAATTCAGTTTAATGTAAAGGAACTAAGTGTGCGATTGAATCAAATGAATAATGAATATTGATCGAAATGTGGTATCAAGCATTGAGTAGCAAAATTAGTTGTTAATTAAGTGTTGGCAAAGGTATGTATTGGAAACTATGTGGTTGATGAATTTGGAAAAAGATGAATGGATGGTTATGTGAGTATTGGTTATAGATGAGATTGGGCATTCTTGTGAATTAATCTATGTGATGTTTTATTTTGTTTATTGAATTGAATCATTGAGTCAAATGTATTATATTACGAACTTACTAAGCTTTAAAGCTTACTGTGTGAAGTTTTCTCTATTTTACAGTGTATTTAAAGCTAGCTCGGATCCGGGATCGTCGGTGACTCAATCACACTATCGGCTATTTATTTTGGTACTTTTGAAAGTTGTATATATTTGGTATATGACATGTATAGGCTAGTGATTTTGGTATGTGTTAAAATGTATAAGTCTTTCCATGAGATATGGCTTGAAATTTGAATGATGTTGGTATATATGTGTGGGTTATGTGATTGATGAATATGGTATGTTTTATGCTTAAATGGTTTGATGATAAATGTTGTTTAAATGAGAACTTGTGATATGTATTATATGATGCTTGACTTATATGATTTGGGATGAGAAAATGGTATTTTAGATGGACTTATTTGAGTTGAAATTGAGTATGGAAATAAGTGGTATGGTTGATGATTCATTGGTGCATATATTGGTATGTTTGGATTGCATTTGAGGTATAAATGCATATGAATTGATGCTTGTAGGTGATTTCAAAGTGTGAATGTCAAATTGGCCTTGCAAATGGCTTATAATTGCCATCATGGTTGAGCACAATGGCGTGTGGCTCGACCGTGTCTTTCGAGTTTGCAAATTGAGACAAATTAGGCTCGACCACGAGCAAGACACACGGGCGTGTGACCGGCCATGTGATACAAGTTAGTGTTGACCACGGGTGAGGCACACGGGCGTGTCTTAGGCCGTATGTACAAGTCAATATGTATGCTCTGTTTTGCCACGACTTGGACACATGGGCGTGTTCGAGGTCGTGTGAGACACACGGCCTACTCCCACAGGCGTGTGACTTCTGTAGCTTTGAAAAATATTTGATTTTTTAGAAAATTTTGTATGTATTCGGTTTAGTCCTGACCCCATTCTAACACATGTTTAAGGTCTTGTAGACCTTATTAAGGGACTATATGTATATATTTGGATATGTTTGATTGATGATATACTTTGTGTTTTAAAATGATTGTAAATGTTCCGGAGTGATCGGTAATGCTCCTTAACCCTAGACCGGCAACGGTTACGGGTTAGGGGTGTTACAGCATGATTCATTAATTTCAGTATGTCAATATGCAACTTTCCTTAACTATCAAACATTTCAAGTGCTCAATCACAAAACCATATACATTCGTCATCATTTCTCCCATTCAAAACTAAAATGGTTTATACACATACCTGTACCATCTCGTACCAATCTCATATACCTTCTCGTCTTTCATTTACCCGTTTAACCATTCGAAATAGAAGTCAGATATACTTAAAGGTCTCATACGATAAGTACCTATACCATGGCCCGAAGCCAAATCAAGGAAACTTATCCGAAATTCTGATATCATAGCCCAAAGCCAAATCGGTTTATCTCACACACATTTTGAACACCCCTTACCCGTATTCAACGTCGGAATAGAGTACAAGGCATTACCGGACATAAACACAAGCAAACATACATTTTTGAGTCATAAATTTCCATTCAAATTAAAAATTTTCATACACATTCATATCGTCCCTAAAACGAGACTACGAGGCTCAATACATGCTTTGGAAGTGGTTTGGGACTAAACCGAGAACTTTAGATTACAAAACTTAGAAAATTTTTCATGTTACAGGGCTCACACGCCCGTGTGGTCCAAGGGACATGCCCGTGTGACCTTTAGACACGCCCATGCTACAGGCCTTGTTCAAAATACGATGCTCTCTGACTTGTGCCACACGGCCGTGCCACACGCCCGTATGCTAGGCCGTGCCACACGCCCGTGCGCTAGGCCGTGTGGTCGATTTAATTTTCATAATTTTTCATAAAATAGGTGTAGACTTCACACGGCTGAGACACACGCCCGTGTCTAAGGTTGTGTAGCACACACGATCGAGACACACGCCTATGTCTTTGCCCGTGTGCTATATTCTGGACATTCTGTTTCTCAAAATTAAGGTGCAGGGGACACACGACCAAAACACATGCCCGTGGGGCAGGTCGTGTGTCACACATAGCCTAGACACATGCCTGTATGTCTACCCGTGTGGAAAAAAATAAGTCTATTGACCAAGCCATTTTGCCACCCTTACTTGAGCATACATTCACAACATCATATGGCACCAATCCAAGCATTTATTTATAACCAAATCAGCCGCAATGAAGACATCAACACATCATTCATATGTTACCACCTATCATACACAAACATCACATGCTTATCAACTCATATCATATAAATTACCACATCTATGAAAGGCATCATCATATAAATTGCTCATACCAATTGTAGCCAATTTTTGA
Organism: Gossypium rotundifolium; assembly: GCA_025506655.1. NCBI lineage: Eukaryota > Viridiplantae > Streptophyta > Magnoliopsida > Malvales > Malvaceae > Gossypium > Gossypium rotundifolium. The sequence continues at coordinate 52,506,258 of CP106727.1, forward strand.
TGGCCTTATACAAAATGAACTTTCAACCAATATAAACCAACACATTTGGCCAAATCAATTATGACACATAACAAATTGACCAATTTTGCCACCCTTACTTGAACATACATTCACAACATCATATGGCACCAATCCAAGCATTTATTTATAACCAAATCAGCCACAATAAAGACAACAACACATCATTCATATGTTACCATCTATCATACACAAACATCACATGCTTAGCAACTCAAATCATATAAATTACCACATCTATGAAAGGCATCATCATATAAATTGCTCATACCAATTGTAGCCAATTTTTGATGGCCTTATACAAAATAAACTTTCAACCAATATAGACCAACACATTTGGCCAAATCAATTATGACACATAACAAAATGTCCAAGTCCCCTATACATGCAATAACTTAAAATGTTGAATTCATTAGTACCAAATAATAGTTGATAGTGTGAATGGATCTCCGACGATCTCCAATCCCGAGCTAGATTGGTGACATTATAAGACAAGGGAAAGAAAAGGGAGTAAGCTATATAGCTTAGTAAGTTCATATGCAAATAATAGACAACATTAACCATACAATTGCCATATAAGTAACATAAGTATATCAACCTAAAGTCATTAAAACCTCATGAACATAACATACTCAATCACATTCTTACCAATAGTTCATCATATACCGAATTCATTTCCATTGAGTTTTTCGTACATACCTGTACCAACTCGTAACATAATCATATATTTTCTCGTCTTTGACATACCCGTTGAGCCACTTGAAATACTATAGGATACATGGAAAACTTTGCACATAAGTGCCACATATGTAGCCAATGCTATCACAAGCTTTTGAGCAAATCCACGAGCCTGCTCACACAAACTGTCAGTCAAGACGTAGCTATGCAGTGCTGCTCACACAACCTGTCGGGTATCCGTAACATATGCAGGTATACACAGCCACTGGTAGGACTTACAGGACTAGCACCCAAGACACATAAATCATATAATCACATGGGTTCCTAGTGACATGTGACTTGTATCCTAATCTATTCCTAAGGTTCAATTGGGATTTCTCTCTTGCCGGAACTTCATTGAATATACTCATAGAATCAATCATAAATTTCATGCAATATCAAAACATTAAAATACAAATATAACATTTCATTATTTACATACGGACTTACCTCAGTACAAAAAATTGTGAAAATGGACCTAATCATCAAACACTTTGTTTTTCCCCCGATCTAGGTCCAAACTTCATTTTTCTTAATCTATAATAGCAAATTCAACTCATTTAATACTCGCATAATTCAATTCAGCCCAAAAATCACATTATGGAAAAATTACATTTTTTGCCGTTTTTTGCCGCTAATTTTTCAACTTTTTACATTTTAGTCCCTAGGCTCGTAAAATGAAATATGTTCAATTTCTTCAAAACCCAAGCCTAACTGAACCTTACTCATGCTTATAATAGCCCACATTTTTCATTAATTCACACTTTTACTACATGCTTTATAACTTTTACAAATAGGTCATTTTAAGCATTTTCATCAAAAATCACTTGGTAAAAGTTGTTTATCTAACACTAAACTTGTATAATCTACATTAAACATCAAAATACACAAATATCCAGCATGGGTAAAATTTTAGACTTTGATTTTCTTTCAAATTAATCTTTGAAATAGCTAGATTAGGTTATACCGATTTCAAAAATGTAAAAATCATTAAAAACGGGACAAGAACGGACTTACAATCAAGCTTGGAAGATGAAAAAACCCTAGTTATGGAGACCCTTGTGATTTTCGGCCATGGGATGATGAAATTGAGAAGATGACATCTTTTATGTGTTTAATTTTGTCTTTATTACCCAAATGACCAAAATGCCCTTAATGCCAAACTTTGAAATTTCACCCTACCATGTCCATTTTTGTCCAACTTAAAGTATCATGGTCTAATACCATCTAAGGACCTCCAATTTAAAATCTCATAGCAATTGGACACTTCTAACATGTAGAACTTAAGTTTTGCACTTATTGCAATTTAGTCCCTTTAACTAAATTGAGTGCCCAAACTTTAAAATTTTCAGACAAAATTTTCACGAAATCATTTCATAAAACTGTAGACCATAAAAATATAATAAAAATAAATTTTACTGCGTCGAATTTGTGGTCCCGAAACCACTGTTCTGACTAGACCTAAAATCGGGTTGTTACACATAGTGCTAACTCATGGCCCGAAGCCAACTCAAGTATACCTAATGACATGTCACTAGCATTCTAAACTATTCCTAAGGTTTAATCGGGCTTCCAACTGTCGAATCTTCATCGAATCATTTCCGAACTCGTACGTAATCACATAAACACAATTCATGCTATAACGAAGCATATAAAATATATTTGCAATGAATTTATAACATACGAACTTACCTAGTTCGCTGTAACGACGAATTAGGTCGACTAATCCGATACTTTGTTTTACCCCGTTTTAGATCCAAATCTAGTTTATCTCAATCTATATAATATCAAAATTTACTTATTTAATCATCATTTCATTCAATTTAGCACAATTTATACATTTTGGCAAAATTACATTTTTACCCCTATTATTTCCCATTTTTGCAATTTAGTCCTTATCACATAAAATCACAATTCGTTCAATTTAATGCAAATTCATGCTGGCCGAATATTACCCATTCTCATATCAGCCCATATTTTCCATCTATTTTAAAATTCAACCACTAAATTTTCATATTTCACAATTTAATCCAAAATTGACATTTTTACCAAAATTCACTTTACAAAACTTGTACATCTAAAAACAATGATTTATTTTCCATCATCAACTAAAAAAATACTCATGCATTCAACAATGGCAACATTCAAATACTTTTAACAATTTTGCAAAATAGTCTTTAGGCTAGCTAGTACTAGCCGCAACAATCTCAAAAACGTAGAAATCATTAAAAACGAGACAAAAATCGTACCTTAATGGACAATGAAAGCTTGGCCGAATGAACCCTAAAGAAATGGATTTTCTTATTTGCTATGTACGGTTGAAGATGATGATTTAGATAATGGTTTCATTTTTGTTTTATTAATAATAACTTAATTAACTAAATTACCTTTTTAACCTTAATTAATAACCATCAAAATACTTTAATACATGTCCATATATGTCCACTCAATTTAATTATAGTCTAATTAAAACATAAGGACCTCTAATTTAAGATTCCATGGCTATTATATACTTTTAGCTAATGGAACATCACTTTTGCATTTTACGCGATTTAGTCATTTTTATCAAATTGACCAATCAAAGGATAAAATTTCTTCACGAAATTTTCACACATACATGCTATCATGCTGTAAACATTAAAATAATAATAAAACAAATATTTTGACTTTGTATTTGTGGTCTCGAAACCACTTTAGATTTGTGGTCTCGAAACCACTTTGGATTTGTGGTCTCAAAACCACTGTTCCGATTTGACCCAAAAACGGGCTATTATAGTTTTGCATTACCGCACAAAGCATGAGTTTGCACAATAACATGAGTTCCGAAAATATCAGCAGTTTGCATACCTCCTAAGTTCACATCTAAACATATAACTGGATTTGCATGCAAAATAGACTTCACAATAATGGATCATACATACAAGGGTTTGCTAATTAGTAAGATTACCACTTTTAAGGGTTCGCATGCAAGAAATCATCAAAATTTATTCATGTTTAAAAGATAAATTAGCAAAGTAGTATTATAGATCGCAAAAATTTGAAATAAAGTAAAACAAAATAAACCTAATGAAATTGTATTTAATTGCAGTAGCGATATATTATAACAAGTCTAGTCCCAAACAAAAACCATATCGCCTTTATCCCTGGTTTGCTGGTATCGATTCTGGGTTTAGCCTTACTCAGACCATCCATCTCACTGTTTTAGTACGCGACCTACTTACCTGTGAAGTAAGAGAAGAGTGGGTGAGTTAATTGAGAACACAATGAATATACAAAAATTATCATAGTATGCTTAAAATACAGAGTTTATAACAGAGGGGAAAACTTAGTCTGAAAATTGTTTCGCATGTTGGATTCACCGTGAAGGTACGAGATCCAATTCGCAGAGCTTGTTTGTCAGAAAACATGTAAGTTTGTAAAATAGTTTTAGATATGCTTATTTGAAAACCATACTTTGTTCATATAGTAATCTTGTGTAGCATGAAACATGCTCTTATACTTGTCTTATTAGAATTTTTGAAAAACATAAAACATGTTCTTAACACTTGTCTTAACTTATTGTTGGATAAGCGGGTCCCCTTATAACACCTCAGAATGACTCAAAGAGTCCTTAACATGTCCCATAAGTGTAGCATAAAGCTAAACACTCTTCTGTATGCCAACATGTCCCTATGAATGGAGCATATCTCAACATTATCTTATCTCTTCACATGTTCTAGGGCCTCAATGCGCAAAACAAAAAATTTGTAGGTGAGTACTCACAATCTTTTGCATACCAATATATCCAATATGAAGGCTCGTAATGGAGCTTATAACACAGAGCTTACATAGAGAGCTTTCTTGAAAACACTAGTTCATATAGAGCTTGCACAAAAAGCTTGTAAAAACATGGTGTGAAAACATGGTTTATAAAATCGCACTTTAAAAACATATCTTAAAAACTTAGGCTCACTTAGGAGCTCACATAAAACATAACTTGAAAATAGAGTCTCAGAGATTGAAAATAGAGTTTTGTAAGAACTTTCTCTTGGAACTTAGTTTAAAAACCCAAATTTCTTGGAAAACATAACAGTTCTCACATAGTAATGAACCCTGAACGCGCACACTAAAAAATAGGATAATTAGCACACATATGGCGATCGCTGAACACTCACTAAAAATTGAGAATTCCTAAACGTGTTTTGTTTTGCCTTTATCCTTGCTGGTAGATGGTCCGGTTGGTTCGCAACATACATTCACATGTTACTTAAACAAATAAAACTTACAAAATTCATACATGCAATCAAACCTAGCTTTCTGGAAAATCAAACTTAACAGGACATATACTTATCTTGGTTGCTACAAACTTGATTCTGAACAAAGACTTGACAACAGAATAATTTATGAGAAAATTTTCATGGAATAAGGGCTTATTTATAGGCACTAAGTGTCTTGATAATCTTAGGATACAATACTTGACTTAGGAAAGGTGTTACGTGCACGAAAAATATCCTAGATATACAATACCTTTATTTCTTAATTTCAGTCTGACTCAACTTTGACTGGTAATCTCCAGCTCACCTAACCTGTAACACTCCTAACCTGTATCCATCGTTGAAATAGGGTTACAACGCATTACCGGAGTTTACAAAACAAATAGACAGAAATTTCAAATATTTCACATCATATAATATTCATATCATAAACCAATTGAAAACAAACCTATTGTCCTTTATATGAGCCATCGAGGCCCAAAATATGCATTAGAAACAAGTCGAGACTAAATTAGATGCTCAAAGAATTTTTCAAAAAACATTAAAAATTTTCAAGCTGTAGGGGTCACACGGCCGTGTGAACATTCAAATAGGGACACACGGCCGTGTCCTAGTCCGTGTTTGTGCCAGTGTAACTCTCTGACTTGGGTCACACGGCCAAGCCACACGCCCGTGTGCTAGGCTGTGTGAGCATATTGACTTGCACAATTTAAAAGATATAGGGGACACATGGCCATGTCACTTGGCCGTGTGTCATGAACGGCTAAGATACACGCCGTGTGGACAAAAATAGGCCAATTTCCAAGCCACATTTCTCACCCAATTTGACATCAACCTAACTCAACATTTTTGCACATCAACAAGCCATAACGAGGAATTTCAAACAAGCCAAAATCAAGTCTTAAATATGAAATATCACCACATACAACCAAGTATCCAAACTCACCCAAATGACCGAATACATATATGTATATCCAAACTTCATTTACTTTCTTTCATTCTACCATATCAAACACATAACAATATGATAAGACCACTTATATACACATCAAAATATACCAAACACAAGCCACTCAAATGGATAGTTTGAACAAAACATTTATATTGGCCAAAATAACCTATACACGCCATTATATCCGAGATTAATTTATTGAAAGTACCAAAAGAACTGATGGATAGTGTGAAATAAATCTGACCAGTTTCCAACCTTTACGAGCTTCTGAATTACTGTAAAACATAGAAAAATAACATAGATTAAGCATTTAAGCTTAGTAAGTTGGTATAACACGAAATTTAACTTAACATATATCCATACAATAGGTAAGTAAACATAGCATATCTCAACCAATTTGTCCAAAAGGCTAAACACACGATCACCAACATATTAGCCATGAAAATCACATATAAAATCCAGCACACATGGTTGAATTCATCAAATAATCACATTTCATGTTTTTCATATAAATACCAATAATAGTTCATATCGAACTCATATAATCTCGTAACAGAACTGTGCCCGTTGAACCATTTAGAATATCATTGGACACATAGGTAGTACACACGAAGTGTACTTAACTAAAATCCGTTAATTCATGTACATATATGCTTATACAAGCTATAAACGGTTAGCTCCTCCGAGCTGAATAACGGGAAGCCCATGTGAGCTGAATAACGGGAAGCTCATACGAGCCAAAAAAAGGGAAGCTCATTCGAGCTGAATAACGAGAAGCTCATGCGAGCTGTGGTGTGTCCGCAACACATGCAGGACCCAAACCAAATCAGTAACCCGAATGACATGTCATTTGTATCCTATGAATTTCTAAGGTTCAAACGGGACTCCATAATCATTGGATATGTGATCGTTATTTAGATGTGGAAATTATACAAATCACATACATAATTTAATTAAAACATATAAATACTCGATTTAATTACACGAACTTACCTCAACGAGTTTACGTAGATACGAAGGTGACTAATCTGATATTTTTCCTTTGCCTCATCTAACTCCGTACTAGGTCTAACCGGATCTATACGAATGAATTTAAATCAATTCAATATAATTCATATTCAATTTAGTCCAACACACATTTTTGGCAAAATTACTATTTTGCCCCTATACTTTTAATTCATTGCAATTTAGTCTCTAGGCTTGAAAAATAAAATTCATGCATTTAATCCTTACTCAAGCCTAGTCAAATTTTATACATATTAACAGCAGCCCACATAATTCACAATTTCACAATTTGTACCACAAATTCATCATCTTTTTCAATTTAATCCCTAATTAATTTTTTCATCAAAATTTTCTTTACAAAAGTTGTTCATCTAACAACAAACATTTATTTTCTATTATTAAACTTCAAATATCAAGCAAATTCATCAATGGAAAAACCCTAATACTTTAACAGTTTTGCAAATTAATCCCAAGCTAGCTAGACTAAGCTACTACGATCTTAGAAACATTGAAATCATTAAAAATGAGACAAAGATTCATACCTAATTGAGCAAAATAAGCTTGTCCAAATTCAAGCTTCCATGGCTAGGTTTCTTTCTTTCTTTCTTTTTTGGTGGATGATGATGAGAATAAATTATTTTATTTTATTTATTATACCTTTAATCACTAATTTCCAAAATTAACCTTAATATTTCATTCAATTTCCAATGATGACTATTCATACTTATCCACTAAACATTTTAATGGCTTATTTACTATATAAGGACCTCCAATTTAAAATTTTATAGTTATTTAATACCTTTAGCTATTAGAACAAAACCTTTGCACTTAATGCAATTTATTCCTTTTCATCAAATTAGGCATGTAAACTGTAAAATTTCTTAACGAATTTTTTATACAATATTTCTATCATAATTTAGACCATAAAATAATATTAAACTAAATTTTTTGACTTTAGATTTGTGGTCCCTAAACAACTATTCTGATTTAACTGAAAACGGGCTGTTACATAACCTGTTGGTGAACATCAACTTGCCAAACTTGTTGACAAACACAGTTTGTTAACACATGGTGAACCCTACTGATTTTCCACAAATTGATGCGGCAAATTAGGATCTTTCGATGCACTTAAGGAGCTTTTCCTCAAGCAAAATAGTGTCTTTAGCGTAATTTTTTGTTATATTTAGATTTTTAGTTAATAAGTGAAACTGTCTCGTGTGTTTCCCATTTTGTGACCCAAATTGGCCAATAGTACCATTAGGAGGCGTAACGTGAGATTGAGTGGCGTAGGGACATGTTTGAGACAAAAAAAACGAGGGAGAATGACACCAAAGGAAAGGTTATCGTGATATCTACACCTTGGAATCGCAATAACTCCAACACTATGAAAGATTGAATACTTCCTTCAGTGGTATCACGATATCCTCTTTGGGTATCGCAAAATCCACCTTTCAAAGAAAACCCAAAAGCTCAACACTGCATGAGGCATCGTGATATCCACTTTTGGGTATCACGACATTGCCTTTGTAAGGGGGACAAGCTTGGTCAAAAAGGGTAGTCTTTGTCCATACGATTTTCCAATCACCCAAGGCCAATGTAGGGCCACTTTTGGAAACAAAAATTCATTAGAAGACAATTTAAAATAGCCAAAATTTTCTAAAGGGGAGAGACAAACACATTTTCTTAGTTTTAGGTTTAGTTTTATTTGGGTTTCTTTTAGTTTTTCTACACTTTTTTTGGGTTTTCATTTTCTCTTCTTCTACCTTAGTTTAAAGTTTATTTTTTTGCATTTACTTTTTGTTCTTGATGTTCTTAGTGTTGGTTAAGTTAGTTATTACTATAGCTAAGGTTTATTTAGACTTTCAGTCACTGTACCTTAGTATCAGGGCACTTTAAGCTTTAGTTTAATGTATTTCGATTTCTGTTACTTAAAATCTATTAAAGCTTGTTCCTTTTACGTGTATTGTTTTAGATTGTATTGTTAAATGCTTTTAGTTTCATGTTTTTTAAGTTTTCTTGTATAAAAATCCCAACTTTCATATTTTTCTTAAGTTTTACTTTAATGGTTGTTTTGTTTTTTCCTTTCCATGTTCATTTCCTTTACTTTCAACATGAGTAACTAAATTTCAAAGGGGGTTGGTTGGTTGATGGAGATGGTGGTAAACTGAAATCTTTGGAAAATGGCTAAATCATAATAAATTAGAATAAATCAAATAGACTTAAAAACTTAGAAAGTGACGACCCTAAGAGAATATTGAGGCAAGTGAGACCAAAAGGTAATCTTGTCCTGCACCAGTTCTGTAACGCCCCGCTTAAATTAATTCTGTATCTGTAAAATTTTGACATAAATGAGTATCTTTTTCAGTGGTTAAGTGTTCTGGGTGTGTGTGAGAGGTCTTAGGTTCAATGCCCACTTTTGGAAATTTTTGTTATTTTTGGTCCAAGCCTTACCCCTTGGGAGTGGGCTTACATAAAACTGTCTGTTAATTTATATCAAAATGAGCATACTGATTCGAGTGGTATAGAGTTAGTGTGTTGGAGGTCCTGTGTTCGAATCCTTGCACAAGCGTGGATGTTAATTTTTACCTCGACTGACGAGAGAGTTTGGATGGGATTGGGAGTTTATGTGAGTGGGTAGTTGTGGGTGAGAAAAATAAGGGATTTGGGATATCTTTTATTTTTATTCTTTTTCAAAATTCTCTCTTTTAAGAAAAAAATGATGTCAATTTCGTTTTACTTTCCTCTACTCTGTCATTTTTCTTTTCTTTTGATTCTTCCTTCTGTTCAATTTTGATCTGTCATGAATTCTCAATATTTTGCTTCTCTGTTTTCCTTGGTTGTTGGGTATGTAACAACCCAATTTTGGTGATATCGGAATAGTAGTTTCGAGATCACAAATCCAAGCCAAAATAAAATTTATTTTAATTTTATTTTATGGTCCGTAATATAATAGAAATGTCATGTGAAAATTTTGAAAAGAAAATTTTATCGATTTAGTGCTTAAATACGAGAAGGACTAAATCGCATAAAATGCGAAAGTTGAATTCTAGTAGCTATAAGGATTAAGTAGCTATGGAATTCAAAAATAAAGGTCTTTATATGGTAATTAGACCATAAATGAAAAATATGTGGATATTTTTGGTGACTCATTCATGGAAATTTAGAAAAAGACTAAGGACTAAAATGGAAATTGAAATATTTTAATTAATTAAAATATGATAAAAGAATTATCATCTTGTTTTCTCATCTTCTTCCCCAAAATATTCCATGGAAACCCTAGGAAAGTGAAAGCAAGCTTTCTTGGCCAAACTAGGTAAGTTTTCTTGTCCCGTTTTTAGTAATTTTGATATTTTTAAATCGGGATAGCTTAATCTATCTATTTGGGGGATTAATTTGAAGAGTTATCAAAGTATGGAAATTAGGTCATGGATGAATATGCTAAAAATTTGAAATTTATGGTAGAAAATGAAAGGTTGTTGATAGATAAACAACTTTTACAAAGTGATTTTTGATAAAAACATGATTTAGGGACTAAAATGTAAAGTTGTGAAATTTGATTAAAAGTTCTAAATTTTTTTAATACATGTGCTGTAAATTTTGTGATGAAATTTTGGTTAGGCTTGGAATAGGGAATAAATTGCATAATTTTCATTTTCGAGCCTAGGGACAAATTGGAATTTATGAAAAAGTTTGGGGCAAAATGGTAATTTTGCCTAGGATGTAAATTGAGTCCACTTGGATATGAAATGTGATAAATTGATGTTATATTTACTCGTATAGATACGGATAGACCAAATTCGGAGCTAGAACAAGGAAAAGAGGAAAATGTCGGATTAGTAGATTTTATGTACACGAACATTTATCGAGGGAAGTTCGTGTAACTAAATTGTGTATATTTATATGCTTGAATAAAAATTTCTGCTTGTGAATTGTATAAATATTATATGTATATGACATTGGAAATGTACCTGATGAAGCCTGATCAATAATAAGGCCTGATAAATGATAAATGATAAATATGTTACTTATGTACTTGAAATGAATGTAGAATGTGCCTATTTGAATTATGTGAATATTATAAATGTATGAAATAATCACATGCTTGATAATGCTTGGAAAATGTCAAATTCCATTTGAATAAATGGAAAATTTGATGGATATATGATTTCCTGAAATGAGTGAGGTCCTGCATTTGTTGTTGACGGAATTTAGCTCGGGTGAGTAATTCAATTTACCTCATTATAAAAAGGATTTAGCCCGGACAAGTAATCCTGATATAAGCCCTCTTGAGCATATGTTATGGATTGGATTTAGCCTGGACGGGTAATCTAGATCAAGCTCTTTAGAGCATATGTCATAAAAAGGATTTAGCCTGAACTGGTAATCCTGTTGTATATATGTGTGGCTCGAGAGTGTACTCTCTAAAATAGTACCTTATGGGTACCATTGAATATGAATTGACAGATTTACTGATTTGTACACTTTGTGTGTACTACCTATCTATCCATCGATATTCCAGATAAATTCAACGGGTAAAAGTCCTGACATGTGAAGCTATGAATAAGAAATGAGTTATTACACGTATTTGTCTGAAATACATGAAAATGATGACACATGACGATTGATATATGAAAACATGAGATGATGATATTTTTACATGGAATTCATTTGATGAATATGTTCATCATTGATTATAGACTTGTATACTTTGAGTGTAATATTACTCTTGTGACATTGATATTTCGAGTAATACGAGAAAAGTTCTGATATGAAATAATCTAAACTCGACATGAACTATTATGAAATTATACTTGTAATATAAAGAGATGATTTATACATGTTAAATGAATACATGTTGTGGAAAACATATGTTCCTGGAAACTTGATTGTTATTGAGCCCAAACATGTTTTGATGTTGTTATGGAATATATGACTAACAAGGGCAATGAGGATATGTGTAGGGCTTGAGGTTGAATTGAATGAATGTGCCTTACATAGTTACCTCAAAATAGAATGAATGGTAAGTTAAGTACCACGTTATACGAACTTACTAAGCATGTAATGCTTACTTAGCTTTATTTCCCTATTTTATAGTAAATTAGAAGCTCATTAGATTGGAAGCTCGGTGGAGATCACTCACACTATCCATCTGCCCATGTCATTACAATATGGTAAATCAATTATGATTGTAATGGCATGCATAGGTTATATTGGCCATATTGGCATGTAAATGTAAATGATGCTTGTAATCTAGCCATTGGAATGGCTAGTAATGGTTTTTTTTTTGATATATTTGTAATGTCATACTATGATAGCTACATATGTGTTAAGTAGTTGATCAAATTGTGCCTAACATATGGACTAAACCAAGGTAAGATTATGAACATGTATGCATGTAATGGTATGCTATGTTGAATGATAGAGTTTGCTTAACTTGAATGCTTGAAATGGTTGGCATTTGGATGTGAGTTTAAGTGCAAGTCATTGGTGTGATTTTGGGTGAGAAATGAAGCTAGAAATAGCTTTATTTTGTCCTCAAGGGTAGACACACGGGCATGTGTCTAGACCGTGTGTGACACACGGCCTGATACATGGGCATGTGGTTAGGCTGTGTGTCCTCTGCACCTTAAATTTGAGAAAATTAGAATGCTCAAAATTGAGCACACAGGCAGAGAAACGGGCATGTGTCTAAGTCATGTGGGAGACACGACCTTGAACACGGGCATGTGTCTTGGCCATGTGAAAGCTGTACCTAATTCGAAAGGAATTAATTAACCACACGGCGCAACACATAGGTGTGTGGCCGGCTATGTGGCACAAGTCGGAGAGTAACCTAAATCAAACACGGCCTATAGAACGGGCGTGTCCCTTAGACCACACAGGGAGTGTGAGCCCTGCACCTTGGAAAAATATTAAAATTTAGCGAAAAATTCTTAAAGGTTTCGATTAAGTCTCGACTCGATTCTAATGCTCGTATTGGGCCTCAAGGGTCCATTTAAGGGATGTTACAAATGATTTAAAAATTTGAATAATAACTTGCATGAATTATCTGTAAATGTTTCTAAATGTTTTGGTAATGCTCTGTAACCCTATTCCAGCGACGGATACGGGTTAGGGGTGTTATAGGGTAAGTGGGATTCTGTTGTTTTTTTTTTAAGTTTTCATTTCCCAAATTACCGGTTGGATCCTTATTTTCTTTTTTGGCAGTAGTAAATCGAGTAGAACGGGGTTCTCCACTCGCAGAATTATAGTAGAAATTGCTCGAGAGTTTGGGTATGTGTCAAACACTTGATTTTTCATCGTTGTCGATTTCTTTGGTTTGGCTTAATTTTGGATTAAGACTGGTTTTGTGAGTTTGGTTTGTTGATTTTAGGTACTGTGTGTCTCGGGAGTGTTTTTGCATTAGAATTGTACCAGGTGTGTACCTGAAACGCAAAAAAAAAAAGAGCTTTGACGGAAGCTGAAAAATTACACTGTTGATACCACATGGGCGTGTGCCTGGCCGTATAGTTGGCTGTGTGTGAGACACGGCCGTGTGATCGACGAAGACATGGCCGTGCACAAGACACGACCATGTAGTGGTGTGGGTTTGGCCGTGTGGATCACACGGGCTAGGCCAAGTTACGCGTGTAGGCCACACGGGCTTGTAGGCCCACACGAGCATGCCACACAGGCGTATGGATTTTAGGCCAGGTCGTGTGGGCCACCGGCAAGGTAATCTAGATGTGTGGGCTACATGGGCTTGTGGGCCCATAATTCTGAAATGTTTCCTTAAGGTCGCACGGGTTGTTTCGATCAATTGTGGGCCTACCATAGGGTAGGTAAGTGCTAACCAAACCCTAGTTTATGTGATCTGATGTTCTGGTAATTTGCTCTGAGTAGGAAACTAATATGCATGTCTGATTATTCTACTACTATATATATATATATTTGATATCTGAATACGAGCATGTCAAGCATGATATTTCTACATATGTATACTGTTCTGTATTTTGTATCTGTATATAGGTGGGGTTTGTATATGTGGAGGAAATGATCTGTATTCTGGTAGCTTGACTGCATATTATATGTAATGTGTCGCATCGACACTATATGGTGTGCAGAGATGGGTGGGTGTTTTTAACCCCACATGGTGTGATAGGATGGTCAGAGATGGTGTGTAGAGGTTGAGGGTAGGACTCACTGTATTTGTTCTGTAACACCCCTAACCCGTATCCGTCGCTGAAATAGAGTTACGGAGCATTACGGAGTTTACAAAATAATTTCATGTAATTCATGTCATTTACTATTCATAACTGAAACTAATCATATTCTCACTTAAATAGACCCTCGAGGCTCAATTAAAACATTAAAATCAAGTCGGGACTAAATTGGGATATCAGAGAATTTTTTGCAAAATTTAAATTTTTTTCTTTAATACAAGGTTCACACTTTCGTGTAAGTAGGCCATGTGGCTCACACGGCCAAGTGACATGCCCATGTCTTAGGCCTTGTGGGCATTTAATGTGAGGCACACGATCGTGTCTCAGCCCGTGTCCTTACCCGTGTAACTCTCTGACTTGTGCCACATAGCTAGCCACACACCCGTGTGCCAGGCCGTGTGGTCAATTTAATTTTTACAAATTAGGTGCAGGTTTCACATGGCCAAGACACATGCCCGTGTTCTAGGCCGTGCAGCACACACGGCTAAGACACATGCCCGTGTCTTTGCTTATGTGCCCAATTCTGAGCATTCTGTTTCTAAATTTTAAGATGCAAAGGACACACAACCAAACCACATGCCCATGTGCCAGACCTTGTGTCAGACACAGTCAAGACACACGCTCGTGTGTCTACCTATGTGGACAAAATAAGGCCATTTTTAGCCTTAATTCTCACCCAAATTTAACCTTCAACCTACAACAACATTTTCATATATTTTCCAACCAATTCAAGTCATATAAATCAAACAAACATCAATAACATGTATGAAATAACACCACATACATTCATATGATCAAACATACCTTTTAGTAAAGACTTATATTTTACTCTAATTCAATCTAACCAACCACATACATATATGTTAAGCATAATTTATATATAACCTCATAATAATATACCAAAACAAACCATTTTTAGCCATTCCAATGAATAAATTACAACAACCATGTACTTGCCAACATTGGCCAACTTAACCTAAACATGCCATTATACCAAAATAAGGTTGCTTTTTATACCAAAATGAACCGGTGGATAGTGATACTCCGACCGATCTCCAACCTTATGAGCTTCCGAGCACTATAAAACAGAGAAAAGAAAACCTAGTAAGCATTTAATACTTAGTAAGTTCGTATAACAAGAATTTAACTTACCATATATTTACATTTAAGATAAACATACAATAATGCATCCAAGCAATTTGGCTTATAGCCTAAAACACAACTTCACCAATCATGTTCGTCAGGAAATTCACATAATACCAAGAACATTGGTGAGCTCAGCATTTAATGTCTTTCATATACATATGCTTTCCATATCACTATTACATAGTACAAGTACATTTTAATGACAATTCATTTCAAGTTCAATTTAATCATGTTAGAACTTTATCTGATGAATTTATTTGAAATATTGATGGATACGCTCATGTAGTACACTACTATAATTCATTAATTCATTTTTGGGGGTACCCAATTAGGGCATATAATCGAAAGCACACTCTCGAGCCTTGTAACGGGAAGCTCACATAGAGTTATTTTGGGAAGCTCATAAAGAGCCTATCGGGAAGCTTATCCGGGCTTTATAACAGAAAGCTCATAAGAGACATAATTAGGAAGTTCACAAAGAACCATATTGGGAAGCTCCAGATAGCCAATATTGAGAAGTTCAAGCGAGCACTATCGGGAAGCTCACAAAGAGCTAATTTAACGGGAAGCTCTTGAAGAGCTTATAATCGGATGCTCATAAGAGCTAAGGTGTGTCCACAATAAATGTAGGATCACAACCTATGGGATGCTCTGAAGAGCTATAATGGGAAGCTCACAAGAACTTTATAATGGGAAGCTTGAGAAGGCTTATAACGAGATTCTCTTTCGAGCTATGGTGTATCCGCAACATATGCTGGACTACAACCAATACGAGAAATCTTGTATCCATCGACTTTCATTTATTCAAATGGGATTTGACATTTATCAGGCATTATCGGATATTCAATCAAATTCACACACATGATAATTATACAATTCACATGTAAAACATTTAATTCAAACATATAAATGTACACAATTTAGTTACACGAACTTATCTCGATACTTGTTCGTATACGAAATCTACTAATCCGAGACTTTTTGTTTTCCTCGATCCAACTCAGTATTAGGTCTTTCAAGATCTATATAAATAAATTTAATCATCAATTTATCATATTTCATATTCAATTGGATTCAATTTACATCCTAGGTAAAATTTCCATTTTGCCCCTATACTTTTCACAAATTTCAATTTCATCCCTAAGCTCGGAAAATGAAATTGATGCAATTTAATCCATATCCCAAGCCTAACCAAAATTTTCATATAACTTTTACAACACATATATTTCACAAAATTCATAATTTTTCCATAACTTTTACATGTTTACAATTTAATCCCTAAATCATATTTTTATCAAAATTCACTTTGTAACAGTTGTTTATCTATCAACAACCTTTCATTTTCTAAAAATTTTAAAATTTCAGCATATTCATCCATGGAAAAATTTCTATACTTTGATAACTTTTCAAATTAATCCCAAAAATAGATAGATTAAACTATCCCGATCTCAAAAATATAAAAATTACTAAAAACGGGACAAGAAAACATACCTAATTAAGCTTGATTAGTTTCCTTTCTCTCTCCTAGGTTTCCTTGGAATTTTTAGGGATGAAGATGATATAAAATAATATTATTTCTATTTAATTATTTATCATCAATTAAATTTTCTACTTTCCAATTTAGTCCTTGGCTTTTTCTAATTTTCCATGGATGATTCATCAAAAATATCTACTAACTTTTCTTTAATGGTCTAATTACCATATAAGGACCTCAAATTTTGAATTCCATAGCTATTTAATCCTTCTAGCTACTAGAATTCAACTTTTTCATTCTATGCAATTTGGTCCTTTCCATAATTAAGCACATAATCGATAAAATTTTATTATCAAAATTTTCATATGACATTCCTATCATAATGCAGACCATGCAATAATATTAAACTAAATTTTCTTTTCAGCTCAGATTTGTGGTCCCGAAATCACTGTTTCGATTTCACTGAAAATGGGCTCTTACTTGTTCTGTTTATCTACTATTTGTATTTGTAACTGTATCTGTAAAGGACTTTAGTCCGAGTCTGAATCTGAAACTGACTGTGTATGTGATATTTGTTTGTAATGCGTGTCTATTTCTGTTGGGTTACACACTGAGTTTATGAAAACTCACGTTTGTTTGTCTGTTCTGTTCAGGTAATCCACAGACTTAGGAAGTTCAGTGCGACTGAGTCTCACGGTGACCACGAGTTCATAAATTGACTTTATATACTGGTTTTTAATTAAATTAAGGACTATTTCTGAGAGTTTTCTCTTCGGATTGTTGGTTTTTAATTTGGTTTTGGATGCATTTTTATCTTTTAATTGCGATGTTTGACTGCAATCTCGGTTTTACAAAAACAAATATTTTTCTGAAAATACGAGCTGGATTTCCAAAATATAACGACTTTTAAGATTTTCGCAGTAAATTGTGATTTGGCAAATAAATTAATTAAATAACATTTTCAATAATAGTTGTACAGACGAAAATAGGTTACAAGGCTTTAATGAATGTGTACCATTTTCAAAACCCCTTTATTGGAACTTTACCAGATTTGACCATAACATTTAGGCCGGGTTTGGGGTGTTACACGTTCATTAGTCTTGGATTAACTGATGAGATCGAAAGATAAATCGGAGCTAATTTATCTAAGTAAGTAAAATTGAGATCAGAAGATAAAAATGAGCCACTTAGTAGTTTACACAATGTAATTTCATTAGTCAAGGATTGGTGAACCACATCGAAATCAACCAAACACCATTATTTATTTCTTGGATAGTCCTTTAGTTTTACATTCTTTTCAATTTGGCTATTAGAGTACCATATTTAATTTTCTTTCAACCTTACCTTGTCATGAATTGTCATCCTATAAAATCGTATTAGTAGCCACTTAGACTCTATTGTGTATGTTAGCTATAGCTGAATTGCCATCTGCCTTGGGTTCTATCATTTGAGAACTTTGGTGTTTCATTGTAATACTATAAATATTACAATTGACCTGTACACTTGCAGTAAAATCGGGTTTAAAAAATTATTTTATAAATTCATTATTTTATCAGTGATGTGTGATATTGCTCAAATTATTGGCGTTATTTTCGAGGAGACGGTGTAAGATTAAGTAGTTTTTAGTGTACACTTTTAGATAGAGATAAGTAGCCAAAGTAGGATTTATAGATACAAATTTTTTTTTTTTTGCTTTTATTTCATCTACAATTTTTAGTTAATTTTACTTGCTCATTTGTCACATAAATGATTACGTGGGTCACATAATTGGCTTATTTATTTATTTTATGTAGGCAATTGAGCTCTCTTGTAGGGAAGTTATCCTTAAAGTCATCACTCATGACATCCTTACTTAATACTATGCTACATGATCAGAAATGGTTACGACCTGTGATAACAACACCTACTATAGAGGTTAATCCATCCCTTATTTCTTGGATTTTAGTTAATCTTTAGTTTAATGGAAATGGTGATGAGGGTTCTATGAGATTCCTTTGCAAGTTTGATCACATAGTACCATGAGTTACGAAGGAGTTACATTTCACACTATTAGACTACTACTGATTCCTTTTGCTTTTGGAGGGCAAGCTAAGGAATGGTTGGATATGTTGCCTCTTGAAACTATTGCCACATAGGAGGAATTTCTTCGGTTGTTCTTAAAGAAGAACATTCCTAATTCAATAGTACTTACTGCATTTGATTTCAAAGAATATGATACCAAGACTTTGGGCCAATCATGGGAAATGTTTAAGAAGATATTCAGAAGCCTTATCAGAAACAGAGTAGAGAGAGTTACACAACTGCAGTGATTTTATTATGGATTGGATGTGAGTAAAAAGAAAAAATTTGATGTAATCTGTGGAGGAAATGTTTGGACCAGAACAGTGAGAGAAATAATAATTCTACTTGAGAATATCTGCATTAATGATTCTTTTTCTAAGGATAGTTTATCATTAAACAATGATAAATATAGTAATACTTCCAAGAGATTGAAGATCCAGAAAGTAGAAGTCATTCAAGGACTCTCCATACCAGGAATGGTTTCAATCTAGGAAAATTGTGGAGCTCTCGAGCAGGAGGGTTACGAATTAAAACCATTTTCGGATATCAAAAGTATAGAGTCTATTGAAACCAAGATAATGAAAGAATGTAAAAAATCCCTACTCAAGACATGAACAATTTAACTCTTGAAGAGGATAATAAATTGCGATAAACTATGGAAACCTAGTTAGAGCAAGAACATGTGTGTCATCTCTATTGGTGGAGACACTGCAAAGAGCCTTTGGGGCCTCTTAACGATGAGTTTGAGAAAATAATACCTTCAACGGTTGAACCTCTTCCTAAAGGTTTGAAGTATGGATATTTGGGTGAAAACAATGCTATTCCAATTATTATTTCTACTCGGTTAGGCATGGAAAGGGAAGTGGCACTCCTTCATGTTTTAAAGGCACATAAAAAGGAAGTTAGATAGACGATTGCTAATATTAAGGTTATAAGCTTATCTCTTTGCAAGCATAAGACATTCTTAAAAGAGGGAGAAAAGCTAGTGGTAAGCGCCTAGCGACAACTAAACCCTGCAATGAAAGAAGTTGTGAAGAAGGAGCTAACTAAGTGGTTAGACGTTGGTATCATTTATGCTATTTCTGATAGTGATTGGTGAACCCCATACATTGTGTCCTAAAAAAAGAGGGGGAAAACTGTGGTCTTAAATGAGAAAGATGAACTCATTCCGACTAGCATTGTGATCGGGTGGCGTGTATGTATAGACTATCGAAAGCTTAATAACGCTATTAAAAAGGATCACTTTCCCTTGCCATTCATTGATCAAATGTTCGATAGATTAGCAAGGAAACAATTTTATTGTTTCTTAGATGAGTATTCTGGGTATCACCAAATCTCAATCCACTTAGAAGATCAAGAGAAGACCACATTCACCTATCCATTCGGTATTATGCCTTTCGAAGGATGCAGTTTAGGTTGGGTAATACCCCCTCCACGTTTATACGGTGTATGACATCTATTTTTTCTAACATAATCGAGGAAGGGTTAGACATATTTATGGATGATTTTTTAGTCTATGGAGATTCCTTCACCGAATGCTTGGGAAATCTTGAAAGAGTGCTTGAAAGATGAAAATAAACAAATTTAGTATTGAATTGGGAAAAATGTCATTTCATGGTAACAAAGGGTATTATCCTGATACATCAGATGTTCAAAATAAGGTTAGAAGTTGATCGAAAGAAAATTAAAGCTATTGAAAGACTTTCACCCCCATCTTATTTGCGTGGAATTTAGAATTTTCTGGGACATGCTAAGTTTTATTGGCATTTCATCAAGGATTTTTCGCACATATCTAAACCATTGTGCAATCTGTTACATAAGGATGTTCCTTTTATCTTTGAAGAAGTGTAATATTGCTTTTGCGACTTTAAAGGAAAAATTGGTAACTGCCCTATTATTTGTAGCCCTAATTGGGATGAACCATTTGTTATCATATGCGATGCTAGTGACTTTACCGTCAAGGTTGTTTTGGGTTAAAAGAAAAATAAGGCTTTCCATGCTATTCATTATGCTAGCAAGACCTTGAACCCAACCCAGTGAAATTACACCACCACTGAAAAAGAAATGTTAGCCTTAGTATTCGCATGTGAGAAATTCTGCTTATATTGAATGGATAACCTGGTTTATGTAGACACAGATCATTTAACCCTGAAGTATATGATGAAGAAAAAGGAAACCAAAGGTAGATTAATGAGATGAGTTTTATTACTTTGAGAGTTTGATTTGTGGATACTGGACATAAAAAGGGATCGAGAATTAAGAGATGGATCATTTGTCTTGTAACACCTTAAACCCGGCCTAGAAGTCTAGATCGAATTGAACGCTACATTGATCACCGAAGTGATCGTGAGAAAATTTTACAAATCAAGTCGTTTAAAAATTTAATTCCGAAAATGTTTATTCCGAAACAATTCAAAAATGTTTGATAATTTAAATTCCCCAGTAAGTTCAACAGTATAACACTTACTAATGAAAACTTAAAACAAAAGTTGTACCACAGTATTATGAAACTTTACAGTTTAACTTAAATGAATAAAAATTAAACCTGAAAATAAAAGCTTATAACTCATTTCCACCAAGACTGTCCGAGTCCTCGGCGTACTGAGTCCAGCATCTAGAATCCAAAACTGTACCTGAAATGGGGAAACATAAGAGGGGGTGAGCTACACGAGCTCAGTGTAAGATCAAAATCAGTTAAACTATAGAAACGAAAATAGGGAACTAGAAATAGTTCAAAAGAAGAAAACACTTACAGATAGATACTAGTTAAGCGAGTTTGCCCAACATCAAACACACACCATATGTACCTTACCGTTATATGGAACAAACAGACACACCTAACCTCACATGCTATTCAAATACAATAGCAACAGTTCACAGCTCATTCACACTATCACAATAAGAGTTCAGTCAGACATTTATAGAGAAAGTCTACAGAAATTGCATAGGCACATGGGCCTTTCAGTCGACCAGTAACACATTTAGTCATATTATCACATTCAGTCATAGTATCACATTTAGCCAAACTGATCAATCAGACATTTCAGTCGAATAGTACAGTCATATTCAGTCACATAGATTCATTCAGATGCATGTGAGTGCAAATGAGTTATAAAATAACCCATACATCTAGCCAACACACCATCTTCGTCCAACCCTACACTTACGGTGGGGATTTAATCAACCCACCAATCCCTGCACTCCGAGTAGGACCTCGAAAAGCCCATCCAACCCTATACTTCATAGGATGTCATCCTGAGTTTCCCAGAAATGATGATCATCAGCATTGTCCTCGACCCTCAAGGAATTGGGACTGCCCTTGACGTTCTGGGAATTGGGGCTAACAGTGTGCAGATAAACTGCTAGTCTCATATATTACGTAGCAAAGCTAGTGTATAAGCTGTACTGTGTAATACGGTAAACCGTAGTATAGACATACGCAGTATGAACTGCCAGATCAGATAGTGGTATGTAGCGTAGCTAACGTACATGCGGTATAGTGCAATGCGGTAATCCACTATACCGATAAGTTGCAGTAAAACTGCTAGATCAGTTAATGATAAGCAGCGATGCTGATGTATGTACTGTACAGTGTAGTACGAAAATCTACAGTACAGTCAAATCATCCATGGCCCTCAGGGTATTGGGATTGCCCTCGACCCACTAGGTATTAGGGGCTTCAGTATGCAGTTAAATTGCCAAATCGTAAATCTTCCTTCTCTTCAAAATCCCAACCCAAAATACTTTTTATGCAGATGTATGAATGCATATGCACCAATTTAGAATACAATTTCAGGCAGTCATTCAGAAGCATTCACTTATAGTTAGTCAATCAGTTATAGAAACGTGCACACTTATGCACTCAGATTCAGTACCTAGCATAGCACACATTCACTTACAAGCAATACATAATTCGAAGTCAGAACATAATCGTATTCACCCTCAGTAAGCTTAGTCGAGGGGTTGAAACACATAGACTCACAATAGCATTCGATTTGCCTTAAAATCAGAAGTTGGCGAGTTAGGGCCACACGCCCATGTGCTCTGGTTGTGTGGAGCAATCCAGGCCGTGTGGGGATCCAAACGCCCGTCTAAGGGGTGGCACATGGTCGTGTGACAGTGGTACACACCCGTGTGGTGCAGGGACACGACCGTGTGAACAGGTCATGTAACTTACTATCTAATTTCTCTAATATTAGGTGCAGGGCAGACACGACCGTGTGAAGGTGTCACACGCCCGTGTGGCCATCAGACACGGCCATGTGTCCCATAACACACGCTCGTGTCGAATCTCTAGGCCCTAAATCAGTCACACGACCATGTGTCCTGAAGCACACACCCGTGTGGGAACCCTAATTTTCCCAAATCTGTCACACGGTTGTGTTACTCCAAATTCCTAATTCCTCAAACTTACATGCCTATGTGCTCAGAGAACACGATTGTGTGAATTTCGAAAAAAATCCCCAAATCGGCCACATGCCCGTGTGGCACCCAAAATCAGTCGAAACCCAAATTCACAAATCCACATGGCCGTGTGCCTCGGTACACGCCCGTGTGGCCATCGGGGAGGCTACGAAACCACCCCAATTAAGCCTCAAAAACACCATTTTGGCCACCGTAATAGTCCCTAACCTTTTCCTTATCAACATATATTAGAAAACAATGATTTCCTTTCACTTCTATCGTCTAAAAACTCAAAACGAAGGGGTAATGCACAACTACGAAAAGCTGAAAGAAAGGGATTCTTAAAACAAGATAGCAATCAATTTAAAAACAGAAAGTAGTAACCAGATTCGAATCCCACACCTGATTTGACGATGAAGAGAACAGCGGAGGAGCGACAATCCCAAAACCGCAGTTAAAAACGTTTGAGCAATAAGAAAAAAACAAAAGAAAGAAAAAAAAAGAGAGGAGAAGGGAGAAGAAACGTCAAAATAGAAAATTAAAATAAAAATAAAAATTTTAACATAACAAAAATATCAAATAATTATTATAATAAAATAATATCTAAATGAAAAAAGTGCACAAAATATCTCCCTAGCTCACGCAGGGATTCGAACACAGGACCTCAAACATAATAACAATCCAACACTCCACTTAACCACCAGACCAGTAGGCCCATTATTGTCACTAAATTGCAAAACTTACTACATATGTACGACTCCTCACTACCCCTATGCCCAAGACCCCTTACCTCTAGGCCCAAAATTTGGGGTGTTACATGTCTTGTTTGAAGTATGAAGGCGACCACAAGGAGAGTAGAGTAAAAAATGACACATTTATTAATGAAAAATTATTTCTTTTTGACTGCTGGTTTTTGAAGAAAAGAATGTTATCAACACCATGGTACGCTGACATTGTAAATTATTTAGTCTGAAGAGTCCTCCTGGTAGAAGCATCTAGTCAAAAAAAGAGGAAAATATCTCACGTCACGCGTGATTATATTTGGGAGGAACCTTATGCCTTTTAAGAAATGCTCAGATCAACTAATACGTAGGTGCATAGATGAAAAAGATACGGAGGATATCCTTATGGGATATCATACTTCCCCATGCGGGGGCCACTTTGGTGGAAAAAAGGACTTCTCAAAAGATCTTATAATCTAGTTTCTACTAGTTGATGATGATTCACGATGCATATGAATTTGTCAAAAGATGTGATCGATGCCTGATCGGCTGTTTAACATCACAACAATAATGTGCAAGTGTACACTGTCGATGCAAGTATAGTAGACAGATGTGAGTTTGTCGAATATCGATCCCACACGGATGTTTATGTTTTTTTTTTTATTAATGTCGGTGCAATAACTAGATAGAAATGAGATAAATTGTGAGGATAGTTGTTAGAGCAACAATTTGAAAAAAATAAAAAAAATATGATAATGATAAACTAGGATCCCCAACATGAATCTTTAGCAGAATAATAAGTGCTCACAAGGTATAAAAGGATAGGTGGTTGTCGAGGCAATAAATTTCAATGTATATCTTACCAAGCGTCACTCCTCTATTTAATCTGAGACTTAAACATGCACATTAAACCCACCTTCCGGTGATGACAATATGACATTATTAAGAACAAGTGGACTAAATTCCTCTAATCCTCACTCAACTTTTGTTTTAATGCTTGTTGGCTCGAACTATCACTGCACTTTCCAGTGTCAGTGATTGCAATAACACTTTCGTGTTGACAAACATTCAAACCTCAAAATTAAACAGCAAGATTGAATAATATAACATTTAACCAAGAATTCATCTATATTTCCATACAAACAGAAAACAGAGAGTAATCACCAGCATTTAGAAAGAAATAAGAAAGAATCGAGTGGAGAATACTATTCCTAGACAACTTGAATTAATCTCTCTATTCCCTCTTTTCTCGCACTTAGGTCTCTTCGTCAAAAGCTAATCTGCATCAATTTTCACGTTGGCTCACCTGTGAGAGGCTTAAGCTGCCATAGCTGCAAGCTTCAAGGTAGGATGAAGAAGATTATGGTCAAGAAAAAGCTTTCATTTCCTATTTTTCTTCTCACGTCAACCTTTTATGTCCTCCTCCAACATTACATGTGTCATTTCCTCAGAATTATTCTGTCCTTGCACGTACAAGTTGGTTATACCAGACTGGACAGCTCACGATTTTTATTCTTATTCGGACAACTGTCAGGTGCGGTGACAATTCTGGACGCCACCTGGAATCAACTCATGCAGCAAAATTAATGCAAAAAGATAGAAAAATTAAGGATAAAATAGGCTAGGATTCACTGAGTTATAAAATGCAATTTACTAAACTGAAAATGCTAAAATATATGCTAATGATAACTAAATGGGAACAATTTAACCAATAAGTAAGGAGGAAAACTTATGTTCTTTCTAGTGCTATCAATGCCAAAGAACTAGTATCATTTCTATGTAAGATGAGATGCCTCAAAAGGGAATCCTTGAAGTAGAAATCTTCGATGTGTGGGGAATTGATTTCATGGGACCCTTTTCCAACTCTTTTGGGAATCAATATATTTTGTTAGCAGTGGATTATGTTTCCAAATGGGTTGAAGTAGTACCTTATCTACCAATGATACTAAGGCAGTAGTGAAGTTTCTCCGTAAGAATATCTTTTCAAGATTTGGGACGAATAGAGCTCTGAACAGTGATAAAGGGACACATTTGTATAATAAATAGTTGGAAAATGCACTCTCTAAATACAACGTGAAACATCACATTGCTACAGCCTATCACCAACAGTCTAGTGGTCAAGTTGAATTGTTGAATCGAGGAATCAAGCATATATTAGAAAAGACGATGAACCCTAATCACAAGGACTGGTCCTTGCATCTAGATGATGCCTTATGGGCATATCAGACAGCTTATAAAACATCTGTAGGGATGTCACCTTATAAGTTAGTCTATGGGAAAAACTACCACTTACTTATTGAGTTGGAAAAGAAAGCATACTGGGCGATCAAGGAGCAGAACTTGGACATGAACCTTGCAAAGGAAGCGCATTTGTTTCAACTGCATGAACTTGAGGAGTTTCAATTACTTACTTATGAAAACTCTAAGTTGTACAAGGAGAAAAACAAATTGTGTCACAATGCTATGATAAAAAGGAAACATTTTGTGTCGAGTCAACAGGTTCTTCTCTTCAATTCCCATTTGAAGTTGTTTTTAGGGAAGTTAAGGTCGTAATGGATCGATCCATATACTGTCACTCATGTGCTAACCAATGGAGCAGTGGAACTTGAAGTTAATGAAGGTAAAAAAATTTTAGGCAATGGGCAGCAAGTGAAGTTATATTTGAGGGGAACATCGGATGCTTTGAAAGAGGTTCAATATTTGAAATGTGATGCCGCTGACTACACAAGGGTTGATTTTGAGCCGAATGGGGGAGAGGAACTTGAGAAAGTGTGTGATCTCCTCGAGGAGATCCAAGCTTCAATGAATCGAAGTAACAGTGACTTGTTTTTGTTTCTGCACTTTGTCTTACACTCAATAAGATGACTTTAATAATTTTGATTGTACATTAATTGAACATTGTTAGACTAAAGCATCTAATGTTATACGATATGGTGTCAACTCCATTAATTTTTCGTATTCAGAATAGGGTTTGAGTTTGTTTTATTTAGCTTTTACGCTTAATCACACAAAACTATGTTATTTGAAAGAAATTTTGATTATTTTGTAAGTATTTTGGGATAATGTTTAGTGAAATCGCGATTTCTTGAATAGTTTTGATTTTAAAAAATTATGGTTTCGCATAGTGGAATCGCAATACTCAATTTTTGGTATTGCAATATCACTGACAGATTTAGAAATTTTGGGTTTTAAAAATAGGGTGTATCGCAATATCCATTAATATGTATAGCAACACCCGGGTTGGTTCAGGCGATACTAGTTTAGGGCATCATAAATTGCATATTTTAGAAGTCTTTTAGACCTCAAAACACTTCAAAACCCTTATTTTTCCTCAAAATTACCAATTTTCAAATCCCTAACACCCCAAAACACTTCCCTCCATCCTTATTTCCTTCAATTCATCTTCAATTCTGCACACCCTCTCACTTTTGTTGTTATCCACTTTTTCTTGTTTTTGTTCTTTTTCCCTTATTCTACAGGGATTAGTTTGTGTTGGATCAACACCATAATATTTCATTAATTTCCCTAAATATTACGACGAGTCCCTTACTATTTAGTAAAGCACATAATCTCTATTCAATTTTTGGTGCTAATTGTCTTTGTTCTTGCCTTTTTGCACCATGTCTTTAAAACGACTAAGCTCAATAGGATCTCATCACATATCAACAGAGTCTACGGAACAAAGCGATTAGAAATTTATTTCTTTAGAAGAAAAAGAGTTCTTCTTAGAGCTTCATGGAAGACCATTCATTCAAGAATGTGGTTTTGATTTTGAGGACTATTTTGAAGAGGAGTTTTGGGGGTTTGTATGATCACATGGATGGAGAGAATTCTCTCTATGGCCTTAAAGATTTGTAGGCTCTTCCATGGTGTTGGAATTCTATGCCAATTTGAAGTTTTCTACGTCACACATAGTTAAGGGGTCGTATGGTAGGAATTTCACCTTCTATAATTTTAGAGTTTTATAATGTCCTGCACTATGAAAATGATGATGTTAAACCGCTTGATTTAAGAAATTTTCATAATGTTGACTTGGATAGTACAATCTTTTATTTAACAAAAGGAAAGGGTGAATGGATACTGAACGAAGACTCGAATCTCCCACTCCCATTTGATATGACCTCATTGAATCACTTAGCAAAATTGTGGATGCAATTCATTTGCACAAGAATTTTTCCTTCTCCCAAGTCTAAAACTGTCGATCCCTTTCGCGCCATTTTGTTACATGCTATTTTGCAGGAAAAACACGTCTATGTGGGTACCTAGATTTATAGATATATAATGCACTGTGTGATACAAAATAAAGCTGGGAGATTCTTTCCACATCTAATCTCTGATTTATGCTAACTAGCTGGAGTCCTTATGGCGCCAAATGAACAAGTAAATTGGCCGATTAAAAGTCTGAAAGGTGACCCCTTGTACGAAAAAATACAAGAACTTCAACAAGAGTTGCATAATGAAAGAATTCGAAATCATATAAACAAGGAAAGGTCATCGCACTCGTCACTTAAAGAATCATAGATAGAGAAAATGCTACAACACCTCTTGACAAAGGTGGATGAGCTAATAGAATAGAGACAATACGATTCCAAAATGATTGAGGCGATGAAACCCTATGTTGAATGCTACGCGAATAATTGCAGATAAGACAACCCAATCTGGCCACAGAAACCAAATCACCACAATGTTCAAGAAAGATGTGGAAAGGAATATCAAACGAGTAAGGAGAAGGATGTATACGAAAAAATGAAAAAGATTATCTTTACCTCATAAAGATGAGATAGAAATTATGTTTCCTCCAGTACGAAATTCTAGAGGGGGAGTAATCTTAAAAGTCTCTTGAGAGTGGTCGAAACAAGCCTTGAGACATGCGGTGATAAAAAAGAAAATGAAATAAACCGTTGATAGATGAAACTACTTCTGACTTTGATTAGCTATATTTCTTAGCATTTTATTTATTTTTATATGGCATGTAAACTATTAAACACTTTTGAATTTTTTTTCGATATTTTTATTTTGTGTTGGTGTGATTTTTTTATTTTTCTATGTTTATTTGTCTTTAAGTGCATTGAGTTAGTCTGATGCTCCATTCTAGGGAAATCTGGTGTGTGTGGGGGGTGCACATAAGTTTTATGTGTGTTATTTTTCTTGTTTTTGTGTTAGTTTGTGTGTTTATTTTAACTTTTGTGCCTTTTCCAAAATTCTTTTTTAAAAAATCTTGTAACACCCCTAACCCGATACCGTCGCCAGAACAGGGTTAAGAAGTATTACTAAACAATCAGAACATTTCATATCCATTTTTCGACACCAAGTCAATTATCATTCAATCATATTCAAACAAAATCATATATTCCCTTAATGAGGTCATCGAGACCTTAAACATGCTTTAGAATAGGGTCGGGACTAAATCAAATTGTAACAATCCAGTTTATACCCTAGTCGGAACAGTGGTTTCGGGATACACAAATCCGAGTTAGTGAAATATTTTAATATTATTTTTTGTGCCAATAATGAGTGATTAAGCATGTGTTAAATTTCTGTATGATAAATTATCTGTCTGTGTGTTTAATTTGATAAAAAGGATTAAATTGCATCAAATGCAACTAGCATGATATTTGTAAAAGTGTTCATTTGAGATGGCTTCTTAATGGGAAGGCCTTTTATGGCAATTAAACCACTATTAAGGTTAGTGGATGGACAAATGACTAAATAACCTTAGAATTTATTTTGTTTTATATGTTTTAAAAGGGCTAAAATGGTAAAGTGATAATAAAATGTTAATAAACAAAAAAAAAAAGCCAAAAATTTCATCATCTTTTATGTTCATCCACCGATTGTTAAAAGAGAGAAAGCAAGGGTTTGAGTTTTTCATATTCGGCTACATTAAGGCTTAAATTCAAGGTGTGTTTTGATTCGTTTTTGATAATTTCTACGTTTCTATAATCGTTGCTTTTTTTACTTCAAAACCCATGCTTCAATTTTTAGAATTGATGATATTTGTGAGTTGTGCCATTGATGAAATGGTAAGCTTTATGATGAGTTTAGTTGTTAAATGAAATATATGTGTTTAATGAACATGTTTTGTTCTTGAATTTTTGATGAATTTGGCTAATTAGGGCTAAATTGTGAAAATAGCAATTTAAAGGACTAAATTGTGAATTTGATGAAATGTTTGGACTTGTATGAGTTATATGAACATTTGGCTAAGCATGGTTAAATGGTGATTTTGTATATTTGATGATTTGAGAAAAATTGACTAAATTGTTAAATTGTACAAATGTAAGGGCTAATTTGTAAATTGCCCTAAATATGTGTATTTGGATTGAATTGGATGAGTTAGTGAATAAAAGAGTTAAATTTGAATATGCATAGATCAAGAGTCGAAGAAATCAGACTTAGATCGTGGGAAAGCGAAAGTAACAGAGTAGACGTTTCTGTTTCAGTTAAATTGATTTTGAGGTAAGTCATTATGCAAATAAATGCATTTGTATTGAACTGTGTTTGTTCATATGATCATTGACAATGATGAATGTTTACGAAATGATGTGTACATGAGTTTCGAGATAAGAACGACATAGTAGCTATGTTCAATAAGTCCCGTGTGAACCTAGGAATAGATAGTATTAGCTATGTCATGACATAGGTGTTTGATCTGAGACATCATGTAAGACCACGTCTGGGAAGTCAGCGTTGATTTGATATTTCGTGTAAGACCACGTCTGGAACGTTGGCATCGATACGAGATTTACGTGTAAGACCATGTCTGAGACATTGGCATCTATTGATTTGTGTAAGACCCTATCTGGGACAGTGGGATCGATATCTGAGTACATGTAAGACCTCGTCTGGGACGTTGGCATTGTACGATTATTTTGAGCTTTCTGAGTATCCTATTAGATTTCAGACTGTTCAACGGGCAAGTTTGTGACACGAAATGTTATGTAAATTGTAAATCCATTTCAAGTACGTCTATTAAGTACACAAGGTGTGTATGAAAGGTAAGTACCTATATGAGTTTACTAACATGAATATGAGCTATGAAATAATGAGATGATATGTGAAATTATGCTATATGAGCTATGTGCATATGTGGTGACGAGATGAAAAATGTGATAAGTTATGGCTAAATAATTGAACCAAACTCTATGAGAGATGTATATGTTATGTGTTTTTTAAGTTAAGTTTATTTGTACATGACTTACTAAGCTTTTGAAAGCTTACTCTGTATGTGTGTGCTCTGTTTTATAGATCGTCAAAGCAAATGAAGGCTTGGGACTGTCGAGGATCATCATCACACTACTCAACTTGTTTTGGTACTTTTGATATATGAATATAGCTAAATATGGCATGTATAGACTAGTCATTTTGGTTATGTTTGAAGTGTATATTATAGCCATGAGAGTTGGCTTGATAAGTATTTGTAATATGCATGAGAAAATATGAAAATGATGTATGTTTTGGCATGGCTAAATAGCTTATGAAATGGTTAAAGATATGGTAAGTATATGAATGCATTATGTGTATGTTTGAATTAATCAAAGAAGTAGATATATGGAAGGTATAGATGAAGGAATCATGCTTAATTGCATGTGTTTAGTTGTACAATTTGACATGGTTGGAGTTGTAATTGTAGGTGAATATTTGATGATTATTTTGTTATATTTTGTTATAAAATATGCATGAAATGATTTGCTAATTTTCTTGAAGAGATTGACCCTTTAGTGGGTGGCATTTTGGCCTTGCAAATGGCCTATTTTGCCAACACGACTATGGCACACGGGCGTGCCTAATGGCCGTGGGAAAATGGCAGTATCTAGCTAAGAGTGCATGACCTCTGGCATACGGACGTGCTTGGTAGTCGTGTGATATAGTTAGAATATGGCCTAAGAGCACATGGCCATGGTACACGGCGTGCCTAGTGGCCGTGTGGAAAAGTCAGTATACATGCTTTGATTTAGCACGGCCAAGACACATGGGGGTGTCTGATGCCCGTGGAAAACACACGGCCTGCCCATACAGACATGTGTCCTGTATAACTTAGAAAAGTTTTAAATTTTTGAGAAATTCTGTATGTGTTCGGTTTAGTCTCGACCTTACTCTAAAGCATGATTAAGGTCTCGTTGACCTATTTAAGGGACACTTTGGTTGTTATTGATGAATGGTTGTATAGAATGTTGTAAAAGTTTTTAATATGTCTGGTAATGCCTTTAACCCTAATTCAGCAACAAATACGGGATATGTGTGTTACATTTATTTGGTTTCAGAGGTACAGTTTAATCGATTTTTGGACTAATGTAGCGTGTCAGAGTCTAGCTATACATGCCATATATCTGAACTGTGATAGTGTGATGAATCCTAACGTATAAAATGTGATTTTCGTATAGCAATGGATCTCAAAAGAGCCGTAGCTGATGATGTGAAAGTAATGCGCTCGCTTCCGCAAGAGGGACAAGGTGCCCTCGATTCGAGACCACTACGAAGCGGTCAAGAGGAAGAAGCTAAATAAGCTTTCTTCTAGATGATGAGTGAGTGGTTCACTCAATTCGTAAGAAATAACCCGACTGTTTCGTAACCTCCGCCCCCGACTAATCCCCTTCAGACATCCGATATGCCTCCGACTGCAAATCTAAATCTATGGAATAAGCCTCCGGTTGACAAAATCCGTAACTATAGGGCCAAAGTGTTCAGGGCTACCAGTGACGACAATGCCGAGAAAACTGAATTCTGGTTAGAAAATACTATCCGGGTATTCGATAAAATGTCTCTGACTTCGGAGGAATGCATAAAATGTGTTGTATCTTTGCTCGGGATGAAGCTTATCAGTGGTGGAAAACTCTGATTTTTGTTGTTCCAGAAGAACGGGTCACATGAGATTTCTTTCAGATTGAGTTTCGTAAGAAATACATTAGTGAGAGATTCATCGAACAGAAATGGAAATAATTTATGGAATTGAAATAGGACTGTATGATTGTTACTGAATACGAACGAGAGTTCGTGAGACTAAGTCAGTATGCCCGAGAATGTATATCATCTGAAGCAATAATGTGCAAAAGATTCGAAGATGACCTTAATGAAGATATTCGTTTGTTAGTCGAG
Organism: Gossypium rotundifolium; assembly: GCA_025506655.1. Lineage (NCBI taxonomy): Eukaryota > Viridiplantae > Streptophyta > Magnoliopsida > Malvales > Malvaceae > Gossypium > Gossypium rotundifolium. The sequence goes on from CP106727.1 coordinate 52,539,308, forward strand.
ATCTTAGAAATAAAAGAGTTTGTGATCGAGCATGCAAAGCTGAGGCACTCGGAAAGATAAAAGAAAAGCTTAGTCTGAAGCTAGAGATGTGAGAAAGAGATTTCAGAGTAGATCATTTCAGTCTACTTCGAAGAAATTCAAGGATGATCAAAGTCGTTCAAGAGATAATGTGGGACATTCAAATAGAAATCGAGCTAGATCACAAATGAGCTCCAAAACTCTAGCAACTTCAATAGCAAGTGTTGGAAATGTTCGATATGAGAAACCTGAATGTAAGCATTATGGAAAAAGGCATCCAGAAAGTTATAGATTAAATGACAGAGCTTGATTCAAATGTGGATCATTTGATCATTTTATCCGTGATTGCCCTGAGTCTGTTGAGCTAGAGACTATTCAGAATCCAAGATCTGATAATGCACCTATGAAAGATAGACCTTTGAATAATGTAAGAAATGTTAGTGGTAGTCAGAGAACTACGAGAGATACCGTTGCGAGATCCGAAGCTAGAGTGCCTGCCAATGCGTATGCTATCCATGCTCGTGAGGAAGCTTCATCTCTAGATGTTATAACCGGTACTTTTACACTTTATGATACTTTTGTGGTTGCATTGATAGACCCTGGTTTTACTCATTCGTATATATGCATGAATTTAGTATTCATTAAGACTTTTCATGTAGAGTCTACTGAGTTTGCTATAAAAGTATCAAACCCTTTAGGTAAAAGTGTCCTGGTTGACAAAGTATACAAGAACTGTCCGTTAATGTTTTGAGATATCTGTTTCCCTGCTGATCTGATGTTTTTGCCATTTGATGAGTTCGATATCATTTTGGGTATGGACTGGTTGACATTGCATGATGCTGTTGTAAACTGTAAAAGAAAGACTATTGATTTGGGATGTCCAAATGATGAAAATGAGCATGCTGAACATCTGAAAATTGTGTTGCAAACTCTGAGAGAAAAGCAATTGTATGTGAAATTCAGCAAATGTGAATTTTGGTTACACGAGGTTAGTTTTCTAGGACATATTGTGTCAACTTCTGGAATTCAAGTTGATCCAAGCAAGATTTCTGCTATTCTGGATTGGAAACCTCTGAGGAACGTGTCTGAAGTCCGTAGCTTTCTGGGTTTAGCTGATTATTATCGTCGTTTTGTAAAAGGATTTTCAGTGATAGCTACTCCATTGACTAGACTACTTCAGAAAGATGTTATATTTGAATGGTCTTATAAATGTCAGAAAAGTTTTGATCAGTTGAAAACTTTATTAACAGAAGCTCCAGTGTTAGTACAACCAAAATCGGGTAAAGAATTTGTTATATATAGTGATGCTTCATTAAACGGTTTGGGATGTGTTCTGATGCAGGAAGGTAAAGTTGTAGCTTATGCTTTGAGACAATTGAAGCCTCATGAAAAGAACTATCTGACGCACGACCTTGAGCTAGCTGCGATTGTGTTTGCACTAAAGATCTGGCGCCATTATCTGTATGGTGAGAAATGTAGCGTGTTTTTGAATCATAAAAGTTTGAAATATCTTATGACTCAGAAAGATTTGAACCTGAGTCAAAGAAGATGGTTAGAGTTGTTAAAAGTTTATGAGCTTGTGATAGATTATCATCCGGGTAAAGTAAATGTTGTTGTTGATGCACTAAGTCGAAAATCATTATTTGCATTGTGTCTTTGAATGCTTAGTTAGATTTGTCTGATGATAGTTCTTTGTTAGCTAAATTAAAAGTGAAACCGTTGTTTATACAACAAATATGTAATGCTCAGAAATCTGATAATGAGTTGTTAACGAAACGAGCTCAGTGTAGTTTGAATCCTGAATCTGAATTTCTAGTTGTTGATGATTGCTTGAGATTCTGAGATCATATCCATGTTTCGAGAAATCTAGAGTTGATTCAGTTGATTTTGAATGAAGCACATAACATTCGTCTATCTGTTCATCCGGGAAGTACAAAATGTATCATGATTTGAAGCAACATTATTGGTGGTCTGGTATGAAAAGAGATATCTCTAATTTTGTATCGAAATGTTTAGTCTGTCAGCAAGTTAAAGTTGAACATCAAGTTCCGTCTAGTTTGTTACAACAGATTTTGATTCCTGAGTGGAAATGGGATAGAGTAACAATGGACTTTGTTTCGGGATTACCTCTGACTCCGAGAAAGAAAGATGCGATATGGGTCGTAGTTGATCGAGCGATATGGGTCGTAGTTGATCGATTAACAAAATTTGCCCATTTTATTCTGGTACGATCTGATTATTCGCTTGATAGATTAGCTGAGCTTTACATTTCTGATATTGTAAGATTGCATGGGGTGCCACTATCTATTGTGTCAGATAGAGATCTGAGATTTACATCGAGATTCTGGAAGAAGTTGCAAGAAGCTTTAGGCACGAAACTACATTTCAGTACAGCTTTTCATCTGCAAATGGATGGTCAATCCGAACTGATCATTCAGATTCTTGAGGATATGTTAAGATGCAGCATTCTTGAATTTGATGGTACGTGGGACAGTACCTACCATTGGTTGAATTTGCTTATAATAATAGTTTCCAATCAAGCATTAAAATGGCACCATATGAAGCTTTGTACGGACATAAATGTCGTACTCCTCTGTATTGGACCAAGCTCAGTGAATATAAGCTACACGGGGTTGATTTGATCAAAGACACTGAACAAAAAGTGAAAGTAATCCGTAAGAGTCTGAAATCAACATCCGACCGTCAAAAGTATTATGCGGACTTGAAGCGAAAAGATATGGAATTTGAAATTGGTGACAAGGTATTTATGAAAGTGTCTCCGTGGAAGAAAGTACTCCGATTCGGACGTAAAGGCAAGTTGAGTCTGAGATTCATTGGGCCATATGAGGTTAGAGAGCGTGTTGGGCCTATTGCATATAGATTAAGGTTGCCCTCTAAGCTAGAAAAGATATACAATGTATTCCATGTTTCGATGCTCCGAAGATACCATTGATCTGTCACATGTAATTGCTCCCCCTGAAATTGAAATCTGATCTGATATGACATACGAGGAAGAACCAATCCGTATCATAGCTCGTGAAGTGAAAGAATTGAGAAATAAGAAAATTTCGTTAGTTAAAGTGTTGTGGCATCGACACGAAATAGAATAGGCTACGTGGGAGCCTGAAGATTCAATAAGACAACAATATCCAAATCTGTTTAACGGTAATATTTTTGTGGACGAAAATCCCTAAGGGAAAATTGTAACAGTTCGGTTTATACCCTAGTCAAAACAGTGGTTTCGGGACCACAAATCTGAGTTAGTGAAATATTTTAATATAATTTTCTATGCCATTAATGAGTGATTAAGCATGTGTTAAATTTTCGTATGATAAATTATCTGTCTGTGTGTTTAATTTGATAAAAGATTGAATTGTATCAAATACAAACTAACATGATATTTGTAAAAGTTTTCATTTGAGATGGCTTCTTAATGGGAAGGCCTTTTATGGCAATTAAACCACTATTAAGGTTAGTGGATGGACAAATGACTAAATAACCTTAGAATTTATTTTGTTTTATATGTTTTAAAAGGGCTAAAATGGTAAAGTGATAATAAAATGTTAATAAACAAAAAATAAAAGCCAAAAATTTCATCATCTTTTATGTTCATCCACCGATTGTTAAAAGAAAGAAAGCAAGGTTTTGAGTTTTTCATAGTCGGCTACTTTAAGGCTTAAATTCAAGGTATGTTTTGATTCGTTTTTGATAATTTCTATGTTTCTGTAATCATGGCTTTGTTTACTTCAAAACCCATGCTTCAATTTTTAGAATTGGTGATATTTGTGAGTTGTGCCATTGATGAAATGGTAAGCTTTATGATGAGTTTAGTTGTTAAATGAAAGATATGTGTTTAATGAACATGCTTTGTTCTTGAATTTTTGATGAATTTGGCTAATTAGGGCTAAATTGTGAAAATAGCAATTTGAAGGACTAAATTGTGAATTTGATGAAATGTTTGGACTTGTATAAGTTATATGAACATTTGGATAAGCATGGTTAAATGGTGATTTTGTATATTTGATGATTTGAGAAAAATTGACTAAATTGTTAAATTGTACAAATGTGAGGGCAATTTATAAATTACCCTAAATATGTGTATTTGGATTGAATTGGATGAGTTAGTGAATAAAAGAGTTAAATTTGAATATGTATAGATCAAGAGCCGAAGAAATCGGACTTAGATCGCGGGAAAGCGAAAGTAACCGAGTTGTCATTTCCGTTTCAGTTAAATTGATTCCGAGGTAAGTCATTATGCAAATAAATGCATTTGTATTGAACTGTGTTTGTTCATATGATCATTGAAAATGATGAATGTTTATGAAATGATGTGTACATGAGTTTTGAGATAAGAACGACATAGTAGCTATGTTCATTAAGTCCCGTGTGAACCTAGGAATAGATAGTATTAGCTATGTCATGACATAGGTGTTTGATCTGAGATATCATGTAAGACCACGTCTGGGACGTCGGTGTTGATTTGAGATTTTGTGTAAGACTATGTCTGGGACGTTGGCATCGATACGGGATTTACATGTAAGACCATGTCTGGGACATTGGCATCGTATTGATTCGTGTAAGACCCTGTCTGGGATAATGGCACCGATATTTGAGTACATGCATCTGGGACGTTGGAATTGTACGATTATTTCAAGCTTTCTGAGTATCCTATTAGATTTCAGACGGTTCAACGGGCAAGTTTGTGACACAAAATGTTATGTAAATTGTAAATTCGTTTCAGGTACGTTTATTAAGTACACAAGGTGTGTATGGAAGGTAAGTACCTATATGAATTTACTAACATGAATATGAGCTATGAAATGATGAGATGATATGTGAAATTATGCTATATGAGCTATGTGCATATGTGGTGATGAGATGAAAAATGTGATAAGTTATGGCTAAATAATTGAACCCAACTCTATGAGAGATGTATATGTTATGTGTATTTTAAGTTAAGTTTAGTTGTATATGACTTACTAAGCTTTTGAAAGCTTACTTTGTGTGTGTGTGCTCTGTTTTATAGATCGTCAAAGCTACTAAAGGCTCGGGACCATCGAGGATCATCATCACACTACTCAACTTGTTTTGGTACTTTTGATATATGAATATAGCTAAATATGACATGTATAGACTAGTCATTTTGGTTATGTTTGAAGTGTATATTATAGCCATGAGAGTTGGCTTGATAAGTATTTGTAATATGTATGAGACAATATGAAAATGATGTATGTTTTGGTATGGCTAAATAGCTTATGAAATGGTTAAAGATATGGTAAGTATATGAATGCATTATGTGTATGTTTGAATTGATCAAAGATGTAGATATATGAAAGGTATAGATGAATGAATCATGCTTAATTGCATATGTGTTTAGTTGTACAATTTGACATGGTTGGAGTTGCAATTGTAGGTGAAGAATTGATGATTACTTTGTTATATTTTGTTATAAAATATGCATGAAATGATTTGGTAATTTGCTTGTAGAGATTGACCCTTTAGTGGGTGGCATTTTGGCCTTGCAAATGGCCTATTTTGCCAACACGGCTATGGCACATGGGCGTGCCTAATGGCCATAGGAAAATGGCAGTATATAGCTAAGAGTGCACGGCCTCGGCACACGGATGTGCCTAGTAGCCTTGTGATATATTCAGAATATGGCCTAAGAGCACACGGCCATGGTACACGGGTGTGCCTAATGGCCGTGTGGAAAAGTCAGTATACATGATTTGATTTGGCACGACCAAGACACATGGGGGTGTCTGATGCCCGTGGAAGACACACGGCCTACCCACACGGGCGTGTGTCCTATATAACTTAGAAAAGTTTTAAATTTCTGAGAAATTCTGTATGTGTTCGGTTTAGTCCCAGCCTTACTCTAAAGCATGATTAAAGTCTTGTTGACCTATTTAAGGGACACTTTGGTTGCGATTGATGAATGGTTGTTTATAATGTTGTAAAAGTTTTTGATCTTCTCGGTAACGCCTTTAACCCTATTCCGAAAACAGATATAGGATAGGGGTGTTGCACGAATACTTACAAAAATTTTTGAAACTCAAACATTTTTCTAAGTTATAGAGGTCACAAGCTCTGTGGGTGGGTCAGATGTTCCTGACTACCTTGGACACACCCATGTGTCCAAGCCATGGCAAAATACTGGATACCCACTGTAATGTGACTCGATGTTGACCCTAATCGTAATAGTGGTTTTGAGACCACAAACCGAGTCTGAAAAATATTTTAAAATTATTTTGTGTTTTTATTGTGTTCGAATTTGTTGGTTTTAAATTTTGTGACTTAATTTCGCTCGCTTAGGTATTCGATTTAATAAAAGGACTTAATCGCATAAAAGATAAAAGTTATAAACTATAGTGTAAAGTGCTTAGTTGATAGTGGCTTTTAATATGGAGTCCTTAAAGGAAAATAGCCCATTTTCAAAGGAAGTGGACGGCACATGCCATTTTAATGTGTTTTATATGTTATTTATTATAATTAAAATTTATAATATTATAATATAATGTTTTATATTATAATAACTTATCATAAAAAAAACAAATTAAAAGCCAAAGTCATTTTTGTTTTCCATGGTCAAGATAAAACAAAAAGAAAGGAGAAAAGATGTTAGGGCATTCGGCCATTGTTGGACTTAATTAAGGTAATGATTAAGCTCGGTTTTAGATAATTTTCACGTTGTTGAGATCGTTGCTATGAAGTGTACAAAACCCATGCTTCAATTTTTGATTTTGATGAATATTTTGAGTTGGGCCATTGATGAATTCTTGTGATTTTTGTTGTTTGATCATGAAAGAATGAAATATATGTGTTAGATTTACAAGTTTTGTCTTTGAATTTTTGATGAATTTGAGTAATTTGGACTAAATTAAAAATAAATTTTGAAGGACTAAAATGTGAAATAAATGAAATTTATGGACTTGTATGAACATAGGTAATATTCGCCAAGCATGGGTAATGAGAAATTTTGTGTATTTTGTGTTTTGTGCAATAGGGACTAAATTGTAAAATGTGAAATAATAGGGCAAAATGGTAATTTGCCCATTTATGTATTTCGGACTAAATTGAGATGAAATGTACTTGAATAAGCTTATTTTAAATATGTTTAGATCAAGAACAAAGAAAAACTAATTAGATCGGGGAAAGACAAAGGTTATTGAATAAATGGCCCACGTCATCCATCGATATTTGAGGTAAGTCCTGTCGAAATATATCAAAGAATTATTTATGAACATATTAAATGATGATGTTCGATAAATTTGAGTACATGTTTATGTCACAAATTAATGTATATAAGTAAATTAGGTTGAATGCATAATTTAATAATGTGATATGAATGAGTATTTCGATATGAATTGTGGGTTTTACAATGACGTAATGATTTTATTTGTGCAATGTGAATAAGCTTAGTTGAATTGGATATGTGATAAATTATGAAATGTGTGTGGAATGATTGACTACATTGATATTCGGCTTTGTGCCTAGCGTGCTTAATGCCTAGTGACATATTCGGGCTTTGTGCTCTAGCAGGTGCTTAATGCCTTGATATATTCGGCTTTGTGCCTAGCGTGCTTAGTGCCGGTGACATATTCGGGCTTTGTGCCTAGCAGGCTTAATGCCGGTGACATATTCGGGCTTCGTGCCTAGCAGGCTTAGTGCCGGTGATATATTCGGGCTTATTGCCTAGTAGGCTAAATGCTTGTTTGAACTACTGGACCTTGAGTCTAGCAAGTCTAATGTCAAGATGTGAGATTCGTGCAAATGCCTAGCGTGTTTTATACCGGTGAGTTGAAAATTCCAAGCTTAGGTTGTGTACTAGTAAAGTCATGAATGAATCAAGAGAGCCTAAGCATTTGAAAATGAATTTGTTAATTCTACTACAAGGTATGTGCTATTCATATTCATGTATTATTCATATATATATGTGTGATGATGATAAGTGAATGAATTGCTAAAGGAAATGTGATGTACAATCTGCAGATGCAAATTGTGTATAAACTATGCCATGAGGAAATAGGTATATGAAAGCATAATGTGGTTAAGGTAATCGATAAGTATATTGATATGAATGAGACAAATTGATCCTGTATATTTGGCCTTATTCTTATGTCTCACGCGACATACTAGGATTACTTTGATGCCATGTATACAAATGTATGAAATGTCAAATGGATATACATATATATATGTGTATGAATATATTTCCTTTTATGTGAAATTACTAAGTGTAAAGTATATACTTACTTTATATACATATATATATATATATGATCCTATGGAAATATGTGTATCGAAAATATGAGTAGTTGGAAACAGTATTTAATCTATATGTGAATTATATGATGAGATTATAGATGGAGGTTTAAAGGTAAAATAGTGATGATGGTTAAGCTAAACGAACTTGTGTTTATGTAATTAAAGAGGCAATTTAGATGTACATGGTCTTTTACTTGTTCGAATAATTATGTGAACCTATTGAGTTTCATATGTGCATGTTATGCATAGATCATAAAGAGAGGATGCTTTATATTTTGGTTAAAATGCTGAGTTGGTAAGTTGAATGTTAATGGTAAGGAAATGATAAACGTTATGTTAAGTGAGGTAAAGGCATTCGCTTTAGAGGACCTTTGAGTTAAGCTAATTTATTCAACGTTATTACTTGATTGTTGATTTAATGCTTGAATGTACAATTGGTATATCATGATCGCTAAGACTTACTAAGCTAAATTAGCTTACTTGTGTGTTCATCATTCTGCTTTTATAGATTTTGATCAAGCTACGAGCTCGGGGGATTGTCAATGAAGTCATTCACACTATCGACTCTTTTGGTACCTAAAATGCTTAAACTTTCGGTTCTTAAGGCATGTATAGGCTAGCTAAGTTTTTGAATAACATTTTGATAATGTATAAAGGCCATGCGAAAGTGGCTAGTTCTTAATGTTAATGTTCGATAATATAATCTGTCTTGGATGTGAGACACGTGCATGTTTGGTTTGGCAAATGAATGAGTATGTGTTATATATATGTACATACTCATATTCATATGTGTTTCATGCTGAACAGGAGAATTTTGTGACTTATATACTTGAAACGATTGGGTTATAAGTAAGTTTTGAGTAGTAAATAGTAATATGGTGGTTCAGTTATGAAATAAACTTATTTGGAAGTGTATTGTATGATAAAACTTGGGTGTAAAGATGAACAAATGTCTCAGTTTGCATGATATGATATTCAATGGTCGAGTCTTAGATTTATGTTCCATGAATCTATGAGTTATGAGATATCCTTGTTATAAATAAGGAAAGTTGGTATATATATATTTGTGCATGCATTGTATGTTCGGCTACACCATTTGAATAGTCAAGTTCGGGTTAGAAATGCCTGAAAATATATGTTTTAAATGTTATAAATGAAAATGAAAGAACTGGGGTTGGTATGAAGTGAAATTCAGATAATGGACAATCTTGATCTAGTTGTATCAGTTATATATATATATATATGTATCTCGATACATATTTGATTAATTTATTTTCTAAAAAGGAAATTTTATGAAGTTTAGGTATACTAATATATATGCAATTAGGTGTACATTGAAATGTTTTTGTGTTCAAATGTTAAATGTGGCTTTTGTTTTTAGGGTAAATTATGCACTATATATTTATGCATCAATAGTATGTTCGCCATGTTGTAATGCTACTAAAGTCGCATATGTGATTGCATAATAATTAATGTAATATGGTTTGAATGGTTTTATTATGTGCTTGTGTAGAAGCAATGAAATAGACATATAGACATATATTTGATGTATGAAATGTAATGATATATGCTTTAATATGTTTTGAGTATACAAATGCCATTAATATTAGAGTCATATGTATTAAGTACATGTAACATGGCTTTGTTGCATATTAGTTAATTCAATATGTGGATATATATAAATGATATTAATATGGCTGAAATTTGAAGCATAGTTTGTATATGTATTATAAGTAACTAAGCATGATTAATTTTATCTAGTTGTGTGTTCCATATGTGAAAATTTAACTAATATGATTTAGCGGATGATTGCTATTGGATTTAGAAGTTATATCGTATAGAAATTGATATAACCTTGTGTATGAAAAATGATAAATGACTATGTGGAACTGTGTTTTGTCCGGTAATGCCTCGTAACCCTATTCCGACGATGGATACGGGTTAGGGGTGTTACACCTACTGACTTGAGCACACGGCCTGAGACACGCCCGTGTGCCTCACCCATGGTCGAGCTTGACTTGCACCACATGGCTAGTCACACGCCCGTGTGTTCAGCCTGTGGTCGAGCCTGACTTGCTTCACTTAGAAATCTTAAACAACATGGTCAAGCCACATGCCTGTGTGCTCAACCGTGTGGGCAATTATAGGCCATTTTCATGGCCAAACTTGCCTCCCACACCTTGAATCACCTACAAGTCTCAAATCAAATGCATTTTTACCTTAATTGGCAACCAATTCATACTAATATATGCACCAATTAATCATTAACTATACTATCTAAAGCTATACTCAATCTCATCTCAAATAAGTCCAACTAAATTACAAATTTCACGTCTTAGATCACATAGTCAAGCAATCATGTAATTCATACTACAAGTTTATATTTTATTCATCATTTTCATCAACCTATTCAAGCATAAAACATACCATTTTCATTCTCACTCATTCATACCTCATTCATCATTTTTACAACCTATAAATATGCATCAACATCATTCAACTTCCAAACCATGTCACTTAGCATATACCAAACATTTTAAAACATATCAAAACTTCTAGCCTATACATGCCATAAACCAACTATATACATCTCTCAGAAGTACCAAAATAAATATGCCGATAGTGTGATCAAGTCACTGACAGTCCTCGAATCCGAGCTAGCTCTACTGACACTGTGAAACAATTCACACAGTAAGCTTTTAAAGCTTAGTAAGTTCGTAATATAATACATTCAATCTAATAGCTCAAACATAATGCACAAGTAATTTCATCACATAGATAATTTCTCAAATATTCACACCATATCATCCATAGCTAGTATGTTCACTCTACCATTCATAAGTTCACATACAAATTCATCAACCACAAAGGTTCGATACATACCTTAGCCAAGACTTTTTTACTCACCATTGATGCTAATTCATGTTCGATATTGCATTTCAATCAACCTTCGTTATTCATTAATTATAATCGCACACTTAGTGCCTCAATTCATAGCCAAAGCTTAAATGGCATCGTACACTTAGTGCCATGATTCATAGCCGAAGCTTAAATGAAATTGCACACTTAGTGCTTTAATACAAAACTGAACTTAATTCGATATCGTACACACAGTGCCAATCACAAAGCCGAAGCTTCTATTATTTCGCACACACAATGCTAATCTTCTCGGTTACATTTCCAAATACGCACACTTAGTGTCACATAGTTCCATTTCTCACATAACATTCGTAATTCAATAATATCATAACCATTCATTTCACAACATTTTAACATAGCTAATAACACGTATTATATCCGAACTTACCTCGGACGTCAAAATACCGAAACTAGCCAATCAATTGAGTACTTTGTCTTTGCCTCAATCTCGATCCAAATCTCTTCTTTCTTGGTCTATTTATATTCAAATTTAACTCATTCAATAACCAATTCATTCAATTTAGTCCAAACACACATATTTAGGGAATTTTACAAAATAGCCTTCACATTTTCACATTTCGACACTTTAGTCCCTATTTCATAAAATCACAAAATACACAGAATTTCCATTCACATAAGCTTAACTGAATTTTCACTATGCTCATACATGCCCATACATTTCATTTATTTCACATTTTGGTCCTCCTATTTCTCATTTTCACAATTAAGCCCAAATTACTCTATTTCACTAAAAATTGAAAGACAAAATGTGTTAATCTTCCACCTATATTTCATATTTCATCATCAACTATCTCAAAGCTCAAACATTCATCAATGGCATATCTCAAAATCACCATTAAACTCTAAAATTAAAGCATGGGCTAGCTAGAACACTAAGCAATGATCACAAAAACATAGAAATTATCAAAAACCGAGTAAAAAACATACCTCAATCAAGCTAGTCCCTAGCCAAATATCACAAAGCTTTCTTTCTTTCTTTTTCTTCAACTTTCGGCCAAAGAAGATGATAAAAATGGCCATTTAATTCCTTTTTGTTTTATTATAGTAACATTAACACATAATTTACCATTTTGCCCTTTAATTAATTCTTTTAAATTTCCACTAACTATGTCCAAACTTGTCATTTAAAATATTCAATGGTTTAATAACAACATAAGGACCTTCACTTTAATAAGCCATGCCAAATTAGCACTTTAAAAATCAGCACACATATTTTACATTTTATGCGATTAGGTCATTTTTTCAAATTAAACACACAAACGATAAAATTTTCGTACGAAACTTTCACACATGCTAATTCACATATTATAAACACTAAAAATAAATTAAAATATTTTTTTAACCTCAGATTTGTTGTCTCAAAACCACTGTTTTGACTAGGGTCTAAACCGGGCTGTTACAATCTCCCCCTTAGGGATTTTCGTCCCTGAAAATCTTACCAGTGAATAGGTTTGGATATTGCTCTCTCATAGCATCTTTAGGCTCCCAAGTAGCCTCTTCAACTCCGTGTTTATGCCACAATACTTTCACCAACAATATTCTTTTGTTTCTCAACTTTTTAAACTCAAGTGCCAGAATTTGGATTGGTTCTTCATTATACGACAAACCAGACTGAATCTCAACCTCAGTAGGAGTAATCACATGCGACAGATTAGATCTGTATCATCGAAGCATTGATAAGTGGAACACATCATGAATTTTCTCTAATTCAAATGGCAACAACAATCTATAAGCAACCGGTCCAATCCGTTCAATAATGTCATATAGCCCAATAAACCTCAGACTTAGCTTGCTTTTTCAGCCAAATCGAAGTATTTTCTTCCATGGAGACACTTTCTAAAATACTTTGTCATCAACCTCAAATTCAATATCTTTCTGTTTCAAGTCTGCATAAGACTTCTGATGATCCAACGCTGGTTTCAAATTGTCATGAATCACTTTCACTTTCTGCTCAGTCTCTTTTATCAAATCAAACCCGTGAATCTTGTTCTCACTCAGTTCAGTCTAATACAATGGAGTTCAGCATTTTCTACTCTAAAGAGCCTCATATGGTGTCATTTTAATACTAGATTAAAAACTGTTATTGTGTGCGAATTCAATCAATGGTAAATGCTTTTCCCACGTACCTTCAAACTTGATAATACAACAACATGTCTTCGAGAACTTGAATGATCTGCTTAGATTGTCCATCCGTTTGCGGATGAAATGCAGTGCTGAAATGCAACTTTTTGCCTAAGGCCTCTTGCAATTTCTTCCAAAATCGTGAAGTAAATCTCGAATCTCTTTAGATACAATAGATAGTGGCACCCCATGCAATCTCAAAATCTCAGCAATATACAGTTCAGCTAATTTATCAAGTGAATAATTTGTTCTCACCGGATCGAAATGAGCTAATTTCGTCAATCTGTCAACTATCACCCAGATTGCGTCTTTCTTTCCCTGAGATAAAGGCAATCCCGACACAAAGTCCATCGTGATCCTCTCCCATTTCTATTTAGGAATCATTATCGGTTGTAACAAACTGGATGGAACCTAATGTTCAGCTTTAACTTGTTGAAAAACTAAACATTTCGACACAAAGTCAGAGATATCTCTTTTCATACCGTGCCACCAATAAAAATGTTTTAAACCGTTATACATTTTTGTACTCCCCAGATGTACAAATAAGCGGTTATTATGAGCTTCATTTAAAATTAACTAAATCAGCTCTGAATTCTTCAAACACAAATCCGATTTCTGAATCTCAAACAATCATCACTATCAACTTGAAATTCTGAATTGACATTCAATCCACATTGATTTTATTTTGCTATCATCTCATCATCACTTTTCTGAGCACCACAAATCTGATGTACGAACATCGACTTCACTTTCAACTCGGCCAAAATCGCACTATCATCACACAGATCTATCTGAGCATTCATTACTCGCTAAGCACATATAAACTTTCAGCTCAAAGCATCAGCAACAACATTAGCTTTACCCGGATGATAATCAATCACAAGTTCGTAGTCTTTCAATAATTCTAACCATCTTCGTTGTCGCAAATTTAATTCTTTTTGAGTCATCAAGTACTTCAAGCTCTTGTGATCCGTATAAATGTGACATTTTTCACCAAATAGGTAGTGACACCAAATCTTCAATGCAAATACAATTGCAGTTAATTTAAAATCATGCGTCGGATAGTTCTTTTCATGTAGCTTTAACTGTCTCGAAGCATAAACGATGACTTTTCCTTCTTGCATCAACACACAGCCCAAACCATTCAACGATGCATCATTATAAACTATGAATTCTTTACCAGATTTAGGTTGAAATAACACAGGCACCTCTGTTAACAACGTTTTCAATTGTTCAAAGCTTTGCTGGCACTTTTTTGACCACTCAAATTTGACATCTTTCTATAGTAACTTCGTCAATAGAGTCTCAATCATCGAAAAACCTTTTACAAATCGTCTATAATATCCTTCTAATCCCAAAAACCTACGGACTTTAGACACATTTCTCGGAAGCTTCCACTCCAAAATAGCTGAAATTTTACTCGGGTCAACTCTTATGCCTGATGCTGACACAATATGCCCCATAAAACCAACCTCTCGTAACCAAAACTCACATTTGCTGAATTTTGCATTCAATTGTTTCTCATGCAGAGTCAGTAACACAATTCTCAAATGCTGGGCATGTTGCGTCTCATCATAGGAGTAAATTAGAATATCATCAATAAATACCACGATAAATCAATCCAAATATGGTCTGAATATCTGATTCATCAAATCCATAAACACTGCAGAAGCATTCGTTAGTCCTAACTTGTAACAGCCCGGTTTAGACCCTAGTCAGAACAGTGATTTTGAAACCATAAATCTGAGGTTAGAATAATATTTTAATGTTATTTTTGGTGTTTATTATATGTGATATAGCTTGTGTGAAAGTTCTGTGTGGAAATTTTATCGACTGTGTGTTGAATTGTGAGAAATAACTTAATCGCATAAAGTGTAAAAGTTGTGTGTTGAATTATGAGTGCCTAATTGTTGTTGTCTTTTAAACATGGAGGCTTTATGATGCAATTAGACCATATTTAGTGATAGTGGGTAGAAATGGACTAGATTAACCTTATTATATAAAAGTTATATATATTTAAATAAAAAAAGGGCAAAAAGGTGAAAACTATATTATTATTAATAATAATAAAAAAAAGATGAAAGTGATCATCTTTTATTAATTCATATATTCAAAAATTAAAAGAAAGAAAGGAAGGGTTTGAGTTTTGCACATTTGACTACTTTAAGGCTTAAATTCAAGATATGTTTTGCTTTGGTTTTTAATAATTTTTACGTTTTTGCAATCGTTGCTTCGTATTCTATAAAACCCATGTTGTAATTTGAAGAATTGACGATGTTTTTGAGATGTTCCATTGATGAAGTGGTGAGCTTTGTGATGTTAGTTGGTGAAATATAAAAACTTGGTGTTGGGTTAACATAGTTTGTATTTGGATTTTTGATGAAATTGGGTATTTTGGGCTAAATTGAGAAATTTGTAAATTGAGGGGCTAAAATGTGAAATAAATGAAATGTGTGGGCTTGTATGAACACAAGGAAAATTCAGCTAGGCTTATATGAAAAGAAATTATGTGAATTAGATGATTTTGTAAAATAAGGACTAAAGTGTCGAAACGTGAAAATGTGAGGGCTATTACGTAAAATGCCCTAAATATGTGTGTGAGGACTAAATTGAATGAGTTCAATTTGAATATCTATAGACCAAGAAAGGAAAGGTTCGGATTGAGATTAAGGCAAAGACAAAGTGCTTGATTAATCGACCGTTTCGGTATTTCAATGTCCGAGGTAAGTTCGGATATAATACTAGTTGTAAACTATATTTATGTGATGTGAATTGAATGAATATCTATATAACTATGAGATTAGAAATGCTATGTACGGAATTAAATTAGAGGGCATTAAGTGTGCAAAATTAGAAATGGGATAGATATGATTAGTACTATGTGTATGAGATGATAGAAGCTTCGACTTATTGAATTGGCAACCGTGTGTGATACCGATATAAGCTCAGTTTAACGTATTAGAACTAAGTGTGCGATGATAATTATGTTTCGTCTACAAATTGGCACTAAGTATGCGAATAAAGTAAGAGAATAGTAAAGGTTGATCGAAATGTAAAGTCGAGTGGTTGAGTAGCATGGTTGGTGAGTAACTAAGTGTTGGGAAAGGTATGTATGATACCTATGTGGTTGATGAAATTGAAAGTAGAAGAATAGAATGCTATGTGAGTATTGGATATAGTTAAAATTGTGTATCATTGGTAAATTATCTATGTGATGGTCTAATGTGTACATGGATTTGGTTCATTGAGTTAATTGTATTGTATTTCAAACTTACTAAGATTTGAAAGCTTATTGTGTGATTTGTTTCTCTATTTTACAATGTCAGTAAAGCTAGCTCAGATCCGGGGATCGTCAGCATCTCTATCACACTATCGATAAACTATTTTGGTACTTTTGAAGATGTGGATAGTTGAATATGGCATGTATAGGCTAGTTGTTTTGAAACATATTTGAAATGTCTAAATAGCCATGTGATGTGGCTAGATATCTGTGGGCTATGTGTATGAATAGATTTGGTATATGATGTATATTATGGTATGGCTTGATGGTAATGAAAATGTCTTATGATTGGTAAGCTTAGTGATGAATTGATGCTATTATGATCTAGTGATATTGAGGATGAATCATGCTTGGTAATGTATATGTTCTAGTTGTGCAATTTGGTTTATAATTTGACATGAATTTGGTTGCCAAATTGTGTGTAAAAATATGTTTAAATGTGTTTGTTGGGTTGACCCTTGTGTGGATGGAAAATTTGCCTTGAAAATGGCCTATTTTACATGCATGGCCAAGAGACACGGGCGTGTGTCTCTGTCGTGTGGTTTAAGGATCACTTCTTGGTATGTCTGGACAGGGTACACGGTCGAGGCCCACGAGCGTGCATGGTGGCCGTGTGATCAAGCAAATAGCTAGCCTAATTTTACACGGCCATTGCATACGGGCGTGTCTAGTGGCCGTGGGGATAAGTCAGTAAGTATGCTCTATTTTGTCACGGTCTAGACACATGGGTGTGTCTGGTAGCCATGTGAGGCACACGGCCTGGCTGCACGAGCGTGTGACTTCAGTAGTAAAATAAAATGTTTAAACTTCCAATAACTTTTATAAGTGTTCAGTTTAGTCCCGACCTCTTCCTATCATGTGTTTAAGGTCTCGTAGACCTAGATAAAGGATTATATGCTCGTATTTGAGCATGTGTGATTGTTGATTGACTTTGTATTGTGAAGTGAATGTGAAATGTTTCTGATAATTCGGTAATGCCTCTTAACCCTAGTCTGGCAATGGTTACGAGTTAGGGGTGTTACATTTTATTGGTATCAAAGCTACAGTTTAGTCGATTCTTAGACTAACGTAGCGCGTGTGCGTATAGCTATGCATCCATATATGATATTGCGATAGTGTGATGAATTTTGACAGTTATAAATGTGTTTTTATATAGTAATGGATCCCGATCGAGCAGTTGCTGATGATGTTGAGAGTAACGCGCCTGCCACATCTAGGCCGAATGATAGTAGTGAGGGAGGAGATGCTAAGGAAGCCTTCTTTCGAATGATGAGTGAGTGGTTTTCGGAGTTCGTTCGAATGAATTCGACTGTTCCACAACCTCCACCCCCACAAGTACGTCTTGTGCCACAAGTTGTAGATCCAATCCGATCAGACTGAATAAGCCTCCTATGGATAAGATTAGTAAGTATGGGGCCGAAGATTTTAGGGCCACAGCTAATAGCGGTGTTGAGTGAGCCGAGTTTTGGCTCGAGAATACAATTTGGGTATTCGATGAGATGTCGTTGACCCCTGATGAATGATTAAGTGTGCAGTTTCTTTGTTAACAGATACGACGTATAACTGGTAGAAGACATTGATATTTGTGGTTTTGAGAGAGAGAATCACCTAGATTTCTTTCAAGCTAAATTTTGAAAGAAGTATATTATTCAACGATTCATTGATTAGAAACGTAAAGAGTTTCTAAAACTGAAACAAGGCCGTTTGTCAGTTACTGAGTACGAGCGGGAATTTGTGAAATTGAGCAAGTATGCATGGGAATACGTTTCGACCGAAGCTACTATGTGTAAACGCTTTATAGAAGGGTTGAATGAGGACATTAAGTTGTTGGTTGTGATACTTGACATAAACAAATTTTTGTGTTAGTCAAAAGAGCATGCAAAGCCGAGGAGCTCAGTAAAGAAAAGAAGAAAGCCGACTCTAAAGCTCGTGATGAAAGAAAAAGATTGATGAGTAAGTTGTCTCAACCTTTGACAAAGAGATTCAGATATGCAAGTAATCGATCAAATGCTTCGGTTGGAAATACGAGTAGAGATCGTGTGAGACTAAGTGTTAGCCCGAGAACTCAAGCTCTAATGGAATCAAGTGTTAGTAGTGCCAAAAGAAACAAGCCTGAGTGTAAATAGTGTGGAAGGCGACATGTGGGAGAATGATGGGGCAAGTATAATAATCAAACTTGTTATAAGTGTGGATCATAGGATCACTTCATTAAAGATTGTCCAAATTTAGCTGAATATGAGAATGTTCAGAACGTGAGATCGAGCACTGTGATGACAAGGGGTAAACCACCTAGAAACACCAAGAATGTGAGTGAAATTCAAAGAAGGACTACCGATACAACTGTGAGATCAGATGCGAGAGCACCTGCCTGAGCCTATGCTATACGTGCGCGAGAGGAAGCGTCATCGCCATATGTCATTTCGGGTAAATTTACTATATTTGATATTGATGTGATTGCATTGATAGATCCAGGATCTGCTTATTCGTATGTGTGTGTGAATCTTGTATCAAGTAAGACTCTACCTGTTGAGTCTACTGAATTTGTGATTAGAGTATCGAATCCCTTAGGCAAGTATGTCATGGTGGATAAACTGTGCAAGAACTGTCCGTTGATATTTTGAGATGTTTATTTTCTGGCTAATTTGATGTTCCTGCCATTCGATGTGTTCGATATTATTCTAGGTATGGATTGGTTTACTTTGCATAATGCTATTGTGAATTGTAAAAGAAAGAGTATGGAATTGAAAAGTTAGAATGGTGAAATAGTTTAAATTGAACCCAGTGATATGAAAGGGTTACCAGCTATTGTATCTGCGATGAAAGCTTTGAAATATGTGAGAAAGGGTTGCGAAGCCTATCTGGCATATGTGATTGATACAAAAGTGTCAGAAAAGAAAGTTGAATCTGTGCCTGTGGTTAGTGAGTTTCCAGATGTGTTTCCTGAATAGTTACCGGGATTACCTCCAATACAAGAAGTTGAATTTGGAATTGAATTAGTGCCGAGGACTACTCCTATCTCAATAGCTCCGTATAGAATGGCACCAGCAGAATTGAAAGAGTTGAATTTTCAGTTACAAGAGTTGACTGATAGAGGATTTGCACGACCGAGTTTCTCACCCTAGGGTGCTCCTATGTTATTTGTGAAAAAGAAAGATGGCACTATGAGAAAGTGTATTGACTATCGGCAGTTGAACAAAGTGACGATAAAGAATAAATATATGTTGCCTCGTATTGATGATTTGTTTGATCAGTTGAAAGGAGTTACAGTATTTTCTAAGATAGATTTGAGATCGGGCTACTACCAGTTATGAGTCAAAGAATCCAATGTGCCGAAAACTACTTTCAGAACGAGGTATGGACATTATGAATTCTTAGTGATGCCTTTCCGACTAACAAATACTCCTGTAGTGTTTATGGATTTGATGAATCGGATATTCAGACCGTATTTGGATTGTTTTGTTGTGGTGTTCATTGATGATATTCTGATTTATTCCTGTAATGAGACGCAACATGTCGAACATTTGAAAATTGTGCTACAGACTCTATGTGAGAAACAATTGTGTGCTAAGTTCAGCAAATGTGAATTTTGGTTGCGTGAGGTTAGTTTTCTGGGGCATATTGTGTCAGTTGTGGGAATACGAGTTGATCCGAGTAAAATCTTTGCTATTTTAGAATGAAAGCCTCCGAGAAATGTGTCTGAAGTCCATAGTTTTCTGGGACTAGCGGGATATTATAGACGATTTGTGAAAGGCTTCTCGATGATTGCGATTCCGTTGATGAAGTTGCTACATAAAGATGTTAAATTCGAGTGGTCAGAAAAGTGCCATCAGATTTTTGAGCAGTTGAAAACATTATTGACGAAAGCACCAGTGTTAGTTCAACTTGAATAGGGCAAAGAATTCATAGTATACAGTGATGCATTATTGAATGGTTTGGGCTGTGTGCTGATGCAAGAAGGTAAAGTCATTGCTTATGCTTCGAGGCAGTTAAAGCCACATGAAAAGAACTATCCGACGCACGACCTTGAATTGGCAGCGATTGTGTTCACATTGAAGATTTGACGTCACTAGTTATTTGGTGAAAAATGTCATATTTTTACAGATAACAAGAGTTTGAAATATTTGATGACTCAAAATAGTTTAATTTACGACAGAGAAGATGGATAGAATTGTTGAAAGACTATGAACTTGTGATTGAATATCATCCGGGTAAAGCTAATGTTGTAGCTGATGCTTTGAGCCGAAAGTCTATATGTGCTTTGTGAACAATGAATGCTCAGAAAGATCTATGTGATGATAATGTGGTTTTGGTTGAGTTGAAAGTAAGATCGGTGTCCATACATCAGATTCGTAATGCCCAGAAAATTGATGATGATATGATAGTAAAAAAAGCTCAATGTGATTTGAATTTGGATTCAGAATTTCGAGTGGATAGTAATGATTGTTTGAGATTTAGAGATCGAATTTGTGTTCAGGAAAATTCAGAGTTGATTCAATTAATTTTGAATGAAGCTCATAATAGTCGTTTAACTGTGCATCCGGGGAGTACAAAAATGTATAACGATCTGAAACAGATTTATTGGTGGCATGGTATGAAAAGAGACATCTTTGACTTTGTGTCGAAATGTTTAGTTTGTCAGCAAGTTAAAGCTGAACATCAAGTTCCATCCAGTTTGTTGCAACCGATCATGATTCCTAAGTGGAAATGGGAGAGAATTACGATGGATTTAGTGTCGGGATTGCCCTTATCTTCGGGAAAGAAAGATGCAATTTGGGTGATAGTTGACAGATTGACGAAATCAGCCCATTTCATTCCGATGAGAACGGATTATTCACTTGAAAAGTTAGCCGAATTATATATAGCTGAGATTGTGAGATTGCATGGAGTACCACTATCTATAGTGTCTGACAGAGATCCGAGATTTACCTCACGATTTTGGAAGAAGTTGCAAGAGGCTTTAGGCACAAAATTGCATTTCAGTACTGCATTTCATCCGCAAACGGATGGTCAATCCGAGCGGATTATTCAAATTCTCGAAGATATGTTGAGATGCTATATACTTGAGTTTCAAAGTACATGGGAAAAACATTTGTCGTTGATTGAGTTTGAGTTCAATAATAGTTTTCAAACTAGTATCAAAATGGCACCGTATGAGGCTCTTTATGGTCGAAAATGTCAAACTCCATTGTATTGGACTGAACTGAGTGAGAATAAGATTCATGGGGTTGATCTTATAAAAGAGACTAAGCAGAAAGTGAAAGTGATTCGTGACAGTTTGAAAGCGGCCTCAGATATTCAGAAGTCTTATGCATATTTAAAACGGAAAGATATCAAATTTGAAGTTGGTGACAAAATGTTTTTGAAAGTATCTCCGTGGAAGAAAATACTTTGATTTGGCCGGAAAGGAAAATTGAGTCAGAGGTTCATTGGACCGTATGAGATTATTAATCGAATAGGGTCAGTTGCTTATAGATTGATGTTGCCACCTGAGTTAGAAAAGATCTATAATGTGTTTCATGTGTCGATGCTTTGACGGTATAGATCTGATCCGTCTCACGTGATTGCTCCTACTGAGGTTGAAATTCAGTCAGACTTGTCGTATAGTGAAGGACTGATTCGAATCTTGGCACGAGAGACGAAAGAGTTGAGAAACAAAAGAATTTCCTTAGTGAAGGTGTTGTGGCACAAACACGGAGTTGAAGAGGCTACGTAGGAGCCTGAGAATGTTATGAGAGAGCAATATACACATCAATTCACTGGTGAGATTTTCGGGGACAAAAATCCCAAAGGAGGAGAGTTGTAACAGCCCAGTTTAGACACTAGTCAGAACAGTGGTTTCAAAACCAATAATTCGAGGTCAGAATAATGTTTTAATATTATTTTTGGTGTTTATTATATGTAATATAGCCTGTGTGAAAGTTCTGTGTGGAAATTTTATCGATTGTGTATTGAATTGTGAGATATGACTTAATCGCATAAAGTGTAAAAGTTGTGTGCTGAATTATGAGTGCCTAATTGTTGTTGTTTTTTAAACATGGAGGCTTTATGATGCAGTTAGACCATATTTAATGATAGTGGGTGGAAATGGACTAGATTAACCTTATTATGTAAAGGTTATATATATTTAAATAAAAAGGGAAAAAGGTAAAAACCATATTAATGTTAATAATAATAAAACAAAAAGATGAAAGTGATCATTTTTTATTCATTCATCTAGAAAATTAAAAGAAAGGAAGGAAGGGTTTGAGTTTTGCACATTCGGCTACTTAAAGGCTTAAATTCAAGGTATGTTTTTCTTTGGTTTTTGATAATTTTTATGTTTTTGCAATCGTTGCTTCGTATGCTATAAAACCCATGTTGTAATTTCAAGAATTGATGATGTTTTTGAGATGTGCCATTGATGAAATGGTGAGCTTTGTGATGTTAGTTGGCGAAATATAAAAACTTGGTGTTGGGTTAACATAGTTTGTATTTGGATTTTTGATGAAATTGGGTATTTTGGTCTAAATTGAGAAATTTGTAAATTGAGGGACTAAAATGTGAAATAAATGAAATGTGTGGGCTTGTATGAACACAACGAAAATTTGACTTGGCTTATATGAAAAGCAGTTATGTGAATTAGAAGATTTTGTGAAATAAGGACTAAAGGGTCGAAATGTGGAAATGTGAGGGCTATTATGTAAAATGCCCTAAATATGTGTGTGAGGACTAAATTAAATGAATTGGTGATTGAATGAGTTCAATTTGAATATGCATAGACCAAGAAAGGAGAGGTTCGAATCGAGATCGAGGCAAAGACAAAGTGCTCGATTAATCGACCGTTTTAGTATTTCAATGTCTGAGGTAAGTTCGGATATAATACTAGTTGTAAACTATATATATGTGATGTGAATTGAATGAATATCTATATAACTATGAGATTAGAAATGCTATGTGCGGAATTAAATTAGAGGGCATTAAGTGTACGAAATTAGAAAGGGATAGAGATTATTAGCACTGTGTGTGCGAGATGATAGAAGCTTCAGCTTATTGAATTGGCACTGTGTGTGCGATACCGATATAAGCTCAGTTTAACGTATTGGCACTAAGTGTGCGAATAAAGCAAGAGAATAGCAAAGGTTGATCGAAATGTAAAGTCGAGTGGTTGAGTAGCATGGTTGGTGAGTAACTAAGTTTTGGCAAAGGTATGTATGATACCTATGTGGTTGATGAAATTGAAAGTAGAAGAATAGAATGCTATGTGAGTATTGGATATAGTCGAAATTGTGTATCATTGGTAAATTATCTATGTGAGGGTTTAATGTGTACATTAATTTGATTCAATAAGTTAATTGTATTGTATTTCGAACTTACTAATCTTTGAAAGCTTACTGTGTGATTTGTTTCTCTGTTTTATAGTGTCAGTAAAGCTAGCTCAGATCCGGGGATCGTCAGCATCTCTATCACACTATCGGCAAACTATTTTGATACTTTTGAAGATGTATATAGTTGAATATGGCATGTATAGGCTAGTTGTTTTGAAACATATTTGAAATGTGTAAATAGCCATGTGATGTGGCTAGATATATGTGGGCTATGTGTATGAATGGATTTGGTATATAATGTATATTATGGTATAATTTGATGGTAATGAAAATGTCTTATGATTGGTAAGCTTAGTGATGAATTGATGCTATTGTGATCTAGTGATATTGAGGATGAATCATGCTTGGTAATGTATATGTTCTAGTTGTGCAATTTGGTTTATAATTTGACATGAATTTGGTTGCCAAATTGTGTGTAAAAATATGTTTAAATGTGTTTGTAGGGTTGACCCTTATGTGGATGGCAAATTGGCCTTGAAAATGGCCTATTTTGCATGCATGGCCAAGAGCGTGTCTCTTCTGTGTGGTTTAAGGATCACTTCTAGGTATGTCTGGATAGGGTACACGGCCGAGGCCCACAAGCGTGCATGGTGGCAGTGTGATCAAGCCAGTAGCTAGCCTAATTTTATACGGCCATAGCACACAGGCGTGTCTAGTGGCTGTGGAGATAAGTCAGTAAGTATGCTCTGTTTTGGCACGGTCTGGACACATAATTTTATATGGCCTGACTAGATAGGCGTGTGACCTCAGCAGTAAAATAAAATGGTTAAATTTCCAATTACTTTCATAAGTGTTCAGTTTAGTCCCGACCTCTTCCTATCATGTGTTTGAGGTCTCGTAGACCTAGATAAGGCACTATATGCTCGTATTTGAGTATGTGTGATTGTTGATTGACTTTGTGCCGTGAAGTGAATGTGAAATGTTCTGATAATTTGGTAATGCCTCTTAACCCTAGTCCGGCAATGGTTACGGGTTAGAGGTGTTACATAACTAAAAATTCATAGTGTCTGTACCTCGTTCTGAAAGCAGTCTTCGACACATCTGCTTCTTTGACTCTCAACTAGTAATAGCCCGATCTCAAATCTATTTTCGAAAACACTATAGCTCCTTTTAGCTGATCAAATAAATCATCAATACGTGGCAAAGGATATTTATTCTCTATCGTCACTTTATTCAACTGTTGGTAGTCAATACACATCCTCATAGTACCATCTTTCTTTTTTACAAATAGCACAGGAGCACCCCAAGGCGAGAAACTCGGTCGTGCAAATCCTCTATTTGTCAACTCTTGCAGCTGAGACTTCAACTCTTTCAATTCTATTAGTTCCATTCTATACGGAGCTATCGAGATAGGAGTTGTCCCTGGTACTAATTCAATACCAAACTCAACTTCTCGTATCGAAGGTAATCCCGGTAGTTCTTCAGGAAACACATCAGGGAATTCGTAAACCACAGGCACCAATTCAACTTTCTTTTCTGACACTTTTGTATCAATCACATATGCCAGATAAGCTTCACAACCCTTTCTCACATAGTTCAAAGCTTTTATCGAAGATACAATAACTGGTAACCCATTCAAATCACTAGATTCAACTCGAACTATTTCACCATTCTGACTTTTTCAAATCAATACTTTTTCTTTTACAATTCACAATAGTATTATGTAAAGTGAGCCAATCTATACCCAGAATTATATCAAATTCATCCAATGGTAGCAACATCAAATTAACCTAAAAACAAGCATCCCGAAACATCAATGGGCAGTTCTTGCACACTTTATCCACCAAGACACACTTGCCTAAGGGGTTCGATACTCTAATCACAAATTCAGTAAACTCAACAGGTAGAGTCTTACTTGATACTAGATTCACACACACATAAGAATGAATAGAACCTAGATCAATCAATGCAATCACATCAGTATCAAATAGAGTAAAAGTACCAGTGATGACGTTTGGAGATGACACCTCTTCTCACGCGCGTATAGCATAGGCTCGGGCAGGTGCTCTCGCCTCGAATCTCATAGCTGTATCCGTCGTCCCTCTCTGACTTCCACTCACATTTCCGGTGTTTCTGGGTGGTCTACCCCTAGCCATTATGTTACTCGGTCTCATACTCTGAACATTTTCTTCTTCAGCTAACTTTGGGCAATCTCAAATGAAGTGATCTCGTAATCCATATTTGTAGCAAGTTCTATTGTTGTACTTGCACTAGCATTCTCCCACATGTCGCCTTCCACAATGTCTACACTCAAGTTTTGTTGCTTTTAGCACTTCCAACACTTGATTCAATTGGAGCTTGAGTTCTCGGACCAACACTTTGTCTCGCACGATCTCTACTCGGATGTCCACACGAAGCATTTGATCGATTACTTGCATCTCTAAATCTCTTCATCGAAGGTTGAGACAACTTACCCATCAATCTTTTTCTTACATCTCTAGCCTCAGAATCGGCTTTCTTCTTTTCTTTACTAAGCTCTTTAGCTTTGCAGGCTATTTCAACTAACACAAAAAATCCATTTAGGTCAAGTATTCCAACCAACAATTTAATGTCTTCATTCAGCCCTTCTATAAAACGTTTGCACATAGTAGCTTCAGTCAAAACACATTCCCGTGCATATTGGCTCAATCTCGCAAACTCTCGTTCATACACCGTAACTAACATACGACCCTATTTTAACTCGAGGAATTCTTTATATTTCTGATCTAGAAATCGTTGACTGATATACTTCTTTTGAAATTCAACTTGAAAGAAATCCCAAGTGATTCTCTCTCTCGGAACCATGGATATCAACGTTTTCCACCAATTATAAGACGTATCTCTCAACAAGGAAACTGCACACTTAATGCATTTATCAGGTGTCAACGACATCTCATCGAACACTCGGATTGTATTCTCGAGCCAAAACTCAGCCCGCTTAGTATCATCATCAACTATGGCCCTAAACTCTTCGATCCGTACTTTCAGATTTTATCTACAAGGGGCTTATTCAATTGGATCGGATCTGTAACTTGTGGCATAACCAGTACTTGTAGGGGTGAAGGTTGTGGAGCAGCCAGATTCGTTCGAAAAAACTCCAAAAACCACTCACTCATCATTCGGAAGAAGGCTTGCTTAGCCTCTCCTCTATCACTACTATCATTCGGCCTAGATGTGGCCGGCGCTGTTCCTTGAGTAGGAGCAGGCGCATTACTCTCAACATCGTAAGCAACTGCTCAATTGAGATCCATTACTATATGAAAACACAATTGTAACTGTCAGGATTCATCACACTATCATAATTATATATGTGGCATGTATAGCTAGACTCATACGCACTACGTTAGTCCTAGAATCGACTAAATCGTAGCTCTGATACCAATAAAATGTAACACCCCTAACCCGATATCGTCGCCAAAATAAGGTTAAGAAGTATAACTAAACAATCAAAATATTTCATATCCATTTCACGACACCAAGTCAATTATCATTCAATCATATTCAAACATAATCTTATAGTCCCTTAATGAGATCATCGAGACCTTAAACACGCTTTAGAATAGGGCCGGGACTAAACCGAATACTTACAAAAATTTCTAAAATTCAAACATTTTTAAGTTACAGAGGTCACATGCCCGTGTGGGTAGGCCGTGTGAGGACACACCCATGTGTCCAAGCCATGGCAAAACAGGGCATACCTACTAACTTGACCACACGGCCTGAGACACGCCCGTGTGCCTCACCCGTGGTCGAGTCTGACTTACACCACATGGCCAGTCACACGCCCGTGTGTTCTGCCCGTGGTTGAGCCTAACTTGTTTCACTTAGAAAACTTAAACAACACGATCGAGCCACATGCCCGTGTGCTCAACCGTGTGGGCAATTATAAGCCATTTTCAAGGCGAAACTTGCCTCCCACACCTTGAATCACCTACAAGCCTCAAATCAAATGCATTTTTACCTTAATTGGCAACCAATTCATACTAATATATGCACCAATTAATCATTAACTATACCATCTGAAGCTATACTCAATCTCATCTCAAATAAGTACAACTAAATTAAAAATTTCACACCTTAGATCACATAGTCAAGCAATCATGTAATTCATACTACAAGTTTATATTTTATTCATCATTCTCATCAACCAATTCAAGCATAAAACATACCATTTTCATTCTCACTCATTCATACCTCATTTATCATTTTTACAACCTACAAATATGCATCAACATCATTCAACTTCCAAACCATGTCACTTAGCATATACCAAACATTTCAAAACATATCATAACTTCTAGCCTATACATGTCATATACCAACTATATACATCTCTCAAAAGTACCAAAATAAATATGCCAATAGCGTGATCAAGTCGCTGACGGTCCCCGAATCTGAGCTAGCTCTACTGACACTATAAAACAAAGAAATAATTCACACAGTAAGCTTTTAAAGCTTAGTAAGTTCGTAATATAATACATTCAATCTAATAGCTCAAATACAATGCACAAGTAATTTCATCACATAGATAATTTCTCAAATATTCACACCATATCATCCATAGCTAGTATGTTCACTCTACCATTCATAAGTTCACATACAAATTCATCAACCACAAAGGTTCGATACATACCTTAGCCGAGACTTAGTTACTCTCCATCCATGCTAATTCATGTTCGATGTTGCATTTCAATCAACCTTCGTTATTCATTAATTATAATCGCACACTTAGTGCCTCAATTCACAGCCGAAGCTTAAATGACATCGCACACTTAGTGCCATGATTCATAGCCGAAGCTTGAATGACATCGCACACTTAGTGCCTTAATACAAAACCGAACTCAATTCAGTATTGCACTCACAGTGCCAATCACAAAGCCGAAGCTTCTATTATTTCACACGCACAGTGCTAATCTTCTCGGTTACATTTCCAAATACACACACTTAGTGTCACATAGTTCCATTTCTCACATAACATTTATAATTTAATAATATCATAACCATTCGTTTCACAACATTTAAACATACCTAAGTATATGTATTATATCTGAACTTACCTCAGACGTTGAAATACCGAAACTAGCCGATCAATCGAGTATTTTGTCTTTGCCTCAATCTTGACCCAAATCTCTTTTTTCTTGGTTTATACATATTCAAATTTAACTCATTCAATAAACAATTCATTCAATTTAGTCAAAACACACATATTTAGGGAATTTTATAAAATAGCCCTCACATTTTCATATTTCGACACTTTAGTCCCTATTTCACAAAATCACAAAATACATAGAATTTCCATTCACATAAGCTTAGCCAAATTTTCACTATGCTCATACAAGCCCATACATTTCATTTATTTCACATTTTGGTCCTATTTCTCATTTTCACAATTAAGCCCAAATTAATCAATCTCGCTAAAAATTCAAAGACAAAATGTGTTAATCTTCCACCTATCTTTCATATTTCATCATCAACTATCTCAAAGCTCAAACATTCATCAATGGCATATCTCAAAATCACCATTAAACTCTAAAATTAAAGCATGGGCTAGCTAGAACACTAAGCAACGATCACAAAAACATAGAAATTATCAAAAATCGAGTTAAAAACATACCTCAATCAAGCTAATCCCTAGCCGAATATCACAAAGCTTTCTTTCTTTCTTTTTCTTCAACCTTCAGCCAAAGAAGATGATAAAAATGGCCATTTAAGTCCTTTTTTGTTTTATTATAATAACATTAACACATAATTTACCATTTTACCCTTTTATAATTCTTTTAAATTTCCACTAACTATGTCCAAACTTGTCATTTAAAACATTCAATGTTTTAATAACAACAACTTTAATAAGCCATGCAAAATTAGCACTTTAAAAATTAGCACAAAGCTTTTACATTTTATGCGATTAGGTCCTTTTTTTCAAATTAAACACACAAACGATAAAATTTTTGGACGAAACTTTTACACATGCTAATTCACATATTATAAACACCAAAAATAATATTAAAATATTTTTTTGACCTCTCTTGAAACCACTGTTCTGACTAGGGTCTAAACCAGGCCGTTACAAATCCCAATTTTTTTCTGTTTTTCTTTTTAATTTTTCAATAATTCAAGAATATTTTTGGTTTTTGCATGGTGCTTGAACATGAAGTGATTGACGTCGGTGAATTGTGGCATGCTACTGTGTAGTATGTACTTTGAATGTATAAATTTTAATTGATGGTTGATGAATTCTTTGCTTTGTGAATAAATTGTTTAGTTCAATTGATTACATTATATAATAGGATAGAGGTAATTGAAAAATTTATTGTTTTATCCAAATGATCAATAAAAATGAAGATAGGTGTAAGCATGCATGTTTTAGAAATTTCCTTTATTCATTAAAATAAGTAGAAACATGTTTTGGTTTTATATTTATTGACATGCTAAGGGATGACCTAAAGCATTGTTTGTTTAGCCTAGAGCCTAAAGGACTAACCTTAAGTGCTATATTATCCCTAGCTCCTAAATTTGAGCCTTACATTGTCCTTTCTTAATGACCCTTTATGTTTGAAACCTTGAGCCAAAATTGTGTTCGAGTGACAACCTATTTTTTAGTGAAATTAAAATAGTAGTTTTGTGACCACAGATACGATGTTAAAATATTTATTTTATTAGTATTTTAATGTCTAAGGAGTATTAGGAAGGTCGTATAAAAATTTCATTAAGAAATTTTATCGTTTGCATGCTTAATTCGATAAAAAGGACTAAATCACAAAAGGTGAGAAATTGGAGTTCTATAAGTTAAAGGTATCAAATGACTATGAAATGAATTAGTTAAGGAATTTATGTGGTAATTATACCATTGATATATTGAGTGGAAAAATATGGACATTAGTTATGAAATTTCAAAGGTTAATAGTAAGGTTAAACATGTAATTTAATAAATAAAGGTTAGTAAATTAATGAAAAAAACAAACCTATCATCTTGTTGTCCATCTTCAACCGAAACTAAAGGAGGAAAAACTCCGTTGAAGTGCATTTTGAAGGTTTGGTCATAGTATCCTTGCATGTAAGTGAATTTTGATTCTATTTTTAATGATTTTGTGACACCCCAAACCCGGCCTAGATGTTATGTCCGAATTTGACGTGTCACATCAAAGCGTTTATCGAAATCAGGCTTGTTGAGAGAGAATCGTTTTTAAACGATTGCCATGTTTGTTACTGTTGGTTTCTTAGTTAGTTAAAAACTCGCAAAAGCTACTCGAATGAATGTCATTTTGAAGTTTGAAAATGTATGTTTGTCTTTGAAAATAGTTATTATTTTTGAAAACTTGTTTGTATCAGTTTGGCAGTTTCAAAATAAGAAATTAGACCCCCTTAAAAGAAATTAAAATCACTAGAGGCCTTATTACATAAATATTAACCCAATATAAAAATTTAAATAACTAGGTCTAAAATAAAATACTCGCAAATGTGTGCCACCTCCGAGTCCCTCGCAGCTCCAAATCATCTAAGGTTGGGGATTACCTATACAATTAAAAGAAAAGGGTGAGTGACGAGAACTCAGTGTGTAATCCCCTATCATACAATAACAGTCTAGGCCTTAGCCCATTACAGTAATCAATGTGGGCCTAAGCCCAATACAGTATCAGTATGGTGCAAATATGCAACCCTCCCTAATCTAGCCAACACACCACCCGTACCAACCAACACACCATGTGGGGATAAAATCGACCCACCCAGCCAGCACACCAATATCGCAGCATAACTGCCAATAATAATAATGCAAAGAAAGTCGCCAAGAATAATAAATATGGCGAGCCACCAAGAATAAAGAAATGTGGCGAGCCACCAAGATAGTATATGTGGCAGAGCCACCAGTAATAATACTTCCTCCATATCAGAATCCCAACCTCATGCAGTATGTCATGTCATAAATATTTCGTGTATGCAATATGTCTTACTCAGTACAGTTGTACAATAACATACACTCATCAGTCAACCTACCGCTAGGGGAAAAAGGGTCATTTCCATGTACTAGGGGTAAAATGGTAATTTTTCCCTTTAGAGGTATTTTAGTCATTTTACTTACTTTATGGTCTCAGTGCAGTTAACGACCTCTCTGAAGCTCTACAGTCGCCTTGAGCAACACAGATAACCTATACGGTCGAAACGGTGTAAATGGGCCCAAGGCCCAATATTCGGCCCAAATAGGCCCACACGCTCGTGTGGCCCATTTAGCCCAAATTCCATCACAGCTATGCGAACTACATAGCCCAATCTAGTATTTGCCACATTTCATGGATTTTATTCATGTGGGCCCACGAGCCCATTGGCCCACGAGCCCATTAGGCCCACGCCCTATTTCAGCTAATCGAGGCCTATAAGGCCCAAGTGCACGAGAACACTCGTGGTGGCCTCTATAGTCTATCACCCATGATTGTAGGCTCAGTTTACCAAACGAGCGATCGCACTCTCGTGAGCCCTCAAATGTCGGAGTTTCAGCTTTTCGTCTTTTCAGCTTTTGTCGATTCACAGAAAAAATAGTGTGATTACACACCTGATTACGATATTGTTCCACGCGCCACGAGTACCCAACCTAGATTCAAACAAGATCCAAAAGTTAGTCCTTTAACCGATAGGGTAAATCACCCTCTTATTAACGCTTAATCCGAAACACCCTTCTTACCTTGTTTAAATGAGGGTGACCTTAGCCCCTCTACGACCGCTGTTCAGAAACGATCACACGCCCTTATTGGTTTCCTATAGTACAATCAAAATCTGATTAGTAAGTGATAGGGCATATTTAGCCAATCCCCAAAGAATATAAGGTAACACTTTTACCTTACCTATACGTTGAGGACGAAATTGTGACTCCTCCAAACTGTTCACACTTCACCACTCCTTGAGGAAGACCCTAGAATTGCAACGAGTACAGTACGTAAAGGAGAAATGACAATCGATTAGCAAAAGGGGGTATTCAATTTTGGAAAAAGAAAAAAGAAGAGCATGGTGTATTCGATTTTAAAAAGAAAAGCAGATGATAAATTTTGAACACTTACCGATAGTCAGAACCTTTGTAATAGATCGATGCAGAGAGGGATTAACAATAGTGATATTCGGCCAATCTAGAATAGAAGATGAACAGAAGTTAAAGAGAAAGGGAAGGTTCGACTAGGCTATGAAATAATCCAATTGCAGAAGAAAGGGGTAAGGGAAAGTAGATGTTAGGTTCGACCAAGAAGAGAGGAAAAGAATGGCAAAGATGCAGAGAAGGAATGACACGAATGGTCAGTTTCGTAGCACAAAGAAAACTAGAGAGAACCCAAATGCAAAAAGTGCAAAAAAAAACTAAACTGCTAGCAAGGAAATTTAGCAGCTCTCCTATCAACACTCCCCAAAGCCGAAACAAAGAAATGGCTCCAGTCAAAATTGCCCCCTTTTCCTCCTATCCAAAATCCAATAGAGCCTTAGAGTCCCCATCAGCCACAACACCTTACCAACCTCCCATTTCAAAATTCCTTGATTTTCTCCCCAATCACCTACTTCATTTACTCCACAAAACCCTTCAAGAACAATTCAAAGTTCACCTTACAAAGTTTCAGTCTAACTCCACTTCTCATGCTGCATGGAAATAAAATAAATACTCCCTTGCGCAATATGAGACTTGAACTTGAGCTCCCTTGCAGCCTTAAACACGCCACTTACCACTGGACTACAAGTGCTTTTGTGTCATGAAACAAGCACTATTATTAATAAGTCCTAAGTGCCAGTGTCCAGGTTTATTTAAGAGAAAAACTACAAATTCTGCAAAAGTCAAGACTCAAACCCAGGCTACCCAAACACTCCCATACACCATCAAATCACTTAACCACTAAAGCAAACAAGTAGTTATGTCAGAACATGCAAAATTATAGACCCTAAATTTTTAGGGCGTTACAATTCTACCCCCTAAAAGAAATTTCAGCCTCAAAATTTACCTGGTCAGAATAAGTGAGGGTTTTATTATTGAATCGCCTCTTCGGGGTTTCCACGTGGCTTCTTCTGAACTATGATTACGCCAAAGCACTATGACTAGCGGAATAGATTTCTTCCTCAATAATTTAACCTCACGGTCCAATATTTGCACTAGCTCCTCCTCGAAGGTCAGATCTGGCCCAACCTCAATCTCATTGACTGGTACTATATGTGTTGGATCAGAGTGATAACGCCTCAGCATGGAGACATAGAACACATCGTGAATTCAGTCTAACTCTGGAGGCAACTCAAGCTGATAGGCGACTGGTCCCACACGTTTTAGTATACAGTAAGGCCCAATGAACCTAGGGCTACGTTTACCCTTCTGTCCAAACCTTAATACCTTCTTCCATGGGGAGACCATGAGAAATACAAAGTCCCCCACAGAATACTCACTCTTTCAGCGTTTAAGATCCGCGTAAGACTTATGCCTATCAGATGCTTCCTTTAACTGGTCTCGAATTAGTTTCACCTTTTCTTTGGTATCAGAAACTAACTCTGGCCCCAAAACTCGTCGCTCGCCCAGCTTAGTCCAATAGGTAGGAGTACGAAACCTACGACCATATAATGCCTCGTACAGTTCCATTTGAATACAAAACTGATAGCTGTTATTATACGCAAACTCTGCTAGTGGTAAATAGTCTTCCCAACTACCTCGAAAATCAATGACACAACTTCTTAACATGTCCTCCGGTATTTTAATCACCCTCTCTGACTGACCATCTGTTTAAGGATAGAACGCAGTACTGAAGTCCAACCTGGTACCCAAAGCCTTGTGTAATCTCTTCCAGAATCGAGATGTGAATAGAGGGTCTCTGTCAGATATAATAGAAATCGGTACCCAATGCAGTCTCACAATCTCAGCCACATACAACTTTGCCAGCTTCTGCAACGAGTAATCAGTACGGACTGGTATAAAATGGGTAGATTTAGTCAATCGATCTACAATAACCCATA
This sequence comes from Gossypium rotundifolium, assembly GCA_025506655.1. NCBI lineage: Eukaryota > Viridiplantae > Streptophyta > Magnoliopsida > Malvales > Malvaceae > Gossypium > Gossypium rotundifolium. Next base: position 52,574,237 of record CP106727.1, read on the forward strand.
TCAAATCCTTTTTAGTAGGAATTAAGGGCAGCCCACTCACAAAATCCATGGTTACTCTCTCCCATTTTCAAAGTGGAATCTTAACCAGCTACAGTAACCCTAAAGGAAATTGATGCTCAACTTTAACTTGCTGACACGTCAAGCACTTACCCATAAAATCAGTAACTTCGTGTATTAGTCCTGGCCACCAATACAGCCCACGAAGATTTCGGTATAACTTGTTTTCGCCAGGATGCATAACATATGGACTACTATGTGTCTCTCGCAGTATAAACTGCCTCAGCGCAGAATCCCTCGGTACACAGACTCTCCCACGGAAACACAATACTCCTTCACTATTCAGCCCAAAATCCAAAGTTTCCCTATTTTCCACCTGTCGAAAGCGAGGAACTAGTGACTCGTCCAACAACTGCTTTCCCTTAATCTATACAGTCCACATCGGTTTAACTTGCAGCTCAGCCAATAAGCTACCATCATCATACAAGCTAAGACGAGCAAACATTGCTCTCAAATCGGATACAGCCCTACAGCTCAGTGCGTTAGCTACCACATTAGCCTTACCTGAATGGTACTCAATTGAGCAATCATAATCCTTAAGTAGCTCTATGCATCTTTACTGCCTAAGATTCAGCTCTTTTTGAGTGAAGAGGTACCTGAGGCTCTTGTGGTCTGGGTAGATAATACACTTTTCGCCATATAAATAATGCCTCTAAATTTTTAGTTCAAAAAATCACCACGGCCAACTCCAAGTCATGAGTTGGGTAATTTGCCTCGTGAGGCTTAAGCTGACAAGATGCATAAGCAACCACCTTACCTTCCTACCTCAACACACAACCCAATCCAATGTGTGATGCATCATTGTAGACAGTAAATTCCTTCCCAGACTTTGGCTGTATCAAGACATGGGCCTCAGTTAGAACTTTCTTCAGTTTATCAAAACTTTCTTGCTGCTTATTAGTCCAGTTAAATGGTACCCCTTTACGCAGCAACTTAGTCAGAGGTGCAGCAATAAAGGAAAACCTCTCAACAAAACATCTATAATACCTGCTAGACCCAAAAAGTTTCGAATCTTAGATACGGTCTTAGGTGGTTTCCAATCTAGTACGGCTTCCATTTTTCGAGGATCCACCCTAATCCCCTCGGCAGATACCACGTGACCAAGAAATGTCACTTCTCACAGCTAGAACTTACACTTGTTGAACTTAGCATACAGTTGTTTCTCCCTTAAAATCTGCAGAACCATTCAGAGATGTGTATCATGTTCATCCTCGGTTCTCAAATACATCAAGATGTCGTCTATAAATACCACCACGAACCAATCCAGATAGGGCTGGAACACTTGGTTCATCAGATCCATGAAAGCAACTGGTGCATTTGTTAGCCCAAACGACATCACTAGGAGATCGTAGTGACCATAACGAGTCCTAAACGCAGTCTTATACACATCGGCCTCTTTAACCCTCAGCTAATGGTACCTAAAACGGAGATCTATTTTGGAGAAAACTGAAGCTCCTCGTAGCTGATCAAACAGATCGTCGATTCTCGGCAAAGGATACTTATTCTTGAAAGTCAATTTATTAAGTTGTTGATAATCGATGCATATGCACGTGGACCCATCCTTCTTCTTTACGAACAACACTTGTGCTCCCATAGAGACACACTAGGTCGAATGAATCCTCGATCCAGCAGCTATTGGATTTGAGTTTTCAACTCTACCAGCTTCTTTGGTGCCATCCTATAAGGGGCGATGGACACTGGAGCTGTTCCAGGCAAGAGCTTGATACCAAATTCAACTTCGAGATTCGGATGCAACCCAAGGAGCTCATCAGGAAACACATTAGAAAAATCCTTAACTATCTTGATATCTCTAATAGAAGGACCCTCAGAGTCAGATACTCCAACATAGACTAAAAACACCTCACAACTCTTACGAACTAGTTTTTCGGCCCTTAGTGCTGAAATCACATTAGCCAGGAAGTCCCTTCGCTCCCCATTTACCGCCACTTCCTCATTCTTAGTAGTTCTTAACACCATAGGCTTAGCAGCACAATCCAAACTTGCACAGTGTTTCACCAGCCAATCCATACCCAATATAAGGTCAAATTCACCAAATGAAAATTCAATCAAGTCCGCCAAAAAGATAACCCCTTGAATCTCTAGGGGCATATTTTTGAACAATTTGTCTACCTTAACCGATGTCCCAGTAGATTCAACACCGTCATTTCATTAACAATACTCTCACACAAGATACCCAAGGTGTCAGACACAGTACTTGCAATGTATGAATGCATAGACCCTATATCAATCAGAGCAGTGTATGGTACATTATGAATCAAGAACGCATTGGGCTATAACATCCGAGCATCACCATCCTCTCTGACGACGAAAAGATATACCGTAGCCGGTCCGCCTCACCTCAATATTACCAGCACCTCTGCTTGGTGCTCCACAACCTTGTCCCCCACCATTACCACTCTGGCCTACCCTGTCCTGCAGCTTGCATCTGAACAGGCCTCTGGAGATAATTCTTAACCTAATGATCCATGGACCCGCATCTGAAGCACACCCTAATCCTCTTCCAGCACTCACCTTGGTGAGATCTCCCACAATCAACGTAAGGCTGCGGTCTAGCAATAGCAACAGGAACTCTAGTTCAAACCGGCCCATCAAACCTAGCCTTCTTAATAGGCCTCTCAGAAGAACTTGAGGGCCCAAAATCCCTCTTATTTCTACCCTTATCTTTTTCACGGTTATGGCACTCCGAGCGCTTCACCTCTTCAGCAATCTTTGTCTTTTCTACAAGAGAAGCAAAATCTTGCTCCCTCTACGGAGCTATCAATACCCTTAACTCGTCTCGAAGGCCATCCTCAAAATGCACATAGTGTTCATACTCAGTTGCTACTATCCCTCAAGCATACCGACTCAACCGCAAGAACTTTGCCTCATATTTCGCCACTGTCTTATTCCCTTGGGTCAGGTTTAGAAATTCCCTTCTTCGGGCATCCACATAACTTGCGCCCACATATTTCCCTTAGAAGGCTACCTTAAAGAAATCCCATGTCATTCAGTCGGCCTGCATACCCTCTCTCACGTTGAGCCACCATTAGTAGGCCTTATCTCACAGTAAGGACACTGCCCCTTTTAATTTTTTTCTCCGTAATACAGTTAAGGTCATCAATTATCCACTCGGTAGCCTCTAACCAATACTCCACCATATTTTGGTCTACTCTAGAAATACCCCTAAAAATTTCTACTTTATTAGACCGAAGTCGCGTTGAAATTGACCCTCGGCCCACTGTTCTAATACTAGCTCCAGCAACCCTCTCTAAAATGCGAAGCATCACTTGGGATAGGGCATCATCCCCAGCTACTCGATCATAAGACCCCGTCTCAGTTACTGGTGAGGCTGGTGCTTCCCTAGCAGGCATATGGCCCGATGCTGACGATCCGGCCTTAGCACTTCCTCGGCCCCTACGGTGGCCCTGTGTACCCCTTCTGTGAGTACCTCTTGTACTCATTTTGCACTTTATCTGATTAAAAATTTTTATGCGTCTGATAATAATTCCAGTAATTATTAACAAATGTATTATGAAAAATAGTCATTAGGGGTTTGTTTTCGCATATCGAGGTCTCACTACAGCTTACAGTCTCCTACGGTCTCAGTTTCCTCTATCTAGAGTTTCACAGTATCACAGTCATAAGAATTAGAGAACTTACAAATTTGGCGCCGGAGACTCGATGTGCCACACTTGTACATCTTTAAAAAAAATTTCAAATCTTTAAAATCTACTTTCAGAAAAACTTTTCACAACCCATTCTACAGCTGAGTTTTGTAACCTGGCTCTGATAGCACTAAATGTAACACCCCAAACCCGGCCTAGACTTTAAAATTAGGCTTGTTGAGAGAGAACTGTTTTAAAATGATTGCCATGTTTGTTATTGTTGGTTTCTAAGTTAGTTAAAAACCCGCGAAAGCTATACTAATGAATGTCATTTTGAAGTTTGAAAATGAGTGTTTGTCTTTTAAAACAGTTATTATTTTTGAAAACTTGTTTGTATCAATTTGGCAATTTCAAAATATGAAATTTGACCCAATTAAAAGAAATTAAAATCACCAAAGGCCTTATTACATAAATATCAACCCAATATAAAAATTTAAATAACTAGGTCTAAAATAAAATACTAGCGAACATGTGGCCACCTCCGAGGCCCTCGCAGCTCCAAATCATCTAAGGCTGGAGATTACCTATTTAGTTAAAAGAAAAAGGTGAGTTAGGAAAACTCAGTTTGTAATCCACTATCACGCAGTAATAGTCTGGGCCTGAGCCCTATTCAGTAACAGTACAGTGTGGGCCTTAGCCCATTACAATAATCAATGTGGGCCTAAGCCCAATACAGTATCAGTATGGTGCAAATATGCAACCCACCCCAATCCAGTCGACACACCACACATACCAACCAACACACCATGTGGGGATAAAATCGACCCACCCAGCAAGCACACCAATATCGCAGCATAGCTGCTAGTAATAATAACGCAACAAAGTTGCTAGTAACAGTATATGTGGTAGAGCCATCAGTAACAGTGATTGTGGTAGAGCCACCGATAATAGTATATGTGGTAGAGCCACCAGTAACAGTATATGTGGCAGAACCACCAGTAATAGTACTTTCTACATATCAGAATCCCAACCCTATGCAGTATGTCATGTCATAAATATTTCGTGTATGCAATATATCCTACTTAGTACAGTTGTACAATAACACACATTCATCAGTCAACCTACCGCTAGGGGAAAAAGGGTCATTTCCCTGTACTAGGGGTAAAATACTAATTTTTCCCTTTAGGGGTATTTTGGTTATTTTACTTACTTTGGGGTCTCGGTGCAGTTAACGACCTCTCTGAAGCTCTACAATCACCTTGAGCAACATGGATAACCTATACGGTTGAAACGATGTAAATGGGCCCAAGGCCCAATATTCGGCCCAAGTGGGCCCACACGCTTGTGTGGCCCATTTAGCCCAAATTCCATCACGGCTATGCAAACTACATAGTCCAATCCATTATTTGCCACATTTCGTGGATTTTATCCGTGTGGGGCCCACGAGCCCATTGGGCCCACATGGCCCATTTCAGCCAATCGAAGCCCATAACGGCCAAAGTGCACGAGAATGCTTGTGGTGGCCTCTACAGTCTATCACTCATGATTGTGGGTTCGGTTTACCACACGAGCGATCGCACTCTCGTGAGGCTCAAATGCCGAAGTTTTAGCTTTTTGACTTTTCGGCTTTTGCCGATTCACACAAAAAATAGTGTGATTACACACCTGATTACAATATTGCTCCACGCTCCATGAGCACCCAACCTAGATTCAAACAAGATCCAAAGTTATTCCTTTAACCGATAGGGTAAAGCACCCTCTTATTGACTCTTCATCCGAAACACCCTTCTTACCTTGTTTGAATAAGGGTGACCTTAGCCCCTCTACGATCGCTATTTAGAACGATCACACGCCCTTGTTGGTTTCCTATAGTACAATCAAAATCTGATTAGTAAGTGATAGGGCATATTCAGCCAATCCCCAAAGAACATAAGGTAACACTTTTACCTTACCTGTACGTTGAGGATGAAACCGTGACTCCTCCAAATTGTTCACACTTCACTACTCTTTGAGGAAGACCCTAGAATTACAACGAGTACAGTACATAAAGGAGAATAACAATCGATTAGCAAAAGGGGGTATTCGATTTTGGAAAAAGAATAAAGAAGAGCATGGTGTATTCGATTTTAAAAAGAAAAGCAGAGGATAGATTTTGAACACTTATCGATAGTCAGAACCTTTGTAGTAGATCGACGCAGAGAGGGATTAACAATAGTGATATTCGGCCAGACTAGAATAGAAGATGAATAAAAGTTAAAGAAGAGAAAGGGAAGGTCCAGCTAGGCTATGAAAGAATTCGATTGCAGAAGAAAAGGGGTAAGGGAAAGTAGATGTTAGGTTCGGCCAAGAAGAGAGGAAAAGAATAGCAAAGATGCAGAGAAGGAATGACACGAATGGTCAGTTTCATAGCACAAAGAAAACAAGGAGAACGTGAAATACAAAAAGTGCAAAAAAAACCTAAACTGCCATCAAGGAAATTTGGCAGCTCTCCTATCAACACTCCCCAAAGCTGAAATAGAGAAATGGCTCCATTCAGAATTGCCCCCTTTTTCTCATAGCCAAAATCCAATAGAGCCTTAGAGTCCCAATCGGCCAAAACACCTTACCAACCTCCCATTTTGAAATTCCTTGATTTTCTCTCCAATCTCCTCATTGATTTGCTCCACAAAACCCTCCAAGATCAATTCAAACTTCACCTTACAGAGTTTCAGTCTAACTCCACTTCTCATGCTGCAAGGAAATAAAATAAATACACCCTTGCGCATCACTAGACTCAAACTTGAGCTCCCTTGCAGCCTTAAACACGCCACTTACCACTAGACTACAAGTTCTTTTGTGTCATGAAACAAGCACTATTATTAATAAGGCCTAAGTGCCAGTGTCCAAGTTCATTTAAGAGAAAAACTACAAATTCTACAAAAGTCAAGACTTGAACCCAGGCTACCCAAACACTCCCATACACCCACAAATCACTTAACCACTGCTGCAAACAAGTTGTTGTGTCAGAACATGCAAAATTACAGACCCTAAATTTTTTAGGGCATTACAGATTTTTATATTTTCGGGATCGTTGTAGCTTAATCTAGCTAGCCCAAGGACTAATTTGCAAAATTGTTAAAAGATTAAAGTTTTTCCATGAATGTATATATGTTGTTTGTGAAGTTTGGTGGTAGAAAATGAATCCTTTTTGTTAATTAAACAACTTTTGTAAAGTGATTTTTTATGAATTTGTCAATTTTGGATTAAATTAAAAAAAGAGAAATATTTAGGGTGTAATTTGCAAAATAATGAAATGTATGGGCTTCTATGAACTTATATGGAATTTGGCAAGGCTTGGGTTGTAACATCCCAAACCCGGCCCAAACACTATAGCCGGATCTGGTATGTCACTAAGAAAAATTTTGTAAAACCAATCGTGTTGACAATAAGCCTAAATGAGAATTTTATAAAATGAGTCTTCATAATCGAAAGCCCAAAATTTAATTACATGTCTTTGAAAGAAATTAAAATGAGAATAAATAATAAAGGCCCATAATAAAACTAAAATGTAAACTAATGGCCCATGGCCTTATTACAACATAGTTCAAATCCATAACATAAAATACTTTTAAAAAAACTAATATGGGGAACTTTTCACGGATCCACATTCTTTGCATGGCCACCTTGCGCCCACTCGCCCGGTCCGATGCACTAATCGTCACCGAAAGGTTAGTTTAAAGGGGTAAGTCATGAGACTCAGCAGTGCAACCTCATGCACCACTAGATTTGGGCCTCATAAAACATAATAATAATTTCATTTACATGGATAACAAATAATATGCAATGCCCAACCCATTTGCCTAGGTTTCCATCTCACACGCCTGCACTCAACCAAACACACCATTGGGGATTTCTACAATCAACCCATACCGCTACACTCCAAGATGGCAACATGTCGCTCATCAACATATATTGGCCAAGCCCTTATAATGTATCACCAGATTGGCCACTACAAGAAATCACTAGAAAATCGCTACACATATACATATACATATACTTCCTCCTTTCATCACCCAACCCATGCAAACATGTACAATAATTTAAAAACATGTACAACAATTTACTTGTAACATATAATCAAATTATTTACTAACCTGAGGGTCCACTATTTAAATCCGAGATTTCGGCTTTTAATGTAACATATAAAACTTACAAACATATATATATATAATTAATCAGATCTAGACGGTGGGGAAGTATTACACACCTAATTTGCGTATTAAGGCTTTTGCTATGTCTACGCTGCTATTACTCGAAACAACTACTATTGGCCCATGATCTGACTTCGATTTTGGCTCACACCCCGATAGCCAATCTCGCACTACCGAAACAGATCGCTTCTTGAATTTGGGCGATAGTTTTACAGATCCAACCTTCTCTACTTGACTGTTAATTGAGTCCATAACAATCCCTTAATCACTAAACCAAATAAATAATGATATCTAACTCATTAATTAAATGTAACCCTTAAAACGAACACTTACCTTGTTAGTCGAATCCCGAATGTCCTTGAGAAATCGTCACCACCAACCTACCTACATTCGGCCATCCTCCAAATATCAAACCAACCGATACACACAACCAACCTAACCCAAATAGTATTCAGCCAAAGCAAAAAGAATCATGGAAGGCCATTCGGCCAAACTTACCACCACCTACCTTCGACTTTTCCACCAAATCGGCTTTAATGGGACAGATTCGGCTTCTAGAGTAAAGAGTATAATCGACAGGGCCTTGGAAATAATACCTTGGATTAGGAGTTTGATAAAAATAAAGGAATCACAGAAAAGGAGAAACCCCGAAACTCACCGAATTACTAAGGAGTATACGGCTTACGGTGCACCTTCGGGAAACAGAGATCTCACTTGTAGATTCGGCTGTGGAGGAAGAAGATGTGTACTAAGAGCATTCGGCTATCAGAAAAGTTTTTGAGGAGAGGAGAAACACTTAAGGAGTTTCGGCTATGATGTGTTTTTAGGAAAAAGAAAAGAAAGAAAACCGAGAAAGGATGGAGTGTAGATTTCGGCAAAGAGAAAGAAAAGATGGAGAGAATGGTTAGCAGAATTTCGGCTAGCCTATACTAAACCGATTTTCCCCCTCCTGTAGTTAAGTTTCGACCAACTCTCCCTCTTCTTTTGATAACCTTTAAATCTCATGATAACTCAATCCTTATCTTACCTTTAGGAGAGCCCACACTAAAGCCAACTCTTCCCACTTTAATTATCATCTTTTATCACTTAAATAAAAATAAATAAAGCTCCTAACTAGTAGCCTAAATGCTGTCCACCCCCTTCCCCTTTAAGTGCCGAAACTTTGACCCATGTCCTAAGGCCCAATCAGCCACACAAGGCCCAAACTCCTCCCCCCTTATGACGCCACCTTATGCCCACTTAACGCACTTCAAATCTTTGGGCCACAAGCCCACCTTGTCACTTAATTAACTATCTTCTTAAATTATGAGCTAACACCATTTATTAGCCACCTAATCCAAATTTTTAAAGCCCAATAGTTCACATTAAATTACCTAGATTACTAACTTAAACCCTAATCCGAATATTTAATCAAAAAGTCACCGATCCTTAAAATCTCAATTTAACATATTAAACTATCATATAAATGCGCAGGCCCACTTTAAGGATGTTACAGTTCTACCCCCGTAAAATAAATTTCGGCCTCGAAATTTACCTGCTCAAAAGAGATAGGATACCGTCAGATAACATCCTCTAGCTCCCACGCCGCCTCTTCTCACTACCGTGATTTCGCCACAAAACTTTAACCAATGGAACGGACTTCCTTCTTAACACTTTCACGCCTCGATCCAAGATTTGCAATCGCTCTTCCTCAAAGGACAAATCCGATTTTACTTATCTTTCTACCAAGACTACGTGCGATGGGTCGATCGATAACGCCTCAAAGATCGAGACATGGAACACATCATGTATCTACTCCAACTCAAGGCAACTCCAACCGATAAGCCATCGGGCCACACGTTCTAGTACCCGATAAGGCCCAATAAACCGTGGACTTAACTTCCCCTTCCGACCAAACCTTATTATTTTTTTCCACGGGGATACCTTCAAGAAGACTTGATCACCTACCGTGAATTCCACCTCTTTTCGCTTTAGATCCGCGTAAGACTTCTGTCGATCCGACGCTTCCTTTAGTCGAGCCCGTATTAACTTCACTTTCTCCTCGATTTTCAAAACTAACTCTGGACCTAACACCTTACGTTCACCCAACTCCGTCCAACATGTTGGAGTACGATATCTTCTTCCATATAACGCTTCATAAGGTGCCATCTGAATGCTAGCTTGATAACTATTATTATATACGAATTCTGCCAAGGGAAAATACTCTTCCCAACTGTCCCTAAAGTCGATGATGCAACCCCTTAGCATATCTTCCAAGATTTGAATGACCCTCTCGGACTGACCATCAGTCTGCGGGTGAAAAGCGGTACTAAGTCTAACCTTGTTCCAATTGCTTGATGAAGAGCCTTCCAAAATCGTGACGTGAACCTAGGGTCCCTATTTGATATGATTGACACCGCACACTATACAATCTTACAATCTCAGCCACATACAATTTAGCCAATTTTTGTAGAGGAAAGTCCACTCGAACCAGTATGAAGTGAGTAGACTTTATCAGTCGGTCAACAATCACCCAAATCAAATCCTTCTTAGTGGGTGTAAAGGGTAACCCACTAACAAAATCCATTGTGATTCTCTCCCATTTCCATTGGGGAATCTTCACCGACTGCAACAATCTCGATGGCACTTGGTGTTCAGCTTTGACCTACTGACATGTCAGACATTTTCCTACGATCTTCGTTACTTCTTTCTTCAGACCTGGCCACCAGAATTGCTCTCGCAAATCACGGTACATCTTGACTCCTCCAGGATGCATAGATAAGGGCTACTATATGATTCCCGAAGAATCATCTGTCGTAACTCTTTGTCTTTAGGCATGCAAATCTTCCCACGATAACATAGAATTCCATCCTTATTCAAACTATAGTCCTCCATTCTACCATCCCTTACACGCAACAATCGAGCACTCAGAACATCATCTACTAACTGTTTGTCCTTAACTTGACTTACCCATGTTGGCTTTACTTGCAACTCAGCCAGCAAACTCCCATCGTCGAATAGGCTCAGATGAGCGAAGATGGCTCTTAACTCCGATACTACTTTATGACTTAGCGCATCTGCTACCACATTCACCTTACGAGGGTGGTATTCGATCGAACAATCATAATCCTTCAAGAGCTCGATCCACCTATGTTGTCTCAAATTTAGCTCCTTTTGGGTAAGGAGGTATTTCACACTTTTATGGTCGGTGTAAATTACCGACTTTTCCCCATATAAGTAGTGCCTCCAAATCTTTAAGGCAAACACTACCGCCGCCAACTCTAAGTCATGCGTAGGGTAGTTCAACTCATGCGGTCTCAACTGTCGAGACGCATACACCACCACCTTTCCTTCTTGCATCAGCACACACCCTAAACCCGTGTGCGACGCATCACAGTAGACAGTAAATTCCTTTCCTGCCTCCGACTGAATTAATACTGGTGCTTCCGTCATGATTCTCTTTAACTTCTCGAAGCTCTCTTGCTGCTTGTCGATCCATATAAACAATACTCCCTTCCTTAACAACTTAGTTAGAGGAGTCACTATTAGAGAGAACCCTTCAACGAACCTTCGGTAATACCCTGCCAAACCTAAGAAACTCTGAACCTCCACCACAGACTTTGGTGGTTTCCAATCCAATACAGCCTCTATCTTTCGAGGGTCCACCCTGATTCCCTCGGTCGAAACCATATGTCCTAAGAAAGTCACTTCCTTCAGCTAGAACTTACACTTACTGAACTTTGCAAACAGCTGCTTCTCCCTCAGAGTTTGCAACACCATGCGAAGATGTTCGTCATGCTCCTCCTCCGACTTAGAGTAAACCAGGATATCGTCGATGAACACCACGACGAACCGATCAAGATATGGCTGAAACACCTAGTTTATCATATCTATAAAGGCCGCTGGTGAGTTCGTCAACCTGAATGGCATTACCAAGAACTCATAATGCCCGTACCGAGTTTGAAACGACGTCTTATGAATGTTCCCTTCTTTAACTTTTAATTGATGATATCTCGACCGTAGGTCAATCTTAGAAAAGATCGATGCTCCTTTGAGCTGATCAAACAGATCGTCAATCCTCGGTAACAGATACTTGTTTTTGATCGTTAACTTATTCAGTTGACTATAATCCACACACATACGCATAGATCCATCCTTCTTCTTCACAAATAGGACCGGCGCTCCCCATGGTGACACACTCGGTCGAATGAACCCACGATCCAATAGTTCTTAAATCTGTGCCTTGAGCTCCACCAATTCCTTTGGCGCCATCCTATAAGGAGCAATAGATACTGGAGCTGTACCCGGAAGTAGGTCTATTCCAAATTCCACCTCGCGATCCGGGGGTAATCTTGGCAATTCCTCCGAAAACACATCCGCGAAATCCTTGACTGTTCGGACCTCCTTAACAGTCACCTCCTTAGCATCCAACGCACGAATAAAGGCCAAATATGCACTACATCCCTTCCGAATCATCTTAATAGCTTTTAAGGAAGATATCACGTTGGACAAGTAATTCCTCCTTTCTCCTAACACAACCACCTCCCCGCCTTCCGGGGTACCCAACACTATACGCTTGTTCTCACAGTCTAACTTGGCACTATGCTTAGTTAACCAATCCATTCCCAAGATGAGGTCAAACTCTCCAAATGGCAATTCCATCAAGTCTACCGGGAACACTACCCCTTGAGTCTCTAAAGGTACTTCCCTAAACAGCTTGTCCACTACCCTTAGATTGTCCTAGGGGACTAACCACGATCATCTTCCTAGTGGTTATCTCATAATCTATACTTAGAGTCTTAGATACTGAACATGCAACATAGGAGTGGGTTGACCCAATATCAATTAAAGCAAGGAAAGGGTTATCAGTGATAAGAAACGTACCGGTTATAACATCCGGTGCATCACCGTCCTCCCTTCAGTGATCCGCATAAACTAAACCCGGCTGCTTTGCATCCGTATTACCTGTACCACTGCCGGATACTCTACGACCCCAACCGAATCCATTTCTTCCTCTAGCTGTACCTCTACCCCTTGGTCCAGACTGATCACCTCTCCTAGCTCGATCGTAACCTCTACCGTTGGTCGCCCACGATCCATCTGAGGACAGTCCCTCATCAAATGTTCTATGGATCCACACCCTAAACATCCACTGATTTTCACCCTGCACTTCCCATAATGGGTTCTCCCACATATAGAACATGCTTGACTCTGGCCCGATGGAGCACGAGCTAGCCCATCAGTCCTAGGCCTCTTTTGAAAATTTCCAGTTGCTTTATAGGGTCCAAAACTCCTCTTACTCCTTCCTCGATCCTTATCCTTCTCCTGTCTCTCCACCCGCTTTACTTCCTCAGCTATTTTAACTTATCCACTAGAACCGCAAAAATTCTCTCTCATTGTGGCGCGATCAGAACCCTTAGCTCATTCCTTAGCCCATCCTCGAACCGAACGCATCGTTCATACTCCGTTGCTACCATTCCCCGAGCATAACGACTCAGGCGTAGAAACTCAGCCTCATACTCAGCCATAGACTTACTCCCCTGCACCAAATTCAGGAATGATTTCCTTTGAGCATCCATGTAACTAGCCCCAACGTACTTTCCTTGGAATGACTCCTTAAAGAAATCCCAGTCTATTAGGCCCGCGACCGTACCCTCTTTCACCGTGAGCCACCATTGGTAGGCCTCGATCGAAGAAGAGACACGACCCCCTTTAGCTTCTCCTCCACCGTGAAGTCTAGGTCATCCATTATACGTTCCACTACCTCCAACCAATATTCAGCGGAACTCGGGGATACGCCAGAGACTCCCCTAAATACTTCAGCCCCATTGTTCCTCAACCTTTCAGGCAGATTTTGGGCTCCTATGCCCATACCAAATTTCACCACTCTTTCTAAAACCCTCAGTACAGCCTGAGGCACCACGTCTTCTCCACCTGTCTGGTCAAATTCCACTTTAGTAGCTGGTGGAACCGGTATCTCACTTCCGGACCCATGACCCGATCCTACGAGTTTTGATACGATTATCCTACCTCTACTGTGTCCACGTGGCAGACGTCATCGACCTCTTGTACTCATTCTTCTAGTTTGCGTTTATCTATTTTTAAAAATTTTTACGAGTAATTAATTGTTTCCACTAATTATCCCCAAACAATCTTATGAAACATAGTTTTAAAAGTGATTCTTTCGAATTCGAACCTATCTACAGTTTTCAGTCTTCCTATTCTAGGAATTATGCACACACAACGTTCATGCAAGTATCATTCATCACCTAAGGGTATTTTCGTCATTTCGCTCCCAGGGGTATTTTTGTAATTTTATCCTACAGGGGTATTTTCGTAAAAAAAATTTTAAATATGGTTCTGGGTGATTTTGCAAAATAAAGGTATTTTGGTAATTTTTTTCAACTCGAGGGTATTTCAGTAATTTTGCAAATTCAGGGTATTTCAGTAATTTAAAATCCGAGGGTATTGCGGTAATTTTGAAATCTGGGGATATTTCAGTAATTTTGCCAGTCAGGGGTATTTTGGTCATTTGCAAATTAAGGGTATTTTGGTAATTTTGCAAACAGGGCTATTTTGATAATCTCATAAACCAGGGATATTTTGATGTTGATGTTGTTGTTTTTGTTTTATATGGAAAGATTCTGTTGACTTTGTAAATCGGGGTATATTTGCAAATCATAGGTATTTTTTTTCAAAATAAGGATATTCGATAATTTTGTGAGAAAAATAGGTGGTGGTCCTTTCGGTTTTAATTATAAGTTTTGGCCTCATCCACACGCATCGTAACTAGGGTGAATAATCACTATGCACCAGGTAGAATTCTAGTGGAAAGGAGGTGAGTCACTAGGACTGTTTAAGTACCAAGCTTTCCCTAAATCCACTCCTAGACATGCATATGCCTATTGCCACACCCTGTCATGGCTAAAGTGAACAATCACTATGTACCAGGTAATATTCCAGCGAAGAGGAGGTGAGTCACTCGGACTGCTTAAATACCAAGCTCTTTCGGATCTATTCCTTGACATGCATATGCTTGTTACCACACTTTAGTCTTGTGACTTGTTTACAGGTCTTGTTTAATGAAGTTAAGTCTTATGGATTTTTGAGAGTTTGTTTATCTAAGCCTAGAGTCCATCAAGTTCTAACATAAATAGTCTACATCCCATAAGCCCGTTAAGCTCGCATTTATATCACACAATGGTTTAGAGTATTTACCTAGCGAACTTGACCGGAGACGCAGGTGCCATGCTGAACTCATAAGCCTTTGCTAAGAGAAATCCACGTTTTAAAAAAACCCATTTTTAGAAAATATTTTGGGCCCAAAATCCCAAAGTCGAGTTTTGAACCGGGCTCTGATACCAATTTGTAACACCCCAAAATTGGCCCAAACACTATAGCCGAATCTGGTATGTCACTAAGAAAAATTTTGTAAAACCAATCGTGTCGACAGTAAGCCCAAATGAGAATTTTATAAAATGTGTCTTAATAATCGAAAGCCCAAAACTTAATTACATGTCTTTGAAAGAAATTAAAATGAGAATAAATAATAAAGGCCCATAATAAAACTAAAATGTAAACTAATAGCCCATGGCCTTATTACAACGTAGTTCAAATCCATAACGTAAAATACTTTTAAAAAAAACTAATATGGGGAACTTTTTGCTGGATCCTCATTCTTTTGCATGCCACCTTGCGCTCCACTCCGGCCCAGTCCGATGCACTAATCGTCACCTGAAAGGTTAGTTTAAAGGGGGTGAGTCGCGAGACTCAGTGTGCAACCCTCATGCACCACTAGATTTGGGCCTCATAAAACATAATAATAATTTCATTTACATGGATAACAAATAATATGCAATGCCCAACCCATTTGCCTAGGTTTCCATCCGCTACACGCCCCCGAACCAACCAAACATACCATTGGGGATTTCTACAATCAACCCACACCGCTACACTCCAAGATGGCAGTCATGCTACTCATCAACATATATTGGCCGAAGCCCTTATAACAGATCACGGCATTGGCCGCTACAGTAAATCACGGTAAAAATCGCTACGCATATACATATACATATACTTCCTCCTTTCATCACCCAACCCATGCAAACATGTACAATAATTTAAAAACATGTACAACAATTTACTTGTAACATATAATCAGATTATTTACTAACCTGAGGGTCCGCTATTTAAATCTGAGATTTCGTCTTTTAATGTAACATATAAAACTTATGAACATATATATATAATTAATCGATCTAGATGGTGGGGAAGTATTACACACGATTCAAGCGTACTAAGGCTTTCGCTATGTCTACGCTACTATCACTCGAAACAAGCTATATTGGCCCACGATCTGACTTCGATTTTGGCCCACACCCCGATGGCCAATCTCGCACTACCGAAACAGATCGCTTCTTGAATTTGGGCGACGGTTTTATAGATCCAACCTTCTCCGCTTGACTATTAGTTGAGTCCATAACAATCCCTTAATCACTAAACCAAATAAACGATAAGATCTAACTCATTAATTAAATGAAACCCTTAAAATGAACACTTACCTAGTTAGTCGAATCCCGAATGTCCTTGAGAAATCGTCACCACCAACCTACCTACATTCAGCCATCCTCCAAATATCAAACCAACCGATACACATAACCAACCTAACCCAAGTAGTATTTGGCCAAAGCAAAATAATCATGGAAGGCCATTCGGACAAACTTACCACCACCTACCTTCGACTTTTCCACCAAATCGGCTTTAATGGGACAGATTCAGCTTCTAGGGTAAAAAGTATAATTGACAGGGCCTTGGAAATAATGCCTTGGGTTAGGAGTTTGATAAAAATAAAGGAATCACAGAAAAGGAGAAATCCCAAACTCACCGAATTACTAAGGAGTATATGGCTTACGGTGAACCTTCGGGAAATAGAGATCTCACTTGTAGATTTGGCTATGGAGGAAGAAGATGTGTACTAAGAGCATTCAGCTATCAGAAGAGTTTTTGAGGACAGGAGAAACACTGAAGGAGTTTCGGCTATGATGTGTTTTCAGGAAAAAGAAAAGAAAGAAAATCGAGAGAGGATGGAGTGTAGATTTCGGCAAAGAGAAAGAAAAGATGGAGAGAATGGTTAGCAGAATTTCGACTAGCCTATACTAAACCGATTTTCCCCCTCCTGTAGTTGAGTTTCGGCCAACTCTCCCTCTTCTTTTGATAACCTTTAAATCTCATGATAACCCAATCCTTATCTTACCTTTAGGAGAGCCCACACTAAAGCCAACTCCTCCCTCTTTAATTATCATCTTTTATCACTTAAATAAAAAGAAATTAAAGCTCCTAATTAGTAGCATAAATGCTGTCCACCCCTTTCCCCTTTAAGTGTCAAAACTTTGACCCATCTCCTAAGGCCCAATCGGCCACACAAGGCCCAAACTCCTCCCTCCTTATGACGCCACCTTATGCCCACTTAACGCACTTCAAATCTTTGGGCCACAAGCCCAGCTTGCCACTTAATTAACTATCTTCTTAAATTATGAGCTAACACCATTTATCAGCCACCTAACCCAAATTTTTAAAGCCCAATATTTCACTTTAAATTACCCAGAGTACTAACTTAAACCCTAATCCAAATATTTAATCAAAATGTCAGCCCGATCCTTAAAATCTCAATTTAACATATTAAACTATCATATAAATGCACAGGCCCACTTTAAGGATGTTACATGGGTAGGGGTGACATTACATGAATTTCATTTTACAAGCTTAAAGACTAAATTGTAAAGAAATCAAAATAGTAGGGCAAAAGTGTAATTTTGTGAAATGTGAATTTGGATTGAATTGAATAGTATGAATATTAAATTGATTAAATTTATTGATTAGATCAAGATAGACCTTGTACGACTTTAGATCGAGGTAAAGAGAAAGCTTCAAATTAATCGACTCCGTTTCTACATTTCGTTGTTGAGGTAAGTTCGTACGTTTAAATAGCGTTTTAAATTATGTCTTAAATGCTATTATTTTTTAATATAAAATTTTGTCTCAGTGGAAAATCCAACGAAATATCGATGACCATCAAAATATGAAAAGGGTGTAACAACCCTAACTCGTATCCATCATCAGAACAGGTTTACGGAGCATTACCGAACTTACAGATCAGACAGACAAAAAAAATTTCAAACATTTCATAACATATAACATTCATGCCAAAAACCAATCAAATTCATACATATTGTCCCTTATACGAGCCTTCGGGGCCTAAAATATGTATTAGAAACAAATCGGGAATAACTCAAAATTCAAAGAATTTTTCAGAAACTTACAAAATTTTCAAAACTGCAGGGGTCACATGGCCAAGAGACACCCCCATGTCTTAGACCTGTGGGCATTCGAAATAGGGACAGACGTCCGTGTCCCTGCCCGTGTAACTCATTAACTTGTGCCATACGGCCAAGCCACAGTCCTGTGTGCTAGGCTGTGTTATCATACTAACTTGTGCTCTTAAAAGATACAGAGGACACACGGCTGTGTCATTTGGCTGTGTGTCACACACGACTGAGACACACGTTCGTGTCTCTGCCCGTGTGGACGAAATTAGGCTATTTTACAAGCCACATTTCTCACCCAAATTGGTACCAACCTAAACACAACAATTTGCATATAACCAAGTCATAAATAGGCATCCAAAACCATCCAAAATCAAGTTTAAAGCATGCAATATCACCACATACAACCAATATGCCCTTAAGCACCTCAAATGAAAACTTATAACATGTAACTCTAAACATTCAATATATCCAATTGTTTAACTAAATTATATTCTGATTTGTACCAAAACTTACCATGTAGATCATTAATCAAAACATACCATTTAGCATTCATGTACTTGATCTCTAGCATCAAATGGTCATATAAGTCACTTATAACATGTGCACTAAAAGCACCAATACGAACCATTCAAAAACTAACATCATTATACAAATGTGCTTTCCACAACAAACATTAAATACTCCAAATTATAATACATAATCATATGCATATTCAACTACCATTTAATTTTCATCCGTCAAACATAAATCAATTCACATGTTAACCATACCAAACCACACATCAAAAATGGTAAGACCATTTATATATATACATAGCAAAATATACCAAAACACAAGCCAATTCAAATGGCTAAAAACATAATAAAACATGTAGGCTATCCTTAGCCAAAATAACCTATACATGCCATTATAACCAAAGTTGGATAACCAAAAGTACCAAAAGAGCCAATGGATAGTGTGATATAGCTCCGACAAGCTTCCAACCCAAACAAGCTTCCTAGTCACTATAAGACATGAAAAAGTAACACAGAATAAGCATTTAAGCTTAGTAAGCTCATATAATAAAGAAATTAACTTACCATTTAGTCATATTGAAGGTAAGCGAACAAAGTATATCCAAACTCAATTTGGCCAAAAGCCTAGACACATATCCTCATCAACCATGCTAGTCATTCAATTCAAATAAATATTTAGAAACATGCATGAGCTCAACAATAATCAAACTTCCATGAACACATAATTTCCAAATCATGTATCTATATATCATGTACAAATCATAATTTCCAAATCATGTATCTATATATCATGTACAAATCATTTTCATATATCTCATGTAAATATTTGTGGTAGTTCAAACTCATGTAATCTTGTAACAGAACAATACCTGTTGAACCACTTAGAATATTTTTGGATACGTGCGTAGTACACACGAGGTGTACTGAACTGTAATCTGTCAATTCCTATACATGTATGCTCATACGAGCTGTAAACGGTAAGCTCCTCCGAGCTGAATAACAGTAAGCACATATGAGCTGAGTATCGGTAAGCTTATACGAGCTGAGTATCGGTAAGCTCATAAGAGCTGAAATCTGTAACCCTAATGACATGTCATTTGTATCTTACGAATTCCTAAGGTTCAAACGGGGCTTGGTAATCGTCGTATGTCGTCGGATATGCGATCGTAATTATACATTGCAATTATACAATCCACATACATATATTTCAATTAAGGCATATAAATACAGAATTTAATTACACGAACTTACCTCGATGAGTGTATGTAGATACGGAGACGACTAATTCGAGATTTCCTCTTTGCCTCAACCTAACTCCGTACGATGTTTAACTGGATCTATATGAAAGAATTTAAATCAATTCAATACAATTCACACTCAATTTAGCCCAACATATATTTTTGGAAAAATTACCATTTTGCCCCTATACTTTTAATTCTTTTCAATTTAGTCCCTAGGCTTAGAAAATGAAATTTATTCAATTTTATCCCTACCCAAGCCTAGCCAAATTAAAAATATATTTATAGCAGCCCATACATTTCACAAATTCACACTTTTACCATACAATTTATCACATTTTTCAATTTAATCCCTAATTGATAATTTCATCAAAAATTCCTTTACAAAAGTAGTTTATCTAACAACAACCATTCTTTTTCTACCATTAAAATTCAAAACCCTAACATGGTCATCAATGGAAAAACTCAAACACTTTAACGGTTTCACAAATTAGTCCCTGGGCTAGCTAGATTAAGCTACAACGATCTCAAAAACATATAAATTATCATAAACGGGACAAAACGCATACCTAATTGGAAAAAATAGCCTTGGATGAACCTAGCTCTCAAAAATGGCTTTTTTCCCTTGTGAAATTCGGTTGAAAGAGATGAAGAAAGATGATGGCATTTTTGGTTTTATTTTAATTAACCTTTATTTACAAATTTCCAAAATTAAACTTTAAAACATTTAATAATTACACAAAATACCAAGCCATTATCATCCACTGACTCATTAATGTATTTAATACCTTTAGCTAATAGAACTCAACTTTTGCACTTTACGCTATTTAGTCCTTTTTATGAAATTGAGCATTTAAACGGTAAAATTTCTTAACAAAATTTATATACAGTAATACTATCATGCTGTAGACCATAAAATAACTTTTCCAACTTAGGATTTGTGGTCCTGAAACCACTATTATGAATTCACTGGAAACAGGCTGTGACAAAGGGATAGCTTTGACTATCGAAATATGAAGGATGGTGACGATCATTAAAAATGAAAAGGGATGGTGATGACCATCAAAATATGAAAAGAGATAGCATCGAATATTGAAATATAAAAAGGGATAGCTTCGACTGTCGAATTATGAAAAGGGATGGTGACAGCTATCAACAATGAAAAGGAATGGTGACGACCATCAAACTATGAAAAGGGATAGCTTCGGCTATCGAACTATGAAAAGGGATGGTGACAACCATCATGATTTTACTTTATGTAAGCTTTGGTAAGAATTTTTTATGCAATTTACCTTGTTAGTATGGAAGGTAGGAAAAATGTGGATGCTTGAAGGTGGAAAGTATGGATTCATATGTTTTTAAACTTAAGAAAGTTATTTTATCATATATTGATATTGAAATTATGTGATTAAGCATTAATTTGGATTTATGGTGATGCTTAGGCTTGTGCTAGATTTGATCCATATTTATTTTAAGCTTATGCATTGTTTTAGTAAGCATCATTTATGTATTACAAACTTACTAAGCATTATATGCTTACCTTTTGTTCATTCTCTATGTTTTGTAGTTAATCGGAAGCTCGTTCGGTTTGGAAGTTCATTAGAGACCTATCACACTATCCATAGGCTATATAGGTAGATTTTGATGTTTTTAAGTCTTGGTTATAATGGAATGAATAGGTATTTTGTTTTTGATGAAATGGCCAATATGTTTAGCTTGTAAATATGAAATTTTGGGTGGTTGGCTAGTTGTTATGTTGGCATGTATATATGGCTTTATGATTGTTAACATTTTGGCATTTTGGTGCTTAAATGGTGTGTGTAAGAATGGTCAATTGTATGTATGTTAAAAATGGCCCTTTTGGTATGTTTGAATATGGCTAAGGTGGTATGGTTTGGTATGGAATTAAGTAGAAAATGTTGATTTGATAAATGGTTAAGTATATGTATGTTTTAAGTTAATTCAATAACTTGTGATTGAGGTGCCTTGAGGCATATTGGTTGTTTGAATTGGAAACACCTTGTTCTAGCTTGATTATGCATATATAGGTACACTTTGAATGTTTGAAATAGGTGCAAATAGATATTATGTGTGTGCATAATTTGGGTAAAGGAAATGGCTTGAAAATAGCCTAATTCTTGTCCACATGGCCTAAGACATGGGCGTATGTCTCAGCTGTGTGTGACACACGGCCATGCGACACGGTCATGTGTCACCTGTAGGTTTCAAAGGGTTGCAAGTTAGGCAGTTACACGGCCTAGTACACAGCCTGGCACATGGGCGTGTGGCTTGGTCGTGTAACCCAAGTTATTAAGTTACAAGACTGCAGACATAGACTGGGACACGGCCGTGTGTCCTTACTTCGAATGTCCATAAGCCCTGAGACAAGGGTGTGTGTCTCAGCCGTGTGACCCCTGAAGTGTGAAAATTTTGAACTTTTTCCTAAAAATTCTAAATGTTTCTGATTTAGTCTCAATTCATCTCTAATGTGTTTTTAGGGCTTCGAGGGCTCGTATAAGGGACAATATGTATGATTTTGATTGATATTGTTATGATTCATAATATGTTTTAATTTTGAATGTTTTATGATGTAAACTTTCGGTAATGCTCTGTAACCCTATTTTGACGACGGATATGGGTTAGGGGTTGTTATAGTTCAAAACTCAACCCTTCACAGTCCCTAAACTTTGTATTGCACTATCGAAGACATGGACATTGAGGGTTAGGTAGGAGCATTGAGGAGGTTTCGCACAAAATTTACTTGAGTGACTAGTGAAGAGAGGTTAGTTTAGCTTGTAAGTGATTTTTACTTAAAATTGTGCATAAAATGAAAGAAAAAATGTGAAAGAAAGAAAAGTGATGATCAAAAGCATTGTGAAAGAAAATAACAAACAAATGAAAAATATGCTTAAAATAAGAAAAATAAAGGAGTATAGCATTAATGTCTCAAAATCATAATGCAAAAAAACTAGTTAATATCAACCCATCTCTTCCACATTGTTGGAGAAATAAGGAAGGTGAGAGAATGAGAAATAAGGAGGTGAGATGAAACAATCACAATTAAGGGGAGTTAGGAACAATGTCGTGTGATATACTGTTCATAGCGCTTGAATCATTTTGAGATGACCTTTCTTTGAATTCTTACCTACCTAAGCCTTAGAACGTTATAAGTCACTAAGTCCTATGTGACCTCAGCACCTCTTTTTACAAACTGAAACTTGTAGAAGCTTATTGTAAATGAATAAATCGATTTCTTTCATACGTAGATATATCATATATTCATGTCTTGTTGTGATGAAATAATGTGTAAATTTTGATTTTCATAAAGTATCTCTACTTCTGTTTGCTTTATAACTTTTTGATCTAAGACAATTTACTCTCAAATTTATGAGTTTGCAATGTATCAATTTTGAGTTGTACAATAAAAAGAAATTGGTACATAATGCATGCATGTTCATCAAATGTCAAATAAATTCATTGTTCAAGGGTCGTCTTTTCTATTGCATGTTTTGTGTGTTTGCTTGAGGACAAGCAAAGAGTTAAGTGTGGGGGAGTTGATCTACCATAAATTAATGTGAAAAATTAGGCTCTTCTGAAGCACTTAATGAGGTTTTCCTCTAGCAAAATAACATCTTTAACGTAATTTTTAGTTATTTTTAGATTTTTACTTAATAAGTGAAAATGTCTTGTTTTTGTCCATTTTGTGACCCAAATTTACCAATAAAGCAATTGGGAGGCCTAACATGTGATTGAGTGGTGTAGGGATGTGTTAGAGATCGAAAACGAGAGAGAATGACACCAAGGGAAAGGGTATTGCGATATCCACATGTTGGAATCGTGAAATCTCCAACAGTATGAAAGATTGAAGACTCCCTTAAGTGGTATCACAATATCCACACTTCAAAGGAAGCCCTAAAGCTTGACATTGCCTGAGGTATCACGATATCCACATCTAGGCATCGCGACATCGGCTTTGTTAGGGGGACAAACTTGGACAAAAATGGTAGTCTTTGTCCATTTGACCCACCAATCACCCCAGGCTCGAGTAGGGGCATTTTTGGAAATGAAAAGTCATCAAAAGACAACTTAAAACAAAAAATTTGATGAGGAGGAGAGGGACACACATTAGATTAGTTTTAGGTTTAGGTTTAGGTTTAGTCTGTTGGAACGCCGGCACCCCATGGCGCAGCGAAATAAAATTAATCCCGGCGATCCAAACCATGAATCCATGTGTGAGGAACGAATCGGGGTGAAATAAAGGTTTCAAATTACCAAAGTTTCAATCGAGTAGATAGCGATGCCTCAAATGACAAGATATCGATCTCTTGTCGAACCAAGCCACAACCTTTACGATGTCGGCCTCTACGCAATCCACCGGTTTGACTATGAGCAAAATCTCCAAAACTATTTTTCGAGGTATTTTGCTTGACGGTTGCTAGACCTTTTTAAGCAAAATTCTTAGGGTTTTCTTCACTTATTACCCTTTTTATAATCAAGATATCATTTATGAATAATAAAATTAAATAAATATAATAATGTTTTAACCGAAAATTATAATTACATTAATTATACCCAAAAGTTATAATTACATTAATTATAACATGGATTTCGATAAACTATATTTATTTAAATTTATATCTGAACAAATTCATATATTAATTCTCATTATGTGTACAACATCCTTGTACATATAATATATTCAATATTTGATTGCCCAATTAAATTAATTCTTTAATTAATTTAATTCATGTGACAATCAAACACAATACCAACTATGTTTCATTCCGTTCATTTCAACCATAGGGTGTGACCTGAGGTTCTTGTAACGTTAGTAGTAATACTAGAACGATTCTAATGTCACAAACAATGAGTGGCATCTAGCAATGCATCATTGCTACCTAAGATACAAGAAGTCATGATTCGACATAACTTTTGTGATTAACTTTTCATGCATTAATCCTTAAGTCCTTTATCTCGGAATAGATACAAGTCATGGAATAGTCACACTTGTATAGTCCATCCCATGTTTCTTGATATCTTGAGTAGACTATGATATACAAATTAGTATGACATCTCATGTCAACTTATTTGAGCATGGCCATGCATTTCTAGTCTCACTCAATCAAGTGGCCTAAGATATTACTCCCATTATGTGGGAGGGACTTATCTATATTGATCAACAATATCCTCTACATTGATTGTGATATATCCAACATTAGCCTTTATAGAACAACCAGATTCACGGTGTATGCGTTTGATGTATCAAAATATCGACTCACGATGTTGGGATAATGATTATCTCAAGTCTAAGGATCATATACATATTAATCACTATGAGTAATGTTGTGACAATTACATAATAATCCAAGAAACATACTCATAGCGGTCAGGTCAATA
This sequence comes from Gossypium rotundifolium, assembly GCA_025506655.1. Classification (NCBI taxonomy): domain Eukaryota; kingdom Viridiplantae; phylum Streptophyta; class Magnoliopsida; order Malvales; family Malvaceae; genus Gossypium; species Gossypium rotundifolium. Next base: position 52,599,543 of record CP106727.1, read on the forward strand.
TGTTGTTCTCTAACACACATATTCATGCATTGATTTTGACACTCCATATCAATGACAACTCTTTATCATCAATCAACTACATGTTAGTCTTAATGCATTATTGTTGTCCTAGTCAACAATAATACTTGACTAAGGATATTTTAAGAATAATCATATTATTCTCGGGACATTATTATAAAGCAGTTTATTTGTACACGGAAGGAAAAAATAAATAATAATGACAACGCTTTATATTAATAAACATGGTAAATCAAGTATGTTATTACAACCATCTCATGATTGATCTTTGGGCATACTCTTACATAGTCTTCTCTTAGTTTTTCTACACTTTCTCTAGGGTTTCATTTTTTTCTTCTACTCTATTTTAGAGTTTATTTTTCTACATTTACTTTTTTCTTGATGTTCTTAGTGTCAGTTAAATTACTTATTAATGTAACTAAGGTTTATTTACACTTCAATCCTTGTACCTTGGTTTCAAGACATTTTAAGCTTTAGTTCAATGTATTTCAGTTTCTTTTACTTTAATTATGTTAAAACTTGTTCCTTTTACATGTATTGCTTTAGATTTTATTGTTAAATGCTTTTAGTTTCATGTTGTTTAATTTTTCTTGTATTAAAATCCCAACTTTCATATTTTTCTTAAGTTTTACTTTAATGGCTCTTTTTTTCCTTTCCCTGTTCATTTCCTTTATGTTCAGTATGAGTAGCTAAACCTCAAAGGAGGTTGGTTAATGGAGACATGGGTAAACTGAAATCTTTGGACAAATGACTAAATCATAATAAATTGGACTAAATCGAATAGACCTAAAAACTGAGGAAGTGACGCGTCTAAGGGAATATCGAGGCAAGTGAGACCGGAAGGTAATCTTTTTGTGCACTCATTCATTAGTCCTAGATTAACTGATGAGATTGGAAGATAAATTAGAGCTAATTTGTCTAAGTCGGTAAAATTGAGATCGAAAGATAAAATGGAGTCACTTAATAATTACGATTTAACTTCATTGTTCAAGGATTAGTGAGCCACATCGAAGTCAACCAACCACCATTAGTTATTTCTTGTATAGTCCCTTAGTTTTTCATTCTTTTACAATTTAGCCCTTAGATTAGCATATGTAATTTTCTTGCGATATTAACTTGTTATGAATTGCTATACTATAAAATTGTATTAGTAGCCGCTTGGCCTCTATCGTGTATGCTAGCTATCGTCCAATTGCCATCTCCCTTGGGTTTGATCCTTGGAATACTCTGATGTTTCATTGTAACACTATAAATATTACAACTGACATGTATGCTAGCAGTAAAATTGAGGTTTAAAAATTACAGTAAAATTGGGCTTTAAAAACTGACCTATTTATCTTGTCTCTTGGCGGACTCTTATTCGCCAAAACATTAAAGATCCCTTACTTGTAAGGCAGAAACTTCCAAGCCTTGTCTAGGAATGTTACAACTCTCCTTCTCTTAATGCATTTCGTCCTCAAAATGTTCTCTATCAAATAGTTGAGGACACTATTGCTTCATTTCTTCTTCTATTTCACAAGTAGCTTCCCTAGTCTTGGGATTATGCCACAACACTTTGAACAAGGGAATCCTCTTGTTTCCCAAGACCTTCACCCTAAGAGCCACAATCTTCAGTAGTTCTTCCTCATATGAAAAATTAGGTTGTATTTCAATATCATTCATTGACACAACATGGGATGGGTCTGCACGATACTTCCTCAATATAGACATATGAAACACATCATGAATTTAGTCAAGTTCTTGTGGCAGCTTGAGTCGATACGCCACAGGACCAATCCTTTTAGCCACCTCGTAAGGACCAATGAACCTTAGACTTAGCTTGCCTTTACTCACAAAACTTAGGAGTTTCTTCCATGGAGAAACCTTAAGAAACTCATGCGCGCCCTCTTGATAAGACTTATGTCTGTCTGAAAAGATTTTTGTAACAACCTATTTTTTAGTGGTGTCAGAATAATGGTTTCGGGGCCACAACTTTCAACAAGTGAATACATAAATATTATTATTTAATATTTATGAGTCAAATATAGTATTATATATAATTTTTATATGATAATTTTTGCTATTTGAACATATAGTTAAGTACAAATGTTTTGTCCCTAAAGTCAAGTGGTTTTGGAAAATGAGGTATCGAGACCTCATTTTTTAAATCGAGCTCATAAATATTTTAATATTTACGAGATTTACCATATAGGTGTATTGAAATTTGGTCAAGTAATTTTAATTTTTGATGAATTAATTAAATAAAGAAGATTAAATCGTATAAATCATAAAAAATGATTTTCACTGAATTAAGTTGTCTTGTGGCTTAATTAAATTTTATTAAGGGATTTAAGTGGTAATATAGCCACTTTTATAATATAGGGACATCGAGTGCATATTTTATTATTATTATTATTCTTATGTTAAGTTAAATTTAGAATAAATAAATGTTACTTTAATAAAAAAAATGAGATCATCTTCTCCATTTTGTTTCTTCCACCCAAAACCATAAAAGAGAAAAGAAGCTATAACCATGTTCTTCATGTTTGATCAGCCATTGCATATCAAGAAACGGGTCAATTGGTTGTTAATCGAGGGAAAGGAAAAGTCGAGTAGTCGTCGTTGAAGTGTTCATAGCTATTATGGTTAGGTAAGTTCATATGATATTATTATTTTTGTATTTTAGTAATGTTACTATTAAAATTTTGTAATTTAATGACATTAGTTATAAATTGAAATATTACAATTGAATTGGTGAGAAAATGGTGTGAAATGTAAACTGTTATACGGTTATGTATATCAAGCCCGAATGAACTTATGATAGGCTACAATTGGCATCTCGATAGGTTATATTTCGCACTGTACGAGATTGACTTGTGATGAGGTGATGATTCCTGACTTGTTAGTATCCCCTGAATATACCAGAGTCCATCATTTTTTGCGGACTATCGATTTATATTTATAGTGATTTTGACGTGTTACTAGGGGCGAATGTAAAGCCTACGAGCTTGACACTTGGTGCCAAGCGTGTTCTTGATTGGTTTGGCTCGTTTAAGCTTTCGGCGTGTCTTGGATGCATAACTGCGTATCCGTATCTGTTCATATCATTTATTGGGTAGATCTTCAATTGTTAAATAACTTGTTAATGAATTATAAATGTTTACATGATTTCTGATATTATATCGTGACTCGGTATTGAATGATCTTGTATGATTGAATAGATTATGCAACTCGTGTATATAAAACTCACCTATTGAATGATTGTGGTTGATGGATTAATGTTTATTAATATTGTTGTTAGATGTATAAAATGAAATGGGTATATGAATCAGTTATATGTAAACAATTATATAAAGTATTTATACAAAATGTTTATATGGATAGATATGTAAAAGGGAAAATTGAAATGAAAACTTGAAATATAAATGTGATATATTAAATGAGTAGGTGTTGAATGAATGGTATATCTAATTTGTTTACTTGTATATATTCTATAATATGATTAGGTTTTAAGTTTCATATATGTGTGAACTCACTAACCTTGTGAGACTTGTGATATGTATAGGTTAATAATGAACTCATGACCTTGCTTATGAACTTAATTGCAAATTGTTTAAGTTGCAAATTTTATGGTAAGTTAAAGTTTAAGTTTAATATGAACTTACTAAGTAAAGATTTACTTACATCCTTTGTGTTTGATTTCATGTAGATAATCGAAAGTTTACGTCGGTTGGAAGTTCAATTTGGAGCTCACACTATTTGTTCAATGACTCGGTATAAATTGTGATTATTTTGATTTAGGTTATAAGTGGCATGTATTAGGAGTTTAAGTTCACTTGTTATTAGACATGTTGGTTCATGCTTTGTTATGTGATGTTGTGGTTGTGGTTGTGTTTATCTGGCTCTTTTGGTAATTTTCACTATATGTATAAGTCGTATGACTTATGCCTTTGCAAGTTTTGTTTTAATTGTGGTTTAAGTTTATGAAATGTTTGATAGATACATGTTTTGTGATTTGGGAAATGATGTGTGTGAATTGGATTTTAAATGATTGAATTGTGGTACCAATGAGGGTACATTGGTTAGACACTTAGGCTGAATGTGAATTGGCATAACTTTGGCATGTTTTAATGTGTTTTGAATAGGTATAATTGGATGGAAATGGTATGGTTGGAAACCTAAGATATGCATATTGAAATAGTTGGGTTTTGAAGTCATTTAAGGTGCATACGGCCTGGGACACAAGCTATCACATGGCCGTGTGCCACACACAGTCGCGTGCCTTATTGGTTTTTAGGTGCAGGTCCGTCCACACAGTCATAGAGAGTTACACAACTTGGTGACATAGGTATGTGACCCTGAGTTACACTGGTTCAGTTTGTTACACAATTTGGCCACACAACCATGTCTTGAGCCACACGATCAGGGATCTGTCACACGGCCGTGTGACCCCTATTTTCAACTTTTACCTTATTTTTTTTTCTATTCCGTGTGACCCCTATTTTCAACTTTTACCTAATTTTTTTTTCTATTTTGATTTAGACTAGTCCTTAATTGTTTCCAAATTTATTCTAAGGTTCCATAGACTCGATTTAAGTTTTGTTTTTGCCTATTTACTATTAATAATGGTTGGTTATTAAAAATGATGTTATAATTGAACTCTGAATTGTTCTAATTTATTATTGAATTTGTTAATCGTAGTAGCATCCCGTAACCTTAATTCGGTGACAGAGATGGGTTAGGGTTGTTACAATTTTAACCTTTCACTAATCATTGTTGCCTTGTCTTTTGTCTTGCGAACCAACCCAAGTCCAATTATTCACTTCTCACCCAACTCAACCCAACATAAAGGTGCCTAACACCTCTTTCCATATAATGCTTTGAAGGGCATCATCTGAATACTTGCTTGGTAACTGTTGTTATAGGCAAATTCTTTCAAAGGTAAATATCATTCCTATCTTCTTGTGAACTCTAATACACAGCTTCACAAAATGTCTTCCAACACTTGTATCACTCTCTCAGATTTGCCAACTATTTGAGGATGATACATAGTACTGAAATTAAGCTTCGAACCCAAAGCTTCTTGCAAAACCTTCTAAAATCTTAAGGTGAATCTATAACACCCTATACCTAGCCTAGTCGCCAAGCCCGAATACGGGATGCCACAGTAGTGTCTCATGCCATATACAACGAGTGAAAAATCATTCTAAAAGAAATTTCTTTCATATTATCATTTGTTTAGGTTTTAAGTCAATTATATTTGTTAGTTGTCAATATTACATGCTAACCATACATCAAATAGTCGTATAATAACACTTAAACATGCGTAAGGTCCATTTAACAAGATTTCCAAAACTTGTCCATAGGTATTGATACTAACACTTGGGTATCGATATTTTCCCTAGGTGGTATTGATACAACTTGGAAAAGAGATGCCAAACTTGCATTCTGTTTCTCAACCAAACCAAAGTCTTGAAAATTATCGATATCTTTCATGAAATATTGATATTTTGACCTAGAGTATCTATACTCAAGCAAAGATATCGATACCAAATCTCTAATTTGACTACCTGCATGTTTTAAAACACAGAGGTTTCAATTTTACAACATGAATATCAATACCCTGCTCTAGACCTCAAAAATGCATCATGCATAAGCAAATAATATATTCACATTTAGTTTCTAAACACCATGCATCATATACTTAAACAAGTAATTATCTAGAGGCTAAAATTCGACAATTCAAACGTAAAAAAATATCTGAGATAGAAACACCATGCCATAATCAATGTTTATAACCTAAGCATAATGGTAACTTTTAAACCTTATAAACAAAATCTACAACTAGCAAAATGTCTAGAAAATAACATGTCCATAAACAAGTCCACCACATTGCCTTTTTCCCAAAACATAAATAAAAAAAAACTTATGGGATAACACAAAAATAGCTTGGATCACTCTCAGAAACCACACCACTCACACTGGCACACAACTAATCTACAATGGGTAAAGAAGGGAGTGGGTGAGCTTAACAAGCTCAGTCAATTATTAGAAAAACCACATTGCAAACATGTCATCATACGTCCTCAAGACAACCATTTATAAGTAAAATTACAATAGCCCTATGTCTAGTATCGTAAAGTACCTATCCATGCATTATCTACTGGTTCATCTACACAGCATTTACATACTCATGCAAACATATATCATGTAACACACATATTTAATCAAGCATATATCACGTTTCACACAGGTCACATATAATGATAACTTGGCAATATAGCACATACTCCATTAAGCATACAACATGTTCCTCACAGTTACATATAATATGATAGATTGACACTTAATTTATGAAACATATAGTGAGCTCTATCATCACACATCGGATACACAGATCTTCGACACACCAAACATAGACTCATGGAGTCAAACATGTCCTAAAAGTGTAGCATAAAGCTAACACTCTCCTTATTTCCCCTCACATGTCCCGTTGAATGGATCTTAGCTCACATTCCCTTATCTCTCCAACATGTCCTAGGACCTCAATGCCAAAAATCATTGTACATATAGGTGAGTACTCACAATCCTATGGCATGCCAACTATATCTAATGTTTTCAAAATCATATGACCAAAATATCCGAAATCAAACACATAAAACTTACTGATTATTCGTGCACTATCCTTGCATGTTAGCATCTTTTGCAAAACACTATCACTGGCATATAACATATATATCATGTATACATTTGCAGCTTTCACAATACCTACCATATCCATGTATCACACATTTGAGCTTCTCATCACCATGCGCAAGTTCATAATCATGTAAGCACGAAACCATAAAGCAAATATAAATAAAGAAAATTTACACTCAAAATTTAAAGTAGGGGTTTAGGCTACTACTAAATTCCCAAATAAAAAATGACTCGTGTCTACAAGCAGTGATTCCAAACACTTACCCCTATGCTTTCACTGAGAAGTCGAAAGCTCAAACTAGCTATTCATTTAACTTGTAGAAGGCTTCAATGAATCTGAGGATTTATCTACAATAACCATACAAAATTCTCAATCAGATAGTAGTCAAGGACTTACTTAAACCAACTAAAACATCAACCTATTCTAAGTTCTCATGTAACCAAAATTTAACATAACAAACTTAGAATGCTCATAACTCGGCCTACCCTTAACCTTTTTGCCTAAAACGAATTTCATTCATCTAATTAATAATCTACGCCTAATATTCAACCCTTAGACCACTAAAAACTACCCAATACATGGTATCAAAAATTTTCGACATCTTTTTGGAAATTTTCACAAAATTCATTAAAATGTAAGAAATCATTAACGAAACTTCAAGTTAAGTTTAGAAATCTTCTAATCAAGATAAAAACGAGTTGAAAAATACTTCGAAACCATATTTTTACTCAAAATCTCGAAATCCACCATTAATGTCCCAATTTTTGACTTTTATTAAAAACTTGAAATTCAATGGCTAATACTTCAATTTTAAGGACTAGGTATCATGAAAAAACTCATAAGAATTCGAAACATTACCCTAGATGACAAAAATCAAACTTTTGACACAAACTCAAGAAAACCCACATTTGGAGAAGATGATGAAATCTATGGAGTTTGGAGTGTTTTTAAAGCGATTCTATGAGTGTTTAAGGCTTAGGTGTTGAGAGAAATCAAAAGCATATAGTTTGAAAATCAAATTTCAGTGGTTTAGTGTTGGGAGAATGAAGGACGACAACAAGAGAGGGGAAAGGATGAAACTAATGTGAATCTGCTATTGGGGAAAGAAATAGGCTGAAATTGTAAAATATGGGCTAATTTACTCTTAGAAACTCCCAATTTTTCCCTTTTTACAAATCAGTCCCTAGGCTCAAATCAAAAGACATTAAAACTTATTTTCATAATTTGATTTAAAAACTAAGATGCCACAGTCTAATATAATTCCGATTTACCATGCTACTAAATTCCGAACACTCTAAGGCTAAAATTTCTAAAATACTTTGAAAAATCCTAGACTCTATATTGGCGTGTTACAATTCTCCCCCTCTAAAAAGAAATTTTTCCTCGAAATTACTTGAACTAAAAAAATAAGGATATTGCTACCTCATTGTATCTTCAGCTTCCCAAGTAGCCTCTTCACCTTGTGGTTGCGCCACAAAACTTAAACCAAATGAACACTCTTATTACACAAGATCTTCTCTTCCCGAGCTAGAATTTCAATTGGTTCCTCTTCATAAGTAATATCATCTCGAACTTCAATTTCCACAATTGGAACTATATGCGACGAATCTAAATGATACTTCCTTAACATCGACACATAAAAAAGCATCATGAATTCGCTCAAGTTCTGACAGAAACTTAAGACGATAAGCTACTGAAGCAACCCTCTCAACAACTTCATAAGGTCCAATATATCGTAGACTTAACTTACCATCTCTACCAAACGTCAAAACTTTCTTCCAAGGTGACACTGTTAAGAACATCTTATCACCAACTTGAAACTTGACATCTATTCGTTTCAAATTTGTATAGAATTTTTACCTATCAAACGTTGCTTTAAACCGACCAAAATCAACTTTACCTTTTATTCAATCTCAAGGAAAATACGGTCCAACAACTCGCTTCTCATCCAATTCTGTCAAACACAAAGGTGTTCTACACTACCTACCATACAATGCTTGAAAACTATTGTTGTAAGCGACCTCTGCCAACAACAAATATCGCTCCTAACTACCACTCAACTCAATCACACAGCTTCACAACATATCTTCTAAAACTTGAATTACCCTTTCAGTCTGACCATCTGTTTGGGGATGATAAGCCGTACTAAAATTAAGCTTCGATCCCAAAGCTTCTTACAAACTCTTTCAAAACCTCAAGTAAACCGTGGATCTCTATAAGAAATATTCAAAATTGGAACCCCATTGAGACGAATAATAACAGTAATATTCAACTCCACTAAACTCTATAAAGAATAACTAGTATGCATAGCTAAGAAATGCACACTCTTCTTAAACTGATCCATTATAACCCAAATTGAATCCTTCTTTGATGGAGTCAAAGGCAAACTCGAAACAAAATCCATAGTAATCCTTTCCCACTTCCATTTAAGAATTGCAATCAATTGCAACAAACTTGAAGGAAACTGATGTTCAACTTTCACCTTTTGAGAAACCAAACATCAAGTCACAAAATTTGCAACATCATGCTTCAACCCAAGCTACCAATAAACCTCTTTAAGAACATGATACATCTTACCACTATCGGGATGCATAGGGTAAAGGTACTATGCGCCTCGGTAAGAATCACTTGCCTTAAATCAACATTATTCGGTACACACAACCTACCTCGAAAATTCAAGATACCATCACTATCAACATCGAAATCTCCTTTAACACATTGCTCAACTTGTCGAATCCTCTTTAATAACTCCCTTTCTAAAGATTTCTTCTACTTAATTTGTTGCGACAAAGTTGGCCTTACTTCAAGTTCAGTTAAAAAACCACCATCACTATCTAAACTTAAACGTACAAACATAGCTCTCAATTCCAATATCGACTTTCTACTAAAAAATCAGCAACTACATTATTTACTAGGATGATACTCTGTCATAGAATTATAATCATTTAAAAGCTCAATCTAATGCATTTGCCTTATATTTAACTACTTTTGGGTAAGGAGGTACTTAAGGCTCATATGATTCGTATAGATAACACACTTCTCTTCGTACAAGTAGTGGCGCGAAATCTTACGTGCAAAAACCACAACAGCTAACTCAAAATTATGATTAGTGTAATTGCGTTCATGTGTCTTCAACTGCCTCGGAGCATAAGCCACAACTTTTCCCCCTTGCATCAACATAAAACTAAGACCCGAATACGAAGCATCACTATAAACCATAAAATCTTTCTAGGCTTCTGTTGAATTAATACAGGTGCCTTAGTCAAAACTCCTTTGAGCTACTCAAAACTTTTTCGCCTCGCATCAATCCACTCAAACTTTCAGAAGTAGTTTTGTTAAGGGTGTAGCAATAAGAGAAAACCCTTTAACAAATACAATAATAGCCAACCAAACCTAAAAAACTCATAACTTCAGTAACACTCCTAGGCGGCTTCTATTCTAAAATCGCCTTTATCTTATTTGGATCTACAGAATCCTTTCTATCAATACAACATGTCCTAAAAAGGTGACTTCCCTAAGCCAAAATTCACACTTACTTAACTTTGCATACAACTGCTTATCTTATTGAATTTGCAAAACAACCTTTAAATGCTCCTCATGATTTTCCTCATCACGAGAATATACAAAAATATCATTTATAAAAACAAACACAAATTGATCCAAGTACGACTGAAACACATGATTCATCAAATCCATGAACGCAGCAAGGGCATTAGTTAATCCAAACGGCATCACCAAAAACTCATAGTGCCCATACCGAGTCTTAAAAGTAGTTTTTAACACATAAGACTCCTTCACCTTCAACTAATAATACCCAGATCTTAAATAAATCTTAGAAAACACTGTTGCACCTCAGAACTGATCAAACAAATCATCAATTTGAGGCATATGATACTTATTCTTAATGGTTAACCTATTTAATTGCCTATAGTCAATGCACATTCTCATCGTACCATCCTTCTTCTTTCCAAACAAAATCGGTGTACCCCACTAAAATACACTCGGTCGAATAAACCCTCTATCAAGTAACTCTTGCAACTGAATCTTTAACTCTTTGAGCTCTTTTGGTGCCATGAGATAGGGTGTAATGGACACCAGTGCAGTACCAGGATAAAGCTCAATTCCAAACTTAACTTCACGATTCGGTGGCAAGCCTAGTAACTTTTCAAGAAACACATTAGAAAATCCCTAACAATTCGAATATCTTGAACTCTCAACTCCTTACTAACTGATTTCATCACATAAGCCAAATAAGCTTTACAACCTATACCCATCAACTTCTCAGCCTTCATAGTTGAAACCATATTAGAAATAAAACTCAATCTTTTGCCAACAACAATAATTTCCAACCCATCACTATTTCTCAAAGTAATTCGCTTAGTCTCAAAATCTACCCTAACCTTATGCTCAGTTAACTAATCCATACCAAGTATCACTTCAAAACCATAAAACGATAATTCCATAAGATCAATAGAGAATACATGTCCTTGAATCATAAGAGGGAATCTAGGATAAACTTTGTTCACTACTACATATTATCACCAAAAGAACCAATGACAGTTATACCCAAACCAATAGTCTCAACAAAAATCTCTAACTTACACGCTAATTCACTCAAAATATATGAATACATAGAACCAAAATCAGATAAAGAAAATAATGGAGTAGACAGTAAAGTAAAAGTACCTAAAATAACATCATTCAAATCTTGATCCTCCGACTCTCTAACAGCATAAACTAGAGCTGGACCTCCAGACTCAAATTGTGTAACAACAGTATGAACTACAATCTATTGCCTAACTGGTCTCCCACTACCTCTGCCACAGCCTCTAGCAAGTGCCAAACTCTGAGTTTGCAAAACCTCTACTCTATTCAGACAATCTCATAGAAAATGTTCCTTTGAACCACATTTAAAACATCCAACCATCAATGTACTACACTCTCCAGAATGCCTACGCTCATAGTGTGCACAAAGCGACCATCCAGAACCACCCATCGAACCATTAGCACTAACCATGGTACTACTCTGTTGCCTAGACTAACTTGGTCGAGACCCACGTCTCGCACCCTTATCAGAACTATGACTGTCATGCCCTCTCTTAGGCAGTCTACTCGATGTACCATCAAAAGCTCTCTTACCAGAACTAGTAACCACAGAACGAGATAGCTTCACTAAGGTCTCCTCAACTACCTTAGCTCTCTCAACTAACTCATCAAATATGTTTACATTCTGAGCTACCAAATAAACTTGAATCTCAAAATTAAGCCCACATCAAAACCTCTTACAGTGTTCTCTCTCAGAAAGTACCATCTCTGGAGCATATTGGCTGATTCGAATGACCTCAGCCTCGTAACCAACCATAGATAAATCACCCTGAATCAAATCCAAAAATTCACACTTACAAGCCTCCATATATTGCTTGCCCATAAATTTCCCCTTAAAAACCCTGAGAAAGTAATTCCAAGTCAATCTATCAAAAAAATACCCCTCCTAATAGTATTCCACCAATGATGTGCCTCACTATCGAGCAAAGGCACACCACAACACAACTTCTCCTCGTCAAAATAGGACATCTTCTCGAGGATCCTTTCAACACCTTCCAACAATTCTTAGCTATTGTTGGATCGGTACTCTTCACTCCAGAAAATTCCTTACCACCCAACACCCGAAGACGTTCAAATGACAACTCACGATTCACAGATTTAGGGTTGGCAGGTGCAGGAGCAGGATTAACACCAGCAATCTATTGAAACGCTTCAATTATAGCTTCCATTAGAGGGCCTACACCCTCATCAGGTATATTCAGCCTACATGACGATATAGGAGGTGCAAAGGATGTACCATCCTCCTAAGCACTAGTTCTCACATTCACACGTCTAGGACGCATATCTAATTATCTAGCATACACATACAAACAAATAGACAGTGTGAATGGCAGCAAAATGATCCAAGTCTTGTTCTTGCCAGAAATTTTTGGAATTAAAGGCAATGTGTTCCCGTTCATACCCCTCAAGCAATTCAATCAAAACATTTCAAACAATCCCATGCCATTCATGTAACAGTCTGTTTTTAGTCAAATCAGAACAGTGGTTTTGGGACCACAAATCTAAAGTAAAAATAATTATTTTATTATTATTTTAAGGTCTACAGTATGATAGTGACATTGCGTGAAAATTTCGTTAAGAAATTTTATCGCTTAAATGCTTAATTTGATAAAAAGGACTAAATCGCTAAAGTACAAAAGTGATGTTTTAATAGTTAAAGGTATTAAATGGCTATGAAATTAAATAGTAAAGGTCCTTATATGGTGAATAATCCATTAATTTACTTAGTGGACACTTTTGGACATTAAATGGATGATATTAATGGCTTTTCATTAAGGTTAAATTAGTAAATTAGCAATTAAGATTAATTAAAATAAAACAAAAACACAAACTTGGTTCATTCATCTTCCTTAGCCGATTCTAACAACAAGAATAGCCATTTTTACGGCTTGATATTCAGCCAAGTTATCTATGCTCAATTAGGTACGATTTTTGTCTCATTTTTAATAATTTCTATATTTTTGAGATCGTTGCAGCTTAGTCTAGCTAGCCTAGGGACTAATTTGTAAAAATTTTAAAGTTTTAGGGTTTTGCCATTGATGAATCTATGTATGTTTTGATGTTTGATGATGGAAAATGCATGCTTTTTCTTAGATAAACAACATTTGTAAAGTGATTTTGAGCAAAATGTCCAAATAGGGATTAGTTTGTGAAATGTGTAAATTTTGTGGTTAAAGTGTGAAATAAATGAAAAATATGGGGTTCTAGGGACCTAATTGAAATTTTGATAGCATGGGTTTTGGTTGAATTGCATGAATTTGTGATTTTATGAAATAAGGACTAAATTGTAAAAATGTGAAATATTAGGGGTAAATGTGTAAAATTACCTTAATGTTTAATTTGGACTAAATTGAATAGAGAGATTATCAAATAAGTTAATTTTGATTATATTTAGATCAAGAAAGATGAAATACAGATTTAGATCGGGGAAATAACAGTTTCAAATTAATCGACTTAATTCATTGTTTTTACATTCGAGGTAAGTTCGTATGTAATAAGTATTGTTATATTTGTGTTTTAAATGCTTTAATATTGCATAAATTGTGAATATGACATTGCAGACTTATTCGACGAAGATTTGGAATTGGAAATCCCAGTTGAACCTTAGGAATAGATTAGGATACGAATGACATGTCATTAGGGGTATTATTGTTTTGGGTGTTGGTCCGTACGTCCTACTGGTGGCTGAGTTATCTAGCATGTGTTACGAATTCTCGTCAACTTGTGTGAGCAGTACCGTGTAGTTACGTCATGACCGTCAGCTTGTGTAAGCAAACCTGTTGATAGCTCAAGAGTGAGCATTATTGAGATATGATATTGAGATAGCTTCAACTATATTTATTGGCTTAGGGTGCGAGATTCCCGAGTATCCTGTATTATTCCAAATGGTTCAACGAGTACATCGAAGATATGAAATGGTGGGAAATAGATACGTATCAATGCTCGGTATGTACGGAAACTATATATGCATCGAACATATGGAATAAATGAGTTCATGGTTAAATAGGTGATTTGAATACATGTTAATATTGTGATTAACTATTTTATAGTATGTTATATACATATTTTGAATGATAATTAAATGATGATTTTTTCTTATTATTTTTATACAGGCTTACTAAGCTTTATAGCTTACTTTTTTTAATTTTTCTGTGTTTTATAGTGAAATCAAAGCTAGCTCAGATTTGGGGATTGTCGGAGACTTCGTCATACTATCCTACTATCTCTTGGGTACTTTTGAACTTAAGTGTTTTAAGTATATGGCATGTATAGGAGTTTGGTCATTTTGGTATATGGGTTAGTAATGACTTTGGTCATTTGAATTGGCTTGTAAATGTCTAAAATATGGTTTTGTATATAACCATGAGAGTTGGTTAATTTGGTTGGTTTGGTTGTGTATACATATGTGCATATGGCTTTGGTTAGGTGTTAAATGATGTATATGTTATGCTTGTTGATAATAGGTATTGTGGATGTCAAATGGTTAATGAATTTTGATTTGGAGTGCTTGTGGGTTTAGGTAAATTGATGCATGTTTGGAAGTGTCCATTTTGTAACAGCTCGAATTAAGGGCTAGTCAGAATAGTGGTCTCAAGATCACTAATTTGGGGTCAGATAAATTTTTTTTTTTAATTTTATTTTATGGGTTATAACATGTTTATAAAGGAGCATGGAAACTTTGGTGTTTTAATTTTAGCGATTTCATGCTTAATCGCGAAAAAGGACTAAACCGCATAAAGTGCAAAAGTTCTATTTTAATTGCTAGAGGTGTCAATCAGCTAAGGAATGTAATATGGAGGTTCTTAAAGTGCAATTAAGCCTTCCTAAAGGTGATGGACGGTCAAGGGGATAAGGAAACTAAAAATTTGACAAGGGTTGGTGACATTAGTTGACTAAATGAATAAAATAAGATGAAATAAGCAAAAGCTATCATCTTTTCATTTTCCTTTCTTCTCCCACCAAAAATACAAGAAAAATGGGGTTCTTGAAGCTTAAACTTTCAGCCAAGCAATCTTCTTGCAAGTAAGTGATTTTGATGGTTTTAGTTGATGATTTTTATACTTTTGGAGTCCCAAAGCTTAAGCAAGCTAATGAGGGGACTAATTTGCAATATGGTTGAAAGTCTAGGGACTTAACATGAGAGAGTTTATGTTGTTTTATGAGTTTTTATGGAAGAAAATGAATGGTAGGGAGATGAGAAACAACTTTTGTGAAAGGTGTTGTCATGAAAACACCTAATTGGGACTAAGATGCAAATGTTGTAGTTTGTTCATTAATGCATGAAATAGTTGGATTTGTGGGTAGTTTTAAGAGGATTAAATTTTTATATAGGCCTATTTAATAATAAAAGGTGATGAAAAGTGATTTACGAGTCTAGGGGCAAAATCATAAATTTGCCAAAGTATAAGGGCAAAATAGTTATTTTTTTCCTAAGTGTAGATTGTGATGTATTATGATTTATAAACTGATTGAATGAGTAAATTTTATTGTTCTAAATCAAAGAAAATGAGATTTGGACCTAGAACGAGAGAAAAGAGAAATATGGACAAATAGGTCACTTTCTACCCTTTTCGGTATTAAGGTAAGTTCGTGTGCAAATATTACAATTATACGTGAGGTATTTAATATTTCGATGTTATATAGAATGTATATTTTCTCTATGAATATAGTAGATACGTTTTGACAAGATGTCAAGAAAATTGAAAGTTTTTAATTTAATCTAAGAATAGTGGGAATGCAAATAGCATGATGCTATGATAAATGGGGTCCCGTGTAAGACCATATTTGGAATATGGCCTCGGTGCGAGATTTCGTATAAGACCATGTCAGGGACATGGCTTCAATAAGATATTTCATGTAAGACCCTATCGGGGGTACAATGTCGATGTGATATTATGTGTATTAGACTCAAGAGTATTATTTAGCATTTTTAGTGATTCAACCGGTATGTTGAAAATGAGAGAGTATGTGGTTGGACCATGAGAGGTACAGGTATGTGTTAGAACTAAATTGAGGTGAATTCAGTATATGATGAACCCATAGTGGGTTATGTGTAAATGATGCACCCTAATTGCATATGTTGTATTTATAAATGCATTGCGTGAAAGCAAATGATTATTGTAGAAATCTAATTATGAATGATAGTGTATGAAGATGTTCCCAAATGAATATTTGAAATAGAGAAATGTATGTGGATAAATATCCGTGAATGTGCAATAATGGTGGGCTATGTGCGATACCACCTTAAAAATTGTTAGTGATGGGCTGTGTGTGATACCATCGCCAATATCGTTAAACGGTGGGCTGTATGCGATACCACCTTATTATTGTTACCGATGGGCTGTGTGCGATGCCATCGTGCTTAGTATTAAATGGTGGGCTATGTGTGTTACCACCTTATAAATTGTTAAATGGTGGGCTATGTGCGTTACCACCTTATAAATTATTGAATGGTGGGTTATGTGCGTTACCACCTTATAAATTGTTAAGTGGTGGGCTATGTGCATTACCACCTTTTAAATTATTAAATGGTAGGTTATGTACGGAACCACCAAGAGTTTGTATTATCTTGGATGGATCATTAAGAATTTGTTTAAGTATATGTTTCATGGATTGTTGTGATGATGGATGAAGGGACTATGTGCTAATAAATGAGAGTACTATAATTGTCACATGGTTAGAATGTGGTAAGAGATAGAATGGGTAAGCCTTATGAATGATTGAACGGGTAACCATGAGTTTATGAGTAAATCTCGTTATAAGACCTTTGTGGTTGAGAATAATCAATGAATGTGAATAGTTGATTATTATTTGCATATGAACTTACTAAGTGTTATTGCTTACTCATCTTCCTTTCCTATCTCTTATATGTTAACTTAACTAGCTCGGGTTGGAAACTGCCGAAGATGCTCTCACACTATCGAGTAGATACTTGGGTATGAGATTCAAGTCTTCTTGAGACATGGCATGTATAGGGATCTTATTTTGGTTCAATTAAGTCATAGTTAAAGTAGCCAAATGTGCTAGCCTAAAAGAGTTTATGGATTGGTTGTGTACAGCCTTAGATAATGGCTCAAGTCGATTGTAATTGTCCTAGTAATAGTTTTTCCCTCATAAATGGGATGAAGAATTGATTTTCATGATTTGGGTGTGATAATTCAAGAGTTATAATTGATGTTTTTAAAATATTATGTGATGATGTGTGAATGTGTGCAAATGATGGTGGCTAAATGGCTTGAAAAAAAACCTTGAATTGGTCCACACAGGCGTGTGTCTAGACCGTGTGTGACACATGGTCAGTCCCATGGGCATGTGACTTGGCCATGTGTCCCCTGCATGTTAGTGTTGCAAGTCAGTGTCGACCACGGGCTAGCCACACGAGCATGTGACTAGGCCGTGTGACCCTTATGAGGTTGCTGACGTCACAAACAGAATACCCAAGTTTTTACACACAGGCGTGTCTAGGCTGTGTGGAGCACACGAGTCAAGCACACGGGCATGTGTTCGGACATGTGAAAACCCCTGTAAGTTCTAAAAGAAATTAATCCTACAAGCACGGAACACGGGTGTGTGATATGTCACACGGGCGTGCCCTACTTTACACACGGGCGTGTGGCCCAGTTTTTATGTCAAAATTTTTGAAGTGTTTAAAAGTTTGGGTTTGGTCCCAAAGCATCTCGGGTATATGTTTACGGTCTCATAGACCCATAATGGGGACATTACGGTTGTAAATGAAAAAGTTTTAAATTGGAAAACCCATAGCCAAATGCTCAAGCAAGTCAAGTCTGGTAATGCCTCGTACATGGTTCCGGAGTTGAATATGGGTAAGGGGTGTTACATTTAGAGTTGAATTGGAAATGTGAATTTGGTATAAAATGGAATAGCATTTTATGGTACATGTGACTTCTTGTTGTTGGTATTGAAATGGTATGATTTATGCTTGGTTGAGTTAGATGAATGCCTAGATATGCTATGTTTTGGTGCCAAATGGGTTGGTTTAGGTGTGTGCAAGTTTGGGTGGCAAATTAGCTTGTTAAATAGCCTATTTTTGTCCACAAGAGCAAAGACACAGGCGTGTGTCTCAACCTTGTGTGACACACGGTCAGGTTAAATGGTCGTGTGTCCCCTGGTGTTGAATTAGAGATCAAGTCTGTATGCTCCACATGGCCTAGCACACGGGCGTATGACTTGGTCGTGTGGCATAAGTCAATATACCCTACAGGTTTGGCACAGCCTACCACTCGACCTGGCACATGGGTGTGTGTGGCCATTTTTCAGGCACACTGTAAAACCCCTCACCCGTATTCAATGCCAAAATAGGGTTG
Source organism: Gossypium rotundifolium (assembly GCA_025506655.1). Lineage (NCBI taxonomy): Eukaryota > Viridiplantae > Streptophyta > Magnoliopsida > Malvales > Malvaceae > Gossypium > Gossypium rotundifolium. Next base: position 52,618,170 of record CP106727.1, read on the forward strand.
CAGAGCATTATCAAACTTACAACACTTTAAAACACACATTTCATATACAATTTATCATTTCAAATACAATTCAATCACAACCAATGATAGTGTCCCTTAAATGGGCCTACGAGGCCTTAATCATGCATTAGAAATGGTTCGAGACTAAACTGATAACTCGAGAAAATTTTCAACACTTAGCCAATTTTTGCTTCAAATAGAGGACACAGGCCTGTGTGGCCAGGCCGTGTGTCTCACACGACCACCAGACACGCCCGTGCCACAGGCCATGTGAAAACAGGGGTACATACTGACTTGGGTCACACGACCAACCACATGCCTGTGTGTCTAGCCCGTGTGCCATTCGAAGTGGCCACACACGCCCGTGTGCCAGGCCATGTGTTTGGCCGTGCCAAACCTATAGGGTATAATGACTTATGCAACACGGCCAAGTCACACGCCCGTGTGCTAGGCCATGTGCCAATTAGGGGGTATACTGACTTGTACCACACGCCAAGCACACGCCCGTATTTAAGACCGTGTAGAGCATAATGACTTCATTTCATATCAACACCAGGAGACACACGATCGTGTAACTTGACTGTGTGTCACACACAACTGAGACATACACCGTATCTCTGCCCGTGTGGACAAAAATAGGCTATTTACCAGGTCATTTCGCCACATATTTTGCACATACCTAAACCAACTCAAATGGTACCAATCCATAGCACAAATAACATTCCAATTCATCCATAATCAAGCCTAATTCATACCATTCTCAATACCAACAATTCAAGGCACATAGGTAACACAATATACTAACTAAAATCATACAAATCCTTGTCTACTCAATCATCAAAAATGACCATTATCAAAGGTGCATTATTAGGCCTAATTTCACAAACATGCCAACTTCTACATATCATCAATTTAACATTCATAATACCTATTAGTAACAATGACCACAATTCTCATAATATAAGCCATTCACATATCCAACCATGAACTTAACTATAAACATATATGCACATAGCCAAATTCACCAAATTAAGTCAAATCTCATGGCTATATTTACAAATCAAAACATATACATTTACAATGCCAATTCATTTGGCCAATATCATTACCAAAATATAATCAACATGACTCAAATACCTATACATGCCATATACTTAAAACATAGTTTCAAAAGTACCAAAGAGTCAGTGGATAGTGTGGTGAAGTCTCCGACAATCCCCAAATCCGAGCTAGCTTTGAAATCACTATAAAACATGGAAAAAAATAAAGTAAGCTATATAGCTTAGTAAGCTCATATGTTATCAATGAACAATAATTCTATTAACTTTCAAGCTATCAAATGATCATTCATATACTTACCAAGAAACTCATCAATTTCATAGTTTTCAATATTCAATTCATTTCCGTACATACCTATACTATCTCGTTCTAATCTCATACTCAATCATATTCTTCATTTACCGGTTGAACCATTCAGAATAGAAGTCGGATACTCAAGGTCACACTCGATAAGTGCCTATATCATGCCCGTATCCAAATCAAGATAACTTATCCAAAATTCTAATATCATGGCCTGAAGCCAAATCAACAGATATGCATGGCCCATAGCCAAATTGGTTTATCTCGCACACATAGTGCTAAATCATGGTCCGAAGCTAACTCAAGTATACCTAATGACATGTAACTAGCATCCTAAACTATTCCTAAAGTTCAATCGGGTTTCCAGCTGTTGAATCTTCATCGAATCATTTTCGAACTCATCCATAATCACATAATCACAATTCATGCTATATCAAAGCATAATAAATACATTTGAAATGAATTTATAACACACGAACTTACCTCGGATGTTAAAACGATGAATCTAATCGATTAGTCGATAAATTTCATTTTTCCCCGATCTAGATCTGAATTCCTCTTTTCTTGATCTAAATGTATTCAAAATTAACTTATTCAATCATCTATTCATTCAATTTAGTCCAAAACATACTTTAAAACACATTTACACTTTTGCACCACATATTTCACATTTTTCACAATTTAATCCTTATTGCATAAAATCACAAATTAATGAAATTCAAAGTAAACCCATACTAGTCGAATTACCATAATACCTCTACCTAGCAGCCCATATTTTTCATTAATTTCACATTTTAACCACTAACTTTACACATTTCTCAATTTAATCCCTATTTTGCATTTTCACTAAAAATCACTTAACAAAACTTGTTTATCTAACATTAAACATTCAAAATCTATCATAAATAATCAAAACTCGGCCATATTCATCAATGGAAACATTCAAAATCTTTAACAAATTTTGTAAAATAGTCCCTGGGCTAGCTAGTACTAGCTATAACGATCTCAAAAACGTAGAAATCATTAAAAACTGAGTCAAAATCACTTACCAATTAGACTAAAAATAAAATGGCTATCTTCTTCTTCAACATTCAACAAGTGAAAGAAAAGATTGGCAAAATTTTGATTTTGTTTTGTTTTCATTAACCTTTATTAACTAATTTACTTATTTAACCTTTAAAACATTTAATAATTACACCAAATGTCATGACACTATCATCCACTATCAAACTAATGGTCTATTTACCACTTAAGGACCTTAACTTTAAGGTTCTATAACTATTGACACCTTTAGCTATTAGAACACCACTTTTGCACTTTACACGATTTAGTCCTTTTTATCAAATTAACCAACCAATCGATAAAATTAGCTCAAGAAATTTTCACACATATCAAATAACATGTTGTAAATACTGAAAATAATATTAAAATAATTTTCTGACATCATATTTGTGGTTCCAAAACCACTGTTCCGATTTAGCTAAAACTGGGCTGTTACATACACGGGCTAGTCATATAGGCGTGTGTGTTGGCCGTGTGACCCAATTCAGAGAGTTACATGGGGTTGAAAACGGGATGGGACACGGCCATGTGATCCCATTTCGAATGTCCACACGGGCGTGTGTCCCCTGAAATTTGAAAAAAATTTTAAGTGTTTCAAAAATTTCTTGAGCTATCGCTTTAGTCCCGGACCACTTCTAAAGCATGTTTAGGGCCTCGTAGGCTCGTATTAGGGACAATGTGATTGAGTTTGAATGATGATTGCATGAAATTTGAAAATGTATGTGAAATTATTGTTTAATTGTTTTATAAGTTTGGTAATGCTCTGTAACCCTATTCCGGCGTTGAATATGGGTGAGGGGTGTTACAATTCAATCAGAGTGACATTATCAATTTCAAGAAAACAGAGAGGTTTAGACTCATGAGTTTCAAAACGTCAAACACACAATAATCTCCTATGTCCAAGAGTTATTGAACCTAGACCTCTGATACTACCAAATGTAATACCCTATACCCGACCTTATTGCTAAGCCAAAATACGGGATGCCACAGCACTGTTTCATGTCATATACAACGAGTGAAAGTTCATTCTAAAAGATACGTCTTTTATATTATCACTTTATAGGTTTTAAGTCAATTATATTTGATAGTTATCAATGTTACATGATAACCATACATCAAGTAGTCGTATAATAATACTTAAACATGCGTAAGGTCCATTTAACAAAATTTCCAAAACCTGTCTGTAGGTATCGGTACTGACACTTGGGTATCGATATTTTCCCTAGGTGGTATCGATACCACTTGGAAAAGAGATACCAAACTTGCATCCTATTTCTCGACCAAAATCCCAAAGTCCTAAAAATTATCGGTACCTACCATGAATTATTGATATTTTGATCCCCGAGTATCGATACTCGAGCAAAGGTATTGATGCCAAATCTCTAATCTAACTTTCTGCATGTTTCAAAATACAGAGGTATCGATTTTACAACATGAATATCAATACCCTTACTCCAGACTTCAAAAATGTAGCATATCAAATCTCATCACCATCCACAATTTCATAATCATATAAGCACAAAACCACAAAGAAAATATAGATGCAAGAAAACTTACACTTTGAATTTAGAGTAGGGGTTTAGGCTACTACTAAATTCCCAAAAGACACATGACTCGTGTCTACAAGCAGTGATTCAAAACACTCACCCCTGTGTCTTCACCGAGCATTCAAAAGCTCAAACTAGCTGTAACACCCCTTACCCGTATCCTAAGCCGGAACCGAGAACGAGGCATTACCAGACTTAACAATATATTTCGTCAAATTAATTAACACATATACAAAATGACTTAGTCAAGCCGCTATACATGCCATAACTTAAATCATTTATAAATAAAGATACCCATATATAGCTTGATAGTGTGAAGCGATCTCCGACGACCTCCAACCCGAGCTTGTTTAGTAGGACTCTGTAACATGGGAAAGAAAAGGGGGTAAGCTTATAAAGCTTAGTAAGTTCACATGTAAAAATAATAAGCATTAGCAATGAATTTAACTTACTACTAAGCTGTCATAACTTGCATAAATAATGCTAAGTTCTTACTTTCCCAACTTACTCATTTGTATCAAAGCCTCAACATGACAAATCCTCACAACAAGTTCTCAAATTGATACAAACATTAAATCACATGCTTATACCTTATTACTTATGTTCACATTAATCTGTCTACTTGAATCGATGTCACTAAATTATTTATTTTTTGAGATACAGAGCTCCAAATTTCAAACCACTAATTTTATCTACAACTAGACTCACATATCTTCATACCATAAAATTTCCAGAATTTTTGGCTGATCCAATTAGTACAGTTTATTCATTAAAATTTCCCATGTTTTACTGTTCGACTATTCTGACCACTTTTCACTACAAATCAATTTTATCTTTGTACAGAATTCAAATGATGATATAATTTGTTTAATTTGAAACTAGACTCATCAAGGATTTCAAGCATATAATATTATCTCATAATTATTTTTGTACAATTTTTAATGATTTTTCAATGCAGAATAAGGGATCACGTAATCATTCTAAACCAATCTCACAAGAATTTAAATACCTCAAAATATAAAAATCCTTTGTTTTCTATGTTTATTTTATATGAAAATAGACTCAATAAGATTTAAATTAATATCTCATACAACTTATAATTCAATTTCTAATATTTTTGGTGATTTTTTAAATTCACGTCACTGCTGCTGTCCAAAACAGTTTTATTGTAAATTTTTGCTCTCTCTCTCCCCCTTTAGTTGTATTCATTACTTGCTTATAACAATCTTTCCGATTTTTTATTACATATCGAGCATATTGCTCATACGTTACACATGTATATACCTACACTTATCACTACAAAGTTACACATAATTTCACTTAATCAATTTTCCCGTTGAACACTCTGAATATACACGGATATGTAGAGAATTAGCACATAAGTGCCACACTGATATGTAGCCGAAGCTACCACTATAATGTAGCCGAAGCTACCACTGTAATGTAGCTGAAGCTACCACTGTAATGTAGCTAAAGCTACCACTATAATGTAGCCGACGCTACCACTGATCAATAACACTGGAAATGTCCACGGGCCTGCTCACACAAGCTGTCAGATGTTTGCAACACATGCTAGATCACCCAGCACCCGAGACTCACAGTAACACTGTAACACTAGTCTCTAGTATCCACTTCTATTACTATGTTCAATCGGGAATTTACTCTTAACACTTATTTTAAACACTTTAGCACTTGAATAATTCATGAACAATTTTTCTTCCATATTCAATATTAATTCACATATCAAATATAATTCACCATTTATATAAAAATATATCGCTATTATTTACACATAACTTTCATAATTACATTCTCAATCTCATCACAGTATCAATTTAACTTATCCTTCCCAAATTATTCTATTCAATACTTTCTTGATATTACACAAAGCCATCTTTCTAATTTGGTCTTACATGTAAATTTATACCAATTCTCATTAAAATGTCGAGTCAATATCGAACATTATAATTATATTGGAAAATCAATACTAAAGTATTCATAACTAAAATTTCAATTTAACATTCAAACTTGTATCATTAAATGCTTATTAAACATATGAACTTACCTCGATACCAAAACGGCCATTTTATCAACTTTCTCAATTTTCAATTTTCCTCCTGTTCTAGGTCCAAATCTCATTTTTCAGGGTCTAAAACATCACATTTCACTTATTTAATTAATGTACTCTTCAAAACAGTCATTAACTCAACTTTTGCAAAATTACAATTTTACCCCTAAACTTTTACATATTTACACTTTTGACCCAATACTCGAAAATTAAACTTCAGCCTTTATTCTTATGTTTTATAACATGCTGATCATTTTTATCTTCTATGGCAACATCGAATTCTCACTAATTCACACACTTATGACCAATTTATAACTTTTACAATTCAAAACCTTTTTATAAGATTTCATCGAAAATCATCTAATAAAACTCGTTTATCTAATCATAGACATGCACAATCTACCATAATTCATCAAAATTCACAATTATTCAACATGGGTCAATTTTTAAAATTAAACACTAGCTCAAAATAATGGTAGAAATAGCTAGACTAAGTTATCGAGATTTCAAAAATACGATGAACATTAAAAATAGGGCTCAAAAACACTTACTATGAAGCTTGAAAGCTTGAAACCCTTAGCCATGGAGTCTAGAAATTTTTGGCAGCAACTTGAAGAAGATGAGCAGATTTTTTTCTTGTATTTTGTCTTTTTATTCATTCAAAACACAAAATGACTAAAATACCCTTAAGGCTTTTCTTTTAATTTTGTCTTATTCATGCCCATTTTTGTCCATCAAGTTATTCAATGGTCTAATTACCTTTTAAGGGCCTCCAATTTAAAACTCATAGCAATATGACACCTCTAATATATAGAACTCAACTTTTGCATTTTTTATAATTTAGTCATTTTGACTAAATTGAGTGCTCAAACGTCAAAATTTTTGAACGAAATTTTTACGAAATATTTTTGTAAAATTGTAGACCATAAAAATATAATAAAATAAAATTTTTCTCGTCAAATTTGTGGTCTCGAAACCACTGTTTCGACTAGACCCAAATTTAGGCTGTTAACTTTTAGGATTTTAGTCCCCGAAAATCTTACCGGAATGAAGTTTAATATCTTTCGCATGATTTCCAACATCAATAAATAACCCTTTTTAAGGTGATACTTTTGGAAACACTCTATCATCGATCTAAATCCCAATATACCTCAGTCAATTCTATCAAATAAAGAATCGGTACATATTGAAATTATTATACTAATTCTGTCAAACGTTCAAAAATAACCCAATAGCATTTCTCTTGATCTGAAGATTGAGGGAAACCTGATGTGAAATTCACAATAGTTCTACTTATTATCATTTTAATATTATCAATGATATCGTTAATCCTGAATACTCTTAACATTCAACTTAATTCTGTCGACATATCAACACCTGAATACAAAGTCAGAAGTACTATGTTCATATTCGTATGCCCAAAACATTTACTTTAACTATTTTGGGCCCTTTTGTCACTTACCATCCTTAATCAAATTAGGGAACGGTTACGGAAAATTGAGTACTTCACTTCCATTTTGCCATAGTATAACTATGGTCTTACATATGATCACTTATCACTTTTCGAAGCCATAGCCCTGCCACGGTCTTACACGGATCACATTTATCACTTGTCACTTATCACTGATCAGATAAGTGTAGCTAAAGCTACCACTCATCACTTGTCACTTGTCACTTGTCACTTGTCACTTGTCACTTGTCACTGATCAGATAAGTGTAACTAAAGTTACCACTTATCACTTGTCATTTGTCACTGATCAGATAAGTGTAGCTGAAGCTACTACTTATCACTTGTCACTGATCAGAAGTACTCAAATCCGACGTTCCGCTCAATTTGATCATTTAATCATTTTTCGCATTTTTGTTTTATTCTCAATTCATCAACAATTATATCTCATCATACATGATATAATTCATAAAATTAACATTTAATCATTAAATTTCAGCCATATGAACTTACTACCACTTATCCAAATGAAAAATTCTCTGTTAATAAAATACTTTCAGAAGCACTTGACACACATCTAAGTTCAATACTCTTACCTATTAAAAGTTTAGACATCAGGTTCAAAGTCTGGTACATAACATTTCATACTCTTACTAGTGTAACTGCCTCAGAGTATCATCCATCTCTGTACTTCTCAAATAAACAGATAATTATCATTGTGCTAGACATCATAATATTATGTCTTTAACTCACTGATATATACATATATATATCAAGATCATTTGAAAAGTGAAAATCAATACACAGGTCTAAGTTGAACTTCCTATCATTCACACTTTGCCAACTTCAATTTCTTCTCAAATCTAGAGAAACATTAAACTTATAGTAGAATTTACTTCAACTGTTACTCGTCGAAGCACTTAACTATACTGATGCCACAATACTCATACAGCTTAAAAATCATAGTGCCATGATAAGACTAACTTCTCAATTACTTTAGTAGATAATGTCCCGGCTGAAAACAAAACATCTCGATCATCGGAGAAATTTAAACACAAATTTCCATAACAACCAATACAAAAGCAAATCTTTATACCTATGATAATTGTATCAAAGTACTCTCGCCATCAAGTCAGAACTTAAAATCATCCTAAGCATTTTAATAATAAGAAGAAACCATTTTCATCAATAGAACATTTCCTACTGATATCTCATGGCTGATACTTTGAACATTAATTTATTAAGGAAACAGAAATAACAAAATCTCATAACATGGAGCTACACAACAAAAATACTTATAAGCACTGAAAATAATCTTAACAAAAGCCACACAATCTTCCTTTATTTTCATTGAGCAATAGCTAGTAAAACAAGACACTAACATCATACGGACCTTACCATCAACTTTCTATCTGTGCATGATGCAGAAAACCAGAAAAGAAAGAGCAATTTCGATCACAACTCAAATAGACTACAATGCTTTCATCTACCTGTAAATTTAGCTGACATTCTTATACTATAGGAATTTCATTCGAAATCTTGTAGATATATATATACAATTCTGAGAGTAAATAAACACATATAATAGTCAGAAGAGATTGCTGTAATTTTTCAACCATAAACACTGCATTCAGTCATTAATACATCTCGATCATGATTGCACTATTTAATTCTGTCATTACTAATCTAATATTATTCCAATTGCAAACAGATATAAATTCAGAATAAATTCCAGCAATTACATACTTTAGGTCTCATACCTGGATGAGTTAATTAACTGAGCCTGACCTTTCTTTAACTATAACATTTTGGAATCCGAATGATTTTCATATTAATCTGACATCTTTTCTATAACTGTGTTCATTTACTGAACCATTATCAACTTTGATCACGTTGTCAGTTAATCTACAACTCAAATCTTTAGTCTTCCACTTGTAAACCCATTCGGTCTGAATTTCATAAAATTTCTTTATAACATACCTTATTGGAAGGGGGTGAAGTTGTAACGCCTCTGACTTGCCTCTTATATATTCATGCATATAACTTAACACTCATCAATATATATTTTATTTCAAGTAACTTAACATGCATACTCACTTTACACAACCTTCCTATCATCTTATACAAACAAGTGCACTTATACTTTCGTTCATAAATCTCAAGTAAAATTACTCATAACATTCACTTAATTTCACAAGTTATACTCATAGCATCATAAAAATGCCAGTCAAACATGAACACTTATCATAGTATAAACTTTCCTTTCATCTCATCTTTTCATATTTCAAAAGAAATTTCTATCCACAATTTATACATCATCACAAAAACATCATAAAATATTATTCTTACTTTTTACGAGTCTCAACTCATCATAAACACAATGTTTGCACTATCAAATTTAGCTCGGTTGAAGTGCGCATCTGTCTAATAAAATAATTTACATCAGGGTCGGGAGTCGTCACACTATCACAGTTCATTATGGCATGTATAGCTAGACTCTCACACTCACTATGATAGTCCGAGAACCTACTAAACCATAGCTTTGATACCACTAAATGTAACACCCATTACCCGTATCCTATGTCGGAACCGAGCACGAGGCATTACCATACTTAACAATACATTTGATCAAATTAATTAACACATATACAAAATGACTTAGTCAAGCCCCTATACATGCCATAACTTAAATCATTTATAAATAAAGATACCCATATATAGCTTGATAGTGTGAAGCGATCTCCGACAACCTTTAACCCGAGCTTATTTAGTTGGACTCTGTAACATGGGAAAGAAAAGGGGGTAAGCTTATAAAGCTTAGTAAGTTCACATGTAAAAATAATAAGCATTAGCAATGAATTTAACTTACTACTAAGCTGTCATAACTTGCATAAATAATGCTAAGTTCTTACTTCCCCAACTTACTCATTTGTAGCCTTATCAAAGCCTCAACATGAAAAATCCTCACAACAAGTTCTCAAATTGATACAAACATTAAATCACATGCTTATACCTTATTACTCATGTTTACATTAATCTGTCTACTTGAATTGCTGTCACTAAATTATTTATTTCTTGAGCTACAGAGTTCCGAATTTCAAACCGCTAATTTTTTCTAAAACTAGACTCACATATCTTCATACCATAAAATTTCCAGAATTTTTGGCTTAGCCAATTAGTATAGTTTATTCATTAAAATTTCCCCTGTTTTACTATTCGACTATTCTGACCACTTTTCACTACAAATAAATTTTCTCTTTTTACAGAATTCAAATGATGATATAATTTGTTTCATTTGAAACTAGAATGATTTCAAGCATATAATTTTAACTCATAATTATTTTTTTACAATTTTTAATGATTTTTCCAAGCCAGAACAGGGGATCACGTAATCATTCTGAACCAATCTCACAAGAATTTAAATATCTCAAAATATAAAAATCCTTTGTTTTCTATGTTTCTTTTATATGAAAATAAACTCAATAAGCTTTAAATCAAAATCTCATCCAACTTATAATTCAATTTCTACTATTTTTGGTGATTTTTCAAATTCACATCACTACTGCTGTCCAAAACAGTTTTATTGTAAATTTTTGCTCTCTCTTGTATTCATTACTTGCTTATAATAATCTTTCCAATTTCAGATTATATATCGAGCATATTGATCATACGTTACACATGTATATACCTACACTTATCACTACAAAGTCACAAATAATTTCACTTAATCAATTTTCCCGTTGAACACTCGGAATATACACGGATACGTAGAGAATTGGCACATAAGTGCCACACTGATACATAGTGAAGCTACCACTGTAATGTAGTCGAAGCTACCACTATAATGTAGCCGAAGCTACCACTATAATGTAGCCGAAGCTACCACTATAATGTAGCCAACGCTACCACTGATCAATAACACTTGAAATGTCCACGGGCCTGCTCACACAAGCTATCAGGTGTCTACAACACATGCTAGATCACCCAGCACCCGAGACTCACTGTAACGCTGTAACACTGGTCTCTAGTATCCACTTCTATTCCTATGTTCAACCGGAAGTTTACTCTTAACACTTATTTTAAACACTTTAGCACTTGAATAATTCATGAACAATTTTTCTTCCACATTCAATATTAATTCACATATCAAATATAATTCACCATTTATATAAAAATATATCGCTATTATTTACACATAACTTTCATAATTACATTCTCAATCTCATCACAGCATCAATTTAACTTATCCTCCCCAATTATTCTATTCAATACTTTCTTGATATTACACAAAGCCGTCTTTCTAATTTGGTCTTACATGTAAATTTATACCAATTCTCATTAAAATGTCGAGTCAATATCGAACATTATAATTATATTGGAAAATCAATACTAAAGTATTCATAACTAAAATTTCAATTTAACATTCAAACTTGTATCATTAAATGCTTATTAAACATATGAACTTACCTCGATACCAAAATGGCTATTTTATCAACTTTCCCGATTTTCAATTTTCCTCCCGTTCTAGGTCCAAATCTCGTTTTTCGGGGTCTAAAACATCACATTTCACTTATTTAATTAATGTACTCTTCAAAACAGTCCTTAACTCAACTTTTACAAAATTACAATTTTGTCCCTAAACTTTTACATATTTGTACGTTTGACCCAATACTCGAAAATTAAACTTCAGCCCTTATTATTATGTTTTATAACATGCTGATCATTTTTCTCTTCTATGGAAACATCAAATTCTCACTAATTCACACACTTATGACCAATTTATAACTTTTACAATTTAACCCCTTTTTATACGATTTCATCGAAAATCATCTAATAAAACTCGTTTCTCTAATCATAGACATGCATAATCTACCATAATTCATCAAAATTCACAATTATTCAACATGGTTCAATTTTTAAAATTAAACTCTAGCTCAAAATAATGGTAGAAATAGCTAGACTAAGTTATCGGGATTTCAAAAATATGATAAACATTAAAAATGGGGCTCAAAAACACTTACTATGAAGCTTGAAAAGCTTGAAACCCTTAGCCATGGAGTCTAGAAATTTTGGGCAGCAACTTGAAGAAGATGAGCAGATTTTTTTCTTGTATTTTGTCTTTTTATTCATTTAAATCACTAAATGACTAAAATACCCTTAAGGCTTTTCTTTCAATTTTGTCCTATTCATGCCCATTTTTGCCCATCAAGTTATTCAATGGTCTAATTTCCTTTTAAGGGCCTTCAATTTAAAACTCATAGCAATATGACACCTCTAATATATAGAACTCAATTTTTGCACTTTTTACAATTTAGTCAAAATGACTAAATTGAGTGCTCAAACGTCAAAATTTTTGAACGAAATTTTTACGAAATATTTCCGTAAAATTGTAGACCATAAAAATATAATAAAAATAAAATTTTCCTCGTCGGATTTTTGGTCTCGAAACCACTGTTTCGACTAGACCCAAATTTAGGCTATTACACTAGCTCTTCCTTTAACTTGTAGAAGGCTCCAATGAATCCGAGGCTTTACACAAAATAACCATACAAAATTCTCAATCAGATAGTAGCCAAGGACTTACTTAAACCAACTAAAACATCAACCTATTCTAAGTTCTCATGTAACCAAAATTGAACATAACAAACTTAGAATGCTCATAACTCGGTCTACGTTTAACCTTTTTGCCTAAAATGAATTTCGTTCATCTAATTAATCATTTACGCCTAATCTTCAACCATTAGACCACTGAAAACTACCCAATTCATGGTATCAAAACTTTTTGACATCTTTTTGACAATTTTCACAAAATTCATTAAAATGTAAGAAATCATTAATGAAACTTCAAGGTAAGTTTAGAAACCTTCTAATCATGACAAAACGAGTTGAAAAACACTTTGAAACCATATTTTTACTCAACAACCCAAAATCCACCATTAATGGCCCAATTTTTGGCTTTTATTTAAAACTTGCAATTCAATGGATAATACTTCAATTTTAAGGACTAGATATCATGAAAAACTCATAAGAATTTGAAACATTGCCTTAGATAGATGAAAATCAAACTTTTGACACAAACCCGAGAAAACCCACATTTGAAAAGAAGATGATGAAATCTATGGAGTTTTGGGTGTTTTTAAAGCGATTCTATGAGTGTTTAAGGCTTGGGTGTTAAGAGAGATCAAAAGCTTATAGTTTGGAAATCAAAATCAAGTGGTTTAGTGTTGGGAGAATGAGGGACGACAACAAGAGAGGGGAGAGGATGAAACTAATGTGAATCTACTATTAGGGAAAGAAATGGGCTGAAATTTTAAAATCTAGGCTATTTGCCTATTAAAAACTCCCAATTTTGCCCCTTTTACAAATCAGTCCCTAGGCCCAAATTGGAAGACTTTTAAAACTTATCTTCAAAAATTGATTTAAAAGATAAGATGCCATAGTCGAATATAATTCTGATGATAAGATGCCATAGTCGAATATAATTTTGATTTTCCATGCTACTAAATTCTGAGCACTCTAAGGCTAAAATTCTTAAAATACCCCTAAAACTCCTAAGCCCTATTTTGAGGTGTTACAATTCTCCCTCTAAAAAGAATTTAGTCCTTGAAATTACCTAAACTAAACAAATAAGGATATTGTTGTCACATTGTCTCTTCAGCTTCTCAAGTAGCCTCTTCAGTCTTGTGGTTGCACCACAAAACTTTAACCAACGGAACACTCTTATTATGCAAGACCTTCTCTTCACGAGCTAGAATTTCAATTGGTTCCTCTTCATAAGTAAGATTATCTCGAACTTTAATTTCCTCAATTGGAACTATATGCGACGTATTTAAACTATCCTTCCTTAACTTCGACACATAAAAAGCATCATGAATTCGCTTAAGTTTTGGCGGCAACTTAAGACAATAAGCTACCGAAGCAACCCTCTCAACAACTTTATAAGGTCCAGTATATCTTGGACTTAACTTACCCTTTATGCCAAACCTCAAAACTTTTTCCAAGGTAAAACTTTCAAGACCACCTTATCACCAACTTGAAACTCAACATCTCTTCATTTCAAATCTACATAGGATTTCTGCCTATTAGACACTGTTTTCAGCCGATCATAAATCAACTTTACTTTTTCTTCAATCTCATGAACTAAATCCAATTCAATAACTCGCTTCTTATCCAATTCTGTCAAACACAAAAGAGTTCTACACTTCTTACCATACAATGCTTCAAATGGTGTTGTACGAATACTTTCTTGAAAACTATTGTTGTAAGTGAACTCTGCCAACGAAAAATATCGCTCCGAATTATCACTAAACTCAATCAAACAACTTCGCAACATATCTTTTAAAACTTGAATTACCCTTTCAGACTAACCATCTGTTTGGGGATGATAAGCCGTACTAAAGCTAAGCTTCAATCCCCAAACTTCTTGAAAACTCTTCCAAAACCTCAAAGTAAATTGTGGATCTCTATAAGAAATCATCAAAATTGGAACCCTATGAAAACGAACAATCTCAGCAATATACAACTCCACTAACCTATGCAAAGAATAATTAGTATGCACAGCTAAGAAATGCACACTCTTCGTAAATTGATCCACTATGACCCAAACCGAATCCTTCTTTGATTGAGTCAAAAGCAAACCTGAAACAAAATCCATAGTAATCATTTCCCACTTCCATCCAGGAACTGCAATCAGTTGCAACAAACCTGAAGGAAACTGATGTTCAATTTTCACCTTTTGAGAAACCAAACATTGAGTCAGAAAATCTGTAACTTAACACTTCAACCTAGGCCACCAATAAACCTCTCTAAGATCATGATACATCTTACCACTACCAAGATACATAGCGTAAGGGCTACTATGCACATAGGTAAGAATCGCTTGCCTGAAATCTACATCATGCGATACACACAACCTACCTTGAAAATTCAAGATACCATCACTATCAACATCGAAATCTCCCTTAACACATTGCTCAACCTATCGAATCCTCTTTAATAACTCTCCATCTAAAGAATGCTTCTCCTTAATTTGTTGCGACAAAGTTGCCCTCACTTGAAGTTCAGTTAACAAACAACCACCACTGCCCAAGCTTAAATGTGCAAACATAGCTCTCAATTCCGACATCGAATTTCTACTCAAAGTATCAACAACTACATTTGCTTTACCAGGATGAATAATGGCCGGATTATAATCCTACTGCTAATTACCACATCATTAACATATGATTCAATGCATCTTCGATCCATTTGGTACCGCTTAGCCAATCATTGTTTTTCATCTTGGAATCAGTTTCTAAAATATCGACACCTCTCCAAAAATCAGTACCAACTTGACATTCTGGTTCTCAAACATTTTAGCCATGTAGCAATCCAATATCAACACTTTTCATATGATATCGATAAAAGTTTATTGGTATTGATATTGCTGGCTCCAACAGTCATTAAATTTTGCATTAAATGCTAAAAATATCAATATTTTGTTAGCAAGTATTGATACTCGTGGTTGCAAATGAATTAAATGCACTGATTATTTCATCTCTAACGGCTCTATTCATTTCTCCAACACTTTGACCTTATGAGGATTTCTTTTTAGTTTGCTATTTGTATTCACTCTTTGAGAGAGTTGTGTCTTTAAGGTTTGGGTAAAAATCTTAAAAGAGAGTTCGTAGAATTAAACATTATCCTCAAAAGCTGTCAAATTAGTGAATTTGAGAAAATAATTAGTTGTGGAAAGTTAAGGTAGTAAAGTAGCCAATTAGGGCCGAACTACAAATTTTTAAAAGGTCAATTCACCCCCACTTGACAATTTCGAGTTGATTAATCGAGCTAACAATTTTGAATTTTTATGAATTTTTATAAATTTTATAAATATTGATAAATATTATAAATTTTTATAGGTTTTAGTAATTTGTTTAGAATTTTTATAAGTTAAAAAAGTTTGAAATAATTTTAATATATCTTATCTTTATTGTTTCTATAAATATTGAAAATATTTAGTACATTATAAGTAGAGTTTTAGACTCCACAAGTAAATTCAAGAGGTTGACAAATTATCCCATGAGAGTATAGTAAAATATTAAAAAGATATATATTTAAAAAGAGATATAAGTTAAATTTTTAAGGTTATTTGTGAAAAAATATATATTGTCAATGTACACATTTTAATATTTTATAATATTTTATATTTTAAGAGAAAATAAAAGATTAAATCAAAAGTTATGAGTTAATTAATTTTAACGACGAAAATGGTTAAATACAGAAAAGCTAAATGATAAGTTTAAATGATTTTTTTTTCCTAACAGCGAAGTCAATTTGGCTGCAAATTAAGGCGCGGTATCTTCTTAGTAAGCTTATAAATATTAAATGAATGGAAAGTGAAACCGGTTATTTATGTTTAGTGAGAGTTTAACGAAAAAAAGTACTGGTATCCAATTGAGACCAGAAGCATTGAGATGAAGAAAGAAAGAAGAAAAATGATGGCAACAACAGCAGCGGCAGCAAATCTTCCTTGTTTACCTCAAACTTGGAAGGCCAATAATCCCAAAGGCCGTCACAAAGTACTTACATGGGAAAGGAAAACCAAATCTCCATCACTTACTGCATGCTATTGCTCTCTTTCTGAGACTTCCCCTCTTTTCCGAGCAGCTAAGCACACTGTAGGCTTTTCTGTCCACATTACTTTATATCATCACTTATTAGTCCCAAAGTTTGTGTATTTTCTTCTTTTGTTTACTGCTAATTTTAATGCTATCGGTAGCTAGATTGATACATATATCAAAAGTGGGATGGTTATTGGACTCGGGTCTGGTCAAGCTTCAGCCATGGCCATTAAGTATTTGGGTCACCAAATTCGTGCAGGTGCTTTCAAACACATACTGGGCATACCTACGTGAGTTTTCCTTTTCTCTCTTTCATTTTATTTTTCTCACTTTTTTCTTTCTTGTTTCTCATATGAATTCTCTCACCTTTCATTTAATCAAACACATACTTGGAATGGCTTTATATATATATATATATATAATGTATATATTTAGGAATTCAATTCTTTTTGTTGATTTTTTCTTTTTTAGATGACCTTTGAGTAAAATGTTCATGACTGCATTTGCAAGTTCTTGCTGGAGAAATCAATATTGGCCAACTTTTTTTCCCTTTTGACTTCTCCATAAAGAGTCCATCCTTTGATTTTACTATTACTTAGGAGGCAGTAATTAATTTACGTTCTCAAAAGGCTCTTCTTTTCTGTTTTTTTTTTCATTTGGTGATTCTCTATGTTTATGTTGCACATGGCCTGGACAAGTACTGTCGTCTCATTGTCATTTAATTTAATTCCTTTTATGCTAGCTTGCTTCTCTATTTTTGCCGTCTTCTTTGTTATTTTATAATCTCTGTAAGTTGATCTGGATTTTTGCAGGTCTGTAGTAAGTGCAAGTGAAGCAGCAAAGGCTGGAATTCCATTAGGAGAGCTTGGAAACAGTTCTCAAGTTGGTCCTAACTCTACTCCACCCTTAAATTTCCCTTAATTGGGTTTTGATTGCTGCATTTTTAGTTCTAGGAGAATGTTTTAATTTGTTGAACCGTCAAATATCCTTGCTCTAGAATTTTGTTGTGAACTTATTAAGTAAAATCAGCGCTAGTCTGCAAAGCTTGTTCTTTGTTGTTGGGTCACTAGGCATTTACAAGTTCCAACACACCAACAAATTTCCATTTGTTGCTGCTATAAGATTATTTTTTCCATAACATTTATAATTTTGTCTCTAAGTCTTCCGACTTTCATGGGTCTGAATTCAAAATTAGCAAGGTATGCTTCAAGATTCAAACTTTTTTATGGTAAGATGTAGGATTGCTTTTTGCAGATTGATTTTGCATTTGATGATGTTGACATAATAGAGGAAAGGACATTAATTTCTGTCATCGGATGCCAGAGACTGCAAGGTGAGGAGTCCATAATCCAAGAGAAGGTGAGTTAGTTTTGTTATCTGTCGTATTTCAATGTCCCTCTAGGTGGAGCCCCAACTTGGAAACTTA
The DNA here is from genome assembly GCA_025506655.1 of Gossypium rotundifolium. Classification (NCBI taxonomy): domain Eukaryota; kingdom Viridiplantae; phylum Streptophyta; class Magnoliopsida; order Malvales; family Malvaceae; genus Gossypium; species Gossypium rotundifolium. The sequence continues at coordinate 52,636,678 of CP106727.1, forward strand.
CCAGAACACATACAAGTTATTCATGGTATTTCATAACATTATTGTTCTGACTTTATAGAATCTAAAATTAGTTCAAATCTGGTTTAGTTACTTTATTGTGAAGCTCTTACTGCTAACTTTCACTTGCAGCTGGTGCTAAGCATGGCTGATCAGCTTGTATTCATGGTTACAGAAAGTCAGTATAAACGTGGTCTAGAGGGTTCTATTCCAGTTGTAATTGAATCAGTAAGAAGCTAAATCAACCTGCTCACTACTGTAGTAAATATGTGAAACAACTGTAATGAACAAAAGAATAAAATAAATAGATGAACTGATTAATCTTTGTATATTTTTTAGCTCAATTGGCTGGAAACTGCTGAAGAGATTGATGACCTATTTTTAGGTGATGCAGAGGTATGATATGTATTTGTATGCATGCCTCTGTGTGTGTCTGTATGTAATATCATTTTGAAGATATTTTAGAGAAGTTTTAAGACTTTTTGACTTTTATGAGCCAAACCTATGTTAGGAAAGGCCATTAATGATGTGGTTTAGGGGAAAATAGCAACAAATCAATAGAATTAGGGCTATAGAATGAGGTAGAAACAAGTCGGAACTCTAGAAAGTTATAAAGAATCTCCGGTCTTCCTTTATTAATTCAAAGATGATAATAAGAATAATAATGGCTATAAAGCCTACAACTTATCTATATAGGTTTTCTCTCTTACAAGTTACTAATTGCAAATTAAGTTTCATTCCTAGTCTTGGTTTAAACCCTAAAGATAACTAATAGCCCTAGTCATCTATAAAATATCTAATACTTCACTGAATAAATTTGAAATAATAAAAAAAAAATGTTATAATATATCTAAAAGCTCTTCCGTCATTCTCTCTGACTTGGATTCTTATTTGTTATTCTTTTTTGTCTTTCTCTCGGCCATATGCAGCTCCGCATTACAAAGTTTTAGTTCATCTCGGTCCTTATGCAATGGCTCATTAACTGTTACGACCTTGTTCCCTTTTGCTTTGTCCTCTAACCTAGCCTAAAGAGCAGTGTCCTTTCCTTCTCATCATGAACTAATTCCATCAAGGTCGAACATATTCTCCATTAATTCTTCTCTTTCCTCAAGGCATTTTTAAGACACTCCAATTCTTGTATTTTTAACCCTTGCTATTGCTTCTCGTTCAGTTCTCCCAACAATTGATTAGTAAATCTTTTGAGATTCTTCAACAGCCTTTGAATAATCCTGCATATGTTTCTCATACATTTCTAGACTAGGGGGCTTAAAATTGTTAGAAACATGTCCATTTACAGAGCCCTTAGCAACAGACTGAGATTTTGATTCACGATGTAACATGAAATCATTATATCCGTTTGAAGAGCAACACAAATTTCTTCCCTTTTTTTGTTTCAAATTGGAACAGGTGAAGAACACCAGCAACTCTCATCTTGAAAAATACAGTAGTGTTGTTGTGTTATGACCATGAGTATGAGATCGAGTTACTGGGTGATTAATGGGAAAATCAAATTCAACAGAAGGGTCTTTGCCCTTGTTTCAATTCTGAGTTTTGCCTATTGTGAAGGAACTCTAAGGGAGTTTCCTACCTTATCTTACAATGCAGACTGTTTTCCGCATTCTGCGCTATCTAAAGTTTGCACCAGGAAAAGCTGTCCTTTTCTCTAAACATGGTCATCTTCAGATAGAAGCCTTTACAGATGCAGATTGGACAAGTTCTCTGGATGATGGGAGGTCTACATCTAGGTATTGCAGTCTTGTGGGAGGAAACCTGTTCACTTGGAGGAGGAAGAAATAAGTGTGGTTGCTAGATTAAATGCAGAGGCAGAATATAAAGCCATGGCTTAGGGAGTTCGTGAGCTTTTATGGTCACAGAAATTACTGGAGGAACTAAAATTATCAGAAGAAAGCAAATTATCTTTGTATTGTGATAATAAAGCTTCCATTAGTATTGATCAGACTCTGGTTCAACATGATTGAACTAAACACATCGAAATCAATCGATACGTTATCAAAGAAAAGTTGACTATTGGAGCTCTAAAACTAATCCATGTGACATTGGACAGTCAGTTAGCTAACATCTTCACTATAGAACTAAACGACAGAATTTATCATAATTTGGTTTGCAACTTGGGCATATGTAATATCTATGCACCAACTTGAGGGGAGTGCTAACTGTTGACTAATTGTATAGCTGTTAACCAGTTGTAAATTAGTTTTTTAGAGATTATTATTTGATAGCAGATAATTGGGGATTGTAGAATTATTTAGTTGCTTTTTTCTTTTTTCTTGTATGTGTATAAAAAGATTGTAATTCTCCACATTGTTGGATATCAGAAAATTAAAAATTTCTTCGCCAAACCTCCTTTTTCGCTTCTTATTCCGGTTTTAACAATTTCAATTCTTTAATAAGTTTAGATGGTGATTTTATTTCTTTCCGTAGTTTTCTTGATTGTGCTTTTATTTCAGTTAACTTATTTCCTTTCTATGACAGGTTTAATAAGACTGATCCTTATTTAAAGGAACCTTAATCAAAATTTCTATAAAAAAAAAAAAACCTGAAGAGATCTAGGTTTCTCTCTAATGGGTTCTAAGATTTTAGTCTCCTTTTGATGAGTTGAATTAAATATTCATATAGGTTAGCTCTTTGCAAGTATGAACTACTGAGTTATACATGAAGTTTATGTAACTCAGCTCCTTCCATGCTTTGCTTTGTACTTGATGCAATTTAGTTATTTATTTTCTTTTTCCAAAAAGAATTTTTAGGTTATTCAGACGTAACCTCTCTATGGGCACACACAAAGACAAACATATACTGATAGAGATATATATATTTTGCTGACGGCATTCCGGGGAAGTGTTACTCTTTTTTACCATCATGCGGCTTAGGCCTTTATAAGTACAAACTACCTGGTTTTTCTTCGTTTGGGAAGTTTATACAACTCATCCCCTACCATGTCTTGCTTTGTACTTAATTCGGTTGCCTAATTTTCTTTGGCTAGAAGAAGAATAGTTGTAACTGTTGGGAAGGATGTGGAAGCATGCCCAATAAATTTAAATATTCTTGGAACTTTTTTATATTGCTCAATTTTTTTCTCTTTTGTGTCAAAAGAGTGGGAAGAAAGAACAATTTACTTGCTTGTCAAGCTAGTGCGATCATTAAAGGATTATCTGATACATTTATGGAATACATTTTGATGGATGGCCTATAGCATAAGCATAAGCATTGGCTCCCAAGTCTTTCATATTTTCCGTTGCTTGTAATAGAAGTTTTTCTCTCATTAGAATGTCGAAACTTTGAGAGAACAGTTGCCATACAAGAATAGGTATACAATAAAGATGTTTCATCAGCAGAGCATTCTAGATTCTAAATCACGAGCCAATGAACTTTCTTATTTCCTTTCCCCAGTAGACCATTAGAAGCTAGCTTAGCGTTTTTGGTTTTGTAGTTATAGTTGTAATTCAAATGCAGAATGTGCATAAAGAGATATTTATTTGGGAAATTTGTATTAGAGTGAGTGTAAAGTCATTTTTCTACTTTAATGATTTGTTAAGGTATGGAGGAGACCATCTATAGGTCATGCAGATCCACTTGGGGGTGACTTTCCATTAGTCACTAGCGAAGGTCATAATATTCTGGATGTTATCTTTACATCTCCAATAGCCAGTCTTGGTAAGCTAGAGAAATGAGTAGTGTTTTTTATTTTGCAAGCTATATTTGGTTTTAATTTCTGTTGCAACCTACAGCTGAAGTTGCTGAAAGCCTTGAAAAAGTTAATGGTGTTGTAGAACATGGAGTCGTCTCCAAATTCCCGTGAGTTCCATGTTTCCCTTTTGAACTTTTTTGTTATATCGCATGCATAAGAAAGCCAATTTTGATTGACAAAACTAACATATTTAATCCAAATGCAAATAGATATTTGACAGATTAGCCTTTCATATGTTTAATCTCTTCCAACTTATGTGATGTTACAGATGCAAAGCAATTGTTGCTTCTGAAAGTGGATTGTCAATTGTTGACAATATTCCAACAAATGCACTTGGGGAGTTTAATCAAAACCAATTCAATTGTTTGCTTGCTGCTTAAGAATATAAACTAGCACTTCTTTGGCGTAACTCTTTCTTACATGTTGGCTGGCTTCTGTTTGATTGCATTAATTTTTTTTTTTTCAAAGTGATAGTATTAATTATTTAATAATATAAAAGTAGGGACATTTCTTAAGATACTGAATATTGGATATGGTATAAAGTTGTTGTTTTTTAATGAGAGAATCAATATCTCTAGTTGTTGATGAATTATTAATATTGTTACGATACTCACTATTATCGACCCATAATCTAATTAGGCTCAAGTCGGGTTCTACACAGTTCACACTTTAAGCTCACGTGACATTATGAGTTCGCACATGAGACCGCACGATGTGGGTTCGCACGCCATCACACAAACGAACCCCCATTATATAAGCACGTGTTAGACCTAGAGTAGGGTACGTGTCGACATGTATGGAACTTACCTATGACATCACATCTATGAACAGTAATCATGTCATATAAATACATAGCTTCACCGTTTAAAGGACACATCGGAACACTTAACAATGTCGTGCGGTGAGTGTGGACAAACTTCCAATTTTTAGATTGCTAAAAAACCAAAATGGCTCATCCCAATGAAAATTTCCCCACTAATTATCGTTTGGACAAGCAGGAGGTTCCGCACAGGCAATCAACCCAGCAAGATAGACCTTTTGGATGGTTGGTTTACCAATCGACCAGAAAATTTGGGAAACTCAAGCCATGCAAGTGCTTCTAACTCTTTCGATCTTAACGTTCCTTCTGATCAAGGACCATCATTTCTCTCTGATCAAGGAGCATCGCCAAAACAGTTATTCGCTTTACGGGAGCAGCTAAGGTTGATGAAGGAACAGATGGCTCAACAAAGTGCTAGGTCCAAACAACAGCAAGCATTCCAACAAGAATTGTTAAGACAAAACGAAGAGTTGATGAGGAACATGTAGTTTGACAACTTTAATCTTCAAGATAACATCACACCTGCTTAGGAGGAGGATGTAGGGGCACATGTAAAATCGTGGTTGAATGAAATGGATGCTCTACATAGAGATGTGCGAGCATTGCATCCTAATGCTCACGATATGGATTAGTTGTTTTGCTCTAACAATCCACTGGCTCCAGAGATAATAGTTGTGAGCTTACTAGCTGAGTTTAAGGTTCCAAAAGAAATGTTCGAATGAAGAAGGGATCCTCGGGCATATATCATGCAGTATAATGATTATATGAATGTGTTAGGGGCCTTTGATGTCGCAAAATGCAAGACTTTCTCGACGACCCTTAAGGGAAGTGCAAAAGATTGGTATCTGTCTCTCCCTCAAGGCTCAATCCGAAGCTTTTCAAAGTTGGGTCAAATGTTCTTGGGAAGATTCTGGGCTCATAGAATAATAATTAGCACTCCTATGAGTTTGATGTCTGTAAAACAGAGGGACGAAGAATCTTTACAAGATTATGTTGAACGTTTTCATGCAACAACGTTAAATACCAAGAATTTGGAGGATCGATGGGCCATTGATGCATTCATCATTTGTGTTTTGAATGAACATATGCAATATTCATTTTCTAATAATATCCCTCAGAGTTTGGTAGATTTGTATAAAAGGACCCATAATTTCACTAAAGCAAAAGAAATTAAGAGAGCGACGTAGAATATGTTCTAAAAAGATGACAGGCAAAATTTAGAAACTGACAGGGAGTTTGCGATCATTAGGGTCCGCCTTTTAAGGCTTTACGGGTACAAAGTGGAGGGCAATAGAGGGTTTATTCGCAAAATGAATCGTCGAGGCATTGCAAAGGCCTTAAGCTGAGCAGACAATAAAGTATGTCTTTCATAGAAAATTTGAAACTTATACTCCTCTAAATCCTACACATGCCTATATTTTTAGTTAGGTTAAAAGTTTGGGCATCTTGACAAGTCTTCCATCTATGCAGTGCAATGTGTCAAGGTCCAACTCGAGAGATAGGTGTAATTTTCACAATAACGGGAGACATAAGATCGAGGATTGTTCTTTTCTGAAATATGCTATTGAGGAAGCAGTTAAGAATGGCGAGCTAAAAGATTTTGTGGCTTAGGTTACAACTCCATCAGGTCAGAGTTCATGAGGTGCTGACAAGGGTACGCAAAAGGTTAAAGAAATAATATATGTGATAATTGGTACAAATGAAGAGTGGGTAACCTCTAACACAAAGAGAAAGACTCATCTTAGAAGCGTAATGTTAGTCAGCTCGCCAAAAAGGCCACATCAACAAGAAAAATGGAAGGTGGATTTCAATGATGAAGATGAAGACTTGGTATGTGATGAAGAAGGAAATGATTTGATGGTTGTATCAGCAACTATAGTAGGGTTTGAGGTGAAGAGAATCTTGGTTGATAGTGGCAGTGCTGTAGATATGTTAACTTAGTATGCTTACTAGAAAATGGGGTTGAAAGAGCAAGCTTTGAAGAGGGCAAGCCCTTTGTATAGTTTTGCTAACCATCCAGTTAAGGTAAAGAGATGCATTACTTTACCTGTTACCTTGGGGGATGGCGAGCACACCACAACGGAATATGTTCTGTTCTTTGTAGTAGACCATCCAATGACCTATAATGCCATTTTTGGACGTCCTATTATGAGAATGACTAATATAAGATTGCAACTTTTTGTATAAAGATTAAGTTTTCTACAATGACAGGGATAGACTTTATGAAGTCTGATCAGCGAACAACTAGACAGTGTCACATGTAATCAATCAAGCAAACGCGAATAGATGCTATAGGAATAGAGTTCGCAGTAGATAGGAATGGCTGGTTAAGTTTTGGATTTGGGTAGTTTGGATGTTAGAGGTGAGGAAAGAATTAGAAGCTAGAAGCAGCAGAGGTCACAGAAACTTTACATTTGTTCTATGATAACACAGATATGTTTGTAAAGATTTCTTCAGCATTAGTAGAGGAGGAAAATGACTTTTTCAATGTTTAAGAGCGAGCTCTGACATTTTTGCATGGTCAGTAGTCGATATGCATGGTGTGGATCCTTAAGTGATTGTTCATAGATTAAATATATCTCCAGAGATCAAGCCAATTAAACAAAAAAAAATAAGATTTGTTCCACAGGTCTGGAGGCCATAAGGCAAGAGGTAGGGAAACTATTTTCAATGGGGTTCATTAGAGAAGTGACGTCCCCTGATTTGGTTTCGAAGGTTGCAATGGTGAAGAAGGCCAATGGAAAGTGGAGAATGTGTATTGATTTCACCAACTTTAACAAAGTTTGTCTCAATGATAATTTTCCTTTACCCTCGATTGATAGGTTGGTGGACATCCTCAGGTCATAAATTCATGAGTTTTATGGATGCATTCTCATGTTATAACCAAATTTCCATGGCCCTGAAAATAAAGAGAAACAACCTTTGTCACAGAATAAGACTTATTTTGTTATCGAGTGATACCTTTTGGGTTGAAGAATATAGGTGCGACCTACTAGATATTGGTTAACAAGATATTCAGAGAGCAAACCAAATGCAGTGTTGAGGTGTACGATGATGACATGTTGATAAAGAGCTCCACTCTGAGGGAACATATTCAAGATTTATATGATGCTTTTGCTGTCTTGTGAGCTCATAGCATGAAGTTGAAATTAGAGAAATGTGTTTTCGATGTAAGAGAGGGAAATTTCTAGGCTTTTTGGTTTAAGAGAGAGGGATAGAAGCGAACCTAGAAAAGATTTGAGCCATTTTAGGTATGCCTCCCTTGATGACCATCAAGGATATTTAGCGCCTAATTAGGAAGGTGGTTGCACTCAAAGGTTCATCTCTAGGATGGCAGATAAATGCTTACCCTTCTTCAAAGTGTTGAGAACTTCTTTTAGTTGGATAAAAGAGTGTCAAGTTGCTTTCAAAAAGCTCAAGTCATATCTTACATTCCCACCACTTCTGATGTCGCCTCATGTGGGGGAAATTTTTTACCTTTATTTGGTGACCTCAAATGAAACGATAGCAGCGGTTTTGATCAGAGCAGAGGGAGTTTGCCAATTCCTAGTATATTATGTTAATAAGGTGCTACAAAATGGAGAACAAAGGTATTCAAAGACAAAAAAATTTATTTTCTCTTTAGTTATTGTAGCTCGCAAGTTGTGTCCTTATTTTCAGGCTTATCTTGTAACTATCATGACGAATTAGCCTATTAAAGATATTTTGTCTAGAGTGGATACTTCAAGTAGGATGACCAAATGGGAAATTGAATTAGTTGGGTTTGGAAGAGAATATGCCCCAAGAACAACGATTAAAGCTCATATCCTAGTCGATTTTTAAGGTGGAATACTCTTTCAATAAATTATCAGACCTTACAGATGTGGTAGTTAGCTCATCACAGAGGCAAATGAGTTTAGTTGTGAAGCCAAAGTGTTGGGTAGTTTATGTTGATGACTCCACAGTGAAGATAGGGTCAAGAGCTGGTGTTCTTTTGGTAGATCCTGAAGAAAATGAGTGACAATATGGACTATCTTTTGGCTTCCAAGCATCTAACAATGTTGCAAAGTATGAGACACTAATTTGAGGATTACAATTAGCTCTACAACTAGAAACAAAGGAACTGATCATACATACATATTCTCAACTCGTAGCAAAAGTGATGAATGAGGAGTATGAAGTAAACGAGTCAAGCTTGAAGAAATACCACACTCAATCACTCATGCAACCTTGCAAACATGTCATTTAACTAGGGCTTGAAACGTACCTGATTCAGCCCCCTTAAAATCACTTACTTAGTCATTTAACTAAGTCCAACTAGCAAGCTTAACCATTATTTTAAGTATTAAAATTATTATTTAACATTTATATTTTATAGGTTAGAACCCACACCTTAATTTCACACAATCGTAGCACTACTTGTGAAACTCGTGATTCCTCCTTTAGACTTAAACTAAACCTAAATTTAAATACAATATTTATCGATTTAAAACGTTTCTAAATCAGCCCTAAAATACTCTCTTAAAGGTTCAATGAAATTAGCATTACCATTATAATTTTCAGATTCAAATCGACTTGGCTATTTATACTAATTTGATGCGAAATGTACGGGTGAACGAGATCTAATTATTGTTGATCCAAGACGTTTAAATCAGCACTTAAACATAATTAATCCCCAAAAATCAGTAACCAAAAAACCTCCATTCAGACTTTAAAGCAATCGGCCAAAGCAAAAATTATTAACAAAGAGAAACAGTGAAAGATCTCGCACAAGTTTGCACTTTGCACTACCAATTAACTAGATCAGAGTTGTCGGATGGACATCTTAGTTAATTACTCAAATAGGAGCATCTAAATTAGATCCAAATAGAGGGGAAAATAAAAAAAAAAACTTACAATAGTTGAGGTGGCAACTAAAAAGAAACGGCCATCCCAAAACAATGGTGTTCTAAAAAGGTGGCAACACCACTTAAGACTATAGAAAAAGTAGATCTCGGGCGGCACAAGGTGGAAAGCCAAAAAGAACAATTTTAAAGCCTGGAATGATGATTTATTGGCTGTAAAAACAACAGCCAAAAATTGACACACAAAGCACAACAACAGAGAAAGAAAAATAAGACTTACCGACACTGATACGAACAAGGGAGAGGGGGCAACAATGGCCAGCAAAGAAGGCTTCTAGGAGCAGAAAAAGAGAAGTTTAGGGCAAAAAATACGGTTGGTTTATGAGGTTTAGGAATTCAATAAGGTGGCTACAAAAACAAAAATAAAAACTCTAACAATGAGGCGGCACAATTGTGATGAAATCTTAAAGGAAGAAAGTTTGAGATAAAAAAAATAAAAGAGGAGAGGAGAACGGCTAGGGTGGGAGAAAAACTGATTTATGGCTAAAAAATAAGTGAAAAAGTGATATTTATACCTAGGTTAAAAGACATGGGCGACACAAAAATAGGGGGAAGGAGAAAAATTAGCAAAATTAAGCTATTTTGCAAAGGAAGAGAATCAAACTCAGGTTTCTAAGTGAATTGCTCTATCCCTTTGTTTTCTCTTAACCACTAGGCCAATTACTCATTATAAAAATAAATTTTCCAACTTTAAACAAAAAAATTTAGAATGTTCCAGGTTTGAAGCAAAATTTGCAAAATAATAAAAATGGTGCAAATGAAAGTAGGGGTGAGCGTTCGATCGAATCGAATCGAATCGAATGAAAAAATTTCGAGTTAATCGAGTTGGCGAATCATATTTTATCATCCTAATTCGATTTGAAATTTTATCGAATCGAGTCGAGTGAGATGGAATTCGAATCGAATCGAATCGAATATATTTGTTCGAGTTAAATTTTAAAAAATAATTTTGGGTCCTTATAACCACTATCACCCATCGTAATAAAATTTGTCCACCTTAATCAAATTTTTATTAACTTTCATCACCTCATAATTTATTTATTAATCTTTTATATACGGGTTAGCTTCTTTGCTTGCTTAGTTATTTCAATTATCTTGATTCTTGTCACTATGTATTTTGGAATTAAAATATATATTAAATGTAAAATGTGATTTTTTAATAAAAGTTATTTTAAAGATAAAATATGAAATTGATACAAATATAAAATTTTAATACTAATATTTTATGGCATAAATAATAATTCAATTTTAATATAAATATTCAATATGACTAAACAATTCAATAATATAAATAATATAAAATGTGAAATTTAATTTAATAATATAAATAGTAGATATAAATAAAATTATTGCTATTTATGTTTAATGATTTTTTGGATAATTTTGATTTTTATTTGAGAGTAAAAGGTGAGAAGTTTAGGGGAAAATAAAAATTTTGGGGAATAAAAGTTTGAGGAAAGTAAATAGGGAGTAAAATTTTGGAAGGAAAATATAAAAAAAATTTGGGGGGATGGGTTTGGGATAGATGGGAGGTGGGATGGGAAGGAGTAAAAGTTTTAGGGAAAAGTGGGAGGAGTAAAAATTTTGGGGGAATAAAAAGTTTTGAGGGTTTTGGAGTAAAATTTTGAGAAAAAGTAAATGGGAGAGTAAAATTTTGGTGGGAAATGGATTTTGGGTAGATTGGAGGTTGGGATGGGAGGAATAAAAGTTTTGGGGAAAAGTGGAAAGGAGTAAAAATTTTGAGGAAAAGTAAAAGGTTTGGGAGTTTGGGGTAAAATATAAAATATTATATTTTAATATTCAAATTATTCGAATTATTCGAGTTATTCGAATTCGAAAACTCAACTCGATTCGAACTCGAAATTCGAGAAAAAAATTCGAGTTGACTCGAATAACTCGATTAACTCGAATAATTCGATTCGTTTAACTCGAAATTCGAATTTTTTTTCAATTTTTTCGAGTCAAATTGAGTTTTGCTCACCCCTAAATGAAAGAATTTGAACTTGGGTTTCAAGGAGAATTTCAACAACACTTAACCAATATACTAGTAACTCAATTTTTCTTAAAAATGCACAAATAATCTCAAAAATTTAGGCATGACCTCTCTCTCTCGATTCACAAACCCGATTCTACTAACCCCGATTTTTGGAATGTGACAATCTCCCCTTCTTAAAGAAATTGTCCTCAAAATTTTCTTAGTCACAAAAATTGTTACCCCTTTTCTTCAAATCGGGTCACCACACTTTTCTTGCGCAACTCTGATTTTCAATACAATTCCAGACATGCTTCTCTTAAATCCCTATGGATATCTGTTAAAGATCTAATTACAGAAATTTTACTATTGGATTCCTCTACCTTGATTCCAAATTCAACAGAAACTCTATTAACACTAAACAGACAAGTGAAGGCAAAAGTCAATCAATGCAAAGTACAATTTAGGAGATGTACCTACATTGACATTAGCCACATCTCTGTCCTCAGATGCATATACTATAATAGGTTGTCTAGCTTCGGCCTGATTCTCATCCTGAACTGGTGCTCTCTATTCCTGGTTACCATTCTCATTTCGATTTTGGTTACGGTCCCTCTAATCTAACTGACTACCTCTTTGGTTTTGACCCCTAATCGGACCCTGATTCTGAACCAAAGCTTGCATCTGATCATCTCGACGAGGACAATCTTTAATTTTGTACTCCATCGAGTCGCAAATCGATCAAACACCTATTCTTCTCCAACACTCGTCCAGATGGCTCCTCTCACACTACTGACATGCATGAACCTGTCCATCTCTAGGACCCACTACTTTCATATTTTGTGGTGGCCTAGCCTCTCTAGTCTGCTTAACAGAATGCGGATTTGGGCTAAAAAAGCCCACCTCTCTCCTAGGTTGATATTTCTGTTTCCGCTTTTCTCGCGCTCCATGCACTTAATCTCTTCGATAGTTATGGTTTTCTCGGCCAAAGACTCAAATACACGCTCTTGATGTGGAGCTACTTGAACCTTAAGGTCATACCTCAAACCCTCTTAGAAATGAAAACTTTTTTCCTATTTTAATGCCACCATACTCTGTGCATAGCGACTAAATCTCAAAAATTCCGCCTCATATTTGGAAACTAACATGTCGCCCTGTTTTAGCTCTATAAACTCCAAACGTCGAGCCTCAACATGATGAGGACCAACAAGTTTACCCTGAAATGCATCCTGAAAATAGGTCCAATCAATACGCTCTGGTAATGTTCTTCTAACCATTGATTGCTACCACCTGTATGCCTCATCCCTCAACAAGGATACAACACCCTTAAGTTTCTGCTTGAGAGCGCAATTTAGACCATCTAATATGTGTTTCGTGGTCTCCATCCAATATTCAGCCACTGTGTGGATAGTTTCAGCAATACCCTTGAACAACTCTGCCCCATTTGAGCGGAGCCTCTCAGCAATCGTCCCATGACTACTACCGCCAATTGGGGCCCAGCGACCCTTTATAAGACCATTAACAAAGCTTATGTAATCGGATCATCCCCATCATGCTTATTATCATAATTCTGATTATCCATATTCCCACCCTCAGTAATGGGTTCACTATTGGCCTCATTAGGTTCATTATTTTGTACGTGCTCTTGAGACGTAGACGGAGCCATCGAAGGTCGCTCTCTACGACCCCTCCTACCACGAGTTATCATTCCACGAGTATTCATCTTTATGTCTTATAAAATCTACAATTTAGAAGTAAGAATGTTTTTAGTATTTTGTTCAATCTCTTATCACACTTTAACTAAGTTCTTTTGTTTAAAGTTTTATGCAATAATTCTTAGTGTCATTCTAGAGTTTCAGTATTGTTTCTATGGGCACGGCATCGGACCTTCGAACTTCATTGTTTCCTGAAAGAAAAAAATTTAAATGTTGTGGTTTGTTTTTCATTTCCCTTTTTTCATGTATGCATGCATGCAGAATCATTTTTGAAAAGAACATAATTTAGTCTAAAGTTTTGAACCTTGACTCTGGTACCACTGAATGTAACACCTCAAACCTAGCCTAGATATTACGACCATATTCTTGAGGTCACATTGACCACAGAAATGGCTAAGTAGAAATGATCAAACCTTCAAAAATTTATTTTTAAAGTGTTTGCTTATTTTCAGAAAATCGTAGTGGCTTTTATTTTATAAAAATGTTAATGTTATCGAGTTTCAAATAATATCTAATTAAACAAAAGTTCTTATTAATTTTGGAAACATATTTGACTTATAATTTACTTTTAAGAAATTCAAGTACTAATTTTGCAACGGAAAATACAATGACTTTAATCTAAGTCGAGCAACATGCATTGTCCAATTTCAAAATAAGTATATAAATTCATTTAATGAGTTGAGTATGCATGCATAAAAACTCCAAAACAAAGAGAAAAACTCAAACCACAGACCAATAACTTTACAGTAAAAAAAACCAAGTAAATTTAGGAAAAACGTAAGCATAATAAATTATATGTAACAGTCCTGTTCAGACCCTAGTTGGAACAGTGGTTTCGGAACCACAAATTCGAGTCAGTAAAATATTTTAATATTATTTTCTGTGCCTTTGATATGTGATTAAGCATGTGTTAAAATTTCATAAGTTAATTTGTCTATCTGTGTGTTTAATTTGATAAAAGATTAAATTGCATTGAATGCAAAATCTGCATGCTTTATGAAAAGACATCTATTTGAGATGGCTTTTAAATGGGGAGGCCTTATGTGGCAATTAAGCCATTTGGAAGATAGTGGTTGCTTAATGGACAATAATGGCCTTGAATTATATGTTATTATATGTTTATTAAAAGAGCTAAAAAAGTAATTTGATTAATAAAAGATTATTAATGAAACAAAAGCATGAAAATAGGATTGTTATCATCCTTAGTGCCGAAAATTAGCAAAGAAAAAGAAGAAAGAAGAACTTCTAGGTTTCAGCTAAGATTAAGCTTGATTCAAGGTAAGTTTGACTTCGGTTTTTGATAATTTCTACGATTTTGAAATTGTTGCTTCGTATATTACAAAACCCATGGCTCAATTTTAAGAATTGATGATGATTTTGAAATGTGTTTTTTATGAACATATGAGCTTTGGAACATTTGATGATGAAATATGGAATATATGTGTTTGATTAGCATATTTTGTCTTTGGAGTTTTGTTGATTTTGAGTAATTTGGTAGTAATTGAGAAAATGATTATTTGAGGGACTAAATTGTGAATTTGATGAAAAATATGAACTTGTATGGTCCCTATGGAGTTTCGACTATGCATGTGTGTGAACAAATGGTGTATATTTGATATTTTGAGAAAAAAATAGACTAAATTGATAAAATGTGCAAATGTGAGGGCTAAATTACAAATTGCCCTAAATATGTGTTTTGGATTGAATTGAATGATTTGATGAATGAATCGATTAAATCTGTATATGTATAGATCAAGAACCGAAGAATACGGATTTAGATCATGGGAAAGCGAAAGTAGTTGAATAACCGAATCTAATCGAATCTTCGAATTCGAGGTAAGTCGATATACAAATAAATGTATTGAGTTAAATTATTTATACATATATGATATGTAAATTGCTATGAGTATCCATTGGGATGGAATGTCTATGAAATCCGAGTTATGATTATATCGACAAGTTATCAGTGTTAAATAAGTCCCGTTTGAACCTAGGGATAGATAGGATAGCATATGTCATGACATAGGTGTCCGATATGTGATATCATGTAAGACCGCATCTGGGACGTTGGCATTGATTTGAGATTTCGTGTAAGACCATGTCTGGGACATTAGCATCGATATGAGATTTACGTGTAAGACCATGTCTGGGACGTTGGCATCGTATTTGATTCGTGTAAGGCCCTGTCTGAGACAGTGGCATCGATATCTGGATACATGTAAGACCACATCTGGGACATTGGCATTGTACGATTATTCCGAGCATTCGAGCGTCCTATTAGATTTCAAACGGTTCAACGGGAAAGTCCGAGAAACGAACGACTATGTGATTTGAATATATGTTTCAGGTACGTTTGAAAAGTACACTATGTGTGTATGAAAGGTAAGTTTCTATATGAACTTACTAAGATGAATATGTGTATTGAAATGATGAGATATGGATGAGCTATGAGTATATGTGATATTAGAGTTGAAGAATGTGGCAAGTTATGGCTAAGTAAATGAGCCAAAGATTATGTGATGCAATTGCAATGAGAACCTTTAATGTCATTGTATCAATATGGTTATGATCATGTTATGATAAGTTTATTTGTATATGGCTTACTAAGCTTTTGGAAAGCTTACTTTGTGTGTGTTTATTCTGTTTTATAGATCGTTAAAGCTACTGAAGGCTCGGGACCGTCGAGGATTGTCATCACACTACCTAAGCTCATTTTGGTACCTTTTGGAAATGTATATATTAAATATGGCATGTATAGGCTAGTCATTTGGTATATGTTTGAGATGTAAATAGCCATGTGATTTGGCTAGATAAATGTTAGTAATATGCATGAGAGAAAATGATATATGATGCATGTTTTGATATGGCTTGATGGTGGTGAAATGGTCTTATGAATGGTAAGCGTATGGATGAAATTGAGAATGCTTGTTTGATCAAAGAAATGATTATATGAAAGGTAAATGTGGATGAATCATGCTTGAATATATATGTGTCTTAGTTGTGCAAATTGGCATGATTGGAAATGAAATTGAATGTGGAGATTTGTTGATTATTTAACATGTTTTTGGTTGTCAAATGTACATGAAATGAATTGGTATATTGCTTGTAGGGTTGACCCTAGTATGGGTGGCATTTTGGCCTTACAAGTAGTCAGTTTTGTATACACGGCTGTGGCACACGGGCATGCCTTGTGACCGTGTGAATAAGTCAGTAGCTAGTCTAATTTTACACGACTATAGCACACGGGCGTGTCTGGTGGCCGTGTGAATAGGTCAGTATACATGCTCTGTTTTGGCACGGCCAGGACACATGGGTGTGTCTGGTATCCATGGGAGGCACACGGCCTGCCTACACGGGCATGTGACCTCTATAACAAGGAAATTTTTAAATTTTAGAGAATTTTTAGTATGTGTTCAGTTTAGTCCCGACCCTATTCTAAAGCATGATTAAAGTCTTGTTGATCTATTATAGGGACACTTTGATTGCTATTGATGAATTGTATTATGAAATGTTTGTAAAAGTTTTCGATCTGTCCGGTAATGCCTTTAGCCCTAATATGGTGACGGATATGGGTTAGGGTGTTACATTATAAGTCTGAAGTCCGTCGTATGTCCACATGCCATGTCCAATCCTAGTCTCGAGCAATATTTGAGATGGTTGAAAATATGGGGTGAGCTGACTATCTCAGTGTGAGTCTAAAAAATAGAACATTCAAATATCATTCACCATTAACAACATTGTAACACAAACATAGCATCAACATTATCATTCGAAAGTGTTATGGACTTAACATAATGCATAATGAATTTCTACCCCAACCATCTTATACACACCACAAGTTCACCATAACTCGTCTACCAAAATCCATACATTACGAGCTAAGTTACTACCATTATACTTAATGCAAATATACTACCATTCAAAAGAAATGCAGTATAATCTTTGTTCTCCTCATTACTCCCATAGCAATGCGGTGACAACATATATGCGATCTTAATATGCCACCATTACTCCATGAAACTCCTCTATCATCTACATAATCTCACTCCATGCACATGCGATATGTCATACAAATTTCAATCAAAATCATGTTTCCATTACATTCCCATTTTAATAGAATGTTTTACATGCTCTCATGATAGCATTCACTCCCGTTCGGTAATAACACTTGTCAATCATTCAGTTTCACCATTAAAACAATCACATTCCAACATGTCATAGTTTCATTATCATTCATAAGCAATTTTCCAGTGCATGTTTAGTAGTTTTTCATTTAGTATATTTCCCAGCAACTTACCCAAACTTACATTTCATTTTCATTCTAATACATGCTACTCATACAACAAACATACATTATATCACAAAATAATTCATATTAATTCATATCAATACAAAACATTCAAACATTTAATCACTCATGCAACCTTGTAAACATGCCGTTTAACTAAAGCTCAAAACGTACCTGATTCGGCCACCTTAAAATCACTTATTTAGTCATTTAACTAAGTCTGACCAGCAAGCTTAACCATCATTTCAAGTATTAAAATTATTATATAACATTTAAATTTTATAGGTTAGAATCTACACCTTAATTTCGTAGAACCGTAGCACTACTTGCGAAACCCGCGATTCCTCCAGTAGACTTAAACTGAACCAAAATTAAAATACAATATTTATCGAGTTAAAATGCTTCCAAATAAACCCTAAAACACCTTCTTAAATGTTCAATCAAATTAGTGTTACCATAATAATTTTCAAATCCAAATCGACTACGCTACTTACATTGATTTGATGTGAAACATACGAGCGAACGAGATCTGTAGTCACTGCTGATTTGGGACATTTAAATCAGCTCCTAAATACAATTAGTCCCCCAAAAATCAGTAACCAAAAACCCCCATTCAGACTTTAAAGCAATAGACCAAAGCATAAATTATTAACAAAGCCAAATAATGCAAGGTTTCGCACAAGTTTGCACTTTGCACTACCCATTACCTAGATCAGAGTTGTCGGATGAATGTCTTAGTTAATTACTAAATTAGGAACGTCTAAATCAGATCCAAATAGAGAGAAAAATCCAAAAACTTACAATAGTAGGGATGACAACTGAGAGAAACGATAATCCCAAAACATTGGTGTTCTAAGGGGTTGACAACACCACTTGAGACGATAGAAAAAAAAAATTTGGGGCGGCATAAGGAGGGATCTTTGGACAACCAAAAACATGGAATGCGTACCACTTAAAGAAGTATTTTGTATGAACGATTTATCCTTCTTTCAATAAAGATGTATTATTTACAAATGATGTCTACTTTATTTAACATGAATAATTTTATTTGATTTAGTTGATTTATGATCACAACTTCGAATAGCTCACTGATTTAAGATCGCAACTGATATTATTAAGGTTTATTATTTTAATATCTCAACCTAAGTTCATTTGATTTTAGATCATGAACACTTCTGTTTGAGTTAGCTGATTTAAGATCACAACTCCGAACAACATTTAAGATCGCAAATGATATTGTTAAGGTTCATTGATTTAAAATCTTAACCTAAGTTCATTCAATTTAAAATCATGAACAATTTTATTAAAGTTAATTGATTTCACAACCTTTACTCCTTAGCTCATTTATGTTAACAACTTGAGTATAAAGTTTATTTAAATAAATTTATACTTAAATACATCGTTTCAATATAAAACAAACAAGATTTTTCATTTCACATGTCAAAGAAGCAAGTACAATAAAGGTAAGCAAATTATGAATTAGCACTGGTGTCTTGAGGATTAGCGAGCACTTCACCCTCTTCTTCGTTCTCTCTTTCATTCCCATCCCTTTCACACTAGTTGTAGGAGCCACACTAGTTTCAGCAGGATCTTCAGCGAAGTAAAGACTGCTTTTCCACTTTTCTAAAAATTCTTCCCAGGTTGATTCAGAAGGGAAGTGAATGTCAAAATCCAACTGAGCACTAGTAAAATCACTAAGAGCATCAAAATTGACTCTGGAAGCATCAAAGGGATCACCAACTACTTGAGCACGCAATAAGAAGTTAGACTTTAAATCAGGTAAGTAGTCTTGAAAGCTTTGCAGAGTTTCCCTTTTGTACTTCTCCAAAGCTTCTTCATGGCTCTTCACCAGGTCAGCCATAGCAGTTTTTTTTTATTCATCCATGCTTCTAATGGTTGCTTCTAGGACATTTTTGTTAGGTCACTCACTTGCGATCTTCCCATGTAATTTTTCAACATCTTTTTGGGCAAGGGTAAGACGCTATTGCAATCTCCTATTCTACTCCAATAATTTCTTGTTATCTTCATCCAAGCTCGCATGTAACTCGCGAGCCCTTTTCAGTGCCCCCATGGTAGACTAATGACTATTTTCAGTTTCCCTCTTCTTCATCTCTGTTTTGTCTATCCATTTTCAGTGCCCCGCATTGACCATGCCAACTTCAGCTAAGGCCACTTGTAGAGAGAGTATAAACTCTTTCATGAAAGGTTTTATATACTGCTAGATGATCCAAATGGACAAATATGCTCCTTTGCCTCTTTAGACATAGAATTTTTTTCATTGCCTACTAACCTCACCAGGACTATAGGGAAACTTCTGCATGCTGAGATGCTCGAGCTATGGAAATAACTTTCCTATCTCACCATCAGAGGCAGTGAACTTCATGGAACCACTAGGAGGTAAATAGTCAACAATTACTCTAAAGGCATCATCAGTTGCTGGTCATGGTGGTGGTGGAAGATTAATAGAAAAGATAAAATTGTGGCAGGAACTGTAATAATAGGAGCTACTTTGCCATATGTTCCAGCGTGATCTTTTATTTTCTTACTGCGAAGGTCCCTTATTGGAGTACCTTATCTTCATTGCTTAGTACGATGTTAGCAGTTCCAACGGTTGCTTTTGCCTCTCTACTGCTTGCACTCCCTTCCCCAACAATAGTACCAGAGGGACCACCTCACACATTCTGCATAAAATATCGCACACCCATGTACTCATCTTTCTTGATAAGCTGGTGGATTCTTTTAAACTTTCTTCAACACTGCGAACTTTGCCCGCATCACCAACAAGTGTATTATTAACATCAACAATTAGCACAAGGGGGTTCGCACCACTTTCTCCATTCCTTGAAGATTTTGAATACCATGGACAAGGATTTAATTTACAAAAACTATAAAAATAATTTTTAGGTTTTAATTTACAAAAACTATAAAAATAATTTTTAGGTTCTCTTCTCCCCAACAATATAAGCCCAAACTCATCAGTAGCACCATGTGGCCAGGTGAACTGTGCAGGTAGTAGTCAACAGTGCCTACAACATCATCAACATTAGCTTGCCTCTATCCATTGGAGCTTATATTTAAGAGGAAGTGCTGAAACACGTTCCTTATAGTTAGAAATTCCTCCAAATCTAGTACGCGACCCCCAACCTGTTTTTCTCATAATTTCTCGCTTCCTCAAACACATGCCCTTACCAGGTATTGACCACTTGGTTGGAAAGTCAAAGCCACTATTAAGCTTATACTTAGCCCCTATGTACTTGCAGCGGTTTAGACAAAGATTCGAAGACTAGTTCGTAATGATGGATTCCACATCTTTGCAAGGAGAGAAATAGAATAAACCCACCAGACCCCCCGATTGCAGGCCTTTAGCTGATCCAAATTCTAAAAAACGACGATTAGTGGCACTTCATCGCATCGATTGCATTCGATGAAGTGACCCACCATGAAAAACCAGATAACTGCCCCAGAGCTATTGTGTGTTCGTCGAGAATGTGGTAGAATAAGGGGTGGAGTGGTAAATGGAAGCTTGCCCCTATCATGATGTAAGCTCACTTGGGGCAACCCAGGATTCATTTTTTGATCCTCTTGAGCTCCCTAAAGGTTCCATGACTCGAGCTCGAGCCAAGCGAATACAAGAGGCCGTGGCAGCTTTAGCAAGTCAGTTTGGAGCGAATTTCATCCCAAAGACGAGGGACCAGCCCGGGCCCAAACTTTGAGCCATCCGTACACTTTGGTGCAAGTTGAATTTAGCTCGATTCAGCTCACATGAGCTCGATTCAGCTCATTGAGCTCATTTAAATTATTTTCAGCTCATTACTTTAATATTTGAATAAATTAAATATTCTCTACAGCTTATAAATATGTTATGTTATTACATGTTTTTAATATGCTTTGTCTTAGCTGAATTAATTGTGTCTTAGCTTAATTAAATTTGTCTTATTTTATTATATGATTTTATTATGTCCAGGCTCAAGCCAATTTTTAATGTGTCATGAATAGTCTTTATTTAATTTGTCTAAGTGTCATTTACTATGTCCAAATTATGTTTTAATTATGTCCAGTGGAAATTAGTATTTAATGTGTTTCTTTGTGTTTAGTGCAACCGAATATTGGAGGACAATTTAAGAAGGTGCATGCATGTAGGTTCAATGTATGTGGAAGGTGCATGTTCGGCTGGTGCAAAGCATTAAAGCTGATCTCTTTTGGCTCCTCAAGGCACCCATTCAGCCAAAGGATGTCCAGCCATTAAGCTCCCCTAAGCTTGGCCGTTCCTTTCCCCAAAACAGCATAATCCCTTTTACACCATGCGTTCACACCTCCATGACTATTCAGCTTGGTGTTCACATGGGAAAGACCTTTCAAGGTAGGCCATTCACACTCAAAAAGGCTGTTCAAGTGGAACTTAAATGCTGATAACTTTTCAGCTAAAAGATGGCAATTTAATGAGCTCAATTAAGCCTTGGCCGAACCTCGCTGCTGCCATGCACCAAGCAAAAGCTTCCAAGTTCATTTGGCCTTCTAGAAACCGTCCATTGAACTCCAAATTAGCTGAATTTAGCTACAGCAAATTAAGTCTTTGTTTCTAGAATTTTCTAGCTTATTCTAGCTTAGTTTTGCTTAGCTATTAAGCTTTTTTAGGCCATTCAGCTACCCTAGCTAAGTACTATAAATACTTTGTTATTTCCATTGTAAAGGGACTTTTTGCCAATTTGATTTATGAACATTGTGTTCTTGAGTGAGTTAATCTCCTGTCCAATTTTGTACAAGTCTCGTTGACTTATCTAGCGAGCTAGTAGCGTCTTTCAACTTGTTTTTCGAACTTATCACCGTAACCCGGTATGTCGTTCACCAAACTACTATTCCGCAAACCCACCTTAAACAATATAGAAATCGGGGTGACACTTTTTAGTGTTGATACAATTAACTATTCACGTTAAACTGAGCTATCCACATAGCCATTTGTTTGTTTCTTCCCTAGCCGAACCTACCAACACAAACTTAGCCAATTTTTGCACCCTTTTCATCCACATTAAACCTACTTAGTCTTAATACAATTAACTTAAAGATTTGTGATCGATTCTCCTCGTCGATGACCGGGCAACACGTGAAGCGACTCGAATCAACCCGGGCCATCTCACATCATATCATGTGCAATGGAAGTAAAAAAACTATCGTCGTTGGTGTCCCCCAACCAATTTAATCTTTATGGAATTGAGAAGTTGTAAGCGAAGTTCTCTATTTGAATTCCCTGAACGACCAAAACATGGTTCTTTTCTTCCACCTTCATAGTATAAACGTAGGCCTCCACCGGAGTACTCACTTCATGGCATTGCGGAGGATGTTTTGAATAACACAACCACTTCCTCTAGTCCTAGCCATTGTGTTCTAATAAAACTAGAAAAAAATAGAAAAAATGATGGAAATTTTAGAGATTACCTCTAAAAATGTTCTTTTCAATAATAGCTTCTTCTCTATAATCTCGATTCAAACACTGGAATTTTTAGGACTCAGGTAACCTCCTTTTAAAAGGTTTTTCTTTGCACTTTAAAAATTCCTATATCCAAGAATAAAGGCATAAGCAGCTGTATACAGCTGTACCCCTTCTTAACACGTGGTGAAGTGTACGTTGCAGATTAAGGTATAAAGCATATTCAGTAAGCTTCTCCTTATATATTACTTCTCGTCTCACAAAACAAAGTTCAAGAAAAGTCATTTTATAACTCTTCTTCAAACCAGGTGGGGACATATTGTTATGATACTCACTATTCTCGACCCATAACCTGATAGGGTCTGGGCCGGGTTCTACACGGTTCGCACTCCAAGCTCACGTGACACTATGAGTTCACACATAGGACCACACGATGTGGGTTCACACGCCATCACACAAGTGAACCCCCGTCATATAAACATGTGTTAGACCCAAAGTAGGGTACGTGTCGACATGCATGGAACCTACCTATGATCTAAGAACAATAATCATGTCATATAAATACATAGCTTCACCATATGAGAGACACACAGAAACACTCAACAAATATATAGGTTGAATATTAGATGCACTAGTCTTATGCATCATTAGTGAACAATAATGCAAAACTTTCTCACTGCTGAAAAAAAAAAATAGTGAATAACTTATAAATAAATATTAATAACTTTATTTAAATATAAACTTGAAATTTGAAAATCAATATGAGCCATAGACCCTAAATTTTAAACTCAAATCCTAAACCAAAATAAACTTTAAATTCAAAATATAAGGAAAAATATAATAATTAAAATTGATATTTAGTTATACTTAAATAAAGTTGTTAATATTTATTGGGTAAACTAAATCAATTGTTCCTTAACTTTGATTAAAATTACGTCTCAGTCACTAAATTTTTAAAACTTTAAAAATTATCACTAATATTATTTAATTATTACAAAATATCACCTGACCGTTATGTACCATTATTGGAGTCAAGGGAGATTGATGTGGCATGTTATTTGCCACGGATTGCCATGTAACAATCAACGATATTTTTATATTTCTTTTTCTTTTTCTTTTTTTTCTTTCAGTTATTTACTTTATTTTTTTAGGGTAAACTATCAAAATAGTAACTTTTGTTTATCATTTTATTATGAAATGGCCAAAGATCTGTTACTTCCCAAACGAAAGTCTGACGTGATAGTTAATATGGATTGTAAATGTCAACGTGGATGTCCAGCTAAGAAAATTAATTGATTTTTAATTAAATAAATTGAATTTTTTAAATTAATTAAAGAAAAATGTTAATTTGGTTTCCTAAAATAATCAAAACCAATGCATCAAATTAATCCCTAAACTGAAGAAAAAAAAACATTAGTCTCTTTTTTCTTTTAGTTTTCATTTTCATTTTAACTAAAAAATTATCCATTTTCATAGTCATATTTGTTGAATCGAAACTATAGAAATCAAATTGAGTGCTCTATCAATCAGTTTAATTTTTTATTCTAAATGGAAGAATAAAATATCGAATCAATGGAGGGTCCAAACATAGATTATAGAAAGTAATGGGTTTTTTTTTTTTTTTTGTTCTTTACCTGAGTTTTGGGTTCAGATATTATGGTTTTTTACAAAAAAAAAAAAAGTGGTTCATCTTTTCATGTTTTTATTTACTTGTGGCATATAAAAAGGACATGTTTAATCTTTTTTTATTTGTGAATTGTGAGCAACCACAATAGCAAGCAAGTATAAAGGTTGGCGTGACCATTTTTTCTTTTCTTTTCTTCTTTGATGGTAACAAAGAAAACCTTATTGTTGCTTCTTTTTAAATCGAAGAAAATTGGATTTTAGGGAAAAAAAATTGTATTCCCTTTTTATAAAAAAAAATTAATTTTTTCCATCTCAATTGGATATCTATGTTAGCATTTAAAACTCATTTTAACTGTCACGTTAGACTGTTGTTTGAGAGGCAATAGATCTTAATGGCAGAGTGATCATTCCATAACAAAACAATAACGTAAGTGACTAAAACGTAATATTTCAAACATAAGTGACTATTTTGCCATTCTTTTTTGTTTCATTTTCTTTTATTTAATCATTTTTTTCCTATTTTTTTCATGAACCCTAGTCGCCTTTTGTTATCCTCGTCACTACCACTGCCCCTACCGTCACCATCTTCGTCCATCTTCTTTGGTAAAAATAGACACCAAAATTGCTCCCCTTGACATCCTCTTCACAAATCCCCACTTAGTTTCTTTGAAGACTTACTAAAATTTTTAAGAAAAAAATCAACTTTCAGATCACCGAAGCTCGAATCTCCATCTCCCACCATTAGATCTGTCAAAACCCTAAGCGTCGCGAACCAACCATAGGTCGAACCTAAATTTCTAGGTTCTCTCTCTCTGATTTCTTCTTCTATCTTTTCCTTTCTCTTTTATTTTTACTTTCTAACAACTTGTGCTCAGTGCTTAATTTGATTTGGTAAATGGTGATAGGGTGATTATGAGAGTTATTGAGATTTTATGATGGTTGAATGATGATGGTGTGATTAAAATAGTGTTTGGAGGGAAAGAAAATGAGAGAAAATCATCAAAACCAAAGTGGAAAAAGGGAAAAAACAAGTGATGGGTTTGGGAGAGAAGGAGGAAGCAAACAAAGTTGGGGTTTGATATTGTTAGTGTGGGAAAAATGGAAGTTGATTTGATTTTTGTTAGTTCTTGGTTTTAGGGGTTTGGGTATTGATAACAAGAAAAAATGAAAAATAAAGGAAACAATTTAATGAAACTTTAGGAAATAAATTTTTAATCATAGAAAAAAAATAAAAGAAAGGGTGTTATGTGGTGATTCATGTGGCAATTTAATGTGTCATATTAGAGTGTTCTGTGGTGATTCATGTAGTAATTTAATGTGTCACATTAGACTATTGTTACTCTAGTAATAGCACATAACGGTCGGGTTATTGTTTTGTAATAATTTGATAATTTTAGTGATAATTTTAAAAGTTCTAAAAGTTCGATGATTGAAATGTAATTTTATTCAAAGTTAAGAGACAATTGGTGTTGTTTACTCATATTTATTTATAAGTATTCCATTATTTTTTGTATTATCCAATAATATTATACATGAAATTCATTCATTAACGATCCATCAAATATTATCTTGTTTATATATATACTAGTTTCAATGTCACACACTACACACGTGATTATTATTAGATTTTAATATAATGAAATAATTTAATAATTTACATAAAAATATTAATAAAGAAAAGAATTTAAGGAAAATTTTGAAGTTGAATTAAAATAAATAAAAATAAAAATAACTTAAAATGATTTAAAGTTAAATTCAAAACATAAATATAAAAAGTAATGGTGAGTATTAGTTACATTGACAATATATTTTTAATTCTATAAACGGCTTTAAAAATTGACATGTAAATCTTTTTAAAGGGACTGGATTATTTTATTTTTAATAATAAAATAATAAAATGAACAAAACCAAATCGCTAGGAGTAATTCAAATCCAATCAGAAAACTAGACTAAACAAACAAAATAAAACAATCCATCAGAACCACAGCCACTTTTCCTTTCCATGTCCTATCAGCAGTACCTTGGAATCCAAACGACAACCTTTTCTTCCAGGTTTCAATCACGCCATGCATCTCCCCTACTCAATCGAGACGCCCTAAAACTTCATTGAAAACTCGAAGAAACTCAACAACCTGTCACCACCACAAGTAACCCACCTTCATCGAACCATCCCACCTAGCCACAACCCCAACCCAGATAACAACAGCCCTCAATAACGTCCCCGATCTCCAAACTCGTCATTTCCTTGTCCGACGAAAAAAACCCCTTCCTTCCCCCCTCCCGCTTTCATACACCTCCTAGAACCCCTTTCAAGGGACTTAACCGCGTCACCCAATGTGATGCTATCATAGACGACACCACCATTACTTCCCCCTTCCCCCATTTACAGGTCGTACTGATCGTTCTCCATCGCATCCCTCGCAAATTTCGGCACACACCCTCCCAGATAAGTACTCCCAACCCTCCTCAACCCCTCTTTAGCTAATATATGTGCGACTTTATTTGCATCACTGGGAACATGTTTGAATAAACATTTTTTGAAACCCTTTGCTTTTAACTTTGCATCGTATATATAGGTCCCTATAACCAACCTATCATCACTGTAGGATTTCATCTTTTTAATCGCCGACAGAGCGTGCCCTTCCAGCATCACCTCCTGAATCCCTAGGTCAATCCTCAAACTCATTGCCTGGAGATATGTAATGGCATCCACTGCAAAATCCATAGGTATGTGGCAGTTTACAATTGATCTTGAGCCCACCACTTGAACCCTCCAATTCCTAATAACTATCCCTGTGCATGATCTGCTATCCTTCCCTTGAAATGCTGCGCCAAAATTTTTAAGAAAAGGATCCTTCAGGGGCCTCTATCGCTCATACTCAACCCTTCGAACAGGTAACTTCCGCTAAATCGTATTTACTTCTTTAATGTAGGACTGAACTCTTTGCAGTATGTCCTGAGATAATAGGATCACCCTATCCTGAATCAACTTGTTCCTTGCAGACCAAATAAACCATAAGGTATAGACCATAATTCTGCAAGTAGTAATTGGGAACGCGGAAACAATATGAGTAAGCCAATCTTGCAAAGATACATTAGCAATATCATCAGATCGTTTCAAATCTAGCCTCCTTCAAGTTTCCTCTACAGAAGGACAATCTCTAAAGATATGCTCTGAGGTCTCGACATCTCCTGTACATTTTGGACACATTGTTGAACCTGCAGTCTCTTATTGTAGAAATTATAGTAGTTAGGGATATAATTTTTAAAAATTCGCCATGCTGTAATTTTTATTTTCTCTGGTAAATTGATTTTCCAGAGTTTCTTAAAAGAAAGTTGTATAATTACCATAATTACCAATAGACTCAAGTGAGATATCACCTTGGAGTAGGATCTTATAGTCACTCCTTACTGTAAAATCGCTCGACGGCTCATCCCCCCAAACTACCATGTCCTCCTACAGATTCCCAGTAATAGGGATACACCGTACCTCTCAGCAATCTCCTCACTCATACGCATGGTAAGTTGCTGCTCATCCCACTGCCTTGTTTGATGATTAATCAATTCAGACACTGGCCTGACTGACGAGTTCCCCTCTAAAATTTGTAATTTATGTTCTGGCAGCCTAGGAACCCATTCATCGTCCAAAATTCTTATATTAGACCCAGAGCCCACTCACCAGCCCAACTCCGAATTGAGCAGACCCCTCACAGCCCAAATGCTCTTCTAGGTATATGATGGTTAAGTACCAAGATTTGCATTCAAGAAATCAGTTGCAAAAATTAACTTAAAAAAATTTAATATTTGTAAAAATAACCCTGGTTTAAAAACAATCATAAAAATAATCCTAAATGAACAGTAAAATAGGGTTCTGGCCTATCAATGGTCGGAACCCCTTTGTATTTTGAACCCATGATTGCTTGATAATGGTGTCAGGCTTTAAAAAATTATTTTTTTTGGTTCCGGTCTGTCAATGGCTAGAATCAGAGTATTCTTCTTTACACCGTATAAAATTGGTATACAAAAATTTAAAAAAAAACCGAACAAAAAAAATTTTGGTGATGGCCTGTCAATGGCCGGCATCTCCTGTACCAAAAAAAAATTTAAATTTTTTTGGGTGTTGGCCTGTCAATGGCCGACACCCCCATCCCGAAAAAAAAATTTTTTGGGTGCTGGTCTGTCAATGGCCGGCACCCCCTCTACCAGAAAAAAAATTTAAATTTTTTTTTGTGCTGACCTGTCAATGGGCGACACTCCCTGTACCAGAAAAAAATTTGAATTTTTTTTGGGTGCTGGCTTGTCAATGGTCGGCATCCCCTGTACCGAAATTTTTTTTTTTGGTGCTGGCTTGTCAATGGCTGGCATCAAAACTTATATATAGTTGGTGATTTTGGTGCTAATTGTGTAAATGGAAAGAAATTTTTTTTTTGAGAGTCATCAAAATGAGAGTGTTTAATAGTATATCATCAAATGAGTTTTTTTGGAGTGGATTATATATAGAGTTTTTTATAGTGTACAACTGAATTTCGAGGTTGAATTATATACTGTCATATTTTAGCAGATTTGAATTATATACTGTCATGTCCACCCTAAAGGTTATGTCATTAAGGGTTGGATGATTATTTGCACCATAGATGGCTGACCGAGTTGTCCAACGCAGATGGACACTATCTATGGTGCAATACTATTTATTCCACAATTAGGTTGTTGTTGGAACTGGTTGGTAGAGTCTCCATGCAAAGATATCTCATGGGACAATATAAGAAAAAAAGGTCTGGAGCAGAAGACGATTAATTGTGAAGAAACTAGTACCGATGCAACGCAGACTTGATTCAATCAGAAGACGATTAATTGTGAAGAAAATAGTATTGAAAATAATTGTATTATTTCTTAAGAATGTTTGTATTTTTTATATCTCAAATTTAATATTGTAGAATGATAATATTTTATTTGTATGTAAATTTAAATTGTCGTGTAGTATTACTTATTTGAATGATTATTTTTTAAATAGTACGAAGTAAATTATTAAAAAAATAAATTTAAAACAATAAAATTGATATTAAAAAAAGGAAAATTTAAAAAAAAAGTACAGCAAAAATTTAAAATAAAGTAAAAAGAAAAAAATTAAAATTGTCGCGATCCCGGGGACGTTCCTGGCGCTGGCATGTAACGGTCCGGATGCCTCCGTCGACGATGTCGTGCACCTTGCTTAGGCGTTTGATAGTTGCTCGGTCTGGCGTCCGCTATCCCGTCCGGTGTATTTAGAAATGTAGAATAATCATATATATTATAATCGGGAGTTAAATTGTATTGCGTGACCGGAGGTGCCGAAGGAAAAATATCTTCAGTGGTAGGTGTATGTGCTTCGGGATGGAACTCCGGGTGGTATGAGGATGATCCGGATCGTGTCGTGTGTTGAGGCTCGTTGTCACCAAAAATTACTTCGAATGAAGGAAATTGATGCAGCGGAGTTGGATCCATTTCCTGTGCTGACGAGCCGAATTCTTCATATTGGGCATCGAGATCGGGGTTCGAGGCAAAATCTGACTCAATGTTCCCGAATGGCGAAACTCGGTTGCTGCGTGGTTGTGCGTTCCTTGGTTGCCATCGAGAAGATTCAAGTCTTGCGTCTCTTTGGATCAGCATGTACTGACCTTGGAATATAAAGGGTTTCCCGTGTGTCATATACCATGTTGCGTACTCAGACGTGGGAGAGAACCCTCCCTCAATGGCATACAAGGGGGGACACCTCGCATGTCACTGATTCCACAAAAGATATACGGATCATGTTTTTCTGCCCAATTTAAAGCGTCCGGCCGAACCTTTTTTTGTCCATTCCGTGGACTTCTTTGATGTCGACGGGAGGGTTAGGGATAGGTTGTGCGCAACCGAACTGCCTCAAAACCCGACCTCCATCGTGCCACTCGACCTCATGGAAATGAATTATCGACACATTTGACACGAATATCTGTTGCTGCTCGATAACCCAAGATGGTATAAGCGGCGCGATATTTTCCACATTATATGGCATCCATATGAACTGTAAAATAAAGACAACACGTTATTTTTTTTTCTTTTGCAATTATTGTATTTAAAAAAAATATTCGGAATCGTATTTTACATCATCCCCAGAATGAGTCTCTATCATCATACGATACATCGGTACGGTAAACGATCGCCTGATTCCCGGTACAGTTGCCCATCTAAAAAAAAAGAAAAATTATCAAATTATTTTTCCCATGCAAAAAATAAGTATATTATAGTATACAATAAAAAAAGATGGCAAAATTGAACTATATATTTACCTATTAACTAGTGGCCAGACATATGGTTGGTAGCTCACCGATGCAAGAAACAGCATTCGGTATAATGCCCAAGACTGCAGTAGAAGGCAGCAACCGCTCATTGTTTTCGTAGACGGCTTTGTCGCTCGACAAAACTCACGGTATAAGCATGCCAACACTGCAGAGCCCTAACTAAATCTTCCGGCAGTCTGAAGATCCTCTAATAAGGGGATATACATCATTGAGACTCTATTCTGATTGACGTCCGGCAAAAGTATCCCACCTATCAGTTGAAGAATGAAAGCTCTTGTAGCGTAGATAATGTTCATCTGCGTTGGACGGCTCAGAAGATGCTGGAAATTTTCTTTTAACCAATTAAATTTAATATGTGTTAAGTGTCCTTCCTCGTTGTCCGGGGGCACTCTCCCAAATAAACGCTCGCAAGTGGCCCACGGATCGGGCACTTTTCCAAGCTCCTACCATCGCTTCGCTTTCTATAGACGGCCCAGAGTTGTCTCTGCTCGTCTTGCAATGTAATACTTACCTCCCCACACGGGAGGTGGAACGTATGTGTCTCCGGTCGCCATCTCTCAACTAATGCCGATATTAAATCGACCCGTAGCTCAGATATCTGAATGTAAGTGGCAACCCCAAAACCTGCGACATTCAAATATGGTATAACTCTTCGATCTGGAAAATAATTGAGATCATGCAACCGGGGTCGAACAATTATGTATGAATCCTGCGTTTATAGAAAATATATAATGTTATATTTCTCATTTTAAAAACAAATTAAAAGAATATCTAAAATTAAATAATACATTTTATTTCTCGTTTACCTAATGCACATTGCTTGCAATGTGGTTGTTGTCATTTAAAAGAGCATTCAGATTACGATCTATGGAGTGATCTGTGAAACTCGGCGGTTGTTGAAGGTGAAAAGCGGGGGAAGGTGTTGAAGGTGACAAGTTGCAATTGATCAAAGTGGTGAAGGTGACATGTTTCAAAGTGGGGGACCATGCCTATTTATAGATGGTGATGGATGTTGAAAAAAATTTGCCTATTTTGATGGGTCATTTCAATTTTTTGGATGCTTGTAAGGATTGACACCCCATTTTTATAGGTAATTATTATTTTTTTATTCAAAAACTATTTTAATGCAGTACCCTTATTTATATTTCATTTAAATTTTCTTAATATCAGAGTAATTTATTTTTTAAAATCTGACAGAATAATCAGGCAATCATGGATTCAAAATACCGAGTAATTTTATTAATAACAGTAATTTTATTTTATTCCACTCATTTTAATTTTTTTGTATTTTAATTTTTTCAATTTAAATTTTAAATTTGTTGTAAGAAAAATTAATTTTTGTGGCTTTTTTTACCGATACCCCATTTGGATAAATTAAATTAGTTAAAATAAAGTTAAATTCAATTTTTTATTTAATTTTTATTTATATATTTTCATTTATTTATTTTTTTTGCTCAATTAAAATTTTATATGTTTTTTAAAAATATTTGTTTTTATTTTTTGGGGTTTCTTTGGGCCTTACATAAAAATATTAAGCTCGATGCAGATAGGTCATTTCAACCTTTCTTTTTTTTTTTTTTTCATTTCATTTGTTTCATTTGTATTTAATTTTCATTTAATTTCATTCTTATTTAATTTTCAGTTAATTTTCATTTAATTTTCATTTCATTTTATTTTTATTCCATTTTAATTTCATTTCGATTCCCATTTCCTTTCATTTCATTTAAAATTATATTTTTCAATTTCAATTTATTTTTTCTCAATTCATATATTATATTTTAACAAAAGTTAACATTTTTCTCTTTAGTTCATTTAAATTTAATTTACTTTCAACATTTTTCTCATTACATTAAAATTGCCCATTGTTTTTAAATATTTATAATATTTTTGGAAGAACATACGCTGAATAATATATCACTCATCATCTTGGAGTCTAGCATTACGAGACAATTGACCGGAAACGTAAACACGATGTGGGTATGTTGATCGGTTGTGTCCCGATGTTCGACACACAGTGCACATTTTGGGTTCACCTGTCTCCCTAACATCCATGTCATTTCTAATTCTCATCGATTGTGGTCGACCTTTAGGATGTCTGCGGAGACTACGGTCAGTCACCATCTCGATAGCAGGCGGTGGAACTTTTCGATTTGAGACATCGGGCATTACAGGAAATTCGTTCCCCCCATATACGTAATGTTCGTTGCAACTTGTAGATATCGTCTATGAATTGTTCAACATTTAAATTTGCTCTCACACACGCTGCATGAACATGCGCACACGGATATCAAAGAGTCTGAAATAACCCGCACTCGTATCACCTGTTTCTGAGATCAACTGCGTACGATCTAGGAGGAAGACTCGAACGACGGCCGATGTACTCCTGAACTCGAAAAGTCTCCAAGTCGCCCGAATACAATTCTGCGTTCATTGTGGCGGCCCTTCGACTATTTACTACCATGGCCTTTCGGACTGCCTCTACGTACATGTGCTCGGCATCGATCTGCTTAGCTCTTCTCAACCCCATCTTAGGCATCAATGTCGCCAACCTATAAAATGTTGCAGAGAAAATAGCAGAAATCGGGAGATGGCATGTGCGTTTCAATACATAGTTGACCGCCTCTACTAGGTTAGTCGTCATCTGCCCATATCGAAACCCCTCATCGTAACATTGAGTCCATTGCCAGTTCTCCATGCTGCCCAACCATATCCGGAGATTTGTTGGTAAAGATGACATCTGAGATTCAAGCCTTGCAAACCTTTGCCTGAATCTTCTCGGTTCTAACTCATGGGCTGCATATTTAAATTGAAATAATCAGTTTAAAGACAACAACAAAAATTGCAAAGTAGTTTTTGAAATAAATATAAACAACTTTTTTTACCCATGTTCACGAGTTCTTTTTTCCATTCTTTATTCTTATAATCTCTATGAAAGTTTGCCGCGATGTGGCGGATGCAATAAACAGACTTCCACGGAACCCCCGATCGCCTTATCACAGCAAGTAATCCTTTCGATCTATCTGATATAAAGCAAATGTTGTCTTCTCTAACCACGTGCCTCCGAAGATTTGTGAGGAAGAATTCCCAAGACTCGAAGCACTCACGCTCCATGATGGCGAAAGCGATCGGGAGTACATTTCGATTGTCATCTTGTGCAACAGCAATCAGGAGGATTTGTGTGTATTTACCATACAACCATGTCCCGTCCACCTGCACCATCGACTTGAAGTGAGGGAAGGCGCTAACACACGGCTCGAATGTCAAAATAATCTGTGAAAAACTTGTTTCCCCGATTGTATCTCCCCGTCAGGGCCTTTATATGACAGTGTTTGCAAATTAGTCACTGTCCCGGGCACATACTCCTGCATCTCGACTATTCACCCTTGAAGCTCGTTGTATGACGTATCCCAGTCACCATACAACTCTCGCATCATCATTTGCTTTGCCCACCATGCCTTCCGGTACGAAACTTTGTACTTGAATCGAGCTTGCATATCCGCAATCAGGACCGACACTTGAATGGTGGGCGACTCTTTCACTAAAGGGATGATGCAGTTCATATAGTTTTTGCATCTAACTTTCCATGGTCTTGCGACATACGAGTGGAGGTGCACGTGTGTGGATCTTCTAGTTTCCTTATCATCCACATCTGTGTCTGCCGCATTAACGCGGCCCGGACACGCCATTTACAGCCACTCGACGATTTCCAACATTCTCCTACGTATAGAGACTGCGTCGACTTCGTTACTTTATAATCCACACCTAACTTCAAGCTAAGTTGTTTTATAGCATGTAAACATTCTTTTTTTTTATCAAATTATTGTCCTACAAACAACTCATCTTCGTCGATTTCATTGTCAACTAGGTGAGCCGGCACAATATTTGTATATTCTGGGAACTCGCGTGCAAGAGCCGCATCAGGATCCACGTCGGTCATGAAGAACCCTGGATTATTTCTTATAACTATACCAGGGGCCCTATTTTCGACCGAATAGGGGTTCGCATTTTCTACCTCCACTAGACCTTCCTCGCCTATGTCTTCAGGGATGTCATCTAAATCGGGGTCACTGAAATCATCATTGGGATCACGGTGGGACTGATCATCGTTATCGGACCCTTCATCACTATCTTCGATGGTGGCCAACACCTCTAGATGGATCTGTAGACGAGGACACGAGTTTGGGATGTTATACGAACAACCACTAGTGTTTGGATTTTCGAGAGTTGGCGTTGACCGTCCAAAACCCGACTGATCTTCCCAAGAGACGTTAAGATCAAAATCAATTTCGGAGCGCTAGCTTATTGGAATTACCACTTGAATGGGATCTGGTTAAGCTATCTCCACGAACAACTCAACCGAGCTGGGATTTTCTATCTCATCTGGGCAATAAATTGCCATCATTGTCCCTAAATCATCATCATCTTCAAGCTCCATTTCTAAGAACTTTAACGGATCAGTTGAAACTGAAATTTGTAAAACAATCTCAACATTTTCTTTCCGCAACGGGTTGCTATCTTTGAACTGATTTTTCTTTTTAAATCCGATAGTAAAATCCCTTTGTTGAATCTCATTCCTATTTTTTCTGACTTTGAAATACACAGCCTTCTTCAGTTGTATTTATCATTTCTCCATCGAAATGAACATAAACAAACAACATTTCAGAACTCATTTTGAAAAAAAATTGCTTTCTTCAGAACAAAGGAAAAAAAATTAAACCAAACAAATTGTAAGATAAAATACCCATATATATAAGATAAATTTGGTACTGGCTATTGATGGGCCAGCACCCAAAAAAAATAAATTTTTTTCGATACAAGGGGGTGCCGGCCATTGACAGGCCAGCACCCAAAACAAAATTCAAAAATTTTTTTTTGGTACAGGGGGTGCCGGCCATTGACAGGCCAGCACCCAAAATTTTTTTTTTCGGAATGGGGTTGCCAACCATTGACAGGCCAGCACCCAAAAAAATTCAAAATTTTTTTGGTACAGGGGGTGCCGCCCATTGACAGATGAGCACCCAAAAAAAATTTTTTTCGGAATGGGGTGCTTACCATTGACAAAGCCAAGACCTAAAAATTTTTTTTGAATGGGGGTGTCGGCCATTGACAAGCCACCACCCAAAAAAAATTCAAATTTTTTTTTGGTCAGGGGGTGCCGCCCATTGACAGGCCAGCACCCAAGAAAATTCAATTTTTTCAAGCCGGCACCTAAAATTTTTTTTTGAATAGGGTGCTTACCATTGATGAAGCCAACACCCAAAAAATTTAATTTTTTTTCAGTGCAGGTGTCGGCCATTAACAAAGCCAAGACCAAAAAATTTTTTCGATTTTTCTTTTTAAAATTTTTGTATACCAGTTTTATACGGTGTAAAAAAATATCCTGATTCTGGCCATTGACAGGCCGAAACAAAAAAAAAATACTTTTTTAAAGCCTGACACAATTATCAGGCAATCATGGGTTCAAAATACAAGGGGGTTCCAGCCATTGACAGGCCAGAACTCCATTTTACTGTTCATTTCGGGTTATTTTTGTGATTATTTTTAAACCTGGGTTATTTTTGTAAATATTAAATTTTTTTAGGTTAGTTTGGTAAAATAGCCGTTAACAGATAATACTTTGTTTTAAGTGACTGCGCTAAAAGAGAATCCGAATATTTAATCAAATGCAACCCCTTTTTCACAAGTAAGGCAATATTAACTTTTTTCCAAATTGAGAAAATCCAAACCCCTATCTGACGTGAACCCAATTATGAGTTGATTCACGATTTTAATGTCTTGATCGTCTAAATAGGTACTTGCTCGAATAATTATAAAAATATGAAGGAAAAATAAATGAAAGTGGTAAACTTGGATATAACTCACGAATATAAACAAACCATAAAAGAACCGATGCTATATAACAACGTGACTTGTTTTCTATATTGTTGTTAACACTCAAAAGTTTGGAAAGATGATAGAGACCTTGACCAGCTATCTATAATGAGATAGAAACTAGAGGTATAAGGTTTTTTTTATCGCAACACTTGTGAAAGTGATAAGATCTATTTGGTGAATGCCACAAGAATGAATTCTTAGTAAGTTCGATAGTTCTTAAAGAACAAAGAGAGTTAGCTCAAAATGTATTTTATATCAAAGATAGTCTAATCTTTACATAATTTAAAACCACACTATTTATAAGCAACATAAGGTAAAACAAATGGCCACAAACCAACCATTAATGTAGTTCTAGAATGTTTATTAATCCATGCACTTAGTATTGATTATGGTGGCTGCCAATTAATTGCCTTGTGGACAAATTCACGCATGCTTCAACCTTAAGCAAAGGTATGTTCATCTTGGGTAGTAAATTCGGCTTCTAGAATTTGACCATTCATCCATTCAATTTGGAGGATGCATTTAAGGCTTCTTTGTGTTGGCTGAATGGTCACTTTCCAGCCCACACGAAAAACCATCTTTACATGTGAATTGATGCTCTAACAAAATCGAACAGCCACATAGTGTGAAAACTCTTAATTCCTTTTGGCAAAAACGAGTAGACCTTTGAAACTTTAAATAGGTCATCCATTAGACTCTCCTAGGAACACTAAATCACACATTAAACATGATATCAGGACACCTTAAATCTAATTAAAAATTGTAATAAAATGGATAGGTTAGATAGCTAGTTTTAATACACATTTAAAATGCAATAAAACTAACTAATTAAACTATCAACCAATTTAACTAATAAACTACTATATTTAAAAGCATGCTTTTAAGACACATTAAAAATGCAACCATACAAATTTAAACTATGATTAAAAAGGTTGTGAAATAAAAATAATATTGACAAATTATTTTTTTAGGCCTTAATAGCCCACATGCACACGTTGTATCGATTTGGCCGTTCTCATCTTGCATTTAGGGCCTTCAAACTTGGCCCAATCTTGGATCCATTTAACCAAATCACATGACGTAACCGGTATCATGTCGCCATCCTCCATTAGCTCACACAACTTCGACCACTCACACCAATGAATATCCCTTTTTCCCCATGCTTTTGCCACCAAAATAAACTAATAATACGTTCTAACCCCAAGCAAAATGAAGCTGGTAATAAGAAACATGATGTTGCAA
Organism: Gossypium rotundifolium; assembly: GCA_025506655.1. NCBI lineage: Eukaryota > Viridiplantae > Streptophyta > Magnoliopsida > Malvales > Malvaceae > Gossypium > Gossypium rotundifolium. The sequence continues at coordinate 52,674,543 of CP106727.1, forward strand.
ACGTAGGAATGGCTTGCAAAACGCTTTTAATAAAAACCTCCTTACCCTCTATGATAAAGGCCTAACACACCAATTCACAATACGACTTCTCAAATGATCCTTCAAAACTTGAAAATCCCACCTTTTATTTCAACCCACTATGTCTAGTAAACCCAAATATTACTCTGGGTCAATAGAGGAACGAACCCCTAAACACACAGATATATTTTCCCTACTCTACCCTTCCACATTTACCCTGAAATAGACAACTGATTTCTCAAAATTAACACATTGACCCGATGAATTCTTATATTCTGCCAAAATCTGCTTTAAAATCATAGATCCATTTATCGTTGCCTCCCAAAAAATATAATCATCTGCAAACAACAAGTGTTATATTTTTGGGCACTTTTGGCTAATTTTTCTCCCATTACCAACTTCTCCTGAATTACCATTCACATAAAGGAAAGCAGCCCCTCACTACAAATTAAAAACAAGTAAAGACTAAGGGGATCCTCCTATTGAAGACCCCTTCCAAGAAAAAATTCCTTCCCATTTCACCATTCAGAACCACAGAATAAGATATCATACTAATATAATGCAAAATGAAATTCACCTAGCTTTTCGAGAAACCCATCTTCAACTTTATCTTCTTTAAAACCCCCACTCCACCCTGTCATATATGCCTTACTCATATTTAGTTTGAAAGTAAAATGGCCTTTCTTACCTAACCTCTTACGTTATATGCATTGAGAATTTCGTAAGCAAAGAGAATATTATCTCTGATTAGCCTTCTTGGAACAAAAGCGCTTTGCCTCATCTACACAAAATTTTAACACTTTTTGAAACCTATTCACCACTGTTTTTGAAATGATCTTGTACAAAATAAAGCATAAACTAATGGGCCAAAATTGTTGCATACATGTAAGAGTTCCAGTTTTTTGGCCAAAATTGTTGCATACATGTAAGAGTTCCAGTTTTTTGGACAAGGAAAATATTTGTTTTATTTATATCAGAAAGTGACTTACCATCAATTAGAACCTCAAGGCAATAGTCTCCAACATCCTGCCCCACTATGTGCTATTAATTCTGATAGAACATAGTTGAAAGACCATCTAGTCCCGACGCTTTGGTTGGTGCCATAGCTTTCAAATCGATGATGACTTCCTTCCTCTAAAATCTACCATTTAGTCTATCATTCATCTCATCAATAACGCATGGTTCCACCCCTCTAAAATATTATCAGAATCTCCCCTCCGTAACAGCCCGTTTTTAGTCAAATCAAAATAGTGGTTTTGGGACAAAAAATCTGAGCTTGAAATAATTATTTTACTATTATTTTAATGTCTATAACATGATAATATGATTTTTTGAAAGTTTTGTTTATAAATTTTATCGTTTGAGTGTTTAATTTGATAAAAAGGACTAAATCGCATAAAGTGCAAAAGTAGTGTTCTAATAGCTAAAGGTGTCTAATAGCTATAGAAATTTAAAGTAAAGGTCCTTATGTGGTAAATAGTCCATTAATGTGATAATGGATGTTAATGGCTTGGCATTATTGAAATTTTAAATTAGTAAGAAGGTTAGTTTTGGTTTTTAGTAAATAAGGTTAATAAAATAAAATAAAATAAAATTTCCACTCATAGTCATCTTCTTCCACCGAATTTTGAAGGAAGAATAGCCATGTTTAGGGCTTGACATTCGACCATGCTTCTCATGCTCATTTAGGTATGGTTTTTGTCTCGTTTTTAATGATTTCTATGTTTTTGAGATCGTTGTAGCTTAATCTAACTAGCCTAGGGACTAATTTGTGAAAATTTTAAAGATTTAGAGTTTTAACATGGATGAGTGAGCATGTGTTTTGATTTTTAATGATATAAAATTCATGGTTGTTGTTAGATAAACAACATTCGTTAAGTGATTTTTAGTGAAATGTCCAATTAGGGATGAAATTGTGAAATGTGTAATTTTTGTACTTAAATTGTGAAATAAATGAAAAATTTGGACTGCTAGGGACCTAATTGAAATTTGGCTAGCATGGTTGTGGTTGAATTGCATGAATTTGTGATTTTATAAAGTAAGGACTAAATTGTAAAAATGTGAAATGTTAGGGGAAAATGTGTAAAATTGCTTTAATGTATAATTTGGACTAAATTGAATAAAAATATTATTGAATAAGTTAATTTTTATATTATATAGATCAAGAAAAGTAAAATACGGACTTAGATCGGGGAAAGAATAAAGTTTTGGATTAATCGACTCGTTTTGCCGTTTTTGCATCCAAGGTAAGTTCGTATATTATAAGCTTTGTTATAATTGTATTTTAAATGCTTTGATATCACATAAATTGTGAATACTACATTGTGGACTTATTTGATGAAGATTCGGCATTGGAAATCCCGGTTGAACCTTAAGAATAGATTAGGATACGAATGAAATGTCATTAGGGGTTATTATTATTTGGGTGCTGGCCCATACGTCCTACCGGTGGCTGAGTTATCCAGCATGTGTTGCAGATTCTCGTCAGCTTGTGTGAGAAGCACCATGTAGCTTCATCATGACCGTCAGCTTGTGTGAGCAAACCCACTAATAGCGCGAGAATGAGTATTATTGAGATAGCTACGACTATGTATTGACACTTCGGTGCAAGATTTATTAAGATAGCTTCGGCTATATATATTGGCACTTAGGGTGCGAGATTCCCGAGTATTCTGTATTATTCCAAATGGTTCAACGAGTATATCGAAGATATGAAATGGTGAGAATATATACGTATCAGAACAGGTTTGTACGAAAACTATATATGTATCGAACTTATGAAAGAAGTGAACTCATGGTTATATAGATGATTTAATACATGTTAACATTGTGGTTAATTAATTTGTGGTGTGTTATATGCATGTTTTTGAATGGTAAATTAAATGGTGAGTTTTGCTTATTATTTTCATACGAGCTTACTAAGCTTTATAGCTTACTTTGTTTATTTTCTGTGTTTTATAGTGAAATCAAATCCAGCTAGGATTCGGGATTGTCAGAGACTTCATCACACTATCCTACTATCAAATTGGTACCTTTGAACTTAAGTAATTTGAGTATATGGCATGTATAGGAACTTTGGTCATTTTGGTTATGAATTGATAAAGAAGTTAACTATTTGAATTGGCTTGTAAATGTCTAAAGTTTGGTTTTGTATATAGCCATGGGAGTTGGCTTATTTTGGTATAGTTGATCATGTATGTATATATGCCTTGTGTGATGTGTTGGATGATGGTCATGTGATGCTTGTTGATAATAAGTATTATGGATAGCAAATGGTTGAGTTATAAATATTGGTATGATAGTGAATTTAGGCTAATAATGCATATTTAGAAAAATGATCATATTGATCAATTGAGAAGGTGACTTTTTGGTATGAAATTGAATTGCACATTTTGAGATTTTATGCCGTATATTTGTTAGCATTGAAATGGTGTAAATGATGCTTGGTTGAGGTTGATAGAATGCCTATTTACGTCTTGTTTTGGTGCCATTTGATTTGGTGTAGGTGTATACAAATTTGGGTGGCAAAATGGCTTGGTAAATAGCCTATTTTTGTCCACACGGGTAGAGACACGGGCGTGTGTCTCAACCGTGTGTGACACACGGTCAGGTTACATGGCCGTGTGTGACACACGATCAGGTTACATGGCCGTGTGTCCCCTGGTGTTGAAATAGAAATCAAGTCAGTATACCCTACAAGTTTGGCACGGCCTAGTACACGGCCTGGCACACGGGCGTGTGTGGCCATTTTTAGGGCACACAGACTAGCCACACGGGCGTGTGTGTTGGCCGTGTGACCCAAGTCAAAGAGTTACACGGGGTCAGACATGGGTTGGGACATGGCCATGTGATCCCATTTCAAATGTCCACACGGCCTGTGACACGGGCATGTCTTTAGCCATGTGAGACACACGGGCTGGGCCATACGGCGTGTGACCCCTAAACTTTGAAAATTTTTCTAAGTCTCGTAAAAGTTTCCTAAGTTATCGTTTAGTCCTGAACTACTGCTAAAGCATGTTTAGGGCATTGTAGGCTCGTATTAGGGACAGTGTGATTGAATTTAAATGATGATTATATGAAATTTGAACATGTATGTGAAATTATTGTTTAATTGTTTTATAAGTCCGGTAATGCTCTGTAACCCTATTCTGGTGTTGAATGCGGGTAAGGGGTGTTACACCCTCCCTGTGAAGTAAATAACTACATGAAATAATCATTAGAAATGTCAAAAAACTTATCTTTGCCCGTAACAATTTTCCCACCTCCTCCAATTAAACGCGTAATTATATTCATTCTCTGCCTCTGTGACACAAATCGATGGAAAAACCTTGTGTTTTGGTCCCCCCATCTTCAACTAATTTGCATGTGCTTTCTCCTCCTAATATAGTTATTCCTTATCAATTTCAAGATTCATTTCCAACTTTTTTCTTAAAAGATCGAAGATATTATCCCCATTTCTACCCCTCATTGAGATCTATCAATCGATTTCGCAACCCCTTAATTCACCACCTTCCTCAATTTCAAATGAGTCACCCAATGTTTCAGACCCAAGCGCAACGATGATAATCATTGGGGAACCCTCCCTATACTATTTTTCCATAAACGACTAATCTCAACTTCATACAACTCCTCCAACATCTAACCGAATTCAAAATGAAACCTTTCCCCCTTACCTTTTACCGTACCACCCCTTGTAGAGTATCTATCATCAGAAGATAATGATTAGACAATGAATGAGGCAAATGCCTCAACGAGAAAGTGCAAAACCTCTCCCACCATGCTGCATTTGCAACACCCTATCCAACCTTTCTCTAATACTATTTTCCACAAAATTCCCTCCCTCCCATGTGAACCAAGGCCCTTCATAACCCAAGTCATCCAACTGGCAATCATCTAACACATTCCGAAAAACCTCCACACACCCCTCATCCCAATTTGCACCCTTTTTTTTCTCAAAAGAGTAGAGGATCTCATTAAAATCCCCACACATCAACCAAGGAAAATTCTGATCCTAACCCAAAACACGTAAAAGATCTGTAACACCCCGTAACTGAAACCGATGCTAGGGCTAGTTATGAGACGTTACCATGCTTGAACTCACTTAAACATACACTTACGAGCTGAAAACATTTCGTTCTAACTTAAAAACTTCTCTTTCTTAGTCTAATCATATATTTTATAGACCTACGAGGCCTTAAGCATAACTCTGAAAACTTTTAGAAGTTGATCGAAAACCTTTCTTAGAAGTAGGGTCACACACCTATGTAGATTGTGACACGCCTGTACCCCTTGACACGCCCATGTCTTCCAACTGTGGGGAGTTACTGACTATATTCACACGGCCTTGACATGTCGTGTCTTCCAACCATGTGATAATCCTTGATATACTGACTTGATCCACACGGCCTGGGCACACGCCCATGTTCAAACCGTGTGTCCTACACCGCTCATGCACAAGGCCGTGGGATTTACCCGAGGCCTATTTTGACTAATAATAATAAGGTACAGGGTACACACGGCCTAGACACAAGCTCGTGTGTCGAACCATGTGGGCACTTAGAGGCTATTTACCAAGCCTTTTGCCGCCCTGAAATCAAGATCAACTCTATATATTTTTCATAAGTAATACTACATACTACATTGACCTCAATGAACATACATACATAAACAATTTTGGCCAATCACTTAGCCAATACAAAGAATAATTAAAAGAAGCATACATTTCGTTAATTTCATCTTCATTTAAAATAAAGAGTTTGCCAAACATTTGCCTAAATCAAGAAACTATTTACAAAATGACTTACAGCCAACACTTTAACTAACAATTACAGCTTGACAAAATACCCAAGTCCTATACATGCCATATTCAAAACAAGTCTAAAATTGTTATACCAAAGTGTTGTTGATAGTGTGATTCCCGAACCCCTATGTCTACGATCCTTGTATTATCTTGGCAATACTATAAGAAAGATGGCAATGAAAAAGGGTAACCATTAAGCTTAGTAAATTGCATAGAAATAAGTAGCAATCATAATACAAATAAAAAGAATAAATCATCCATAACATTAGCTAATCATTCACAAATCAAGACTTCTTGAAAAAACTTACTTATATTCGCCCTTATCTAATATTTACCGTAACAATATAGAGCCAATTTCTCGTGACTCATTCATTAGCACTTGTATTCATTCACATCCCTACTTTTAAATTTACATGAAGTCTCCTCTAGGTACCGATGCCATGTCCCGGACATGGTCTTATAGGGAATTACCTTTATGTACTAATGTCGTACCCCGAATATGGTCTTCACTAGTCTTGTGTCAATGCCGATGCCATGTTCCAAACATGGTCTTACATTGGCACACGTAATGTGGTCGATGCCATGTCCCAGACATGGTCTTATACTGACCCTCATAATACGGCCGATGCCATGTTCCAAACATGGTCTTACACTGATCCTCATAATACGGTCGATGCCATGTTCCAAACATGGTCTTACACTGGCACACGTAATGTGGCTGATGCCATGTCCCAAACATGGTCTTACACTGACCCTCATAATATGGCCAATGCCATGTTCCAAACATGGTCTTACACTGACCCTCATAATACGGCCGATGCCATGTTCCAAACATGGTCTTACACTAACCCTCATAATTCGGCCGATGCTATGTTTCGTATTCATCATAGCCCATTAGGACTTCAATATAATATTCACATAAGTTCCTCAGTTTATTGGAGTATCATGCATCAATATGACATCAATCATTCTTAATTTTGCTAACACAATATTGCATTAAATCACATACAACTTACCTTGTTTTCAAAATGAGCTAATTCTCCAGTTTAGTCCACGACTTTATCCTTTCCCTGATCGAGGCGGTTCTTTGGTTCTTCTTGCTCCATAGTAGCAATTTAACTCATTTTAATAGTTATATTAATAAATGCATTTCAAAAATTATGCTTAGTCAAAATTACCAATTTACCCCTAGATTTTGGCAAAATGATCATTTTGCCCTAGGCTCGAAAATTAATTCTAATCACATTTTTATTGTAACAGACCGAATTTGACCCTAATCGGAACGGTGGTTTTGGGACCACAAATTCGAGTCTAAAAAACTTTTTAAATATTATATTATGTGTTTATTATATGTGAATTAATGTGTGTGAAAGTTTCGTAGAAAAATTTTATCGTTTAAGCACTTAATTTGATAAAAAGGACTGAATCGCGTTAAGTGCAAAAGTTGCAAATTATAGTGAAAAGTCCTAATGTGATAGTGGCTTTTTAAATTGAAGTCCTAAAAGGACAAATAGCCAAATTCTATAGTAAGTGGCCGACCAAGTACATAACTAACCTTAGCTTATAATGTTTAATATTTTATAACATAAGGTTAAAATGGTAATAATTAAATTATGTTATTATTAGTTAAACAATTCATAAAATAAAGCCATTGCATGCTTATTTTGCCGAAAGAAAAGATAAACAAAAAGGGAGAAAAGCTTTGAAATATTTGGCCTTATTCAAGCTTAATTAGGTAAGAAATCTAGCTCGGTTTTTATTAATTTTTACGTTTTTGAGATCGTTGCTTAGTATATTACCCGACCCATGCTAGAATTTCTAACATTAGTGTGTATATATGATTCGACCATTGATGAATTCTTGAGGTTTTTGATGTTTGATGATTTTAAATTAAAGATATGTTAAGGATTGATATGTTTTGTATTAGAAATTTTAGTGAATTTTAGTATTTAGGGCTAATTTGTAAAAGTAAATTTTTAGAGGGACTTATTTGCTAAATAATTAAAGAAAAGGGCTTGTATAGCCCCTATACATATTCGCCCTTGAGGGTATTAAGAAATTTGGTGTATTTTGTGTTTTAGGCAAATAGGACTAAATTGTAAAAATTTGAAATAGTAGGGTAAAATGGTAAATTGCCTATTTATGTGCTTAGGGACTAAATTGAGATGAAATGTACTTGAATGAGTTAAATTTTAATGTGTTTTAGATCAAGAACAAAGAAAAATAGATTTAGATCGGGAAAAGATGAAGGTTCTCAAATAAATTTATTCGCACGGTCTATCGATAAATGAGGTAAGTCCCTAAGTCGGATTATATTAAAGAATGCATTATGAAAGTATTAAATGACAATTTTGATAAATTTGGGTATATTTTCATGTGATAGCCGAATGTAGTAATATAACATTGAATTGGATATGTTTTATTATACAATGTTATAATAGTTTTATTTGTGAAAATGAATGAGCTTAGTTGAATTGGAAATGTGATAGAATTATGAAATCTAAGTGATAAGTGGTTATCATACTATTGAAATGTTCATTGAAATGTTGAAAATGATGATATCTCGGCTTTAAGCCTAGCAGTTCTGTCTTGGGTGATTCATTTCGTGATTTAAGCCTAGCGAGCCCTGTGCTTTGATTCATTTCGTGCTTTAATGCCTAGCGTGCTTTGTGCTTGTTTATATGTCGCTTTGTGCCTAGCAGGCCTAGTGCCGTAATTCATTTTAGGCTTCTCGCCTAGCGTGCCCTCGTCTTGGTGACTTAATTCGGCTTTAATGCCTAGCGTGCTTTTTGCCTATGATAAGTTAAAACAGAGAATTGGAGATGTATATACATAGTAGATTGAGCTATAAGCTCTAAAAGAAAAGGAAATTAACTTATTATATTGGTAAGTGACAAGGTAAGTTGATTATTTGAAATGATAAATGGTTATGTAAATATGAATTATGTGCTAACCTATTTGAACATATACATGATTTGGCCTATTTATGTATTTGTAATAATGAGAGTTAAATTATATTTTTTATATGATTGATTATTTTCGGAAAAAAGGTATGTATTGAATCAAGTTCATGATATATGTGATGTTGATTAAATACGTAAGTTGATAGAAATGTGTTGGTGCATTCGGTATGTAAGGTATGCGATTAAAAATGACATTGAGTTGATGTGGATTGTTTGCATATAGGAGAAGTTATTATATATATATATATAGTTTGGGCCATGCTTTATACATATATATATTTGTATACATTCAATTATGTGAGATCATTTTAAATGTACATTGAAGATGTTATTCGGTTGTATGTGGAAATGCATATGACTTTATTTATCGATCAAGGTGCTTTTGATAAGTCTTACAAGTTAAGTATACGATGAATAAGGTTTCACTGTATATGAACATTGATATTCGGCTATGATGGTACATATGTGTGTATATGTCATAAATACTGCTTGAGACTTACTAAGCTAGCAAGCTTATTGTGTGTATTCTGTTTACCCTTGTTTTATAGATTTAGGTTCAAGCTGCGGACTTGAAGGATCTGGGAAGAAGTTAACCACACTATCGACTTTCTTTTGGTATTGAATAACTTAGTTTTGTATTAAAAAGGGCATGTATAGGTTAGACTAAACAAAGATAACTAACGCTTTTGTAATCATGTAAATATGCTAGCCATGCGAAAATGGCTATCTATTTTGGATAACTTGTTTCGTGTTTGATGATATAGTTTGCTCATGCCATGAGTTATCATTTATGCTTGAATATGGTTTAATCATGCGTGAGTGTGGTACTATTATCTCATGCATGTTAGGTTATGGTATATACATATCATGAGAGATTATTTCTTTTAAATTAGGTGTGATATATATGAATGATCAAGATATTATATAATTACTTGTTATATTCGGTCATGTTATTAAAGGAATAAGAAATTATGCCTTAGAATGTATTTATGTATGGTATTTAGGTTAAATGGTTTGATTGTTTAAAGTTAAATTATAGACGTGATACTCAAACATGGGGTTGTATTAAGTGGTAAACAATTGTGTATATTCGGTATGAAAAGTTGTATAGGTCATGTGTTTGAGTTGGGTATATTCGGCCATGTTTTCTCATGTACAATATGAAATGAGCTTAGATTCACATGATTTTGGTTAGTAAGAGATGTGTTTGATCTTGTTGTTTTAACTATGTTCGTACAAAAGAAGTGATTTAAATTATGACAAAATGTTCATTTGTTGGTATTGAAGTTGGTAGATTTGTGTCGATAAGTCTTGAAACAATATGTACATAGATATTTTATTTTTTGGCATTGGTGGTGATAAATTGTTTAAGTAAAGTCAATATATATATATATATATATATATGTATTCGCTTAATGAGTTTACCTTTAATTAGTACTTTATTATATTTAATGAAATTGACTATGATTTCGTAAATAGTAATTATATGCAATACCTTGTGCTATGACAGGTAACGCCCTTAAACCTAATCCGGTGATGGACACGGGATAAGGGTGTTACATTTGATTGGTATCAGAGCTTACAGATTAGTCGATTCTAGGACTACCGTAGCGCGTGTGAGTCTAGCTATACATGCCTTTTTCATATATCGATAGTGTGGTGACTTCTGATATTCTGAACTGTGTTTTATATAGTAAATGGACACTGATCCTGAAAGAGCCATAGCGGATGATGTGGAGAGTGTGGCACCTGACCGTGCACATAGATCAGTGCTGGAAGACTCTCGACCAGTTTCGGGTAGCCACGAGGGGGAGGCTAAACAAGCCTTCTATCAGATGATGAATGAGTGGTTTACCCAGTTTATCCAGACTAATCCGGCTGTACACCAACCTCCACCCCCGAATAATCCAACTCCGATACCTTCAGCACCCCCGATGATAGATCCGATAAGATCTAGTAGGCCTCAGCTTGATAAAATCAGAAATTTGGGGTAAGAATTCAAGGCCAATGATGATGATGACGCAGAGCGAAATGAAATGTGGCTTGATAACACTATTCGGTACTAGATGAGCTATCTTGTACTCTGCATTTAATGCTCAAGTGTGTTATATCGTTACTTGGGACCTTGATATCACCGGTGGAATACACTAGTATCGTGGTTCCGAAAGAAAAAGTGACGTGGGATTTCTTCCAGAATGAATTCCGCAAGAAATATATCAGTCAAAGATTCATAGATCAAAAATGAAAAGAATTTCTTGAACTGAAACAGGGAAGGATGACCGTGACAGAATATGAACGGAAATTTGTCAGGCTTAGCAGATATGCTAGAGAGTGTGTATCAACTGAAGCCATTATGTGCAAAGCTGAAAAGCTTGGGAAAGAGAAAAGAAAGGCTAAGACAGAAGCTAGAGACATTCGTAAGAGGTCGTCAGGTAAGACTTTCCATTCCACATCTAAGAAGTTCAGAGATGATTCCAGCCGACATAAAGTTACTTCAGATTTACCTAGACGTGATCGACCTCCAGTGGGCTCCCGAGCTACCTCGATAGCCAGTGTTGGTAACGTTCCACAGAATCGAGTTGAATGCAAACATTGTGAAAAATGGCATTCTGGGAGTTGTAGAGTTCGTGATCGGTCCAGCTTTAAATGTGGATCCTCAGACCATTTTATTCGAGAGTGCCCGATGTTAGCCGAAAGGTAGAATCGTCACGTAACTCTAGACCGAGCAAAGGCATCAACACGGGCGCACCACCGGGCATTCGGCAATGTAGGTGGTAGTCAGAGAGGGACGAAGAACACCGCAGTTCGATCTGAGGCTATAGCTCCAGCTAGAGCTTATGTTACTCGAGCTAGAGTGGATGCTACTTCTCCAGATGTCATTACCGGTACTTTTTCCCTTTATGATACTACTATAATTGCATTGATTGATCCTGGTTCGACCTATTCATATGTATGTGAAACTACGGTATTCAAGAAGACTCGCCATTGAGTCTCATCGAGTTTGTGATTCATGTGTCCAACCCTTTGGGTAGATGTGTGTTTGTTAATAAAGTGTGTAAAGGTTGCCCATTGATGATTCGGGATTTTTGTTTCCTAGTCGATTTAATGTCTTGTTGCCTTCGATGAGTTTGATATAATTTTGGGAATGGATGGTTAACTTCGCATGATGCAAAGGTGAATTGCAAAAGAAAGCTTATTGATTTGAGACATCGTAATGGTGAGATCATTAGAATTGAATCCATGATTTAAGTGGGGTTTCCTACAGTTATATCCTCGATGTTAGCCCGGAAGTATGTGAGAAAAGGGTGCGAAGCTTATTTGGCTTATGTAATCGGATAATAAATTGTCCGAGAAATGATTGAATCTATGCCGGTTGTATGTGAGTGCCGGATGTGTTTCTCAAGAACTACCGGTTTACCCTCAAAGACGAGAAATTGAGTTTGGCATTGAATTAGCACCAGGAACGACTCCGATCTCAATATCTCCATATCGGATGGCACCCATCGAGCTAAAAGAGTTGAAAGCACAGCTTGCAAGAGTTAACAGATAGGGCTTTGCACGACCAAGTTTCTCTCCTTGGGTGCACCAGCTTTTTTTGTGAAAAGAAAGATGGAATGATGCGAATGTGTATTGATTATCGGCAACTTAATAAGGTAACTATAAAGAATAAGTACCTGTTACCTCGATTGATGATTTGTTTAATCGCTTGAAAGGGCTTCAGATTTTCAAAGATAGATTTGAGATCGGGTTATTATCAATTGCAGTCGAGATACAGATGTGCCAAAGACGCATTCCTGGACGAGGTACGTACATTTTGAGTTTTTGGTTATGCCTTTTGGGCTTACTAATGCACTCGCTATTTTTATGGATTTGATGAATCGGGTTTTAGATGCAGTTTTGGATCAATTTGTAGTAGTGTTTATTGATGATATATTGATCTACTCCAAAGATGAAATCGAGCATCTTGAGCATTTGAGATTAGTGCTACAAACTTTGCGGAATCAGCAGTTGTATCCGAAGTTTAGTAAGTATGAGTTCTGGATGAAAGAGGTTAGCTTTTTGGGACATGTTGTTTCAGCATCAGGCATTCAAGTTGATCCGAATAAAATCTCGGCTATACTTGATTGGAAGCCACCGAAAAGTGTTTCCGAGATTCGAAGTTTTCTGGGACTTGCGGGCTACTATAGACGGTTTGTGAAAGGTTTTTCTATAATAGCTACACCTTTGACAAAGCTACTACAGAAAGATGTCAAGTTCGAGTGGTCGAAAAATTGTCAAAAAAGTTTCGATCAGTTGAAAGCCCTTTTGACTGAAGCTCTGGTGTTAGCTCAGCCTGAACCGGGTAAAGAATTTGTTGTGTATTCTGATGCTTCCTTAAATGGCTTGGGCTGCGTTTTGATGCAGGAAGGCAAAGTTGTAGCCTATGCTTCAAGACAATTGAAGCCGCATGAAAGAAACTACTCGACGCATGATTTAAAACTAGCAGCTATTGTGTTCGCATTGAAAATTTGGCGTCATTATTTATACGGTGAGAAATGTCATGTTTACTCGGATCACAAAAGTCTTAAATATTTGATGACTCAAAAAGAGTTGAACTTGAGACAACGTAGATGGTTAGAACTGTTGAAAGACTATGAGTTAGTGATTGACTACCATCCGGGGAAAGCTAACGTTGTTGCAGATGCATTAAGTCGAAAATCATTGCTTGCTCTTCGTGCATTGAACACACAGATGGTTATGTCAGATGATAGTTCGATCATAGCCGAGTTAAAAGCAAGACCGATGTTTATTCAGCAAATTTGTGACACACAAAAAGCTGACAAAGATATGACTGTTAAACGGGCTCAGTGTGGAAATAATGCAGAGTCAGAATTTTGAATTGATGAAAATGACTGCTTGAATTACAAAGGCCGAATGTGTGTACCGAGGGATGTGGATTTGATTCAGATGTTATTGAAAGAAGCTCATAATAGTCAGATGTCGATACATCCAGGTAGCACGAAAATGTATAATGACTTGAAGCAGTTCTACTGGTGACCTGGTATGAAACGAGATATATCTGAATTTGTTTCGAAGTGCTTAATTTGTCAGCAAGTAAAAGCCGAGCACCAAGTGCCTTCTGGGTTGCTTCAGCCGATCATGATACCTGAATGGAAATGGGATAGAATCACTATGGATTTTGTATCTGGTTTGCCTATGACACCGAGCAAGAAAGATGCAGTCTGGGTTATAGTTGATAGATTGACCAAATCGGCTCATTTTGTACCAATTCGAATGGACTATTCACTTGATAAACTTGCTGAATTGTATATATCACAAATTGTGAGGTTGCATGGTGTGCCAAGTTCTATTGTTTCAGATAGAGACCCGAGATTGACATCACGATTTTGGAAGAAGTTGCAAGATGCTTTAGGTACTAAACTTCATTTTAATACAGCCTTTCATCCTCAGACAGATGGACAATCCGAGAGAACTATTCGGATACTTGAGGACATGTTGAGATGTTGCATTCTCGAGTTTGAAGGTACTTGGGAACGATACCTACCTCTGATTGAATTTTCCTATAATAACAGTTTTCAATCTAGTATCAAAATGGCGCCCTATGAAGCCTTGTACGGTCGAAGGTGTCGAACACCATTATACTGGACTGAGCTCAGTGAGAATAAGATACACAGGGTTGATTTGATTAAAGAAACCGAACAAAAAGTAGCTATTATTAGAGACAATTTGAAAGCTGCCTCGGATCATCAAAAGTCTTATGCTGATTTGAAACGTAAAGACATTGAATTTCAAGTTAGAGATCGAGTATTCTTGAAAGTTTCTCCGTGGAAAAAGGTACTCCGATTTGGTCGGAAAGGCAAACTTAGTCCGAGATGCATCGGACCTTATGAAATTACTGAACGTATTGAGCTTGTTGCTTATAGATTGAAGTTTCCTTCTGAGATAGAAAAGATACATGACGTATTTCATGTTTCGATGCTTCGTAAGTACAGATCAGATCTGTCCCATGTGATTACACCGTTTGAGATTAAAATCTGACCCGATATGACGTATGAGGAAGAACCGATTCGTATTTTAGCTCGGGAAAAGAAAGAGTTAAGAAACAAGAAAATTCCATTAGTAAAAGTATTGTGGAAAAGGCACGGAGTTGAAGAGGCTACGTGGGAGCCTGAGGATTCAATGAGGCAACAATATCCGACGTTATTTAACGGTAAGATTTTCGGGGACAAAAATCCTTAAGGGGGAGAGTTGTAACAGACCGAATTTGACCCTAATCGAACGGTGGTTTTGGGACCACGAATCCGAGTCTAAAAAAATTTTTAAATATTATATTATGTGTTTATTATATGTGAATTAATGTGTGTGAAAGTTTCGTAGAAAAATTTTATCGTTTAAGCACTTAATTTGATAAAAAGGACTTAATTACGTTAAGTGCAAAAGTTGCAAATTATAGTGAAAAGTCCTAATGTGATAGTGGCTTTTTAAATTGAAGTCCTAAAAGGACAAATAGCCAAATTCTATAGTAAGTGGCCGGCCAAGTACATAACTAACCTTAGTTTATAATGTTTAATATTTTATAACATAAGGTTAAAATGGTAATAATTAAATTATGTTATTATTAGTTAAGCAATTCATAAAATAAAGCCATTGCATGCTTATGTTGCCAAAAGAAAAGAGAAACAAAAGGGGAGAAAAGCTTTGAAATATTTGGCCTTATTCAAGCTTAATTAGGTAAGAAATCTAGCTCGGTTTTTGTTAATTTTTACGTTTTTGAGATCGTTGCTTAGTATATTACCCGACCCATGCTAGAATTTCTAAATTAGTGTGTATATATGATTCGGCCATTGATGAATTCTTGAGGTTTTTGATGTTTGATGATTTTAAATTAAAGATATGTTAAGGATTGATATGTTTTGTATTAGAAATTTTAGTGAATTTTAGTATTTAGGGCTAATTTGTAAAAGTAAATTTTAGAGGGACTTATTTGCTAAATAATTGAAGAAAAAGGGCTTGTATAGCCCCTATACATATTCGGCCTTTGAGGGGTATTGAGAAATTTGGTGTATTTTGTGTTTTATGCAAATAGGACTAAATTGTAAAAATTTGAAATAGTAGGGGTAAAATGGTAAATTGCCTATTTATGTGCTTAGGGATTAAATTGAGATGAAATGTACTTGAATGAGTTAAATTTTAATGTATTTTAGATCAAGAGCAAAGAAAAACGGATTTAGATCGGGGAAAGACGAAGGTTCTCGAATAGCCGATTCGCACGGTCTATCGATAGCCGAGGTAAGTCCCTAAGCTGGATTATATTAAAGAATGCATTATGAAAGTATTAAATGACAATTTTTGATAAATTTGGGTATATTTTCATGTGATAGCCGAATGTAGTAATATAGCATTGAATTGGATATGTTTTATTATACAATGTTATAATAGTTCTATTTGTGAAAAATGAATGAGCTTAGTTGAATTGGAAATGTGATAGAATTATGAAATCTAAGTGATAAGTGGTTATGATACTATTGAAATGTTCATTGAAATGTTGAAAATGATGATATCTCGGCTTTAAGCCTAGCGAGTGCCTGTTTTGATTCATTTCGTGCTTCATTTTTGATTCTTTAATGCTTTAATGCCTAGCGGGCTTTGTGCCGATGTTATATGTCAGGCTTTGTGCCTAGGAGGCCTAGTGCCGGTGATTCATTTCAGGCTTATTGCCTAGCAGGCCTCGTGCCGGTGATAAGTTAAAACAGAGAATTGGAGATGTATATACATAGTAGATTGAGCTATAAGCTCTAAAAATAAAAAGAAATTAACTTATTATATTGGTAAGTGACAAGGTAAGTTGATTATTTGAAATGATAAATGGTTATGTAAATATGAATTATGTGCTAACCTATTTGAACATATACATGATTTGGCCTATTTATGTATTTGTAATAATGGGAGTTAAATTATATATTTTATATGATTGATTATGTTCGGCAAAAGGTATGTATTGAATCAAGTTCATGATATATGTGATGTTGATTAAATACGTAAGTTGATAGAAATGTGTTGGTGCATTCGGTATGTAAGGTATGCGATTAAAAATGACATTGAGTTGATGTGGATTGTTTGCATATAGGAGAAGTTATTATATATATATATATATATAGTTTGGGCCATGCTTTATACATATATATATTTGTATACATTCAATTATGTGAGATCATTTTAAATGTACATTGAAGATGTTATTCGGTTGTATGTGGAAATGCATATGACTTTATTTATTGATCAAGGTGCTTTTGATAAGTCTTACAAGTTAAGTCTGTATATGAACATTGATATTCGGCTATGATGGTACATATGTGTATATGTCATAAATACTGCTTGAGACTTACTAAGCTAGCAAGCTTATTGTGTGTATTCTATTTACCAATTGTTTTATAGATTTAGGTTCAAGCTGCAGACTTGAAGGATCTGGGAAGAAGTCAACCGCACTATCGACTTTCTTTTGGTATTGAATAACTTAGTTTTGTATTAAAAAGGGCATGTATAGGTTAGACTAAACAAGATAACTAACGCTTTTGTAATCGTGTAAATATGCTAGCCATGCGAAAATGGCTATCTATTTTGGATAACTTGTTTTGTGTTTTGATGATATAGTTTGCTCATGCCATGAGTTATCATTTATGCTTGAATATGGTTTAATCATGCGTGAGTGTGGTACTATTATCTCATGCATGTTAGGTTATGGTATATACATATCATGAGAGATTATTTCTTTTAAATTAGGTGTGATATATATGAATGATCAAGATATAATATAATTACGTGTTATATTCGGTCATGTTATTAAAGGAATAAGAAATTATGCCTTAGAATGTATTTATGTATGGTATTTAGGTGAAATGGTTTGATTGTTTAAAGTTAAATTATAGACGTGATACTCAAACATGGGGTTGTATTAAGTGGTAAACAAGTGTGTATATTCGGTATGAAAAGTTGTATAGGTCATGTGTTTGAGTTGGGCATATTCAGCCATGTTTTCTCATGTGCAATATGAAATGAGCTTAGATTCACATGATTTTGGTTAGTAAGAGATGTGTTTGATCTTGTTGTTTTAACTATGTTTGTACAAAAGAAGTGATTTAAATTCGATTTAAATGTTCATTTGTTGGTATTGAAGTTGGTATATTTGTGTCGATAAGTCTTGAAAGAATATGTACATAGATATTTTATTTTTTTGGCATTGGTGGCTGATAAATTGTTTAAGTAAAGTCAATATATATATATATATATATATATGTATTCAGTTAATGAGTTTACCTTTAATTAGTACTTTATTATCTTTAATGAAATTGACTATGATTTCGTAAATAGTAATTATATGCAATACCTTGTGCTATGACAGGTAACGCCCTTAAACCTAATCCGGTGATGGACACGGGATAAGGGTGTTACATTTATCCTCAACAAGCCTAGGAAAACATTTAATGCTCTTAAAGCTATCATCAAATATCAATATTTCGCATACTCATTACAAAATTTATAACCTTTTCATGAAGGTCCTATTTGGTGTTCCCATGCTAACACCATTTTTAAAAGTTGTTCATCTAACAACTAGGACTCAAAGTCTTCTATAAAAAATACAGTAAATAAATAAGGTAGCTCTCATGGTAGAACTCTAAACCTTTCATAACATTGCACAATAGTCCCCTCATTTGAAAGCTTAAGCTTCAGGGATCTCAAAAGTACAATTATTTTCAAGAAAAGCTCACTAGAACACTTACTTGAATAGAGGAGAGCTTGCTGAAATTTTTGAAGGTTTCTCTACCCCTTATTTGCTGCCAATTTTTGGTGGAAAATGATAGGAGAAAAGATGATAACTTTTCTCTCCTTATTTTATTAATACAAGTCAAATTAATCCACCTACTACTACTAACTTTGACTAAAATTGACAAATCTTGTCTCCCATGTTCTCTTATGGTTGGCCAATCCTCTTCCAAAGGCTAAATTGCCTTTTAAAGAACCCCAATTAACAATCATGACCATTTGGTACTTTTAGCATATAGAATGGAACTTTCGCACTTTATGCGATTGAATCCTTTTTCGCGATTAAACATGAAATCGCTAAAATTAGAGTACCAAAATTTTCATGCTCATATGCTATCATGTTCTAACTCATAATATATCATGACAATAATTTCTCAAATCTCAAATTAGTGATCCCGAGATCACTATTCCGACTAACCCCTAAATTGGGCTGTTACAATTCTCCCCCTTAAGGATTTTCGTCCTCGAAAATCTTACCAGTGAAAAGATTAGGGTGTTGGTTTCTCATCGTTTCCTCGGACTCCCATATAGCCTCTTCTATTCCGTGCCTTTGCCGTAGGACTTTCACTAGGGCTATGCTTTTATTTATTAACTGCTTGACCTCACGAGCCAATATTTTAACTGGTTCCTCACCATAAGTCAAATCTGGTTGAATCCTACCTCTATTGGCTCTATAACATGTGAAGGGTCTGAACAGTATCGGCGCAACATAGATACATGGAAGACATCATGAATCTTTTCTAAGTCAGGCGGCAAAGCTAGCCGATAAGCTACCTGTCCTATCCTTTCAGTAACTTCATAAGGTCCAATAAAGCGCGGACTTAATTTGCCCTTCCGACCAAATCTGAGGACTTTCCTCCAAGGCGATACTTTTAAGAACACTTTATCACCCACTTCATATTCTATCTCTTTCCTCTTTAAATTTGAATAGGACTTCTGTCTATCTGAGGCGGCTTTCAAGCAGTTACGAATCACTTCTACTTTCTCTTTAGTTTCTTTAACAAAATCAACCTCGTGTATCTATTTCTCTCTAATTTCTGGCCAATACAAGGGCGTTTGACACTTACATCCATACAATTCCTTATAAGGTGCCATCTTCAAACTTGACTGAAAACTGTTGTTGTAGGAGAATTCGACCAATGGTAAGTATTTCTCCCAACTACCGTGGAATTCTAAAACACAACATCTAAGAATGTCTTCTAGTATCTGAATTGTTCTCTCTGACTGCCGTCGGTTTGGGGATGAAAGGCAGTACTAAAATTCAATTTCATGCCCAAAGCTTCTTGCAACTTTTTCCAAAATCGTGACGTGAACCTCGGATCTCTATCTGAAATGATTGACAAAGGTATACCATGAAGTCTTACTATCTCAGACATGTACAAGTCTGCCAATTTATCGAGTGAGTAGTCGACTCATACTGGTATAAAGTGGGCTGACTTAGTGAGTCTATCAACTACTACCCAAATTGTATCTTTCTTCTTGGGAGTCAACGGTAAACCCGTCATGAAATCCATAGTAATACAGTCCCACTTCCACTCAGGAACCATAATAGGTTGAAGTAAACCCGAAGGTACTTGATGTTCGGCCTTCACTTGTTGACAAATCAAGCATTTTAATACAAATTTAGAAATATCTTTCTTCATACCTAGCCACCAGTACCATTTCTTCAAATCTTGGTACATCTTTGTATTGCCTGGATGCACATTCAAACATCCGTTATGTGCTTCCTACAAAATTTTGCGAATAAGCTCATCATTCCTGGGTACACAGACCCTATCTCGAAATGTTAGACATCCATCAGGATTTACTCGAAAGTCTGACTCAACGCTCGACTCACATAAAGCTCTTTTGGCTTGCAAACTATTATCATCCTTCTGAGCTTCGCAAATCTCTTGGAGGAATAATGGTTTAGCCCTCAACTCGACTAATACGGATCCATCATCTAACAAGGTCATCTGGGTTTCATAGCTTTTAGTGCAAACAATGACTTTCTGCTTAAAGTGTCGGTGACTACATTTGCCTTTCCCGAATGGTAGTCAATTATTAGCTCATAATCTTTGATCAATTCTAACCATCTTCGTTGCCTCAAATTTAGCTCCTTTCGAGTCATCAGATATTTTAGGCTTTTGTGGTCGGTAAAAATCTGACACCTTTCACCGTATAAATGATGTCTCTAAATTTTTAACGCAAATACGATTGCAGCCAACTCTAAATCATGAGTCGGGTAGTTTTTCTCATGCGGCTTCAACTATCTGGAGGCGTATGCAACCACTTTACCCTCTTGCATGAGTACACAGCCTAAACCATTCAAGGACGCGTCACTATAAACCACGAATTCTCTTCTCGGCTCAGGTTGCACCAAAACAGGAGCCTCAGTCAATAGTGTCTTCAATTTCTCGAAACTCTGTTGACATCTCTCTGTCCAAACGAATTTCACATCTTTCTAGAAGTCTTGTCATTGGCGTGGCTATCTTGGAAAATCCCTTGACAAAATGTCTATAATAGCCGGCTAGGCCTAGAAAACTCCTTACTTCAGTTACGTTCCTTAGCGGTTTCCACTCAACAATTGCCGAGATTTTACTTGGGTCGACTCTTATCCCATCTCTCAAGACAATATGCCCTAAAAATCTCACTTCCTTAAGCCAAAATTCACTCTTACTGAATTTGGCATACAATTGTTTTTCTCTTAAAACTTGTAGAACCATACTCAAATGTTCTGCATGATCATTCTCATCTCGAGAGTAGATCAGTATGTCATCGATGAAGACCACAACAAATCTATCCAAATACGGTCGAAAAATGCGATTCATCAAATCGATGAAGATTACGGGGGCATTTGTTAGTCCAAAAGGCATGACCACAAACTTATAGTGGCTGTACCTAGTTTTAAACGTGATTTTTGGTATGTCCGAGTCTTTGACTCTCAACTGATAATACCCTGACCTTAGATCTATCTTAGAAAATATTATAGCTCCCTTCAATTGGTCAAATAGATTGTCGATCCTTGGCAACGGGTACTTATTCTTTACTGTCTCCTTATTGAGTTGTCGATAATCTAGACATAGTCTCATGGATCCATCTTTCTTCTTCACGAATAGTACGGAGCGAGAAAAACTTGGCCTCATGAAACCATTATCTGTTAATTCTTGCAACTATGCCTTTAGCTCTTTTAGCTCGGTTGAAGCTATTCTATATGGAGCAATAGAAATAGGGGTAGTACCCAAAACTAGATCAATTCCTAATTCAATCTCTCTCTCTGGAGGTAGCCCTAGCAACTCTTCTAGGGAAACGTCTAGGTATTCACACACTATGGGTACTGACTCAATTTTTGATTTGATTTCTTTAGTGTTCAGCACGAAGGCAAGATAAGCCTCATACCTTTTCCTTAGGTATCTCTGAGCTGACATGGTTGATATCACTATTGGTGACCCATCCAGCTTATCTGATTCAACACAAAAGTATTTTCATCTCTCAATTCAATCTGCTTCTTCCCACAATTCACAATTACTCCATGGGGAACTAACCAGTCCATCCCAAGAATGACGTCAAACTTATCAAATGGTAATAACATAAGATTAACCGAAAAGCAATAACCCTTAATCATCAAAGAGCACCCTGTGCAAACTCTATCAACTAACACACACTTGCCTAGGGGATTTGACACTCTTATAATGAATTCAATAGACTCTATAGGCATGCTCATGCTAGAGACTAATTTCATGCATATGTATGAGTAGGTAGATCCGGATCAATTAAAGCTATAACACGAGTATTATGGAGAGAAAAGATACCCGTGATTACGTTGGGGGAAGATGCCTATTCACGAGCACGAATGGCATATGTCCTCGTCGGTGCTCTACCCTCAACTTTAGCAGCTCGTTCTTTAGGTGGATTCTTGTTTCCCATCTCAATCTCGGGGTTTTTTAATGGTCTTCCCTTGGTGGTACTTCCCGATTTCGCATTCTGAGACCATCCTTTCTCATCTACCTCAGGACAACTTCTGATAAAATGGTCCAAGGACCCATATCTGAAACAACCTTTCTCATTAGCTCGGTACTCACCAAAATGGTGCCCGCCACACTGAGGGCATTCCGGTCTATTTGGACAGACGTTGCCCACACTAGCAACTGATGTAGTTTGCCCTTTTGATCCCGAGAATCTCCTGCCCTTATTTCTGGTTGAAATCCCCGCTGAAGTGGCTGATCGAGTAGTGAAATCCCTTGAATTCTTAGATGAATATTGGTGACACTTGTTCAGTTGTCTCTTTTTCGAGTCACGTGATTCATACTCAGCTCTTCTCTTATCTCTGGCCAACTCTTCAGCTTTACAGGCCCTATCCACCAATACTACAAACTAGAAATTTTATGAATCGAAATTTTGTTTGATGTTTATTAACGATATTTTATGAGATTTGAGATATAAAGTTGCTTTTATAGCGTGTCCTATAGTCTCAATCTCTCGCTTTTTCACATCTAAAACTAGAAGTTCTAGAGTGTTCCTATGATCATATCATAGTAATCATTAAGCAATAATACTTACTTGACTTGTCGCCGGATGCTTGTGGTGCCATACTGATCTTTAAAATATCATTGAACGTTTTCATACAGAAATTATTTTTGAACCCAAACCACAGCCGAGTTTTTGAAACTGGCTCTGATACCACTAAATGTAACACCCCAAACCCGGTCTATGCGTTGAGACTAGATTTGGTTTGTTACGTGATTCGAACTATTCTTAAATCTTTAATGAGTTGAAAACTACAATATTGTTTACAGAGTTTAAAATTTGAAGAGTATTAGATTTTGATAAATATTTAAAAACATTAGTTGAAAATCATTGTATTATCAAAAACCGTTAGGAGATTTGTTAAAGAGTTAATAATAAAAAGAATTATTTATAAAAGAATTTCATATACTTTGAAAACCCAAATTTATTTTAGTAAAGCATCATAAAATCACGACCCATGATTTAAAAGTCCGAATAAAGTTTAAATTCCAAACACACATAAAATCCATAAGTTATTTATAGAGGCCATTTATTACAACATCCCAAAATAGTAAAAATAATTATTAAAAGTTCGAATTTAAATAACCCTTATTTAGCAAGATGGCCTCCACGAAGTCATCCTCACCTAAGTCCACATCGGTTTCCATTACGAGATGGAAAGAAATTAAAGGGTGAGTTACTTAGAACTCAATGTGTAACTCACTTACCACCATTATTGGGCCAGATTGTCAAGATATTATATTGGGCTTGAGCCCAATTCAGAATTCAACAACATATCATGAATTTAAAAAAAAAATATAATGCATGAAAAATGTAATTCCCATCCCAAACCTAGTATCCATCCGCTATCACCCCCGTACCAACCATCACACCTGGGATCAAGTCAACCCACCCCGCCATCACACCAATCGTAGGCAATAAGCCTTTTTATAATTGTGGCATAGCCACCGAACTAGAGGCAATAAGTCGATATTGTGGCGAAACCACCGAACTAGAGGCAATAAGTCGATATTGTGGCGAAACCACCGAACTAGAGGCAATAAGCCGATATTGTGGCAATCGCCATTCTTCTCTTCATATATCCCACCCATGCAATTATTCATGTACTTTAAAATATAAAATTTATTAACAATATATATAACATGGTGGGTTTATCAATAACATTTCATTTGGCCCATAATTATAGCAATTTATCCATTTAGCAATTTAGTGGGCTTTGGCCCATTTACCAAAACTAGAGTGTTTTGGCTAAATTTTAACGAACTAAAGTATTTTGGCCCATTTTCACGAACTAGAGTATTTACGGCCCATTTTCACGAACTAGAGTATTTACGGCCCATTTTCACGAACTAGAGTATTTACGCCCATTTTCACGAACTAGAGTATTTACGGCTCATTTTCACGAACTAGAGTATTTACTACCCATTTTCACGAACTAGAGTATTTACTACCCATTTTCACGAACTAGAGTATTTACTGCCCATTTTCACGAACTAGAGTATTTACTGGCCCATTTTCACGAAACATCAAATTTTCATAATAATAATTAATTTCTTGAGGGCTTTTTCGTAATTTTCACGATTTAGTCGTTTTTACGTATTTTCGTCAAAATATCAATTTTTGCACTTTTACCGATCTAGTCATTTTTATGATTTTGCTTCCATACCGAAATTTGACATTCAACCAAAAATAATGAGTGTGAAATTACACACCTCGATCTAGTGAGTATTAACCCTTCTCGCTCCTCGGCACCTAAAATATATTTTGATCCGTTAGACAACTAACTCGAAAAATAAATCCTAATCGATAATGAATCCAAAATCTTACCCTCTTGATTTTGAATCACTTGATTTTCGGTTTTGCCTCGCTAATCGATTCACTAGCCATAGAGAATCCTCCAACGAATAACGGCTCGAGGTTCGTACTACTTGAATAATGGACTTCTTTGGAAGATGGCCCACAACCCGTGGAAAATCCCTGATTGCCAAACCGCTCTTCGTTTGAATGGGGATTTACAGATCCACCCTCTTACGATAACCGAACACCGCCTTTTCTTCCCTATCTTGATGGTCTTCAAGATCCAAAGGAGTTTAGTTAGATCTAAAATAATATCAATGTTACTAGAGATTTAAAGAGATTTGATTTCCTTACCAAAATAAAACGTCTCCAACATTTCTCCCGATCTCTTGAGTTCGATCTCGTTATTGCACTAAATAATAACGAAAGAAACGTTATTAATATGAATGCTATATCAATCCAAAAGACCTTCAATAATCTAATGATATTCGCCATAATATCACTTATTAAAACGAAAATGGAAAATAAAAACCCTTACCTATGATCCACAATCGAAAAGAAAAGGATGGAGAATGGTGTCTAAATGATGAAGGATTGCTAAGTATATTCAAGGAAAAGAAAAATATTTGGTTTATAGGCACAATAGCATTCGCCAAGAGAGTGAAGATGGAGAGAATTTTCGATTGAAAAGAAATAGTATAAGAACGAAAGGATGATGGTGATGTTGTTTTGATTTCAAGGAGATTAGAAGAAAAAGAAAAGAAAAATATGAACTTTAGGTGCTGGTATATTCTACCATGGCAAAAGAAAAGAAAAAGATGTTTCTTTTGGTATAGATGATTTCAGACAAGAAGAAAAGGCACAAAGAATTGGCTATCAAGATAAGCAAAAGGAATGACCAAATGGTCACAAAATTTTGGCTTTACCAAATGCAAAAATCGACCAAGAGGGATGTTGAAAGGAGAGGAAATAAAATTCGCACAAAGTGCAAAGAACAACCAAAGAGAGAAAAGAATTTTTCAGCCAAAACTAACTCAAAATTTTGGCTCCTCCTATACCAAATTGCCGTCCAAAGCACATGGTCAATTGGCCATTATTTCTTTCAAAATTTTCCCTTGATAAGTGCCTTATGTTCCCCTATCTTTCCTTAAACCTTTGATTCCATACCATATGTTAGTTGTTACCTTAATCCATTGATACACTAACCAAAAATACATGGTCAACACCTTCCTTATATGTCCCCTTGCCGACACTTCCTAGCCATGAGCAGAAAATTAAAACAAAAATTTTATCTAGGTGCTATACAAGGATTCAACCTCTTCCCTCTTACTTGAACCCATGCGCCAACTCCACCTTACCATATGCTCAACTTATGACACTTTTTAGCACATAATTTAGCTTAAGTCTTAATCACCTTTGTTTCACTTCCATAAATCTCAATTTAATAAATTTTATTTCTTCTTCAAATTATGCTTTACCCTCTCAAAGACTTCAATAAACACCAAATTAAAATAAAAGATTTTTCCTTTAAAATCTAAACACCAAAATCATGCAAATTTAAATACTCGATTTTTAGGGTGTTACAACTCTACCCTCCTTAAAGAAAATTTAGTCCTCGAAATTTACAGTTGAAAAAGGTGAGGGTATTGTTGCCGAATTGCATCCTCTGGCTCCCACGTAGCTTCTTCCACTCGTGGTTACGCCATAGAACTTTGACCAACAGCACGGTTTTCTTCCTTAATACCTTGACATCTCGGTCTAGGATTTCCACCGGTTCTTCTTCAAAGGACAAATCAATTCACTCCAATTCTTCTACTGGTATAATGTGCAAAGGATCCGATCTATAACGCCTCAACATGGAAACATGAAAGACATTATGAATTTGATCTAACTCCGGAGGTAACTCAATCGATATGCCATTTGGACTAACACGCTTGACACGATAAGGTCCAATATATCTAGGACTTAGCTTGCCCTTCTTTCCGAATCTAAAGATCTTTTTCCAAGGAGATACCTTCAAGAAAACCCGATCTCCCACACTATACTCGATGTCCCTCCGCTCGGATCTGCGTCGACTTACGTCTATCTCGAGGCTTCTTTCAACCGTGCTCGAATAACTTTTACCTTATCCTCGGTCTCGAGATATCATCTCAGGACCTAACATCATCTTTTCGCCCAACTCGGTCCAACAAATAGGAGAGCGACACTTACGACCATACAATGCCTCGTAAGGTGCCATCCGAATGCTAGGCGATAGTCTGTTGTTATCATAAAATTCCGCCATGGTAGATAATCCTCCCAACTACCCCTCAAGTCGATTACACATCCTCTTAACATATCTTCCAATATCTGAATTACTCTTTCCGATGACCATCGACATCAGGATGAAAAGCCGTCTTGAAATTCAACTTTGTCCCCAAGGCTTCATGCGAGCTTTCGAATCGTGATGTGAACCTAGGGTCACTATCGATATAATAGATACTGGTACCCCATGTAACCTCACAATTTCGGATCGTAAAGTTTCGCCAATTTACGCAATGAATAATCCGTCTTTAACCGGCAAGAAATGAGCGGTCTTCGTCAACCGATCAACAATTACCCAAACGGAATTTTTCTTAGCGGTGTTAACGGTAACCCACTAACAAAATCCATAGTTATCCTCTCCCATTTCCAAAGAGGAATCTTTATCGGTTGTAACAATCCGCACGGTAATTAATGTTACGCCTTCACTTGTCGACAAGTCAAACATTTTCCCACGAACTCTGTAATCTCACGCTTCAACCCCAGCCACCAATCATCGTTCACGGAGATCTCGATACATCTTATTTCCTCCGGGATGCATAGCATAAGGGCTACTATCGCCTCCCGTAGAATCGCTTGCCTCAAATCTAGATCCCTAGGCATGCATACTCTCCTCGAAAGCACAACACACCCTCCGTGTTTATTCCAAAATCCTCAATTTCGCCATTTTCAACTTGTCGCAGAAAGATCCCAACTTCTCATCGATATCTGTTTTCCTTGATTTGTTCCACCACGTGGCTTCACTGTAGTTACGCTAACAAACCGCCATCCTCGTCATGAGACTCAAATGGGCAAGCAGAGCTCTTAATTGAGATACTGCCTTACGACTTAACGCGTCGGCTACCACGTTAGCCTTTCCGGGATGGTATTCGATGGAGAAATCATAATCTTTTAACAATTCTACCCATCTTCTTTGTCTTAAATTCAACTCCTTCGGGTAAGGAGGTATTTAAGACTCTTGTGATCCGTGAAGATTATGGACTTCTCACCGTAGAGATAGTGCCTCCAAATCTTTAGAGCAAAGACAACGGCAGCCTTAACTCCAAATCATGAGTATGGTAGTTTACTTCGTGTGGTCTCAATTGACGAGAAGCATAGGCCACCACCTTTCCATTTTGCATCAACACACAACCCAGCCCGTGTGAGACGATCGCAATAAGCAGTGAATTCTTTTCCAACCTCAGTTGAATTAAAGCTGGAGCTTCATCGGGATCTTCTTCAATTTCTCAAAACTCTCTTCTTGCTTTTCAGGTCGGATATACGGAGCTCCCTTTCGCATTGATTTAGTTAGGGGTGCGACAATCAATGAAAACCCTCTACAAAGCGTCTATAGTATCCAGCTCAATTTCACTCATCGATGTTGGTGGCTTCCAATCGAGAATAGCCTCAATTTTCCGAGGATCCACCCTTATTCCTTGGTGATACTACATGACCAAGGAAAGTCACCTCCTTTAGCCAAAATTCGCATTTACCAAATTTGGCATACAATTGCTTATCACGAAGTAATTGTAATACTATCCGCAAATCTTTGGTCATGTTCCTCCTCATTTCTCGAATAAACCAATATATCATCTATGAACACTACCACAAACCGGTCTAAATATGGTTGGAAGACTCGGTTCATCATGTCCATAAATGCACCGGTGCATTGGTTAATCCAAACAGCATCACTACAAACTCATAGTGTCCGTAACGTGTCCGAAATCTTGTCTTATAAATGTCCGCTTCTTTTACCTTAATTTGGTGATAACCCGACCTTAAATCAATTTTGAGAAAAGCTGAAGCTCCTTCAATTGATCAAGCAGTCGTCAATTCTCGGCAGAGGATATCGATTCTTGATCGTCAATTTATTCAACTATGCGTAGTCAATGCACATACGCATCGATCCATCCTTCTTCTTGACGAACAAGACCGGTGCTCCCCACGGAGACACACTTGGTCGAATGAATCCCGATCCAGCAATTCTTGAATTTGAGCTTTGAGCTCGATTAACTCCTTGATGCCATTCTATAAGGAGCAATGGACCTTTGGGTATCCCTGAACAAAAGCTCAATGCCAAATTCTACTTCCCGATCCGAGGTATACCGGGAAGTTCTTCAGAAATACATCGGAAATTCCTTCACCGTCCTCACATCATTCACGGATAATTCTTTGGCATCCACAAAGAGATAAAGGCTAGGAATGCCCGTACCCTTCCGCACCAACTTCTCCGCTTTTAATGCGAGATACCACATTTGCGAGATAGTTCTTTCGTTCACCAATCATTATGACTTCCTTATCATCCAAGGTCCTTCTCGACATTCATTTTCAGCACAATCCAATTGCTTAGATGGTTAACCAACGGTCCATGCCCGTAATGAGATCGAACTTCATGAAGGTAGTTCCATCAAATTTGCTAAGAATACTTCCTCTTGGATTTTTAAGAGGCACGTCTTTAAATATTTTATTAATATTCTTGACTGTCCTAAAGGACTGATTACTGTCATCTCATTTTCAGTAATTTCAGATTCTAAATTCAGATTTCCAGATATGGCACTAGATACATATGAATGAGTAGAGCCAATATCTATTAAGGCAATAACAGGTACATCAAAAATGAAGAACGTACCAGTTATCACATCAGGTGCATTACCGTCTTCGCGGCGTCTAACTGCATAGACCAGTCCAGGCTGTCTTGCATCTGCATTTCCTCTATTACCATTGCCTCGACCCGGTGCACCTTGACCACGACCAGCCCCATTACCACCACGACCTGGTCCACGACCTCTCGGTGGCTGCTGATTACCCCTGGCCGGCTGTGCATCATTATTACGGACTTCTTGAGTCGTATCCATTCGTCGAGGACAACTTTTGTACTGATGTTCCATTGAACCGCATTTGTAGCATGCACCCGTTTTCCTCCAACATTCCCCAAAATGCCTTTTCCCACACTCAGTGCAATCTCGACTTCGATTATTTGTTACCGGGTTACGCTTTGAACGATTCATCATTCCGGGTTTCTTCGAAATCTCTTGGAAGAACCAGATCATGTGTCTCTCTCTTGTTTGGGATCTTTCTGGTCGCTGTTCGAGTTCTTAGCCTCTTGGCTATTTTGGCCTTCTCCACGAGTTGAAAAATTTCTAACTTGTCATGCGAGCAATCGGAACCCTCGACTCATCATTAAGTCCATCCTCGAACGCATACAACGTTCATGATCTGTTGCTACAATTGTCCGGGCATAACGGCTCGGGCGTAAAACTTCGACTTCATATCTTTGCCACGGTCTTACTTCCTTGGACAAGATTCAGAATTCCTTCCTTCGAGCATCTACATAGCTCGTTCCGACGTATTTTCCTTGAAAGGCGGCTTTAAAGAATTCCCGATTAATCGATGCGGCTTCTTCTCGAGCGATAAGCCACCACCGACACGCCTCATCTCTCAATAAGGATACAGCTCCTCTCGGTTTTGCTCAGTAGTGCATTCCATATCATCCATGATCCGTTCCACGACTTGAGCGATGATTCGCCACATTCGAGCTACACCGAGACTCCTCGAAAACTTCGCATTATTTGCCTTAAGTCGCTCTGAAATTGACCCACGAGTTGTTGGCCCAATTCTAGTTCCAGTGACCCTTTCCAAGACTCGTAGCATTGCTTGAGTCAATGCATGATCTTCTTCCATGTGATCGCGTGATCCGGTCTCACTTTCAATTGACGCAGTCCCACTTCGCATATGATTTGGTGCTTCACCAGTAGCACCTCGGCCTCTACCACGACCCACGTCTACGCGTCCACGACCACGTCCTCTTGTACTCATGATTGCTTGTTCGTTTATCCGATTACAAGTTTTATGAATCGAAATTTTGTTTGGTGTTTATTAACGATATTTTATGAGATTTGAGATATAAAGTTGTTTTTCATAGCGTGTCCTATAGTCTCAATCTCTACAGTTTTTCACATCTAAAACTAGAAGTTCTAGAGTGTTCCTATGATCATATCATAGTAATCATTAATCAATAATACTTACTTGACTTGTCATGGCATGCTTGTGGTGCCATAGATCTTTAAAATATCATTGAACGTTTTCATGTTATTTTTAACCCAAACCACTAAAGTTTTTGAAGCTGGGCTCGATACCACTAAATGTAACACCCCAAACCCTGAGACCAATGTTGAGACTAGATTTGGTTTGTTACGTGATTCGAACTATTCTTAAATCTTTAATGAGTTGAAAACTACAATATTGTTTACTGAGTTTAAAATTTGAAGAGTATTAGATTTTGATAAATATTTAAAACATTAGTTGAAAATCATTGTATTATCAAAAACCGTTAGGAGATTTGTTAAAGAGTTAACAATAAAAAGAATTATTTATAAAAGAATTTCATATACTTTGAAAACCCAAATTTATTTTAGTAAAGCATCATAAAATCACACCCATGATTTAAAAGTCCGAATAAAGTTTAAATTCCAAACACACATAAAATCCATAAGTTATTTATAGAGGCCATTTATTACAACATCCCAAAATAGTAAAAATAATTATTAAAAGTTCGAATTTAAATAACCCTTATTTAGCGGTATGGCCTCCACGAAGTCATCCTCATTAAGTCCACATCAGGTTTCCATTACGAGATGGAAAGAAATTAAAGGGTGAGTTACTTAGAACTCGATGTGTAACTCACTTACCACCATTATTGGGCGATTGTCAAGATATTATATTGGGCTTGAGCCCAATTCAGAATTCAACAACATATCATGAATTTAAAAAAAAAATATAATGCATGAAAAATGTAATTCCCATCCCAAACCTAGTATCCATCCGCTATCACCCCGCACCAACCATCACACTGTGGGGATCAAGTCAACCCACCCATACATCACACCAATCGTAGGCAATAAGCCTTTTATAATTGTGGCATAGCCACCGAACTAGAGGCAATAAGTCGATATTGTGGCGAAACCACCGAACTAGAGGCAATAAGTCGATATTGTGGCGAAACCACCGAACTAGAGGCAATAAGCGATATTGTGGCAACTGGCCATTCTTCTCTTCATATATCCCACCCATGCAATTATTCATGTACTTTAAAATATAAAATTTATTAACAATATATATAACATGGTGGGTTTATCAATAACATTTCATTTGGCCCATAATTATAGCAATTTATCCATTTAGCAATTTAGTGGGCTTTGGCCCATTTACCAAAACTAGAGTGTTTTGGCTAAATTTTAACGAACTAAAGTATTTTGGCCCATTTTCACGAACTAGAGTATTTACGGCCCATTTTCACGAACTAGAGTATTTACGGCCCATTTTCACGAACTAGAGTATTTACGGCCCATTTTCACGAACTAGAGTATTTACGGCCCATTTTCACGAACTAGAGTATTTACTACCCATTTTCACGAACTAGAGTATTCTACCCATTTTCACGAACTAGAGTATTTACGGCCCATTTTCACGAACTAGAGTATTTACGGCCCATTTTCACGAAACATCAAATTTTCATAATAATAATTAATTTCTTGAGGGCGTTTTCGTAATTTTCACGATTTAGTCGTTTTTACGTATTTTCGTCAAAATATCAATTTTTGCACTTTTACCGATCTAGTCGTTTTTACGATTTTGCTTCCATACTAAATTTGACATTCAACCAAAATAATGAGTGTGAAATTACACACCTCGATACTGTGAGTATTAACCCTTCTCGCTCTCGGCACCTAAAATATATTTTGATCCGTTAGACAACTAACTCGAAAAAATAAATCCTAATCGATAATGAATCCAAAATCTTACCCTCTTGATTTTGAATCACTTGATTTTCGATTTTGCCTCGCTAATCGATTCACTAGTCACGAGAATCCTCCAACGAATAACGGCTCAGGTTCGTACTACTTGAATAATGGACTTCTTTCTAAGATGGCCCACAACCCGTGGAAAATCCTGACCGCCAAAACCGCTCTTCGTTTGAATGGGGATTTACTGATCCACCCTCTTACGATAACCGAACACCGCCTTTTCTTCCCTATCTTGGCGGTCTTCAAGATCCAAAGGAGTTTAGTTAGATCTAAAATAATATCAATGTTACTAGAGATTTAAAGAGATTTGATTTCCTTACCAAAATAAAACGTCTCCAACGTTTCTCCCGATCTCTTGAGTTCCGATCTCCGTTATTGCACTAAATAATAACGAAAGAAACGTTATTAATATGAATGCTATATCAATCCAAAAGACCTTCAATAATCTAATGATATTCGCCATAATATCACTTATTAAAACGAAAATGGAAAAGAAAAACCCCTTACCTATGATCCACAATCGAAAAGAAAAGGATGGAGAATGGTGTCTAAATGATGAAGGATTCGGCTAAGTATATTCAAGGAAAAGAAAAAATATTTGGTTTATAGGCACAATAGCATTCGGCCAAGAGAGTGAAGATGGAGAGAATTTTCGATTGAAAAAGAAATAGTATAAGAACGAAAGGATGATGGTGATGTTGTTTTGATTTCAAGGAGATTAGAAGAAAAAGAAAAGAAAAAATATGAACTTTAGGTGCTTGGTGTATTCGCCATGGCAAAAGAAAAGAAAAGATGTTTCTTTTTGGTATAGATGATTTCGGTACAAGAAGAAAAGGCACAAAGAATTGGCTATCAAGATAAGCAAAAGGAATGACCAAATGGTCACAAAATTTTGGCTTTACCAAATGCAAAAATCGACCAAGAGGGATGTTGAAAGGAGAGGAAATAAAATTCTGCACAAAGTGCAAAGAACAACCAAAGAGAGAAAAGAATTTTTCAGCCAAAACTAACTCAAAATTTTGGCTCCCTCCTATACCAAATTGCCGTCCAGCACATGGTCAATTGGCCATTATTTCTTTCCAAAATTTTCCCCTTGATAAGTGCCTTATGTTCCCCTATCTTTCCTTAAACCTTTGATTCCATACCATATGTTAGTTGTTACCTTAATCCATTGATACACTAACCAAAAATACATGGTCAACACCTTCCTTATATGTCCCTTGCCGACACTTCCTAGCCATGAGCGAAAATTAAAACAAAAATTTTATCTAGGTGCTATACAAGGGATTCGAACCTCTTCCCTCTTACTTGAACCCATGCGCCAACTCCACCTTACCATATGCTCAACTTATGACACTTTTTAGCACATAATTTAGCTTAAGTCTTAATCACCTTTGTTTCACTTCCATAAATCTCAATTTAATAAATTTTATTTCTTCTTCAAATTATGCTTTACCCTCTCAAAGACTTCAATAAACACCAAATTAAAATAAAAGATTTTTCCTTTAAAATCTAAACACCAAAATCATGCAAATTTAAATACTCGATTTTTGGGTGTTACACTAACTATATTCACACGGCCTTGACATGCCCGTGTCTTCCAACCGTGAGATAATCCTTGATATACTGACTTGATCCACACGGCCTGGGCACACGCCCATGTTCAAACCGTGTGTCCTACACCGCTCATGCACACGGTCATGGGATTTACCCGCGGCCTATTCTGACTAATAATAATAAGGTGCAGGGTATACACGGCCTAGACACATGCCCGTGTGTCTAACTATGTGGGCACTTAGAGGCTATTTACCAAGCCTTTTGCCACCTTGAAATCAAGATCAATTCCATACATTTTTCATAAGTAATACTACATACTACGTTGACCTCAATGAACATACATACATAAGCAATTTTGGCCAATCACTTAGCCAATACAGAAGAATAATTAAAAGAAGCATACATTTCGTTAATTTCATCTTCATTTAAAATAAAGAGTTTGCCAAACATTTGCCTAAATCAAGAAACTATTTACAAAATGACTTACAACCAACATTTTAACTAACAATTACAGCTTGACAAAATACCCAAGTCCTATACATGCCATATTCAAAACAAGTCTAAAATTGTTATACCAAAGTGTTGTTGATAGTGTGATTCCCAAACCCCTGCACCTACAATTCTCGTATTATCTTGGCAATACTATAAGAAAGATGGGCAATGAAAAAAGGTAAGCATTAAGCTTAGTAAGTTGCATGGAAATAAGTAGCAATCATAATACTCGTAAAAGAATAAATCATCCATAACATTAGCTAACCGTTCACAAATCAAGACTTCTTGACAAAACTTACTTGTAATCGCCCTTATCTAATATTTACCGTAACACATACAGAGCCAATTTCTCGTGATTCATTCATTAGCACTTGTATTCATTCACATCCCTACTTTTAAATTCACATGAAGTCTCCTCTAGGTACCGATGCCATGTCTCAAACATGGTCTTATAGGGAATTACCTTTATGTACTAATATCGTACCCCAAATATGGTCTTCACCAGTTCCTATCTCAATGCCGATGCCATGTTCCAAACATGGTCTTACACTGGCACACGTAATATGACCGATGCCATGTCCCAGACATGGTCTTACACTGATCCTCATAATACGACCGATGCCATGTTCCAAACATGGTCTTACACTGGCACACGCAATGTGGCCGATACCATGTCCTAGACATGGTCTTATACTGGTACACGTAATGTGGATGATGCCATGTCCCAGACATGGTGTTACACTGGCCCTCATAATACGGCCGATGCCATGTTCCAAACATGGTCTTACACTGACCCACATAATACGGCCGATGCCATGTTCCAAACATGGTCTTACACTAACCTTCATAATTCGGTCGATGCTATGTTTCGTATTCATCATAGCCCATTAGGACTTCAATATAATATTCACATAAGTTCCTAAATTTATTGGAGTATCATGCATCAATATGACATCAATCATTCTCAATTTTTCTAACACAATATTGCATTAAATCACATACAACTTACCTTTTTTTTCAACATGAGCTAGTTCTTCGGTTTAGTCCATGACTTTATCCTTTCCCCGATCGAGGCAATTCCTTGGTTCTTCTTGCTCTATAGTAGCAATTTAACTCATTTTAATAGTTATATTAATAAAAGCATTTCAAAAATCATGCTTAGGCAAAATTACCAACTTACCCCTAGATTTTGGCAAAATGACCATTTTGCCCCTAGGCTCAGAAATTAATTCTAATCACATTTTTATCCTTAACAAGCCTAGGAAAACATTTAATGCTCTTAAAGCTATCATCAAATATCAATATTTCACATACTCATTACAAAATTTATAACCTTTTCATGAAGGTCCTATTTTGTGTTCTCATGCTAACACCCTTTTTAAAAGTTGTTCATTTAACAACTAGGACTCAAAGTATTCTATAAAAAATGCAGCAAATAACTAAGGTAGCTCTCATGGTAGAACTCTAAACCTTTCATAACACTGCACAATAGTCCCCTCATTTGAAAGCTTAAGCTTTAGGGATTTCAAAAGTACAATTATTTTCAAGAAAAGCTCACTAGAACACTTACTTGAATAGAGGAGAGCTTGCTAAAACTTTTGAAGTTTTATACCTCTTATTTGCTTCCAATTTTTGGTGGAAGATGATAGGAGAAAATATGATAACTTTTCTCTCCTTATTTTATAATACAAGTCAAATTAGTCCACCTACTACTACTAACTTTGACTAAAATTGACAAATCTTGTCTCCCATGTTCTCTTATGGCCGGCCAAGCCTCTTCCAAAGGCTAAATTTCCTTTTAAAGACCCCAAATTAACAATCCATGGCCATTTGGTACTTTTAGCATATAGAATGGAACTTTTGCACTTTATGCGATTTAATCCTTTTTCACGATTAAACATGAAATCGCCAAAATTAGAGTACCAAAATTTTCATGCTCATATGCTATCATGTTCTAACTCATAATATATCATGAAAATAATTTCTCAAATCTCCAATTAGTGATCCCGAGATACAATTCCGACTAGCCCCTAAATTGGGCTGTTAGAAGATCCACATATCTAACTGAAGTCTCATATCAGGTGAACCATAGAAACTTGTCATCCTTCACTTTTCACTGTCAACATCCGCCCGGATATCCACATCAATTTGATTCTTCGAAAAGCTCCCTACTTCTATAGATACCTCTGTTTTCCAGCCCAAACAAAGCCCCTAGTACCATCCGTCGCCACCTCAATACCATGAACAAATCCACCATTCCTAACACCTTTTTCCATTCTATTGGAATCAAGCTTTGTCTCCATTAAAAAACCATTTGGGGATTATAAAGTTTCAGCATGTGCTGAAGCCTCATCGTAGTCCGTAAGCTCCCTAATACATGAACATTCCAACACATGATCTTCATTATTGTCGGTTGACCTGCCCCTTAGCGGTCGTTGATAAATCTTTTTGATAAGCTGATAATAACTCATCATTTTTCTCCATGGAATCTGAAAGTTTAGAAACCCTACCGAGAAATTCATAGTTCTTTGCCTTTTCTTCCAATCAAAACCTTTAATCAGACAATCTTCCAGATCAGGAATCATTGGATCTTTCCCCATACCAATAAAAGAACCCATCTGTCCCCCTTTTCCCCTGTATAGGCCCCTTCCAAATTGATTCCTAACACAGGGTAAACCTTCCTATAACTAGCTAACATTGGGAAATCATTGTCACTCCTTTCCCTCGGTCTATTAGAAGAAGCCTCCCTCAAAAAACCCCTTTCATTCCCTTTCCGTAGCCAAATACTATCCACCCTGATAGCTCTTCGTATTGGTGCCTGTAACGAAATGCCCCATCCCATCTCCGAATCATCCACTTCCCTCATCAGTTTAATTGGGCAAAAACTATCACTATGTCATATTTTTAGCATTATATATTAAATTGATTACAAATGAAAAATATATATAATATACATATAAAATTCTAAAATATATTATTATAAATTTTAAAAATCAAAATAATATATAAAATTTAAAAATATTTAAATTTTAATTGAAAAAACTTCAACTTTAAAAACCTTTTAAAATTTTAGAATTATATACTTTAGAATTTCATAAAAAATACTTTTAAATTTGTTTACAATTTTTTATAATTATTACATTTTTTTATATATTTTAAGGATTAACTACCAAAAGAGTCACTTTTATTTACCTTAGGTGACATTTTTGTCACTTATATTTGAAATGTTAAGTTTTAGTCACTTACATTATCGTTTTATTACGAAATGGTCAATGTAACAATCTGTTTTTAGTAGTGTCGAAAACAGTAGTTTCGGGGTTACAAATCCGATGAGTGAATCCGTAAATATTATTATTTAATATTTACAAGTCTAATATAGTAATATAATAAATTTTGATTTTATAATTTATGTTTTTTGAACGAATAACTAGGTTCAAGTGGTATATCCCTAAAGTCAAGTGGTTTTAGAAAAAGAGGTGTCAGGACCTCGTGTCTATAAACCGAGCCCATAAATATTTTATTAAATATTTTAGGAGTGTTATTAGGGTCATATTAAAATTTGGTTAAGAAATTTTAACATTTAAATAGTTAATTAGGTAAAAAGATTAAATCATAAAAGTTGCAAAAGTTAATTTCTATAAGTTAAAGATACTAATGATAAAATTAATATGGTTACAAGAGTTTTTGTGGCAATTGTGCTAAATCTTAGTGGCATGCACGATTAGTGCTTTGTTTAATCAATTTATATGGTATAATTTTATAATAATAATTAAAAAGAAACTTAAGGTAAATAAAATAAACAAAGCACATTATTTTTATTTTGTTTGTTCTCATCTTCTCCAAGCCGAAAACACCATTGTTGAAGGGAGAACTTTTGGCCAAGCTTAATCTCTCATGCATGGTATGTGTTTGATGTTCGTTTTTAGTAATTTTTATGTTTTTAAGTTCGTATTAGCTTAATTTAGCTAGCCCAGGAGTCAATTTGTAAAGTTGTTAAAAGTCTAGGAACTTGCCTTGAATGAGTTTGAAGTGTTTTTTATTTTAATTGATAGATTATTAAAGTTGGTACTTAAATATAAGTATTTTCTTAAGTGATTTTAGTGATTTTAATGTTTAGGGATTAATTTGTTGAAATGGTAAAATTTAATGTAAATTGTGTGAAATGAGGAAAAATATAGGCTATTTGTGAACTTATTAAGAATCGGTTAGCATTGTATTTAGTTAAAAATGGTGAATTTGCAAGTTTTGGATTTAGGGACTAAATTGCATAAAATGTAAAACGTTGGGGGTAATTTTATAAATTTCTCATTGATAAGGGTTATAAGTTGTATTAATTATATTAAGTTATTTGAATGGTTTAATTGAATGAAAATTATTATTTATATCAAGAAATGAATCAAATAGATCTAAACCGAGGAAAAGCTAATGTGTCGGATTAGTAGTCGGCTTTGTTTTCACAACTGCATTTCTCGAGGTAAGTTCATATTTCATTTTAAAATATTACATTTGAATTTATAAAATTAATTGATATCTTTACATATATATCAATGAATTGGTGTTTGGAATTGTCTTGATTAAGAAAAGGAAAAGTTTGTGATTGAAATACATCATGGTATTGTACTCAAAAAGGAAAAAGACCATGGTTGAAAGATACCGTGACATTTTATTCGGTATTTTTGAATCAATGAAAAGGTTGAAAATGATGTTTTCCTAAAAGGATATCAAATAAAAAGGTTGGAAAGAATATTATCCAAAAAGGATATAAACGAAAAGGTCGAATGGGATATCAATGAAAAGGTAAAAAATGTAACACCCCTAACCCGTATTCGTCGCCAGAACAGGGCTACGGAGTATTATTGTACAATTTGAACATTAATCATACAATTCATACATTGACATGACATGATATAAAACATTCATTCATGTACATATCGCCCCTAAATTGAGCCCTCGAGGCCCTAAAAATACTTTAAAAACAATTCGAGACTAAATTGGAAACATTAGGAAAGTTTAAGAAAAAGTTAGAAAATTTGGACTCCAGGAGTCACACGCATGTGTCTCAGGCAGTTTAACTTTTGAAATAGGGACACACAGTCATGTCCCCGCCAGTTTCATCACCCGTGTAACTATCTGAGTTGGGTCACACGGCCAAGCCACACGCTCGTGTGCTAGGCATATAACTCTTAAAATGGCTCCACACACCCATGTCCCAAGCCGTGTGCTAGGTCGTGTAATAGCCTAACTTACATGCATTAAAACCTACAGAGGACACACGACCGTGTTGCTTGGCCGTGTGTCATACACGGCTGAGTCACATGCCTGTGTCTCAAGCCATGTGGATATGAAATTGGCTAAAATCAAGCCATTTCCATTACCGAGTCAAGCATATACCTAAAAGCATTTTTGTGCAGATAACCAAAGCATCAAAACCTTACCAAAATATGCATGAAATGACCAATTCCAAAAACCAAATTCATTCAACCAATATGTCATACAAGGCACCTCACATGCAAACATACAAATTTACCTAAACATATACATATACTTGACCACATTTCATTCATAACCATCTAGTTCATTTCCATCTCAAAACATATCATTACTTGACCTATATCACTTCAACATAAATTTACCATTTGGGCCATACCATTCATGCATCATATGTACCAAATTGACACAATTCAACCATCATCAAAATGGTACCAAAACAACCAACTCATACATACCAAAATCAACATCTAAGCATTCAACTAAACATCAGATACAAGTCCACCTATACATGCCATTATAACCTTGGCCAAAACATCAAAATCTACGGATATAACTGTTGGATAGTGTGATAGATCTCCGATGAGCTTCGAAACCGATTGAACTTCTGATTATTTACAAAATGTAGAAAAGAAAACAACATAAGCACATAATGTTTAGTAAGTTTGTAAAACATGAACATAGCTTAGGACTTCAATTCATAACATTAAGATTAAGCATAACATAATCCAACCCTAAGCTTGGCACAAGCCTAAGCACCATCAACAACACATGTTAGTGCATTGAAACATAATTCACTTGAATTAACATAAGGTAAGTCATTATACATGAACATATTTCATTAGAACTCATCATTTTCATGAACATAAGTATATTTCAATTGAAGCTTACATTTCAATCCTTTTCATAATACATGGTTTAGTTCATTTGCATACTTACCGTTCCTTTCCTTTTTCATGCATGTTGAACCATTTAGAATATCATCGGATACTCGAGAAGCTCAAATGAAGTGTGCTAAACATATAATCGTAACATTTCCTTTACATCATTGCTCACACAAGCTATGAAATGGGCCTGCTCACACGAGCTGTGGGTCAGAATATAAGCTACACGATGCTGCTCACACGAGTTGTGGAGTATCTGGAACAAATGCAGGACCTCAGCCATCAGTAGGACATTCAAGATCAACACCCGAAACATGAAAACCCTAATAACATGTCATTTGTATCCTACGAATTCCTAAGGTTCAAACGGGGCTCGATAACTATCGTGACATCGTTGGATATACATCATTTGGTTACATGACAACTAACATATTAACATATAACTCATTATATCATTAAAACGATATTTAATTATACGAACTTACCTCGATGACAAATATATAGGAACAAGATCAACTAATTTGGGGCTTTAGCTTTTCTTCGATCTAGATCCATATGTGGTCTATCTTGATCTAAATAGACAAATTCAATACATTTAATTCTTCCATTATTCAACTCAGTTCATATTTCATATTTCTATAAAATTACTATTTTCCCCCTAACATTTTAACTTTTTACAATTTAGTCCTTAAGTTCATAAATTGAAATTTAAGCATTTTAATCCTCAACTCATGCTAGCCAAATTCACTAGGGATCTATATCAATTCACACAAACCATCATTTCATAATTTCACCATGAACTTTTATCATTTTTACAAAAAAGTTCCTAAATGACAATTTCATCAAAAATCACTTTAAAAAACTTGTTTATTTATTAACAAAGATTCATAATCTTTCATAAAATATCAAGAATCATGTAAGAATATTCATGGAAAAACCCTAAATCTTTAACAGTTTTGCAAATTGACCCCCAAGCTAGTTAGATTAAGCTACAACGACTTCAAAAAAAATAGAAATCATTAAAAATGGGATCAAAAATCACTTATATGCAACACTTGGACATAGTCGAACCTTCAAGGAGAAAAAAAATGGAGGTTTTTCTTTCTTAATTTCAGTGAAGAAGGTTGTTTAGGAAGATGATACAATTGTTTGTATTATTTTACTTTAACTTACTTATTAATTTACCAAATTAACCTTCATTTTTAACTTTAAAAACACTTAATTATATGTCCATAAAATTCCACTAACACATTAAATGGTCTAATTACCATTTAAGTCACCCAAATTTAAGTTTCATAGCTATTTAACACCTTTAGATATTAAAACTTCACTTTTGCACCTTTTACGATTTAATCCTTTTTAAGTAATTAAGCATGCAAACGTCATAATTTCTTAAAAAAAATTTTATACAAACTTTCTAACATATAATAAGCATTAAAATAATAATTTACTCATCAGATTTATGGTCCTAAAACCACTGTTCCGTTTTCACTAAAAATGACCTATTACAAAAAAAAAGATAGCAATGGAAAGGTCGGTAACTCATCCTTCAACCATTCGCTATTCATGTAACATGTTTCAGGTGAGATATGTATCATAAATATGAAAATGAGATGAACGTTTTGATTAGTATAGTTTGATAATGAATATTAATGCATTGGTGTTATTATATGTTTCATATGTCTATAAATATGTCATCTAATTATGTTTGTAGTGTGTTTAGAGAAATAAATGGTTATCTGAGTATTTTCTGAGTATTCAATATTGTTTCATTTGGTTCAACGAGTAATTAAGGTTTCAAACGAAAAGGTACGTATATGAAATGAGCTATGTTATTAAAAATATGGAATGGAAAATGTAATATGTATAATTTGAAGGAAAAAGGTAACAAATGGATTATATGTTGGATGACTTATATATTGAAATCCTTTACATGATAGGTGTCATGTTTCATTGGTTAATATGTTCTCAAATGTATCTATTAACTATGTGAAGTGTTATGGACAGGAAAGAAGAATATTCATATGATCTAATGAGTAATGTTTAATGGTTTAATCGTTTTGTGTTTGGTAAGTTTAAGTTTTCGTTATATGAGCATACTAAGTATTAGTTGCTTACGTAGTTATTTTTCTCTGTCTTATAGGTCATTGAAAAGCTCGACCAGTTGGAATCTCGTCGGACCACCATCACACTATCCATTCATCATATTGGTAGTTTTGGTTGTTGTGGTTAGCAGTTATAAATGGCATGTAATAGAAGTTTATTTTATGATATTTACCAATGTGATATGGTTTAAGTTTATTTGCCTATATGCCTTGATTTTGACTTATAAATGTATATGTAAGTATGGGTTTTAGTCACTTGTGAATGCCTTGTGATCTAGATGGCTTTTGGTTCATTGAAGTGTGAATGGAGTGG
This sequence comes from Gossypium rotundifolium, assembly GCA_025506655.1. Taxonomy (NCBI): domain Eukaryota; kingdom Viridiplantae; phylum Streptophyta; class Magnoliopsida; order Malvales; family Malvaceae; genus Gossypium; species Gossypium rotundifolium. Next base: position 52,718,152 of record CP106727.1, read on the forward strand.
TTAAATGGTAGATGTGTGATGTATGATGTGTGAAGTATGATGTAAGTTTAAAATATGAATTTACGACATTAAGCGTGAGTTGATTTGGATGTTAACTTCTGATACCAATGAGGGTACATTGGATAAACATTTAGATTAAATGATATATGTGTGTTTTGGCATGCAATAGAGCTTGAATGTTGATTTGATAACTTGGTCTGTTTTGAGTTTGTGCCAAGCCTATATGTATCTTAATGTCCTTAGTTGACGAATTGCAAATGAAAGTGAAAACATATGGTATGTGACATTTATGTATGCTCATATGAAAGTAGGTAAAATATGGTTGAATGGTATGCTTTGAAACTGTTATTTGGTATATATGATTTATGTTTAATGAATGAACTTGAAATGTTGAATTGCGTCAAGTTGATGTGTTAAATTGTGGTGTCAATTAAAGGTATATTGGTTAGGCACCTAAGTTGGTTGATTTTGGTATGTTTTTGGTATGTTGTAAAGTGTTTTGGTCATGTGAAATTATTGGAAATGGTATGGTTTGTTGTGCAAGAAAAGGTTAATGTTTTGGCTTATTCTAGTGGCAAATTATGCTGCACACGGCCTAGGACATGGGCTATCACACAGCCGTGTTCCGTACACGGTCACCCCACACGGTCGTGTGTTTCAAGTTAGTATGCTACAGGGTTGTGTGACTCAACATCGAATGCACACACGATCCAGTACAAGACCTTGTGGCCCTATTTCGAATACCCATACGGGCGGACACATAGGCTAGGTCATGGCCATGTGTCCAGCCTTCGAATGTCCATACGGTCTAGGCTATGTCAGACGGCCTAGCCACACAGCCATGTGACCCCTATTTTCAAGTTATTCTAAAATTTTATGTTTTTGTTTCAAATTGATCCCTGATTGTTCCCAAGTTATTTTAGGGCCCTGAAGGCTCGATTTAAGTCTCGTAAGAGTATTTTTACTATGATTATATTAAGTTGTATAATTGTTTTTATTTTGAAGTTAAATGTTCTGATTTGTGTGGTAGTGCTATGTAACCTTAATCTGAAGGAGACAGGTTAGGAGCCGTTAGGATCTGTTACCTCCCAAATGACAATCTGACGTGACAATTAAAATGAGTTTTAAATGCCAACATGGATATCCAACTGAGATGAGAAAAGTTAAAATTTTGATAGAATTTAAAATTTTGCCCTAAATCCCAATTTTCTCCAGTTTAAAAAAAAATAATAGTTGGGGTCTTTTTGTTACCATAAGAGAAGAGAAGAGAAGAGTAGAACGATAGAGAAGAAAAAGAGATGGACACACCAACCTCTATACTTGCTTGCTACTGTGGTTGGCCAGCTATGTTGAAAACTTCATGGTCGAATGAAAATCTAGGTAGGAGATGTTTTGAGTGCCCAAATTATGAGAATGGGAGAAGGCGTTGTTGTCGTTTTTTTTCTATTAGTTTGATCCACCTATGGCACCTCATGCAAAAGTGGTGATTATTGGACTGATAAGGAAAGTGAGAAACTTAGAGAGGGTGAAGAGAAAGGAGAGAATGATTTGGATTTTGGAAATAAACATAGAACCATGCATAGATGAAGCATGTCCTTTTTGTCTGTCACATATACAGAAAAATATGAAAAGATGGACCACCTTTTTTGCAAAATAAACCATAATATTTGAACCCAAAACTTAGGTAAAGAACAAAAAAAAAAAAAAAAAAAAAAATTCATTACTTACTAAAATCCATGCTTGGACCTTCCATTGAATCGATCCTTTGGTCTTCCATTTTAAATAAAAAATCCAACTGATTGATGGAGCACTCAATTTAGTTTCTACTGTTTCGATTTAACAAAGATGACTATGAAAATGGATAATTTTCAGTCAAAATAGAAACAAAACTAAAAGAAAAAGAAGACCAAGGGTTCTTTTTTTTCTTTTTCAGTTCAAGGATTAATATGATACATTGGTTTTGATTATTTCTGGAAACCAAATTATCATTTTCCTTTAATTAATTTAGAAAAATTAATTATTAAATTTATTTAATTAAAAAATCAATTTAATTTACTTGACTGGACACCTATGTTAGTATTTAAAACTAATTTTAACTATCACGTTAGACGGTCATTTGGGAAGTAATAAATCTTAATGGCAGAGTGATCATTTTATAACAAAAGCATAACGTAACTGATTAAAACGTAACATTTCAAACATTAGTGATTAAAATATAACTTTGAGACAAATAAAATGATTATTTTAACAATTTGCCCAATTTTTAATAATATTATTAATTTTATCTAATTTATGTTCAATTATTGTATTTTTTCTAAATTTTATATATTTTGGCTTTATATATTTAAAGTATATATAGATTTAATAAAAGAAAATATTTTTTCATAAACACGCCATGTAATGCTTTGTATTGATTATAAAAATTATTTCGTAATTTCTATCAAATAAAATAACTAAAATATATAATGAAAGCATATTTTAACTAAATTGAAAATTTGAATGTACTTTAGATAATAATAAAAAAATAGAAAAATTCATAAATTAATTCTTTCTTAAATTATAATCCAACAATCCATTATAAAATTCTTTCTTAAATTGTCTCTTTATGCCTTCAAACATAATATTTTTGAATGTCATAGAAATCATTTTATTAAACCTTTTATTTATTTATTATTTGCTAAAATGTTTAATTTTAAATTTTCTAAATTTTGATTATTTTTACTCAATTAATTATATTTTTTTAAAAAAAAGTGAGTCCCGTTTTATTTGAAGACAATTACCTTTGGAGAGTAACAAAATCCAAAAATAAAGTGAAGTCTAGTAACAATGGTAAATTAACCGTAATCATTCTTTGATTTTCTTTAAAATTCAAAACTCCGTTTTCCTTTCCCTGTAGTGCTATCCAAGAAAAATGAAGCACAGCAGCAGCAGCTATTCCTTTCGTCCATCCTATCATCATCTTCTTCTTCTGACGAACTTCACATCCTCCATCCTGTCACAACCCATACTGCTGCTGCTTTGCCATCAACATTCAAATCAAAACACTCTCTTTCCACACTTTAAATCCTCACCGAGATGGTAAGCAAACCCCAGTGTTCCGACTATCAGCATCAACATGCATCAAGAAAACAAAAATCACCCTTTACTACTACTACTACTTCTTGTTAAGAAGGTTGGCGAGGTTCCGGAGTTCCTCAAATGCATGCATTGTTTCGGAATCAAATCCTCCTGCAAACTGCACCCATAAAACGACCACAAGGGTCACTCTACGTGTTTTAAACGCTAAAACCACAATTTACTCATGTACAATGCATCAAACTAAAGGGTACAACCAACCTGATGTATTCTGAATGCAAATCTGACTCCTTGAAGTAGCATATAGTCCATTGAAGGATCCTTCTCCAAGGTTGCCTTCACCTGCAGTTCCATGGCTACCCGTTTCATGTACCTCTTCGCCAGTTTCACTGATCCAAGCTTAATCTGAAGTCAACAGAAATTAAGCCTTCTGTCACATATGATGCTTATTTATATGTAGAAAAGCATATGGAAAATTACAACTCCAATTACCTTGCTCATAATCCCATTATCAAGCATCCAGTCTGTGGGAATTTGGAATTCCCTGCAGTTGCGCATCAATGACTCTCTTGCACGTAGGAGGTTATAAACAGTACGTTCCATTCTGGGAATTTAATTCAAAAAGAAATTTACAGAGATTTTCAACTTGCATAAATTGTTTGGTTTTTCTTTCACAAGAAAAAGATTCAACATTCTTACTTCTCAGACAAGGCAACCATTTTCTTTAAGGCAATGTCACAAGGCATCCTGGAATCATCCTTGTAGTATAATACCTCAGATTCCAATTTCTTGAGATCTTGGTATCCGAATGCTGCTTCTCGCAATGTGTCAGCTTTTTTCTCTGGCCAAGCAAAGTGCTTCAACACTGCCCTTTCATCAACCTTGAAAAGATATATTTCCATGATGCCTCTTTTTAAGCATACTAGATAAAATCATTAGCAACACTTGGCTAACTAGCAAAATCATTTACTCGATGCACCTATGCTGCTTGAACTCTAGTGTAAGTGTTTTTGGAGAATCATGTCTCCATACCCATATCGAAATCCAAATAAATATATATATATATATTTTTTTTTTTGAATGAAGAATAAAAGTAACATAGTTATGTCAAAGTTAGTAAAACTTCAATAATTTTAGCAACTTACTAGATAGCAAAGTTCATCATCAAGCCACTTCACAAATGCTACAACGTCTTCAATGTTCTGATAAACAGCATTATTGACTTCTCTTATCAACGAATTCACAAATTCTCCTTGAGTTTCAACATCCGCCTTTATCTGCATAAAGAATGAACCAAATTCGATATCTTATACTAATAAGATGTTAATACAAATTTTGAACATCATCAACTCCAAAAACCATGCTATATGAATGTCAGTTTTACTTTGGTCCCTATATTTCCCAAGGGGCAGAAAACAAATAGAAAATGCAACTTGGGAGCTGAAATCATTAACATAAACAAAATCCAAGCACTTACAGCAAGCAAATGTGATGATCTATTCTCAATTTCACCGATCATGCTGCTACGAACATTTGCAACATCGGGCACATCACATATTCCTCCATTTGTGGAATCCTTTCTAGAATCCCTTTTCATGAGAGAATGATAAAACTCGACCACTTGCGGGGCTCGCTTCACCACACCAGTGCTACTTCTCACTGAAAACTTTGGAGGGGGAGGTGGTGGTGGTGGTGGAATTTGTGTACAACTTTCCTCTTTAGGTCCACTTGGGACCGAACAGGAAGGCCTGGGAGGAGGATTAGGAATTCTCAAAGCCCTTCTCTCAAAATCCAAGGAAGCAGAAGCAGCAGGCTTTTGAGAACTTACTGGCTCAGCCTCCTTCTCCATTTCTTTGGTACACATAAAACCATCAGATTGTCTTCTCTTATTTGGTACCAACTCTTGTATGTAACATTTTGATCCACTTATAGAATGTCTTCTTCCAGGACTTCTCAGCTCCTCTATATGCACCCACTCCTTGTCCACAACATTAGCTGCATACTCTACACTGGAAGGTTCCTGGCTAGTGATAGGCCATTTCTTTATCTTTTTAATTAAATTTAATCTCTTTATACTTGCACTACTGCGTTCTGAGCTCTTACTGCTTGCGGAATTCGGCGAGCCTCCATATTCAACCTTGCTTTGAACTGGACTTAATGCCTTATCGGAATTCATTGTTGAGCATGAATTTCGTAGTTCATCTCGTAAACAAGAATTAACCCACCTCAAGTATGCAAGCTCCTCAACTTCATTCAACCGGCTCATTTGTAGACCTTCTACTTGTTTACTCAGGTTTTCATTGGTATGCCTTAACATTGATGCCTCAGCTTTAACTTTGGCAACAACATCACTCTGATAAAACCAAGATACGAAGCAAGGAAATAGCAAAATCAGTTAGTTAATGCAAAAAGAAAAAAAAATCAATCATCTTTAGTCACCAACCAAACAGAGGAATTCGAAAAAGAAAGAAAAAGTTAACGAAGCTACCTCATTGGCTTTGGCAAGAGAAGCTAACTGGGATTCCAAAGATGAAAGCTTGCAAGCAAGATTCCTCTTTTGCATCTGTAACTCCTTGTTCAACCTCCTCAACTCCACAACTTCCATTTCAAGATCCCTAATCGATTGCGGTTCCTTTGAGATTTCCAAATTTTCCTCATTCCTTTCCAAAATGGAAGTCAAAGTTGCCAGTTGACCACATAAGCTGGTCTTCTCCGACTCCAACAACCCAACTCTGTGTGAAAAATTATCTACTTCAATGTTCCTTGTTTCAAGCTGGGTCTGGAGATCCAAAACTTTAGCATTTGTCCTCCACTCGGCAAGCTCAGCTTGCAGCTTAAGCTCCCTTTCTTTAGAGTCCTGAAGAAGGCTCCTAACGTGGTCTAATTCGATGAAGAGATCGCGAGAACCAGAGGACTGCCTCCGGTGAGTTGGGTAGACTTGAGGGTGGACTTGGGTTGCACTGACAGAGCAAGATAAATCAGAAATGAGGGACCTTTTAACTCTAGAATGAGAATGCAGAGATGGGTTAGTAGTGGGGACATCAGTGTTTGATACAGGAGGTTTCTTGGTTTGGACCGTGATGGTTTGAACCTTAGTTTTCTTGTCAGCTGTGCCTGTGAAGCCCTTCACAATGTGTGAACCCCATGAAGACTTGGGCTTGGATTGATTGGTAATGGTCTTTGTGTGCAGAGATTTTGGGGGTTGATTTTGATCACCAAATTTTGATGCTTTGGCTCTGTTCTCAAATGAGTTTTCTTCTCTCATTGTAAAGACTTTAGAAGAAGGAAAGATGTTGTAAGACAAGCTGCTGAAGCAAGAGAAAAAATCACTACATTCTCAAGAGAAAAACACTGAGGTTTGGTTGATTGCAAAATGCCAGAAAGTTGGTAGGAAAAGGGTTTGAAATTTGATGGGAAGATGAATGGGAAGGGATTGTTTTGTATGTTGAAAGAGAGCTCCGATTTCAAGAGAAGAGTAATGGTGGCACTTGCAGCTTTCTTTCATTATTTATCGTATTTAGTTCCTTCATTTTGAACTTTTGAAATTTGAATAAGTAGGATTTTTTATTTTTTATTTTATTTTTAAGAAAGGGCGGAGGACAGCCACTGCAAGGCAACGGTCCTTTTTACGGGTGGGTGTGGCCCACATTTCAACACCCAAAACATGATGACCTTTTCTTTCTTTTTTTGTTCGTTCAATCCCAACGTGCTCAGCTCAGCCTATTTAGCATGGTTTAAAATCACACCCCAAGATGCTTTGAAATTGAAATTCTTAGGCTTTTTTTTTTGTTCCTTCTGCGCTATTTTGGAATGAAATGTCAACACCAGGTTTCGAAAAAATAAATGTGACCACCACGAGTTTAAAATATTCCAAGGGTTCTTCTATTAGTTGAAATTCTACATTAATAAATGTTCGTTGAAGTAATATAGCATATTACACTTAAGAAAATATGTAAATTTGAACTCTAAAAAAATATTTTTGAAAAATTATTTACAAATTTTAAATATAGATCATAAAATAAATAACATCGATATAAAAAATATATTGAAATTTTATTTTTTAAAGAATAATTGTAATTCAATTATTAAATGAAGTTTTTATTCTTTTTATGTTTGAATATGTAGTATTTTCAAAATATGACATATATTAGATAAATAATATGAGATGAAAAAAAATAATATGGACTTAGTAATTTGAGTTGAGGAAGATAAAAGTTGTAGAAAATTAAACTCAAACACAGTAGCAACTTAATCTATTACTAACCTAATGGAAAAGCTCGTCTAAAAGTGTTTTTAAAAGTTTCTTATATACTCTTGACAAGTTAAACCTAGAATGGACAAAATTGCCCATGCTTAACAATTAATCTAGCCTATTTTGATTGAGGAATACCCTTGCAGATTTTATCCCGTCGAGCTTCGATGTCGCGACATCTAGACATTGGTATTGCGACCTTGCCAACAGTTTACTCCCAAATATGTTTGGTAGCATTGGTGTCGCGACTCTGGCCCCTTGGATGGCTGGGATCCCTCAATAGTGGGGATTGCCCCCAATGTCACGACCTAGAACTCGAAGTCGCAACTCCATCAGTAGTTCACCTACAATGCTATACTTGTTGACATTCAAGTCTTTAGAGTGATGGAATGCTTTTATGTCCTGACACAAAGGATCTGGTGTTGTAACCTAGAGGACAGCAGTAAGACCTCTTCAAGTTTTTCCCTTAGTCACCTCCTGACGCAAGCTCAATGTTAAACTCCCAAAGGCATCGTTTTTTCCATTTAGGTCCAAAAACACACTAAAAATGCATAAAATTGGATTATAAGGTAAAAAATCTAATAAATACTGAAAAGTGTAAAACAAAACCATAAAATGCTTAAGTACAAGCTCATTAAGTGTAAAAAAAGACTTAATTTACCATAGCAAGTTATGGTCGATCAGGGTGAAAAATTTGAATGGCTTAAACATCCTTGACTGGTCTGTAACTTGAGGATTGTCCTCAAACATGAATGGGAATTCTATGTCATTGAAGAACCTATTCCTGAGCTACTGGTAACGGCTACCACTTGGGCTGAGAAAGTTGTTCATAAGAAGCATCTTGATGACGTGTTAGACATAGGATGTCTAATGCTTGCCACTATAACTCCTAAGCTTTAGAAGCAATATGAGAACATGGTTTCGCTCGATTTGATTGAGCACCCAAAGTAACTATATTAGGGGAAAACACGTCAAGAGAGGTACGAGACCTCTAAAGCCATTTTTCAATGCAAAATGGCTGAGGGGGCTTCTTTGGGAACCCATTTTATCAAGATTATATGTTATATTGAAAGCCTTGAGAAATTAGGTTTCCTTATGGACCAAAAGTTGGCTACTGATGTTATTCTAAAATAATTTCCAAATAGATATATCTAATTTTTCCTCAAGTTCAATATGAATGAGATTGACATAACTTTGCCTAACTTACTTAGCATGCTATGAACTGTTGAAAGTAACATGAAGAAGCTTTCACCTAAGCCCATTTTGATGGCCACAAGGATATGGGCAAGGCCAATGCAAAGCCCAAGGAAAAAGGCAAGGCCAAGTAGGACAAAAGAAAGGTTACACTTGTTTTGGCCCTATTAAACAATATTGGATAAGGTTTAGGTATAGTTGGCATGTCATATTATGTGTTTTGAGTTGGAGGAAACATTTGGCACTTGTGTGCATATTTACATATTGACACTAGTGTGTACCATTATGGAGTGTTAGAGAAAATGTCTTTATGTAACACCCCCTACCAGAATCCGTTGTCGGAATAAAGTACAAGGCATTACCGAGGAGTACGGAACACTTGCAGACAATTTAAACCATTTATCACTCAAATACCGAAATTGATTATAAAAGTTTTTTTAACGGACCCTCGAGGTCCAAATCATGCATTAGGATCGGGTCGGGACTAAATTAGGATCGTATGAAATTTTTCGCAAAAATCCCTAAGTTTATCTCATTTACAAGGGTCCCACACTCGTGTTGTTAGGTCGTGTGGTAAAGTTAATTTTCACAAATTAGGCTATTTTCCAAGCCATATTTCTCACTCATTTGATCTTTATTCTTCGCCCACATTTAAGACATACAAAAACCAATTAAGATATTCAACCGAGCCTTATACTTAATACCATTTGTTAGTCGTAAACTTCATATAAATAATAAGAAACGTATATGAGCTCAATTCTCATTAAATTTCTCATATATATAGACAATTTCACATTATGTAATCATATAACGATAAACAACCATATCTTAGTATTTTAAATACATTTTATAACAACTTGTCTTGATTTCATCCTATTTTATATGTGAGCTTTACTTATCAAAGTATTTGAAATATCATCTTTATGCAAATAATAACATGAGGTACATAATTCCATAATTATGAATGAACATATTTATCAAACATATTCCATGTTCATTTATCATAGTCTCGTGTCTCCATATATCAATAACCATCATTTTCTTGTATTTCAGATAAATATTTGTAACCATACATAAGCATGCAATTCGCTATTTCTTCATGTCAATCACAATTTCAAATGACAAATTCTTGTGAATACGCTCACCAATTTCATAATTCCATATGTTTACCGTTTTCCATATTTATCCCGTTGAATTGATCAAGATTTTGATGGATTTTTAGTAGTACACTCATGGTGTACAATCTCATTAACCGTCAATTCGTACTCATATATACATAAGTCCTTTTCAGAGAGCACACTCCCGCGAACCTCATTTCTTACAGCAGGATTACTAGTCCAGGCTAAATCCCCTGTAAGAGAGCACACTCATACGAACCTCATTTCTTACAGTAGGATTACCAGTCTAGGCTAAATCCCCTGTAAGAGAGTATACTCTCGCGAACCTCATTTCTTAAAGCGAGATTACCAGTCCAGGCTAAATCCCTTGGAATATAAACTCATAGAGTATTGTCGGGATTACCAGTCCAGGCTAAATCCCCTGCAATGACAATTACTCTAATGAGCTTGGATCTGAATTACCAGTCCAGGCTAAATTCAGACCCTAATCGGATTACTCGTCTGGGCTAAATCCATTTTCCACATATTCTTCGGAAGGGCTATATAAGGATCACCCTCCGGGCTAGATCCTTTTCACACATATTTTTCGGGAGGGCTTATATCAGGATCACCTATCTGGGCTAGATCCTTTTCACTCATATTCTTCGAGTGCTATATCGGGATAGGATCACCCGTCCAGGCTAGATCCTTTTACCGTCAATTCCTTTTCAGAGATCCATCGAATTTTCCTTTCATTCAACCGAGATTTGTTTTCCATTTTCATCAAAAATATCAATACTTCATCAATTATCATACAATAAACATCCAAATTATATTCACATCAATAAAAATATGTTTCAAGCATTTAAGAATATAATTCAAGTTACACAAACTTACAATTTGATTTTTATACCATAACGATAATCTTAGTTTCATAATAAATATTTGAAATAAAACATTATATCATTTCTAATTCAACGTTTATCAATTATAATCGGGCATGTGATCAATTTATGTATAATTCATTCATATATTTTCCTCCTCCTCCTCTTCATCCACATCCTTAGTATAAATAACACAGTTGTAAGTAACATTATCTATAATTTTTCACTATTTATTTATGTGAATATTCAAGCTGTCCATCCGTGTCATAGTCAATAAATTATTTTTATCTTGAGCTATAGAACTCCAAATTAATATCCGTTAATTTTCCCTAAACTAGACTCATATATCTTCTTACCAAAAATTTTTAGATTTTTTGGTTTAGCCAATAAGTACAGTTTATTCTTTAAAGTCACCACTGTTCTACTATCTGACAGTTCTGACCCTTCTTCACTAAAAATTAATTATCTCCTCATACGGGATTCAGATGATGTTCCCATTTATTTCTCTTAAAAATAGACTCATTCAGGATTTTAAAAATATAAATTTAAGCCCATAATTATTTTTATCCATTTTTTTATGATTTTCCAAAGTCAGAATAGGGGAACACGAAATTATTCTGACATTGTCTCACAAAACCTATTATATCTCATGATTTGCAATTCCATTACTTACACCGTTTCTTCTATAAGAAACTAGACTCAATAAGCTTTAATTAAATATTCTATTCATCCTCTAATTAAATTTCTAAAATTTTTGGTGATTAATCAAATTTAGACTACTGCTGCTGTCCAAAACTGTTTTAGTGCAAAGTGTTAATTTCTATTTTGCCCCAAATTTCACAATTCATACAATTCCATCATTGTCCAATTAACCCCTCAATTGAGATAATTTTTTTCTCAATTAATATCTTATTCTATCATTTTAAACTACTTCCTAACCCTTGAAAATCAGAACTTTAGCATTGAACCTTAATTCCAAACTCTTTTACAATTAGGTCCTAAAACCAATTTCCATCAATTTTACTTGATAAAATCATCATATATCAAAAGTAAAGCTTAAATTCTATATTTATTCATCATATTATTCCATAAATCATCCATAGCAACTTTAAAAATTAGCCATATAATCAAAAACTAATGACAGAGTAAGTTGGACTCAATTGTAAAAGTCTAAAAATATAGAAATTTCAAGGAGAAAGCAAGAATTAAACTTACATGAAGCAAGAGTATGAAAACCAGCTTGAACCCTCTTCTATGGCTATTTTTCAGTTGATGAAAATGAAGAGAAATGAAGAGAATTCTAGATATTCTAATCCGGTCCCATTTTTATTTAGCTAATTTTGGTAATTTTTCAATTTTGCCCTTATTTCACCCATTTCTTGATTTTTCTCAACTATTGCCGCCCAAAATATCTCTTTTGGGCTTATTTGCACTTTAGGTCCTTCCTCATTTGACAATTAAGCCATTTAATCCTTCTAGCAACTTTTATACTTTTTTTAATTTAGTCCTTTTTTATTTAATTAACGACCCAAACGTCAAAATTTTCTAACGAAAATTTATTAATACCTTATTGACATTTCATAAATATTTATAAAAATATTTATGACTTGGTTTATAACACTGAGATCTCGATGCCTCTTTTTCTCAATTTCTTGACCAAATAAATCTTTATAAAACACAATTTACTATTTCAAAAATCTTTTAAAAGCTACATTTGGCTTGTAAATATTAAATAATATAATATACGAGTTCATTTGTCAGATTTGGTGGTCTCGAACCACTATTTTCGATATCGCTGAAATTTGGGCTATTACAGTTTACACATATGGAAGTATTTATTCCCGCTTGTGTTGGATTTAGTGCCCTAAGTGTAGCATTTTCGTCTACGTACACTTATATTTTTTTTGAATTGATTGGCTAATAAAATTATTCATGAATTACACTAATATCTTTTGTACATTATTCTCAATGGTTTTTGCATGCAAAGCAAATATTAGCTCCGGTTGTCTAATGTTTAACTACTACTAAGTTATATTATGTGGTTGGATCGTAATACAAAAGACAACTTACATTAGTAGACAAACCTGAACATGTCTTTAGTCTAATCGAAAATGGGCAAACCGATTGAAAGACTAATATGCCGTATATCAAGTCCAATTGGAAAGATGCTTTATCTTGATCATCGGAGTGGATGACTCCCAAAAGATAGAGACATAGATGTGACTGACTAGACTGTCAGTAAATCAAATAGGACCCAAGTAGAATGGATCCTAAATCCGTTTATGGATTTATTCACTTGTGACCTTCAGAGTGCGACATACCTTAATCTGAGTGGATGATGGACTATGTATGCGTGACTCGTATACTTTAATCTAAGTAAAAGCCTAAGTTCGAATAGAAAAAGGAATTAAAAACTGGTGCGTTAGGTATACGACTTCTATAGTATGTAGCATCATTCACAATAGTGGAATTCATAACTCAATACATGAGTAAATGATATCCTCTCATTGGCATTATATGATAGATGAAAAGTACACATTGGTACGAGTCGTTTGTCTTTGTGATAAATGACTTAATTACTATTTGATAGTAGTTGACTTTTCATAAAGAAAGATGTAATGGTTACCATGAGATAAAATAAGATCATATTAGGAGAATGGATTTATCCCAAAAAGATTAAAGATATCCTATAAGGGTAACACACTTGTGATAATGTCATTAGACGAGCACTGATCAAGTAGCTTTCGTAATGATATGTCATTAGGGAGAGCTCAATCACGATACTATAGTAGAATGGCTTTGTGAATAAATGAGTTATAATTAGTAAAAAAAAGCGGGAACTTAATTATAAATAATTTGAGCCCTAATCACATGTGTCCAAACAATCCCTCCGCTAGGTCGCTGAAACTAGAAATGAATTGTATGTTGAATAAAATGAATAGAAATAGATAGAAATGATAAAGTTAGAAAAATGTGTTACATACAGAAATGAATGTAGTTTTCTCACTAAGTATGGAAATAACTTGAGAATTAATTTATGATTTTTCAAATTATTATTTAATTAATTAACTAAATAATTGAAGTTTGAAAATATATTTAAATTAATTGTGAATCCGTTGAATATAGAAAAATTAAATATATTTTCTCATAGATTCTTTTACGGTAAAGTTGTTATGATTTTAATGGAATTAGAATTGGGTTGAGAAAAGTATTTAATTGGGAAAGTAGACAATATTTAATTTGGAAAATAGAAAAGCATATATTAAGTTGGAATAAATTATAAAGTGTTGGGTTAAAAGTCCAGAAAACACATATAAAATGACAAACCCTAGTATTTTTTCCTATGGTTGCCACCCATATTTGTAACACTCCTTACCCGTATCCAACGCCGGAACAGGGTATGAGGCGTTACCTGACTTAAAATTTCTTGAACATGTAAAACCGGGTCATAAAATTTTGTCAAATTTAAAACTTTTCTAACACATGCATTTTGTTCCTTATATGGGCTTATAAAGTTCAAAACATCCTTTAGGATGGTTCGGGACTAAACCGAAAACTTTGGAAACTTTTGGAAAAAATTTAGAAGATTTTGTCAAAACAGGGGACACACGCCCGTGTGGTCGGGGCCACGCCCATGTCCGGGGCCACGCCCATGTCCCTAACCAGTGTAACTCTCTGTTTATGATGTCATCATCAAAATAGGGTCACACGGCCTTGGCACATGCCCGTGCCCTTAGACCGTGTCTGTCACATGGCTAAGACACATGGTCGTGTCTCTGCCCGTGTGGCCTGAAGTTGGCTATTTTCCAAGCCAGTTCCCCAAATAAAACACAAACTCTCTTGTATCCATTTCATCAACATGTATCATGCTATAATTGGACATCGAAATATCCAATTTTGCATACACATTCCCATACACATCGTCATTCATGAAATCATTTGTAAACCACATCCACAACATCTCAATTATGCAATTACCACCTACATGAATGACCACATCATAGGCATATAACAACCATCAATATTGGCCATCTCACTACACCAAAACAGACTTTTAGAGGCGTTTTTAGTGGCGTTTTAAAGAAAAATGTTGCAAATATTATATATTAGTGGCGTTTGAAGGAAAACGCACAAAAAAATGAACAATAGCGTGTTTATTTCAAAAATGCCGCTAAAAAGGATCAATAGCAGCGTTTTTCCCTCAAACGCAGCTATAAATCAGAGCATTCGCGGCGCTTTTCCAAAAACGCCGTTAAAGGTCTTAGCATTAGCGGCGATTTTCCAAAAACGCCGCTAAAGGTCTGAGATTAGCGGCGCTTTTCCAAAAATGCCGCTAAAGTTCTGAGCATTAGCGGCGCTTTTTCAAAAACGTCGCTAAAGGTCTGAGCATTAGCGGCGCTTTTTCAAAAACGCCGCAAAAATAAATAATTTAAGGGTTATGATTTTAAGGGTTGGCTATTAGGCATTAGGGGTTAGTGTTATTAATAAAAAATAATTTATTTTAGGGTTTATATAAGCATTAACATTCTATTTAATTACTTTTGTCCCTTATAAAATTTATATGTAGGGTTTAGTCACTACAGAAAAACAGACTTTATTTATATATATTATAGTTTAAATTATTTAATTTCTTATTTATATATATTAAAATTATAATTATAGTTTAAAATATTTTAGAGATAATAGATAAGCTTTATATATAATAAAATTAAAAAAATTTGTAACCCATGCATCTGTAGAGAAACAAAATTATTTAGTAAATTGAAAATGTTATTTAAATTTCCTGAAATATTAAAAGAATATATATTATTCAAAATTTATCTAAATAATTAAGGGTTTAGTGGTTTGTATGGGCTGACTAGGGTTTCGAGTTCAGCATTTCAAGATTTAGTGTACTTTAGAGTTTATGGTTTACGGTTAGTCTTAGGATTAAGGTTATGGCTAAAGTTTATGAGTTTATGAGTTTATGAGTTTATGGGTTTGTGGGTGTATAGTTTAAGGTTCACGGGTTTAGGGTTTAGGGTTTATCGAAAGAAGACAGAATATCAAAGTTGATTTAATCATTAAAAAATTATAAAAATATATGCTATAAAATGGTGAGATTGCATTTTTTACTTACAGATTAATTTCAGCCCCTAACAAAATCTGATTGTGCATCTGTTTATCCTTAAACCTTAAATTCTAAAACTTAAATAGTTTAAACCCTAAACTATAAACCATAGATCTAGATTCTAAACCCTAAATCATAACTCTAAACACTCGACCATAAACCCTTAAACTACAAACACTAAACCATTAACCATTAAACACTAACCTTAAACGCCGCTAAATGTTGAGCAACAATTCTATTTTCATTTAGGGTAATCAACGCTCATTTCGATTTTATTTGATTTAATTTTCATTTTTGCTTATTTTTGTTTTGAATTTAATTTTATTTTGCTGTTTGAAATTAACTGACTTAATTATGGAAAGTACGTTACAAATTGATAACTAAACCATTAAGAAGTTTTGCTTTGTCGAAACCCTTAAACCCTAACTAGTAATGTTAATTAAAATATAATTTATTTTTAATTGAATATATAAAATATAAATATTTTATCTTAATTAAAATATAAATTATATTGATTAAAATATAAATTATTTTTAATCAAAAATAATGAGACTTAGAAAATATTTGAAAGTAAAACATAGAAAATATTTGTTAAAAATGAAAAAAATTATTAAATAATTTCTTATATAATTGTAAAAGAGATAGTATTAATTTTAAAATATTGAATTAACTATCATGATAATTTGGGGTTTATGGTTTAATTTAGGGTATATAGTTTATGGATTAATCTTTATAGCTTAGGGTCTATGATTTATGTTTTAGGGTTTAGGGTTTAGGATTTAAGATTAAGGGTTAGGTTAGGGTTTAGGTTGGGTTTATACTTTAGTTTTCATTATTTTAGAGTTATGGGGTTTTGTTTCTAACAATATGTTTAATTTGTACAATTTTATAATTTAATTTGCGATATTGGTGCGTACACACTTTTTCTATATTTTTAGAGAAAGAGAATTAGTATATGATTTATTCAAGTCGCCACCGGTATGAGAATGATGCATAATTCTTTTCAGATAGGAGGAGTGGCGGTAGATCTACCTTACTATTTGGATAGATAAATATTTGGATTTACGTGATTATTTTTAACAGAATTGTTGAATATAAAAACTTATTACGAAATCCTATTTTTTAGAACGAGTTGAAGGGATAGGCGTTATTGGTGGAGAAGAAGCAATAAATTGGGGTTTATCCTACCAATGCTACGAGCATCTGGAATCAAATGGGATCTTGGAAAGTTGATCATTATGAGTGTTACGACGAATTTGATTGGGAAATCCAATGGAAAAAAAAGGAGATTCATTAGCTTGTTATTTAGTCTGAATCGGTGAAATGACGAATCTATAAAATAATTCAACGAGCCTGGAAGGAATTCCGTGGTCCCTATGAGAATTTAGAAATCCGATGCTTTGATCGAGAAAGGGATCCGAATGGAATGATTTTGAATATCGATTCATTAGTAAAAACCTTCTCCCACATTTTAATTATCGAGACAAGAACTTTATGCGAGAATGGAAGCCCCAAAGGAGAATTAGGAATTTTTCGATAGGGATCAAAGTAGTTTTCCTTGGAGATGGAAACTCACTTGCACGGTTTTATCAATTTGCAAATTCTTCCTCGATTAGTTAAAAGAATGAAATTGGTGATATTATGACGATACTAGGTAGCATAGATATCATTATGGGAGAAGTGGATCGTTGAAATGATAATTTATACAATGTAGTAGAAGATATCAATTCCTTTTACACATTGGAATCTTTAAAAGAGGTCTATGGGATCATATGGATGTTGGTCCCTATTTTGACTCTTGTATTGGGAATCACAATAGGTGTACTAGTAATTGTATGGTTAGAAAGAGAAATATCTGCAGGAATACAACAACGTATTGGGCTGAATACGCCGGTCCTTTGGGCATTCTTCAAGCGCTAGCAGATGGAACAAAACTACTTTTCAAAGAAAATATTCTTCCATCTAGAGGCAATACTGTTTATTTAGTATTGGACCGGCTATAGCATCATATCAATTTTACTAAGTTTTCAAGAATTCCTTTTAGCTCTCGCCTTATTTTAGCCAATCTCAATATCGGTATTTTTTATGGATTGCCATTTCAAGTATTGCTCCGTTGGACTTCTTATGTCGGGATACGGATCAAATAATAAATATTCCTTTTAGGTGGTCTCATGAAATGCTGCTCAATCAATTAGTTATGAAATACCATTAACTCTATGTGTTTTATCAATATCTCTACGTGCTATTCGTTGAAATAGAAACTTTTATTTTACCTATTCCTTTCGTTCTAGAAAATAAGTTGAGATGATAAACTAAATTAGATAGTTATATATGAGTGAAAGAAAGTAGCTTATAAATTCGCAGTAAATTAAACAAAAAAATAGAATCTCATTTCCTATGTATAAGAGTTAAGTGTAAGAAAAAGTAAGTGGAAGAAGTCTTTACCCCAAGACGGGTTGATTAGTCAATCTAGCTTGAAGCGGGCTCAAAAGATCAACCGTATAGAGTTTTCGCTATCCTTTGTATGGATTCCTATACATGTATTGCTAAACAAACGGGGGATTGAACAAAAAACGAGTGGATGGTTAGGAACACCAAAATACATAAAGGATTGGTAATGGAGATTATGTAAATTATATAAAAGAGACTAACATAAAAAGAATACTAATTGGGGCTTTAAATTAGTAGAAATGACTAGGCAAGATTCCCATGATTCCGGTCCGAGTATCCTCCTATCTGCCGATTAAAGTAATGACTATCGAGAACGAAATAATCCTTTACTATTTTTAGTTTAAGCCCCATTCGTGGTCTTATCGGATCCGAAAGTAGAATAGGAACGAAAAAGAAACAAGAAAGAATAAAAAAAAGATTTCTTTTTATTCTTTCTTTCATAGATATAGAGATATCTAATCGGTGTCATGATTTATGAGCGAATGGAATGTTTCATTTTTCGTAATAGAAAACAATGGGTTGAAATATCTATTGATATTCTACAATAAGTATTTTATTGAAGGCTTAAGTTATTACTCAACAAATAAAATTGAAATTATGAACAAGCGAGATCAATTTAGAAGCACTTTTTTTATTCTTGAATATAGCGATGTAATTCCATTGGTATAATTTTGGACCTTCCAATCTATTTTTCTCTATCTATTCTATAACCATACGAAGATAAATAATACTGATTTGGTCCTAAAATTTATTTGTGACTCATGAGGAGCCTTATGAGGTCAAAATCTCATGTACGGTTTTGGACTAGTGATGGAAATAGTGATGTTATCATCAACTATAATTATCTAACAGTTCAAGTACAGTTGATATAGTTGAGGTGCAATCAAAATATGGTTTTTGGGGATGGAATTTGTGGCGTCAGCCAATAGGGTTTATCGTTTTTCTAATTTCTTCTCTAGCAAAATGTGAGAGATTACCTTTTGATTTACCAGAAGCGGAAGAAGAATTAGTAGCAGGGTATCAAACCGAATATTTAGGTATCAAATTTGGTTTATTTTACATTGCTTCCTATCTAAATCTATTACTTTCTTCATTATTTGTAACATTTCTTTACTTGGGGGTTGGAATATTTCCATTAAAATGCGTATTCGTCCCTGAGCTATTTGAAATAAATAAAATAAATGGAATCATTGGAGCGACAATTGGTATCTTTATTACATTAGCTAAAACTTATTTGTTTTTGTTTATTTCTATCGCAACACGATGGACTTTACCTAGGTTAAGAATGGACCAATTATTAAATCTCGGGTGGAAATTTCTTTTACCCATTTCTCTCGGTAATCTATTATTAACAACTTCTTTCCAACTTCTTTCACTGTAAAGAAAAAAAGAATATGAGATTCATGACTTGGTTCATGAATTATTCATAGATATTCACAATATGTTCCCAATGGTAACTGGGTTCATGAATTATAGCCACCAAATAGTCCGAGCAGCAAGGTACATTGGTCAAGGTTTCATGATTACCTTATCCCACGCAAATCGTTTTTCCGTAACTATTCAATATCCTTATGAAAAATTAATCACATCAGAGCGTTTCCGCGGACGAATCCATTTTGAATTTGATAAATGCATTGCTTGTGAAGTATGTATTCTTGTACGCCCTATAGATCTAGCCGTTGTTGATTGAAAATTTGAAAAGGATATTCAAAAAAAAAACGATTGCTTAATTACAGTATTGATTTCAAAATTTGTATATTTTGTGGTAACTGCGTTGAGTATTGTCCAACAAATTGTTTATCAATGATTGAAGAATATGAACTTTCTACTTACGACTGTCACGAATTGAATTATAATCAAATTGCTTTGGGCCGTTTACCAATGTCGATAATTGACGATTATACAATTCGAACAATTTTGAATTCAATTCAAAGAAAAACTCGATAAGTAAACCTTCATTCTATTAAAGTAAAGAGAAATTTCCCATTCATTCTTTTAAGGTTCTGTTTTGGTTTAAGTTAAAAGACTATTTGGTTTGAATTAAAAAAGGATGAGTCCTTTAGTCAATAAAAAAATTCAATTACAAATTAACGGTTGATAAAATTTGATTCCTTTTATTGAAAATAAAAATATATTAATATATTCGTAATTATTTAGAAATATATAGTTTCAAAAACAAAATACCCTTTTCTTTTGAACAAACAAAAAGAATCAAAAGCGAAATTGTCCAATAATTGTGCTTAGAGCAATTCACACCTAATAGATTAGGATTTTATTCAATTAGGAACGTATCATAAAAAAAACTTCCCGTCGGTCAATAAGATCATGAAAAGCATTTAGATTTATTTATCTCTTATTTTACATGAATGGATTTGCACGGACCAATACACGATTTTCTTTTAGTTTTTCCGGGATCGGGTCTTATATTAGGAGGCACTGGTGTGGTATTACTTATCAATCCAATTTATTCGCCTTTTCATTGGGATTGGTTCTTGTTTGTATATCCTTATTTTATATTCTCTCAAATTCTCATTTTGTAGTCTTTGCTTGACTCCTTATTTATGTGGGAGCCATAAATGTTTTAATCCTATTTGCTATGATGTTCATGAATGGTTCGAATATTATAAAGATTTTAATCGTGGACCATTGGGAATGGCCTTACTTCTTTGGTTTGTACAAGTATTGTTGTTTCGTTAATTACTACTATATTAGATACATCATGGTACGAGATTATTTGGACTACAAGATCAAATCAAATTATAGAACAAGATTTGATAAGTAATAGTCAACAAATTGGAATTCATTTAGCAACCGATTTTTTTCTTCCATTTGAATTCATTTCAATAATTCTTTTAGTTGCTTTGATAGGTGCAATTCCTGTGGCTCGTCAGTAATAAATCTTTATAACTAGGAATACCAAGCAATCAAAATTAAACCTTTTTCTGTTTTTTATGTCTTATCGCATCCATTTTCTTTGAATTCTATTTGAATATTGCTCATGTATAAAATATAAATTTGTTTATTCGATATATTTCCAATAGATTCTTTTTTTTTGTTATACTCTAGTCAATCAAATCTGTTGAATTATTGTTCATATTAATAATGAATTGAAATTGATAAGGAGTTGGTCAATGACTTGTTTTGAGTGCCTATTTATTTTCTATCGGTATTTATGGATTGATCACGAGTCGAAATATGGTTAGGGCCCTTATGTGTCTTGAACTTATACTGAATACGGTTAATATAAATTTTGTAACATTTTCTGATTTTTTTGATAGTCGGCAATTAAAAGGAAATATTTTCTGAATTTTTGTTATAGCTATTGTAGCCGCTGAAGCAGCTATTGGATCAATTATTGTGTCCTCGATTTATCGTAATAGAAAATCAACGCGTATCAATCAATCAACTTTGTTGAATAAGTAATATTAATAATATTAAATTATAAGATTGACCAATTTGAATTAGCATGTACAATATGTTGGAATCTACATCATGTTTTCGAAAACGTAAGAAATCAAAGTATCTTGGTCCTTTCTTATGAGTTGATCCTGAAGGAAATTGATTAGAAAATTTCGGTAAATCGTTGATTCATCCGGTGTTTAACTATATTTATTTACAAGTTTACTAGATTGAAATTTTATGATGTTCAAAATTTATAGATCCCATGTCACATTCAAGTAAAATTTATGATACATGTATTGGGTTTACTCAATGTGTCCAAGCACCTTACCGATGTGTTAGAAATGATACCTTGGGATGGATTTAAAGCTAAGCAAATTGCTTCCGCTCCAAGAATGTAAGATTGTGTTGGTTGTAAGAGATGTGAATCCGCTTGTCCAACGGACTTCTTGAGCGTTCAAGTTTATTTATGGCATGAAACAACTCAAGTATGGGTCTAGCTTATTGATACGGTCTAGAAACCCTAGTTGAATACATTTTGAACCCATTTGATTTTTTTCTTGAAAAACCCGTGCTAAAAAAAAAACCTTTTGAGCATGGGTTTTTCTCGGTCCAAGTGTATCTTGTCTTTACCACAAATTATTTTCCTTGGTTAACAATAATTGTATTTTACCAATATCTGCAGGTTCTTTACTTTTCTTTATTCCTCATAAAGGAATAAGCTAATTAAGTGGTATACAATATGTATATGCATCTTGAACTCTTTCTAACAACCTATGCATTTTGTTATCATTTCCGATTGACGATCCATTAATTCAATGGCGAAAGATTATAAATGGATAAATTTTTTGATTTTTCCGGAGATTGGGAATAGATGGACTTTCTATAGGGCCCATTTCTTGACAAGATTTATCACCACTTTAGCGACTTTGGCGGCTTGGCGATTACTCGAGATTCGCGATTATTTCATTTCGATGCTAGCAATGTACAAAGTGGTCAAATAAGATCATTTTCTTCTCGAGACCTTTTACTTTTTTTCATCATGTGGGAGTTCAATTAATTCTCGTTTATCTACTTCTATCCATGTGGGGAAAAAACGTCTGTTCTCGGCTACTAAATTTATTTTGTACAATCGCAGGGGTTCTGTTTTCTATTAATAAGAGTTTTGGGTCTCGGTTTATACGGTTCTAATGAACAACATTAAATTTTGAAACATTAGCTAATCAATCATATCCTGTCATGACCGGAAATAATATTCTATATTGGATTTCTTATTGCTTTTCTTTGTCAAATCACCGATTATACCCTTACATACGTGGTTACTGGATACCCACGGGTAGGCCCATTATAGTACTTGTATGCTTCTAATGGAATTTTATTAAAATGGGAGCATATGGATTAGTTCGGATCAAGATTGTAACATCCCGAAATTAGGCCTAGTAGGATTGAGCCCAATGGGCCTTAGGCGTAGTAGCGTTTAAAATTTTTTGAGAATAGGAGATCGGCTTAAGTGCAAGTTGGACCTTTTAGATAAGTGATTTTGGAAGGTTAGGGGCTTCATGAAGTCCGGGATCAAATATTAGCTTTGGGAAAATTTTGGTTTTAGGTGAAAAAACCTTGGAGGTTGGCGGGTAGGCCTTAAGAATAAAATGTGGAGGAAAATGACACAAGTGGTGTGTGTGGTGTAGTGGCAAAGTGGCGCCACAAGGAAGGAATGAGGTCCAAGGTTCTAGTTGTAGCGTTTGCATTCCTTTTGATTATTTTATTAAATGAATTTAGACCTTGGCCATAGGGTTATATTTAATTGCGCATGGTTTGAGGCACAAGGAGCTAGTTGGTAAAGTGGCTAGCAAAGATGGATTATGTTATAAGGGAGCACGGGTTCAATCTCATGAGAAGCAAGGAGTATTTATTTTACTGAGTGGACGGTAAGAGTTTCAATTGAATTTAAACTCTCTTGACGAAGGATCCCACATCGGAAAGATACAAGGAATGAAGGTGAAGAGCTAGCTATATAAAGAGCATGCCAGAGAAGGGTTAACATACCTTGGTGGGTGTTGGGCACAGGAGTGGTCGCAGGTAGCAGTTTAGCACCGAGTCCTATCGGTGTGTAACTCTCTACTCTAGTTGTAGAGCGGCAAATGCTGAAGTGCGATCCACGGCAATAGTAGTTACACGAGCGCGGCCTTGCGACGTGGGGCTTCAACGCGATAGTTGAGGCCATCGGTAGTATTCTTGTGGGTTGAAATTTGCTTGGATGCGATGGGTCAAGTGGGCCCAATGGGCCCAGAGCCCAATTGGAATAAATTGTATGATGGTATAGTATATAGTGAACTAGACTAGGTGGAACTTATATCGTGGATAGATTTGTGTTAGGTGGGCCACACGAGCGTGTGGGCCCGAATGGGTCGAAATCGGGTTTAGGCCCAACAATCCCAGAAAGACCGAAAATGGTAGTTGAGTCGCTCAAGGCGACCTTCGCACCTTTAGAAAGGCCATTCCAGGTACAAAATTACGAAAATACCCTTGGTGGGTAAATTACGAAAATACCCTTAGTGGGTAAATTACGAAAATACCCTTGGTGGGTAAATTACAAAAATACCCTTGGTGGGTAGATTACGAAAATACCCTTGGTGGTTAAATTACGAAAATACCCTTAGTGGGTAAATTACAAAAATACCCTTGGTAAGTAGATTACGAAAATACCCTTGGTTGGTAAATTATGAAAATACCCTTGGTGGGTAAATTACGAAAATACCTTTGGTGGGTAAATTACGAAAATACCCTTGGTGGATAAATTACGAAAATACCCTTGGTAGGTAAAATTATGGTTATACCCTTAGAGGTTGATTAGCATGATTATGTTGTTTTATGTCTATCTGATTATGATGGTAATTCATGTTATACTTATATTTGATATATGTCTAGCATACATGACATAACGCATACACGAATTATTATGTCATATTGCACGGGTATGATGAGAGGAGGGAAGATTGATATCGTGACTTGGTCACCATAATTTGGTATCACATTCGTGTCTTCGGACACCGGAGGTTTGGCACCTCATAGCGACTCGTCCTCGTGGTTAATACCACCGTGGGTTGGCCCCACTTTTGAGATATAGGATCGTCGTCGGTGATTTGGTATCACACGTGGGTTGGCCCACAACTTGATGATTCGTGACTTGGTCACCGGTGGTTTGGCACCACCGGTGATTTGGTATCACATTCTTGTCTTGGACACGGAGGTTTGGCACCTCATAGCGACTCGTCCACGTGGTTAACACCACCGTGGGTTGGCCCCACTTTTGAGATATGGGATCGCCGCCGGTGATTTGGTATCACACGTGGGTTGGCCCCACGATGGATTATTCGTGACTTTGGTCACCAGTGATTTGGTATCACATTTATATCGTGACTTGGTCACCAGTGGTTTGGCACCATCGGTGGTTTGGTACCACACGGGTAGAAAAGGAGTTATGGATGGCTAGGTTGGGTGCATTATACATATATGTTGCTTTGTTATAATTTGCGTAACTATGTGGTATTTACCGGGAGAGGAATATGCACTTGAGTCTTGGTGACTCACCTTCTCCCTTATCTTTTCGGTGATTCGTGAGTTTGCGGATGAGGCCGGATGAACTCGAGGAGGCCATGCAATAAAATTTGGTTTTACATGAATTTCCAATTGGGTACTTTATTTTAATTTGGTTTTCATATTTTTATGGATTTGTAATAAGGTCTGCTTAATTATGTTTTGGATTATTTTTATGTTTTGAATATGTTTAAAATATGGCTTTTAAATTACTTGGTTAATTTAATAATTGAGCCCAAAGTTTTCTAAACTAAAAACTTCATGAATGGTTTTAAAAATCTTACCATCGGGTAACATGAATAGTTCAATAGTAAAATTACAAGTTAAATGTTTTCAAAGATTAAGTGATTTCCAAAATTCAAGTTTCTATACTCAATTGCAAACGGATTTTCCAAAATGATATTTCAATTTTCTTAAAAGATATAAATGTTTTCTATCCTATGATTTATCAACTAAGTTTTAAAGTTTTATGTAATTTCGAAGTAAATTTCAATTTTAACTTATTTTCGATAAATAAAGAATTACAAAGAGTTTTTCACAAAAATTTAATTGTTAATTTGATTCTTTCAAAAAATTATTTTCCTTAGTGACATACCAGATTCGGTCGTGGCGTATTGACCGGGTTTGGGGTGTTACAAGTATGGAATTATTACCCCATGCACATTTCATATTTTCTCCCTTGTTGATAATAGTGGGTACAATGCAAATAATTTATGTAGCTTCAACATCTCTTGGTCAACGGAATTTAAAAAAAAAGAATAGCCTATTCCTCCGTATCTCATATGGGTTTCATAATTATAGGAATTGGTTCGATAAGCGTCTGGACTCAACGAGCTATTTTACAAATAATATCTCATGGCTTTGTCGGTCTGCACTTTTTTCTTGGCGAGAACGGGTTATGATAGAATGCGTCTTGTTTATCTCGATGAAATGGGCGGAATGGCCGTTTGATTCCCAAAATATTTACGATGTTCATAACTTATCCATGGCTTCTCTTGCATTCTTGGGCATGAGTGGTTTTGTTGCGAAATTGATAGTCTTTTTGGAATAATTACCACTAAAAATATTTTTAATGCCAAAACACTAATTACTTTCGTAATGGCAATTAGAATGATATTAACTCCTATTTATTCATTATCTATGTCACGTCAAATGTTCTATGGATACAAGCTATTTAATGCTCAGAGTTCTTATTTTTTGATTCTAGACCCAGAGTTATTTGTTTGATCTCTATCTTTCTACCAAGAATAGGTATTGGTATTTATCCGAATTTAGTCCTCTCATTATCGGTGAGAAGGTCGAAACTATTCTATATAATTATTTTTATAGATAGTTTTCATGAATAAAAAAATCAAAAGGAATCCTATGGTTTTAAAATTGTTAGTTGTACAATGAACAAGAAAAAAAGAAGTCTTTTTCTTCTCTTAAGTTTAAGTTAAGTAAAAAGGTAAAAGCATTAAATTGAATTTTAATCGGACATCTTTGGCTTTTGTTAGAACCTTTTGAATCAAGTAGTGGAGCGATTCAAAAGGTTCTTGACATTTCTAAGCTTACAATAAGTTTTCTTATACTTATATACAATATATACGCCGTCCGGTGTTAGTATTTATTAGGCCTAGCCTTTTATTCAATTCAATTAGATGTTAATTTAATGTAAATGAACCATAACTATGTAAACCTATTCCTAATAGATTGACCCCAAAATAGCATATCCAAATTATAAGAAATCCCATAGAAGCCACAAGTGCGAATTTACACCTTCCAAATTTTTATTTGTTCTGGTATGGAAATAAATCGCGAATACGGTCCAAGTAATAAACGCCCAAGTTTCCTTTGAGTCCCAATTCCAATATGATCCCCATGCCTCATTAGCCCATACGGCTCCCGAAAGAATTCCTATGGTTAAAAAGATAAACCCGAGACTAATAATACGATAACTCCAACGATCCAATTGTTGAGTCAATTGATATCTATAACAATTTTTATAATAAATAAAATAAGTGTTT
Organism: Gossypium rotundifolium; assembly: GCA_025506655.1. Classification (NCBI taxonomy): domain Eukaryota; kingdom Viridiplantae; phylum Streptophyta; class Magnoliopsida; order Malvales; family Malvaceae; genus Gossypium; species Gossypium rotundifolium. The sequence continues at coordinate 52,745,217 of CP106727.1, forward strand.
AGTAAAACATTTCTTCTTTCATTCATGTATTGGATTTTCCCCAACGAAAATGAAAATTATTGTTTTCACCAATAATCTTTATGGCCTTTCAAATGTAATGAATAGAAGAGCTATCGATAATAATGATCCACATAAAAGAGCTGCATAGCCTAATACCATCATACTTACGTGCATCATTAACCATTTGGGATTGGAGAACAAAGCTAATATTGCGGATTGATGCATTTTGGTTAAAAGACTCAAGTGGCAAAGCCTTGGGTAAAAATAGCACTTGGTACAGTTATTGCACTTAAATTATTTTTGTGCTTTTTAAATTTTAAATAGGAAACCATATGAATAAGGGAGAAACCCCATGAAAGAAAGATTAATGATTCATATAAATCACTTAATGGGAAATGTCCTGAATAAATCCAACGAGTAACTAATAATCCTATTATACGTAAAAAAGGTCATGCCCTTTTCTCGATGGATCATATACTCCTACGACTTCATCTACTAATAAGAATAAGGTTAAAAATGAATTGTAATTACAATTGAAACGACGAAAAAAGATATATGAGTTAATATATGCTCTAAAGTTGAAAAATCATAAAAATTATGAAAAAGCGAGGGTTTCTAGATTTTATGGAATGGAAATCAGAATAAAATTCATTTTCATTATATGACTTATTCTATCTCTTTTAAAAGATACTATGTCGCCACTCGGACTCGAACCGAGATGCTTTAGCATCGCTTCCTAAGAGCGTGTCTATCGATTTCACTATAGCGGCTTGCTCGAAATCATAATAACCCATTTTTAGTCAATCGTCGAGATTGAAGGTGAAGGGTCAATTCAATGTAAAATGTCAAATTTGTTAGTAAGCATTTAATTTTATTGATAAATAACATTTCGTTGAAATAGCAATTTGAAGGTTCAAAAGGAATCTTTAGTATTTATTGTATCATTTTATTTATTTAATTATCCTTTCTATTTAATTAGGTCGTCAATAGAGATTTTTAAGTTTGTGTTTTCCTAAAGAGAACTCCTTTATTGTAACTAAATTAACTAGTTGTAACTTCAATTCATAGATAAGATTCAACAAAACAAAAAGGGTTCTTTATCATTTTCATTTTTAATGATTCATTTCTCATTCTTTTGTATGATTTTTATGAATCTATAAAAAAATGCTTATTAATTGACTAAATAATGAATGAAAAATATGATTTTTAGAGATCACAATTTCAGCACCACACCTAACGATTTAAAAAAATTTATGGAATTTTTGTATTAATCATTAGCATTTTGTGTTTGTTTTAAGGATTTATCAAACCAACTAGATATTGGGTTGTACCGTTACATTATATAAAAAGCGTTTGATTCCTATCATAATTGTACCATACTTCAAAAAGTATTTGAATCTCAATTCTAAAAATATGTCTTGATTTCTTTTCTTACATTTTATTATACAAACATACAATTTCTTTAGATCACTTCAAATTGATACATTATTTGTATATACACTAAATTAGAAAAGGGTTTTCTCCGTTGGGTTGAAAACGAGGAAGGAGATATAGTAATTCGAGAAATAATGATTCATAAAGTTACAAAATTGAAACTTAATGGGTTAGTTTCACAACCCGCTTAAAGCTCTTATATATCTTATATATGTGATCCATGATCCGCTATAGTATAAATATAAAAAATTATTATTATATTATTTAATTATTTATTATTATAAATTGAATATTATAAAAATAACAAATTATTATAACACTAACATAACAAATACAAATGGGGCGATGGGGAAAATAAGAATCCACCCAGAAAATTAAAAAAGATATTCAAAATTCAAAAAGCAAAACCTTTGTATCTTATTCGAGTTAAACCAATTCAGATTACTCCAAATTTATTTGGCGTACAAAAAACTTTTGAATCCCAGTAGAAAGAGATTTGGCTAATGAAAAAGCTTTCAAGGCCGCCTAATATCCTTTCTTTTTCCAAACATTTTTTGAATACGCTTTTTGATGTAGAAGCACGCTTTTTTGGAACCGCCATTCAAAAAAAGTTATTCAATGCTATAGTTGGATGTCAAAGACATCTATTTTTAAAACAAAACGATCGGTCTTTTGATGTCATTATTTATCTATTCCTATAGATTTTATAAATTATAATTATATATATACTACAATACAAATTGCATAAAAAATGAATAGAGATGGGAAAATCGCATAAAATGCTTCTATTCTAGAACAAAAACAATATGATATAACCCTTGTTTTATTTATATTCCATACACTATCTAGAAAAAAAAAGAAGAAGAATTTGTATTAAATTTATTGGTACCTTTCTTTTTATATCTCCATTCAAATCTATAGGATAGATTAGGATCTATATCTATTATGATATATAAATCAATTGATGAAATAAAAAAATGCAAAAAAAAAAAAGTCTTTCTTTTCTATCTCCACCCAGCTTTTGTTGTCTTACATTTATAATTTATGCATCTCCATTTTTACATGAAAACTACATCAAAATAAAAAGTGTAAAACCCATTTTATCTACCTATGCAAACTTTAATTTTATTTTATTTCCATAAATTGGTAATTGATCAAGCTCGAAGAGAGGGTATGCCCAATTTTCATTTTCACCCAAATTCGAATGAGACTGGTAGTTAATCTCTTAAAGGATACATAATTTTGAAAAAAAAATTATTATATTAATAGTCATTTTTCTTTTAATTATATGTAAATATAAAGAAAATATCGGATAGCCTTTCCTCCAAAATCCTACAAGAAAAGGTTCATTTATTGTAGTGGAAGACAATCAATCGATTCATGATGAAAATGAACTACTTAATAAGTTCGAATAAACAAACTCAAATAATTTGTTTTTCCTTTAAGTTCTAGGACATCCTATGATTTATATCATACTTTTGGAGGAATTCTTTGTATTTTGATCGATGTATCTAACTTATTGTAAATAGAAATTATTGTAATATGTAATAAAAAATAATAATTGATATTTTCAGAAAAATATTACTATAATTAAAAAAGAATTCTTTTGTTTTTCATTATAGTAACTCGTCGAGATCATTTGATTACTTCTAACTTAGAAATTTGAATAGTTTTGAAATAGTTGCGAAAGATTAAAAAATTAAGAATAGAAAATTATAGTTAACTTTGTAATCTCTCGATTTTTTTTATTGCTCCTTTTCAATCAAAAGAGATAAGAGCCGGTGAATCAGAAACGATTAATTAAGAAAGAATAACAAAAAAGTTTTTATGGAGCATGCATATCAATATTCATGGATCATACCTTTTATTACACTTCCCATTCCTATTTTAATAGGAATGGGACTCCTACTTTTTCCGACGGCAACAAAAAATCTTCATCGTATGTGGGCTTTTCCCAATATTTTATTTTAAGTATAGTTATGATTTCTATTCAGCAAATAAATAGAAGTTCTATCTATCAATATGTATGGTCTTGGACCATCAATAATGATTTTTCTTTCGAGTTTGGCTACTTTATTGATTCACTTACCTCTATTATGTCAATATTAATCACTCTGTTGGAATTTTTGTTCTTATTTATAGTGACAATTATATGACTCATGATGAAGGATATTTGAGATTTTTGCTTATCCGAGTTTGTTCAATACTTCAATGTTGGGATTAGTTGCTAGTTCGAATTTGATACAAATTTATATTTTTGGGAATTAGTTGGAATGTGTTCTTATCTATTAATTGGTTTTGGTTCACGACGACAGCAATGCAAACACTTGTCGAAAGCGTTTGTAACTAATCGTATAGGCGATTTTGGTTTATTATTAGGAATCTTAGATTTCTATTGGATAACGGAAGTTTCAATTTCAAGATTTGTTCAAATATTTAATAACTTGATTTATAATAATGAGGTTCATTTTTATTTGTTACTTTATATGCCTCTTTATTATTTGCCGTATGATTAGCTAAATCTGCAATTTCCTCTTCATGTATGGTTACCGATGCCATGGAGGGCCTACTCCTATTTCGCTCTTATACATGCCGCCACTATGGTAGTCATGGGAATTTTCTTGTAGCCCGCCGCTTCCTCTTTTTATAGTTATACCTTACATAATGAATCTAATATCTTTGATAGGTATAATAACAAGATTATTAGGGCTACTTTAGCCCTTGCTCAAAAAGATATTAAGAGGGTTTAGCCTAGTCTACAATGTCCCAACTTGGTTATATGATGTTAGCTCTAGGTATGGGGTCTTATCGGGCCGCTTTATTTCATTTGATTAATCATGCTAATTGAAAGCATTGTTGTTTTTAGCATCCGGATCGATTATTCATTCCATGGAAGCTATTGTTGGATATTCTCCAGAAAAGCTTTAATATGGTTTTTATGGGCGGTTTAAGAAAGCACGTGCCCATTACCCAAATTGCTTTTTTAGTAGGTACACTTTCTCTTTGTGGTATTCCACCCCTTGTTTGTTTTTGGTCCAAAGATGAAATTCTTAGTGATAGTTGGTTGTATTCACTGATTTTTGCAATAATAGCTTGGTCCACCACAGGATTAACAACATTTTATATGTTTCGGATCTATTTACTTACTTTTGAAGGACATTTAAACGTTCATTTTCAAAAATATAGTGTCAAAAAAAGTAGCTCTTTCTATTCAATAAAACTATAGGGTAAAGAAGAGCAAAAAATAATTAATGTAAATTTTGTTTATTTCCTTTATTAACATTAACAATGAATAACAACGAGCGCACCATATACAATTGGTGGAAAAAGAAGCTTTTATTAATATTACAATTTTGGCTACAAGAAGGCTTTTTCTTATCCTCATGAATCGATAATACTATGCTATTTCCTATGCTTTAATTGCTTCTATTTTCTTTATTTGTTGGAGCTATAGCAATTCCTTTTAATCAAGAAGGAATGCATTTGGATATATTATCAAAATTATTAACTCCATCTATAAATCTTTTACATCAAAATTCAAATGATTTTGAGGATTCATATAAATTTTTTAAAATGCAACTTTTTCAAGAGTATAGCTTGTTTGAATATTTACAAGATTCCTTTTATATAAACCTTTTATTCATCTTTACAAAATTTAAACTTACTAAATTCATTTGTGAAAAGAGGTCCTAAAAGAATTTTATTGGATAAAATGATATATTTGATATATGATTGGTCATATAATCATGGTTACATAGATATGTTTTATTCAATATCCTTAACAAAAGGTATAAGAGGATTGATGTAACTAACTCATTTTTTGATAGGCGAGTAATCGATGGAATTACAAACGAGTAGGCATTACAAGTTTTTTGTGGGAGAAAGTGTAAAATATCTAGGGGAAGTCGATCTCAATTTATCTATTATTGTATTCATTTTATGTATTAATTTTTTAGTAATTTACTACTTTATTTTATTTTAATTTAATTTTATGCAATTTATATAAATTTATATATTAATATTTAATTTTAATATTAATAATTTTAATATTAATAATTTTATCCCACCATAACGATTCAATTGATTATCGTCATGCATAAGGATATTAGATTCCACGTATAAAAGATTTAAAAATCATCATTAACTTCTTTTTTCTTTTCTATTTCTAGATTATTATATGATGATTTTGAACTTTCCATATACATATATAGAAATAGAAAAGATAGACTAGAACCGATATCTCTTATGTCATGTCAATGACAATATAATAATGGAATTGGGATCTGGATGGAATATAATGAAATAGAGCCACTTTGAGGTTCCTTATGAAATGAGGCATGGAACGGAGCCACTACGAAGAAGTTTGGGGTTCTGAAGGAAACTTCAAGTTCATATTGGTCATGGGTTGAGAACAAGAATTGAACTCTATGAGATCTAATCTCCGTTGTTCCTCGGTAGCTCGCTGGTAGAGCGGTCTGCTATTAATCGATCGGTCGAGGTTCGAATCCTACTTGAGGAGATTTGATTCATCCGAATTAAAGAATTCGAATGTCGAATGAAAGGGTTCTCTTTGACCATTAAGAGCAGTAACCCGCTCCTCGTGTCTTTGTTTCTATTGCATTCTATCTCATCGTATCACATTCTGCTCTGCGATATTTGAGAATCACCGTCAATACCTCGGTGTAGGTGTCCGAGATAATCCTTTGTTCCATAGTCCCGGCTATTTACAACCAGCCAATTAAGAATTCTCGATGTACTAGTACTAGCAAATGCCTCAAAGATGCGCCATCGATTCTCCCGAGAGGCCACAATTACAAATGAGCAAACACATTAATTTAATGACGAGGAGCGCATTTTTTCTATGCTACTAATACTTGTACTTGCTCTGCTATTCTGCCCAAGCTTGGCTGAGGAAGAGTTACGGGGCGTAAAACAAAAAAAAAATATGCTTATTTTATTTTGGCCGGTAATACTATATATAAATATAAAATAGAAAAGTAAATATATGATAAATAATAAATAAAAGGCCACTCTATTTCGGCAAAAGACCCATGCCCAAGTTCCATAGCTTTGGGTCCGCTATCTCGATCATGATTTTCCTACCCTAGAGGGAAAGGTCCTTCCCTTTTGGGCTGGTTGTGGGCAAGGAGGGATTCGAACCCCTGACACCGTGGTTCGTAGCCACGTGCTCTAATCTTCGAGCTGAGACCCCACCTCATCTCCACCGGATCTGCTCCCGTGAGTACCCTAAAAAAGGAACCTTTCCTCTCCCCACCATTTCGAGTTAAGAAGATGTGAAAGTGCTTTTCTCTATAAGAACGCAGTGCGTTAGAGGTGTGAAGTGGGAGAGAGGGATTTCATAATTGGGGTTTTGAATAAGACGACCTTTTCATTTTTCATTCTTATTACTTTTTCATATTGAAAAAGTAATAATAATGAGAGGTGTTAAGCTTTTATCATCCCGGCGTCGAGCTATTTTATAGTAGGACCTCTCCTACAAAGATTGCCACCGCAATGAGAGTTTAACCACCAAGTTCGGATGGATTGGTGTTGTTCCTCTACGCCTAAGACACCGTAATATCGAACCATGAATGAAGAAAGGCGTGCGAGAAAAGGAAAAGCATATTGGCTAGTGATTATGAGGCCCCAATTCTTGATCGAGGGGACACCAAAGGCCTCCGCCCTTCCATCCCATGGATAGATAGAGAGGAGGCGAGCTTTTGGTTTTTTCATGTTGTCAAAGAGTTAAACAATGGATTTTTCGTGTTGTCAAAGAGTTGAACAATGAAAATAGATGGCGAGTGCCCGATCAAATTGATCGGGTCATGTAGGAACAAGGTTCAAGTCTAACGGTCATTAGGATGCGTCACCGCATACATCACTACACTTCCACTTGACACCTATCGTAATGATAAACGGCTCGTCTCGCCGTGACCTTCTCTTGAATTCTCAAAACTTCACACTCGATCCCCACAGGACAGAGAACCCATTGTCATCTCAATTTGTGCTATTGGAGGCTCTAGGGAAGTCGAATAGGAGAGCACTCATCTTGGGGTGGGCTTACTACTTAGATGCTTTCAGCGCTTATCCACTCTGCACTTGGCTACCTAGCGCCATCAGTGGGCACGATAACTGGTACACTGTGAGGTGCGTCCTTCCCGGTCCTCTCGTACTAGGGAAAGGTCCTCTCAATACTTTAACGCCTACACCGGATATGGACCAAACTATCTCATGATGTTCTGAACCTAGCTTACATATTGCTTTAATGGGTGAACAGCCCAACCCTTGGAACATACTACAGCCCCAAGTGGGGAAGAGCCGACATCGAGATGCCAAACCTTCCCGTCGATGTGAGCTCTTGGGGAAGATAAGTCTATTATCCCTAGAGTAACTTTTATCCATTGAGCGATGGCCCTTCCACTCAGCACCGTCGGATCACTAAGGCTGACTTTCGTCCCTGCTCAATGGGTGGGTCTTCCAGTCAAGCTCCCTTCTGCCTTTGCATTCGAGGCCAATCTCCGTCCTACCGAGGAAACCTTTTGCACGCCTCACATTTTTTGGGAGGCCTACGCCCCATAGAAACTGCTACACTGAGACTGCTCTTGGTCCGTAGGTCCTGACACAAGGTTAGAATTCTAGCTCTTCCAGAGTGGTATCTCACTGATGGCTCGGGCCGCCTTGGAAGGAGGCCTTCTTCGCCTTCCACCTAAGCTACGCAAAAAAGCCCAAAGCCAATCCTGGGGAACAACGAAGCTTCATAGGGTCTTTCTGTCTAGGTGCGGGTATTCCGCATCTTTACAGACATGTCTATTTCACCGAGCCTCTCTCCGAGACAGTGCCCAGATCATTACACCTTTCGTGCAGGTCGAAACTTACCCGACAAGGAATTTCATTACCTTAGGACCGTTATAGTTACGACCGCCGTTCACTGGGGCTTCGATCGCTGGCTCTCCTGTCATTAGGTCACCAACTTCCTTGACCTTCCCAAGATCAAGGGCGTGTCACCCGACATGGTCTTACGACTTTGCCGACACTGTGTTTTGGTAAATAATCGCTGAGCGTGGTTATGCGACCCTTTTTGAAGAGGCACCCTTCTCCCGGTTTCTGGGCTATTTTCCCGAGTTCCTTAGAGAGTCGTTTCGCCCTAGGTATTCTCTATCTACCCACATGTGTCAATTTCTGCACAGTACCCTTT